>LR990625.1:22579291-24020541 GCA_905147815.2 Phalera bucephala | reverse complement strand
CAAACCACTCCCATAAGTTTGTTAGCCAAGAATGCCGCCTCCTGCAGGATTTTTTTCCCCAGCAATCGTTTCTTGGATGATTTGAGCTGGAGTAATTTTTACTTGTTTTTCGTCATGACGTGACTGAGGTACGGTACCTTACTACGCTTTATGATATTTATGAGCTCCATTTTCGTCTTAAGTATATCTAATACCTTCACGTTGGTTATTCAAAGATATATTCGTCTGTGATGTTTACTGGTCGGATCTCCGCACAGTAAAATCCTTCTGTGATACACAAATATAAATTTAAGTCTGGGTTTTCGTGTACGTGTAATTCATGTTTGTAAACTCAGCCATGGCACAATACTATATAATACATAGTGAGGGTCAACTTTATTTTTATAAAAAATATTAGACATAATTTTCCCTCATATTAAGGTCCGTATGGATTTCGTGCAATGTTTGTGTACAATAGTCTCGTGTACCCAGGCACTAAGTTCATAATGAACGTAATAGATCGCTCAATCGCTATTATTAGTGCGCCTTCACACCAACATAATACCCAATTATCTTTTAACTATGTAACGTTAACACGATAATGTGATAAATATGTTTTCTGAAATAAAATTAAACGCATCTCACGTTATGAAATAGAATGAAATGTATGTATGTTTCTTTAGTTTTATTTTTACAGAAAATACTTTCCATGTGAAAATTAAGTGATAGCTTCATTGGCAATTTTGTAATTACTTGGGACAAGGTTTGAACTTTAGCTTGAAGGCTTGGAATTTCCAAAAACCTCTAGCTCGCACTACCGAGTTTATTGCTCTTTGGCTTGCCTCTACCTTAATTAAATACTGTAATATGTGCAGCTTTGCTTGTTCAATAGCGGGCGTGAAAGGTTTCATTATCATTTCAGTATTTTTCTATTTGCGATCGCTGCAATATTTTTTATTAATACTCTGCTGTATCCACGCCTCCTTTCGCATGATTTTGAGGGTGTGTTTTTCAGAGAACGTTAGTTTATAAGCAGGTTTATTTGGTCACAATCGGTAGTCATAGAATCGATGACATAGATCTTGCAAAAGATCAAGAGGGAACTGCCAAGGTTTTTACGACTGGCTGCCTACAAGACATTAACCTTTCTCGAGATTCAGCAGTAGCTCAATAGTCAAGGGTCTTGAATAACTTATGTACCACTACTCGGAAGAGTGTTATCCTATATTCGACAACACGCAACTCTAACGAGCTCTCCTCGAATGTTGAAGCAGGGTACTACCTCGCTGCACCTACCCCTATTTGCAGTTTTATTTCTAGATTTACTTACGACTCACGACCGGCTATTAGTCCCACTTGCTTGAAAGCAAATGTATATTGTTAATCTGTAGGCATACAGATTTTATGATTAGGTATTCAGTATTATATTAAACCTTTAATTATATGGTATTAAAATTATAATTGCCATCTCGATTACAGAAAAATATAAAAACTATTATGAATTAATTAGCATATTCTCGTGCTTGAACAAAACGCTTACGTCCTCATCGCACGATCCTAGCGTGTAGCACCGGTGTCGTAACGGTGGTTTAACGAAATATCTTATTAATAATCTTTAGTTCGCACATCAATTGGTGCTGTTTCGTTCACGACACCTTATTAAAATAGTTTATTGAGTTATTTTTAGATTGTCTGCTTACCAGATCTTAATTTTATTATTTTTTTAAATTTAGGGTATCAACAGCATAAACAGTATAAAAACAGTAGAATAAAAGCTTTTAGTTTTACGAAGGATCGTGGATAGATACGGATTTAAAGATACTAAGCGCTGAGATTTTGATATGAGTTGAAGATCGAGGTTGAGCGGCACAATACAAGCTTTGTAATTGGATGGGTGATCACAGTATAGCAATATACTGCAACGTTTTAAATTACATGAATTCAATGACGGATGATTTAGCGCAGTGGTTAAGAGCTTGAGCCACTCCGCCCACTGTGTCTAATAGTCGTGGGTTCGATTCCCGCACGGGACAAATGTTTGTGTGATCCACAATTATTTGTTCCCGTCTGGGTATTTGTGTATGTGAATTTTTATGTTTGTAAACGCACCGACGACACAGAAGTTAATCCTAATGTGGGGCTACGTCTAAAAAAAGGTGGGTGGGTAAGCGCAGTAAAGCGCGGCCATGCAAATTTTAGAGATAAATGACGTCGGCTTGATCAGGGCGTAGGCTGGTCCACTCAATGGATCGAGATGTCGCGGGTTCGATTCCCGCACACAAAACTAATATTTGCGTGCCCAAAAAATTATTTGCTTCGGACTAGGTGTTTGTAAATTTCATGTTTGTAAACGCTCTCATGATGCAGGAATTGAATTCCTGAGCAGGGAAATGTATTATTAACAAAAATAATGGGTGATCAAAGGTAAGTGATACAGTACATGACGGGATCCAAACAGCTTTTTACCACTGGACTCCAACCACGACCAGTATCATAGGAGAGCTTAACTATAGTGTTTATTAGATTAAATTTTTCTGACTGGATGTCTGTTACACGGCCGTGCCAAAATTATTGAAGGGTTTGAAATTAAATGTGGCCGAATAACACAGGCTGCATAGATTTGATATACTGCCGTATGTAAATATGAAAATTTATAACGTTTTTACAAAACAGCTTCTTAAATCTCAAGTTTAATTATAAAAACCTTTTAGAACAACTTTAGGATGAACTATTTAGATTGAACGCGTTGAACTCTAAAACTAGAGAACCGATTTAATTCACGAGAGAGGCAACAGATGACGCTACTGTGGACAAATAATTTTATTATTTGTTAAAACACCAATATTTAAACTATCCAGTTTTTTTATAACTATAATAACAATAAATAAATCAACACCGTCACGCCTATATTCCCCAAGCGGGGGTGGCAGAGGTGTACTGAGTACACCTACTTTTCGCCGACAATGTTAGGTCCCATGTAATAGTGGGCAAGCCCATTGCCATATACGGGCACGATTCCAGACTCCGGACTCATACTGGGAAGCTTTCGTTAGAAAAACCACATTTGTCTGACCTAGGATTTGAACCCAGGACCTCGTAATCACTATGCGATGCGCTTTGCCACCAGGCCAACAAGGCAACTATAATAACTATCCAGTTATTTTCTCATAAGAAAATAAATAACCTCGTTAGTCTATTGGCTCATAGTCTAACCAATGATAACGATGTCCGTGATTCGAATTCTATCTATCTATCTACACACATATCACGCACACATACACACTCACACTAGCGCACTCTCTTATTTTTCCTTTACATACATACATATATATATATATATATATATTTGTTATTGTTATCTTATTAATTTTTAAAAGATCTTAAATGGAAAGAAGCATGAATTTGTTATATTATAAGGCTTCGCATTATTGTATCACGTGGAATCACTTCCCTCCAAGATACAGGATGTTGAATCCTAGTTTGGAGGAAAGGGACTATATTTTACATTGATAATTAATTGTAAGCCTATTTCTTAATCTAATCTAAATTTTAATGTAACTATTTCTGGCTTTAATAAACGATTTTATTATTATTATTATTATTATCTATATCATCACGCCAGATCCCTTGCAGGGTAGGCAGAGAGTACAGAGTTCCAACAGGCTCTTTCCTTACTTACCTCTCCGGCTTCCTCCACTCTCATAGTTCGTTTCATACACGCTCGCCGGTTATGTAGGATAAAGCATCATAGGGGTTATTCTATCGAAATATCTTAACAGCAGTACGAGATTCAGATTGTGGCCAACTTGATGGATTATTGTTTTCAAATGCAGCCCCCTACTTGGCTTGAATCCTTGGTCGTGGGTACACTTACAAACATAAAATTCACATACATGGTAAACAATATAAGCATTTGTGAGTCACACAAATATTTGAAAGGTGCAGGGTTTGAACCCACGACTACTGGTTCTAGTAAGCGGAGCGCCTTACACTCTAAATTACTAGACTACATCATCGTTATTGGGACCTAACCCCATCGAAGAAATGAAGGCGCACATACCCATCCCCGCCCAAGATACTATAGACGTATAATCATAATATTAAGTTTGTACATATTTTTAATTCATATAATTTATTTATTTATTAAATCAAAAACACCGTCACACCTAAATTCCCCATGTGGGGGCGGCAGAGGTGTACTGAGTACACCCACGTTTCGCCGACGATGTTAGGTCCCATGTAATAGGGGGCGAGCCTATTGACATATACCGGGCACAATTGCAGACTCCGGACTCATCTCTCATTTTTTCGTTAGGAAAACTTCATTTGTCCGACCTAGGATTGGAACCCAGGACCTCGTGATCACTAAGCGATGCGCTTTGCCACTAGACCAACGAGGCAGTCGGCAGTTATTAAATAAAAATAAAATAAAAGGCACAAAACAGTGTACAGTCAATTAAAACTTAACATTTTCAGTTAGACTAGTTTCAAAGTAGACAGTACACCAAACTATATGCCCTAATCTATGTTACATATGAACAGTAACGTGATAACAAAATTAAATAATAAAGAAAAACAATAACAGAAAATTTGGAAAATTCAGTCTAATTAAATTTACTATTACTAACTTATCTGAGGAAGTAAATTAACTATGTTTATAAATAAGTCTTCTAATGCAACTCTTGTATGACCGAGGATTACTAATCATAATGTCTAGATTGCTGTTACTTTTAGCGAGATCATTGTATAGTCGACACATACGGGTAACAGGATTGTAAAAGGATGTATTGTTTTTACATACCTGAAGCACAAAGATGTTTGGATGACGAGATCTATATCGTGTATTGAAACTTATTAGGGAAAGCAATTCAGGTGAGTCAGTAATAGAATGAATGATCTTGTGCAGGTAAACTAAATCCATATATATCCGCCTACATTTGAGCTTATGAACATTAAATTTGGCTAATCTGTCTTCATATGACTTAAGGCTACGCCCAAGTCCAATTCGATATCCCATTACTTCCAGACATTTATTTTGAATGCCCTCGAGACGATGAGAGTGTCCTGAACAAAATGGAGACCAAACTATTGCACCATACTCTAACACAGACCTGACTAGAGAATAAAATAACAATAGCAGACTTTTAGGTTTTTTAAAAGTTTTTAAAGCTTTTAGGATAAATCCCCATAATATATTTCCTTTTTTAAAAATATAATCATAGTGATCACGAAAAGATAGTTGATTATCAAATAGATAGTTGATAATACCAAGGTCTTTAATTTAAACTTTGCGTTCTAGATGATGGTTTCCAATGTAGTAAGATGTGGATTGTTTATTATGCTTACGGCAGAATGAAATAACAAAGCAATTCTCTGCGTTTAAAGACATTTTGTTGTTTTTGCACCAGCTGGATATTGTATCAAGATCTTTTTGAAGAAAAATTGCATTATTAGGACTTACGATCGTTGTAAATACTTTCAAATCGTTAGCGTATAATAAACAAGAACAAGATAGTTTATTTATTAAATCATTAATAATGATGATGTAAAATAAACGGCCTAAATGAGAACCCTGCGGAACGCCAGAGGGTAACCTTAGTGGAGCAGATTGAAATCCCTTTACCACTATCAATTGAGTTCTACGAGATAAATATGAAGTAATCCAGCGTATTAAGTCTCCACAGATTCCATAAGCTGCGAGTTTTTTAGTGAGGAGGAAATGATTAATAAATACATTCTTATCATTCATATAATAAATAAACTCGCCCCCTATTACATGGGACCTAACATTGTCGGCGAAAAGTGGGTGTAATCAGTACAACTCTGCCACCCCAGCTTGCGGAATGTAGGCGTGACGGTGTTTTATTTTTTATAATAAAATATTTTTACCGCCCTGTAACTGCTCTTGAGAATACTCAAATGTAAACAAACCTTTCTGCAACACAGGCTCCGCCTAGTGCAGGAAATTTTTGCTAATTACAGGATATATGTCTTTGGTATATTACTGTTTAAGGCATGCAGGCAGGGCTATTCATCCTAAAAAAAATCGATCTTTGAATCGATTCGAATCTACTATCACTATTCTACACATCACTAGAATCGATTCATGATTAAATCGAGCATCGAAAGATCGATTCTCGATTAATTGATACGAAGTCGATTTTAATGAATGATAAATGAAAATATTATTTGCATCCCTCTTTTGGTACCATTTTTGGATGCGTTGAATTTATTAGATGCTATCAAATAAACAACAGACTTTAAAAATGTTTAGTTTAGCACCTAGTATTTTTAACAATATGGGTGCTTTAAGATATTCTAAATGCTTGATTTACTCTACCTGAATAAGTCATATTGTCAATTACAATTTTTTTTTATTATTGAAAAGTGAATCGAGCCGATTCAAGAGCTTTTAGAACTGACTCACCGAATCGATTCAGTGGTTCAGATCGATCTAAAAAATCGATTATTTGTTTGGATAGAATCGGTATTTCGATTACTCGATTTTAAATGGACATGCCCAGTTTAAGGTCATTTTGAAACTGTTTTAGTAAGTAAAATTCTCCAAAGAATTTGTAATTTTATTAGTACTGAATAAAGATTATTATTGTTATTAAGTATTGTTTTTCAGCATGAGACTCAACTGACCCCACAGTCAAACTGGTTGCACAGTTATGTGGGGCTATGATTTAACATGTTGCATTATGTTGTTTTTCCTAATTAATAAATAATTTAACGACATTAGGTAATTTATTTTTCTTAGTTTTTCAATTCATCCAAACTCACGTAACATTCATTCATTGCACACTAAAGGAAGCACGAATCCACTAGACCTTGATAACCAATATATAATTACTTTTAAACACAATAAATCGATTTTTATTACCGCTACATACATTAATCCAAATCATTAAGTGCAGACAATTTTATTAGAAGGTAAATAATTAAATTAAGATAATTCATACTATTGCTTTGTATGAAAACATCCGTAAGAACAGAGACTAGTAAATAAATAGACTTACAACGCCATACAAAATATCGTAACTACCTTTCACGACGCCACCACGTTGATAAACGCATAAAGCTGGTAAATTATCAACGTCAAATAACTTTATATTTTTACAATATATCACTGCCTCGTTAGTATTGTGGCAAAGCGCTTTTCGCTTTGTGATCAAGAGGTCCTGGGTTCAAATCCTAGGTCAAACAAATGTGGTTTTTCTAACGAAAAATAATTATTTTTAGTTATTATTTTCGTTATTAATTTTAGTATCTAAATTACTATGTGAGTGTGGTTGAATAAATGTCTTTTCTTTCTTTCAGTATGAGTTCGGAGTTTCATGGGACCTAACATCGTCGGAAAAAAGTGGGTGTACTCTACTGAGTACACCCACTTTTTTCCGTTTTTTGTAAAAAAAATCAACACCGTCATGCCTATATACCCCAAGCGTTGGTGGTAGAGGTGTACTCACCTCTACCACCAACGCTTGGGGTATATAGGCATGACGGTGTTGATTTTTTTTACAATATGTCACATATTCTACTGCCCTGCTCAACCTGCGTCGCGGTGTATTAATTAACACGCTAACAAAAATATTACTACACAGTAACAGTTTTCGACGTTGAGTTGACATCAGCGCCTCCCACGGGGTCTATGTTACTACTGGATATTAAAACTTTCTAATTCAGTTCAGTTGTTTCAGAGTTTATCAATTACAAATAAATAAACGAATATTACCTCTTTATTTATATTAGCTGCATATTTATGTAGCCAATGTTTAATGCGTTAATTGAGACGCGGCAATGTTAATTTTTAGCTTGCTGGAAGCGCATTTTGACGCAGGCTTTAACACTAACGTTAATTTAGGTGGAGAGGAGCAAAAATTCAAATTTATATAATTCATCCTCTTACAAAAGTTTCTAGGCTACGAGTCAGCGCTATCTATGCATACTACAGGATTTGCGGGTGACGATTTGTTTTATGGCCATCGACAGTCTATTAATTTAAGCTGTTCTGTGATAAGAATAAAGTAGATGCGAAATGTTAGTCTGACCTTTGTTTATGCATGAACTGCTGGACTGGTTTCAATGAAATTTAATAACTTAAGTTGTTTTTATTCAGGATGTTAGATGGAGCTGTAAAGGTTTTTTGGTGTATAAATAAAACAGCCTATACCATTCACGGCCTGGCAAAATTTTCCCTCACAAATCGAGTTAAGATGAAAAAGGTCAGGTCCAGCGTTTTGGTAGTCAGAATTTTGGATTGGTGGAGGTAAGTTTGTGTTTGTATTTATTTAACCGCCTTATTAGGCTTCTAACTTAGCTCAACGACATTAAGTGACAACACAACATGCAGCAATTGCTTTGCCTACCAAAGCACGAAGATGTTCGAATATGTAAATATTATAAACGGTCACCCATAGAATGTCCGAGGTAAAAGATACTTAGTCTTGATGATCGCTAAAAGCTCCGCGAATCCGCAGCGTTAAAAATGCCTAACTTCTTGAAATTTTCAGCTAAGAAAAAAAAACATTGTGACGTCCGAAATAATTTTGAAAATTCAAAGGGTTTGTGGAATGATTAAACCGAAAAACGGCGATAGCTTTTAGAATTACATCGTCAAGCCTATATTCCCCAAGCGGGAAATGTATAGCAGAGGTGTACTGTATACACCTACTTTTCGCCGACAATGTTAGGTCCCATGTAATAGGGTGAGGGAGTTTTTCTAGAGAAAAGCCACATTTGTCCTACCTAGGATTGGAACTCAGGCTAGAATTGAAACCAAAATAGCTCGGCAAAATGTGAGAGTACTTTCTATGCCACTGCCAAATTTTTCTGTGAAAAAAAAATTAAGAGTAATAAAATAAAATTCAAATTATTTATTTGCGATCTATGAAAGATAAAACGGTTTTCTCAAGTCCAGGGAAACACAATCCGTGAAACATACATATCTTGTCGCGCTGTCTGTGTCTGCCGCAATACGTTTGCAAATTCGTGTTCAAGAAATCAAGACTAGGCAGCCATAATAAATATTGCACTAGCAAAATAAAAAAAAAATTCAATTACTCATCCACGTGACTTGGTATTACGTTACACCCGACATTTACCATCTAGCATTCGTTACAGGTTAAATTATTCACGAGGGGACGAGGATCAAACGAATCGGAAGCCGATCTAGATTATAAGGTTAAACTTATGTAGGGTTTATGTAATTTCTGTAGGAAAAAATGCGGATAAATTTTAAAGATTTATTTTTTTAAGTATCAGCTTTTAAACCAAGGAAGAAACATACATATTATAGAAGAAATACAGAAATTTCTTTTTTTGTAAATATTCATTTCGTGAGATAGTAATTATTATTGACCAAGAATGTAGGTATCGGAGAAGACCTAGACTATCTTAACATGACCAAATAAACCGTGTCTTATCTGAACGGCAAGCCAAGATTCTCTATAACCGGCGAACATCTATGGGCCGAACTATGAGAGTGGAGTAAGCCAAAAAGTCTAAGGAAATAACCTGTTTAAACTGCCTACCCTGCAAGGGATCTGGCGGGATGATATAGATAGATAGATTATTAAACAAGATTTTTTTGTTAGCCTATTTTGCTGTTTCACCCTTTGAGTAAAGGCCTCTCATTTTTATTTCTACAACAGTCAATCCATTGCTATAATAATATTTTAAATAATTAATTTTTTTAAGAGTTAATGAATTGTACAACAATTCATATGCGAATGCAGGGATATATATTCTTTCCAATACTTTAATAAAATGATCAAATGAGTGTAGCAATAGATCACATTAAAGTCAATCGTTTTAAATTATTCGTATAATCAATTCGTACTTAAACTATTTCAATCGCCATCTATTTTAAACCAACATAATAACATCACACGCCTCCGCGCCACATCAGCTGTCAAACAACAAAACAAAACCAATTGAGAGCTGTCATTCATTACCATTGACCCAACAAAGTATGGTCAACCTACACAAGTGAAGTTTGGAATGCGCGATGAGCAAGGTCAAAAATTGATGCTATATCGAAACTTTATATTGGCGGTACCGGGCTGGGTTAATACGAATGTTCAAATAGGATTTGTGTGTCGAATGAGTGTGTTATGCGAGAGTAATGCAGACATGACAAGAGCTTTTTTACAAGCTTTTATTAGTATAAGTTTTATGTTTCGTAAGTCCTTTTCAGGCTTAAGTTTTACTGTAATGAAGGTTTTTTTTTATTACATACCTCTCACGCCATTTTCCTTGAAGGGACAAGTGGAGGTAAACATAGTACCTACCTCCTAATTTACCTGAGATAGTTTTGGTCACGCAAGTCGTTTCACATGACTTTAATATTTTTTTTGGGTTGTCTCAGCTACGGAGGATTTCTCAAAATATTTTTCTGTCTTTTTTTTTTTTTTAAAACGTAGCCCCACACTACGATTTATTCCTGTGTCGTGGGTGCGTTTACAAACATGAAAGTTCACACACACAAATACCCAGACCGAAACAAATAATTGTGGATCACACAAAGATTTGTCCCGTGCGGGAATCGAACCCGCGACTATTAGACACAGTGGGCGGAGCGGCTTAAGCTCTTAACCACTGCGCTAAATCGTTAAGCAAGTGACAATTCGCATAGGTTCCAAAATACCCAAAGTTGGGAGCTGTGATCACCTTGAACTTTGAGCTTATTTAACTTTTTTTTTATACTACAAGTTAAAAAATTAGCTAATTGGCTACTTGAACGGCAGGTTGAAACAAAAGGTATTCCAAAAATCTTTACTACACAAAAGATATTCAGTAGTTCTAAAAAAACCCACTATAGCCTTTAAAATTAAAACTCAACTCAACTTCAACTTTAAAAACGACAAAAAATACATTAAATGATGTTAAGTTTAATTAAATTGTAATTATAAAGTGCTATTGCAAAAATAAATTTATAAAATGTATTTTACATTAAGAGTAAATATTAAAATCCTTAACATACAACATGAAACCATCCACCACAATTAGACAAGTCCATCTCGGTACATTATATTATGATTGCGCAATACCCAACCACGACTAAGTAACCCGCGATGTAGATCGATTTGCACCCATTTCTGATCGCTATAAATATTGTACTGATACTCTTCAGGTTATCAGTTGCATCTGAAGCTTCTGTTTGTTCAGTAGCAAAGGAAAAAAATATATTAATAAACATCATCATGAAATTGGTAAGTATATATTTATATTAAAAAATATTTGGGTGCATTTTAACTAAAGGGACTTTATAAAAGATAAACTTTAATTTCTTTATGTACCCTTATAAGTAAATATAATTACAAAAATATGGGTTCAAAAGCGTATAAGTTTATTGATAAAAGTTTATTTACAAATATATGTTTTCGTATCAAATTCTTTTACATAGCCCGTAAAAGAACTTACCTGATATTCAATTTATAATTAAAGGCAGTTAGGAAATTTTAAAAATAACCACAGCTTTTCCTAGCTTCATGATTTCTAATGAAGGTACCTTTAACTGTTACAATTTTTCCTAAAGCTCTTAATTAAAGTAATTGTTTCAGAATAATTTAATAAAGAGCAATTCATATTTTCTAGCATGTAATAGTTACCAGAATAGTAATGTTTAAAAATAAAAATTAATACGTTTTTTGGCTTCCTAAAGCATACCTTAAAAAATGAATGAAAAATAGTCCACCTTAAGATGAAACACAGAGTCAACATGTGCATACCCTTTTTAGCGACACCTAAGCTCCAAACAAAAAGAAGGAGATGAAAAGAAAAAGAAATCCTGCTAATATTTGAATTCAATCTAGATATTTTTACAATACTGATCATAGGAACTTTCCTCATTACCAGATAATCGTCCTCGCCGCCGTCACCTTGGCCCACGCCGCCAAGCTCGACAACACCTACCTCCCACCGAATGCCCGTTCCTCCGGAGGCTCTGGAGTCTTCCTCCAGACCCCCACTGCTGGATTCCAAGGCCAGAACCCCAACGCGTTCGCTCAAAACGCTTACGCCAGAAATGTGATCGCTTACAACAATTTTGAAGCCCGCCCTGAGCGGCCTCAAGCTGCTTTGGAGAGAAACGCTGCTATCCTTCGTCAGGACAACAAGAATGATGGAGAAACATACTCTTATGCCTATGAAACAGAGAACGGAATCTATGCTGAGGAAAGCGGAGTAGCCACCAACGGTGTGGAAGCGCAGGGTGGTTTTACTTACACTGGAGATGATGGCAAGATCTACTCTATCAGGTTAGTAAACCATTCATTATCGTTCATCACAAATCAGCCTGTATTTGATATATCCATGGCTGAGTGTAGGCCACTAGTTGGAACGTTAATGGCTAACAAAATAAAAGTATCTTAGTACGTTCTAACGTTTGGCATAGGCCCCCTTTTTCCATTCGGTTCTATTTTCGGCTCAAACGTCCGTCCTAAAATCGTCAGAAAAACACTTTCATGTCGGAAAATTAAGACGTGGCTGCACGTGAAAGCAAGCATGTCCAATGTGAATTCCTGTTGTGATGAACAGTCAATGGATGTACATCGTAAACCCTTGAAAGGCTAAATAGGGGAATAAAGGTGACAGTGTTTATGCTAGTGGACAATGTTATTTCACAACTAAACAATACGAAGTTTGAAATACATATACTATTCCATTTGGCTTTCATAACTTCTTTAATTCTGTACATGATGTTATAAATGACTAGGCACATGTTGACCTACGATATTTTCACTTCAATCGCAATTAAAATTATAGTTAACTAATAATTTATCATCTACTAGCGTACCTATTGATCTGAACAGAATTTTATTTTAAATATGTTCACGTAATGGTTTCGTAATTAGGATCTCAAAATGTTAGATGAGCTTAAGCTTTCATAAAACGTGATTGATCAGGCATTTTAGTTGCACGATATTCAAAAAAGTAGATTTAAATAACTTACATAAATTGGTCTATCTCGAAACTGACCCGTACGGATTATTCAGCGGTTTTGTGATAGCTGTATAGAGTATTTGTTATTGGGAAATTATTTTGTATACTTATACAATGGTAATTTAAAATAACGCAAGACCTCACCCCAATTAAATTATTTCTTTACAATCTAAACTCCCACTTTCAATTCACAGTTGATTACCATTTCGTTAGGACATTTTATATCCAAGTGAAATAAGAATTTTAGCTTATTGAGAAGCCTATTAATTACATATCACACTATCTATAATATCACAATAGATACATTGCCGGGTAGGTACAGTCTCAATAGTATCTTACCCTGCAGACCTCTCTCGCTTCCTGCTCTCTCAAAGCTCGTCTCATATATACTGGAATAATGTTTAGACATCGAGGAATAAATTTCATTATTGTTATTGCAAATGTTTTGATAGTGTTTTTTTTGTTTGAAACAGAGGACTAACGAAAGATTAGAATAAGTGAAAGCAATTTTAGCGATTTTTTAAAATATTACATATTTCCACCGTACGGACTCAGTGTGGATTGGTAGCATAGTCTTCATTTGTCTGTCTCATCTTCTGCCTTCTGTTTCCCATCATACCAGATAGGTGTAGTCTGTAACTACATAATTTATATGAAAAAGATTTTTCTTCAGCCAAATCAATTTCAGACTTACTCATGATTTACTTACTTACTCAAATGAAGGCTTTATCGTGCAATTATTTCAGGTATACCGCTGACCAGAACGGCTTCGTGCCCCAGGGTGACCACCTCCCCACTCCTCCTCCCATTCCTCAGGAGATCTTGAAGTCTCTGGAGCAGAACGCTAGGGATGAAGCCGCTGGTATCTATGACGATGGTAAGATATTATTCCTCTCATACAAAAAAAACACAACAATCGAAAACAAAAGCTCTTTTTCAAAGAATATTAGGAAATATTCCCGAATGAATTTCATGTGCACAAATACTCAGATCGATTTGAAATAGTGAGGCGCGCAACGATTTGTCCCGTGCGGGATTGAATATGAAAATATTTGTATCAGTGAGCGAATCGGCCAACTCTAAAGGTACAGTCAAACCACCGCGTTTAGCCATGGCTTCGGTGGCGTGCACGGTCGCCATCAACTCCTGCAGTCATATTTATATTACTATAGGAGCTGGAGGACGATTTAGCGCAGTGGTTAAGAGTTTAAGCCGCTCCGTCCCTGTGTCTAATAGTCACGGGTTTGATTCCCGCACGGGACAAATATTTGTGTGATCCACATTTATTTGTTCCGGCCTGGGTACTTGTGTATGTGAATTTTCATATTTGTAAATGCACCCACGACACAGAAATAAATCCAAGGATGGGGCTACGTTTTAAAAAAATGAAAATGTTCACACCAACGCGTCCTACATCCTGCACGCACTGTCTGGGCGGCGTCTGCACTCGCAAACATAGAGAGATACTGATCGCCACCGTGATCACCGCAGGGGACGCCACCGCGGCGTTGGTTTGGCCGTACCCTAACTAATAGACCAAAACACCGTCAAATGTACCTTGGATGCATTTGATAACAATCGTCACATTTGTATTCCCCGTGTTAGTTACACCTACTATGTACATTGTACACCAACATTTTGCTCAAGATGTTCAGTCACAATATAATAGGACTCCGGGTTATTAGAAAGGAACATGGTTAAAATAAAAATTGACATACCGATATCAAGTACAAATCCAGCATCTTACAATTTTTGAATAGAGAAACACCAAACACTCTTTGCTCGACCGATACGGTAATAAAGGAAGATCCCCAGTCGCATGTGCTGCACTAAAGAAGCAGTCTTAGACTAGGACTTGTCTAAACGGAGCATTGCTAACAAAAATGGCGCTAAAAGCGGCCTCAGTTACCAATGACGTAATATATATGGTCATGAAGTGTTTGTCTCTCTGGGGAATAATCAATTTGCCGGTGACCATTGTAAGGGTCAACTGTCACTAGTACATCTTCTGTATAGTTCTAGAGCACTGTGACTATCATTGAAGCCATTTTAAGGGTAACGTTACGCACTAAGTGGGCGTGATGCCAGTGTTCGATTCAGTTAAAAGCTGGCGATGAGAGTGTGAGCATGCGTGTGCATACCACAATTTATTTACCAATAAATCTTATGGGTAGATACATTTTATGCTGTTTCCGAGCGCCTGATGTCATAGACAAGTAATTCATCTAAGGAAGCAGTATTGTAAATTGCCTATGCCCCAAGTAATTTGGTACGATTATATAGATATAGATAGAGGATCTTTTTTATTTCCAGGATCCTACAACGCCGCGAAATACGCCGACAACGTGCAGCAATACTACGCCAATGCTCAACCTGTCACCTACAACGCCGATGACGCCGTCGTCACCAACGCCGCTGTCTTCAACAACGCGCAACTACGCGGTGCCTCTGGAACCCCTGAGAAGGCTTACCTACCCCCCTTCCAGCGTAACGTGGCTTCAGCCAGGCAGGTGACCTTCAACGCTAGGGATGGTTACCGTTATTGAGAAATATGTTGATTGTTGGTGATTTGTTTTTTGAATATTGAATAAAGTATTTAATTTGAATTAAGCAAAGTATTTATTTTCTATACCATCACGACAGATCCCTTGCAGAGATTCTTGTGAGCTTTCCTTTTGCTAAAGGGATGTTTCTAAGAGTCAATCTTATGCAATTTAAAAAGTCCAATTAAAATTAAAAGTAAAAATTTCGTAATTATACGGTTAGCCGTTGAGGAGTTGCTTCAACTGGAGCCTATCCGGGATTATGAATCATGTCAGGCTTATCACACAAATGCATTGTTATAGGCACTGAATTAACACATCAAATTTCTACTCCATAGGTTTAGGGGAGTGGTGAAAGTGTGCAAGTTAAATAAAAGCTTGGAAAATATAAAGACGGACACGGTTTCATTCCCCAAGCAAGGGTGACAGATGTGGACTAGGCATAATTAGTAGTTTTTATCGACGAGGCTATGTCTCAATGTCTATCGTCATTATAATCATCATCATCACTCTCAGTTTATTCCGCCCACTGCAGGGCATAAGCCTCCTCCCTTTTACTAGGATATCCCTATCCTGAGCCAATCGTGGCCGGGTCTTACCAACGCTTTTAACAACATCATCGAACCATCTTTGTACTGGCCTTCCTCGATTGCGATACCCGTCCGTGGCCACCATTCGGTTAAAAATCAACTCCACCTGTCATCACCACATCTTGCGACGTGTCCTGCCCGTCTCCACTTGAGTCGAAATATACGGGTTCCGATGTCTTGCACTTTAGTTCTATTGCGGATCTCCATATTTCTGCCATTATAATATCAGACATAATTTAAAACTGAAATGAAAACAAGATTTTTCGATCGGGAATCTTAATAATATTGTTTGGATAGAATTCGAATTCAAAACCTTATGATGAGTTATTGCGATTGGATGCCCCAATTTATTGTCCCTTAGGGAATCACTTTTATTTTCACCAACAGTACAGTTGTTATAAAAATATTTAGAAACATAACATTCATACATATTTACTAAGAAATAACTTCATTTAATCCTACTAATATTTTAAATGTGACAACAACACATAGGATACTTATTATTCCGAAAAAATGTTAGGTTCCTATCTGAAGTCAACGTGGATGACGACATGGGCAGAAACTAGTGATTAATAAATATCTTGCATGCATTTTGTTTCCACATAATATCACTCCACATAATCTATATTTCATAGCATCCAAAAAAAGATTATAAAATAATTTGCCCACTTTTGTATACCTATCAAATCAAATTGATCTTAGTGAAATCGATTTCGTAAATTGATCATCTCATAACCAACATCCTCTCGATCCTAAAACAAATCGAATATTAAGAGCATCGAGATCTGTATCGATATATTTATCGATATCTCACAATGCATTATGACATCGATGGTTTCTCGATACGAATGTATCGTTTCGACCTTTTTTTTTTTTATTTATAGTGGCGAGTGATTTCATTGTTATGTTAAGGAGAAGGTGGCGTGAAAGAATCTTTATTTATATATAAAAAAACTACACGCAGATCACCAGCCTACACTTACTAGACCGATGATTTAGCGCAGTATTAAAGAGCTTAAGCCGCTCCGCCCATTGTGTCTAACAGTCGCGGGTCCGATTCCCGCACGGGACAAATCTTTGTGTGACCCACAATTATTTGTTTCGGTCTGGGAATTTGTGTATGTGAATTTTCATGTTTGTAAACGCACCCACGACTCAGGCATAAATGCGAATGTAGGGCTACGTTTAAAAAAAAAGGTTACCAGGCCCATTCGGGTCAATAAACCACTTTCAGACTATCAGATCACGCTCAGCTTACTAGACTGCACCTAGATCAATAAACCACACTTACGCCCAGTTCTTCGCCCAGACGTTCTTAAAATTAAAGATAACTGTAATCGCTAATCTAGAATAAGAAAACATTAGTATACAAATGCCATTTTTAAAATTTAATGAGCATCACTGCAACTGGACGTCGGGCCGTCAGGCTACGCTCAGACTATCAGACGACGCCCGAATTACAAGCCGTCAGATTATCAAATCATGCTCGGATCACTAAACGCTCACACTGCACAGACCAGACCACGCAGTTATTGATATTAACAGATACTTCGCCCCCTTAAATCTAAGTTCATAGTTCACGGATCACAATGTAATTACTTTAGACAATAAAGATTACCTCACAAAATGTGTCCACCAGTCGTGTACCACGGTGCACGTCGTGTTTCGTGACAGCGTTATACTAATATTAGAACTAATTAATGTCGAACTTAATGGTTTAGTAACGCATCGGCAATAGTTTTTTTTAATAAATATACTTTTAATAATAAATATACTTTTTTTGTTGCTGTCTTCACTCTTGGAATTATTCCTGTGTAGTCGATTTGACCCAAATGAGAGCCGTCATAGGGCTAAAATGAGTACCGAGTGGGTCCGAGAAGACGGACACCATCATCATGGTGGGCCTAAAGACGGAACGATAACTTCAATGCATCGGGCTGAATGGCAATTTTGGCTAAGGATAGAATTGTATGGAAGGTGAAGGGGAGATGTCCAGAAAGACACAATAGGTGACTTAAAAAAATTGGGTTTCACAAAAATTGATATACACAAGTTACACAAAGATTTGATCCTCGCGGGGACCAAAACCGTGACTACTCGATCGGATAAGGCGGCTTTCACACTAACCACAATACCATGGTCGTCTAATTACAACAGCCGATGAGTAAATTCGCTAATTACCAAACAATGATTTATTATGTTTTATTGTAAGTTTAACCTCTATTATAACAATAGTTAATTATCCTCGCAAATGATTGTAGTATTTGAGATCTAATAATAAGACATTAGTAACTAATGTTTTCTGCCCGTCCATTTGTTCTCAAGTCGTTAAGATTTATTGTAAGGACTTGTACTTTCAGTATGGTTATACAATGACACTAACAGTCTCCCGTGGCTCTGCGTTCAGTCGACTATAGCGCCACCTACCGGGTCCAAGTTCAGCCAAGAACCATCCTGGTGACCCTATAAGCACCAAAAATTATCAAAATCTGTCAAGCGGTTTAAGAGGAGAAGAACTACGAACAAATGCACTCCGGAATTTAATATATCATCAGCCAGTGTCAGCCTGTTGGACATAGAATTCTCTCATTGCACGCCACTGAACCAGATCTTCAGCTCTCCTCCTCTAATTCCTGCCCGATACAGCACATTTGCCGACACTGCGGTCTCCACACAAAAACCAGGTTGCCTGAAACGACAATCGGTAAAGTCAGTAACTGCCAGTAAATCATGCCATTTAATGTATAAAGTTACTTAAATAAAATAAAATAAACACTCCGTTGTTGGTTCGGTCGGACCCTACACGCTACTGTAAGGTTCGAAAACATTACGAGGTACTGAGGTTAAATCCCTGGAGGGTCTAGCCAAGATCCCGGAGCCCTGCAACGTGCTGATATTGACCACCCTGGGATTATTGGTCGGTAGGAATCCAATATGCCCCGTGAGCTGCCTCCCACGCTCGCGGAAGTCCTATGCAGGATTTTCTCCAGGTAAAACAGGGGGGCCTACCGAAGTGGCAAGCGTTTATTCTTGTTGATCGTTAGCTCCTTGTTCTGTCCTCATGACTTTTCGCTATAAAATGTCATTCCCATACATCGATCAAATACAGGTAGATACATGCTCGCAGCACGAAAAATGGCACGACCAAAAGGCAAAAGTGGATGGTACTCAGCCTTCCACTTTTTGGCAAATACAACTTTAAGTGATACGAGTAAGGTACAATATTCTTCCATTTATGTTTATATCATAACTACAACTACTCATGTGGATTTGGGACGTTTTTAAGTGTAACGACGACGATTTACTGACGACGACTGACGACGATTTAGCGCAGTGGTTAAGAGCTTGAGCTGCTGCACCCACTATGTCCAATAGTCGCGGGACGGTTCAATTCCTGCACGGGACCAATCTTTGTGTGATCCACAATTATTTGCTCCGGTCTAGGTATTTGTGTTTGTGAATTTTCATGTTTGTAAACGCACCCACGACACAGAAATAAATCCTAGTGTGGGACACCGTTTTTTTTTTAATAACGAAATATAAATAAATAAAAAACTTTTGAACGGGACTCCGTATCTTGTCCTGATATACCTATCGATATTTCCATACATTATTTCGTGTTCTATTAGCGTTACTTATTGTAAAAAGTGCACTTAGCTACAGGCACAAGTTGAAAAGTGTGCTTTGTTTATCGAAAAGTACTCAGTGGTAGACCGAAGTCTGGAATTGTGTCCAGTATGAAGACAATTGAAAATCTCTATTATATTGGGACGTAACATCGTCAGCGATCACCTTTGGAGGAATATAGGTGCGGAAAAGGCAATTTTTTAAAATAATCATCGTTAAGTCTTTTACCAAAGGGGGTTTCAGAGGTGTTCAGTGTGAGGAGCAAGCCTATGCCTTATATCGGGAAAAATTCAGAGTCTGGGTTGCTACTAAGAATATTATGATAGAAAAACTCCAATAACGCGTTGTCTGACTCAAGGTTCTAGGCTAGGATCCTATGATCGCCCACTGCACCGTACGCCCCATAACCCACAAACATTTGACGCCAATAAATCAATTCAAAAACGTGTCTCACAAACATTTATCTGGATCTAGATGTTTGTCTATCTATCTATCTATCTATCTATCTATATCATCACGCCAGCTCCCTCGCAGGGTAGGCAGAGAGTACAGAGTTCCAACAGGTTCTTTCCTTACATACCTCTCTGGCTTTCTCCACTCTCATAGTTCGTCTCATACACACTCGCCGGTTACGGAGACTCTTGACTTGCCCTTCAGCTAAGACACGGTCTATTTGGTCATGGTAAGATAGTCTAAGTCTTCCCCGGCACCTACATCCTTCCACTTTCGCATTGTATATCTGTTTTGTCATTCTTTCTTCTGGCATTCTTTCTATATGCCCGAACCAACGGAGCATACCCTTTCTCATCTTGACACCGATACTATCTTTCATACCTACTCGCTTTCTTACTACGCTGTTGCGAATACGGTCGGTCAGCGTGACTCCGCACATCTTCCGCAGAGATCGCATTTCGACCGCATTTATCCTGCTTTCGTTCTCCTTCTTACATACCCAACTCTCACTGCCGTATAACAGCGTTGGGACAAGCACTCCGTTATGCATGGCCAGCTGCGCCTTTTGGCTTAAGTGCCGGCTCCCAAGTATCCTTCCCATCGCACCATTCACTCTATTACCTGCATTCACTCTTCTCTCTATATCAGCGGTGTATTTCCCATCCTTACTGAAGGCGCATTCAAGATATACAAACTCATTCACTTGCTCCAGCACATCGTTACCAACCACAATCCTTGCATTCGTTCTGGTTTCTTCCCGTTCAAAAACCATAATTTTGGTTTTCTTCACATTCAAATGTAAGCCATTGTTCACGCAGTCGTCTCTCATAACTGTGACTAGTGTTTGCAGATCAGTGGCTGTTGGCGCTATCAAAACCGCGTCATCTGCATACAAGAGGTGGTTTATCACTAGATCACCCATTTTTACCCCTTCTGTCATCGCATTCAGTCTTTGAAGACTTTTATCCAGATACACTACAAACAGTCTAGCGGACAACACGCAACCCTGCTTGACGCCGATTTTAACGTCAAACCAAGGTGACATGTTACCACCCACCCGTACGCATGCCTTGCTGTCCACGTAGGTAGACTGGACGGCTCGCAACAGGGTGCCGTTTATACCATACTCCGGCAAAATGTCCCAAAGTCTCTTTCGCACGACTCTATCAAACACCTTCTCCAGGTCCTCAAAACCGCAGAAAACCTTCCGGCCTACTGCCAGATGCTTTTCTACGATGTTGCGGAGGGAGAAAACTTGATCCGAACGTCCTCTTCCAGACCTGAAACCTCCCTGTGCCTCACACAACATAGGAGATTCCATCGGACTTCACGCGCATTCTCCGTTCAATAATTTTACCATACACCTTAGCTGCCAAGCTGATCAAACTGATGGCCCTGTAATTGGCGCAGTCATATTGTGAGCCCTTGCCTTTATACAACTATGACTGCGCGGCGCCAATCTGTAGGGACTCTACCGGTCTTCCAGCAAAGATTTGCGAGGACCCAAAAAGCGTCCCGGACGCAAGTTCCACCATATTTAATTATCTCGGCAGATATCATGTCTATTCCCGCAGCTTTACCATTTTTCATACTTCGTATCGCCCATTCAACTTCTTCCATAGTGATGTCCTCTGTGGATTCTGTTGTCTAGATGTTTGTGTACGTGATTATCTATCTAGTCCTATCAGTCATTCAGTTTGGTGTATTAGTAAATAGTATAATAATTTAATATAATATTAGCCCTGTTGAGAAACTGTCCTACCGTTGGGCACGGGCCTCCTCTCAAACTGAGAGGGTTTACGCCATAGTCCACCACGCTGGCCCAGTGCGGGTTGGCGGACTTCACACACCCTCGAGAAACTCTTAGGCATGCAGGTTTTCTCACGATGGTTTCCTTCACCGTTAAACCAAGTGATAATTAATTTTTGATACGCACATGCTTTCGCAAAGACAGAGGTGCGTGCCTGGGTTTTAACCCGAGACCTCTGACTTTGCAGTACCACGGTCTAACCACTAGGCTATCACTGCTATATAGTAAATAGTACAGATTTAAAATGGAACGTAAAAATTATAAGCGCCCCCGCAGGGTTTATATACAAATAAACGATTTGATTTAATTTTACATGCCATAAATGCATCCACGACAAATGCATAATACAAAGTGCTTAAGTTACTTAAAAAATAATTAAGTGTTGCATATGCTTAAAATAATTAATGTATTTCAGGTGATTACAGTTAATGAGTTGACCGTTAAATTTTCATTATGGATCGCTAGAGTCACGAAGCTTTTTGCGTCGAGGATGCAAACAGCACGGCTTTTTTAATCGATATAGGCTTATGTAAATAGTAATATATCTATCTTAAATAATTTTTTTTATGGAGACGTTTCCCAACCCTAGTTAAGTTGTAGAGTCTAAGTAGGATTTCTCTATCTATGTATCTATATATATCATCACGCCAGATCCCTTGCGGGATAGGCAGAGAGTACATTTTCAACCGGTTCTTTCCTTACAGATCTCTCTGGCTTCCTCCACTCTCGTAGTAGGATTTACTTTTGATTAGGGACACGTAGTCCCTAGGCAGTGCTAAACGAGCGCTGCGCGAGAAGATCCGGTGGAAAAACTCAGCGGGTTTGTCTTTTTTTATTTGATTCTCTTTCTCTTTTTTAGTTTCTATTTTTTTTTAATCATATTGTGTGGATACAATGTTTAGGTTACAATTAAATAGTTTACGATTTAGCTCCAGTGTGATGCCGTATGACCGAGATATGAGACTAAAGATGTTATTTATATAGAATGTCTAAAGGATTCCAGATGGATCAGACTCCACATGCAGCCACCCGTTCACGAGTATGACTACTGGAAAAGCTGCGCCAGACAGCCACCGCAAGAAAAGACACAATAGTAAGCATGTCCAAACCAAAACCCTAAGGACGGTTATCAGATTGTGTCTACAAACCAGCACTGCCCAAAGCTCGTCAGGCACAACACGAGGCGACAGAAATAGGTCATACTTCACCACGTGGACCTAGTGCAGATTGGAAGAGCCAGCTACGAGCCGGAGTATGGCAGTAAACAGACTGGCTTAACCATTGGACCTAGCTGTGTGTCACCAAAAAATTACAGTGCTGGCCAATAAAAATGTCAAGGCTCCATAATTTAAAAATCCAGTGCGGCAATAATGAAAAAATTAAATACACTTAATACATCGGTCGTGTTTGACAGCAACAATTAGGGTATTGTGACGGTGTACGTCGGTGTGTCACGTCCGTGCGCAAACGCATATGGTCATTAGCGGCTAATATTAAAGGTGGTATAAATAACATTTGTTTTACTGATGGCACCACACATCTTGAGTGAATCCTGAGGTGGATACATCTGGGTAAGATGAAGGTGTTTTTGGTAAGTACCTTTTTGAAAAAGCAATAAATAATTTTCTGATAATAATAAGTAAAAAATATACTTAACACAGTCTAAAAATAAGTCATCAATGCTTATAGGAATCTCTTACGGTTTTTAAAGTAAATTACGCTCTGATGATTTTATGAAAGAACACTACGCATCGGAACCTAATGCTTTCTCTGCATTTTTAATGCGCGTAAAGGGAAATGACATGTGACTTAACCATACTTTTCTTATTCACAATATAAGAACTTCATATTCAATACACCAATAATACAAATATTCCGTGTATGAGACAGAGTATTTGAGTGTAGAAAACAGGATAGATCTAAAGAATAAACCTGTTGGAACTTCGTATTCTTGCCGTGTTCATATATATAGACACAATGCTTAACTATTTACAAGAAAAGCTTGACCCAAATGAATTTAATACTTGATACAAAATTATTAAAATTATTTTTTTTGGAAATTGGTTTAGAAGACTGACTCTTTTGCATCTTCTAAATTTTACCACATTCCAAAATTGCTACTCCATTCATTATAAGTCATTGTTCTCAATAGCGTCACATTATACGTATTTTGATCTCAAATCATAAATGTAAGCTTTTTTATTCCACCAACTGTAACTCGTTATTAGGATTAAATGAAAGTGCTTAGTAATGGTGACAATAAACCACAAAGAGAAGTCGTTAAACATCTATCTAACAATAATGTACCCTTTATGTCTTTGCATGGAGATACAATAGCAAGTGAGATCAGTTTATTAGTTCTGTACAAGATCCATTGATGCTGTGTCAAAGTTAATTTCACTGGATTGAGGTTTCGAGTTTGATTTCCTGGTCACGCGATGTGGGTTGAAACAACTGACTCTCAGCATAAAAGACCAAATACTGATAAACCATTCTTTTCTTCTAGTCTCAACTCTTTTGGGGCAAAGGTGCCCCCCTTTATTTTTCCATTTCACAAATTTTAGTCTAGTAGTCAACTTTGATAGTCTAGTTGCTGTAGTAAATCTTGTAGGGGTCAATTTGAAATTCTCTAACAAGGGGTATATTAAATAGATTCTTTATCATAAAACGCTTCGAAATAATAAATGATCGCTATCGCTTTCTTCATAAGAATTGTACTATGTATTTTATTATTTCAGATTCTTCTGGCTTTAGGCCTTACGGCTTCCGAAAAATTGGACCGAACTTACCTTCCACCGCCTGGTGCAAAGTTCGCTGGGGGGAGCCCTGGTGCTATCCTAGGCCCATTGGAATTACCTAAAGAAACATACCAGACTAATGGACTACTTCTCTCTGAAAATGGCCTACCAACTCTTGGAGACTCCCAAATCAAACTAGGCATTAGCAGAGGATTACCAGAATCTGGGCAAGGAACAACAACCAAAGCTCCATTCAAGTATTATACGGAAAATGTGCCAGTCACGACTACCTCTTACGCTTTTACACAAACTACAACTTTGCCACCGACTGTTTATGAAACTACAAGTGTACAGATAAATCCAGTGACAGGTTTACCTGAACAATATTCAACGCAAAACCTTGACAATAGTGGATTTTCTCCTGTTTTTGGTCAGAATAAACCTAATTTGCAGAGCTTTGGCCAGGACCAACGCCTAAGTTCTCCTGTCAGTAGCCAACTTGAAAGTGAACAGCGAAACGTAGAATACGCTAAGCCTGGTTACAGCCATAGTGACATCCAACTATTGGGCCAATATCAGGACCAATATCCAACTGCAGTTGTCCCTGGAAGCAAAACTCAAACCGGGGACGTGTTTCAACAACCTATTCAGCAAGTTCCCGTTTATGGGCAGAACCTACCTCAGGAAATTTCTATACCATCAACAGTCACTCCCCAAAGTTCATTAAATTTCCAACCAGGATCGAAATTCAACTCAAACATTGGCTCACCCGTTGTACCCATAAATTCTCAAACAATTTTACCTGAGCAACAAAATCAAGGTCAAAGCTTACAACCATCTCAGGCGTCATTTGACCAAAATCAGTATGAACGAAGGAATCCTAGCCAACAATACAGAGACAATCAAGATTCAATACCTATTTCAGAATACTCTAAAGATTATCAACCTGGTTCTTCATCAACTGTACCAGAAAACTTCAGTGAACCTAGTTATTCCAGTACTACCCCACTTCCTAGAATTTCTTCGACTGTCATTCCTAAATTTGTGTATAAACTTCCAGAAAGACCTCAAACGGAGTCTGAAAGAAGGGCAGTTATTCTAAACTACCAGAATGATCGCACTCCTTATGGGTATTCATACAGTTATGATACTTCTAATGGAATACATGCGGATGAGAGTGGTATAGTTGATAATGGAACTAAGGCAAAAGGAGGGTATTCATACATCAGTGATGACGGAAAAGTCTATAGTATTACGTACACGGCTGATGAAAATGGTTTTCAACCTCGTGGAGATCATTTGCCTACTCCTCCACCGATTCCAGAAGCGATACAAAAAGTAATCGACCAGGTCGCTAGAGAAGAGGATGCTGGTGTATCTGATGATGGTAAGTATTTATATTATATCCCAATGTTCTTCACAGTGTTATATATTCATCATTTGTAAAAAAATATAACTTGGCCAGGGTACCTAGGTTAGATAATCCAATTATTTAAAGTATCAATAAATCAGCCTATCGTAGTCCACTGCTGGACATAGGCCTCTCCTAACACGCGCCATTGCACACTGTCCTCCGCCTTCCTCATCCAGTCTGTCCCAGCGACCTTTTTGAGGTCGTCGGTCCATCTAGCTGGGGGCCATCCTACCTTACGCTTACCAAGTCGCGGTCTCCACTCTAGGACACGCTTGCTCCATCGGCCGTCGGTCCTTCTGCAGATGTGACCAGCCCATTGCCACTTTAGCTTACTGAGTCTGCGAGCTATGTCGGTAACTTTGGTTCTTTGTCGGATTACCTCGTTACGAATTTTATCCTTCAAAGAGACGCCGAGCATAGTTCGCTCCATAGCTATTTAAAGTATACATTTTATTATTTAGTGTCTTAATATTAAATATATATTTTTCTTTTCAGGATCGTATGATGAGGAAAAATATGGAGATAAGAAGTATCAAGGTAAAATAGATCGTTATAATTCGCCAAACCTAAACTTTGATGAAACCAGCAGTCAGGGCATCGGAACACCAAACAGTCGAAGAAAAACAATATCTAGAATAAGCAATGTTATTCCTGATGAACAGGTTGAAGGTATTAGAAAAGATCAATATGACGACATTAATAACGAAGTAAACGACGGTTCAAGGGATGATAAAACCTCAACAAGAGGCAACTTGAATATTGTAAAAGAAACGAATCAAATCGGTGCTCCTGTCGCTGGTGTAACTGATACAAGTCTGGTATTAAATACTGGTTCTGAAAAACAAATACCTTTTGAACGTCGCCCTAACCAAAAAGGAACCGTACGCCAATACCCCGAATCTCAAGTAAGCTATTCAAACTTTAATAAAGATTCTGTACCTGAAACCAATATCAATAATCTTGAAACGATTGGATTTAATGATCTACAGAACCAACGATTTGTTAACCGTGATTTAACAAATAGGCCTGGAGAGATAACGATACAAGGATATGATAATATATCTAGTAGTAATCAAATGCCTATTAAGGATAGTGGTACAGCAAAAGAATCTCGACTTCCTGTCCTTAATTCGAGATATACTGAAACTCAAAATGCTAACTCCAAATTGGTTCAAAAAGAATCTTACGATGGTAATGAAAAACACACAGATTTACCAGAATCTAGCTTCAATGCAGATGAATTCCATTCAGATAAACCTACATCAAACCAAGAAGGTGAATCTGTAAAAAATAGATACAATCAAAACTTTGATGACAAAACCGGGTACAGCTATAACCGACCGCAGACTAAGTTTGAATCAAATAGATTTTCAACACGATTCAGGGGACAAGAACCTTCTTCAACTATGAAACCAGACCAATATGGAATTTCTACTAAAGGCACTACATTAAAACCATTTATGGCATCTTATGTACAAAACAAAGAAGATGATTCTCGTCAGGCAGCA
This sequence comes from Phalera bucephala, assembly GCA_905147815.2. Classification (NCBI taxonomy): domain Eukaryota; kingdom Metazoa; phylum Arthropoda; class Insecta; order Lepidoptera; family Notodontidae; genus Phalera; species Phalera bucephala. The sequence goes on along the minus strand of LR990625.1, from coordinate 23,992,931 downwards.
TCTACGAGAAAACCTTTCGTCACTGTTGATGTAGCGTCACCTACGACAGAGCAAGGTCAAAGAGTCGATGGTCAAAGATTTGATTATACTAGAGGTCCAATAGAGAAGCTCGGTACCACTGCACGACCGTATGTAGTCAAACAGACCCCTGAACCTAACCAATACACACCAAGTAGTGAAAGAACACGGGTAACTCAATCAGGAAGACCAGGTCTTAAAACATCTGATTATTCAGTAATTTCTACTACACCTATGCCATCATCGAATTCTCGTTTTGGAATCACTGGAACTACCCAAAAACCGACGATTCGATTCCAACAAAGAACTACAAATACTAATGCAGTTTCAAATTATGGGAATAGACCTACTTCTAGAGTACCTTCCATGTCAGGACTTATATCACATGAACCAGGTTATTCAACGACACGTCCTGCTTTTGCTTCTCGTTTACCTTCTGCGAATAGAGTGACTCCTCAAAGCTACCCCACTTCCACTACACCAGCAGCAATATATTCAACTTTGAGTCCTGGCTTCGAACAAAGCTCTGCGACCCCTGGTACTTATCAGCCTAGTTACCAATATGGGTATTCAGGACCAATATCAAGCTATGGTTCAAAAATACCTACTTCCAGGCCAACTCTAATTCCTTCTGGACCTGGAATGTACTCGGAGGTAGCTCCAGGATCAAGCTATCAATCTGATTATCCATACCACCCGATCGACTTCTTCCAGTCTTCATCTGGACCTATTAGAACTGAAACTGACTTCCAGACTGGAATTTCTAAAACAACACCGGCTATGTATCAAACTGGTTACCCGTATAGAACTGCTACTGGTGCACCAATTATTGTAGGAAAATCAACGCCTGGATACTTTGTTTCTGAAACGCCTGTGAGAGGTACACCGCAGACCTATTCAACGACTACTTATCGACCAGAATTTATTATCCAAGGGCAATATACTCAAAGTCCAGGTATAAATGTTGATAATTTTGGTAGGCCAATTAACTCTGAAGACGCTATTTACCCTGGATATTCATCTAGCAATACGGGATTACCATCTTATTCTGAAGATAATAAAGAACAAAATCCAAAATCCACTCAAGGTTTAACCTCAGAAAATATGCCGGGTTCTGTACACTTTTCTAGAAAATTTACCTATCCGGGATATGGAACAACTGAAAGAGTTATAGGTGAAGACTTTAGTGGACCAAAACAGCCTCAAAAATTCGACCCTAAAACTGGTTATCATTACTAATTACCCCCTCGCATAACATAATTTATTTTTGTTGATTTATTGAGCATGTAAAAAGATAATAAAAAAATTTATTATAGATGAATGCTTTTTTTTCTTATTTACCTCCTTATCCTTATATTTGGATACGAGACCTTCTTCGTTTTTGCCAATATCAGATTGAGTGGTTATGCAATCAGGAAATTTAATCTACAATCTATTTCACATAGAGAGAGGGGAACTTCAATTGCAGTAATATTTCTCGGCAAATAATATGTTAGTGTTAGGATACTCGAAATCAATCTGATTCTCCATACCACCCGATCAAAATCTTTCAGTCTTCATCTGGAGCTATTAGATCTGGAACTGACTTCAAGACTGAAATTTCTAAAACAACACTGGCAAGTCAAGAGTCTCCGTAACCGGCGAGCGTGTATGACACGAACTATGAGAGTGGAGGAAGCCAGAGAGTTCTGTAAGGAAAGAACCTTTAGGAACTCTGTACTCTCTCCCTACCCCGGAAGGGAACTAGCGTAATGATATACATAAATAAGAAATAGCCAAAAAATCTTAAATGACATCCAAAAGTAAAAATATAAAAATCACGTATGGGTAATAAATTATTCACCCAATTTGAAATACACGAGTAATTTTTGTGTACAAAAACATCAACAAGTCTTGTAGCCTGTCAAAAAGCTTGTAAAAAATCTTTGTTAAATTGAATAAATGAGTCAAAGATCAGTTCTATAAAGATTTATATCAATAAATTATTCAATAAATAGCATTGAACATGAACCGCGCGCTGATTACATAAAATATAAATAATGTATATTTTACGCCAAAGTAAACATAATTTATTGTTAGTTGAATCTGAGCTTTAGTTATACAACATTTTTATGCTACTAAATTATGTTAAAACTGCCAAAGATAATAAATACTGATAGTGAACGTTGTTCTTTTTACCAAACAAAATATGTATAACTAAAATAATAATAAGACAAGTCAAGAGTTTTTGTAACCGGCGAGCTTGTTTGAGATAAACTACGAGTGTGGAGGAAGCAAAAGGAGTCTGTAAGGAAAGAACCTGTTGGAATTCTGTATCTTCAGCTTAGCTCGCAAGGGATCTGGCGTCAATTTTCTGAGTCTCCCTCATCATCATCCACAAAAGTCTATAAAAACATGCTTTAGTACGGAAGTTCAAATCGCACTAGAAACAATTAACTAAACTAGAATGTTGGCAACCAGTGTTGGGCATTTTTCAACTGTAGGATAAATCTGCTGAAATTTCATTTGCAATTAAATTAATCCCCGTGAAGTACTCTGGGATAACAATGACTTTAGACGTCAAACGCATCAGTCCCTTCAGTGATCATGAGTGCTGTAAACACTCGAAATATCGGGCACTTTAGAACCACAAATAAGTTACGACGAAATCCGAAATATTTTTTAATTGCTACTTCATTTTTTTACGATTAATTTTTGCCCAACTCTGTTGGCATCTAATTTATCACTTTCCCATATGGCGCGTGCCTCTTAAAATTCACCCCCTGGCGGAAAGATGGAAAAGTGGAAGGGTGTAGGTACCGAGAAAGATCTGAAGATCTTACCATGAACAAATAGAAGGTGATTTATTTGATGGATAAATCAGGAGTCTTCACAACCAGCAAGCGCGTGCAAAATGAATTACGAGAATAAAACGAACAAGATAGGTTTGTAACGAAAGAACCTGTTAAATTTCGGTACACGCTCCTGCAGGACATCACGTTTGCATATATTATTTTAATTTTAAACAAGCTTTTGTAACAAAAACACAACTAAGATATTTTACTAAGTTGAGGAGTTCCTATGACTTCTTTCCTGCATCATCATCAGACCTAGGACTCCATCCGCGTCTAAAGTTAAGTAAAGTTAGATGGACGATTTAGCGCAGTGGTTAAGAGCTTAAGCTGCTCTGCCCACTGTGTCTAACAGTCGCGGGTTCCATTCCCGCATGGGACTGATCTTTGTGTGACCCACAATTATTTGTTTTGGTCTGGATATTTGTGTATTTGGATTTTTTTTGTTTGTTAACGCATCCACGACACAGGAATAAATCCTAATGATAGCCCCTCACTAGTGTTTTATTTAAAAAAAAAAGTGATCGTCAGGACAAATCCAACAAGCCCAAATACGAAGGGGTTATATTAAGTAGTTGGGGGGTTCCATTGGCCACCTTTTGGCTTCATCATTAGGCCCTGAACACTGTGTGGCTGTATAGTTCTAGTCAATAACAATCTAACAAGCCTAAACACAAGGGGGTTACATTGTATAGTTCACATGTTCCTATGGCCACCTTTCGACTCCATCACAGGCCAGCTTCATGGTATATTACGGTAATGTCGCCGATTTTACATAAGTACGCCAAATTTCAGCTCAATCGGATACCCGCAAGTACTTGAAAAATGGATTACAAGATTTGAACCGGAAAGACAGACAGATATACGAACATTGCAAGTTAAATAGAAGTGTGTTAAGTCACTTAATATGAAATTTAGGAAGCGGAGCCACAGAAGCAGTTACTACTACGTCCTGTTTTAAATAAAAGACTTCTAATTTCATCTTCTCGATGTTTGTTATTTCTTTTTGCGTTATAACAAATTGCATTACGTATTCCAAATCACGATCCTGAATTTCTTAATCTGTGCAATTAATAGTTAAGTCGATTTTTGAATGATGAAATTTGATAAGGACCTTGAAGCATTTATTTTATAGTTTAACAAGTAGAAGGTATTAAACAACTTTATAGATTTATTAAAAAACTGTACTAGTTTTATATAATGATCAAGGATTAATATAATAAATAACTCTTTGTATCTTTATCATCCAGCCCGATCCTTTGCGGGGTAGTTAGATAGTACAAAGTTCCAACAGGTTCTTTCTTACGGATCTCTCTGGACATTACATTAAAATTAAAACTAAAATACATAAAACTAACTCTGTACTCTCTGCCTACCCCGTAAGGGATCTGGCGTGATGATATAGATAGATAGAAAACTAATAGGTTCCAAAGGTTAAAGCTCCATCTAACATCTCTCGACAAAAGCTATAGTTCTACGATAATGATCTATGATGTCATACAATTCACGCGTCCATTAGTAAATCGAGCTTGTAATGTGGCACTTACTCAAGAGATGGCGCGCTTTGAGAGATAGAAAAATAGGTGTTCTCTTTACTCGAAGCTTTTGCCGTTCATGCAAATCTGGAACTATGCTGATGCGTGATTTAGTGCTGATTTTTTAATCATTAGGCAAAAGTTATAGATCAATGACAGACGGCTTGGTCGAGTGCTTAAGAGCTTGCCGTTTCACCCACTGGGTCGAGCAGTCGCGAGTTCGATACTCACACAGGACAAATCTTCGTGTGACCCACACTTTTTGTTTCGGTCTGGATGTTCGTAAACGCACCCACGGTACAGGAATAATTTCTAATGTGGTTTATAAAACCCAAAAAAGCGCATAACATGGCAACGTTTTCAAAAAAAAAACCAATTATATGATTGAACGTTCTGTAGAGAATGGGAGGATATGAATGGACCAATTATAAAGTAGTCAATAAATAGTTTTAACGACCCACTTGATCAATTCATCTACTTCCTAATAATTTATGCACATCATCATTCATACAATTTACTAAATACAATATTTTTTGTCTCTACGTTTTTGTCAAACCTTAATTGATGTAATTTTGATTAGACTAAATCCGGTTCGATTTCCAAGGCCATATATTATATGGTATTCGGAAGGTACGTTAAACCACGAGCCATGGGTGCCGCCTAATATGGTTAGTCGTTAAGTTAAGCTAAGGAGCGGTACTGTCTTCTCTCTAATATGGTCGAGGAGAGTAATGGTTGCTTCTCAAGTAATACTCGTGAACGGGTGCTGCTGGTGGAGACTGGTCCGTCCTCTATCCTATGACTGATTAAACATGTACCGTAGTAATGTTAAATATTGTCTTGGTTATAGCATTACATTGAAGCTATAACCAATTATTTTGTACGCACTCTTTGTATATTTTATAGTAACCCTTTTTTATCTTATTATTATATTTTTTTATTATATACCTTTACAGTCTCTATTTTGTAAATGAGAGGACTATGTAGACACTGACTGATACCATGAATCTAAGTACACTTATGTTTAATCTATACTTAAGCATATCCATTTACCTCGTTCTGCACTGTTCTCCCATACCCCATGAAGACAATATACAAAAAAAAAATCGTAAAACTCTCAGTTTTAAAAAGAGTAACCGTGAATATCTTGCCCTTCTTCTCAACAGGAATGACTTTCCGAACGGGTGGTAGTGTCTTAAATAATCAATAATTTTCTCATAAGTGATTTTTGGTCTACATGTATAAAAAACTGATTTTTTGATTGAGCTTGAGAAGTTCCAACAGCAGGCTACAAACCCGTCTGCACCATTCCACACTATCACTACCATCTATTCTCTCTCAAGTTGATTTATGAGTGGTAAAATATTATCTGATATTTCTCACTTAGATGAAGGAGTAATGGCCTTCGCCCAGCAGTGGGATTAAAAGACTGATTTCACCAATCAGTCACATAAGGTCACGGGTGGAAATTGGATGCACACAGTACAAAGCTGGTCGTAGTAATTTTGGGGTCGATTTCCTACAGTAGAGGCCTCTCAGCTGATGATCATTATATAGTAAAGGTCACGGTACCTCTTTCAAATAACATAACGGTCTTCTTCAAAGTATCTTTATAAGAAGTGGGCATGCAACCTACAAAGTAAACCTATGGCTCGGTAAACATGGATGAGCTGGATAGGTACGGCCAGCAACATAAGTCGCTTTATATTGTCAAATTTCCAAATCAATTGCACACCTTTGTTATACATCAAAACCATTATTTTTATTAATCTTAATGTAATTGAATATGTTGCTAGTAACTTGGTTATGACAATATTTTTTTTAAATGTATCCCCTCACTAGGATTTATTCCTGTATCGTGGGTGCGTTTACAAACATGAAAATTCACATACACAAATACCCAGACTGTACAAATAATTGTGGCTCACACAAAAATTTGTCCCGTGCGGGAATCGAGTCCGCGACTATAAGACACAGTGGGCGGAGCGGCTTAAGCTCTTAACCACTGCGCTAAATCGCCCGTCATGTTTACCAAGGTTTGTTAAATAGAGAGTATTAAGGAATTAAAAAACTGGGAATGTTAAACGACTTTCTTTGTTGACTGTACAACAAAGCCGGTCGTAGCGAACTCTTGGGCAGGCATTTGTCTTATAGTGAACTTCTTTCGATTAAGAATGACGATGTCATGGTGTTTGTAAGTGCTCCTTAAATAATTTTAAGGAGCATTTACAAACACCAATACGTCAAACATCGCCGAATAAGTTCGCAATATATTAATCCAAACGGCCATATTTCATCCACATGATCTGAAACATGATGTGGTTGAACGGTATTTAACAAAAATCATGATCTGGGATATTCCACATTGTAATAGGGGATGAGTCTTTTTTTGATATGCAGTTCATTAAAATTAAATGATTAACTAATAAGCAGCAGAACTTGATTGCTGTTTGCACTTTCATATAATTATAGCGTGTTTGGCATTGAAACTATAAGAAGAAGTACTTTAGGAGAGTATAGGCTGTTTTTATTATCATTATTATATTCAGCTATTATCGTCCCACCGTTAGGTAAATGCATCCCTCCACTCCGTCCATTCGGTTCTACTTTCGGCTTTTAAAAACTAATCTTTCAAGAACGAGTCCAGCTAATCCCCCATCTCCGTCTGGGCCTGCCGCGATGTCGATTAGAGTTTTATGGGATACAATTAGTAATTATTTTGCCAAAGATGTGTTAGCAATGCGGTAGATGTGGCCAGCCCAGCAACATTTCAATGTTGCGGTCTGCGGCTACACCAAAATTTTCGCCCCGCAAGGGGTCTGTCCTGATGATATATAGATACATATAGATCAGAATTTTTGTTATGGAGCGCAGTCCCAAGTAGCACAACTGCTGCTTCAAAGAGGAAGGAACAACTTCACGCCTATATTCCTTAAGCAAGGGAGGTAGAGGTGTACTGAGTACACCCACGTTTCGCCAAGGATGTTAGATCCTATGTAATAGGGGGCGAGCCTATTGCCATATACCGGGCACAATTCCAGACTCCGGACTCGTACTGGGAAATTTTCGTTAGAAAAACTACACTTGTCCGATCTAGGATTTGAACCCAGTACCTCGTGATCAAAGCGATGCGCTTAGCCACTAGACCAACGAGGCAAGTAAATTCGTTTTACAGCTTTAAGCTGTACCAAAGCTGTATAAGAGAGCTGCTTTGTGTGTGTGTGTGTGTGTGTATAAATTATCTATGTTGTTTGCCGCGGAGCCTTTACAGCTTCAGCGGCAAGGGGGCGAGCGTGCAACCTCTACGCTCGAGCCAGAAGGGCAAGGGGCGCCTCAAGAGGGAACGGCCTCGGCTTGAGCAGTCGCTATGAGGGAGGTCTTATACTAGGTGTCTTGCCGTGGTGCTCTGCACCGGCCGGCGGGCAAGGGATTCTTCGAACTCGCCGGCGAGGTCGGTGTCTAATCCTGTGTGCGGTATCTGTATTCGTAAGAAGGGATATAAGAGAACTGCATAGCGGTAGCTTTACACCATTGTGCAGCCTATACTCTCTTAAAAATATACACCGTCACGTCTATATTCTCCGAGCGTGGGTGGAAAAGGTGTACCGTGTACACCCATTTTTCGCCGACGATAGTAGGTTCCATGTATTAGGAGGTGAGCCTATTATTTATTTATTTAATAGAAATCCAACAAATTAAAAAATAATAATAACAAAAAGTCAATTACAGGTTTTTGCGAATAAAACCAAGTCAGTAAATTTTCATTACAACGCCCACAAGTGCCCAAGTAGATAGTAAAAACGATATTTAAGTTGCCAGTATATATTAGTATATAGTTGCCTGCCATATTAAAAGTCTCGCAGTTACAGGGTTTGTATTACAAAAAGTCAAAATCGAGGTTTTTGAAACAGTATTCAAATCAAATAAGTTTATTTGCAAAAATGAGTTACAGTAGATGTTAAAATTACATTAGTCGCACGCCATATTATGCCTTTAGGCATGCAAATATCAATAGGAATAATCCAAGAACTTAAAGTACCTAACAATTAAGACAAGATCATAATTGTATTAAAGTTATTTTGGCTTATACCGGGCACAATTCCAGACTCCGGACTGATACCGGGAATTTTCCGATACAAAATTACATTTGTCCGACCTAGGATTTGAACCCATGATCTCGTGATCGCAAAGCGCATTATTCGCCAAAAGACCAACGAGGTTTAAAGCTGTAAAACTGCAGATACCTCCTATCTTAAGCAGCAGTTATGCCACTTAGGAGTGCACTATTCTTCATTATGAGTCCTTTGACTGATTGAACGTGTACCGTGTTGAATTTTGTCTCATTCGGCATCACACTGGAGCTATAACCAGTTGTTTTGTAAGCCCTCTTTACATATTTTATAGTAACCCTTTCTCTTACTATTATTATTATGATTTTTATTATATACCTCTACAATATCTCTATTTTGTATATGAGAGGACTATGTATATACTGACCGATATCATGAATCTAATACACTTATGATTAATCTATACTTAAGCACATCTATTTAGCTCATTCTGCATTGTTCTCCCATACTCCATGAATGCAATTCTTTTTTTATAGAATTGCAAAGCTCTTATTTGTAAAAAGAGTAACCGTGGAGTTTCTTGCTCTTCTTCTCCACAGGAATGACTTTCCGAACGGGTGGTAGAGTCTTAGGTAATCAATAATTTTCTCTTTTTGACTATACATAAGTACCTTTTGTTCTACATGAATAAAAACCTTTAATTTTTATAAGGTAATTTATTTAAATAATTTAAAAGTGTTTAAACAATTTTAAAATCTTGTAATCCGACGAACTAACAGGTAAGTACCAGTCAGTTCGTCGGATTACGTGACTTTATGCATCTGCTCATGGAGTGCTCTCGCCTTGACCGTCCTTTCATCTCGAACCTAATGATTCACTTGAAGTAGAATGTATCTGTACCTACTTTGTATCGTTTATTTTATCCTTTTATATTATTATTTGGAGTAGAGAACAAAAAAAGACTATTCCATGCTTGGCAATAACCCTCTATAGATTCCCTCACTATTATAGTTCATTTGTCTCGTTTGTTTAGTAAGGCATTGTAAGGGTGGACATCTAGAGTTCTAGTTTTCGAACGGGCAAAGTGTTCTCCTGTAGAAAAAATCCTGTAGAATTTCGACCGATATGGAAGCTTTAGGGTCGCCTCCAATTAAAGAACCTAACAAAGTTGGCAAAATGTGGATGTACAGAATACAGCTGGTCGTAGAATTCTTTCAAGTCGTTCAATAATTGAGCGATTGTCTTAAGATTCAATACACTGAGCTGTTTATGAAATTAAAATAAGGGTATGTTAACTTTCCAAGTTATAATTACAACATCGGAAGTAAAGTAAGGCACTTAGAATGATGTGCCCAAAGAATGGCGATGGACTTATCCCCCTGCCACAAGGAATCAAAGATCGTTCGGTGAAATGTGAGTGTACTAGGGAGGTATATATTTATAAGCAAAAAATCGACTTTGTTTTGACGCTAATTTCCAAGTCTTTGATCAACCATGCTAACGCTATATCTAGCTTATTTTCTACCTTTAATTTACTTTAATTTCCATCCAATAAAAAACAAACTGATGAATTAATAATGCAAACGTTTATTGATTAAATTCCAAACAGAGTCTCTTTCAGTCACTCCAAAACTTAATTCAAAAGATCCATCGGTAGAGCGTTCTTTTAAACGACAATTCTACTTACCAAACATAGTGTTAGTAATTATGCATCTGTTTTAGGAGTTCTATCCTCACCTTGGCCGCGGGCCCTTTCATCTCGCTTGTAATGATTATAGTTAGGCCTAGAAACATCTGGAACCTTCCATAATATACGTTTGATTTTTATTTAAAACATACCTCCACATTAGGAATTATTTTTGGGTCGTGGATGCATCCATAACTCAAGATTAATTCCTAGCGTAGGACAGTCTTTTTAGGAAGACTAGAGAGATAGAGACATAGAGATAGAGACTTTAAACGGGTAACAAAACTTATAGTGTGTGCCCCACTAGAGCGCGCGTCAGAGGGTTAAGCAAAAACCCATTGATATTAGTATAATGTAGTCGAGAAATTGAGCTGTCACGTTCATCCTTATTAGGAAAATATCTGGTCAAAAAAAATGGCATATCAACTCGATAGCGTTACGCTAATGTCAATCTGTTCGTGCTTAGCCCTCAGATAAAGGTGTGCGCGGTCGGAAGCGCTGTGCTTTTAATTTAAACACGCTTTGATTACAGTCCCGCTTTATGGTGGTAAGATTTAAAATGTAATACAAAATTATGAGGTCTTAATATCGCCATAATTGTAAATAGTTTTTATTAAAAATTTATTTAAAAAAAAAAAAAGCTTTTATAGTAAAAACACAACGAAAATATCTTGCTTAGTTCAGGACTCAGGAGTTCCTATGGTTTTCTTTCCGCTCCACCATCAGACCCTGAACACTATCTGCTGGTATAGTACTCGTCAATACCAATCTAACAAGCCTAAACACAAGAGGGTTACGTTGTATAGTTCACATGTTCTTATGGCCACCTTTCGACTCCATCATCAAACCAACTCCATGGTACAATATTATTGCATTGTCAACGAACTTATATACGTATGCCAAATTTCAGCTCAATCGGATAATCGGATTCGCAAGTGCATGAAAAATGGATTACAAGATTTGAACCGGAAAGACAGAGAGACAGACATGCGAACATTGCAATGTAATTAATTAAAAGCTTGTAAAAAGTGTCGGGGTGGACTCTATCTTCAAGTAATTTATACACATGTATTTAATTGTAAACATGCTTTGTGGATGGTCCCTCCAACAAGATCATCTTGTGAACACACTTTAGATGGCACCTAAGTACTTTGACATCAATATGAAGACACTTGTTAAATAGAGCTTTGACACGCTCAATTTGATTAAGAGATACTTTGAATATTATAATAATATTATTTTGAAAAACATATTCTCGAATTGTATTTTAACTATAAACTAGCTGTTACCCGCGACTTAAACCGCGTGCAATTGAAGAAAAAATATTTTTCTAAAACGAAAATAGTCTAAGTTACTCCTGGTTCCTGCTAGTGAAAGTCCTGTCAAAATCGGTTTAGCCGTTTCGGAGATTAGATGGAACAAATAGACAGACATACAGACAAAATGTTTAAAAATTGTTTTTTGAGTTCTTAGATTTACGCGAATACTACACATAAAATAAAACTATCTTACGGATTTTATCGCGGTTTATTTTTGATTTTTAGTTCTAGATTGTTTTTTGTTATAAATACCATAGGATACTTATAAGTATATACATACTTCCATATGCGTTTAGCTGTTATTTTGATATTACAAACAGACCCTTCAATTTTATAGATATATATATAGAAGAAAAAGAAAAAAAAGCCTAGGACTATGGCCTAAACCCTCTCAGTTTGGGAGCAGGCCGGATGATTTAGCGCAGTGGTTTAGGGCTTAGCCCGCCCCGCCCACTGTGCCTAATAGTCGCGGGTTCGATTCCCGCACGGGACATATCTTTGTGTGATCCACAATTATTTGTGCCGGTCTGGGTATTTGTGTATGTGAATTTTCATGTTTGTAAACGCACCCACGACACAGGAATTAATCCTAGTGTGGGGCAACGTTTAAAAAAAAATAAAGGCCCGTGCCCAATAGTAGGATCGTTACTTAACAGAACTAATATTATTATTATAATATGGAAGAAGATACAATAGCATAAGTTATAAATATATATTTATGATCAACATAATCATCATCAAGAGTCTCCGTAACCGGCGAGCGTGTATGAGACGAACTATGAGAGTCGAGGAAGCCAGAGAGGTATGTAAGGAAAGAACCTGTTGGAACTCTGTACTCTCTGCCTACCCCACAAGGGATCTGGCGTGAGGTTATAGATAGATAGATAGATAGATAATCATCATCGACTGCCTTGTTGGTCTAGTGGCGAATAATGTGCTTTGCGATCACGAGGTCCTGGGTCAAATCCTAGGTCGGACAAATGTAGTTTTTCTATCAAGAACTTCCAGTATCAGCGCGGAGCCTCGAATTGTGCCCGGTATGGCAAAGGGCCTAACACGTTGGCAAAATGTGGGTGTACTCAGTACGCCTCTGCCACCTCCGCTTGTGGAATATAGACGTGGCGGTGCTCAAGAAAGAAAATCTATGCTATTACACCTGTCCATATATAATATATAACCGACTCGTGGAGGGCAGCCACCGCAAGCAAAGACATTATAGTGAGCATGACAAAAGTCCAGCAGTGGGAACAGTGTAGTCTAATTTGTACACAGTAAGATGACTTGCGTAAATCAATAGCATCTTATTGTATCTGCAATAGTTTTTTGACCTTTTATTACATCCCGTAATTATAGGTTCACGATTGTGGTCGAATGTTGGTGAATGTTCAGTTTACGACATCATTTGTCATATTGTTCAGGATTAGCTTTACTGATTCATGCGTGAATGCTAAAGGTCGAGATCGGAACTATATTTGAAAGCTGACGCAATCGAGAAAAAGAAATGTAAAGGCAAAAGTGGTTCAATTTCGAAACCTATTGCCAGTCAAACTCAAATAATATATTTTTAATGCTTCCTCCTCCTTACGTCGTTTCCTCAATGCTGAGGGTCGTGACATCCAATGCGGGATGCAGACAGTATTCCCTTTTGCACGACGTCTTTCCATCTTGTGCGATTTCCGGCAGTGTGTACTTGGGTTTCAAGTGTTGAGCGGATCTGGTCGGTCCAACGTGTCGGACTGCGGCCCCGAGGTCTCGTTCCTTCGATCTTCCCTGTGACTAGAAGTCTTTCTAGACTGTCTAGGTTTTTACGTGCGATGTGACCAAAGTACTCGAGAGTGCGGCGAAGACAGATCAATGTTAGTCTTGTCCTGATTTTCAGTTGCCGCAGTATAGATACGTTTGTCTTTTTTGCAGTTCAGGGGATCCGTAGTATTTTATTCCAGCACCACATTTCGAAAATTTTGCGGGGTCGCTTATAAATAGTCAAGTCCGTTTTTTTTTAATTCTAATTTAACTACTAATCTTACACCAGATCGGAACGCGGGGTTGTCTTGTTTATTTATATTATTTTTTTCTTTATTCTTTCAATTGTTTTAATTATATTGTGTGGGTACAATGTTTAGGTTACAAGTAAATAGTTTACGATCTAGCTCCATTATAATGCCGTACGACCGAGATATGAGACTAATGATGTTATTTATAAAGAGTGTCTAAAGGATTCCAGATGGACCAGTCCCCACAAGCAGCACCCATTCACGAGTATGACTGCTGAAACAGCCATTACTTCCCTCGACTATGATGTAGGGAAGGGAGTGACCCGCGCCAGACAGCCACCGCAAGCAGACATTATAGTGAGCATGACCAAACCAGAACCCTAAAGACGGTCGGATTGGGTCAACAAAGCAGCAATACTCAAAGTAACAAGATACAGAAGACTATTTTATCCTAACTTAGACCTAGACTATCTTACTATGTACAAATAGACCGTGTCTTATCGGAAGGGCAAGTCCAGAGTCTTCGTAAACGGCGAGCGTGTAAGAGACAAACTATAAAAATGGAGAAAGCTAGAGATGTGTGTAAGAAAAGAAACGCTTTGAACTCTGTAGGTACTTTCTGCCGACCCCGCAAGGGATATGGGATAATAATATAGATATATAATTTTAAATATTTAAAAATACGCTGTCCAAGCTTTGTTAATAAAAATAAAGAGATAAAACTAATTTAGTATTTAACATTGGCCGCCTTGTTGGGCTCACAAAATCCTAGCATCGAATTCGTGGTCTGACAAAGTGAAGATTTTATATCAAAAAATTTCCACTATCAGTCCAGAGTCTGGAAATATTACCAGTATGATAGGAATAGACCATTACCGCACATAATTCCAGACTCCAAACTGCTACACATTTTTTTAATACGAAAACCTTTGTCCAACTTAGGGTTTCGAATCCATTACCTCACGATCGCCGGCTGCACCATGCCTCACTAGACTTAATAGTCCTGTAAAGGCAGTCATTACCTATTTCATTTAAGTCCTACTAAATGAAATAGTCGTCCAAAAAAGCTAAAGCGCAAAAATTGAAGATCATGACGATCTTTGTAGGATTCCCAACTTTATACTCTGCCTATAAGACATAGGAACAAGGAACGACTTTCGGAAGATAAAGAACAAAAAAAATCGTCGTAAATCACCACTTTGAATTAATGTACCACCCAATTCTGAACTTTGGGGGTCAAGCACATAACATGCACTGAACTACAAAAGCTGATTACGACACAAAAGGTTTAGATCAACCTTGATATTTGTCAGATTATCTGTATAGAGTTGTTGACAACGCTTTTGTGTTATTCACGGTTCATTATCAATTGCATTTTTATTGAAGTTTTAGTAGATTCCGGAGTCTGGAACTCTGCCCGATACCTATATAGCTGGTAGGTATAGGTAGCAATAGGTCCATGGTGGTGTACATTCCGATTTCTGATAGAAGTTTTTTGCCCAGGAATGGGATAACATTGATTTATATTTTTTTTCTTATTGTTTCGTAGGCAGACATGTTGTAATTATATAGAATTCGGAGGCATTACATCCTGCTGGGTGCAGGTGATAGGGCACGCAAGTTTATAATGGCAATAGGCATTATGTATAATTTATACTTATCTATCTAATAGCTTTTTTATTGGACAATTCTTAGTAACAGTCTGAAGTTTGCAATCGTTTCGCCGGCTTTTATGTTGAAACCTAAAATATTCGGCAAAATGTGGGTGTGCAAAGTACACCACTTCTAGCAGCTGTAGGAATGTAGCCGTGAGGGTGTCGATTTCTTCCTGTATCGTGGGTGCTTCTACAAACATGAAAATACCACATATCTAAATACCCTGACTGAAATAAATAATTGTGGGTCACATAAAGAATTGTCCCGTGCGGGAATTGAACCCGCGACTAGTAGACACAGTGGGCGCAGCGGCTTAAGCTGCGCTATATTGTCTGCCATATTACGGGCGCATCCCTGAATGTACCATATAAACTTACAAACGCAAACGAGGTTAGGTCAACGCCAATCCCATTCACAATTGTATGATGTGCTGACGTCCAACGTAACGAAAGACGTCCACTAGAGGACGTAGGCATCCCCCAAAGATCATCATGATGACCCGATTTGTGTACCCAGTCACATAAAACATAATAGCCAAAAGGGACCGAATGATTTACGCAACTCATAATTCTGTGTACAACATGCGGTGTAATAGGTCGTGCTGAGCCGAGCTGCACCGTTTAGCTTGCGGTTGTGCGCATGCGTCAAATTCGGTACACGGAATACAAATTATGTATAAGATACTTTCAAATATATACTTTAATTCTTCAGAAATTCTAATTTGAGGCGGATGCCAAAATTATATTAAATTTTGATTTTGGCATACCTCTTTCTCTACAATGGTTAAGGCAATCGAGCGAGGTAAAAAAGAGAGGCACTGTTGCATTCAGTTTGAAACCTCCTAATATGTAGAGGATTTTTTAAGTGTCGTAAAAGCATTATATTTCGCAGTTTTCCTTACAAAACACTGAGTATCTTTTCCTTGTTTGGAGTTGCTGCCGCGGGGTTATTACCTAAATGTGGGCAAAGGGTACTTTCCTGTCTCTACTCGGGAGCAGGCACCTCGTCGCTGACTCCTTGGGGAGCGCCCTTCCTTGCTCCAAGAGTCCAACGTTTCGAGGTACAAACACTTATTAAGTGCAGCAAAAAGCGGTTTAAAGAATTCTCTGTTGCTGTGTGATTCGTCGATATTTGCTGTTCTATTTACAATGATTTTAATTTTCTACTCTTCTTCGGCGACGGCATGAAGGATAAGAGGAGGTTGAGTTTTGAAATTAATTAATTTAATTTACAAAAAGCAGTTCCCTAATTCTCGATTGCACAGAGATGATTAGTCAATCTCAGATAACAAACGAAATAAACTGAATCTTAAAAAATCGATATATAATTCAGAAACATTAATGCCATCTATGCACATATTATAAGCTATATAGTGCTACAAGGATCTTTTGACCTGTGAATAACATTGACAAGGGGCGTTAGTGTGGAATTAGGGTTATCATTTAGTAACATTTTCTTACTCCCAGGAAAATATTTCAGGAGGTGGGTCCGCACGGTTACTAATTAAAAAAAGAACTTGGGTAAATTTCATAGCAAACGGCAACTCTGAGATTGCCATGAAGAGCATTTATTTTGAGGACAGCGTTATTTTCGATTTTGGCCACGGGTCACAAGATCCTTGCATGACTATATAATATTAGCCCTGTTAAGAAACTGTCCCACTGTTGGGCACGGGCCTCCTCTCAAATTGAGAGGGCTTAGGCCATAGTCCACCACGCTGGCCCAGTGCGGGTTGGCGAACTCCACACACCTTCGAGAAACTCTTAGGCATGCAGGTTTCCTCACCATATTTTCCTTCACCGTTAAATCAAGTGATAATTAATTTTAAATACGCACATGCTTCTGAAAAGACAGAGGTGCGTGCCTGGGTTTGAACCCGAGAGCTCTGACTTTGCAGTCCAACGGTCTAACCACTAGGCTTTCACTGCTAAGGGATGTATGACTATACATCCCTTAATCCCGCCCTGAAATTATCAAGCAGCTGCTGCGATTTATAACAGCGACCATCTTAAAATCGCAGCAAAGTCGCAAGTGTACAATTTCGGCTGGGTGATTACCGGCTCGAGGTACCCGCGAGTCATTGCAACACTCTATGTAGATCAGCTGTGTTTGGTGCATCATTATACGGATCATCGACTAGTTACCTTGATCCTAAACGCTGATACACCTGCTAAAGTCTATTAAAGTATATAGGTATTTCGCAATTTAGCTGCAGGTCAAGTGGGTTTGTAAGACACTGTATGAAGGCGTTCAAAGGCGTTTTCTTAAAATCAAATAAGCTATTATGGACTACATACAGAGTGGGAGACAAATACAAGGCTGAGACACACTTCAAGGAATTTATCACCACATGTTATGACAAGTTGAAAAAAAAAGTTATTGTTAAATATTAAAATACCAACCGCTTTCAATGCTTAAAAAAAATCCTATCTATCTATCTATATCATCACATTAGTTTTGCAGGGTAGGCAGAAAGTACAGAGTTCCAACAGGTTCTTTACTAACAGACCTCTCTGGCTTCTTCTACTCTCATAGTTCGTGTCATATGCGCTCGCCGGTTACGGATACTAAATTGCCCGTCAGATAAGACACGATCTATGTGGTCATGGAAAGATAGTTTAGGTCCTTCCCGGTTCCTATATCTATCCTTTGTAAAAACTTTCATTGCTCTTCATAACATTGTATAGGTGAAACGAAATTTTTAGAGGAGGCCACTGATAGACAAACATGGTGCGGGATGCCCTCAGGCTTGGTAGAGCGAGGATATTCCTAGGGCGGCTAGCAGAATTGGATGAGAGGAGCCGAGGAATATTCCCCCAGTCTTTAGTTCTATAATAATAATCATTTATTTCAGATAAAAATATCCATAATAATTTTAATAATTAGATCATAATAATACAATTAATATATAATAATACAATAATAATATCAATATATTATTAGATTGACCCCATCACTATCTCAATCCAGTGCTTCTGGATAGGGCAGACATAGCGGGCGGCAATCATTTGCAGAATACTATTGGAACTGTTACGTAACCGCAGAAAAGTTGATGCAGCTTTCTTTCGCACTAAAGCGTGAAACCCATCAATTCGCGCATTTACGAACATGTGCGATGCACTGCAGTATCGCGGCAGTCCCAACAGCATTCTGAAAGCATTATTATACTGGACACGCAGGGTGCTATAAGCTCTTTGCGTATACATGACCCACAGGCTGCTCGAGTAAAATGATTGACAATAAGCTTTAAATAGAGTTGTTTTTATCTGTACTGTAGATCGAGCAAACCTGCGAGCCAGCATATTGCCCCTCACTGCTAACGCCCTGCGCTCCCTCTCTATATCTAGATCAAATCATTCAAATCATCAGTGATAATATGACCAAGGTATCTAAAACTATCCACAAACTTCAAGGTCATTCCCTCAAGAACAACCGAAGGCACTATACTAGGTTTTATTTTACCAGACTTGAAGATAAGCACTTCACTCTTTTTAGAGTTTTACTTGAGGCCATGAGCAGAGGCATACTTCTCACATATCTGAATAAGGTCCCGGAGTGCTTTGACCGATGGAGCCAGCATCACCATATCATCAGCATAACTTAGATTGTTAACACATACGCCGTCAATGTTAAACCCGACATGTGTGCTACTTAGCTTCTCAATCAACTCGTTTACATATAGATTAAACAGGACAGGAGATGTCAGGCCACCTTGCCGAACACCACACAGTAATTGATATTCCTCAGAGAAAACTGCTCCCCACCTCACCTGATTTGCTTGGTTTTTATACCAGTATCGCAACAATGAGGTGCAATCATCGGGCATGCCTGTTTCACTTAGCTTCCTCCATAAAATTTCATAAGATACCGAGTCAAAAGCTTTTGATATATCGAGGAAACAGGCATATTCTGGTGTCCTCATTTCCGTATAGTACCTGACGGTCTGCTTGAGGCTCAAAATAGCAGACTCTGTGGATAAACCCGACTTAAAGCCGAATTGGGCATCATGTAGCACTAGATGCTTTTTAAGATGACTTTCAAGCAGACCGTCCAGCGCTTTAGCTATTACAGTTGCAAGTGAGATAGGTCTATAATTTGCCATATCTGACACATTCCCTGTCCTGTTTTTCATTATTGGAACCACTATTGTTTTTATTAGACACTTGGGTATGTAAGAATGACCCAGACACAATGTAAACAGCATAGATAGTACACGTGGAAGGTGAATCGCAGCATATTGCAAATGCTCTATACTGAGACTGTCATGACCTGGCGATTTACCTCTATAGTGGACGTCTTTTGGTTGAAAATAAATAGATAGCCTGCCTCATTGGTCTAGTGGGAAAGCACATCGCTTTGTGAACACTAGGTCCTGGGTTAAAATCCTAGACACTAGGATTAATTCCTGTGACGTGGGTGCGTTTACAAACATGAAAATTCACATACACAAATACCCAGACCGGAACAAATAATTATGTATCACACAAAGATTTGTCCCATGCGGGAATCGAACCCGCGACTATTAGACACAATGGGCGGAGCGGGTTAAGCTATTAACCACTGCGCTAAATCGTCAGTGAATGAAGATTTTCTAACGAAATCTTCCTGTTATAAGTGCGGAGTCTGGAATTGTGGCAGGTATATGGCAATAATCTTACTAAAGTCTTTACTGCAGATTTTGTAACTCTCATTGCTTTTTCTTCTTTACCGATTAATTTTAATGGGTTTTAGTAATACTCGTTTATTATTATAAGTTAGGAACTTGTTATTGTTACTTAATTGTTTTAATTTTTTGTTGTGCATGCTGTGGTCTCCTTTAATTTGAAGAATACACTTAAACGAGACCCATCTTATTGTTAATATCGAAAATGTGTATATTTTCTGTTGGAGATACATATAAATAAATAATCTCGTCCCCTATTACATGGGACCTAACATCGTCGGCGAAAAGAGTTTGCTCAGTAGTAGTTCGTATGTCTGTCTGATTTTCCGGTACAACAATTATGTAATCCATTTTTTAAGCGCTTGCGGGTGGGTATCCACTTGAGCTAAAATTTGGCATACATATGTAGGTTCGATGACAATATAGTTATATGGTACCGTAGTACTGATCTGATGATGGAATCGGAAGGTGACTATAGGAACATGCCAAGTGCACAGCACAAGCCCATCGTGTTTAGGCTTGATTATTGATTGATAGGCATCGATTGGTATTGTCAAGTACTATACAAATAGATGATGTTTAGGGTCTGATGATGAAGCTAATAGAACTACCCAACTATTCAACATAACCCCGCCATGTTTGGGCTCTTTAAAATTCTGCTATAAAAGCTGTTTTTGGTATATAAGCTTGTTTTTAAAAGGATCTTTTTAATTACTTTTCTCATCATCGCAGTACGGCTTACAAAAAGTTAAATTAAGTTCTTATGAAGTAAGATCTGGTATAAAATATAACTTAATTGAAGGCTAGTGATTTCTAGCCTGAGGCTTAAGTTGGTGTAGTAATTGAGCTCAACCATCAACCTTTATTGTAAACCTGTCAGAATCAATGCCATGTTTTGACAGCCGATCCCAAATAGACGATAACGTTATAAAAGTAGGTATATTGTCATGGACTTTTAAGGCTTGTAAATATTGATCTAAATTCAAACTAGAATCGCGGAATCAAGCCTATCGACTTGTAACCATATCTATCTAACTATATCAGCGCGCCAGATCCCTTGCTGGGTAGGCAGAGAGTACAGAGTTCCAACAGGTTCTTTCCTTACATACCAATCTGCCTCCTTCCACTCTGCTCGCCGGTTACGGAGACTCTTGACTTGCCCTTCAGATAAGATACGGTCTATTTGGTCATGGTAAGAAAGTCTAGGTCTTACCCATAGGTTTTATGGATTGTATATCTGTTTTGTCATTCTTTCTTCTGACATTCTTTCTATATGCCCTAACCAACGGAGCACAACCTTTTTCATCTTTACACCGATACTATCTTTCATACCTGCTCGCTTTCTTACTACGCTGTTGCGAATGCGGTTGGTCAGCTTGACTTCGCACATTTTCCATAGAGCTCGCATTTCGACCGCATTATCCTACTTTCATTCTTCTTATTACGTAGCCCGCTATCACTGTCATTAAACAGCGTTGGGACAAGCACTCCGTTATGCATGGCCAGCTGCGCTGTTTAGCTTAATTATCGGCTCCCAAGTATCTTTCCCATCGCACCGTTCACTCTGTTCCCTGCACTCACTGTTCTCTCACACAGGAATAAATCCTAGTGTAGAGCTACGTTCTCATAAAAAAAAATTATTTTGGGCACAATTCTAGATCCGATTTTTTTATAGAATAACCTAACGACAAAGAATTGAATCCAATACCTCGTAATCACCACCTATGTCATGCCCACTAGACTTACATAGCAATTAGATCTTTAATCGTAAAAAAATCACAAAACAAACAAAAAATAAATCAAAACCATCGATTGAGACCACCGCCACAAATTCTGACATATAACTGCAATACCAGGTCCCCTAATTCGCTATAACCAAATGCGGCAAGTTAAGATATCTTTGTGAAATAACCATGGCATGGAATTAGTATGACATTAGTGTGAGGTTAAACGATCATTGAAACCCAAGGCATTCATACAATGTGTCTTGCCCATCCTTACTTACGGTGCCTAGACCTGGGTGCTTACAAAAGGTAGCCTTTACAAAATCAAAGTGGAACAGAGAGCGATGGAGCGAGTCATGTTGGACATCTCCCTTGTCGGCCGAATACCAAACATAGAAATCCGTAGGCGGACTAAAGTTGAAGATGTTGGTAAACCGATCACAAGGATATAGTGGAGATAGGCAGAACACTTGATGAGGCGTGAAGATGGCTGGTGAACCAAGGCCGTAACAGAGTGGTGGTCCAGAACAGGACGCCGACCTATAGGCAGACCATCGGCTAGATGGAGCGATGACATCGTGAGAGTGGCTGGCAAATGGTGGAATAGATTAACACAGGACCGGAACGAATGGCGTGATAGAGGAGAGGCCTACACTCAGCAGTGAGTAGATACAGGCCGATTGATGATGATGATGATGAAACGATCATTTCACGAGGTTATTTTAACTCACCGCGTTACGTGTTTTATTGGAAATGAATAAGGCCCTCGACCATAACAACCACCGTTAGTCACGCTGCGAGTCAATTAATCATAGGTTAATTGAATCGTTAACATTCTTACTATACAACGCAAAATGACCCTTAATTATTTAAAACTAGCGACTATTTTCAAGAGAAGCATTGAATTTGCTTAAAATGTCAATCACCAAAAGAGGAAAACCACTCTTACTTCTTACAAACTAGGGTATAATTTACAAGAAAGGCATTAAATTTGCATAAAATGCGTAAACTAAGTACCATCTATAAAAACTAATATCTAACTAACTAACATCTAAAAAAGTAACTCAACAAGTACGTCTTTAAATATATAAAGTTTGCATTTAGCTCAAGTATACAACGTGTAATATAACGCGAAATCGAGATGAGAGAGATTAGGTCATACTCCACTACGCGGACCCAGTATGGATTAATGGAGGTTAAATTAGCTAAAATTGATTTTAAAAGTTCCCCAATCTACTGTATTAAATTGTGTAACTATGATTAAAAGTAATACAGCGATTTAATTGCATTTCTTAACATTAGTACTCAATAAGTCAGATTTTGTACTTCTATCTATCCATATTATCATACCAGGTCCATTGCGGGGTGACAGAAAGTACAGAGTTCCAACAGGTTCTTTAATTTTAATTTAATCAGGTTTTATTTTGATATCTCAGTTCTAAAGAAAATGGTTATTAAGTCTTACTAAAAAGGTGTACTCCGTACACCTCTGCCATCCCAGCTTGGGTCAATAGGAGTGACGGTGTTATACATATATTATCATATTAAATTTTAAAAACCAAATCTAATTTAGGTGTCTGAGATATTCCATCATTCAAATTACATGCTGTATATTCTTAATGCGCTCTACGACCTTTTAAACACTGAAAAACGTAGGATCTTAGTATGAATAAAAAACTAAAAAGGTCTTAAGCGCAATGTATGAAGAATACTATTTTGGCGAGAATCGCAAAGTTTTTATGGCCATATAAGTAGGGTAACGAATACGGTGTGAATGTAGAGCCGATGACATTACATTGTACTGGATTCCTCGTTAGCGGGTCCATACTAGGCAAAATATATGCAATTGGACCGAGAAATGTTCCTATTAAGATGTGTATTCAGTGCGTATACAGAAAGCTTGACTAGCTGTAGTCAAATCTTAAAACGCCAGGGCTATATTATAAAAAAATTAAATCAAATTTAAAAAAAGTTAAATAATAAGTCCAGTGTGTTTCTCGCCGGATCTTCTCAGTGGACCGTAGCCGCGTTCCAATCCGGTGGTAGCTTAGTAGTTTGATTAGATAAAAAAAAGTAAACTGACAATTTGTAAGTACCCCTGCAGGGTTTATACAAAATAAATTATCTGAGTTTATATTCCTCAATATGACTAAGGAGTTTGAGTTTCTATGTATTAAAACGATGTATTTAGTCTGCCACTAGGATAAATTGTATTCGTAAAAAGGCTCTATATATTATAGATAGATATAGTACTCTTCATTGTACACGAGTAATATTACAATGAATTATACACAAAAATATTAACAACAGATAGGTACAATTGGCGGTCTTATTTCTAAAAGCAATTTCTTCTAGATAATCAATGCATTGGAAGAAGCAACATAAGGGCAGGTATATATATTGATCAACGCTTTTATTGCTTTTAATGACACTTTTATCTTGGGCTTTGTCTCCCTCTTAAAACGAGGGAAATACAATAATCCCCCATGGTGGTCTATGTGCTAAAATTAACGTGTTTTATAAACCGGTTCATTTGTATCTGTACTGTTTTCTTAAGATAGTATAAGTCCAATTTACGTGATTTCACACAATTATCTGACCGAATTAATTTATCTGGATACGTGTCAGTTCATTGTTGTCACTTTCGAGGGAAGCTTGTGTTCTGCAGTGGTAGGGTTTCGGCTGAAGAAGAAGTCTTCTGAAAGTCGTCCGAATGATTTCAGAACAACAATATCGTTTTTTTTATATTTATCTATATCATCACGCAAGTTCCATTGCGGGATAGGCAGAGAGTACAGAGTTCCAACAGGTTATTTCCTTATAGACCTCTCTGGCTTCCCCCACTCTCATAGTTCGTCTCATACACGCTCGCCGGTCATAGAGACTCTTGACTTGCCCTTCAGATAAGACACGGTCTTTGGTTGGTCATGGGAAGATATTCTAGGTCTTCCCCGGTACCTATATCCTTCCACTTTCGCATTTTATATCTTTTTTATCATTTTTTCTTCTGACATTTTTTCTATATTTTTCTTTCTGTTTTTTTTTTCTTTAATTTATAGTAAGTTAGCCGGAAAACGAACCCACAACATGGCGCTTATGAGACAATCTTTCAATATACATATTGTTAGAGCGTGAAATAAAAATGCATTGGTGGTTATAATATCCTCTTATATTTTTAATTTCATAACCGTCTCCGACGAAGTCTCGAGCAAAAGTGTTCATCATTTAAATTTTATCCATAGACTTACGTCTCTTGTTTTGCATCACTATCTTGTTCAAATAAATTATCCAAAACGATTATTCATCTATAATATTAATAGCAACACTGTCGCCATCTAGCGACCAGTGTTGACATCGAAATGTCAAGATGGCGGTGCAGTTGTCAAAATCAATATGTCAACCCTACATGAAACTACCCACAATATTTTAACAATATATATAACATTTACCACTTAAGTGCATAATTTCATTAGTTCAATATATTTTATTTGTACCAAGGCAGACATCAAACTAATTAGGTACATAACACTTAAATTCTGACACATGTAAATACCGAATATAAATACTAGATCATTTTTATAAATTACATGCGGTTAGCCTATCTAAAGGTTACTAAATGCTCTAAACGACCAATTACTCTGTACGGGCATCATCGTAAATCAGAATCCGTGAGCAAATAAATTATATTGCGAGAAATGCCTTCAGAACTTCTAGATTAGAATTGTCTGCCTAAAATATTAGATTTCATTAGAACGGATTTATTGCGCCGTGTGGGAGCGGTTACAGTAAAGCTTGGGTGTTTCTATGGATTTATGTTTTGTTAGCATATTGTTTTCAATTTACTTATATATGCGTTTGTGTCATCATATTTATGTAGGTCATTATTCAACTAAATTATATCAAGTGACTGGCATTATAGGAATCAGATATTTTAATTACCGGGTAAGACCTAGACTATCTTATCACGACCAAAATAGACCGTGTCTTATCTAAAGGATGAGTCAAGAGTCTCCATAACCGCGTGTATGAGGCGAATTATTGGATGGAGGAATCGAGAGAGGTCTGAAAGGAAAGAACCTGTTAAAACTCTGTACTCTCTGTACACCGCAAGGGATCTGGCGTGATGATATAGACAGATAGAAATATTTTTTATTTATGTAAATCATTGTACGCACTAAGGCCAGGCTTTTGTACTCCAGTGGACTCAAACTCAAACTCAAATCGTTTATTTTGCATAGACCCTGTGGGGGTGCTTAAAAAGGGTCATATTTAAATTTTTTTTTAACTTACTAATCTACCACCGGATCGGAACGCGGCCTCCACTGAGAAGATCCAGCGAGAAACTCAGCGGGCTTGTCTTTTTTGTTTAACTCTCCATTCATTTTTTTTCATCATTTTTTGTATAGATACATACATTTTTATATTATACAAATTCATTAATGCAATCCAGCTCCAGTGTGATGGCTTACGACTGAGATAGAAGACTATTTTTAAATATATGCTATAATTAAAGGCTAGAGGATTCTGGGTGGACCAGTCTCCACAAGCAGCACCTGTTCACGAGTACGACTACTTGAGCAGCCATCACCTCCCTCGACCATATTAGAGGGAAGGAAGTGACCCGCACCAAATAGACACTGCAAGCATAGACTTTTTAGTGAGCATGACCAATCCCAGACCCCAGAGTGCAGTCAGAAAAAGTCTACGAAAGGAGCAGTACTTCGAGCTCGTTTGGCATGAAACGCTACGCTTTGACATTTTTGTTTACATTAAAGACGTGCTTCATGACCAATAATCGTCAATAAAATAAATAGACACTCGAGCGGAGAAGGGCAAGAAACTCCGCAGCCACTCCTTAAAAACAAAAGCTGTTCTGTGTACACTGTCAATTGTGAGGTGTGGGAGGCAAGGTACATTACACTAGGTAGGACTAAAAATGAGAATACATGAAACATTATCATAATACAGATTGAGAATATGACTACATACTTTATTAGCATTAGCAGGGATTGATAACGACTGATAACGAAATCATTGTAGCGTTTACAAATAGTTAAAAATAGCAAAGACTTTACCAATAACATCATCATCGTATATTGATATACTCTCAGTAATTCGGAGTACGATAAATTTTTTATATCAGAGTTGAGTTGAGAGGCCATTGTTCAGCCTTCGGTGTCCGCTCGTATATCCTCGTGTATCCACCGCCGAATTTCCTAGCGCGCTGAATAGTAGACAGACAGGAATGTTATTCCTGTATAGAAGAAAGGCAAGAAAGGCACGGTTCCTATATGAAAATAAGTCCGTTTTTTCTGCCTGCGTTATTATTTGTGGGGGCATGGGAGGACAATGTAGATTAAACTATCGAGGTAGGCTTAAGTTAAATTAAGGAAACGTGCCCATCCTATTAAAGTTTATTTATAAATTTAAATTTCTTCCATTTTGCAGCATCAATATTTATGAAATGACCAAATAGACCGTGTCTTAGCTGAAGGGCAAGTCAAGAGTCCCCGTAACCGGCGAGTGTGTATGAGACGAACTATGAGAGTGGAGGAAACCAGAGAGGTATGTAAGGAAAGAACCTGTTGGAACTCTGTACTCTCTGCCTACCCCGCGAGAGAGCTGGCGTCATGATATAGATAGATAGATAGATAGAATATTTATGAATCTGGGATTTGCCGTGATGATAAAGATAAAATATTTTTGAAAATGTTTGATATTAATACATGACTTGACAGTCTGTTGGCCCGGGTGACCTTTTGTAGTAAAGTTAATGGGATGTCTAGAAATTTTGGAAAGTTTTTTTAGTATCTATCTATTTATCTATCTCTATCTATAACCTCACGCCAGATCCCTTGCGGGGTAGGCAGAGAGTGCAGAGTTCCAACAGGTTCTTTCCTTACATACCTCTCTGGCTTCCTCGACTCTCATAGTTCGTCTCATACACGCTCGCCGGTTACGGTGACTCTTGACTTGCCCTTCAGCTAAGACACGGTCTATTTGGTCATTTTATAAATATTGATGCTGCAAAATGGAAGAAATTTTTTTTAGTACACATTATAAATAAGGAATCTCTAAGATGGTATATGAAAGAATTATTTTTATATAAATAATAATATTACACCGTTAGGCACGAGCCTTCTCTAAAACTAAGAGGGTTTAGGTCATAGTCCATCACGCTGGCCCAGTTCGGGTTGGCGAACTTCACACACCTTCGAGAAACTCTTAGGCATGCAGATTTCTTCACGATGTTTCCCTTCACCGTTAAAGCAAGTGATAGTTAATTTTTAATACGCACATGCTTTCGAAAAGACAGAGGTGCGTGTTGGGTTTGAACCCGAAACCTCTGTCTTTGAAGTCCAACGGTTTAATCACCAAGCCTTCGCTTTATTTTTATAATAGTGTTGATTTAGTAATAGAAAAGATCATTAATAGATATGAAACTAACAACAGGCATTTTACTCTGCTCAATTCTGCGGCCTTTACATTTTATTCAACCATGTAGTCGTATACATTATTATGGATACAGATTTATTGTAATATCATTCATAAAGAACTCACATATTATTATATCTACACAATTAAAATATAATGATTTGACAGCCAAACAATTAACTCAATTCTTGACTAGTATTTTACGATCCAGCTAAAATATTCTATTTCCTAATAATTTGTAACCGTGAAATAACGAACATGAATTTCTATTGTTCTATAATTGATGGAGTATTAAAAAGGAACCATTAATGTTATCAAATGCCAAAGACTAGCGAAAGATTATCCTCACGAATTGAGTCGCCTACAGTTATATTGCGATCTGGTCATTTATTTTATTTATTCACTACTTTAAACATGTTTGCTATAAACCTGTTTTGAAACCCTTAATTCCTTTGTAGTGCAAGTTCCCACCACCAAGCTGGAGACCTTCA
The DNA here is from genome assembly GCA_905147815.2 of Phalera bucephala. Lineage (NCBI taxonomy): Eukaryota > Metazoa > Arthropoda > Insecta > Lepidoptera > Notodontidae > Phalera > Phalera bucephala. Next base: position 23,964,508 of record LR990625.1, on the reverse strand, counting down.
TGAGCGAGGAGTTCTGGCCATATTCAGAAGATTTCGTGGAAGACGAGAGACACCCCTGTAGAGCGCAACATGTCGCCGGCGATAAAATAATAATTAAGATATTATTCCGGAAACAAGAACCAATCTGGGATAATCGCGAGATAAACCATAAAACTTGATTATTTTTATTATTGTTAGTCTCGAGCTGCAATGTAACGTTACAATGTGTGATTTTGCCTACACATGAATTCCTCCATGAGCTTATATTGGACTTAGGTTCGTCTCCTTACAAGAAACTCTGTGGTGGTTATAAGCAATCCCTTGAAATTGTGCATACACGTTTTATTTTAACACTCAAACATGAGTTCGTACATGAACCGACGATGCAGTCAGGATTGTCTCTTCTGGAGAGAACTCTTTAACGATGAATGGCCTGATCACGAAATTTATGTTCATTTATTTAAGATATCTAAACATGATTTTGATCATGAACATGAACTGTATATACAAGAAGATTGACACAAAATCTACTGACAAAGCTTTGTTACACACTTATCAATCAATCAATCAATCAATATTTAATTTGTCAAGTATAGGTACAATACATTTTGTTACACTTAGCTCGCAAAGTACATTTTTCAAATATAATTATTATATTAAAAAAAAAAATTTAAATCAGCAATTTTACTAATAATTGTATAATAAATAGATAAACTGGTAATCCTTCTCAAAAAGAAAGTACCTAATTATTGTAAGATACCTGGTGTGGTGTCTTAAGTCTTCGAGTAATGCTATCTTGGAAAGACCTACCTCCCTATGTCAAATTATAAAATAAACAATGGCGCACCCGCGGGTAACAGCTAGTATAAAATTAAAATAAATAAACATGCATATATTCCCCGTACATTTCGCTTTTCACTTTTTTTAGTATCATAATAAAGCTGGATTTCTAAGATTTTGGGAACTGGTGTATTTCTCGCTAAAAATGTTCCACGAAAGGGCAAAACAAGGAAAGTAATCAAGACGCTCGAGTCCCTTACGGGGCTTCTGATTTTATTGCGCATTATTAAAAAGTTCTGTTTGCAAATAAAGATTATAATGGTAGTGAGAATCGAGGTGTGGGAAAACAATGACATTTTGTGGCTAGAATTGTATTTGTTTCAATGGAAACAGTGGCAATCGCAATCGTGTAAGTCTAAATCTGTATACAGTAGTGTCCTTTCATCGTGAGCGTTTGATTCGTCTTACCTTTAAAGTATTATTGACTGAACGGACTGTAGTTTCAGGCAAGTGATATTAGTACGTTTGCGTTAAATGCGTGTGTGTGTGTGCGTTGTCTCGTTCGGCATCACACTGGAGCTTTAACCGCTTATTATGTACGCACTATTTATATAATAACCCTTTATAAATTATACCCTAAATATATAGTAACCCTTTTTTTTCTCTTATTATACTTTTTATTTTCTATACCTTTACAAAATCTCTATTTTGTAAATGAGAGGACTATGTAGTCACTGAATCTAAGTTTACTTATGATTAATCTATACTTAAGCACATGTATTTAGCTCGTTCTGTATTGTTCGCCCATACCTCATAAATGCAATGTGTACAAAAAGAATTGTAAAAGTCTCATTTTTAAAAAGAGTGACCGTGGAGTTTCTTGCCCTTCTTCTCCACAGGAATGAGTTTTAAGTAATCAAAAATGTTGTCTTTTTGACTATTCGTAAGTTCCTCTTGGTCTACATGAATAAAAACCTTTGATTTTGTAAAGACATGGATTTGTTTCTTTTTTTGGGTTTCTAGATATTACGAGGTCTTTGATTCGAATCCTTCGTCAAATAAAGATGAGATTTTCAATGGCAGTCCGGAGTCTAAAATTGTGACCGTATTGCTAATGGTCTTGCCTCCTATTAGGTATATTGAGGCCTAAGATCGTGGGCCAAAATGTGGGGGTACATTTTTGCCATCTTCGCTTGGGGATTACAAACGTGACGGCGGTTAATTTTTTCAACACACGTATTAAAATGATGTAAAATTCTTCTTAATTATAGCCCCCAATGAACTAGATTCAAAAGACCACAAAGTTCAAGCTTCCAGCCAGACTTTTACCGTCTCTGTAGGTATTAATTATCTATAATTACATTTGAAATGCTCATAATAGGTGACCTAAGATCATACTTTTTTACTTCACGAATTTCAAATGGATGATGATCGAAATTATTTCATAACTAAATAACCATTACATTAGATAGTGTGTAATCTGTAACCGGTGTTTAGCCGAGGGTTAAGTAATAAAATGCAGTATCGTACCACGGCCTCAACTGATGCAGAAAGGTAATAAATTTCTTCGATGCCATACTGATGACTACCTTGGATTAAACTGATATGGATAAGATATCTACACTACTAGCTGTTACGAGCTGTTACCCGCGACTTCGCTTGCGTGGAATTAAACAAAATATATTTTTCTAATATAAAAGTAGCCAAATTTACTTCTTATAATATCAGCTATAGGCAAGTGAAAGTCCCGTCAAAATCGGTTTCGCCATTTTGAATATTAGCCGGAAGAAACAAACAATAATAGTAAATATTTTGTTTTTTGTTATAAGTACCGTATATACTTTCATACGCATTTAGAAAAAAAGCTGGTATTTCGACATTTCAGACACATAAATTTTATTTATTTTTGTAGATGATTCAGCGAAAAGGTATAATTTCTGGAAATTTTAAGGGTAAGAGGAGAACGTCATCTTCAGTCATGGCGATCTTTTGGGGAAGCCTTTTTAACACCTATTAATAAGCTTGACCTGTAACTATGTATCTTTGTATGTAATGTAATCTTTTAACGTATTTTTCACTAACATCAAGGCATCCGATTAACTTGAAAATTGGTACGCGTATCAAGAATCGATGACAATGCAATAATTTTGTATTGTCATCTTTCTCATCATAATCAGTGGACGTCTTTTTGCCAACTATAAGTATGAGGTAAAGGTTTTTTTTATCAAAATTATATTATATCACATTTCCTATCGGATTATTTATTCACGTTGATTTCGTTTAGGATTCATGGATTTGAAACTTTAAACATTATTCCTGTAAATTTTTTAAATGTCGGTTTAGCCATTTTAATTTCCACTGTCGATATGTTAATCTCTAGTAAATATGTATATATTTTAATACATATATCAGAAACGAGCTTATAATTTTAGTTGAAGGGAAAAATCATTTATTTGTAGATAATTTTTCCAATTAAGAGTTTTTACAAACGTCAAAGTTACATATGAAATAAAACTATTTTACGGATTTTATCGCGGTTTAGTTTTTATTTTTAGTTCCTAACTTTTAGGTGTGTGTAATATTCGCGTAAATCTAAGAACTCAATATGTCGAAATTACATTTTTACATCTACTACTATGAACGTACTTATTTATTTTTAAAACTGCTTCAATTGATTGCCTCGTTGGTCTACTGGCGAATGATGCGCTTTGTGATCACGAGGTCCTGGGTTAAATTCCACGTTGGACAAATGTAGTTTTTCTATCGAGAAAACTCCCAGTATCAGTCTGGAACTGTGCTCGGTATAGGACCTAACGTCGTCGGCGATAAGTAGATGTATGACGTACACCTCTGCCCAATTTTTCGTTTAAGTTATTTTTTATATACCAACTTTAGGAATTATGATGGGTTTATGTAACATACACCTATCCAAAGTTCAATTAAACTTACATAATCTAGAATTGGTTAGTCTCTCATTAAATCTTAGTTTCATAAACCATTTTCATATCAGTGACACTGATAATCCAAGCTCATACATTACATCTGCCGGTTTATGTATCGGGTCAACGATGCGATCCGCCAGACAGCCTTGGCTCTGATCCGTTTGGTTTTATTCAAACATTGTAGAGAGTACGATGCAATGTAGAAGTTACAAACTAAGAATAATTTAAAAAAAAAAACGTAAGTGTAACGGTAACAGTGCGCGAGTTCAATGGTTTTTTACCATCTCACAAAATGCCAACGTGTATATCTATGTAAGTACGTACATACACAATATATGTACATACTTATATACAGAAGTGGCGGTAACGGTGGCAGTGTCGCGAGTTCAATTGTTTTTTCCCACCTCAAAAATGCCCAACGCGCCTAAAGAAATGTTCACTCCACGGAGGTATCGGTAACAGAGTCGCGAGTTCAATTGTTTTTTCCCATCTCAAAAATGCCCAACGCGCCTAAAGAAGTTTTCACTTTAAAAATCTGTGAACGAAATATACTAAAATAGATATTATGGTTTTTATTGGTGTATAGTGCGACAAAGATTTTTTGGCCGATGGATGACATTGACAGGGGGTGTTGGTGTGAAATTAGGGATAACATTTAGTAAAATTTTCCTACATCCAAGGAGAAATTTTAAGATGTGATTCCGTATGATTACTATTTAAAAAAAAGAACTCGGGTAAATTCAATAGCAAACGGCAACTCTGTGCCTGTCATCTTGTGAAATTTCCCTTGATGACAGCGGTAGTTCCGATTTTGGCCGCGAATCAAAAAATACTTGTGGGACTGTATTAAAATGAAACGAAATGAAATCTTTATTCGCTTGAGATATGGTACATGGGATATTGGGTTTAGGTAAAATTTTACTACACATCTCGCCCATAGTAGGCATGCGAAAATCTCCACAGACAATATCTAAAAACATATTTGAAGAATTGAGATGTCAGATTTGGCCGTTCTTTTTTATGAAACGCAGTCCCAGACTAGGAATTATTTATGTATCCTGTGTGAACCTCACATACACCAACACGCAGACCGAAACAAATATTTGTGGGACACACAAAGATTTGGCCCCTGCAGGAATCGAACTCACAACTTCTCGATCCATTGGGCAAGGCGTCCAACCAACCGACCAAGTCGTTTGTCTAATAAAATATATATTTCTTAATGCACCCTCTTTCTTGCTTCAATCTTTCGACTTGATTAATAGTAGTATATTTATTTTATCGACGTATCGACGCATCGCTTCTAACTATGGTGTGATCACTTGTATTTAGTGCAACTTGTTTTGAATATTTATAATACTACAAGCATTTGGTGTGGCTTAACTCTTCTTATGTGTAAGAATTATTGAGGTCATGTTTTACAAAGTAAGCGTAATGCCTTTTGACTTTATATATCAAAATGAGAAGTGAAATCGTTTTAGGACACCAAATTTAATAATATCAGCCTATACTGCCCACTGCTGGGCAAAGGCCTTCTCTTACAAATCGAGGTGAGAGAGATTAGGCCGTACTCCACTACACGGACCCAGGGCGGATTGATGGAGACAGGTTTGTAGCCACTTGCTGTTGGAACTTATTGAGCCGCCTTTAAGGCGTCCAACTCGGCTTTACGAATACCACATTAAGTGGAAGCCGGGAGCAACGGCTTAACGTGCCTTCCGAAGCACGGAGACGCGCGAATATGAAAATGCAACAAAAGGTCACCCATCTCGGGCCAACCAAGTCGAACGCTGCTTAACTTTGGTAATCGGTAAGAATACCGCGGTCGCACAGCGCTACGAGCGCCTCTAAACTAAATTTACTTAAGTAATATCGCTTCTGCAGCATAATGTCTTGAGTAAAATTGCTTTTTTCTACAAAATGTTTTGGGTAAAACCGCTTTTGGTCAGAATTTTTCCTTTTTTATACACCGTCACGCCTATATTCCCCAAGCAGGGTTGGCAGAGGTATACTGAGTGCACCCACGTCTCATGTAATAGGGAGCGAGCTTATTGCCATATACCGGGCACAATTATAAACTCCGGACTCGTACTGGGAAGTTTTCGTTAGAAAAACTACTCTTGTCCGACCTAGGATTTGAACCCAGGACCTCGTGATCACAAAGAGATGCGCTTTGCCACTAGACCAACGAGGCAGTCTTTTTTTCTTGATTTATTTATAAAATTCGTAGCCGCACACTAGGATGTATTCCTGTGTCGTAGATGCGTTTACAAAAATGTAAATTCACATATACAAATACCCAGACCGAAACAAATAATTGTGGATCACACTAAGCCGCTCCGCCCACGGTGTCTAATAGTCAATGTCGCATGGGACACATGTTTGTGTGACCCACAAATATTTGGTTGATCTGGATATTTGTGTATGTGAATTTTCGTGTTTGTAAATGCACCCACGGTACAGGAATAAATCCTAGAGTGGGCTACGTTTTTTGTTTTTAAACTATAAACAAACTTGTCAAATGTCTACGAATTTTTTCAATTCAATTTCTATCTATATATCTATAACCTCACGCCAGATCCCTTGCGCGGTAGGCAGAGAGTACAGAGTTCCAACAGGTTCTTTCCTTACATACCTCTCTGGCTTCCTCGACTCTCATAGTTCGTCTCATACACGCTCGCCGGTTACGGAGACTCTTGACTTTTTCACAAGATAAGACTCGGTTTATTTGGTCGTGATAAGATAGTCTAGGTCTTCCCCGGTACCTGTATCCTTCCACTTTCACATTGTATATCTGTTTTGTCATTCTTTCCTCTGGCATTCTTTCTATCTGCCCGAACCAACGGAGCATGCCCTTTCTCATCTTTACACCGATACTATCTTTCATACCTACTCGCTGTCTTACTATGCTGTTGCTAATGCGGTCGGTCAGCTTCACTCCGCACATCTCCCGCAGAGCTCGCATTTCTACCGCATTTATCCTTCTTTCATTCTCCTTCTTACATACCCAGCTCTCGCTACCATATAACAGCGTTGGGACAAGAACTCCGTTATGTATGGCCAGCTGCGCCTTATGGCGTAAGTGCCGGCTCCCGAGTAGCTTTCCCATCGCACCATTCACTCTGTTCCCTGCACTCACTCTTCTCTCTATGTCAGCGGTGTATTTCCCATCCTTACTGAAGGCGCATCCAAGATATACAAACTCATTCACTTGCTCCAGCACAGCTCTATTTCTATTTTCTATTTTTTTTAAAAAACGTAGCCCCACACTAGGATTTATTCCTGTATCGTGGGTGCGTTTACAAACATGAAAATTCACATACACAAATACCCAGACCGGAACAAATAATTGTGGATCACACAAAGATTTGTCCCGTGCGGGAATCGAACCCGCGACTGTTAGACACAGCGGGCGGAGCGGCTTAAGCTCTTAACCACTGCGCTAAATCGTCCGTCAATTGGTTTTGATTGGGCCCTAAAATCGACCACAATACGTGTCTTCTGTGAAATGTAACGTCTGCTTATACAACATCACTTTTTCGCGCAACACATTAAATTTTTTTTCTCTATCACGGTAAGTGAATTACTTAGCAATTTATATTACTCAACCATAAAGTTGTAAATCCCACGACCCGCGGCCTGTAAATGTAGCTTATTATATATAATACATTGTATTACAATATTATATGTTTCATAATAGATGACCACAGAGAGTTGAAGATTCGGCATGTTTTATTTTGACGGACGATTTAGCGCAGTGGTTAAGGGCTTAGCCCGCCCCGCCCACTGTGTCTAATAGTCGCGGGTTCGATTCCCGCACGGGACAAATCTTTGTGTGATCCACAATTATTTGTTCCGGTCTGGGTATTTGTGTATGTGAATTTTCATGTTTGTAAACGCACCCACGACACAGGAATTAATCCTAGTGTGGGGCAACGTTTTTTAAAAAAAAAAAAAAATTCAATATTTTTATTAGTCAATTTGAGTCAAAGTCGGAGTCTGGAATTGTGGAGACTGGAAAAGATAATATCTATGGCCGTTGGGGCAGACTGGTTCATTAGTGACCGCATGTCGGCAGACGTAGTGTAGGGCGCCCTATATCTAGGTGGGCCGACGATATTCATAAGGCAGCGGGCAGGGATTGGAGGAGGAGTGCTGAAGATCGAGCTAAGCGGCGTGCCATGGGAGAGGCATATAGGTACTAACACGGACTGATGATGATGATGAGATAAGATCTTAGTGCTCATGTTCTTAGCGATGACTAAGTTTAATCAAGTTTTGGCTTGATTAGTCTGAGATGGGGGTCCGTTAATGATTTTTGAGCGCTTCTATACTTTTTTGTTTCCCAGCGTTTGCGAGCTTCGCCAATCGTTCAACCGTAGGCCCCGGTCACCATTTAATGGTACGTTGACCCAAGTTGGAAGCCTTGAGGGTGGATGAGTTTCGACAGTAGATGGCCTCAGTTCTACCTCCATCAAGCCAAGACCGCGTGGTAAAATATTACCTATGATAATTCTTACTTCGCATTTGCCTAGCAGACAGCACAAGCTGACTTATCAAAAAATATATCGTTACGCCAATTTTCTCCGAACCGGGGTTTCTATTAGTGTACTGTGTACACGAAAATATCTCCAACGGTATTAGATTCTAAGGACGAGCGATGGACTGTTACTTAAAGTCTTTCGATAGAAACACCACACTTTTTCTGACCTAGAATTTGAACCCCATATCTCGTGATCACCAGCCACACTATACGGCACAAGACCAGCTGTTACTCGCGATTCGCGACTGCTTTGTTGGTCTAGTGGCGAATAATGTGCTTTACGATCACGAGGTCCTGGGCTCAAATCCGGGGCCGAACAAATGTAGTTTTTCTAATGAAAAATTCCCAGTATCAGTCCGGAGTCTGGAATTGTGCCTGGCAATAGGCTCGCCCCCTATTATATGGGATCTGACATCGTCGGGAAAAAGTGGTTGTACTCAGTACACCTTTGCCACCCTCGCTTGGGGAATATAAGCGTGACGATGTTAATTTAATTTATTTTTTACTCGCCCTGTCATCATCGTTAATTTTATTGAGAAGAAAATTAGCAAATGTCCTTTCCCCGGATGCAATCAGTCTCCATGCTTTATCAAAATCTGTTCAACGCCTAAGGCGCGATGAAGCAATAAACAGATTGACAGACAAACAGTTACTTTCGAATTTATAATATGAGTATGATATATTATCTATATATTAATACGTGAAGCAAAAACTTTGTACACCTTTTAACGAAAGTTGCGCGGGCGGAGGAGTATGAAATTTCCCACACTTATAGTTTATATAGAGAAGGAGTGCAGAATGCTAATATTTTTTTTTAAATTATGCATAAAACACATTAAATCAATGAAAATAACATTACACACACTACCATGTATTTGACACAATACACGTCAAATTGATGTTTGTCTTTAATATTATTTGTCTATAGTCTTACTGAATGTCAAACATAACCAGCAAACGATGAAAGAGTAGGTCGAATATCGACCTATGGGCGACCACTAGTCCATATTAAATATCTAACAATTAATGACATCTTCCTAATTAAACTTTAGATACATTATATTTAATTGAGATTCATAAAATACATATTAATTACATTTATATCGATAAAGTTTCATGAGATTGCAGATATTTACATACTTATTATTAATATATCAAAATAGATTATTGGTTTATAATTTAATGATCAAACTGAAATTAATGGCTGGTATAATTATGAACTGTCTGGTTAGTTCATTAGACAATTAATAGATTTTACAATCTATTCAAGAGCGGGCTAGCTCACTAGGTCCTGGGTTCGAATCGTACGCCAGTCAAAGTGTAATTTTTCTCTCGTTAAATTCCCAGTATTATTCCGGACTCTGGAATTGTGCCCGGTATAAGGCAATAGGCTCGCCCACTTTTACATGGGACCCAACATCGTCAGCGAATAGTATGTGTACACAGTACACCTCTGCAACCCCTGCTTGGGGAATATAGGAATGACTTAGTGTAATACAAAAACGTTGATAAATTTGCTTTGCCGCTTATATATGAATATAGGCGTAACGGTGTTTATAGATAAATAATAGTATTAGCCCTGTTAAAAATTGCCCTACCGTTGGGCACGATCCTCCTCTCAAACTGAGAGGGCTTAGGCCATAGTCCACCACGCTGGCCCAGTGAAAGTTGGCGAACTTCACACACCTTCCTGCCCTGCCTGGGTTTAAACGCGAGACCTCTGACTTTGCAGTCTTATGGTTTAACCACTAGGCTATCACTGCTTATAACGGTGTCAATTTATTTTTAATTTTGGATGCTTTTTTAACATCACGTTTGTTTTTATAAAAATACGCGTAGTATAAATTGCGTAAATGTAACCAGTCTGTCTTGCAAGACATAAACAAGAGCATTAAATCCGCTTGACCGTTACTAAGGAGATGGTTGGATGCTGAGTTGATGTGTTCCGGCAGTAGGTATGGGTCCGTCCAAGGTCCCATGCGATTGCTCGTTACGGTTTCGACAAGGTAAAGCTTCTGTAAAAGCTATAATATTTTAGTCAGCTTCGAGTATCTCCATGCTTAAGAAGGTGTCTAAGCATTGATTTTAGCTGCCTCTTAATGTAGTCGTCGCTAAACCGAGGAGAACGTCCTGTTGGCTTCATGAGTTTTGGCGGCTGTGAACCTGCCTCTGCCAATCTTCACTGAGGCCGAGAATAGTTCTTCTTCTTCCCAATGCCTTCCGGCACAGCTCACACCGAGGCAAACGTCACAAGTGGCAGTAGCAGTTTATTTGCCTTTCTTCGTTTTTTTCTTTTTGTACCTGTTCATATATTTCCTGAGGGTTATATGTGTGTTGTGCTGAATAAATATTTTTTCTTTTCTTTTTCTTTCTTTTCGTTTTTCTTCCTCATTCCCTCATTGTAGAGGATTGCGACCACGTACAAACAGTCTCCGTTGGGTGCGGTTATATGTGGAGTGTACTGCCCGATGCATTCTGCCACCCATCGCCGTCCTTATTGCCCTTCCCTGAGTACGTCTACCGTCCATTTTGCCTAAAATAATCTGCTTCTCCAGACAATGTTTTGAAGACCGCATAATGTGTACGATGAAGCTGAGGGCTCTTTGTCAGCAGATCGTCGAGAGCCGTGTGGTGATTTTAAGCTCTTTTAGTATGGACTCTTTGGTTCTCATACATATCATAATAGTTAAAGGGTGAGAAAAACCTTTGCTAATGCATGCGTTTCTAGATAGGGGCTAGTCTATTACTGTTATACAACCACAATTCCAGTCAGGTCAGTTTTTAAGTATTTTCCGACAAAAACACTAACCACATTTCGCCCGTCCAAGGATAAAGAATTAGGGCCTCGTGATCGCCAGGATCACAATTCACTATAACATCCACGAGGCAATTACGTAATGCTGACTTTTATAGTTATAGCCTATCCCTATAAAGTGGTTACTTTCAAGTCGATATTAATTTGTGAGCAAAAATATCTTCTAATCGCCTATCTCGATCTACAGTGTCACTTCAAATTTGATAGTGAACGGTCACATTATGGTCTGTTAGTAGGCTCAGTCTCGAAATGATACATTCATTAAGTTGTTATTGTGCCTCCAAGGTGGGTTTGGTATCGAGGTCCACGGTATGCCTGTAGCCAGAGACGAGAATAAGTAAATAGACTTGCTCTAAGTTCACAAAAGCGCTTTTTCAACGAGAGTTAGTAAAGCGTTGGAATATCACAAACAGATCATAGTAGATTCTTTTGGAAAGCACTTACAGCGCTTTAGTACAGCGCTGTCGAAAAAGCGCCCTTGCGAACGTGGAGTCACAATGTAGGTATGTGTGTTATACACAATACAATGTTTTAACAGCGCCATCTATTGGTAAACAAATAAAGGTGGTTAACTATATCAATGTCAAATACAAACCATAAGTTAAAATGTATCAATCTATACCATCACGCCAAATGCCTTGTGCAGTTTCTAACAGGTTCTCTTCTTACATACCTACCTTTCTAGCTTCCCCCATTGTCATAGTACGTTCCCTGATTACAGAGACTCTTGTACTTCAGACAGGAGACAGTCTAATTTAAAAATTTTTCGTATTAAAAATCTACACATTTTTAGTGGCTTAGTATTTGCGGGTCACGGTTTGTTATATAACAACCTGGTTTGTCTATAATATAGGCTGGAAACTTTTGTAACAGCCCCTGAAACCAATATTTAAATTACTTTTCAGTAAAAAACCACTACTAGTAGAGACGCGCGTAGCGCAATGCGGCCGCGGTGCCCTTAGCCATTACCAAGATTACCCAGCGGTCGATTATCTTCGTGTTTCGGAAGGCACGTTAAGACCCGGTTGGTCACTTGTTACTACTTAATGTTTTGATTGATAAGTTCCAATTTCGTCAGGCTAATAACATTTATAATTATAATAACCGCATCTTAGATCTAGTGTTTACAGCATTACTGTCAAGCAAGCTATCGGTTCATCAAGCTGATGAGTCATTAGTAGACGTAGACCTACATCACCCACCTATATTGGTTGCCATCTCCGTCTGCACGCGAAGGGCCGTGGATGATTCGGATTACTTCATATCAGACTCACCCGGTCAAAAATGTAATTCAGAATTTATTTCAAAAAAGGTAAGACCAAAGTGGAATTTTAATAAATGCAATTTCTCACTTTTATATAGCAATATTCAGGCTATAAATTGGAACCAGTTGTGCAATGTGAAGGACCCGGATTGTGCATTGTCGTACTTTTATGAAATTATTAATGGCATTATCTCTGATTGCACTCCTAGGAAAATATACAAATCTGGCAAACAAAAAAAATATAATTATCCAGAATGGTACACTCCTGATTTGATCAATGATATTATCTATAAATGGAAATTACATAAAATATTTAAATAGTCACAATCTAAAAGCGACTATGAACAATTTTCTTTACTGAGGGCAAAAGTTAAGGCAAACATGGCTTTGACGTATCAATTGTACCAAGATCAATTACAATTAAATTTTAAAGCGGATCCAAAATCATTTTGGAATCATATAAACTCCAAACGCTTAAAACGCGACAAACCACTAATCATGAAAGATGGGCTAGTGGTAAAAGATGAAGAATGTGCAGAGAGTTTCGCTACATATTTTTATTCTGTGTATAGTAAACAGAGACCGCGGCTGGACCCAGCGGCAGCTGAGCGCGCAGGGGGAGGCCGCGCGGGGGCAGCGCGAGTCCATATCGGCCAGCTCGTAGCACGAGGCGTTCGCAGCGCCCTGACGTCACTCAAAGCTAAGTTTTCGGTTGGGCCAGATGGTATACCACCGTATTTAGTAAGAGACTGTTGGGAGATTTTAGAAAAACCTTTACTATACATATTTAATTTATGTCTAAAGGAGTGTTACTACCCTGCTCTGTGGAAATTATCGCGAGTGATACCAGTGCCGAAGGGAGGTTCGAACGCTGAGATAAGCGGATTTAGACCGGTGGCCGTCCTGTCAACCTTTGCAAAAGTGTTTGAAACGGTATTACACAAATTAATATATGCCCAAGTTAGCGCCCAATTGGCCAACGCACAGCATGGTTTCAGGCCGGCTCGAAGTACCGGAAGTAATTTATTGTCATTCGTGTCCCACTTGTCACCTACCATTGATGCAGGTGGTCAAGTTGATGCTGCTTACTTTGATTTTCAAAAGGCGTTTGACACCGTGGATAATGACATCCTTTTAGAAAAGTTTGCGTCACATGGATTCACTCCGAACTTAATTTTTTTTTTTGCGAGTTATCTCGGTGACCGGAGACAATACGTGGAATACAGTGGATACGAATCCGCACCGTACTACACTTTCTCGGGGGTAAGTCAAGGTAGCAATCTTGGCCCTCTGGCGTTTGTATTGATGATTAATGATCTGTCTGAGGTGGTTGACAATTCTAGGTGCTTACTGTTTGCTGACGATCTTAAACTGTTTCTGTCGGTAAATAGCGCATCGGATTGTGAACTACTGCAAAAAGACATTGATAATGTAATTGCTTGGAGTAAAGACAACAAAATTTATTTAAATGTAGCCAAGTGCTGTGTGATGAGCTACACTCGCAAGAAACGGCCGCTTACACACCAGTATACAATGGACACAGTACCTATAGATCGCATCCATCGCGTGCTAGACTTCGGGATAGAGATGGCACCAGACTTGAATTTTAGCTATCATATTACAAAATGTTGCAAAAAGGCTTTTCGTAATTTAGGGTTGGTACTTCGAATAGGCAAGGATTGGGGCAATGTATTGACAGTTCAGGTCCTCTATAATGCACTGGTACGCAGTTACTAAGAAACAAATGCCATAATCTTTAATCCCCATGAAAATAAGTACAGCCTTATGATAAAGAAAATTCAAAATAAATTTTTAAGGTTTTTATATCTTAAACAGTACGGCGTGTATCCTTTTTATCCGCTTATGTATCCGAGCTTGTTCGTTTTGGGTATGACCGGATACACCAGACTGGCCGTGAGACGAGACGTTACCCTCGCTAGGTACGTAGTGGACGTCTTGAAGGGGAAAGTGCATCACCCGGAGATATTCGAGGAGCTCCAGCTTTGCGCGCCTGATAATTATGTCGGTGCGCGCCGGCGGCCTCCGTTGCTGAGTGTTCCAGTAGCCCGCACTAATTTACTCATGTATTCACCTGTGGCTCGCGCTGAACGTATTGTGAATCTCATACATAAAGAAATTGATATTTTTAGTTGCAGCCAGACGAAATTTATTGAATGTGCAACTAGATGTTTAGAACAAATTAATAATAATATGATTTAAATTTTTAAACATACATAATGTTGTGGGTTATAGCATCGATTTGGGTAACTGTAAGGATGTTGTAATTATAATAAATAAATAAACAACAGGTGGCTACAAACCTGCCTCTTTCTGAACTGGGACCGGATGGTGGAGTGTGACTTCTCTCACGTCCATTAGAGTGAGGAGGCCCTTGCCAAGTAGTAGGACAGTATACTGTACTGTCTCATCATTATTATGAAAAATACTAAAATTATCGAGTTTTCTATTGTCAGTCTGTTATTTTAAGCTGGTCTGTGCTGCCAGCCTCCATTTCCATCTTCAACTTGATTTCATCATCAAACTAAAATAGTAAATCAGAGGATGTTGAGTCATTGGCATTAATTTGATTTAAGAGCTTCAGTTTGAATTGTTTTTAGTGATTTAGCTTTTGTTGGAAAAAACTAAAACAAATAACTAAAAAAAAAATACGAATAGTGCTTTAAAGTAAATTAACCAATTTTGTACCCCACTTGGTTTCTAATATTTAAAAAAGTAAAATCAAAACGGTTGGGCGCGCCAATCTGCTGCGAACACATATGTCCGTGTGGAGTGGAGGTAGACCGGTCAGGTCTCCACGGTCTTTCATGCCACAAAAGTGCCGGCAGGTTCTCCCGTCACGTTTCCTTAAACGATATTATTAAAAGGGCTTAAGAGCCCTAATAATCCAAGACTGCAGGAATGTTGATGGTGGTAAGCCACCATCAACGTTCCTGCAGTCTTGGAACCGGTAGGAATGTTCCGTGATGATGGCTAGAGACCCGACGGCATAACACTGATCCCCTGGGATCGAGGGCGGGCCCTTGTGTGGGACGCCACATGCGTTGATACATTGGCTCCGTCCCACCTCAGGGAGTCAGTGTCTAAGGCGGGAGCTGCGGCTCAGAAGGCGGATCTGGGCAAGCAGCACAAGTATTTATCTATTAGTAGAGATTACATTTTTGTGCTCATTGCGGTGGAAGTGCTAGGCTCAAGGAGTAACTGCGCAAAAAGTTTTATAAAATCTATAACACCCAGATTGATTGCCTCACAGGTGACAAGAGGGCTGGCTTATTTCTCGCGCAGAAAATTTGCTTAGCTCTTCAGCGAGGCAATGCAGCGCTCTTACCACCATACCACGCGGACAAGATTTAGATTTTTAATTAGTGATAGTGTTTCGTGCTGTTTTTATTTGATTTTGATTTAATTGTGAAATTCTACCAAATTTCTACTTAAAATTCATTCTAATTTTAAATATAAAAAAAATAAAAAACGGCCTTTCTTATACTCGTATAGATATTCTAACTCTCGCTCAAAGAGGTCAACAGACATCTTAATATTTAAATATTCGCATCATCTACATTTAAGTGGGTACACGGCAAAGTAATTGTTTTGATCATTACTTAGTACTAACTTCAAAGAAAATTACAGCATGAAGCCTATATTAGCTAAGGGGGGACTGGGGTGCCAGAACTGTACTTTGTATTTGAAAGTGTATTCATAATGTTTGAAATGAGTTTTTATCATCTTTGACTATCACTTCGAGAATAGCTGTTGTATATTATGTGTGTACGTTAAGTTAAGAATACATCTATCTATATGATCCCGTCAGATCCCTTGCGGGGGAGGCACAGAATACAGAGTTCCAACAGGTTCTTACCTTACGGAACTCTTAAGCTTCCTAAGCTCTCATAGTTTGTCTTATAATACTCGCCGGTTAAGGAGAGTCTTGACTTAAAAAAACATAAGTTTATAATAAAAGTCAGAAAAACCTAAGTATCCGAAGGCTGCATCTTCGCCATCTTCGCATTACAAACATTTAATTTTAAATAATTTAAATGATCTTAATTGTAATTGCATCCTGTCGATAATTGCAAACCAAGTATGTCTACTAATAAAAGGTTAATTGAGTATTTTAATTTGAAATGTAACAATTAAGTGTTACTTTGAGGTATTTAATTAGTTTCCTTATTGAGTTCAGTTATTCTGCCGATACCATCAGCGGTTATGCAACGTTGAACATTCTTTCGATAGGTCAAAGGTAAAATGGGTGAGTCTTACAAATATGCGGTATACTTCTCACGATGTTTATGCCAAAAGGAGATAAAATACATGAAGTATTTGGTACAATAGGTATGTATTAAGCTTTATTAAAAGAGAGAACCCAGGCACAAACCTCTGTCTTTTCGAAAGCATGTGCGTATTAAAAACATAACTATAACTTGCTTTAACGGTGAAGGAAAACATCGCGAGGAACCCTGCATACCTAGGAGTTTCTCGAAGGTGTGAGAAGTTTGCCAACCCGCACTGGGCCAGCGTGGTGGGCTATGGCCTAAACCCTCTCTGTTTTAGAGGAGGCCCGTGCCTCACGGTGGGATAGTTTCTTGACAGGGCTATTATTATTATTATTAAAAAAGGTAGGTTTAAGTTCATAATAAACAATACTTAATATAAAACTCACATACACTCCAGGGACTATTTCTACAAGTTTTTATTTAACTTGCAATGTTCGCATTATTGTCTGTCTTTCCGGTTCAAATCTTGTGATCCATTTTTCAAGCATTTGCGGGTATCCGATTGAGCTGAAATTTGGCATACGAATGTAAATTCGGTGACAATGCAATAATATGATACCATGGAGCTGGTCTGACCATGGAGTCGGAAGTTTGCCATATGAACATGTGAACTATACAACTAAATTCCCTTGTATTTAGGCTTGTTAGATTAATATTGACAAGTACTATACAGCCGGATAGTGTTTAGGGTCTGATCATGAAGCCGAGTAGTGGCCAATCGAAACACCCAACTACTCAATATAACCCCACCGTGTTTGGGCTCTTTAGATTTGTCATGACAAGTACTTTAGACCCGGCTGATGTCCACGGTCTGACGATGGAGCTGGAAGGAAGCTATAGGAACTCCTCAACTAAACAAGATATCTTCATCGTGTTTTTGCTATAAAAACTTGTTTCTAAAAAGAATTTTTATAATAACATTTTACCTCCCGACTTAATAGGGGGCAAGCCGATTGTTATTAAACCTTACATCATTTCAGACTTCGGACTTTTCTGATTTCATGTTTGTAAATGTACCCATAACACGTAATAATTGTATACACATAATAATATATACGCAATATCACACCTAGACTAATTTACCATGCCCAAATAGACTGTGTCTTATGTGATAGGTAATTCAAGTGTTTTCATGACCGGCGACACGGTATGAGACAATTTATGAGAGTAGAGGAAGTTGGAGAGGTCTGTAGAGAAAGAATCTGTTGGAACTCTTTATTCTCTGCATACCCCGCATGATATATGATATAGATAGATAGATACTAAGTATTTCATGTTTATAAACGCACTCATAACACAGAAATGATTCCTAGTGTGTATCAATGTTTGTCTATAAAAAGAAAGAAAATCTATATCATTACGATAGATCGCTTGCAGGCTAGTTACACAGTACAGAATTCCTACAAGATCTCATATATATCATCCCATACAACTGATAATTATGCGCACCGTATATAATTATTTATATCTCGTGGCGCCAACGTAGGAAAACTGATTAGAATAATCCTATAACCTATCATGATAATATTAGAATTTAGACTAAATAATGTAGCGATCAGGTCCTATCAATAACTTAAAACTTAGCCTTCACCTTTAAACCAACGCACGCAGGATATTAGAGCACGAATGTTAATTGTCGACTTTCGAGGATACATTGCTCGTGCTACATTTTAAGGGTTATGCAATTTTAAATACTAGGTTATTCCCGCATAATCATTGGTATACAAGGAGTGACATAATCCTGAAATTAGTTTGTTTTTAATCGATAGCTGAATTGATTCCAACAATTATTTCTCCTCCTTGCGTCGTTTGACGGACGATTTAGCGCAGTGGTTAAGAGCTTAAGCCGCTCCGCCCACTGTGTCTTATAGTCACGGGTTCGATTCCCGCACGGGACAAATCTTTGTGTGATCCACAATTATTTGTTTCGGTCTGGGTAATTGTATATGTGAAATTTCATGTTTGTAAACGCACCCACGACACAGGAATAAATCCTAGTGTGGGGCTACGTTTTTAAAAAAAAATATAAATATAATATATTCTCAATGTTGAGGGTCGTGACCTCCAGGAACAACTATATCGCAGATTATGTTCCACCAACCAGCTCGATTCTCAACAATTCTCATCTTGTTTTTTTTTTTTAATTTGCATAAGTGCTGTTACTTCTTTAGTGCGCTATAATAAACTTAATTTATTTTTTATTCAAAGTAATACGGAGATTACAAATGCATTTCTAAAACTTATTTCTCAATACGTACAGTGAAACTTTTACTTGTGTACAAGTTGTTTCACTGCTGATTGGGGTAAAAATCAAATTTGGAAATTTGGCTTTCGTATTGAGTTTGTGGAGAAATTATCTAAACGGGGTATCTGGGGTATTGCGTTATTTACGATACATCTTGTATATTTTAACATTTAGTGCGCATAATATGTTAGAAGTAATTTTTTATTCGTGTTTCCACTACACATCCAAGGTTAACATTTATCAATTGAAATTAAACTATGGTTTATCTGTTAAAATATTCTCACCATCTGGAATCATGCCTGATATAATGACCCCGCCACGGTCCTACCCTGATACATTTAAAAAAAATCGTAGCACCATACTAGGATTTATCCCTGTGCAGTGGGTGCGTTTACAAACATGAAAATTCACATATACAAATACCCAGACCGAAACAAATAGTTGTAAATCGAACCCGCGACTATTAGGCACAGTGGGCGGAGCGGCTTAAGCTCTTAACCTCTGCGCTAAATCGTCCGTCAAAATTTTATTTTATTTATTTATTTTTAGGAAAGCTTACAGACTAATGATACAGATGAGATAAAAACATAAACATATTACAAATTGCTAATAACAAGCTTCCACATTTAGCATCTACATAATTCAGTCGCAACTACAAACAAACCAGGCCGAAACTTAATAAGAATTAGAACTAGTAAGGTTTAAATAATAAAAAATATTCTTATGATTTATAGATACAATTAAGCCAAGTAAGAATATTCACAAAAATAACTTCACCAGGGCAACTAGATAGGTTGAACTAAGAGCAACGCTGGTCGCTATCTACAAAAAACTCGGTACTCCTACGTTTTCTAATTGAACTCGAGCTGGTATAAAAGAGGTCTAACCCCAATTGTAACGACAGAGAATTAGAGCTGGCTGCGCTACGCAAGGAATACGCATTTCGTCTATAATTCGAAATTGATACCTAATCTCACCCCTTGCTACCTCTCACCTTTGACATCCTCTACTTGGTATTACACTGGGTTTAAGATCAGAAAAATGTAGGTGTTTACAGTTACTTCTACCATTTTTGGGGGAATATCGGCATGACGATATTCATTTCAGTATTTTCTAGTTATGTTTAGTATAGTCCAAAAATATCTTGGTGAAATCTATACCAATAAGTAGCTCTTTATTGCATACACTAAGTCGGTTACCACACTTGCTAAAGAGGGTCGATAAATTAACATTCCGATTCCGAAAAGTTAGCTAACAGGTCAGTTATCTTGTTAAAAGCTAAATTATATTAACATTTGTAATTGCTTTACTTACTGCACTGGGCCGTGTAAAGAGGTTAATAATATTTATGCGCATTAGAATTCTATTCGGTAGTTGCCATCCTTGTGACGGTTTGTGGCATTTTCATTAATCCGATTTTGAACAGCCTACGTGATACCTGGTTTATACTTAAATCACTATAAAGAAGGTAGAAACTTGCCTCGTTGGTCTAGTAGCAAAGCGCATCGCTTTGTTTTCACAAGGTTCCTGGGTTCAAATCCTAGGTCGGATAAATGTAGTTTTTCTGACAAAAACTTCCCAGTCCGGAGTCTCGAATTGTGCCCGGTATATGGCAATAGGCTCGCTTTCTTACATGGGA
The DNA here is from genome assembly GCA_905147815.2 of Phalera bucephala. Lineage (NCBI taxonomy): Eukaryota > Metazoa > Arthropoda > Insecta > Lepidoptera > Notodontidae > Phalera > Phalera bucephala. The sequence goes on along the minus strand of LR990625.1, from coordinate 23,944,009 downwards.
CTTAACATCGTCGGCAAAAAGTGGGTGTACTCAGTGCACCTCTGCCACCGCCGCTTGGGGAATATAGGCGTGACGGTGTTTATTTTATATCACCAGGTAGAACTATGAGTAAGTGAACAAAGAGACATAGTGAAAACAAGTAAAAGGAAATAAAGAACCCACCACTCAAATGACTCATAGCTAAGAACACTCTCGATCAAGAAATCTTTAAAAAACTGAATCAATATCCTACCTATGTACCTACTATCATGCCATCAGTGATCTTAATAATTACGAATTGTAAGGTAGTATAAGAATGGGTCGTCATGACTAAAAGTAATCTCTTTCTGGCAAATCCGTTGATTTACACTATCACGCCTGTATTTTCCAAGCGGGGGATGGCAGAAGTGTGTTTTGTACTGGCTGTACAAAGTACACCTCTGCCACCCCCGCTTTTCGCCGAAGATGTTAGGTCGCATGTAATAGGCCATATACCGGGCACATTTCCAGACCCAGGACTGATACTGGGATTTTGATAAAAAAACTATATTTGTCCTCCCTAGGATTTGAATACAGGATCTCGTGATTAATCGCGTATAATTCGATACTCGACCAACGAGGCAGTCGATTCGTTTGAACGAGTTTGTCAACGAATGTTGATGTTGTTTGTTAAATCGACTTTAATCTTCCTTGACTAAAAAAAAGTTTTAATCAGGATATAATGAAACCCTTTTCTTTTAAGTAACCCTATACTTAGATTTTTCCTATGTCACGGGTGCATTTAAAAACAACAAAATTCCTATGCACAAATATCTAGACCGTAACAAATAATTGTGGGTCACACAAAGATTTGTCCCGTGCGGGAATCGAACCCGCGACTATTCGAGCAAGCAGGCGCAGTGGCTTAAGCCACCCGTCATATCTATCTATCTATCTATCTATCTATAACCTCCCTTGCGGGGTAGGCAGAGAGTACAGAGTTCCAACAGGTTCTTTCCTTACATACCTCTCTGGCTTCCTCGACTCTCATAGTTCGTCTCATACACGCTCGCCGGTTACGGAGACTCTTGACTTTTCCATCAGATAAGACTCGGTTTATTTGGTCATGGTAAGATAGTCTAGGTCTTCCCCGGTACCTGCATCCTTCCACTTTCACATTGTATATCTGTTTTGTCATTCTTTCCTCTGGCATTCTTTCTATATGCCCGAACCAACGGAGCATGCCCTTTCTCATCTTTACACCGATACTATCTTTCATACCTACTCGCTGTCTTACTGTGCTGTTGCTAATGCGGTCGGTCAGCTTCACTCCGCACATCTTCCGCAGAGCTCGCATTTCTACCGCATTTATCCTACTTTCATTCTCCTTCTTACATACCCAGCTCTCGCTACCATATAACAGCGTTGGGACAAGAACTCCGTTATGTATGGCCAGCTGCGCTTTATGGCTTAAGTGCCGGCTCCCGAGTAGCTTTCCCATCGCACCATTCACTCTGTTCCCTGCACTCACTCTTTTCTCTATGTCAGCGGTGTATTTCCCATCCTTACTGAAGGCGCATCCAAGATATACAAACTCATTCACTTGCTCCAGCACATCGTTACCAACCACAATCCTTACATTCGTTCTGGTTTCTTCCCTTTCAAAAACCATAATCTTGGTTTTGGTTTTCTTCACATTCAAGTGTAAGCCATTGATCATGCAGTCGTCTTTCATAACTGTGACCCGTCATATATCTATATATTAATACGTGAAGCAATAACTTTGTACACGTTTTTACGAAAATTGCGCGGACGGAGGAGTATGAAATTTCCCACACTTATAGTTTATGTAGAGAAAGAGTGCAGAATGCTAATATTTTTTTAAAGTTATGCATACAACATACATTAAATCAATGAAAAAACATTACACACACTACCACGTATTTGACACAATACACGTCAAATTGATGTTTGTCTTTAATATTATTTGCCTATAGTCTTACTGATTGTCAAACATAACCAGCAAACGATGAAAGAGTAGGTCGAATATCAACCTATGGGCGACCACTAGTAATAATAACAATATCAGCCTATATTTTCCCACTGCTGGGCAAAGGCTTGCCGCCAACTCATATTGAATACTTATACAACTTAGGCCTTAAGGCAAGTTACACTGATATTTTTGTAGTAATAAGGTCATAATCTGTTACGTTTTGACAATTTCAGTGCGGCTGAGATTGACTTATAAAGGTGATAGCCCGGGGGTTTGAGAATGGTGATCTACAAGGCTGTAGCAAGAAGCATTGTCGAAAGGGCATTATGTAACTTTACGGCCTTGTCTTTGAAGAGCATAGAAGTGAAAAATCTACGAACGTCAATACGCCTATATTCCCCAAGCGGGGATAGCAAAGATGTACCGTATATGGTGTACACATAAACGAATGTATTTAAGCAAGGCTCTTGCCAAAATATCAACCAAAACAGATTCGGAACAGATATTGACGCTTTTGAAAGAAAGTTCCTTGACGCGGCTTGCAGTAGGAGTTGACAGGTAGAAATCGTAACATAACGAAAAGACGTTACGAGACGTTTGGTTCCGTCCAGCGTATTTCGGATGTTATCGCAAGCGTTGGCCGCCATACTTGTTTACATTACGTGTTAAATGTGCTCGATGGTGAGAGTATACTCCCGTTAGATAAAATGGTTTTTTAATCGATTATCGATATTCGAGGTTCCTGGTTACTTGCTGTTGGAACTTATCAAAGCATTAATAAGGTTTCTGACTTAGCGTAAAGCCTCATGTATAAATACCAGACAAAGCTGTCTTAGTGTCGTCTAAAGCAAAAAGACTGAAGAAAATTTAAAAAAACAAAATATGGACTGCTACATATAGTCATTCAACTCAGGCTGACTTAGCTAAATTCTACTTAACCAAAGTAATCACTATCTACATCTCTACACTATCTATATCATCACGCCCGATCCCTTCCGGGGTAGGCAGAGTACAGAGTTCCAACAGGTTCTTTCCTCACATATATCTACTTATCCTTCAGATAAGACTCGGTCTATTTGGTTTGTTTGGTTTCTTAATAACTGACAATTTTATAAACAGTTAATTATATTGTCCGATTAGAACTCCGTTCCTGACGGGTCGGGTTCCCTCAGACCGCAAATTTCAGTTTTTTTTTCCATTGTAACACTACTCTTTGTTCGACCATCATTCGAATCTAGGACTTCGTGATCGCCAGTCGCATTACTCTCCATTAAACCTACGAATCACGTCCGTAACACCATACTGCGTTCGAAAACTGTAATTTTAGACGTGGGCTACAAGACTGCCAAGCTCAAGTGGGGATGGGCGGGTCATTTGATCAGAATGAGCCCAGATAGGTGGGCATAAATCACTACCGATTTATGCCCACCTATCTGGGCTCGGCGACCAGATGGACACCGACGCCGGGGCAGACCTAGAAATAAGATGGCCCGACGACCTTGACGCCTATGAGGAGAGATGGTCTGATATAGCCAAGGATCGGTTAACTGGAGAATCATAAGAGAGACCTCAGCGCAGCAGTGGGATGAAAGAGGTTAATTAAAGGAAAAACCTACGAATCAGTGAGTCAACGCCGAAGTGTTCCGCCTTGCAAGGGACAGAAAGAAATCTGTACCCTTAGTAAATGGTGATTCAACTCTAGGTATCGTTCTTTTGATATTTTTACACATTATACATTAGAAAAAAAATCTGCTATATTTCAATCTGATCCCTATGTTAGGCTTAGAATGAGAAAGTGTTTTTGTGCATATTATAATACCTAACTATTTTTCAGAATTAGCAATGTGTAGTGCTGTGCTGTGTGACTGCCTCGTTGGTCTAGTGGCAAAGCGCATTGCTTTGTGATCACGAGGTCCTGGGTTCAAATCCTAGGTCGGACATTTGTAGTTTTTCTAACGAAAACTTCCCAGTACGAGTTCGGAGTCTACAATTGTGCCCAGAGAGGTTTGTAAGGAAAGAACCTATTGGAACTCTGTACTCTCTACCTACCCCGCAAGGGATCTGGCGTGATGATATAGATTATCTTATATCGTTTTTTTCTTGTGCCTTTTTTCAATTCCACTATGGCTCGCATCTACTATCAAATCATAGATATTAACATGGGGTTTAGATCGGAAGACATGGCTAATACGTCTGATCTTAAACATTGACACCAAACATATCGATAAGGCGGTAAATGAAGGGCTATCTGATTTACCAAACATTGCTGAGCGAGATTCAATGTGATCCATTTCAAAATAATTTCATGAATTAATCGTAACGCGTCACGTTACGTTTTTAGTGGGTCATAGCGAATAAGGGCACAAGTTTAGGTTTGAAACCCACTCATCGCAGTAAAACCATTCACTCAGACCTTTCATGTTTTAATAGCCAATATATTTAGAAATAAATGCAATGCAGTAGTGATGATTCATTGCTTTAAAGGACGAAAACGTGATCGAAGCGTAAAATACTTTTGTTTTGAACCAAACAAGTTCAATTTCTTGGAAACTTTTGCTTGTAAAACGGAAATTGCATGAATTCTTACGATTATCTTGGAAACAATGTGAAAAGATTTTTGTAATTTCAATATATAAATAGCGTTTATTTTAGAAAATATACATGTATAGAACATTAATTTGAATTTAAATTTATATAACTAGATATAGTGTAATAGACATATTAATAATTAACACCGTCACGCCCATATTCCCAAAAGCGGGGATGGCAGAGGAGTACACCCACTTTTCGCCGACGATGTTAGGTCCTATGTAATAGGGGGGCAGCCTATTGCCATATACCGGGCACAATTCCAAACTCCGGACTCATATTCGTAAGTTTTTTCGTTAGAAAAGCTTCATTTGTCCGACCTAGGATTTGAACCCAGGGCTCGAGATCACCAAGCGATGTGCTTTTCTACTAGACCAACGAGGCAGTCATTAATAATTAAAATAGAATTAAATTAATAATAAATTAAAATAGTGTAAAATCTATATATTAATACGTGAAGCAAAAACTTTGTACACCTTTTTACGAAAATTGCGCGGACGGAGGAGTATGAAATTTCCCACACTTATAGTTTATATAAGGAAGGAGTGTAGAATGCTAATATTTTTTCTAAATTATGCATAAAACATACATTAAATCAATGAAAAAAACATTACACACACTACCATGTATTTGACACAATACACGTCAAATTGATGTTTGTCTTTAATATTATTTGTCTATAGTCTTACTGAATGTCAAACATAACCAGCAAACGATGAAAGAGTAGGTCGAATATCGACCTATGGGCGACCACTAGTATCAATAAATCTGACTATGAACCTATTTCAAATAAAAAAAATACAGTAAAAATTAGCCAAATACGCTGCGGCAGGGTGCCCAGAAGGCAGGCAGCGTTCCCGCGCTGGATAGCAACACTGATCCTTTTCGCGAGATACGTGCCAGCCCTGTGGTCACGTGGCGGGTCGATCAGTCTTTTAGAGAGTTCCTCAAAGATGTGATGGGCACTTGAACCCCATGAACCCAAAGTCTCCAGACCAGCATCATCCATCCAGGTTGCTGTATTTGCGCCGTTTGCGGCACTCGGGAGAATCCGGGGCGTTACCAGTCTTAATGACCGTCTCTGGAAGGTGCGAGGGCGCTAAGCTATCGACAAATGTCGCGTCCCATACCGGAGGACTTCCCATCTTCCAGGGAATAATATGTAGAGACATTTGGAATATTATCTGTCTATATCATCACACCAGATCTCTTGCGGGGTAGGCAGAGAGTACAGAGTTCCAACAGGTTCTTTCCTTACATACCTCTCTGGCTTCCTCGACTCTCATAGTTTGTCTCATACACGCTCGCCGGTTACGGAGATTCTTGATTGCCCTTCAGATAAGACACGATCTATTTGGATAGGTAAGATAGTCTATGGGGTTGGGTAATCTATATCAAACAGGATAAACCCTAGCGTTGTGCTTATTTATACATAATATTGCGTAAACTATCTACCTATTTGTTCACGAAAAATAATGAGAGAAGATCGATTTTTGATCGGATCTGTTATTATTTATAACAAATTTATTTTTCTATAATATGTTGTATATAGATTTTTTTCCATATTTGAATGGCTGTTGGATTTTCAATATTTATTTAAATTATTCCTATATTATCAATTCATCTATATCATCTCTAGCGTCGTTTAGGGGTAGGCAGAGAATACGGAGTTTCTATAGATTTTTGCCTGGCATGTAACCCTCTCTTATATTAAAGCACGAAATATCATATAATGATTACCAGAATCTGTTTTTTTTTTTCATTTATGTAAACCATTATAGCCGTTGCCCGCGGCAAAACACGCGTTTATTTTGTAATTTGACATAGGTAGACTAGCCTTTCTGGGATGGCACAGATTCTGTACTGATCTAAGGCACCTCCATACTTTACCTACCATCTTTAAAATCCATTCAGCCTTGATAGTATGGTGAAATAACAACTATCCCGCAAAATTCGTGCATTTCTTCCTTAAACAAACGAATATACTTAGTTTCGTCTCCGGGTCATTCTTTGTTAAAGAGTTCACTCCCGAAAAGGTTATATTGACTGCATCATCACTTCATGAAAGAAATCATACGTGAGTATGTAAATAAAATGTGTATAAACAATTTCGGGTGCGTGCTTTTAACTACTGAAGAGTTTCTTCATATGGAGACGAAGCCGTCTATTATCCATTTTTACATACATTTTAAAGTAATATTGCAGAGCTTGCAACTAAAAATAATAAAAAAATAAAGTTTAATGGTTTACCCCGCGATAGTCCCGAATTGCTTCATTTTTCCGGGATAAATAGCATTTATTAGTTTAAGTGAGTATTATCAAATTTCATTGAAATTTGTTTGGTAATTTTAGCGTGATTGAAACACAAAGTGACAGATAGACAGACAACCAATAATTCCAAAAAAAATGTTTCGGAATCTATATCCATAAGGGAGTGTACTCAAATTAAATTATCAAAAAATATTCAATATACAGATTTGGCTCGCTTACAGTTTTGTTATATGTATATAGATAGAAGATGAATCGACAAACAAGTAACAAAGACTCTACCACCATTTTGGAATGTCAAAGAGCACAACATTCCAATAAAGTCATTCCTTACACACCTCTCAGGTTTCCTCAGATGAAATATTTTCATAAATAATATTTGTGTACTTCTAAATCAATATTGTTTATTTAAGTTAAGATCCGCCTCGAAAGCAATAAGATATCGTTGCTTCACGCAATTTGCAATTTAATGATATAGATTTCAATTGGTACATATTTATAACCCGACAAGTGTGGGTTTTGCCCTTTGCCATTCAACGTTTGACAGGGAAGTGTTTCTGACCTCGTGACTTGGAGATAAATAGATTGTGGGATCCGGTTCCGGAAGTCTTCTGAGGCGTGTGAATCGCGAATCCATTTTGTTGAATGATAAATCTTATATCTTCTATGGAATATTTATTAATTGTCTTGTCTGGTAGTGTCATGGTTAGAGGTCACGAGGCTCTGGTTATAATCCTAAGTGGGACGACATTGTTACTGGAGTTTTTCTATGAGAAAATTATTAATAGGAGTCTGAAATTGTGAATATAATGGCAATAGCCTCGCCCCTATAATATTGGGACAGTGTTTATTCTTCACGGGGAAAACCTGTGGACGATTTTCAGTGTTCTGTGGGCAGGATTGAACACACTAAAAACAACGGTGGCCTCCTTCAATACGGTAACACAGCGAGCTAGTCTTTTAATTTAATCGTTTAATTGGACTGGCCTTTCAGTTCAACATTCTTTTTTTTAACAACAATCAGTTTTATCATTCATATATTCTGAAATTTTGTAATATCATTTACTATATAGTCTAGTTACATAGTTAGTTATATAGCCTTTTTAAACTTATTAATAGGTATATTTCGCTTCGATAGCTATGGGCAATTTGTTGTAGAAGCGTATACATTGCCTCATGAAAGGGTTGCTAATTGTATGGGGATGAGCAGAATGTGCAAAAAGATCATCTTTGTTCCAAGTATTAATATGATGAATATGCCTATATTTATGAAAGACTACAGATATTCTTTTTAATATACTATAATAAATTTTAATATATAAATTGTGAGACAACAGAATATTTATCTCTTTGAAATTTTCTTTAAGGAAGCTCTGGGGGCCAAATTGTAAATGGCACGATTACCCCTGTTTTCAAGAACGTAGAAGGTCTATGGAACGTAGATCCCTATAGAAAGACAAATTACATTCAAAACAATGGATAAACTTTGACACTATTAAGTTTATTACAGATTGAGCCTACACGCAGGCACATACGATACATATCTTTCTAGAACACGGCTGTACTTTAGACAAAAATCTAGATTGTTTTTATGCCTATATATGGCACCTAAAGAAGGACTTTGGTATGATACAATCTGTTACTAAAACAGTAAATGAAGTATTTTCTGAGGCTTTGACGCTCGTAGCCCTGTGCGACCGCGTATTCTCAGCGATTACTAAGGTTATTTGATTTAGTTTGGTCGGTCTGATGGGTGACCGTTTGTGGTAGTTTTATAATGCGTCTTCAAGCTTCAAAAGGTACTTAAATTCTTTGATCCCAGTCACCACTTAATGTGGCACTGGTTAAGTCAAGTTAAAAGCAATTTAGGCGGCTTGGTAAGTTCCAACAGCAACCACCTGCCTCCAGCGCACCACACTGGGTCCGCGTGGTGGAGTATGACCTAATCCCTCTCACCTATATTTGCGACAGAAGACCTTTGCCCAGCAGTGGGACAGAACAGGCTGATTTATTATATGACATGATGTCTTGACATTTAAACCGATGCGCCGGAGCAGTGAAGGTGACACGCAAACGCACAAAGAGCTTACTGTTTTAGACAGGTGTATATGGAGCGGCTTCCACGCGGCGATAATTTAAATATTAATAATACGACTTTAAGAGTACTGATAGCCTAGTGGTCAGACGGTTGGACTGCAAAGTCTGAGGTCTCGGGTTCAGGGACCCAGGGACGCATCTCTGTTTTTTCGAAAGCATGTGCGAATCGAAAAATTTATTATCACTTACTTTAACCGTGAAGGATAACATCGTGAGAAAATCTGCATGAATTAGAGTTTCTCGAAGGTGTGTGAAGTTTGCCAACCCGCACTGAGCCAGCATGGTGAATTATGGCCTAAGACCTCTCAGTGTGAAAGGAGGCCCGTGCCCTATGGTGGAAAAGTTTCTTAACAGGGCTAATATTATTTATTATGTTTGTTTCGAGCCCATATTTTTATTAACGTTAAAAACCATGTACGTCAGCCTATACGGTCCCACGGCTGGGTTTAGACCTTTTTACACAAATAGAGGAAAGCGAGAGTTAGTTCTCTGCAGACCCGGTGCGGTTTAGAAGATTTTGACCGATTTAAAATTGTATGGAACTACAATAAACAAATTTCTAGGAATTCCCAGTTACAGTCAGGGGAGGAAAACCAAGCAAATTACAAGAAATTAATAATAGGATGGATCGTGGGTATTTTAGTCACAAACTTTATAGATACACATTTTTTAGGGTTAAACTTTAAGCTGTAAAACGCGACACAAGCAAAATTGTTTCAAATTGCTTTGAGAAAGCATGCCAGAGGTAAGAAGAATATATGTATACTTAAAATACTATGAACCTTATCAAGAAAAAAGTTAAATGTTTTGTCTCCCTGTCCCTTGAAGGTTTGTTGTCAGAGAACTCAGTTTAATCTCATCTTTGTAATTTTTTTTGGCTATATTCTAGAACATTTTTGTGTGTAAGTACTTGTAAATGTGCAACAAAGACTTGACTTTCAAAACCGCGTTGTGTGACGGCAGCCTAATAAGAGTGCGTAGGGAAACGGCGCTGAGTGACATCACGAACAAATGGCTTAGGGTCTTTACATATCAGTGTGGCATGATGACCCGTCACAAGTATATTTGATGACGTACACGATGTTAATATGTTTCATTTATAATAAATATATACAATGCGAAAGTGGCATGATGTAGGTACCGGGGAAGACCACGACCAAATAGACCGAGTCTTATCTGAAGGACAAGTCAAGAGTCTCCGTAACCGGTGAGCGTGTATGAGACGAACTATGAGAATGGAGGAAGCCAGAGAGGTATGTAAGGAAAGAACCTGTTGGAACTCTGTACTCTCTGCCTACCCCGCAAGGGATCTGGCGTGATGATATAGATAGATGAGAGAAAAAAATAGATAGATAGAAAGATAAAAAAAATTGTAATGCGTTGCTCATGGAATTCCAAATAATAATATTGATTGGTTTGTCGGTTCTTCCTGTCATACATATTTTATTTCTTATGTGTATCAATGAATACCTCTTAAGACAGAGGTTGTTTTATATTTGAAATAAAACTATTTTTCGGATTTTATCGTGGTTTATTTTTGATTTTTAAGTTCCCGACGTAATAAAATCCGAAAAATAGTTTTATTTCATGTGTAATATACGCGTAAATCTAAGAACTCAGTTGTTCTATACTACTAATTTAATATCTGCCTAATCTAAAACCCAATTTTTAATATGTCGTATATTTGTGAGTTAGAAAAATATTTGGAGCTATAAAATCAGCAAGGATGGAAAAAATGCTTGCATGCTGCAAGGCTAATGGTGCAAGCATTTTTTCCACAATCGAGAGTGCCTTTTTCAGATCATGTGAGTTTTTGTTGCCAAATATCCTAACCCTAAGTTTTTCCCATATATATTAGGATTAACGACTGTAGAATTTCAATTCAGCTACAAAAGTAGAAAGTTGTAAACTATGAGGATGTTTATTTGTTAAAATAATAACGAATATACGAAATACGATTAATAATAACGACGCATCGATTATCGATAATATTGCGGTGGGTTGTCACAAGCAAAAATGACGACTTGCATTGATGTGGCCTTACCTTGTAGGAACATTTTATCGCTTTGTACAGCTCATTGTACGCCAGTCACCAACGTCGCCAAGCAAATTGTGTTCTGTAAAATATATCAGCGTACATTATTATATTCAGTAGATTACTATTCTACTGCCTCGTTGGCTTGGTGAGGTATAGTTTAGTTGACGGTTGCGAAATCACGGGTTCAAATCCTAGCTCGGACAAAAAGAAAGAAAGAAAGAAAAAACATTTATTTGACCAACACACTACAGAACAGAGTAAACAGGCAGTTTGGTAAAGTAAGGCACAACTGTGGGGGGCCAAACAGGACTCTGCCTCAGCATATTGCTGCACTATGGTTATAGTGCAGCGCTGGTATCCTGGCAGAACCTTTATAAGTGGCGTCACGGGTAATAAAATAACCTGTACATATACATATTTATAAAATATAAAGATATTAAATAAATATGTATGCAGAAGAAGGCAGAAACAATATTAAATAATGCAAGTATTACAATATAAATAAATTATGTAATAAATAAATAGAATTTATTATATTTATAGTCAAGAATATGTAAAAATAAAACTATTTTTTCGGATTTTATCGCGGTTTATTTTTGATTTTTAATTTCACGACGTTTCGAGTGTTTTGCAGCACCCATGGTCACGGCAGCAAGGACTGAGGTGTTAGACGTCCAAAAGGCATAGTTGCTCCGGGTTACCCCTCAAACTTCTTAATTTTTTAGTCCAATCTACGCAGGATCCGAAATCCGAAAAAATAGTTTTATTTCATGTGTAATATTCGCGTAAATCTAAGAACTCAGTACAAGAATATCTATTTGTCTATTAGCACGAATCCATATAACATATTACACAATATAACATAACGATATTGACAATGACGTAAATAACAAATGTCAAATCAAAAACAAGTAACACTCGTTATGTCAAACTTGTTATTTGATAAATTTAAAAAACGAGGATTTTGTTTTTTGCCGTAATTGCGACAAGAAGCCAATTTCTATAATTTACTGTTATACTCTATTACTACTTGACATTGGCGAAATACACTGTTAAAGTGTGCGGCCATTAATTAAAATAAGAAGAAGAAATTAAAAAACGCACGTGTAACATGAAGGTAACACCAAAACATTATTCTTATCTTTGCACGAAACGATAAGAATTAGAGAAGAATGGTGCATAATCATTGCCATATGAGGGTATTGGTTAGTATTGTCAATTTGTTAATTGATTAATGTGGCCAGAAGTATGAGTTATTTTATTTCAAATGTAGTTTTACTATCGGAAAATTCCGTATTAGCCACTTTTCGCCAACGATGTTAGGTCCCATAATAGGGGGCGAGCCTATTGCCATATACCGGGCAGCATTCCAGACTCCGGATTGATACTGGGAATTCGATAGAAAAACTACATTATTTTGACCTAGGATTTGAACAAAGGACTTCGTAATCGCAAAGCGCATTATTCGCCTCTAAACCAACGAGGCAGTCAGTAATAAGATTAGAATTTTACGACTAAGCATCGAAGTCACTTACCGTGCTTAATTATGACGTGCATAAATATATCTTGGGCCATTCCTTCGATTAAGAAACGGTCATACACCTGAGCCTTAATTACAGAATTTTAATTAAATCGTTACGTTTCCACGCCGTTCTAAAGGTTAACTGTTAAGTAGATGGAACTATCACTATTATTTGTGTGACCCATATACCTACTATGAATACAAAAGCTTGGATGTTAGAATGTTTGTCAGTTTCTGCAGAACGGAAAAGCAGTTTGTGATAACTGAAACAGCTGAACAGATTTGTTAACAAGATTCAGATTATGTTTGGATAAATATCGGTCGACCTAGAAAAAGGTGGCGACAATTTGGACACCTTTGCGGGTACTTCGTGGCCCGAAATAGCAATAGATCGACAGCTGTGGAAGTATCAAGGGAGGAAGCCTTTGCTCAGGAGTGGCACACTCGAACAGGCTAGGAAAAAAAATATAATGATATAATCATAGGATTCGTAAGCTATAGTGGCAATTGGCGTGCAACAGATTGCGTAGATCGGACGGCATAAGGTTCAAGAGTGAAGACCACGTATTGGCAAGCGCAGCGTGGAAAGCCGCCTGCCAGACGGATCGACAATTTTGTGAAGATCAGAGGCAGTCGTTGCATGCAGGTGGTATTGGACCAGCTGCGCTAGGGAGTGAATGGGCAGGCCTGTATCAGCAGTGGACGGCTATAATCTGAGATGGTGATGATGATAAAAAAATAAAATAATCTGGCCCCATGCGCCAGATCCCAGTTCTCTACAGAGTACAGAGTTGCTTTCCTTACAGATCTCCATCGCTTCTTCGAAGGTTATATATATTCGCAAGTAAGGGAGGCTCTTAACTTACCCATCAGAAAAGACAAGGTACAATGGCTCTACCACAACTACTCCACATCGGTTAAAGAGGGAGATAATGGGCTACTTTCGGCTCGTAGAGCGTCGTTTATGTCACTCAGTACATTATGTGACAAAAACGACTGATATAAGCGACAAAACTACTGACAAAGACGACGCTCCACGAAGCCGAAAGTAGCCGATTATCTTTAGGCGATGTGCATTATTTACCTCTGCTTATCGTATACAAGATGTAACTTAATTAAAGCAAGACCTGAAAATAGTTTGTTCTAAATCTGCAACTGAATAGATTTCAACTATTTTTAAAGTAATTTCATTTTTTTTAATGATCAAAACTTGCTTTAATTCGTACAGTTCGCTGTATTAAACAAACGTTAGCCAGTATTCAAAGCAATACGGCCATTTTAAATGCATTCCCATTACACACACATCAATATGCACACAAAAGATAATTATTTATTAAATTTCTTGGTTAATTTGGGTACCAAAGTACCAAAAATTTTAGAAACCTCCTAAAAATGGGAAGTTGATTTTCGTATTGAATTAGTAATCCAATAATCTAGTGGAGGTGTCTGAGGTCTTGCATTATATGTGTTACACCTTGTATAATAGGCCATGATAAGATAGCATAAGCTTCCCAGGTACATAACTGGATCTATCTACTTTTGCATGGTATATCCGTTTGGTAATTTTTTCTATCGATATTCTATTCCTCTGAACCACTAAAAAATTTGTACCATTTTTGTCTTTACATCAATACTTTTCTAATTTCGATATTTATTCTCTTATTTAGTGAATATTATTCAAAGAGGGTTTAGTACAAATTTGTAACCTAGTACTCAACTTAAGTTGTATGTTTAACGAGCTCACATCTTCAGTTTATTGCTTGGCTTTTAACTTTAAGTATAGAGCTTAACTATATTTCAGTTTGCAGCAGTCCTTAAATTGGACGAGCCAAGGACAAACAGTGATAGTAAGTTTAATAATGCCTCATTGGTTTAGTGGCGAACAGTGCGTGCGATGGGTTTGAATCCCCGGTCCGATAAAATGTAATTTTTCGATAGAAATTTTCTCAGTATCGGTTAGCAGTTTAATGGCAAAAGGGTTGCCCTCTATAATATCGGACCTAACATTGACGGCGAAGAGTGGGTGAACATAGTACATCTCTCTCACTCCCTCTTGGGGAATATAAGCGTCATGGTGTGATATCTTTAAAAAGGTCTTCGGTTTGCTATAACACTCATCTATAAGATAAAAAAATACACACCGTCACGCCTATATTCCCTAAGCGGGGGAGGCAGAGGTTTACTAAGTACACCCACTTTTTGCCGACGATATTAGGTCCCATGTAATAGGGAGCGAGCCTATTGCCATATACCGGGCACAATTCCAGACTCCGAACTCACACTGGGAATTTTCCGTTCGAAAAACTACATTTGTCCGACCTAGGATTTCAATCCAGAACCTCGTGATCACAAAGCGATGCACTCTGCCACTAGACCAACGAGGCAGTCTATAAGATGAAATACGATGTAATAACAAAATGGCCATACATCCATAAATTTTGCAAGAAATATCATAATTTAAATACACTCGCCGGCGCATACGCATATTTACATTAGCAATAAAAGTGGAATTATAGCTTAGACCGGGTTAGTTAGCTTATCGCCTTTTGTTGGTAATATGAGAGAACAGTTTAAGTGAATAGACCCAGAATGCTCTACAAAATATTGTAACGTCAGTACGCCATCTGTTGATAAACACATAAAGGTGGTAAATGTATCAACATTAAAGTATCTGGCATGATTATAGGGATAGATTATTAGAAGTATTTTTTTCTTTAAAAAAAATACATTTAATAGAAAAACATAGCCGAACAACTTACTCGAAAAGAATATTTGAGGGTTACACAAAGACTTGACTTTTAGGCCCCATCTTGTCACCCTAGTGCTCAAGTTGATGACGACGGCTGAAGCACTGTCGAGACTCCTGCCGAACTTGGGCGGGCCAGAGGCCACGGCGAGGAGGCTGTATGCGGTGCGGTCCCAGGCCTTGTATGGGTCCCCAATTTGGGCGGGCGCCCTGACGGCCCGAGACGACGACGTCGAGCGCAACGACTCATGGCCGTCAGGATCATCCGAGGGTACCGCACCATCGGATTTGAGGCGGCGACGTTCCTCGCCGGAGCGCCTCCGTGGGAGCTGGAGGCACTTGCACTCTCCGAGCTATATGCTTGGCGTAGGGATCCTACCAACACCTTGGATCCCTGCGCCTCGAGAGCGAGGCTGACGGAGTTGCACCGAGCTGCGCTAGAGGGCTGGCGGCTGGTCACGTCGTCATCGCTGCGCTGCTGCCAGTCTTCTGGGAGTGGACGGGGCGGCGACACGGCGTCCTCACGTACCGTCTGACGCAGGTACTGTCCGGGCATGGTTGCTTCGGGCGGTATCTGTGGCGGATCTGTGAGTAGGCGGAGCGTTGCTGCCGGCTGCTGTGCGGCCCCGGAAGACACGGCGGCGCACACGTTGCTGGTGTGCCCGGTATGAATTAATGAGCGGTGCCGGCTCGCCGGAGCGCTCGGTGCAGGGGCACAGGCGCTGTCGCTCCCGACCGTGATATTATCCATGGTTGGAAGCGAGAGCGCCTGGGTGGCAATGGCGGCCTTTTGCGAGGCCGTCATGTCCGCTAAGGAGGAGGCAGAGTGGGTGAGGGAGGAGACGTCCTCCAATCCCGCTCGTAGACGGCGCGTTGGGTGAAGGCGCAGGGACCACGCCCGAAACGACCTTCACCCACCGTGATCTCGGTCTGCAGGCGTCCGGGAGGGCACCCCGGCGGCCTAGCACACGCAGGCCCGCGCCGTAAAAGCGCTGCGTCCGCGCAGCCTTCGAAAGGCGGTAGGGGGGAGACCGAACTCCCCTAACACGTGTCGAGGTCCGCACACGGACCGAGCCCGCCGGTGCCACAGAGGTCATGCTGGTGACGATTCCTGTGGCCCGGCAAAAGGGCAGTGGGATGCCGAGGGGTTTTAGTGGGTGCAAGCCCCACATAACCACCCGGGCCGTGCCCTCGGCCCGGGGGTGTGCGTTAGGCATTCCCCTCGTAATAAAAGGGCTACACAAGAGATGTCCCATGCGGGAATCGAACCCTCGACTATTCGATCCAGTGGCGGCTCCGAAGCGGTTTAAGTTCTTAACCACTGGACTAAGCGGTCCGTCAAAAGAAGAAGTTAGTAATTTAAACTCAAACAATTTAAATTGTATAAACCTTGCGGCTGCGCTCACAAAAATGGTCAATTTATATTTTTTTACATCACCGGATCGATAAATAGTTTACGATCTAGCTCCAGTGTGATGCCTTAAGATCGAGATATGAGACTAATGACGTTATTTTGAAAAAGTGTCTAAAGGAGTCCAGATGGGCCAGTCCCCACAAGCAGCATCCGTTCACTAGTATGACTACTGGAACAGCTATCAGTCCCCCCGACCATAAAATTTCTTACTTCTAAACGCTGTCATGAAAATTTCCTGGTTACAAGCTAGAGCCATCTACGCATAATAGGATTATGCTATGGAACTTGCGGTCTCAATTTGTTACATGGCTATTGCCAGTCTATTAATTTAAACTGATCTGTGGTAATATAAAAGACGTTCACAACAGTTGTATTGACATGTCGGTAATGCACGGCGACGTTAAGCAACGGTGAACGAGATTAGATATGAAATGGGTGACCGTCGAAGATAATAATAGCTTATTCAATAGAAGATTATTTAAAAGATAAATATGCTTGCATAGATGCTATTTCAGCTCCACTTGAGTCATGACAGCCTATTCAACTGTTGTTAGTTAACATTCCCTCTCTTCCTTTTATTAATTTAACATAATGTCATTTTTATGAGTACTTTTTTTTGTAAATGAGGGAACCATGTAGCCATTCTCATAAATAGATTTATTCGGTTTTTTAACTTAGACTCACCTGATGACCAACCTTCATTGTTCTCCCATACTCAACAACAAAATATAGATGAAAAAGTTTGTAATTTTTCATTTTAAAAGAGTAACCGTGGAGTTTCTTGTCCTTCTTCTCCACAGGAATGACATTCCGAAGTGGCGCTAGAGTCTTTGTTACTTTTCTGACGATTCATAAATACTGTAATGGTTTACATGAATAAAATATTCTGATTCTGATTAAAATATATCTGCTTTGGGCAACACGGTAGCTAACGTTATTATTGACTTAATGATACAGAAATGCTTCAAACAGTCATTTATACGGTCATTCACGCCATAATATGCTGAATAAAATTTTTGAAAAGTGTTGTTTTGTGTAACTATGTGTATATTTATTTGAATTCTGTGCTGTCTTCATTTCTACTGGCTTACTTTTTTATGTCTATTGCGTTTGCTATCTGTGGAAACTTTTAAAGCTGTAAGTTTTCCTAAAATAAATAAATATCAAATATAAATATAAAATATAAGCGGTGACTCATGATATAAATGGTCACTCGTGTTACTAATGATTACTCATGTCACGAGCGGTTCCTTATGCCATTAACAGTCACCAATGCTACAAATGGTCACTAATGCCACAAACGGTCACTAATGCCATGAACGGTCACTTATGACATTAACGGTCACTTTTGCAACAAGCAGCCTATGATGCTACAAGCGGATACTTATTCCACAAACCATCACTGATGCTACAAACGATCACCCATTTCACATACGGTCACTCTTGCTATAAAAGGGCAGTTTTGAGTTAGTAACAGTACCCGTGACTACGGGAAGGACTGAGGTGTATGATGATGGCCTATGATATTTTTAAATAATATCTAAATATTTTTGTAGGTTAAAATCAGAGTACTGGAACTGGAACTTCGAACTGGAATTCTGTACTCTCTGGCTACCCCGCAAGGGATCTGGCATAATGATATAGATAGAGAAAATCAGAGTAAAATCCATTAAAAGTTTTCTTAGGAATGAAATGTTCAAGCGTGTACTCCGTTGGTTCGGGCATATGGAAAGAATGTCCGAAGAAAGAATAACAAAACAGATATACAATACGAAAGTGGAAGGATGTTGGTACCGGGGAATACCCAGAATATCTTATCTATCTATCTATAACCTCACGCCAGATCCCTTGCGGGGTAGGCAGAGAGTACAGAGTTCCAACAGGTTCTTTCCTTACATACCTCTCTGACTTCCTCGACTCTCATAGTTCGTCTCATACACGCTCGCCGGTTACGGAGACTCTTGACTTTTCCATCAGATAAGACTCGGTTTATTTGGTCGTGGTAAGATAGTCTAGGTCTTCCCCGGTACCTGCATCCTTCCACTTTCACATTGTATATCTGTTTTGTCATTCTTTCCTCTGGCATTCTTTTTATATGCCCGAACCAACGGAGCATGCCCTTTCTCATCTTTACACCGATACTATCTTTCATACCTACTCGCTGTCTTACTATGCTGTTGCTAATGCGGTCGGTCAGCTTCACTCCGCACATCTTCCGCAGAGCTCGCATTTCTACCGCATTTATCCTACTTTCATTCTCCTTCTTACATACCCAGCTCTCGCTACCATATAACAACGTTGGGACAAGAACTCCGTTATGTATGGCCAGCTGCGCCTTATGGCTTAAGTGCCGGCTCCCGAGTAGCTTTCCCATCGCACCATTCACTCTGTTCCCTGCACTCACTCTTCTCTCTATGTCAGCGGTGTATTTCCCATCCTTACTAAAGGCGCATCCAAGATATACAAACTCATTCACTTGCTCCAGCACATCGTTACCAACCACAATCCGTACATTCGTTCTGGTTTCTTCCCTTTCAAAAACCATAATCTTGGTTTTCTTCATATTCAAGTGTAAGCCATTGATCATGCAGTCGTCTTTCATAACTGGGACTAGTGTTTGCAGATCAGTGGCTGTTGGCGCTATTAAAACCACGTCATCTGCATAAAGTAGATGGTTTACCACTAAGTCACCCATTTGTACACCTTCATTCATCGCTTTCAGTCTTTGAAGACTTTTGTCCAGATATATTATAAACAGTCTAGCGGACAACACGCAACCCTGCTTGACGCCGATTTTAACGTCAAACCAGGGTGACCTGTTACCACCCACCCGTACGAATGCCTTGCAGTCCACATAAGTGGACTGGACGGCTCGCAACAGAGTGCCATCTATACCATACTCTGGCAAAATGTCCCAAAGTCTCTTTCGCACAACTCTGTCAAATGCCTTCTCCAGATCTACAAAACCGCAGAAAACCTTCCGGCCCACTGCCAGATGCTTCTCTACGATGTTGCGGAGTGAGAAGACTTGATCCGAACATCCTCTTCCAGACCTGAAACCCCCTTGTGCCTCGCACAACATTCCATCGGACTTCACGCGCATTCTCCGTTCAATAATTTTACCGTACACCTTGGCTGCCAAGCTGATCAAACTGATGGCTCTGTAATTGGCGCAGTCATATTGTGAACCCTTGCCTTTATACAAGGGTACTATGACTGCGCGGCGCCAATCTGTAGGGACTCTCCGGTCCTCCAGCAAAGGTTTGCAAGGGCCCGGAAAGCGTCCCGGACGCAAGTTCCACCATATTTGATCGTCTCGGCAGATATCATGTCTACTCCCGCAGCTTTACCGTTTTTCATACTTTCTATCGCCCATTCAATTTCTTCCATAGTGATGTCCTCCGTTGATTCTGGTGCCGCAATCTCGCCTTTAGGCACGTCTGCGGCATCAGCATCCGGGTCATCTTCATACATTTCTCCAAAATATTCACTCCACCGGTTTAGCACAGCTTGTATGTCTGCAAGAATGTCACCATCTTTAGATTTTATCCTTTCCATTCTGGAGCCTGACGAATCACCTCGAGCCTTTCTCACCTTGCTCCAAAAGAGTTTGGTGTTGTTCTCGAAGTTCTTCGCCAGCCTCTCCTCCTCAATCATACAGGCTCTTTCACGCTTTTCTTTCACTAAAGTTTTAGTGGCATTCTTGCATTGCCGGTATATTTCTTTCCTCATCTCTGTCATACTGGCATTCAGGTTCAAAGAAGATAAATAGTCCTGCCACGCTTTCTTCTTACTTTCTACGGAGCTTTGCAACTCCGCATCCCACCATGCATCACCTTTTGCTGTAATATGCTTCTTTGAGCAACCACATACTTCTTTCGCGGATTCCACCAAACTCTCTTTCAGGCTATTCCAGCATTCATCTACATTTGAGTCCGAAGAGCCTGCTGTCAAAAGCTTGTCCCGGACTCTGTCTTCATACATTCTCCTCACGCTCTCATCTTGCAACTTTTCAACCTTTAATCTTTCAAGGTCTCCGAAGGGGATACGCTCTCGGCAGTGCCTCCACTTCCTGAACAGACCACTAAACCGCGCAACTACGAGATAGTGGTCTGATTCCATAGTGGGGCCTCTATACGCACGCGTATCTTGTAGTTTGCTTCGGAGACGGTTATCAACCAGGATCAGATCTATCATGCTTTTTTGTTCATTCCTTCTCCACGTATACATTTGTATGTCCTTATGCTGGAATATCGTATTAGACACAAGGAGACCCCTTTCCAAACAAACATCTACAATGAGCTTACCTGCATCGTTCACTCTCTTATCACCATAAGGACCCAGAGCAGCGTCGCAAGTTTGCCGCCTGGTTCCTACCTATCCGTTCAGATCGCCACACAGAATCACCTTTTCGTTAGCCTCAGCCAAATCCAAAACTTCCCTGACATTATCCCAAAACTTCTCAAGGTTCTGGGGTGTCGACGAGCTTACGGGAGCATACGCCGCGACCAAAAATACTCTAGTGACACCCAGTTTTAAACGGACCCAGAGAAGTCTTGCATCGCACAGGCCATAATCTCTCACTCCAGAGGCCAGGCGACGGGACAGCAAGATACCCACCCCCATGCTGGCACGACTGCTCTGCGGTACCCCAGACCACAGAGCCATCATTCCATCAGGAAGATCACAGGTTTCACTGCCCCTCCGCTTAGTCTCTGTTACACACAGAGCATCCAGGCGTCTCTCTTTCATTACATCAATCACCTCATGCATCTTATCTTCCATACCACCTCGTACATTCCAAGTGCCTATTCGGCACTCTGCGCCCCACGACTCGCCAGTTCGGGCCCGGCGTGATGGGTGGCGGCCCCCATCACCGCTTCCACCTATATTCGTACCGACAGGGGCGGGCCGGTACGCGTCGCCTCGGGGGGACGCCCTAGCCCGCACTGCGGTACGTCTTCGGTCCAAGATTGCAGCCATAATGACTGGAAGGGTTGCGACGAGCACGCTCTTGGACAGACCCCCAAGATGTTGGTACCGGGGAATACCCAGAATATGTTAAATGACCAAATAGACCGTGTCTTATCTAAAAGACAAATCAAGAGTCTCCGTAATAGGCGAGCGTGTATGAGACGAACTATGATAGTGGAGGAAAGAGTTTGTTCAAACTCTGTACTCTCTGCCTACCCCGCAATGGATCTGGCGTGATGATATAGATAGATATAAATGTTCAAGTTAATCGGTCAGTATTTTATACTTAAAAAAACAAATGCCATGCATTTGTACTTCGTCAGTCCTAAAACCTAAAAATGGCGGCAACAAACTGTACTCTAAATCATAATATTTAAACGTTCCAATTCACTAGTCGATATACATAAATAATAAATGTTAAATCGTAATAATTTGATAAAAATCTGCCTAATCTTTTATTGTAAGTCTATTTATCAAACATTATCTCCGACATTTACAGCCATTATCGTGTTATTACCGAGAACTTATCTCTGTATTATAATAGAACTTGTTCAATCGGCTAAGTTAATCTTAAGCATGAATTAAGCTATCCTTATTTCCACATGTATGTTGAGCAAGAAGAGCTATTTATCGGATTAGACACGAAGTATAAGGCTACTATCGTTTATAAACGACATAATTATCCGATTGTAACATAATTCACATGTGTGTTTTACATGAAGGAGCAAGCAGAGGTGTTCAAAGTACATCCACATTTCGCCTTTTCATTTTAAAAGGAGCCAAGTTAGTCACTATAGGGAGATAATAAGGACATAATTATCCTATTGCAACATATTGTCCGTTTTACCTGAGTGGCTAGACAGAAATGTCTAAAGTGCACCCACTTTCGTCGAGACATTTTTCGTACCGATGTCCCAGAAGGCAAGTCAGTCAGGTCGGATAATTACACAAGTCAATTTTTTTCGTTAGATTTTTTATGGTAGGTATCTCAGACATGAAGTTTCCACACGACGATTTTTGACAGAGTAGGCAAACTCCGGTATGTTCAAGCTGAATGCATTATGCCTTCTCACGCCGCACTTCAGTAACCACGATTAAGAGAGAAACCAATATTGTTTTCCTGCATCCTCGCGGTGGTAATAATAGGAATCTAGAAGCAGCGAGCATCGACTACTAGGGACTAATAATGAAGCCACATATGGTAGTTTTCTTTAGGTCGCTCCGTCAATTGGAAGCTAGGGGATCATTACCCAGACATTTACAATTCCAGAATTAGCTCGTAATTTTCAGCTCTATATATACATCGGTATTATTAATAACGTCAAATGTTCCTACTTGTCAATTAAAGAAACTCATGTCTGTGTGATCACGAGGTCCTGGGTTAAAATAATAAGTCGTATATATGTAGTTTTTCTATCGAAAGGTTCCCAGTAGCATCCGAAATCTGCAATTGGGCTTGGTATATGGCAATAGGCTCGCTCCCCTATTATAATATCAGCCTATACTGCCCACTACTGGACAAAGGCCTTCTCACACAAAATCGAGGTGAGAGAGATAAGGTCATACTCCACCACGCAGACCCAGTGCGGATTGGTGGAGGCAGGTTTGTGGCCACCTGCTGTTGGAACTTATCAAGCCGCCTTAACGCTTCCAACTCGGCTTAACGACTACCACATTAAGTGGTAACCGGGACCGACGGCTTAACGTGCCTTCCGAAGCACGGAGACGCTCGAATATGAAAATGCCACAAACGGTCACCCATCTCGGGCCGACCGAGTCGAAAGCTGCTTAACCTTGGTAATCGGTAAGAACACCGCGGTCGTACAGCGCTACGAGCGCCCACATGGCCCACATGGCCTACATGGTACCTAACATCTTAGGCGAAAAGTGGTTGAATGTAGGGATTGCAATCCGGTATCAATTTCAATCCGGCAGGATTCAAACGGATTTCCATTGATCCCATCGGATCCGATCGGATTGGTGACATCAAGATGATAATTGAGTGTAACACAATTTTTATGAACAACGTTAATTTCTTATCAAATCAACTTTATGTACGTGATATAATTAAGCAACCATTGGTTACCAATCAACTCAATATGTGTTTAATTTTAAACTTTATATTAACATTAATTATTTTTTAATAAAAGGCGGTTAAAATCAGTCATATTATTTTCCAAATAGAAACAATAGCAATTATTTTGCAACTTATGCACATTACATTATGTAAGTAAATCATTTTAAATGTAACAAAATCGACTAAGGCTAAGTATATAATTTAGGTAGGTTATGCAGTACTCGTTCTTAAAATAAGAATGACAGTCATCATAAATATGTTCAATCCATGACATAATGATCTCAATAGTTTATAGGCACAGCATAACGCATTTACCTAAGTAGTCACCGCGAGTATCTCTCCAAAATCCGGTCATCGAATCCAGCAAATTGGTACCGGATCCGTTAGACATTTAAGCATGCCGGATTCGCCGGATTACCGGATCCAGTTTTCAGGATTGTAATCCCTAGTTGTTCGCATCTACCATCCCCGTTTCTTAGGCTACGGAACCTCAAATATGACACGAACAATCAAATCCCAAATGCGTATCGCTCAGGAATTTGCAAACATTTCATAGTAAGAAGCTCCATTTAGCAATGCGAGACGATTGTGGCATCGCAACAAGTAATGACAGATTGGCCACGTCAGTCCGCATGCACGACAATCATCCTTTCCCTTTGCACATTCCTGAGGATCGTGCCAGATGAACGAGTTAACATTAGGCATGGAAGAGCGATAGATACACCCGTTCGTGTGTTAGAAATTTAATTAATAGGCCAGTGTAGCCGAAGGTCACGTTTTTAAACTAGGAATTATTTCAGTGTCGTGCGGTGCGTTTACAAACATCACACAAAGTATAGTAGATCACACAAAGATTTGTCTCATGCGGGGTGTAAACCGCGACTACT
Organism: Phalera bucephala; assembly: GCA_905147815.2. Lineage (NCBI taxonomy): Eukaryota > Metazoa > Arthropoda > Insecta > Lepidoptera > Notodontidae > Phalera > Phalera bucephala. Next base: position 23,919,446 of record LR990625.1, on the reverse strand, counting down.
CGATCTAGTGGACGTAGTGGCTTAAGCTTTTAACTGTACCAAGTCATATCGTGGAAGCGCTTTTTCTTAAGCCAAAAATGTCCACTTCAGGAGATGGAACTCCCCCTACGGTCGTCACGACTACAGGCTTTATACTTTACGCATCAAGTTTTTACCCCGCGACCTTCATCATGTCATTGCTCCTTTTGGGATGCTGACTAGTGGAGAACCTGCCTGCTCTCCTTTTTTTTAGTACGTGGTCGCCAGTCGAAAACCTTTCTGCTCCAAGGGCCGTCAGTTACGAGCGATGTGCTCCACCCAATGCCACTTAAGTTTGGCAATTCTGAAAGCTGTGTCGAAGTCTTTTTGATTTGATCACGCAAGCATTTGTGGGTCACACAAATATTCTCTGTACTCTCCTTCCTGCCTTGTAAGGGATCTGACGTCATGATATAGATAGACAAAGATATCTATTTATCCCTTTATTTATTCCCACAGGTTGTACCCTTACAGACCTTTCTGGCTTCCTCCACTTTCATATTATGGCTCACGGTGTTAAAAGCAAAAACAATAACAACTGCTGCCCTTCAAAATATTAAGTTTACTTAGCAAAAACTATAAGTAAGGGTTCAATTTCTTAATATTTTTTTTTTCAATGAACTTTTGCAAATCCATTTTATTGTACCTATGAACCAGTCGCGCAATTGACTAGTAGATGGGTTATAAATGATAATAATACGAAAAAACGTAACGTAATAGCCGAATAATGGCCAATCAATTGTAATTTTCATTTTAAGTAATGTTGCTACCAAATAACTTTTGGGAACCTATTCACTTATCACTAGATAATGGTAAGCGTTGTTAGTTTTATGATAAGTTTAGTGAGATTTTGGTGGTGGTATTTTTTGTAAATAAACCCCATGACTATAATTTCTATATCATCACGTCATATCTCTTGTGGGGTAGGCAGAGAGTACAGAGTTCCAACAAGTCTTTTCCTCACAGACCTCTCTGACGTGCTACACTCTCATTGTCTCATAAACGCTCGCTAGCTACGGAGACTCTTGAATTGCCCATGAGATAAGACACGATGCCAGTCTATGGCTATTATTTTATCCTGTCGGTTGAGTTACATCCTAAAAAGATGAGCACTTTTCTATTATCCTTATATCTAGTTGGTTTCATATTGAGTTCTTAGATTTACGCGAATATTACACATGAAATAAAACTATTTTACGGATTTTAGAAAACATCCTAATTTCAATAGAGAAGATGGCTGGGTGCTTCCATCGTCTTAGGATCCAGTAATTAATATAATCAAATCCAAAACCAAGCATAACAATGCAAGACCTCAATACACCGTGAGCTCATTCTGCGTAGATCGGACCAACAACAACAAAAATAATTAAGAAGTTTGAGGGTACCCCGGAACAACTATGCCTTTCTACGTCTAACACCTCAGTCCCTCCCGTGACCATGGGTGCTGCAAAGCACTCGAAACGTCGGGAACTAAAAATAAAAAGTAAACCGCGATAAAATCCGTAAAATAGTTTTATTTCATAGTTTGTTTCATACAAAACTTATTAAAAAAGTAACAAAATTGACATTAAATATTATGCGTTTAAGAATAGGCACCCCCATAGGATGAGAAAAAAAATAATTTATTTACATTACAAAACATTTGATAACCATACATTATATTGAGACATAAGTTTCGTATCGGATCAGACGATTTGTTGCTTGACAATATCTTTTGATGATAATGCGTTTAATAGATTTTTCATGGCCGTTGTACAAGCAGTAGCTGTTAATAATTAAGTTGTAAAATTCTTTGTCACTTTAACTTGCTGTATGACGTACGTTTTTACTTTCCAAAATCCCTTCAGAAATCTTATTGTAACATTAGTTTGCCTCGATGTTCTTGTAGCGAATAGTGCGGGTGGCGATCACGAGGTTCTTTATTAAACAAAAAACGTACCACCACACTAGGATTTATTCCAATGTCGTAGGTGCGTTTACAGACATGAAAATTCATATACATAAATACCCAGACCGAAACAAATAATTGTGGGTCATATAAAGAAATTTTCCCGTGCGGGAATGGAACCCACGACAATTAGATACAGCAGGTGGAGCCGCTTAAGCTCTTAACCACTACACTAAATCGTCAAGTCTGAGTATGATTCATCAGTTCTGAGTTTGGATTTTTGGGTTTGGGTGGATTTTTAGTGAAAAATTCTCAATAGCAATTTTCAATAGATCCCCACGAGATGGGCCGTTGTCGCAGGTAAAAGAGATGGCTATAGCACAAATATGGTGGCAGAGATCATTGTTCTGCGTGGCTGCTTCCTAAGATATACTCATGAGCAGGTGCTGCTAGTGAGGACTAGTCCGTCCATTATCCTTCGCCAGATCATTTATACACACACCGTCAAGCCTATATTCCCCAAGCGAGGGTGGCAGAGGTGTACTGAGTTTCCCACGTTTCGCCGACTATGTTAGGCCCCATGTAATAGGGGGCGAGCTTATTAGGTGATCAATATGGTTTTACTAAGGGACGTTCAACCACAGACGCGGGAGTAGGTCTGCTTCAGCAAATTTACGGTGCCTGGGAGGCATCGCAGAATGCAATTGGTGTATTCTGTGATCTCTCTAAGGCATTCGACTGTGTTGAGCATGCAACCCTTATTAAAAAGCTAAGGCATTACGGTATTAAAAACACTGCCCTTAATTTATTAGCTTCATACTTAGGTGAAAGGTCTCAATGTGTTGAGATTAACGGGGTCAAGTCTCAGGAAGTTAATATTTCAATTGGTGTTCCACAGGGCTCCATCTTAGGACCCTTTCTCTTTTTAGTATATATTAATGACCTGCCGAACTTTGTCCGTGATGTCTGTGACATTGTACTATTCGCAGATGATACCTCATTGATCTTCAAAGTTGACAGAGCTAAGCTTAATTTTGACGATGTGAATGGTGCTCTTTCACGGATATCAAATTGGTTCGAAATAAACAATCTATTGCTTAATTCACTCAAGACAAAGTGTATTAAATTTACTATGCCCAATGTAAAAGTTAATGCTACGAATATTCTTATTAATGGCACAAAGCTGGACCTCGTGAACTCCACTGTCTTTCTAGGCATTACCCTAGACTCCAAACTCCAATGGGGGGCCCATATCTCATCGCTTGCGGGTAAACTTAGCTCCGCTGCTTATGCAGTGTGGAAAGTACGGCAACTTACGGATGTGGATACAGCACGTCTAGTTTATTTTAGTTACTTCCATAGCATTATGTCTTATGGTATCCTACTGTGGGGTAACGCTGCTGACGTGGAAAATGTATTCATACTGCAAAAAAGAGCTATCCGTGCCATTTATAATCTTGGACCTAGGGCTTCCCTCAGAGAACTTTTTAAAGAGATCAACATTCTCACGGTCGCTTCACAGTATATATACGACAACATAGTGTACATACGTAGGAATATCCATTTATTTAATAAAGTGAGTGACGTTCATAAATTAAATACTAGAAATAAACATAAACTGGTATTACCAATTGTTAGGCTTGAAAAAGTATTTACTTCCTTCGTAGGAGTCGGTATTCGCTGCTTCAATAAGATACCAAAGCCCATGTTAGAGTTGCCACTTGACAGATTTAAAAAGTATATTAAATCTTCACTAATGAGTAAAGGATATTATACACTAAATGATTTTTTAAATGATAAAAATGCCTTTACACAAGTTAACTGAAATCTAGAAGAATATAATGTTAAGTGCAGCGTGTCCTGCCTAGCGAGCGTTCATTGATTTTAAATATTATTCTCGAACGATGTCGACAGGGTCGTGGATTGGTCATGCTCACTAAAATGTCTTTGCTAGTGGCGGCTCTGTGGAGCGGGTCATTCTTTTCCCTCTAAAATGGTTGAGGAGAGTGATGGCTGCTTCTCAGGTCATACTCGTGAACGGGTGCTGCTGGTGGGGACTGGTCCGTCCCCTGCCCTTTGTCTGACTGAACGTGTACCATAATGCTGATGAATTTTGTCTCGTTCGGCATCACACTGGAGCTATGACCAATTGTTTTGTACGCGCTCTTTACATATTTTATAGTAACACTTTCTCTTACTATTATTATTATGCTTTTTATTATATACCTCTACAACATCTCTATTTTGTAAATGAGAGGACTATGTAGACACTGACCAATATCATGAATCTAAGTACACTTATGATTAATCTATACTTAAGCACATCTATTTAGCTCGTTCTGCATTGTTCTCCCATACTCCATAAATGCAATGTATACAAAAAGAATCGTAAACCTCATTTTTAAAAAAGAGTAACCGTGGAGTTTCTTGCCCTTCTTCTCCACAGGAATGACTTTCCGAACGGGTGGTAGAGTCTTAAGTAATAATAATTTTCTGTTTTTGACTATTCATAAGTGCCTTTTGGTCTACATGAATAAAAAACTTTTGATTTTGATTTTTTTTTTTGATTTTATTGCCATATACGGGGCACAATTTCAGACTCTGGACTCATACTGGGAAGTTTTCGTTAGAAAAACTACACTTGTCCGACCTAATATTTGAACCCAGGACCTCATGATCACAAAGCAATGCGCTTTGCCACTAGACCAATGAGGCAGTCTATCATTTATAGTATTGTTGTATTCTGTCGCGATCACCATCACACTGGAGCTATAATCCTGATATAAATAATATTGACGTACGATTTAGCGCAGTGGTAAAGAGCTTAAGCCGCTCCGCCTACTGCGTCTAATTGCCGCGGGTTCGATTCCCGCACGGGACAAATATTTGTGTGAGCCACAATTATTTGTTCCGGTCTGGGTATTTGTGTATGTGTATTTTCATGTTTGTAAACGCACCCACGATACAGGAATATATCCTCGTGGGTCTACGTTTAAAAAAAAAAAATCAAGAATTTTGATCAAACCCCTTATTTTTTATTCTGCCCTATTATCATTACAATGTCTTTTTTATATACCTTTACCAGGTCTCAATCTTGTAACTGAGAGGACTGTGTAGACACGCTATTGATATCATAAATGTAAGTATATTTACGTCAAATTAATACTTAAGCCTTTGTAGCTCGTTTACATTGTTCTCCCATACCCTATGAACGCAATGTAAATAAAATTAATTGTAAGACTAATTTTTTTAAAAGTAAGCTTGGTTTTCTTTCCCTTCTTCTCCACAGGAATGGCATTCTGAATGGGTGGTGGTATAAAGTCCAGAAAGAAAGCTAGGTATATACTTCTGAACCGGTGGTAGAATCTTAACTTTGCCATCGGTTCGGAAGTAAATTACTAGCTTTCTTTCTTCATCATGCATAAGTAGTTTGGTCCACATACTTATGATTTTGATTTTTCAGTGGACTTCTTTAGGCTGATTATGTTGATCCTTCAGATCCCTGATGTCTGGCTGCTGATTGTAAAATCAGCGCTAAGTTTGACAACAGCTTTGTACTAGTGAAGGGTAACATAGCGGATGTCCTATCGATGATTAAACTTGGTGACATCACTATACGATTATAATCAATGAGTTCACGATCATCGAGGTCAACGGAAAACAACATGGTAATTGTAATAAATGAAAACACTTGATAAATATTTACGACTTGGGCCAGAGGTAAGGCCGCTTTGTCCACTGGATCGAGCAATTACGGGCACAATCCCCGCACGGGTTCTCTTTGTGTGACCTACAAATTTATTTCGGCATGCGTGCTAGTTTGTCACAATTTCATGTATGTAAATGCACGCAGGAATTCTGGTTCAGGTTGGGTGGAATTCTGATGCCCACCGCAATGATGAGCGGTCGTCGTCACCTCGATCAAGGAAGACCTAGACCATCCAACCATGACCAGAAAGAATTTGTTGATACTGTCAAAGCTTTTCTTGCGTGATAATAAAGCATGAAATAAATAACCTTGACTTTTTAGATCACAAATCTCATAAAATTTGATATCGATAACCGTTTTATTGCAATTCCAGTATTTATAAATAAATAATCGATTTATCATCTCGAAGACAAGATAATAAGCGTTTGACAGGTCGAATCAAATCCTTAATCACTCAATTGACAGCTTTGATAAGTTACATCTAGTCATCATCGAGGTAGTTCCAGTCTCTAGAATGGAACTACCTCGATGGTCTAATGGCGAATAATGTGCTTTACAATCATGGTCCCGGGTTTAAATCCTAGCTTGGACAAAGGTCGTAGCTTTCTATTTAAAAATTCCCAGTATCATTTCGGAGTCTGGAATTGTGCCCGGTATATAGCAGTAGGCTCGCCCTCTGCTACATGGGACCTAACATTGTCGGCGAAGATGAGGTGTACACAGTACACCTCTGCTACCTTCGCTTGAGGTATATAGGGCATGACGGTGTTTATTTTTTATTTTTTTATTTTTACATCTTTGCGCTTGAATATACACGATACTTATACCGACGGATGATTTTCGGTAGTAAGAAATAATAAAATAAAAATAATAATATTAGCCCTGTTAAGAAACTGTCCCACAGACGGGCAAGGGCCTTATCTCAAACTGACAGTGCGGGTTGGTGAACCTCACACATCATCATCATCATCAGCCTATAGCAGTCCACTGCTGGACATAGGCCTCTCCAAGTGCACGCCACTGGGTACGATCCTCGGCTACTCGCATCCAGTTTCTACCAGCCGCCCTACGAAGGTCATCGCTCCACCTAGCCTGAGGGCGTCCTGCATTACGTTTGCCAGTCCGCGGTCTCCACTCAAGAACTCGTTTGTCCCAGCAGTTATCGGTTGTTCGGCTAATGTGACCGGCCCATTGCCACTTCAGCTTACTAATCCGGTGGAACTTCACACAGCTTCGAGAAACTCTTAGGCATGCAGGTTCCCTCACGATGTTTTCCTTCACCGTTAAAGCAAGTGCTAGTTATTTTTAATACGCACATGCTTTCGAAAAGTCAGAGTCGGTCTAACGACTAGACTATCACTGCAAAAAACCCTTTCATTAAAAAACATATTATTTAACTCTGAACTCTCTGCCTACCCCGCAAGGGATCTGGCGTAATGATATAGACAGATGGATAGATCTATATCATCACGCCAGATACCTTGCGGGGTAGGCAGAGAGTACAGAGTTCTAACAGGTTTTTTCCTTACATACTTCTCTGGCTTCCTCTACTCTCATAGATGGATAGATATTATTAAAAACATTAGCAACAAGTCTTTATAGCACCAACGATGGAGGTATTTTGATTCGTTGAAGAGTTTCTATGACATCCTTTTAGTTTCATCATTAGATCTGGAACACCTTCCGGCCGAGTACGGATCAAGACAAATCCAACGAGCCCAAACACTGCGGGGATATAATGAGTATTTTTGTTGTTCCATTGGTCACCTTTTGACTTTATAATCAGAACAGCTCCATGTATACCATTTATTTGCATTATCACCGAACTTACATAGTATGCTAAATTTCAGCTCAATCGGATACCTGCAAGTGCTTGGAAAATGGATCACAAAATTTAAACCAGAAAAGACAGACATACGAACGGAGCAAGTTAAAGCTTTTAAAACAAGGAAATTTTTAGTTTGTTGTCTCTTTAATATAAAAAAGTGATTCTATAAGAGTTACGGTTTTAGCGATTAAGGTAAGGAATCCTAATAATAAATACCATTACACTATATTCACAGGTTTGCTCGCTGCACTAAAGATGTTAAAATTACTCTTTTCAAGGCATATTGCCAAACGTTCTACACATGCAGCCTGTGGGTGAAGTATACACAGCGGTCGTACAACGCCCTGCGCGTACAGTATAATAATGCTTTTAGGGTACTGTTGGGACTTCCGCGCTTTTGTAGTGCATCACAAATGTTTGCTGAGGCTCGCGTTGATGATTTTTACGCAATCATCAGAAACAGAGCTGCCTCAGTCATGAATAGGATGCGTGAAAGCTCCAACGGTATCCTGAAAGCATTGATAAGTAAAATGGACAATCCATTTCTTGAGCATTGGATAAAAGTTCATACCCACTGCTCAAGACTAGCAAAGGTCTATATCGCAAGATATAGAAAAAAAATAAAAAATAAAAATAAAAATATGATGCAAAATTTATTACTAACATAGTTATTAAGACAGATTGTTACTAACAAAATGGATGTAAATATTGATCCGAAATAAATCATTATTATATTATTATTATTATAACATAACCGGCCATCGACATGTAGGAAGAAGGTAGCCGGAAAGGATTGGATGCGAAAAGCGCAAGACCGAAGAGAATGGAGTGCCATGAAAGTGACTTAAACGCAGCATTGGGTGGCTTTCGGTTGAAAAATGATGATGATATTCACATTTTATATGACAAAGGGGGGTGGCAGATATGTATTGTATTCACCTACAAGTCCCGCCAATATTAGTTCTCAATGTAATAGGGGGCGAAAACCAATACACGAGGCACAATCAGAAACGTAACGGTTTACGGATCGACGGACGATTTAGCGCAGTAGTTAAGAGCTTAAGCCGCTTCACCCACTGGGTCTAATAATCGCGGGTTCGATTCCCGCACGGGACAAATCTTTGTGTGATCCACAATTATTTGTTTCGGTCTGGGTATTTGTGTATGTGAATTTTCATGTTTGTAAACGCACCCACGACACAGGAATGAATCCTAGTGTAAGGTTACGTTTAAAAAACAAAAAATAAAAAAAAATAAACTCGTCCGGAGCTATTGAAATTGTTTATAAATAAAAAATAATCACCATCACGCCTATATACTGGGGTAGCAGGGGTGGTAGAGGTGTTCTGTGTAAACCCACTTTTCGATAAGGATATTAGATGCCATGTAATAGGGAGCGCGCTTTTTTATCGGGCACAATGCCAGACTCCGGACTCGTACTGAAAATTTTTCTATCGAAAAATTACATTTTATCCGATTCGAACCTTGGACCTCATGATTACGGATAAAGTTTACAAAGAAAAATCTTACGAGGAACTAACTCTAAATCGGAGATGAACCCGCACTTATTTATAATATGACATAATAAGTAGTTTGCGAGTTTGATGGACATACAGACAAAAAAATCAAAGCCACGGTTGTTCGTAACACGCTATACTGACCTACTCATCCGGGCAGGGTTGTCAAGTATTTTAAAAGGAAAACGTATATTTTATTTTATAATAATAATAATATCACTGTTGCTGGGCAAATGCCTTCTCTCAAAAATCGTTTATACAAGATTACGTCATACTCCCCCACGCGGACCCACTGCGGATTGGCGGAGGCAGACTTGTGGCCACCTACTCTTGGAACATATCAAACTGCCTATAAGGCTACCAACTTGACTTAACGACTACCAAATTACGTAGTTACCAGGAACAACAGCTTAATGTGACTTCCGAAGCACTGAGATGCTCAAATGTTTCTTAATCTTTGTGATCACTAAGAACATCGCGGTCGCGCGACGCTACAAGCGCCTCATATCTTATTTTAGAAGGCATATAATAAAAGTACAACACTTATACATTGAGTATATAACTTCAGCCTTTTTTTCTTGGGGAAAATCCTGCATAGGACTTCCGCGAGCCCCGGGGGTAGCTCGCGGGCCTGTCGGATTCCTACCGACTAAAACCCTGGGGTGGCCGACATCAGCACTCTGGAGGGGCTCTGGGATCTCCGTATGGAACGCACCGGTGCCCCTCTTGTGCCGCGCTCTGATGAGCCCGCCCTCGGCGTACCGACGCGGTGCTCACGGCGACGTGGGCCACACTACGCCGCCGTCCGCCTCGGGATCGCTCGTGAAGGATGCTCAGGGCCGCCGCTCCTTGCGTCCGCGACCCCGAAGGCCCCCCTACCGATGTTGATGCAGAGTGGGGTCCCCCGCCAGATATTACGGCGGTGGATGCGAGTTAGCCCGAATTCTTAAGCCCCGGCTGTGTCTTCGCTCCGGCGCCGTCGCCTTCGTCGCGCAGGATCGGCCCTCTCCCGGCCACTAGATCGAACCCATGACTGCTCGATCCAGTGGCCGCAGCGGTTTCAGCTCTAACCACTGAACTAAGCCATCCGTAAATTAACCTAATTGTTAAAGCAGTAGTTTATTTTCATGGGTAATGATCACTAATGAATTTTGTGCTAAAAAGTCAAGGTTATCGAAAATACATAATTTATATGTACTTTATCTATCTATCTATATCATCACACCGGGACCCTTGCAGGGTAGGCAGAGAGCACAGAGTTCCAACAGGTTCTTTCCTTATATACCTCACACTCTCATAGTTCGTCCCATACACGCTTGCCGGTTACGAAGACTGTTGACTTGTCCTTCAGATAAGACTCAGTCTATTTGGTCATGGTTGTACTTTATCGATGTTATTAGTATTATTAAAAGCTATTGTTGTCCCACTGCTGGCCAAATGCCTCGCTCCAGTTTTCCAATCCTCTTTGTTCATTGCTATGTCAGGTAAGTCTTTCAAGAAGGTGTTCAGTTCATCCCGCCATCTCCGCCTGGGTTTACCGCGTTGCCTTTTTGTATTTCATGGGGATTAATCAGTTATTATTCATAAATCTCCATGATCAGCCCAGTCCCATCTAAGCTTAGCGGCTTTTAACTTACGTCGGCAATTTACCTCATGGAGCGTAGTGTGGTGTTCGTGACGTGGTCTACGAGCTTAATATTAAGAATACTTCGCTTCATGGACCGCTAAAAACCGCTAGCGTGGAGTTTTGATGTTTGATCAAAGACCAAGTCTGGGCGCCGTAGGATAATATCACCATAAAGCCTATATTCCCCAAGCGCGGGTGGCAGAGGTGTGCTGAATACACCCACTTTTCGGGGACGATGTTAGGTCTCATGCAATAAGGGCGAGCCTATTGCAATTACCAAGCATGATTCCAGACTGCGGACTCATAATGGGAATTTTTCATTAGAAAACTATATTTTACTGACCTAGAATTTGAACCTAGGAGCTCGTGATCACAAAGCGATGCGCTTTGCCACTAGACCAACGAGGCAGTCGAGGATTATCAGTGTTAAAAATTTACAAACCTTTCGGCCGACCTTATGTGCCTCTCTCTGCCTACCCTACAAGAGATCTGGCATGTTGGTACCTAAGTGCATAAAATAGAGTATAATACTTTAAATTAGGGTAGCAACCCTATATCCGGGTTAAAATATTACTTAGTTTTTTCACCTAACTTAGTTGAAGAAGTCAAGTTTTTTATTCATATTAATATTTTTGCAACCTTTGTCCGACAATACGATATTGTGTGTATGTCCATACACACAAGAAGCGCTCCCAGCACTGTAATAGACGTGATATCTTTCACCAAAGTTAAGTCAAAAATCAAAATCAATTTTTTTTTATTCATTTAGACCAAAAGGCACTTATGAAAAGTCAAAAGGTGAAAATTATTGATTACTTAAGACTCTACCACCCGTTCGGAAAGTTATTCCTGTGGAGAAGAAGGGCAAGAAACTCCACGATTACTCTTTTTAAAAATGAGATTTAACAATTCTTTTTGTATACATTGCATTCATAGAGTATGGGAGAACAATGCAGAACGAGCTAAATAGATGTGCTTAAGTATAGATTAATCATAATTGTATTTTGGTACATGGTATCGGTCAGTGTCTACACAGTCCTCTCATTTACAAAATAGAGATTGTGTAAATGTATACAATAAAAAGTATAATAAGAGAAAAAAGGTTACTATAGAATATGTAAAGAGTGCGAACAAAATAATTGGTTATAGCTCCAGTGTGATGCCGAACGAGACAAAACTCAACAGAACTACAAGTTCAATCAGTCAAAGGACAGAGGACGGAACAGTCCCCACTAGCAACACCCGTTCACGAGCATGACTTGAGAAGCAACGCTTAGCTCGGTCAGATTGAGATGGGTGCCGTTTGTAGCATTACAATTTTGGAGCTTCTACTTTGGACGATATTTTAAGCTCTTGGTTCTCACTTCATGTGATAGTCGTTAAATTGGAAGCGTTATAGGCGGCATGATCAGTTCCAACTGCAGATGGCCACAAACCTGCCTCTACCAATTAATGCCTCCATTAATTACGCGACTAGTCTATCTTATCATGACCAAATAGACCGTGTCTTATCTGAAGGACAAGTCAAGAGTCTCCGTAACAGGCGAGAGTGTATGAGACGAACTATGAGAGTGGAAGAGTCCAGAGAGCTCTGTAAGAAAATAACTTGTTGGAACTCCGCCTACTCCGCAAGGGAACTGGCGTGATGATATAAATAGGTATAGATTAATTACGCGAGCTCAAAATGGAGGGGAGGGGTCTAGTAAAATCCCATTAAAAGCTCATTTAAACTGGGGGGAGGGGCATAATTGAAAATCTAACGTCAACTTTAGATAAATATGAATTACCATACGCATCATGAAAATTGTTTTTACGTTTAAGAGGTTCCCATTTTGTACGCTTAAAATTCTCATGGCTATTAAAAACATTTACTTCGAGAATTTGGCATGACGACATCATAAGAGCAGCTGGCCCGAAATGGACACAAGTGGCCAAAGACACAAGTGAACTTCTTTGGAGGAGGCCTTCGCCCGATGAGGGGTTCTCGCAAATTAACCAGACTTTTTATTATCACTAATTTAGGATATATATTAGTATATTAACCAGTACACACTATTGTTATGTTTTTGATTTTATTTTAGTTTTTTTTTTTGCAAGAAATAAAAGGCTTTTTATTTATTTATACTTCTAGAATTTATAATTTTAACAACTAGAGCGTAAATTTTATGTTAGGGGGACATGGGAGTTATATGAAATCTCACTAAAGATTTGGTTAAATAGCCCACGGAGCGTGACGGGAGCGCGACGGAAGCGCTCGGCTACGTTCGGTTGTGACGTTTGCCGTTGGGCGAGCGGGGCTGCGCTGAGTGGCGTCATCCGTACATATCAGTAAATTACAACTCCCCAAGCCGCGCCACCATCGCGCTCCTGTAGCGCTGCGTCGGCTATGCGCCGAAACCTTTAATGTCACCAAAGGAGAGAGGGGTCCAAATTAAAAGAAAAACACTTCACATAATTACTGGATGCCCCCAATGGGTCCGCGTGGTGGTGTATGATCTGATTTTATATTGAGTTAGCGGCATTAACGTAAATGAAACACGCTGTATACAATTTGATGACGTAATACAGCGAGACATGACTCATTTATGATATAAGGGCTAAGCACAAACAGATTGACGCTAGTGTAACGTTGCCGAGAAAGCGTGCTGTTACGTTCATCCTTATTCTGTACAATGGTAGGGTAAAAAGGATGGCATATTAACCCCATAGTGTTACGACGGCGTCAATCTGTTTGTGTTAGCTCTCTAATGAATAATGAAGTAAGTCTTCTATGATTTATATAGAAATCTACACGGTAACAAGTAATATAATCAAAATTATACAATGACTCAGCCTGCTCAACCTTACCTTAATCAACATTATTTACCATAATTATGTCACATTAATATTGAAGTTTATATCAGATAAGTCACATAGTCTACATATCGCACATTGACGGACGATTTAGCGAAGTAGTTACGGGCTTAAGCCGCTTCACCTACTGGGTCTAATAGTCGCGGGTTCGATTCCCGCACGGGATAAATCTTTGTGTGACCCACAATTATTTGTTTCGGTCTGGGTATGTGAATTTTCGTGTTTGTAAACGCACCAACGACACAGGAAAAAAACCCTAGTGAGGGACTACGTTTAAAAAAAAAAACGCATTGTTTTTATATTTCGTGGCATGCCCTCGATCATAATATTTGTATGAGCCGAAGACATACACAAATGGCAACTTAATTAATGTGCTGGAATTTGTATTTAATTAATTTCATAATATACTGGATTTTTTCAAAGAGTGAATTCACCGTATGTAACAATAGGGTTGTATTTAAAAAAAATGTAAAGTATAAATTCGTAGAAGAACCAAGGTCATCGACATAGCCCTTAAGATTAGCAAGCTGAAGTGGCAAGCTGAAGACTACGTATTGGCAAGCGCAGCGTGGGACGACCACCTGCCAGATGGACCGACGATCTTGTGAAAATCGCAGGAAGTCGTTGAATGCAGGTGGCATCGGACAGCTTACGCTGGGAAGCGATTGGGGAGGCCTATGTTCAGCAGTGGACAAGTATAGGCTGAGATGATGATGATGATGATAAAAAAAAAAATTATAATAATGACTACTGAGACTAAATGAGATAAGCGGCTATAAAAATACTAGTAGGTGCTCGCGAATACAGCTTTTGAAGTGTCTAGTAGAAGTTAGGGCCCGCAAATTGTATGTGGCAGTATCAATTGTTAAATAATATAATAAAAATATTAGCCCTGTTAAGAAACTGTCCCACGGTTGAGCACGGGCCTCCTCTCAAACTGAGAGGGTTTAGGCCATAGTCCACCACGACACAGTGCGGGTTGGCGAACGTCACACATTTTCGAGAAACTCTTAGGCGTACAGGTTTTCTCACGATGTTTTCCTTCACTGTTAAAGAAAGTGATAGCAAATTTTTAAAACGCACATGTTTTCCGAAAGACAGAGGTGCGTGCCTAGGTTTGAACCCCAGACCTTTGACTTTGCATTCCAAAGGTCTAGCCACTAGGCAATCACTGCTGTAGTATCAATTGTTTTAATAATATTCTGTGTACCATAAGTAAACCATCTTTAATATGATGACGTAAGTTAGCAACATTTTATGTGCCTTTCGTACCTGCTACCTTTGAAATGGACCACAAGTGAATGAATATTATGTGGTTACGAACGTATATATACTCCTGTAACCACATAATATTCATTCGTTCACAAACATTTTAGTTTACATAAAATCACGTAGGTCTGCCGCCCATTTAACAAAGCAAGTGGATAGAGATCGAGATGATACGGACTCAAGAATAATTGTGTCCGGTCTAATATCAATAGGCTCCTCCCACTTGGGACGTAACTCTGTCGGCGAAATGTGGGTGTGCATAGTACACTTCCTGCACCCCTGCTTAGATGTGTTTTTATTTGTAATATCATGGTCTTTACACCGATAGTTAGCTGTATAACCTCAATTCAAACACGTATATATATATATATATATATATATATATTGATTTCAATTCTTACTTTACATTTTTGCTTTGGGAAAATGATGAATATTTACAAATTAGAGGGAGAGAGAGAGAGAGAGAGAAAGAAAGAGGGCTGCGCTTTTTTCTTGACAAACTACGCTAATATTATCAAAGAAATCTACATAATTAATCACATTTAGAGTTGAAAAAATAACGTAAGGAACGAGGAACCTGACGGGCGCTCCGATATTTTTTGTTCCCTTTTATTAAAGATACTTTTGCAGGAAGATGTATGTGTTTACGTAACATAATTACATTATACATATCAGTCACATTTAAAAAAAAAAAACAAATAACCAATGTTTAAAGTTTCGCCACTGCCACTTGTGGAAAGTAGGCGTCACGTTGTCCTATTTATTTTTTATTTATTATAAACGTAAAATGTGGTTAATCGACATAATATAGTATTCCTAATCCTTCTGTGCATTCCCCTGTAATATCTATGATGCCAGTCGTGATGTAAGTCAGACCTAAGCAGTAGTTCTTAGGTGGGTGTTAAATATGTTATTAGGAATCGCTATTAGCATGTCAAAGATTTATAACTACAATTGGTTGGAACTCTGTACTCTCCATCCACCCTAGGGGAACGGGCGAGGGATCAGGCGCGATGGTATAGATAAATAGATAGACTTTACTTAGTCTTTGTTCTAGTGACGCATGGGGGTTCTGGGTTCAAATCCTAGATGAGATGGGAAATCTTAAATAGCAGTATAGAATTATATGCAAAAGTGGAAGGATGTAGGTACCGGGGAAGACCTAGACTATCTTATCATGACCAAATAGACTGTGACTTATCTGAAGGACAAGTCAAGAGTCTCTGTGACCGGCGAGCGTGTATGAGACGAACTATGAGAGTGGAGGAAGCCAGACAGGCATGTAAGGAAAGAACCTGTTGGAACTCTGTACTCTCTGCCTACCCCGCCAGGGATATGATATAGATATAAAAAAGTAAAAATCGTGACGCCTATTCCCCAAGCGGAGTTGGCAATGGTGTACACCTACTTTTCGCCGACAATGTTAGGTTCCAATGTAATTAGAGGGCGAGCCTATTGCCTTTATACGGGCACAATCCCAGACTCCAGACTGATACTAGGAATGTTTTGATAGAGTACCTACACTTTGTCCAACCTAGAATCTAAATCCAGAAACTCGTGATCGCTGCTCACATTATACTCCACTAGACCAATAAGGCAGTCGGAAAAGCTTATTAAGGACTAATTTTTAACCGCGGTTGTACACGTGTTTATTTTAAAATGTATACTAATATAATAAAGCTATAGAGATATTTTTTTCTGTTTGTACGCGCTAATCTCTGGAACGACCATACGGACTTTTTTTTTTTGCTTTTATCTTTTTTTTTAAAAACGTAGCCCCACACTAGGATTTATTCCAGTGTCGTGGGTGCGTTTACAAACATGAAAATTCACACACAAATACCCAGACTGGAACAAATAATTGTGGATCACACAAAGATTTGTCCCGTGCGGGAATCGAACCCGCGACTATTAAACACAGTAGGTGGAGCGACCTAAGCTCTTAACCACTGCGCTAAATCGTCCGTCTCAAAAAACCGTTTCAGAAAACTTATCGCATTTGACAGCCCATCTCTTAAGGAAGGTTATAGATGAAATAAAGCTACGACATATAGGAGTCGAAAAAAAGTCAGACACAAAGCTGAGCGAAAATGTGGGCGATGCATTCCAACCGTATCAACTTCGTGGGAGGCGAGTGAAACCGCGGGGCACAGCTATTATCTTTATAGCCTATGTATTATTTTGATGTATAACCTAAATAATTGTAAAGTTTCATCAGAATCCATTCATTAGTTTTTGCGTGACAGAGTAACAAAAATACATTCAACCTCACAAACTTTCGCGTTTTAAATATTAGTACTATAACCACGCTGTTAGCACTAAATGTTAAAATTACGACATAATAAACGCTTATAAGAATCATATAATTATGTTTGATTGGACCGATGCACCTTACGCGCTAATGTTTTGATTGATAGAACTATTACTGTTACGAAACTTAATAATTATGGACTCGGTTCGTGTTAAGAAACTATATTTTTAAATCCTACTATATAATATAATGAATGCAAAAGTATATTTAAAAGTATGTGCTCAATTATGTGTAAACTGATGAAGGAATAGGATGAAATTTGACGGACGATTTAGCGCAGTGGTTAAAAGCTTGAGCTGCTCTGCCCACTGTGTCGAATAGTCGCGGGTCCGATTCCACAACGCGGGATTCGCACGGGACCAATCTTTGTGTGATCCACAATTAATTGTTCCGGTCTGGGTATTTGTTTGTGAATTTTTATGTTTGTAAACGCACCCACGACATATAAGCTGGAAAAAATGATTGAGACTCTGCGACCGAAACCTTTAACAATTTATTAGTAGCAATATTATCGCGTGTACAGGACCAGGGTTGAAAGCTAGTTGTAATAGAACTATCACGTTTGTTTTCCTCGGAAAGATAAGCAGATATGTACTTAGTACCCTCGCATTACACAAAGGTATGTTAGGACCAATGACAGTTTCGAAAAAAATACTCTCGCAAAAAAGTGAATCACTTTTTGTGGGAAGAAATTGATAATGAAATTTCTAGAATACAAGCAACTTATATACTGTATTAATAAAAACTTGTATTTAAAATAAATCAGGTGATTAGTATCACCGTCACGCCTTTATTCCCCAAGCGGGGGTAGCAGGGGTGTACTGAGTACATCCACATTTCGCCGACAATGTTGGGTCCCATGTAATAGGAGCGAGCCTATTGTTATATACCAGGCGCAATTCTAGACTACGGACTCATACGGGGAAGTTTTTTGTTAGAAAAACTTCTTTTGTCCGACATAGGATTTGAACCCAGGACGTCGTGATCACATAGCGATGCGCTTTGCCACAAAACCAACGAGGCAGAGTAGAGTGATTATTATCAGAATTTTATTATATCACAAGCTTTCATCAAACACCAGCACGCCTGCAATCCCCTAGTGGAGGAGGCAGAGGTGTACCTAATGGCTACGCACACATTCCAAAACGATGTTAGGTCTTAATGTAATCGGAACGAGCATAATACTATTATTGCGAGTGTAATCCAAGACTCCTATTGTAATTTATTCCAATACAAAAACATCAATAAAACTTGTGTTCGAACTCGGATGTGAACCCAGGATTTCGTGGTAGCTAGCTGCGCCAAGCATCACAAAATTAAAGAGGCAATTGCGTAGTAATGAAATTTATTATTTAATTTATTTAATTTTAATTTTTTTAATTTATGATAAAAATAATAATACATATATAACATTACATTCATAAGCTTTATTCATTATTTAGCTTTTAAGTTTTTATTATTTTATTTATGGTTGCATGCCTCATATTAATAAATAATTTCATTCCTTATTATATGCATCCGAATCATATATAAATCAGTCTTATATAAAATTATTCAGTAAATATATATCATATCTGCTTATACACCTTCAATTGCAAGGTACAAAAATTACAATAAAAATAAAATTCCAAATTAAAACTAAAACTATATTATATGTCATATTAAGTATTAAAATTAAAAAGAAATCCTAAAAAGCTACCTGCTAGCTAAATATAATTCCAAATCTAAAACCAAAAATTTAAAACGTATTCCAAACGAACACGTCAACCCTTCAATCGCAAATCAATACGCGGATGTCATAACTAGAATAAAGAAAAAAAATACCTACACTATACTGACCTCTTTGCGATCCACATTCTCCAAGGAAGAACAACCTTCCATGATCCACCAAGTATCGGCCCTGATATCGTTTCAGAATCGTTCACAGTCAGATGAGAGGTATAAATTGTTCGATCGTCTTCCCAGATGCACAGTTGGCGAAGCATCGTCAAACAAACGGGTCGTCTTTCTAATATATTATTATATATAACATATTATTCTATAATGAAATTGGTAAGTTTGTTCTCTTTGTAAAACCTGACGATTTGGGGGTTCAGTTGTAGCGATTCACGGCTCTTAAACGTGGGTTCTTAAACTGTGTCTGTTTTTGTAATCAAATCGCGAATATTTTTTAATTTATTCCAAATTTTCTGTGAATAAATAATTATAGATAAATTCATAAACATTTATTTACAAAACATTAAAAAATCTATCGCTACTATAAGCTCAGTTTGACAATTTATTCAAAACTAATTTCGAATAAAAAATTAAAATTTATTCCATGATGAGACAGAATGACATGAAACCATGTTCTAAATATTTGATTCTAAAAAAAATCACCAATTTCGCAAGTTTACCTTACATTCGCAACATAAAATCGACATTTCGAAGTATAATTATAAGTCTACACTTAAACTTACTGCTGCAATTTAACAACATGTCTATAATTAAAACATGCTCATCAATGATTTAAATTTCAATGAGGCAATGCCATGTCAGGCAAAAATCTGGGCCACATCAATTGGGGCAGGGTTGAATTGTAAATAGACATTTTCCCAATAATTTATACGATAAATACATCAAGGGGTTACAATGTATTTGACATAACATCGGTCGGTAACAAAAAATGAACTGAAAACAACGTAAAGCTTTAAACGAGCAGAGAGACATTTTAATTGCCAAAAATTATTTTCAATTTTTCCAATTTTCATCCACTGCAATAAGAAACAAAGCTAATTGTCTCTTTTCTATTACAGTTCGTGGTAGCCGCTGTTCTCGGTGTCTGCTTAGCAGACCGCCTTGACAACAAGTACCTCCCACCTAGAGGCAATGCTGGAGCTGGTGGTTTCGGCCCAGGATTCGGCGCTGCCGGCGCTCCTGGCTTCCGAGGCTCAGGTGCTGGTGGATTCGGAGCTGGCGGTGCCGGTGGATTCGGAGCTGGTGGTGCCAGTGGCTTTGGAGCCGCTGGTGGGGCTGGCGGGTTTGGATCTGGAGGCGCTGGTGGCTTCGGCACCCAACACAGTGGAGGCGGCTACAACGCTGCTGCCCAGTACAACGCCCGCTCTAACTCCGCCGATGCCAACGCTCAGATCCTCAGACTGAACAGTGACGTCACCGCTGATGGTTTCTCCTACGACTTCGAAACTTCCAATGGCATCCGCGCCGATGCTTCTGGCGTAGCCACCGACGGTGTTCAGTCTCAAGGCAGCTTCGCGTACAAGGGCGATGATGGCCAGGATTACAGCATCACTTACACCGCTGACCAGAATGGCTTCCAGCCCCAGGGTGCTCACCTCCCCACTCCCCCACCGATCCCTGAGGCTATCCTGAAATCTCTGGAGCAGAACGCCCGTGATGAGGCCGCTGGAATCGTTGACGATGGTAAGTGAAATTTTCTGGTACACTTACCAACTTGATCTTATACCTTGGATAGAACTTAGAAATCTATTCAAAATTCGAGTTGCTTTTTAAGCCTAGACAAGTAAAGCTCAAAATGCTAAATGCGAAGTGAAAAAAGTCCATTAATGTAGAACATGCAATTATTTGTTACAAAAATAAATCTGTCAGTCTTAAACTAGTTTTGATTCGAATGATTGATTGATTTCTTAATTTGCTAGTTAAAAAAATAATTCTTACTTAAATATTATATCAGGTTCGCAAAAAAGAACTTATTGCTTAAAAAAACTGTGGATGAAATTGCAATAATTGAGTTTAATAATACAGTACAATAATACAGGTACAAAACATTATGAAATAGGACAAAAAGTAATAAAGAATTTAGTAATATAATTAATCACTAGTAGCATGCAGTAATGTTTTGCGGTTCGGTAGATTTAACATGGTAAAAAATCCTGTGATTATAGTGCCTGCGATTATTAGACCCATAATCGACATAAGCCACAATGTAACCTCGGTTTTTCCTTTAGAAGGATGTGCCTATCTGGGGTTTCAAATTACTCTGTTACATTTAGATTAAATTGTTTAAGTTACAACAGTCTTTTATACTCCTTAACTTATTTTACAAATAAAGTTGAAATATTCTTTTCAAAAATAAGCTTAGTAAGAAATTGAATGCATGTAAAATAAGTCCATATTTTTAACCAGCTAATACAAACTTAAATTATGACAAAACAAGTAAATTTCTTGCCAAAAAATAAATCACCTAATACTCTCGAAACTACCCATACAAAAGCCGTAAATTTCAGAATACTCCCTTTTTCCGAGCAATATTTCTTGAATCCTACAGAAAAATTTATTTTAACTCTACGCCAAGCTACAAGACGTCCAATTTCCACAATCCACATCTAAATCACTAATCGTGCTAGAAACAAGCTCACACTTAATCTTGTCAAGTGCTAATCTTTCCCTAACATTACCTCACGCCCTAACTATACCAGCTTCTTGATGAGTTACAAAATGACGTGGGATCGTGCTTGCATCACTACTCGTGACCGCCTGGAAGCAGACCGAGACACGTATAGGCCAAAGTTCAGGTTTTAATTGATTTCAATAGCGATCAGTCGAATTTAGACGAGGTTCAATTTGGGAACAATCAATCACCGTTCTCATGCATGGCTTTATAGATTCTAGGATATGTTATCATTAGATGTCTTGAAGTTGTAAAATGTTAAAAGTATCCCTTATTTTTTTCTTCGTTGAAACTTGTTAAGGCCTAAATATATTTTGGGGATTATTTAGGACAGGCAATTACTTAAGAAGTTAGATATCTGAAATGGTTAACTAAACAAAAACTTTAAAACTTGTAGTTCCGGGTACTATTAAAAAACAATAACACGCAATATTGTTTTGCTTTTAATAATAAAGATAATAAAGGACCGTATGGAACCTGTTGCGACCATCATTACAATTACCGTCTTACGATCGTATTATCATAGTGGGTGATAAAATTATCATTCAATATCAAACATTTCCTTTTTTGCTCACTGCTCAACCTAAAAATATTGCCATTACAAGAATTGCATTGTTTCTCCTTCTTATTAAATCCATACTATCTTATAGCTGAGCTTATCTTAGTTGTAGGGTACACGGGATACAGGGTCTCTATGACTGATATGTCATTTTTTTGTGTTTTGTCTCCTACTTTATTCCAAAGTAGTAGTTCATTTTTTTCTTGTATAATATTTATAACAACTTTTGTTACGGGTTTTAAGATAAAACACTGCCTGAGGATCAAACCTTGGAGTTACTGATCTACGCCTTTGTAAATCCTGACTTGTAGGGTAAACAGAAATGGGAATTTAAGACGGACTTAGTCTCTGGTTATATTATGATTAAAAAAAATATTCATTCTGGAAATAAAACAAAAAAATATAATTTATAATAATCATTTACATTTCTCGGTGCCTTTTCAATTATACTTAAAGCTACAATTAAATTCTAACGAAGTCAAAATCTTTAGACAAATCGAGATAAATTAAAAGCAGATTCACTAATTAAATCAAACTATCTGTCCTTTAATTGGCTATATAAAGGTTTGACATGTAAATACTTCGCTTAAAGATTGCCGGTTGAAATATATAGCCGTATTTATATTTAAAGCAGGAATATTAATGTTATAAAACTACACATTTGTGGAAAATTTTATGTCAGATATGCGATAATAAATGGAAACGATTATACACTTGTAGATTTATATTTGTGCTTAATAGCATCAAGTTATTTAAGGTAACTGAGGTGTACTTTCTTTGATTTATTGATAAGTGCACTCATATTTGTGTTATTAAATGCTTATTATAAATTCTGCTTATATGAATATAAATATAACACTACTAGACAAACTTAGGGTGTTTGGTTATAGTTCCTCTATTACAGCATATATTTTTATGGGGACCCTAGAAGTTTTGCAAAATGTTACCGCGATTAAGTAAGAATTTGATCTCTATCTATCTATCTATATCATTACACCAGATCCCTTACGGTGTAGGCAGAGAGTACAGAGTTCCAACAGGTTCTTTCCTTACATACCCCTCTGGCTTCCTCCGCTCTCATACTTTGTCAAATACACGCTCGCCGGTTACGGAGTCTCTTGACTTGTTATTCAGATAAGAATTTGATCAACTAACAGAAAACCAAATGGATTATTTTAGGTCTTTAATTTATAAAAATATTCAAAAATAAACATTGTCAAATTCTAAAAATAATATTTTTTTTATGATTCAGATTAATGATCAATATCTTCTTTAGATTCAATAGTCAGGAATTTCAATCGTCCTTTTTAATACGTTTAACATATTTCTTAAATTCAAATACGTACTATAATCCATCTTTATTTATGTGTCTACTTCAGTTAACAAGTCTAAACAAACATCATCAAAATTCACTCGCACAATTACAAGACGATTCTATCGGAGATTAGTATCAACTGATTCATTTGATAAATTACACAAGCGGAGATCACAAGATTTATTATCGAATACGCAGATATAATTGATAATGTCTGTCACCACTCACTCATTAATTGACTCTTGAGAGTGTGATTCAATTGACTCAATAACGATATAAACTTTAAATTAAATCAAGAAGCTAATTGGTTGTGCTTTTGTCTGTAAAATTACTGTAACTTTAACAAAATATTTTTTTAATTTTGAAGGTAAGACGGTTTAAAAATATTTTTTTCATCTTTGAAGGTGAAGACTCTTTAAGAGTATTTTTAATTACCTCCATTCTAAATCACTTAAAAAAAGTATAGTAATTATACCTTTTAACTCCTTTTAGTTTGAGAATTTTTAGAGACACTTGTAATTTAAATCGTTATTTGTTTGTTCCTATTAGCCCTGCCAATGGAGCTAGATATATATATTTTTATTAATAGACATGATGCTCATCGTTATTACCAGCCTTAACAGTATTTATTGACCGACCGTATTCGCAACAGCGTAGTAAGAAAGCGTCTAGGTATGAATGATAGTATCGGTGTAAAGATGAGAAAGGGTATGCTCCGTTGGTTCGGGCATATAGAAAGAATGCCAGAAGAAAGAATGACAAAACAGATATACAATGCGAAAGTGGAAGGATGTAGGTGCCGGGGAAGACCTAGACTACCTTACCATGACCAAATAGACCGTGTCTTAGCTGAAGGGCAAGTCAAGAGTCTCCGTAACCGGCGAGTGTGTATGAGACGAACTATGAGAGTGGAGGAAGCCAGAGAGGTATGTAAGGAAAGAACCTGTTGGAACTCTGTACTCTCTGCCTACCCCGCGAGGGAGCTGGCGTGATGATATAGATAGAGAGATAGATAGAACAGTATTCAGTTAAATATAGGCCTTTCAAACAGACATTACATTAGTTTCAGTAAAAGATTCTACATTACGTTACCTAGTAACGACTCGTCCAAATGAAGTATAAACCATTTGCAATATTTCTGTACTGTCAAATGCCCTTTACCTGTACACTCTCCATTCTTCAAAGTTCAAAATGACCAGTTTCCTAATACTTGGACGATACTAATGTATCGCCGCGACTGTACTCGGGGTCATGTCGTGATTCGGTCTGGTAACCGTTAGGGCGTGGTTAACAATGATCGAGATCTCGATACTTGCTGAAAAGGTCGTGTGTGTCTAGATGTTTTAGTTCTGGGAATAGAAGGAAAGGTTACAGTGAGATTAGAGTTAAATTTAATTGTGTGACGGTTTCTGTAAGATCCTGTGAAAAAAGATTGCAATTAAAAAAGTCTTTGTTCTATATTAGATATATTTAAGTTGATGATGCTAAAACCTAATATTCTATCTATTTATATCATCGCGCCCCTCCCCTCACTCCCTTGCGAAGTAGGCAGAGAGTACAGAGTTCCAACAGGTTATTTCCTTACAGACCTCTCTGCCTCCTCTACTCTCATAGTTCGTCTCATGCACGCCCGCCGGTTACGGAGACTCTTGACTTGCCCTTCAGATAAGGCACGGTCTATTAATATTCTAATTTGCAACAAATTATCATACAACAGACAAATCAGTTTATAATCTTTTCCTACAAATTTAATTACAAAATAGGCCCACATAATGCGGATACATGTATAAGCATCTAGTAAAAAATTCGTCTTCTCTCGAGTCTTGAAATAGATTCAACTTTTTTGTAGAATATCTTTTCAAAGGTTAAATCTTGGTGATCTTCTTCCCTGCATGTGTAGCTCTTGCAAAATTAATATCACAAGTTTTGGCTCACCTACTTCACCAAATGCAAGCTAATCTTGATTTACAACAGTCCCATCCTGTAATACATCTTGCATTATCACTTAAATCATTGCGGCACCAAATGAAGGCATAATGAGTGCCAGAGTTTGCTAGCTCTAGGTAATCGCGAATATTAATGGCTACTACTATAGTAATAAAGCGTTCATCTTGGTAATGATGTGTTTCGCAACCGAGATCTACTCCGTGCTTTTGTAAGTTGGATTTACAAGTGATACCATAGTTAGATACTTGTTTTAGAGGTGCATAG
The DNA here is from genome assembly GCA_905147815.2 of Phalera bucephala. Lineage (NCBI taxonomy): Eukaryota > Metazoa > Arthropoda > Insecta > Lepidoptera > Notodontidae > Phalera > Phalera bucephala. The sequence goes on along the minus strand of LR990625.1, from coordinate 23,893,933 downwards.
TTATCAAGAGATCCTGGCTTTGTATCCTAGCTCAAGCAAAATGTAGTTTCTTTATCTATCTATCTATATCATCACGCCAGCTCCCTCGCGGGGTAGGCTGAGAGTACAGAGTTCCAACAGGTTCTTTCCTTACATACCTCTCTGGCTTCCTCCACTCTCATAGTTCGTCTCATACACACTCGCCGGTTACGGAGACTCTTGACTTGCCCTTCAGCTAAGACACGGTCTATTAGGTTCACGGTCTAGTTTCTTTATCAATTTTTTAAATAGGAGTCCGGAGTTTAGGATGTACCCGATATAATAACAAGACGCTCGCCCCTTACTACATTGGGACATCGTCAACGTTGGGTTACATGTGGATGTATACAGATCACATCTGCCGTATCTGCTTAGGGAATATAGACGAGAAGGTGTCTACTTTTTATTTTTAGGTTCTCGCTAAGATACAGTGCAGCTAGATATTAATCTAGGCTGCTTTTGGTGATTTTGAATTGATAATCAATTGGTTTAAGAAAGTTTCAAACTTCGTAAGACAAAATTTGATGCTTCTAGTTGAAGGCATAAATAATCAGGGAGATATCTTGTACCATTTTTCTCTTTGTTTAACCTAGGATTAAGGACTCATGATCTCCAGGTTTAATATTTTACCAGACCAAAAAGATAGTCAAGGCTCCAAAAATTCTAAACACCAAATATTATTGTATTCGGTCTTTGGAATTTCCATTCCATAAAGTATTTAGTGTAAACGTATCACAGATAAGCCAGAATGTGCCAAGAGGTTTGTTACAATGTTCCCATGCCGTTGCGATGTGAGAACTAAAGATTGTCGCTTGATATTATGGCACTTTAATTGTTTGACACTGACGAAACTGAAACAGCAGATTTTTTCCAGATAAACTTTTGTTTTGTTAACAAATTGTCTGTGAAAATTTGCTAGTATGTTTGATTTACTGACAATTTGACGGCCTCGTTGGTCCCCTGGCTATTACGAGTTCTTGATTTGAATTCCCTGTAGTGAAAATAATACAAAATTTAAAGAGATTAGTATTATTTATATCTGTCTACATCATCACGTCAGATTCCTTGCGAAGTAGGTAGAGAGTATAGTGCTTCAACCTCCGCTTTCAATAATATTTATGAATTAGCGAAATTAACGTTTCCATGTAAAATATCAGCCTATACTGCCCACTGCTGGACAATAGCCTTCCCTCACAAATTGAGGTAAGAGAGATTAGGTCATACTCCACCACGCGGACCCAGTGCGGATTGGTGGAGGCAGGTTTGTGGCCACCTGCTGTTGGAACTTATCAAGCCGCCTTTAAGGCTTCCAACTCGGCTTAACGACTACCACACTAAGTGGTAGCCGGGACCAACGGCTTAACGTACCTTCCGAAGCACGGAGACGCTCGAATATGAAAATGCCACAAACGGTCACCCATCTCGGGCCAACCGTGTCGAACACTGCTTAACCTTGGTAATCGGTAAGAACACCGCGGTCGCACAGCGCTACGAGCGCCTACGCTACGTCTCCATGTGAATATGAGAAAATTTATGTATGATGTGATTTAATTATATCATGTCTAACAGCACTAACTTTTTTCAAATAAAACCAACAGAGTTCGCAAAAGCCAATGAAGCATTCTTACGGCTATTTTCGTAACATTTCGAACAGACGGACCGATTAGAACCTTATAAGTGCATTACCTAATAAAAGTGCTAGACTGAGATGTACAGTTAGCGACAGAAGTTAGTTCGAAATGTAGTATCTATATTATCCATTAGGACTTGTTAAAATATAGCCATTATTTCATAAAGATTAATCAAAATTGTCATCCGTCCGTCCGATAAATGATATGTCCCTATGGGCTTCCCCAAAATATCGCCACATCGCAACGACAGGCAATAATACTTTCTCGACATTTGATACAGCAAGAAAATACCATATCCAAATCATAAATTAAAAACGGTATATTCTATCAAAATTAATAAAAAGATACCATTACAGAGGCCCAACTTACTAGAGTTTATAAAAATCCAACCGATTGAAGTAATGAAAAATATTGCCCTAATTTACGACTTTAACTATAATTGTGACCCGAGGTGAGAATAAATATTCAACCACTTTTATCGCTGAGATTACTTAGGCAACAGGTTTCAACCAATAAAATGATGAGGCGTAGATTCTATTTCTAAGATAATTATATGCGCAAGAGCATGATAGACATTTTTTATTGCAATTACAAACGCGCTTAAGTAGTATTTGATTGTAAAATAGCTTGATAAAAGAAGTTAAGTAACTATTTAAAGTATCTAATTAGAAGGTTCATGAATTTCTCTAGCTGTCTAGTGGCGTATATTGCGCGTAGCCATCATGAGGTCCTGAGTTCCAGTGCTCAGTCAGACAGTGTAATTTCTCGATAGAAAAATTCCTAGTATCAGTCCAGTTTCTAGCATTATGACCCACTGGGCTCGCCTTCTTTTACATTGAAACCCCGCATGGTTGGCGAAAATTGTGTGTTCACTGTATATGCAACGCCTCCACCACCTTCGCTTGAGAAATATAGGCGTAAAGGTGTTGACTTTTCTTAAAAACTATATCATACGTCACACATAATATAGTACTTGAAAACTAAGGTAATCATAATGAAGCAGGCACTTCAAAAACTCAAGTAGGTACACACGCGAGTTAGAGTGAGTAGTTTAAATTATCGCGTTGCATATTCCAACTAACGAGAACTGAATGGCGCTATTGTGGCCTTGGGAGCTTTCGATAAGACTGTTCCGTTGTGGCCATAGAACTAGTGGGTTTACGGCAGCTAGTAAATAAAACAGACAATAATATAATTTATGGAGATTTTATTGTTTGAGTGGTGCTTATATTACGTTTTGATTATCCAGGAGTAAATTATGTACTGTTAGATTATTATACAGATTTGTATATGGAGGTTTCCATTCATAAAACTGTAGATTTAATCACATAAATCAATTTAAGCTACTCTTTAACTAATCTTAATGTCAGTATAATTTTTATTCCTTAAATAATATTTAAAAAGCAAGCACTATATTATTTATAATTAAAATTGCTTGAACATTTTTTTCACTATTTAGTCATCAGTACATCATAATCTGATTTCGTTGATATGATTACGATCAATTATAGGAAACTGTATATTTTTTATAATCAACTTGACAATATCCTTTAACTCCCGAGGATTTTCATGCAAAAGATTTTCTTCTCGATAACAAAGTATTTTTCTTATTTAATAAGATGAAATTTAAAAAAAATATATCTTTTCTAAATCGCCAACGTTATGGCCTCTAAACAACATCAAAATGAACAATACAATGAAATATGTGCGTGTCTGTTCTTTCGTAAACGTTTTGTAATTGAAAATGTATCTTTTATCCGCCCCACTTGTTATGACAACCTTCTTCAGCGCAAAGGTCAAGAGAACAAAGTGATAAACAAAATATTCCTATTTGTCTATATTATCACGCTATATCCCTTGCAGGGCAGGCAGAGAATACAAAGTCTAACAAGATATTTCCATACAGACCTGTCTCGCTTCCTCCACATACATAGTTCCTCTAATACACGTTCCTCAATTACAGAGAATTGACTTGCCATCAGATAAGACACAGTCTATTTGATCATGGTAGCGCAGCCTAGGTATTCTCTGTTACTTAAAAGTCACTACGCTACTACATAATATTATTTAGTTGATATAACTTGGATAGGAGATGGCTAGTAGGGCAAATAATTTAGAAGTCCATACCATAAAAGGTACATAGAGCCGTTAGTCTCGGGTGGTATCATCAAACTACTATAAAAAAAAACTGACACCGACTTATTCAAGACTTTAAGTTGGCAGGCCCTCTACAAGATGGACCGATGACCTGATGAAGGTCGCGTAAACTGCCCAACAGTGGACATCTTTTGGCTGAAGATAGCGAATACCTAAGTATTCGATAAAAACTCAATCCAATATTAGTCCTGAAATTGACAATGTGCCCCGTAGAATTAGGCGCGCTCCCTATTTCATGAGACTTAACATTGTCAGAGAAAAGTAGGTGTACACTGCCACCCCGCTTGGCAAATATAAACATGACGTGACTCAATTTACTTCCAGGTACCTACCGCGGTGAAGGTGCTGGAGCTGGAGCTGGTGGCTACTCCTCAGGTGGTGCTGGAGGCTACTCTTCAGGTGGAGCTGGTAGTTTTGGCGCTGGTGGGGCCAGCGGTTTCGGCGCTGGTGGGGCCGGCGGTTTCGGCGCTGGTGGGGCCGGCGGCTTTGGTGCTGGTGGCGCTGGAGGCGCTGGTGGTTTTGGAGGCAGTTCTGGTGGTCGTGGATCCTTCGGTGGTGCTGCTTCCCGCCAGTACCTCGCCCCCAATGTTGGCAGAGGATCAGGCTCTGGAAGTTTCAGTGCTCAGTCCGGTTACAGATATTAAGATGGTGAAAGGGATGATGATTGGAGGTGAGACTGTGTTGATGTAGAACAATATATCTTAATTTTTTCATTTCTTTTGTTGAAAAAAAAAATTGGACTTTCGTTTTTATTAAATAATGTCTTATACACTTTTTCTACTTGGATCAAGTGGCAAAGTGTAAAAGATAAACAATAAAAAAACAATTTAGTAAAAATAGAAAGTGAATTTGTATCTTATCGAAACGTAATTTGACGTTTTTATTTGCAGTCTTTGATTGTACATCTGTTAGTTATTTTCAAAAAAAGTATTTATTCCATTTATCTTTTCCTTTATTTTCATGCACTTCGCAAATCATTACTCCTCCACCATCATTCATAGGAATGAGATGTTTTCAACGATTTTTTTTTATTTCTAAACCGATTATATGACGCTTACATTATAATTGTTATTAACTCATTGTTTATCTAGAAATAATACTCTATACCTTTCCTTTTGTAATGTGATCTCAAATCTTTGTATAAACTCTGATTTCTGTTGTGAAATTTATTTTCTCTTCCCGTTAAAAATGGTAGTTAATAAGTTTTTGTATACAGCAACGCAAATGGACAGTAATAGAGCGTAAGATGGAAAATGTATAAAAAAATGTACAATTAGTATTTAAGTATTGTAAATACGAAACGATGCAATGAATATACGACTTAATGCAATTAAATTGTTTTATTGTATTTGTACTGCACTGATGAATGTGTAACGTCCATGTCGTACCCACCGCACTCACCGTTGGGAACTCTACTCTTGAAGTTGTCGACGAATACATTTACCTGGGACAGGTAGTCCGGTTAGGTAGGTCCAACTTTGAGAGAGAGGTCAATCGACGAATCCAACTCGGCTGGGCAGCGTTCGGGAAACTGCGCAACATCTTCTCATCCAAAATACCTCAGTGCCTCAAGACTAAAGTTTTTAGTCAATGTGTGTTACCAGTGATGATATATGGATCAGAGACGTGGTCTCTTACAATAGGTCTCATAAAAAAGCTCAGAGTTGCTCAGCGAGCTATGGAGAGAGCTATGCTCGGCGTTTCTCTACGTGATCGAATCAGGAATGAAGAGATTCGTAGAAGAACCAAGGTCACCGACATAGCCGTTAAGATTAGCAAGCTGAAGTGGCAATGGGCGGGCCACATAGCGCGAAGATCGGACGGGCGTTGGGGCAGAAAGATTCTAGAGTGAAGACCACGTATTGGCAAGCGCAGCGTGGGACGACCACCTGCCAGATGGACCGACGATCTTGTGAAAATCGCAGGAAGTCGTTGGATGCAGGTGGCATCGGACCGGTTACGCTGGAAAGCGATTGGGGAGGCCTATGTTCAGCAGTGGACAAGTATAGGCTGAGATGATGATGATGATGATGATGAATGTGAGAGTGGAGGAAGCCAGAGATGTCTGTAACGAAAGAACCTTTTAAAAATACTCTTTGCCCACCCTACTTCTTGCATCTAGCGGGATAATAAAAATAGATTATTCAAATTTACGGCTGGGGCTTATATCTTTATGATATTATGGTGATACGCTTTGGGCAAAAGCAACCACACAGTGATACCCACCTGAGGGGAAGTTTACAGCGCGGCTGGCCCAGAAAAAACTGGCGAGAGGAGCTGGACTCCTATCAAAAGGACTAGCATCAGCTGGCACTAGACTGGGATAGAAGGAAGAAGGAAGGGCAGGCGTTTGTCTTAAAGTGGGACAGTAGAGGCCTGTAATAAAATTATATATGATTTATATTTCTTGACTTATTAACTTTCGTTTGCTTGGTCTGATTGTAGGCTGGTCTGCTTACTATTAAACGAAATGGTTCTGTGGATAAAAAATTTCAATGTGCATAGTCTAAATCACCTTTGTCTGTGCTTACTAGTCCATTAGATTTTATTTTTATGTATATCTACGTCTATTAAGAATCAAATAAAAATATGAAGTGGTCCTTGAGATAATCAATATTTTCTTATTAGTTTTCTTTAATTTAATAGCCATATTAAACAGAAATCATATTCTGAAGTGACGGTAGTTCTTGACGCCAGTTCCCTTGCGGGGTAGGCAGAGAGTACAGCGTTCCAATAGGTTCTTTCCTTATCTACCTCTCTGGCTTATATGTCAATTTACGTGAATGAAAACATATTTAAATTAAGGTCTGAACCAAAAGAACATGAAGACGGTAATCTACACTTACTACGATTTGGATTTTTGTATGTTTGTATAAATAAACTCAAAAACTATAGGATCGATTTCAAAAATTCTTTCACTATTAGGAAGCCACCTTATCCAGAAGTAACATAGACTATATAACATAGACCCGGTAGGTGGCGCTGTTGTCAACCGGGTACAAAGTCAGGATATTATAACAAGGAGATTTAAATTCATATGAAATCATCGACCCAAACAAGTTGTGCTATGGCGACAGTTAGTTTTCCTCTACAATACGGACGGACAATTTAGCGCAGTGGTTAAGAGCTTAAGCCGCTCCGCCCACTGTGTCTAATAGTCGCGGGTTCGATTCCCGCACGGGACAAATCTTTGTGTGATCCACAATTATTTGTTCCGGTCTGGATATTTGTGTATGTGAATTTTCATGATTGTAAACGCACACACGACACAGGAATAAATCCTAGTGTGGGGCCACGTTTACAAAGAAAAGGAATATGTAATATAAGGACGTCTTGATCTAATGGTTAGAGCGTTGCTTTGCTCTCTGGATTGAGTAGTTAAGGTTCGATCCCCGAACGGGTGTTTGTGTATACAAATTTCATGTTTGTAAACGCACCTACGATACAGGATTAATGTAATGCAACGATTTAAAAAAAAAAACAATTTAAAATATTTTACTGATTCGTTGTTCTAGTAGCAAAGCACATCGCTTTGTGATCACGAGGTCCTGGGTTCAAATCCTAGGTCGGACAAATGTAGTTTTTCTATCTATCTATCTATCTATAACCTCACGCCAGATCCCTTGCGGGGTAGGCAGAGAGTACAGAGTTCCAACAGGTTCTTTCCTTACATACTTCTCTGGCTTCCTCGACTCTCATAGTTCGTCTCATACACGCTCGCCGGTTACGGAGACTCTTGACTTTTCCATCAGATAAGACTCGGTTTATTTGGTCGTGGTAAGATAGTCTAGGTCTTCCCCGGTACCTGCATCCTTCCACTTTCACATTGTATATCTGTTTTGTCATTCTTTCCTCTGGCATTCTTTCTATATGCCCGAACCAACGGAGCATGCCCTTTCTCATCTTTACACCGATACTATCTTTCATACCTACTCGCTGTCTTACTATGCTGTTGCTAATGCGGTCGGTCAGCTTCACTCCGCACATCTTCCGCAGAGCTCGCATTTCTACCGCATTTATCCTACTTTCATTCTCCTTCTTACATACCCAGCTCTCGCTACCATATAACAGCGTTGGGACAAGAACTCCGTTATGTATGGCCAGCTGCGCCTTATGGCTTAAGTGCCGGCTCCCGAGTAGCTTTCCCATCGCACCATTCACTCTGTTCCCTGCACTCACTCTTCTCTCTATGTCAGCGGTGTATTTCCCATCCTTACTGAAGGCGCATCCAAGATATACAAACTCATTCACTTGCTCCAGCACATTGTTACCAACCACAATCCTTACATTCGTTCTGGTTTCTTCCCTTTCAAAAACCATAATTTTGGTTTTCTTCACATTCAAGTGTAAGCCATTGATCATGCAGTCGTCTTTCATAACTGTGACTAGTGTTTGAAGATCAGTGGCTGTTTGCGCTATTAAAACCGCGTCATCTGCATAAAGTAGATGGTTTACCACTAAGTCACCCATTTGTACACCTTCATTCATCGCTTTCAGTCTTTGAAGACTTTTGTCCAGATATATTATAAACAGTCTAGCGGACAACATGCAACCCTGCTTGACGCCGATTTTAACGTCAAACCAGGGTGACCTGTTACCACCCACCCGTACGCATGTCTTGCAGTCCACATAAGTGGACTGGACGGCTCGCAACAGAGTGCCATCTATACTATACTCTGGCAAAATGTCCCAAAGTCTCTTTCGCACAACTCTGTCAAATGCCTTCTCCAGATCTACAAAACCGCAGAAAACCTTCCGGCCCACTGCCAGATGCTTCTCTACGATGTTGCGGAGTGCGAAGACTTGATCCGAACATCCTCTTCCAGACCTGAAACCCCCTTGTGCCTCGCACAACATTCCATCGGACTTCACGCGCATTCTCCGTTCAATAATTTTACCATACACTTTGGCTGCCAAGCTGATCAAACTGATGGCTCTGTAATTGGCGCAGTCATATTGTGAACCCTTGCCTTTATACAAGGGAACTATGACTGCGCGGCGCCAATCTGTAGGGACTCTACCGGTCCTCCAGCAAAGGTTTGCAAGGACCCGAAAGGCGTCCCGGACGCAAGTTCCACCATATTTGATCATCTCGGCAGATATCATGTCTACTCCCGCAGCTTTACCGTTTTTCATACTTCCTATCGCCCATTCAACTTCTTCCATAGTGATGTCCTCCGTTGATTCTGGTGCCGCAATCTCGCCTTTGGGCACGTCTGCGGCATCAGCATCCGGGTCATCTCTATACATTTCTCCAAAATATTCACTCCAGTAGTTTTTCTAACGAAAAATTCCCAGTATGAGTCCGGAGTCTAGAACTGTGCCCGGTATATGGCAATAGGCGCACCCCCTATATGCATGGGAGCTACCGTGTTTTTTTATATAAAATATCTATCTATCTCTATCTATCTATATCATCACGCTAGCTCCCTCGCGGGGTAGGCAGAGAATACAGAGATCCAACAGGTTCTTTCCTTACATACCTCTCTGGCTTCCTCCACTCTCATAGTTCATCTCATACACACTCGCCGGTTACGGAGACTAGACTTGCCCTTCAGATAAGACACGGTCTATTTGGTCATGGTAAGATAGTCTAGGTCTTCCCCGGTACCTACATCCTTCCACTTTCGCATTATATATCTGTTTTGTCATTCTTTCTATATGCCCGAACCAACGGAGCATACCCTTTCTCATCTTTACACCGATACTATTTTTCATACCTACTCGCTAAAATATAAAATATTCTATCTATCTATCTATCTATAACCTCACGCCAGATCCCTTGCGGGGTAGGCAGAGAGTACAGAGTTCCAACAGGTTCTTTCCTTACATACCTCTCTGGCTTCCTCGACTCTCATAGTTCGTCTCATACACGCTCGCCGGTTACGGAGACTCTTGACTTTTCCATCAGATAAGACTCGGTTTATTTGGTCGTGGTAAGATAGTCTAGGTCTTCCCCGGTACCTGCATCCTTCCACTTTCACATTGTATATCTGTTTTGTCATATGTGATATAAAATATTAAAAGGTAAATATGTATTATTAAAGAAAGTATAGCAATTAAGCATGAATGACTTCATGCAACAAGAATACACTTAAGATTGTGTCGTTTAATCATTAGGACACATCACTTGGTGTAAAAAAGTTGTTTTGACATCATTTAATATGCTATTTAAGATTACTCCGGATTATACGAGTATATGCTCTGACTTAATGCATAGCTAGATATTTAAAGGGATTAGTAACGTTTATATTGTGAATTTTCGTTTGAAAATGTAATGTAGTTGTAGTAAGTGTAATTCGTAATTTATCCAAATCATAAAATGTCATGATTGCAATTTGTATCGCATAACTTAAGCTTTCATTTCGTTTATATTTTATACATACCCTCTCAGATCTTAGATAAATAATTTATCTTAAAAAAGGTATTATGAAGTTTTTTTTGTTTTTTTTATATAAAATATCTATCTATCTCTATCTATCTATATCATCACGCCAGCTCCCTCGCGGGGTAGGCAGAGAATACAGAGATCCAACAGGTTCTTTCCTTACATACCTCTCTGGCTTCCTCGACTCTCATAGTTCGTCTCATACACGCTCGCCGGTTACGGAGACTCTTGACTTTTCCATCAGATTATTACATACATTTCATTTGATTACATTCAATTAAAGGTCTGCCAGAATACCAGCGCTGCACTATAACTATAGTGTAGCAATATGCTGAGGCAGAGTCCTGTTTGGCCTCACACAATTGTGCCTTACTTTATATAACTGCCTAAATAGGCAGTTAAAGCAGAGTAAATACTCTGTTCTATAGAGTGTTGGTCAAATAAATGTATTTTCTTTCTTTCTTCTTTCCTTTATTTAAATTTTATTCAATACATCATGATCACGACATTCTTATCTTTATTATAATGTATACTTTTTGTAAAAAAACAGGACAAACTTTCGTTTACCGCTGTTACAGCCTTAAATGTAAGTCCAAAGTTTATTAATTAAGCTATTTGTTAAATTATTAAGATCACGGAAAAAAAGTTTCATTTCTCTCGTGGTCACGATCCTAGTTTCACAGAATTATTATTATTTGTTTCTATTATCAAATACCTCAACCTTTACCTCTCTGCCTACCCCGTAAGGGATCTGGCGTGATGATATAGATAGATAGAGATCAAATACCTCAACAATTCACCAGTAAAACATTCATGTAGTATCGTGCTATAAAGTTGTGTAACCCTCTCTAGACATGAGACCAGACGACTGTATTAGGATAGACTAACTACTCTAAAAACTTGACCTCCCCCATAAATGGTCATTGGACTCATCATGACCACACATGGTTGGATGATTTGTAAACCAGTTTAAAGATATTCTAGTTTCAACCACAGACTAATCAAATAGTTTAACTGCGAGAGTGTTCGGCAAAAACTTGGTTAGAATTGCTTGATGTGCAAAGTTGCTTTGACATCATTATTTTGTAAGCAACTAGATTTTTTTGAACCATGGGAGTGGAGGAATCCCTAGAGGACTGTAAGGAAAGAACCTGTCGGAACTCTGTACTCCGCATGTCCCGAACGGATCTGGCATAATAATCATCATTTTTCAAACCGTAGCCACCCAATGCTGAGTGTAGGTATCTACCATGGCACTCCATTCTCTTCGGTCTTGCGTTTTTCGCATCCAATCCTTTCCTGCTACTTTAGACAGGTCATCAGTCCATCTTGCGGGTTGTTTTCCTATATTTCGATGGTCAGTTCGCGGTCTCCACTCAAGCACCCTTTTCCCCACCAATTGTCCGATCTCCGGCATATGTGTCCTGCCCATCTTCACTTTCTTTCCGCTATATCGTGAGGTGTGTCGGTAAGTTTTGTTCTTTCCCAGATTATGATATTTTAGACCCGGCTTCTTAGCGATATCCCTAACATAGCTCGCTCCATAGCTCGTTGGCTCACTGGTAATTTATTTAATAAAAATGGCATCATAATATAGATAGCTTTATATCGAGATATATATCGTAAGGCATCATCAGCCTTTTGCCAGAGATGGACAAAATGTTATCAGATTATTGATTAACCAACCCCGCTTGGGAAGTATAGGCGTGATGGTATATAAATGACTACAGTTGCATTTTATAATCTTCAACGATAACGATCACATTTTTAATCTTGAATGATGATTGAATATTACAGAATGCAATTGTAATCATTCATCTGATTACATTCTGCCCGTCTCTACCTCTAGCGACAATACACATCGTGAACACAATTGGAATAAGAAGCATTGGGTTATATGTACCATGTACTCAAGTACATTTTTTGTAGCAAAATTTAAAGTGCGTACTCTACAGTTCCCATTATTTCAGGCGCTTCCTGCAACGTGAAACCTTCGAGTGTTATTATTTCAAAATTATGCCTTCATGTGTGTTTAACACAAAGAACAAAATGTCTTATCTGTGAGGCGCTCGTAGTGCTTGGCGATATTCATAGCGGTAACTGTTTCTGCCATTTACATATTCAAGCGTCTCCGTACTTCGGAAGAGACGCTAAGCCGTTGGTCCCGATTACCACTTAATGTGGTAGTTGGTAAACCGAGTTGGAAGTCTTATAGGCAGTTTGATAAATTCCAACAGCACGTAGCCAAAGCCTGCCTTTACCAATCCTCACTGAATCCGCGTGGTGGATTATAACACAATCTCTCTCACCTCAATTTGTGAGAGAAATCCTTTGCCCAGCAAAGCGACAGTATAGACTGATATTATTATTATTTATTTATGAAAACACAATCACCGCTTACGGCACGGTCATCAAGTAGTGCGCAATTTTTGGTTTATCATAGCTTCTATATTATAAAGTACATTGTTGTTTGGTTTAGAGAATCTACGCTGTTGGCCGCGGGGCCTTTACAGCTTTACGAGACAAGAGGGCGAGCGTGCAACTACGCGTGCGTGCCAGAAAGGCAAGGGGGCAACTACCTCAAGGGTGCTTCAATGAGCAACGGCCTCGGCTTGGGAAGTCGCTATGGGGAGGTATCTCGTCGTGGTGCTCTGCACCGGCCGGCAGGCAAGGGATTCTTCGACCTGGCCGGCAATTTCGGTCTCTGAACCTGTGTGCAGTTTAGAAGAAAAATAATTACTTAATGATAAAAAAAGATTTTAAATAGTTTAATAAGGTAGTTTTTAACGACGCACTGGTAAGTGACATTCAGCAGGGATGGTATAGGCCATAAGAGGACTCGATAAGATAGAAAGAAAGGAAAAAAAAATATTTGTCACAGCATGAGAGACACAGACAGAGATATTTAGCGGATATAACACAAACATATCAGCAATTTACCATGAAATTACAAAAAATACTAACGATTAAATTTGTCTCCACAAAAAATATACATGCGTATGTGTCTCACGGCTGAGCCAAATAGGTATCCAGATCAGCTTAATGTCAGGCACAAGCGCGAGACGCTGATTTTCATCTGGACCCTCCTGAGTCTTCACTATATATCACACTAGACATCATCCACATACACACTACATATCAATCGAGTATCAATTGAAAATAAAAATATATAAATATAGCTCGGAAATTTAAATGTTACATAGGTACCTTTTATATATATAAAAGACATTCAATACTCCCTGTCTAAGACTTAGTCGTCTTAGCCGTGTGATAATCATTTTGTCTTGCGTGCCAACATAGCGTGCTTTGACAAAAGTTTTACATGAGAAATCTCATTTCAAGATATGCATTGACGTATAGACAAGGCAATGGGCGGGCCACATAGCGCGTAGATCGGACGGGCGTTGGAGCAGAGAGATTCTAGAGTGAAGACCACGTATTGGCAAGCGCACCGTGAGACGACCGCCTGCCAGATGGACCGACGATCTTGTAAAATCGCAGGAAGTCGTTGGATGCAGGTGGCATCGGACAGCTTGCGCTGGAAAGCGATTGAGGAGGCCTATGTTCAGCAGTGGACAAGTATAGGCTGAGATTATGGTAATGATGATAGACAAGACTATTTTGACTTGCAAATAAGCGTAACTTAAAACGTAACAAAATTTTGTCCTGTGCGAGAAGTCATGCTGTCCGTAGTAGTTTTGCAGAATACTTAAAATTCGACCAAATTTCAGTATGATATCACGTCCGCGTGATACTTGGGTAAATACACACGCATGTACGCACAGGGGTTGGTCAGAGTCCTTTAAAACACGCGATAGCTTGGTCTAATAGTCTTAGGCCCGTATTACAGAATCTAGTTCTAAAAAACTGATTTTTGTACCAAATCGTTTTTTTAAACTCAATACACGACTGATTTTCGTTCTGTATTAAGGCCCTTAGAGTAACCCGTTCATCTCAGTGTATCGAGAAGTCGCTAATTCAATCACCGCACGAGTCATATCTTTCGGATTCACAAGTACTTGAAGATACTTCAGTCTTAGTTATTATGCAGGTAAAATAAATGATTTCAAATAAACAAATAATTTATATCGTGGAGTAATACTTTAAAGAAAAAATAGTCGACCGCCGCCATAAAAACAAAAATTTGTCAAAGTAAAAAAAAACACTATCAGGCCTATATTCCCCAAGCGGGGGTGGCAGAGGCGTACTGAGTACACCCACTCTTCGCCAACGATGTTTTGAACCCAGGTCCTCGTGATCACAAAACGATGCACTTTGCCACTAGACCAACGAGGGAGGCATTTATTCTTAACCTTAACAAATTTATATTTAGCTTCTGAGGGTTAATGTAAAAAAAATACACTATCACACTAATGTACTGCAGTGGATTATAAAAAGCTGGTGATAATAATGCACTAAGTTAATTTGACACGCCCATTAACGCCATTGTAATGTAATTTATTATGCTCATAATTTAAAATGTACGTGGCTTGTTTTTTATTCATTCACTTCATTGCCACTTTTTACATATGTAAGCAGTGTTCGCAAATAGTTAACTATAATGTTAGTGCAAATCAGTTCGCTGAAAAACCTAAATAGTTTCGGACGAAGAAGAATATATTTGTCGGCGTGGTTACTATCAGTGGTAAATAGTACGCGAATCGTCCGCTGGTTAGCGCTGCTCGCGTTGACGGAACGCCAGAATCAACGGAATTAAAATAAGGAAGATGGACGGAGATTGGAGAACGATGCAATGCGGGTGTGATCATGGTGGTGGAATTGGTTTGATCTGGCGGATCGTCTTGCCTTGTTGTTCGTTGATGTCGCGTTTTGTGTGAATAAGTTATAATCATCTTTGTAAATAATTAACTGACAGACAGGTTTAGCTGTTTGGAAATCTAACCCTGCCCATGTCTAAGCCTGAAGACTGTGCTCTTGTGATAGTTAGTTCGGCCATCTGACGACATATTTATAAATCTATACGTGGCTTCAGAAGAACATCCAACGCCATCTAGTGATGTATGCTCGAACTTCATGCTAAAGATGGACTTTTTAAAGCCAATCGTAATGACGAACTTTGGGTTTGCTTTCGTCGTCTTTCGGTTTAAAGTAATGATGAATGCATATTGTTTTAACCATATGCGATGTGGATCTCCGTCGACTATATTAGGTAGGTCCCAGACTCCGGACTGCTTCTAAGAAATTTTCATAGAAAAACTGTACTTTGTCCGATCCAGTATTCACACCTATGAGGTAGTTCAGAGTTTATTCCGAAATATTTAAATGATTGCCTCGTTGGACTAGTGGTAAACAAGGCGCGTAGATATCACGAGCTCCTGGGTTCGGATACTAGGGCGGATAAAATCAAATTTTTCGATAGATTACATTCTAGTTTCAGACCGGGTTCTAGCATAATGGCAATTTTGCTCGGTATATTGGCAATATCCTCGCTCCCTTATACATTCGCCCTAACATAGTCGACGAAAAGTAGGTGTACAGAGTACACCTTTGCCACTCCCGCTTGTCCTCAAGCCGCATTAGTCATTAAGGCATGAAATACATGAATGCATGAATTAAATCACTTATGATGATGAATTAAATAAACCAGTGTGTCCTGCCCGTTATGGAGCAGAAACCTAGACGCGCACAAAATACAACTTAAATAAATTACGTGTGAGTCAAAAAGCCATGGAGCGAGCTATGTTAGGTATATCGCTAAGAGACTGGGTCCAAAATATGATAATCCTGGAAAAAAAAAACTTACCGACATAGCTCTAGTGATAGCAAGAAGAAAGTGGAGATGGGCAGGACCCATATGCCGGAGATCGGACAACAGATGGGGGAAAACGGTGCTTAAGTGGAGACCCCGAACCGGCCATCGAAATGTAGGAAGACAACCCGCAAAATGGACTGATGACCTGTCGAAGGTAGTTGGAAAGGATTGGATGCGAAAAACGCCAGACCGAAGGGAATGGAGCACCATGGAAGAGATAGGTCTCTTAGCCGTAGCCACCCAATGTTACTCAGCATGTAGTAGGCTATATGCTGAGTAACATTGGGTGGCTACGGGTTGATAATGATGAATTAAATCAGGATAGCAATCATAAAAATAATCAAGAATGATCTTCATTTCAACCTTGTACTCTTTCCCTCAACCTTAATCATTCCTATTGAGATCATAAGACGAATCACGCGCATGATTAAGCCGCAATTTCGCAAACAAACAAATACAGTTTATTAGCCACTATCAGATCAATTTTAGATGCACGATTTTGTAATATATTTATGTAATATATCTTTTACATGATCTTATTAACCTTTATGCTATGATTTGGTTACACTAATTGGTATACTCATAAATCGAGTTATTATAGATAATGATAATGTTTTAAAAATAATTGTAAAAACTTTAAACTATATGCTATATATATATATATATATATATATATATATATATATATATATATATATATATATATATATATATATATATATATATATATATATATATTATCACGCCAGATTCATTATATTGGTAGATTCAGGGTTAGGTAGAGAGGTCGAACAGGTTCAATAAACTTACTTGATAATCTTGAAAGAAGTGATAAGTCTTTCAAGATTTTAAGTAAAATTGTTACTAAATGGAAAAGATGAGAATGGGTATGCTCCGTTGGTTCGGGCACATAGAAGATGTCAGAAGAAATAATGATAAAATAGATATACAATACGAAAGTGGAAGGACGTAGGTACCGGGGAAGACCTCGACTATCTTACCACGACCAAATAGACCGAGTCTTATCTGAAGGACAAGTCAAGAGTCCCCGTAACCTAGGAGCGTGTATGAGAAGAACTATGATAGTCGAGGAAGCCAGTAAGTAAGGAAAGAACTTGTTGGAATTCTGTACTCTCTGCCTACCGCGCGAGGGATCTGGCGAGAGGATATCGATAGAGCGATACTACTAAAAATCTTTAATACATATTATACGAGCAGCACCTTCACCGTTGGAGGCTAATTACCATCATGTCATCATCCTCCCAGCAAAGTCGTGTTCCGGCTTGTTGTGCGGAGTAGCCATACGAAGACTCGGTTAAACTTCATTCTCCTCAGCCTATTTTAGATTAAGTATATAGGCTATTACTGAGTCAGCGAACCACCACTGTCACTTTCTATCAGTTGAGATGGGGGCCAGTCGCTGACCAGACCTTAAAAAAAAGCGCAGCGCGTTGTAATCACGAGGATTTGAACTCAAAAGGTTCAAATTCTTGGTAGAACAAATGTAGTTTTTCGAACGAAAACTTTCCAGTATGAGTCCGGAGTCTGGAATTGTGCCCGGTATATGGCAATAGGATTACCCCTATTACATGGAATCTAACATCGTCGGCAAAATTTGGGTGTACTCGCTATATCTCTGCCACCCCTGCTAGGGGAATATAGGCGTGACGAGGTTTTATTTTATTTTACTAAATCTTTAACAAAATAACCAAAGTCACAGACTTTGGACGTTCAGTATCGCCAAAATTGTATCTTTTTCATTTTTAACCAAAGAAACGTAGCTCCAAGCTAAGATTAGCTCCTGCGTCATAGGTGCGTTTACAAACACAAAATTCACATACGCAAACACCCAGACAGAAACAAATGTTTGTGAGTCACCATCAATATATTATTGATCAATGGGGCTTACGCAGAGATTTGACTCATGTCGAGATCGAACATGCGACCATTCAATCTAGTGGACGAAGCGGCTTAAACCCATGGACCAAGCCCTCGTTCTAAGTGGAGTGGGTAGGCCTCCCATAAAGTGGACCGAACCTGGTGAAGGACACGAATAAAATTTGAATGCGTACATCAGAAAGACGGTCATTTTGGCCTTCTTTTGGGAGGGCTTTGTCCTAAAGTGGATTTGGCACAGTGGTTAAGAGCTTAAGCCGCTCCACCCACTGAGTCCAATAGTCGCGGGATCGATTCCCGCACGGTAGAAATTTTTGTGTGACCCATAGTTATTGTTTCGTTCTAGGTATTTGTGTATGTGAATTTTCATGTTTATAATCGCACCCACGACACAGGAAGAAACTCTAATGTAGAGCTACGTTTTTATGTTAAAAAAAACCTGAGCCCGATTGTAAAATTACCAGTTAAGGTTTAGACATATTGTTGTAGCCACGCGTTCTTCAATACGGCAGCTCACATTAAACCGGAAGTAGACTATTTGTGATTTATGGTGTATACAAGCTGCATCGTAAAAAACGCAAGACCGCAGACACCCTGATTAGATAATTGCCTCACAAAGGCAATACGAAATCCAAATTTCCAGATTTAATATATTTTTTACCCCTTTTTCAAGCACTTTTAAACCTCAATTAACAATGAAAGTTGTACGTGTATGTTTTATTTAAAATCTCTAAATCGCTTTCTTAATACACCTTGTATAATTATGAAACGCCAGATCGAAGGTGGCCGCAGTTAGTGACAAAACGGTGGTTCACAGACCCACTTAATTACATCACGGCTATCTTAATTTCATTTACGTCACATTACGTACAGGCAAGTGCAGTGTGAGACAGCCATCTGCCAGATGGACCAACAATCTTTTGAAGATCGTGGGAACTAGTTGTATGCAGGTGGCTTCGGACCGGTTGCGCTGGAGGGCGATTGGGGATGCCTATGTTCAGCAGTGGACAAGTATTGGCTGAGGATCTGATCAGATATGATGATCTTAATTACATTACGGCTCGGTTCATTGAAGTACGCAAAGCGCTGATACAAAACGGCGGACGGTCGTATAGACGTATTACTTCTACCTCCATATGTATGTCGTATCCTATTTAAGTAACCTTTAAACCTTGTCTATAGACATACTCTATGCCTTTAATAATTGTATGAGTGTGTTTAGTTGTGAAGCGATGACAGCTGTCAGATGACGAATTACCGATGACAGATAGTCGATGTAAGATGGCGGACGGCGCTGCGTTGTCATTCGATTAGCAACGTGATGAGCGGTCGGACGTATGGTGGAGCAGCTAACCTCACTGCATTCCATGTTATAATATTAATCTGTAGTTATAGTGCGCATCCTCAAATATCAAGGAAAATCAGTGTACCGGACGAGAACCCCAGTATTATTTCAAGATTTCCTTAATGTTTGATCACTATGCAGACGACTGTGAAAACAAAGATAAACCAACTTTCACCGTTACTAGCATCGAAACGGCCATCCCGAAACCTAATCGCTGACATTCATATAATCATGGCCTTGCGGAGTTTTAAAGCATAGCCATAGTTTATTCAATCCTTCGCTTAAAAACGGAATGTTTCATTTTTTTTAAAAACTTAGCCCCACACTAGGATTAATTCCTGTATCGTGGGTGCGTTTACAAACATGAATATTCACAAACACAAATACCCAGACCGGAACAAATAACTGTGGATCACATAAAGATTTGTCCCGTGCGGGAATCGAACTCGCGACTATTAGACACAGTGGGCGGAGCGGCTGAAGCTCATAACCACTGCACTAAGTCATCCGTCATTGCTCTTTTTTCTATTATTAAAAATAATAGAAAAAAGAGCAAATCCCCAGGACATACTAGAGAATATCGTGCATCAATTTTGCGTTACGATATAACTAATAGTGAATTTGACCTTCAACCTTGAACCAAAACGTGATACGTTGGATTAATTCAATGCAAATTGCGATCACGTGGAAGCGAGAGCTTATCTGATGTAGAGTAATGATTTGTGATGGGAATCGTAAGTTGGGTCTGAGCGAAACATCATTTATTAGATACTGCAGGCCCTAATTTCAAGACCTCGAAGTAAAAACACGGGCGTGTTCTGCGAACGAAGTCCTAAAATCCAGTATCGACGGACGATTTAGCGTAGTGGTTAAGAGCTTAAGCCGCTCCGCCCACCGTGTCTAATAGTCGCAGGTTCGATTCCCGCACGGGACAAATCTTTGTGTGATCCACAATTATTTGTTCCGGTCTGGGTATTTGTGTATGTGAATTTTCATGTTTCTAAACGCACCTACAACACAGGAATGAATCAGAGTGAAGGGCAATGTGTTATTTTTTCTTTAATAAAGAAAAAAGTATATATATTTGGCATAAATAACCTTATGGATGGGCACAGCAGTTGCGAATGTGATTTATTTTGTTTGGCATATGAAATTTCGTTCTATGGGGCCGTCGAGACGCTTCTATTAAACCGCGTTCTTGATAAATGCCTATTCGCAAGCGCAGAGTTCTGAGGGCACTGACAATGCTATTTTCCATTCTTGACTCTCCTGCTTCGCCTGATTATCTTTTCTCTCATTTTCATCTATGTTCTAATCATGATAAACATCTTCGCTCTTCAAATAATCGTCTTCTTCAATGCCCTCCTCACCGCTCTGATTTTATTCACTCATCTTTCTCTGTCCAATCCATCTTACTCTGGAATGCACTACCTCAGGATATCAGGATGGCTACAAATCGCTTGTCTTTTAAAAGTAAAGTACAAGAGTATCTTCACGAAACTTTGGCAGAGTTATCTCAATAAAATTTCATTTTATTATAAATATGTATGTATGTATTTGTTGTGTGTATAAGTATATATATTTATTTGTTATATGTATATATTTAGTCAGATATATGTATGTATGTAGTAAGGGTCTATGTGTTTTGATTTGTATGATCTAATATATATTTCTTCCACTGACTTTTTGCTTCCTGTGAATTTGCACCTGCTTCAATCTTTTCTGCATCACCCTAAGGTTGACTGGTAGAAAATGCCTCAGGCATTAAGTCTGCCTTTGTACCAATTGTGCAAAAAGTATTAAATAAATAAATAAATAAAAGAAAGAAAAGAAAGAAAAATAATTTATTTTGTGCTCACACAACTAAACACAAAAGAATGAAATCAGTAACAAATGTAATTAACATGACAAAAGAGTAACAATAAAAAGGTAGAAATGCAAAGCAGTGATTGTGTGAGACCCAAAATTGGTCCCTGCCTCAGCTAATACCGCAGCTGTATTATGCTGCAGCGCTGATCTTCCGGCAGCGCCATATTTCGGTAACATCACGGGCGGTCTCTTTCAGATATATGTATTAAAGTCTAAAACTACTAAGGCATATATATAAAAAGCACTCGAGCAAACGAGGGGTTAACAAACTAGAATTAAAATTAAGAATTAAATAAAATTAAAAATTAAAATTATGAATAAAAGCGGGGACGAAGCTGAAAGCGGAACTGCGAGAACTCTGAATATGGAATTTGCATGGCGATTCGCATGGCCACCCCAGAGTTGCTGGAGTAAAATTGTTCTATCAAGAATTTTATAACCAAAATAATAAAAGGGACACAAAGGCCATCACTGCAAAGTCACAGGTCTCGGGTTTAAACCAAGGCACCCAATATTATGATCCATTTTGAAAGCACTTCCGAGTGTCTGTTTAAGCTGAAATTTGTCATACTTATGTAAAGTCGGTGACAATGCAATAATATGCTATCATGGAGCTGGTCTGATGATGGAGTCGGAAAGTACCATATGTGAACCATACAACGTAACCCTCTTCTGTTTATGCTTGTTGGATTGGTAATGACAAACTCTATTTAACCAGATGGGTCTTCAGGGGTATTCAGGGTCTAATGATGAAGCCAAAAGGTGGCCAATGGAACTACCAAACAAATCAATATAACCCCACCGTGCTGGGGCTTGTTGGATTTGTCTTGACGAGTACTTTAGACCCGGATGGTGTCCAGGGCTTCACGATGTAGTAGAAAGAAACCCATAGAAACTCCTCAACTTATCAAGATATCTTCGTAGTGTTTTACTGTAAAAGCTAGTTTTTAAAGTTATTTGTAAATTATACAGCTTTAATCCGCGGTAGTTTTACACCATTATGCATCTTATGCAGCTTTAGTACAGCTTGAAGCTGTAAAAGGGCGGTTACTTCCTCTGGAGTGGAAGCCAGAGAGGTATGTAAGGAAAGAACCTGTTGGAACTTTGTACTCTCTGCCTACCCCGCAAAGGATCTGGCGTGATGATAGAGATAGATAGATACTTGGTCTCTTAAGCAGCAGTTTTGCTACTTGGGCTGTGGTGGAATAGTATGATTATATCAACAAAATATTGTGCTGACTGCTGTAACTATTTCTTTTGTGCTGACTCCGGACTGCAACTGACAACTCTCATAATGATTGGTCAGCGACTGACCTCTACCACACCTGATGGAAAATGGCGATGGGGCTGAAGATGTGACGCACTGACTTAGTAATGGCCTATTCACGCTGAAACAGGGTGAGGAGATGGAAGTTAGACCACGTTCCGAATTGGTACGATTGGAATAGACACGCCTCTTTGTAAGACACCTCTGCGAACATTCCGGAACGCGACTGGGATGCTTGTTGGCATGATTGCTGGTAGGGGGGTGACCAGCCACGGGCGTAGCCTACTACCGGTGACAGTACTGCTCGTTTAGTACTGCCCAGGGAGCACGTGCAGGAAAACGATAGTAAGGCCTACGGACGCGAGCAACTTCGACTCCTAAGACTTATTTATTTATGAAAATATACACCATCGACTCATCACACACAATAGTTAACAATGTAAAATACAGATACAGTCTAAGACAAGGTGACAAGCCTTTATAGGCATATACAGCATTTAAGATACTTCATAATTTCTGTTACCGTCTAATGATACGATACGCAAAAGACAAAATGATTAAAAAATCAAACATCACACCATTTTATATTACAAACAGTTCCGTAAAGCGTCTGTCGGAACCTTCAAAAGTTCACGACAAAATCATAAAGAATTGATGATCGAACAAAATCGAACGATATGAAAAAATTGTTAATTGATTCCATCAAGTTGTTAATTAGCGTTGATGTATCGTTATGTACCCGGAACAGGTTTATTGTAGAACATGGCTTTAAATTGGCCAAGTTATTAACAGAGGATACACCTATTCCGTATACATACATCGATATTTTTTTATACATCTCTATTCATCTACATCAGCGTTTTTCAACGGGGGCTGCAACCCCCTGGGTGGTCGCAAAGCCTCTATAAAGGGGTTGCGGGAGTCGCGAAGCCTAAGTAAGAAAGAAAAAACGGATCTATCTATCTATATCATCACGCCAGTTCCCTTTCGGGGTAGGCAGAGAGAACAGAGTTCCAACAAAAAAAAGATAGTTTAAAAATATATTTTTATACCGAGTTATTAGATTTACTCGAATGTTACAAAGAAAATAAAACTATTTTTCGGATTTTATCGCGGTTCATTTTTGATTTTTAAGTTCCCGACGTTTCGAGTGCTTTGCAGTACCCATGGTTACGGGTATATTTTTTTTATTAGGAAAATGTTAATTACCGTGCATTATTGTTTGGTTAATACAAGTCAACAAGAATAATAAAATACTTACGACTCGCATTCACATTAATGTGTAGGTTGCACTTGTTTTTCGTTAACTAATTTCTCCCATCTTGGAACCTTTTTTGCGGCATGCTATGTATTCGATGTAAAATGATGTCTGTTGTAGGTACCTAATTATGTATTAAGCCAGTACCTAAATATAAAAATTAATAAAAATGATGGGCGGACATAATAAAATACAAATTATAAACAGCGGAGGGTATACCCTCGTTGCGAAAGATTTTTTCATAGTGGGGGGTCGCGTAATGAAAATGGTTGAAAAACACTGATCTACATCATGATTTGCGTGGTAGGCACATAGTACGGAGTTCCAAAAGGTTCTTTCCTAATAGACCTTCCTTGCTTCCTTCACTCTCATAATTCGTCTCTTACACACTCGCCGGTTATGGCGAAAAAAATAATTATATATGTTTTTGTTGTCCACCCAATTGTATTTGACGGACGGCTTGGTCAAGTTCAGCGTTAGTCGCTTCACCCACTGAATTGAGTAGTCACGGGTACGATACCCGCACGGGACAAATGCATCCACGACACATGAATAATTCTTAGTGGGCTACGTTTTCTATTAAATAAGGAAAGAAGATTATATAATAGGTTTGATCAAGAACTGTACTAGCCCTTAAGGTTTCATCAGTCTAAGCTAAAGAACGTCCAATGCAAGACAAAAGCCTCCCAAAGATCGCCATGATGACAGACTGTAAGGTATATTTAAAAAAATTCATATATTAATCCATCTATGTATCCATATCATCACACCATATCCCTTGCAGGGCAGTGCAGAGAGTACATAGTTCCAACACGTTCTTTCTTTACAGATCTCTCTGGCTTCCTCCACTCACATAGTTCATATATCATAGTTTATTCATAAATTAATGATACAGAATATCATGTATGTACATACGTGAATATCGACACTAAGACGTATGTCTTAGTCTGGATATATGGGCCAGACAAAGATTTGTCGTGTGCTGTGATCAAAGCTACGTCTTCTTAATAAGACGAGCGGAGCAGCCTAGGTACCAACTACTGATTCAAATCTTTATCTGGTGTATATATTTTTAAAAGCTTTTATTTAACTTGCAATGTTAAATAAGTTCAGCTCAAATGTTGCAAGTTGATTAAAACACTTCTTGATATCCTAAGGTGTTAACATTTTTATGGTGAGATTGATCTGATTCTACTACCGTTTTTTTTTTATTAAACGTAGACCCTAGGATTTATTCCTGTGTCATGGGTGCGTCAACAAACATGAAAATTCACATACACAAATAGCCAGACCGAAACAAATAATTTGAAAAGAGATTGAAAAGTTTTTAGGGCCACTTAAAACTATAGTACTAATCAAGACAATTCCATCAGGCTCAAACACGAAAATCGATTCCAGTGCAATCGATTAGAATTAATTCAAAGGTAGATTTTATTTACCGAGTCTTATCTGAAGGAAAAGTCAAGAGTCTCCGTAACCGGCGAGCGTGTATGAGACGAACTATGAGAGTCGAGGAAGCCAGAGTAAGGAAAGAACCTGTTGGAACTCTGTACTCTCTGCCTACCCCGCAAGGGATCTGGCGTGAGGTTATAGATAGATAGATAGGTATATTTTATTAAAACAATGTTTTAATAAAATATATCTTTGAATTAATTCTAATCGATTGCACTGGAAACGACTGAACTATTTCAGTCGTTTCGACACTCGCCTATAGCGCCCAAAGGCCACCGAAAGCTGACGAACGTAGTTTCGGTTTCGGCTGGATTTCTTCCGAAACCAAAACTACAATTTGTGCTGAAGCTGGCCGAAACCTAACCCGGTACGGAACCCTCAGAGCGCGAGTCCTACTCGATCTTGTCCAGTTATTATTAAAAACGTAGCCCCATCCTATTATTTATTCCTGTGTCGTGATACTTCATATACACAAATACCCAGACCGAAAAAAATAATTGATGGTCACAGAAACACGATTTTCCCCTGCGGGAATCGAACCCGCGACTATTAGACACAGTGAGCCGCTCCGGCTTAAGCTCTTTACCATTGCGATAAATCGTCCGTCAAGGATTGGCTTCAGAATAAGGAACTCCCCAGCATAGACACGAAATTTTGTACACACATTAATTTTGATTGACCGTTTTAAATTGCGCGATTTTGTACAATAATTTATTTACAATGCTACAAGGATATTTTGGCCTGTGGAAGACATTAACAGGATGGTGTAAAATTGGGGTTATCTATCTATCTATATCATCACGCCAGATCCCTTACGGGGTAGGCAGAGAGTACAGAGTTCCAACAGGCTCGTTCCTTACATACCTCTCTGGCTTCCTCTACTCTCGTAGTTAATCTCATACACGCTCGCCGGTTACGGAGACTCCTGACTTGTCATTCAGATAAGACCCGGTCTATTTGGTCATGGTAAGATAGTCTAGGTCTTCCCCGGTACCTACATCCTTCCACTTTCGCATTGTATATCAGTTTTGTCATTCTTTCTTCGGACATTATTTCTATATGCCCGAACAAACGGAGCATACCCTTTCTCATCTTTACACCGATACTCTCATTCATACCTATTTGCTTTCTTACTACGCTGTTGCGAATACGGTCGGTCAGCTTCACTCCGCACATCTTCCGCAGAGCTCGCATTTCCACCGCATTTATCGTACTTTCATTCTCCTTCTTACATACCCAGCTCTCGCTGCCATATAACAGCGTTGGGACAAGCACTCCATTATGTATGGCCAGCTACGCCTTTCGGCTTAAGTACCGGCTCCCAAGTAGCTTTCCCATCGCGCCATTCACTCTGTTCCCTACACTATCATTTAGTAAAAATTTCCTACTTCCATGGAAATATTATAACAGGTGGGTTACTAATTAAAAAACATTTCACTTGATGACAACGTTAGTTCCGCTTTTGGTTGCAGGACAAAAGATCCTGGTATGACTCCATAACTACTCTAATGAGATTGAATTCCAATTACTTATAAAGGTACTTGGCCTTTTTTCGCATGTTTGTTTAAATAATATTTGATGCGGTCATGTTGGTACAAATTATTGATTACTGACATAATATCATACATATGAAGCATCGTATTATAAAAAAAAATATCTAAAAAAGTTATCTCAATATTCTTCTATGCAAATAATTTTATAATATTCGATTGGAAATTATAAATTTGATAGCTTCTGATATTTCGTCTAATCTAGATGCTAGCAAAAACTTGTGCTTAAATTAATTTAGTCATTCATAAAAATGAGCAGTGTATGCATTATTAACTATATAAATAAATAAAATTTAAGTGTCTGTTTGTAATGGCAAAGGAACAGCTTTTTACTAAATGCGTTTAAAAAACTGTTATTTTGTTATAAGTACCGTATACGTACATACATACGAAAATTTCACTTGAGCGAAGTCGCAGGTAACAGCCAGTCTCAATATAAATTTAAAGTCTTGTTGTTCTAGCGGCGCTAGCTGCAACCTAAGATTACACAGTCCTGGATTCGAACCTCGGTCGGACAGTGTTATTTTTTTTTAAATGTAATTCCGCACTAGGACTTATTCCTGTGCCGTAGGTGCGTTTGATAACATAAAATTTACTTAGAAAAACACCCAGAAACTTATAGGTCACGGTTAATATAGGGCCTGCAAAGATCGATACTGCGCCTATTCGATCCAATGAGCGAGCCGGCCTAAGCTCCTTACCACTAAACCAAACCGTCATTGTGGGTTTGTCCTTTAAAAAATCAATTCAGAGGTTAGAATTGCGTAAAAAGACAATGCCGCCATACATTAGTATGCCGCTCAGTACGAAACTTCAAGTCATTGCGTCAAAACGAAATGTGCTTTAGTTTAAAGAGAGTTTTATGTATTTTCTATATTACCAAGTATTTTTGAGATCTACTTCCGAAATTTGTAGTTATTATCGATCAAATTTTTGAGGTTAGATTTAAAAAAATACAAACTCTTCATCTCAGCGACCTTATTTCACTATATCATAATTATTTATCTTTATCCGAGTACATAACAACGTCTGATGTGAGCAGATTACATACGTTTTGAGATTTTTGTCCGAATTTATCGCGCAAACGAAACGACATCGCGATCTAATTCGACCATAGCGCCATCTATCGCGGTCGGGGGTAAGTAAGCCGGTATAGTCAGAGCTATGGTGTTACAACGATTAAAATTCCTGAATTTATGAAGGCACAAAAAATTGTAAACTTGTTTAAAAAATATGCATAACAAAATGGATTTTAACAACAATCTTTACCATTCCATGCCTACCTTTATAAAAAAAAAATCATTAGCATAACTGAGTTAAACATTGTAAATCAATTAAATAAAGACCGCAGTGTATCGAATCATAAAATGGCGGAAGATTTCAAATAAAACAATTTTAACGAGAAACAAACAATAGATTTTTTTATTGTGTCTATACATATTAGTATTTCCTGAGAATTCATACCTTAAACAATATTTAAGATATTTTTTTAACAATATGTGTATATACAAGGTGTACCATATTCCAGTTGTCAACGCAGACCTTAGACACTCCAATTAGATTATTGCTTTACGAATTCAATAGCAAAATCAAACTATCAATTTTAAGGACTTTTCTACCATTATTTTTAAGCTCTTTGGTACCCAAATAAACATTAACATTTATTAAATAATTAACTTTTGTAGGCGTATTGAGGTGCGTGTAACAGAAAAAAAAACATTTAAAATAGCTGTAATGCCTGGAGTAATTATACAATTTTGTGTTGACTGCAAAGTGAGAGGTCTCGGGTTCAAACCCCGGCACCTTTGTCTTTTCGAAAGCATGTGCGTATTTAAAATTAATTATCACTTGCTTTAACGGT
The DNA here is from genome assembly GCA_905147815.2 of Phalera bucephala. Taxonomy (NCBI): domain Eukaryota; kingdom Metazoa; phylum Arthropoda; class Insecta; order Lepidoptera; family Notodontidae; genus Phalera; species Phalera bucephala. The sequence goes on along the minus strand of LR990625.1, from coordinate 23,865,468 downwards.
GATCTGGGTGACGAATTGGGCCAGCGTGGTGGACTATGGCCTAAACCCTCTCAGTTTGAGAGGAGACCCGTGTCCAACGGTGGGACAGTTTCTTAACAGGGCTAATATTATATTATTATACTTTTTTTTAATACAGCGAACAGGATGAATAACTGCATTTTTTTTTTAATTAAAAAAAAAACTATTTTTTTAAATCTTTGGATTCGATTCAGTAGCCGATTTAAAACAAACTACCTTAGTCTTGCATTAATTATGTTACAACTTGTACATACGTAGGTAAGAATAATAAATATTAATGGGAAGGCTAATTACAAGGAAATATTTATTTAAAAAATCTGTCACGCTTATATTTCCAAAGAGGGAGTGGCAGAAGTGTACTGCGTACACCTACATATTATCGCCGACGATGTTCAGTCCCGGGGTAATTGGGGGCGAGCCTATTGCGAATTGTACCACATGGCTATTGATTCTTTTTCCAGCTAAAAAATACACTTTATCCTACCGTGGATTTGAATCCAGGGCCATGAGATTTCTAGCTGCTCTATACTCCACAACACAACCAAGGCATGTTCTTTTTTATTTTTAAAAGTCATAATTACACTATTACGCGTATATTTTCCAGGCGGGGCTGGCAGAGGTGTACTGTGTACACTTGTGTTTTGCCTGCGATATTAGGACCCAATTATATGAGGTAAGCCCAGTACTTCGTAAGTAAGCCTCTTGTCATTATATCGCAAGTTTTTTTCCATACAAAAAGTATACTTTGTCCTACCTTGAATTCAAATCCAGGACCTTGTAAGCACCAGTTGCTCTTGCCAGTGCAAAAGACCACCGAAGCAAGTGAAATTAACCTGTATACAAAGTGTAACATAATTAACGCATGACCTGAAAGTAGTTTGTTCTAAATCGGCAACTGAATCAATTTCAACTCATTTTAAAATAAGTTATTTTTTTTTCAATAAATGCTTGTTTCAGTTCGCTGTATTAAACAAAATTCAATAATTATTCAAAGAATAACGGCTATTTTATATGTATTTCTATTACACACACCTCAATACGCATACAAAAGTTATTTAATTATTAAATTTTATGGTTATGGATCACGAGATGATGATTTGATGATTTTTCTAACGAAAAAATTCCCAGGATGAGTCCGGAGTCTGGAATTGTGCCCTGTATATGGCAATAGGCTCGCCCCCTATTACATGGGACCTAACATCGTCGGCGGAACGTGGGTGTACTCAGTACTCCTCTAGCACCCCCGCTTGGGGAATATAGGCGCGACGGGTTTTTTTTTACTTTGGGTACCAAAGAGCTTAAAAAAATGGTAGAAAACCCCTTAAACTTGGAAGTTTTCGTATTGAATTCGAAAGGCTATAATCTAATTGGGATGTCTGAGGTCTTGGGTTATTTATGTTACACGTTGTATAAATCAATATCTAGCACTACATTATAATTAGTGCGTAACTATCCGGCATTGAATGAATTAGCTAATTAGTATCAAAACATTACACTTAATAACTAGGTATTAAATACTTACAAAATTAATCAATCATTGTTTTTTAACGTTTTTTTTTTGTTGTAAAACATCAATAGTTTTTGACAGTCACGTATTGAATTGGGATTAAATATTAAGTGAATTTTTTTGGTTAATTAAATAGGCTTTAATTTTAACACGGAATAAAGCACATGGTTAAGTATTTCGTGACGATATTATCACGATGTTTCTATGTGGTGGTCAAACATAGTTATTTGTATGACTAATTAATGAGACTTGATGGTTCCAAGGTTAAACAGCTTTTAGCTCGGTAGGTCAGAGATGGGTGACCGTTTGAGGCATTTTCATATTTGAGCACCTTCATGCTTCAGAAACCACACCGAGCGGATCGCGGATACCTCTTATTGTGATAGTCGTTAAGCCAATTTGGGAGCCTATAAGGCGGCTTGATAAGTTCCTGCAGCAGGGGACCACAAACCTGCCTCTACTAATTCACACTGGGTACGCGTTGTGGAGTATGATCGTAGTTTATTTACCTCAGTGATCGTAGTAGACAATAGTGGGATAGGACAATATAGGAACATTTATTATAATGACTCATTGCCTATAAAAATTTGCGTAAATTTTGATCCCAATGGATTAGGGGCTGGCCTGTCGCCATGTTGGGCATACAATTTTATGTATGTTTCAATTTTTTTTTGGACCTCTCATAATGTTCGCCTTTACTTTTAATAATTGACAATAGTACAGTGCTCGATAAACACAGAGGTGCAAACGGGTGTACGAACCCCGGACCTAGTGATATCAAGGCCTTGTGAATTCACTATGTGTCATGTATCTGTAGTCTTTAAACTACCTTTCATAAGGGCATCATGGTTGGCCCGTGAGTTGAGCCAAGGAGATAATGACACAACTAAAAACCAAGAACAAGCAAAAACAAGCTTTTTAGCCGTGATATTAAAGTACTTATTCAAATAATAAAATATTTGAGTTATGTCGTTATTGAATTCGGTGAGCCATATGCATCCATTTAAATTAAGCAGAGCACGAAACTTTAGTAATTTGCTTAATAACGTGGAAAATTTAGCGAAGGAACATGTTTGGAATTAATTATCAATTTATATTCTTGAAATATGTAAAGGAGAAAGAGAATTAAATAAAAAAGACAAGACTGCTGGGTTTCTTGCCTTATCTTTTCAGTGGAGACCGCGTTCCGATCCGGTGGTAGATTAGTAGTTAGATTAGATAAAATGTAAGTTGACAATTGTACTGCATACCCCGCATGGGAACTGGCGTGATGGTATAGATAGATAGACAATTTGTAAGTGCCTTCGCAGGATTTATACAAAGTAAACTATTTGAGTCTGAGTTGTCAAAAAGATTAATTTCACTTTACCACTTTATTCAGAATATGCAAAAAACCTTTTTTTTGAAATGGAAAAAAATCTGATGACGGTTTTCAACGCGAACTAAAACAATTTGCTATAAAAAATCACACGTGATCTGACATATGATTCGAACTCCAAAAACTCTTGATCTCCAGTAAAACCATGCACCAGGGTCATGAGGCTGTCATGTTTCAGTCTTACTGAAATAAATGACAGAAAATATGCTAGCTTCATTTTAATTTCCCATACCACTTGTTTCCCTTTCTTTCTAATTAAATTTGCTGCGGGTCCCAACACAGTTAAAGTACGGGATACCTCAAGGTTCGAGGCTTGGTTTCATCTATGGAGATCATTTTGTATCCTGGCTTACAGGCAATGTAGTAAGAATGTGCGGCGGGCTTAGTCCTTCATTTTTTTTAAGGACTGGTCAATCTTCGGGAAAGGAAGGAGAAACGGATCTTTTGCCCAATTGACACTTTTCATCATGAGATATGTCTCATCTAATGAAAAGTGTAGCTGGCCGATGTAGCGCGCTGACTCAGTTATATCCTATTCACCCTTAAAAAGGCTGAGAAAACGAAGGTTAGACCGATTTCTTAATCAGTATGATTGGGTTAAGAGGGGGTTTTATAACAAAATTCCCATTGACGTCACTAAACTTAGTGAAAATAAGTTCAAAGCTTGTGTAAAACGAACACTTTGTAAGCAAGCTTATTATTCAATAGAAGATTATTTAAAAGATAAAAATGCTTGGATAGATGCTATTCCAGCTCCACTTGAGTCATGACAACCTATTCAACTGTTGTTTGTTAACATTCCCTCTCTTCCTTCTATTAATTTAATACAATGTATACTTTTTTTTGTAAATGAGGGAACCATGTAGCCATTCTTTAGACTCACCTGATGACCAACCTACATTGTTCTCCCATACCCTACAACAGAATGTAGATGAAAAAGTTTGTAATTTCTTATTTTAAAAGAGTAACCGTGGAGTTTCTTGCCCTTCTTCTCCACAGGAATGACATTCCAAAGTGGCGGTAGAGTCTTTATTACTTTTCTGACGATTCATAAATACTGTAATGGTTTACATGAATAAAAAATATTCTGATTCTGATTGGGTTAGAGGAGAGGTGGGTACCTCTTTGTAACGCCGCTCCGGGCAACATAACGGAACACGACTGGGTCGCTTGGTGGCATGACTTTGCTGGGAGGGTGGTGACCAGCCACGGCAGTAGCCTACTACCGGTACAGCTCTAGTATGAATTGGTGTTAATATTTTTAACTACTATATCATGGTTTTAATACTCGTATTTAGTTAAGATGATGAAAATATATTTTCCCTATATTAAATTACTACAAATATTAATAGTTCAGATATATTTATTTTTTGAGTTTAATATACATTAAAGTACACTTTACCGTTACAATGATTTTATTATCATCTAGTCTTCAAATGTCTTTAAGTCTTCAACATTTACCCCAAAAAGTGGTAATCTTTCCGGGCTGCCAACATTACGCGGGTGGGAAGTGCGGTGAGTGCGGGACGTTTGTTAAATTTTCGGCGTTACCGCGCGGCGTGCACTTACGACTGGGCGAGCTTCTGAATTATTTTTATTCTAAGCTTAATAATTACAAAAATATAAGTCTTAAAAACATGAATCCAGTGCCATTATTTAGCTTATACAGTCAGCTCGCTTATGACCTTTGCGTCAGGGCTGGGTGAGGGAGCTGGGGACCCCTCCCCTGCCGCCTCACCCAGCTGCGTAGAATGACCGAAACCGGCGCTCTCGCTTCTTTCTATCAATCTTTAACACTAAAAGCGACTCTCTGACAGACGTTTCCCGTTAAACAGTCACACCCGATTTTTTCTTGTTTAGCCTCCTGTTCGACAACCGCATGCGATCGTGGCGTGAGCTGCCGCTGTGGCTGGCAGACTTCGGCGAGCTGCACCGCAATGAGCTCAGCGGGGCGCTCACCGGACTCACTAGAGTCAGCCGCTTCCAGCAGGACGACGCGTAAATCATCTGCGCGCCGCAACACATCGAGCATCGGTTGTTCGTTTGCCTCAACCCAGGGATTACGTAACCAAACTAAGTCCTAAGGATGCAAACAGCTTTGGCCCCATATGAAAAAAGCTTACTTTTATTTTGAAGACGGCCTCATTGGTGTAGTGGCGAAAAATATGCCAGAGCCATTCTAATCATAGTTCGGACAGTATGTAGTTGTTCTATTGAAAAATTACAAATATGGAATTGTGCCCGGTATATGGAAATAGTCTTGTCCCTCATTACATGGGACCTAACATCGTCGGGGAATAGTGGGTGTACGCAGTACACCTCCGCTACCCCCGCCTGAGGAATGTAAGCGTGACGGTATTTATTTAATTTAATGAGATATACAATTCGAATGACGCTTTTGTTCTTTGTTACAACATTTTAATTGATGTAGTGGCACTGGTTTAGTAATTAAGCGTTGATCACGATCCAGACAATGACTCGATATGGAGCAATTGAACTTTCATTTGAATATATTTTATTGTGTTTTAGTGAGGTGTGAGTATCAATTGATGATAGTTAAGGCTATAGAATAAAGGTTTCGCTACTTAGCTAACTTAGCGCGATGGGAGCGTGATGGTGGTGCGACCTGGGGAGTTGTAATGAACTGAATTGTACAGGATCCGCCACATAGCTCCGCCAGGCTCGGCGCGACGGTAGACGTCGCTACCCGACGACTTCGCGCCCGACCTAATTACAAACGAAGAACGGCGGGAGCTAGACGCCAATACGCATGTAAGCGGGACGCTAATGCTGGGGTGCTAATCGCACCCGCAGTGTTACATGCGCGTCGCGTTGCCGACCGCCAACCGAGCGCTAGCCGAGCGCTTCCGTCGCGCTCTGTCGGATATGTGACCAAACCTTAAAGTCTCTTAACACACTATTAAAACTATGCAGTTATTGTAAATATGACGCCACATTTCGTGATTAGTTGGTGTGCACATTACATCTTTTCCATCCCCGCTTGGGGAACACAGATATTACGTTTAAATTTTGATAATTTTTGTCATAAAGAAATACCTAACGTTATAAAAAATAATCGTTACGCCTTTATTCCCCAAGCGGAGGTGGCAGAGGTGTACTATATATAAAATCAATATCTGCAAGCTTCCATAATAGAATTGGGAAGACAAAACACTTTGTCTGACCTAGGATTCGAAACCAAGACCTCGTGATCGCACTTTGCACCATTAAACCAATGAGGCATGCCTCCATCATTATTTGGACAGTTATTTAATTAGTCAAGGCATTCATTATAACCACCCATTTCTGAGTGTAGGTCTCTTCCATGGCACTCCGTTACCTTCGTTGTTGCGTTCTTCGTATCCAATCCTTTCCAGCTACATTCGTCAGGTCATCAGTCCGCCTTGCGAGTTGTCTTCATACATTGCGATGGCCAGTTCGCGGTCTCCACTCAAGGATCCTTTAGCCCTATCTAATATTTATCCATCATTAAAAAAACCATAATTAGTTTAAAGTGTCACGAACTGCTCTAAGCCTTGTTTAAAAAGGATTTTTAAACGAAAAAAAAAAAAACAATAAATAATTGCTTAAGTCAATTAAAAATTAAACTACTTTTAATTTACTTGATTCTGATGAAACTTAAAGCTAAATCCCCTCCATTTTAGGGAAAACCCATATTTGTACGTACACAGTGCATAAATAGGTGTTTTTAATTATAACCACTTATATACCTGTTATTATTTTTATTAATTGATCATCCAATGTTAAATGTTGCGAATAATACATTTTAAAATATTATATCAATACTTTAAGAAAATTAAATAACTTAATGATATCTATATCATCATCTAGATCCTTTGCAGGGTGGGCAGAAAGTACAAAGTGCGAACAGGTTCTTTCCTAACAGGCCTTTACGGGTTCCTGCATCGGAAAAATAAACTCGTTGGTTTAGTGACGTAGCGATCATGAAGATTCGAATCCTAGATCGGACGATATTTAGATTTTCTATTAAAAAATTTCCAGTATCATTCCGGAGTCAGTAAAACGATAAAAATACCGACACACAACCTATACTGGCAGAGGAGTATTTTGTGTATAACATGTCATCGGCGATGTTAGTCTAATGAATATACCGGTAAAATTATCAAGCACAATTCCAGACTTCATATTGCTATTAAGAACATTTCGATAGAAAAATCACACTTGGCCAACCTAGGATTTCAACACAAGACCTTGCGATCACCATCCACACTATCCACCAATATACCAACGATGCAGTAAATTCTATCTATCTCTATACTACTATCTATATCATCACGCCAGATCCCTTGCGGAGTTGGCAGAGAGTACAGAGTTTATTTATTTATTTAATTCTTCATGCACTATTGGTACAAAGGCGGACTAAATGCCTGAGGCATTATCTACCAGTCTACCTTAGGGTGATGCAGAAACGAGTGAAGTAGCTGCAGAACCATAGAACATATATATGACGTAACATATATATAATCAGTAGAATAAATATTATATCGAACTGACATATAACGATGTAATATATATTTATAATATATCATTTATGAATTGGGCAAAGAAAGAAGAGTGAATAAAATTAAAAATGGTGAGAAGGGAATTGAAGAAGACGATTATTAGAAGAACGAAGATGTTTATCATGATTAGAGCATAGATATTGAAAATGGGAGGAAAGATAATCAGGTGAAGCAGGAGAGCAAAGAATGGAGAATAGCATTGTCAGTGCTCGTTCCAACAGGTTCTTCCCTTAAATACCTCTCTGGCTTCCTCCACTTTCATAGTCCGTCTCATACACGTTAGCCGGTTACAGAGACTCTTGACTTGACCTTCAGATAAGACGAGGTCTATTTGATCATGATGAAATAGTGTAGGTCTTCCCCGGGACCTACATCCTTCCACTTTCGCATTGTATATCTGTGTCATTCTTTCTTCTGACATTCATTCTGCATGCCCGAACCAACGGAGCATACCTTTTCTCATCTTTACACCGATACTATCTGAAATAAAACTATTTTTCGGATTTTATTGCGGTTTATTTTGTTTTTTAAGTTCCCGACGTTTCGAGTGCTTTGCAGCACCAATGGTCACGGGAAGTACTGAGGTGTTAGACGTTCAAAACGCATAGTTGTTCCGGGGTACTCTCAAACTTCTTAATTATTTTTGTTGTATATATTAAAATAAAAATAATTCGATTCTACTCTTTAGCAAATCTATTAAAAAATGTTTCAATCAAATCCCTTCACTTACGCCCTTAACAGTAATCTATCAAATCTAATGATGTATCGATTAAAATATTAAATAATAGCTCAAAAATAATTATCTCACTAACAACAATAACCCCATCCACCCCGCATTCTATAACTTATACAATATTTTGACGGACGAGGTCACTCACGTTATAACTAAAAGTATCAAAGGTAATTAGGTAGAGTATCTTTCCAAGTTTATTAACGGAGGCATAAAGATGACGTCACTGATACGTGAGCCATCAGGATTAGGATCTGCTATGGTATATAACAGGTCAGATACTGAGGAACATCACAGTTCGATTCGAGCTTCACACAGTTTTGGTACAGTGGTCTACATACAGAGAAACATCCAAAATGAAACTGGTAATATTATATTTGGGAATATTTTAATTTATTTAGAAAATATACTTACCTGTTTAAGTTTGTGTATGCCTCGTTTGGTGTAGTAGGACTTGGTGTGCTTAACAATCATGAGGTCTTCGGTTCAAATCTTAGGCCAGATAAAATGTTATTGAGTTTTGTGTGAAATTTTAATGGCAAAGACTCGCCCCCTATAATAGGTTGTAACTAGACATTGGGACTAACAAATTTGGGTGTACACAGTACATTTTCGCCTTGGCCTATTTGGAGAATATAGCTGTGACACTTTTTTATAAACCTGCCTGTATATACGTATTTTTGGTGTGATTGAAGTAAATCTCTTCTGGAATCAATAATATATTTATAGCCAGTGGGTGTTATTCACGTATTATTACCGTCATGCCTTTTTCTCCAAGTGGGTATGGCACAGGTTTTCTGTGCACACTCACTATTCGCCGATGGTTTCAGAACCTAACGTGTAAGGGCGGCAATCATATCACTATTAAGTTAATTAGGACACAATAAGTATTTTTTCTCGATGCTTTAAAAACTTTTCCTTTTCCACTTTTTATAAATTAAAGTATAAATTTAATAATCTTTTAAACACTAAACTCATTGACTCTTAACACAAAGTGAACTTATAAATATTATTTTTACGTATAACCTACTAATTGAATCTGAAATACCTAATAATGATAATTAAAACCAATTATTTCGTTGTTAATGAACATTAACGTCGTTAATATTAACATTAACACGTACGTAACACACTTTAGTATGTGTTAATTTTACCTATTATCAGCGATATTCATTCCTCTAGGACGTTCTATAGGGTTTCCCCAACACTAGTCATCAAGGCTCCAATTTAATTAAGAATCAGAATATTTTTTATTAATGTAAAGCATAATAGTATTTATGAATCGTAAGACTACCACTACTTCGGAATGTCACTCTTGTGTAGAAGGGCCAAAAACTCCGCGGTTACGCTCTTAAAATATAATTTTCACAATTTTCCCCTGTAACTTTCTTGCACTATCACAAATGCCGTAAGAACAATGACGACTGGTCTGCTAGGTGGGTCTTAAACGAAAATAGCTGACCAGTTCGTCGTTGACCAGCTTCAGCTCAGATTCGTTTCAGGCGGGTTTTCGTTAATAGAATTGGAACCTAGTTTCAATAAACTTGTATTTATGCGAAATGTGAAAAATAGTAACTTAACCTCAAAAATCCACGAACGGGTGGTTAAAGAGGGGTAATATATGTGTATGTGGGTTCAAAATAAAATCAATTGTCTTTTAAGACGTTGATAAAAAAAAGTGCTGGTTGGTGCAGTCGGTTACTTGGCACCGACTTCAAATATTAATTTTTTGCTTTAAGAAGTCGGTTACCCTTTTTTTTTAAAGTTTTTTTATTTTACAGTTTTTAGTGATGAGTGATTTTATTTTATTTTATATACCTCCTTTATATTATCGTACTTATTTATACAGTGAGGTACCTACAAGATTGATATAAAACTCATAATAACTAAATTTTCACATTCATGCTGTTTGCCGTATAGGAGACCCCCCGTGTATCTTCAAAGCTATTTGCCAATATTAATAAAATTTAAATTCAACCATCACGGAGCTATGGTGAACCTAATGCAAAAAGAATCATCAAAATCAGTTTATAAGCAAAGAAATTACAAAGAAAAACACAACCAAAATTGGTCTTAGTACCCATCTCAGACAGCCTACTCATGAGTACGCCGTTAAATAACTCATGAGTTATTTAACGAATTAGTTCCATTAGACTCACTTATGTTGAATCGGATCTCCAACTCCAAAACTACTATTTCTACATTTCTTTTTTTACAGTTCGTTATCGCTTCCCTCATCGCCATCAGCGCGGCTGCTCGTCTTGAGCACCTCGAGCGCTCCTACCTCCCACCCAACCAAGGCTCCTTTGGAACCAATGGATTCGGAACTCAAGGATCTGTCGGCTCAACTTCTGGAGCCAGCGGATTTGGTGCTCACTCTGTACCTAACTCCTTCGGTGCTAACGCCGGATCTTTCGGTGCTAACAGTGGATCGTTTGGCGCTACTGGTGAATCGAACGGCTTGAACGGCTTCGGTGCATCTTCTGGTCCAGCTAGAAGACCCAGCTACAACGATGTCTCTGCGTTCTCCAGTGCCACCTCCAACCAATACCTGCCTCCTGACCAAGGCTCGGCTTCTTCCAGGGGAACTTCTCAGTTCAGTGGATCTCTGCAAGGTGAAGTTTCAATATTTGATGCTTCTAAAACAAGGAAACTAATGGCCGCAGGTGAAATCTGCTTTAAGTCGGTTGTTGCGAAGATCCTTGGGGGACGCCTTAAACTCCCAAAAAACATAATAGATGAAGACCAGATTAAAACAAATCTCCGAGGGTATTTGAAAATAGAACCCCTAAAAACGGTCATGAACATTGAAGTAGGCTAAAGGAGATATGGCGCATTGATTTGGATACTTTTAGGGGCAATACATGGTCACATGTAGCCCAGGATCAATATTCGCTACGGTGCAAAGGGAAGGCAATGAACCAGTACTGGGACAATTATGCTATTCGAAAAAAGTCTAGAAATTTTTCGGCCCAGTAACAATATAATTCTTAACATGAGTATCTTTGACCCTCAGATATAAAATCTGAACTTTGACCGTTCCTAAAAAGCTCCTAATTTTTCAGGTTTTGGCAACCAGCGTTACCAGACTCAGCCTCAGCAGTACTCCGCTCCCCAGTCGTCCAGTTCCTTCGGCCAAACCCAGCAGTACTCCGTCCCCAGCACCCTATACGGAACTCCCGTCGGTTCCTCTGCCCCCTCCCAGAATGGTGGCAGCGCTTTCGGTTCCTCCAGCGGTTCTGGATCCTTCGGTGGATCCAGGTATCAGAGCCAGCTTTCCAACCAGTATGGAGCAGCCAGCCGTCAGTACTTGGCCCCCAAAGCCACTTCCTCATTCCAGAACGTTCCTCAGCAGAGCTTCGATGAGCAGACAGGATACCATTACTAAGTGTTTCTTAAATATGTAGTCCACGTAGCAAGCTTTATTTTTTGTCATTGTATGTATGTAATAAAGACATTTATATATTAGTTATGTTCTGTTTCAATATTTATTTTTAAGTCACTACCTAAGATTGTCGCTTATAATTATACGACTTGCCTTTTGGTCTAACGATACATGGTGCGTTTTTTAAGTTAAAAAAGCAAAATGTTTCTTTTTAAATTGTGGCCTAATATCGTTAGTGAAATGTGAGTGTATACAATACACCTCAACACAAACAAACATCTCCTCTAAAAACACACAAATAAGCACAATTTCAAACTCCATACCACGAGAATTTGTCCTGAAATTATGTCCTGTGACCTAAATCGAAGTCAAAAACTCGTGATCGCCAGCCGAAATAGGCGCCACTAGACCCACGTGACAGTCAGACACAAAATAACTTATCTTCTGAAAGTCACTGACATTCCATTTGAATAATACTCCTAATAAAATGGTAATGGAGCAGTGATAGCCTATTGGTTAGACCATTGGCCTGCAAAGTAAGAGATCTCGGTTTCAAACCCAGGCAAGCACCTCTGTCTTTTTGAAAGCTTGTGCGTAATAAAAATTAACTATCACTTGCTTTAACGGTGGAGGAAAATATCGTGAGGAAACCTGCATGCCTAAGAGTTTCTCGAAGGTGTGTGAAGTTCGCCAACCCGCACTGGGCCAGCGTGGTTGACTATGGCCTAAACTCTCTCAATTTGAGATGAGGCCCGTGCCCAACGATGGGACAGTATTCCGTCCATCGGTGAAAACCGTATGCAAATTCATTCAATAATTGAATCGCATTCAGATAGATAGACAAGACGGGGAGGTTTTTATTTTATAATATGTAATGATATACCTAGTCAAAGACTCGTTGGTATAGTGACAAACTATGTGGGTAGCGATCACGACGACTTGGGTCCAAATTCTACGCTGGAAAAGAGTAATTTTTCGATAGAATAATTCCCAGTGTCAGTCTAAACTTTGGTATTGTGCCCGGTATAACGGGGCTGGAGGCGGGGCGGGGAGGGGGCGACCCCTATTAAATTAGTACATCTCCGGCACCTCTGCTTGGTAAATATAGGCGAGAAGGTGTTAATTTTTCAATAATACATTTAAAAAAATGTTTTTGTGCCTCTATTTTTTTAGGTTTCGGTAACCAGCGTTACCAGGCTCAGCCTCAGCAGTACTCTGCTCCCCAATCCTCCACTTCCTTCAACCAAACTCAGCAGTACTCCGTCCCCAGCACTCTATACAGAACTCCCGTCGGTTCCTCTGCCCTCTCCCAGAACGGTGGCAGAAAAAAAGAAGCAATTTAAAACAGCCTATCAAAATTAAATCTGTAAACAAAATGTTGTGTCTATTCTATTGACCGTTGATGAGCTCCTAGTTCTGAAACCAATTTTTGGTGTAGAATCAGGTCATACTTACCATAAAAATTCATTGTCATTGGAACTGAACTAATATGTTAAATTTTAACTATAGGATAACGAGAAGTGGTTAATCAACAAATATTGCAAGTTAAAAGCTTGTAAAAAAGAACTTTACTAGCAAACCTTAATTAACCATCCAGAAGTCAAATTAGCAACGTTCATTAATTTTTGGACACGGATCATTCAAGACAATCGCAGTTTTTATTATTCCTGTTTTTTGAACTAACATCTGTTCTTATGATATAAATACTGTCTTTTTTGCTGTAATTAATAGTTTAATGTGTTACAACGTTTTTTTTTGTTACAAATTGTGTTAAGATTTTAATTGGTTTAGGTTTATTTTTAAGCCGTTGATCTCCGTTTCCGTTTAATATCGGAGTCGTTAAGCCAAATGCCTTTTAATTGGCTTGATAAGTTTTAGCAGCAGTTAGCCACAAACCTGCCTCCATCAGACCGGAATGTAGAGTACGTGTATTTTCTCTTACCTCGATTTGTAAAAGGAGCTTTTAGAACTCATCTAGTCGACTATAAAGCTTCCAGCCTACCTACTAATTTGTCTATCAGAAGACTATTTCCCAACTATCTATGGGTACGACCAAACCAACGCGTGCAGCCGCGTCCGCGATGGCGTGCACGGTGGTGATCAGTTCCTGCATTATTATTTGTATGGACGTGTTCATACCAACGCGTCCTGTATCCTGCACGCGCCTTCTGTGCGGCGTCTGCACGCGTGATCATATGGAGATACTGATCGCTACCGCGAATGACCCGCGGATGCCCCGCGGACGCCATCGTGGACACCATCGCGGACGCCATCGCGGACGCCATCGTGGACGCCATCGCGGACGCCATCGCGGACGCCATCGCGGACGCCATCGCGAACGCCATCGCGGACGCCATCGCGGACGCCATCGCGGACGCCATCGCGGACGCCATCGCGGACGCCATCGCGGACGCGGCTGGACGCGTTAGTTCGGCCGTACCTTAACACTCTATTATAGGTGACATATATACATACAGATGTACGTAACTGTTTCGTTGCTATGTTGGTGTTACTTTGATGAACTCTCTATAAGGGTTTAGTACGAATAGATTGACGTTAACGTGTTTTAAAGAAAGCGTGATGTCGTTCTTTCATATTTATTTTGTAAATCTGCAGTGTGAAAATGGTGGCGTATAAACTCGAAAGCATTACGCTAACCCCAATCTGTTCGTGCTAAGCCAGAAGGCTTGACTTGATCTTAGAACAGATTGACGGTATGACTGTCGTCTTGCATTCTTGAGGTCCAAGGTTCAAACTCGACTCGATTCAACTCACTGCTTGATTTTACAAAATCTATATGAGATTGTGACTTGTTAACGGTAAATACATGTGAAATGATGAGTCCGAAGAATGGCAGCAGGCCCGCCTATTGCCTGATATATATTTAAAAAGTGATTGCTTCTTTAAATCATTGATGATCCTAAAATGCTATATAACTTTTCCAATGTAAAGTTTTCTTTTGCCATTAATCTACTAATAAAATAATAAAAAAAAATTAACTACAGTCGTCTTCACGCTCTAAGGATCTTTTGGCCCGAGGCCATAATCGGAACTAACGCTGTCATCGAGTGAAATGTCACTTCATGACAGTAGTAGAGTTGCCGTTTGCTATGAAAAGACATTTTCCCCAATTTCCCTCAACACAATTGCCCCAGAACCCACAAAAATTTGACCCATGCTATCATTATTTATCAATTTTTGTAAAATAATGACAATTATCCGTATCTAACGGACGAACGTCTAAAACGAATATTTCACAGTATTGTAGTACTAAGTCACCGACATCTTAACTTAATGTCAACCCTCACAATATATCCTCATACGTATTAATGGCTACTGAATTATAACCTCAAAATCTAATACTTTTTCTGAAATATTGCGATTCCCCCGCTTGTCCGTGTTATAATAAATGCCTTAAAAGAGTTTATGGGTGATTTGACATCATACAAGTATTTTTCATTGGTGTTCGTTTTGGGACTAATCATGTATGGGCGCAGTCCTATATCCAAGTTCATTTTGATTTACTGACCTGTTAAACCTGTTCTTGGAAGTAGCAATTTTTTTTTTAAATTATACCTCTTATTTCACATCAACGTCCCCCATCCACGGGCCAACAGATTCTTGACTTGATCTTTGACTACAGGACAAATGCCGGCCCCAAAGATCATTACGAGGACCTGATATGTGCTGTTCGCTCCCAGAAGGCTTAGCACGAAAAGATTGATGCTAACGTGATGCTATCGAGTTGACATGCCGTCCTTTTCATACTACAAACTTACTTAAGAAGGATGAACATAACAGCACCCTTTCTCGACAATTGTCTGTTGACATTAAATATTTTGTGCTTAGCCTTAGCTTTTAATGTAAGAATGTAATAATTATATAAATTTCAACGAGATGGCGGCACTGCTCTCAATAAAAAATAATAATATCAGCCTATACTGTCCCACTGCTGGGCAGGGCTTCTCTAACAAATTGAGGTGAGAGAGATTAGGTACCCCACCACACGGACCCAATGCGAATTGGTGAAGGCAGGTTTGCCGCTAACTTCTATTGGAACTTATCAAGCCACCTGTAACGCTTCCAACTCGGCTTAATGACTACCACATTAAGTGGTAACCGGGAACAACGGCTTAACATGCCTTCCGAAGCACGGAAACGCTCAAATATGAAACTGACACAAACGGTCATCTATCTCATGCCAACCGAGTAGAACGCTGCTTAACCTTGGCGATCGGTAAGAACACCACGGTCGCACAGCACAACGGACGCCGCTTTAAAAAACCTTCAAAATATTCTTCTGAAGATATTAAGCTCAGTATTGCATCATTAACGTTTGTTCTTAGCACCGCAGCCTCATTAAGATCAGGTTATATTAATTACTTCATTAACTTTCATAGTAATCATCGCACGCACGATCTCTGCCGACCCTGACACGATCTTGGTACAAGGGCACTTTCATTTTGTTCTGTATCATTAGTTTTTAATTAAGAATTTGATCAGTGAATCATTATGATTATGTATGCATCTAGTTGCCAGCATTACCAAGGAGTTGGCAGACATGCACAGCGTAGATACACGTCTACCACCCCCTGGAGAATAGAAAGAAGAAAGAAAAAGCAATTATTCCGTCACAACACAAGTACAGTGGAATGATAATAATTATAAACACGTATCTGCAGATATCAGAGGTTGTCTGGGGTCGAGCTGGATGAAGCCTCAGCATGTTGCTACTCCATTGAAAATTGAATATAACTTGTTCAGCTATTATTATTTATCTATCTATTAATCTATATCATCACGCCAACTCCCTCGCGGGGTAGGCAGAGAGTACAGAGTTCCAACAGGTTCTTTCCTTACATACCTCTCTGGCTTCCTCCACTCTCATAGTTCGTCTCATACACACTCGCTGGTTACGGAGACTCTGGACTTGCTCTTCAGATAATACACGGTCTATTTGGTCATGGTAATATAGTATAGGTCTTCCCCGGTACCTACATCCTTCCACTTTCGCATTGTATATCTGTTTTGTCATTCTTTCTTCTGGCATTCTTCCTATATGCCCGAACCAACGGAGATAGATAGATAGATAGATAACTCTTTATTGTGCACCAATTACATAGATCTTAAAATACAAAGAAGAAAAAAAGGACTTAAAGTTACACAAAGGGCGGCCTTATCGCTAAAAAGCAATCTCTTCCAGGCAACCTTGGGATGGAGAAAACGATTTCGTTGTGGAATAAACGGGGGTGCACTTATTACATAGAAGTTTTAACTTATAGCAATAAATACTTAAATATAATATAACGGACGCGGGAACGCAAGTTGACGCCGCCTACTTTGACTACAAAAAAGCTTTCGACTTAGTCGATAACGATATATTGTTGTCAAGGTTGGCGACAGTAGGTTGCACTACACAGCTCTTGAATTTTTTTGTTAGCTACATGAGGGACCGGATGCAGTATGTGGAATACGCTGGATATCGCTCTGACACTTATTTCACTAGAACTGGAGTAGGACAAGGTAGTAACTTAGGGCCCTTGGAATTTATCATTATGATAAACGATCTACCGCAAGTTGTCAGGGAAGCCCAGTGCTTACTGTTCGCCGATGACCTCAAATTGATCTTAGCAATTAAAGACAAGAGTGATTGCGAACGCTTGCAAGAGGACATAAACAGAGTCGCAGAGTGGAGTAGGAAAAATAAATTGCAATTTAATATCAGCAAATGTTCTGTAATATCTTTTAGTAGATCGCGAGCTCCACTTCATTACGAGTATGCAATTGACTCCTCAGTAATGAACCGGACAGAAGTAGTCAAAGATCTGGGTGTACATCTGAATGCAAAATTAAGGTTCAGGGATCATATCACCAACGTTTGCAAAAAGGCTTTCCGAACTTTAGGCTTTGTTTTACGACAATCTCAGAGCTTCACAAATCTGAGAGCAATAGCGGTCCTGTACAACGCGCTCATTCGGAGTCAGCTGGAGTGCAATGCCGTCGTATGGGCTCCACATGAAGAGAAATACAGGCAAATGATGGAGCGCATACAAAATAAATTTGTACCTCAAGCTATATGGAGTGTATCCTTTCTACCCTTTGATGTATCCAACCTTGTTCGTTTTGGGCATGGTTGGATACGATAAATTAGAAACAAGAAGGGAATTGGCTCTCGCATATTATTTAATTAGGGTGCTGAGAGGCATCGTCTGCAATCCCAGCATACTGCTTTGGCTAGGCCTGTGCGTGCCGGACGGGTACGCGGCGCGGCGGCGGCGGCCGCGGCTGCTGGCGGTGCCGCGCGCCAGGACCTGCTTGCTAGCCAACTCGCCTCTGACGCGTGCTTTGCACACACTAAATAAAGTTGCCGAGAGAATTGACTTATTTATCTGTTCCATGAGCGAATTTCAGAAAGCAACTTTATATGTCTTATCTTATAATATAATCTAATTTAATATATAATTCAAAAATAATTAAATATAATGTACAATTTCTTAAATAATAAATAAGTTAATGTTTCTAATAAAATAGACGAACTAATGTAATGAATGTATTGTAATGTATTTAAATAAGTTGACTACACTATCGTATTAGGAAATAACCTGTAAAGATAGTTGTTGTAATTTGAGAATAAATAAATAAATAAATAAATAAATAAATAAATAAAAATGCATACACATACTACAAAAATTTTACCACACATACACATAATTAACTATCACGATACGACGGCAGGACCCGGTGAACAAGTAGATAAGTAATACTTCCTCACCTGGCCCTTGAAGCTCTCTAGCGACGATGCACGCCGTATACTGATAGGTATAGTATTCCACAGTCGTACCGCCTGGACAGTAAAAGACTTATCATAGAAGCTGCTATTGTGAAGGGGCATTCTTAGGCTAAGATTGTCTGAGGACCTGAGGCATTGGGTGTCAGTGCTTTTCAGGTACTCGAAACGTTGTTTAAGATAGGAAGGGGAAGAAGGGTTAAATAATATGTTGTAAAGAAGGGAAAGAATATGCGCGTTCCGGCGAAGTCAAATGGGTAGCCACTTGAGTTTTGTACGAAATTCGGATACATGGTCATATTTGCGCAAGCCAAATATCAACCTAATTGCGAAATTTTGGAGTCGCTCAAGTTTATCTAGCTGTTTCTCAGTTAAATCTAAATAGCACACATCGGCATAATCTAGAATAGGAAGGAGGAGAGATTGTGCCAGAGCAACCTTAGTGGCAGTGGGTAGGAAATTGCGAAGTCTTCGCAAAGAGGCTGCTGTAGCAAATGTTTTACAACTAATAGCTTCTAGTTGTGGACTCCATGTCAGACAACGGTCTAGCAAAACCCCAAGATTTTTCACAGATTCGCTATAGGGAATTATAGTGCCGTCGGAGAATATTTGTGGGAGAGTTAACCAATTAATTCTATTGATCATTCGAAAGCTGCCTATAATGATAACTTGCGTTTTGACGGGATTCACTGTCAATCCGTAAGATTTGGTCCATTTAGTTATTTGGTATAGATCTTTGTTTGTGTTTTCAATGGCTTCACTAAGATTTGAGAGTGAGGCCTGAGAGTAAATTTGCAGGTCGTCTGCGTAAAGGTGGTAGGAAGAAGTAAAATATCGGGAAATTGAGTTAATAAAAATAGTAAAAAGAAGAGGAGATAAAACGCCGCCCTGAGGAACGCCGGCTTTTGCGTCACACCAAGCAGAGACAGACTCGTCCCGGCGAACACGCTGCCGATGACCAAGCAGATAACTGCAAAACCAGTCGACCACTGATGGAGATACGTTAATAGAGCGAAGTAAAGCAAGGAGCATACCCTTTCTCATCTTTACACGGATACTATCTTTCAAACCTACTCGCTTTCTTACTACACTGTTGCGAATACGGTCGGTCAGCGTGACTCCGCACATCTTCCGCAGAGATCGCATTGCGACCGCATTTATCCTGCTTTCGTTCTCCTTCTTACATACCCAACTCTCACTGCCATATAACAGCGTTGGGACAAACAATCCGTTATGCATGACCAGCTGCGTCTTATGGCTTAAGTGCCGGCTCCCAAGTAGCCTTCCTATCGCACCATTCACTCTATTCCCTGCATTAACTCTTCTCTCTATAATACTATTATTATTTATTGTTATTTAATATTCCCTCTCTTCCTCCTATTAATTTAATATTGTTTTTTTTCTCATTTCTTTCTCTGTAATTGAGGGCACCATGTAGCCATTCTCATGAATAGTATAATTTGTTTAATTTAACTTAGACCCACCTGATAGACCAGCCTACATTGTTCTCCCATACCCTACAACAATATGTAGGCGGAAAAAGAAAATGGAAAACACCACCGTCACGCCTATATTCCCCAAGCGGGGGTGGTGGAGAGGTGTACTGAGTACACCCACTTTTCGCCGACGATGTTAGGTCCCATGTAATAGGGGGAGATCCTATTGACATATACCAGGCACAATTCCAGACTCATACTGGGAATTTTTCGTTAGCTACATTTGTCTGACCTAGGATTTGAACCCAGGGCCAAAACACAGGACCAAATGTAAAATACTATTTCAACAGAGTTTATTACCTTTCTTCTCCACAGGAATGACATTCCGAAGTGGTGGTAGAGTCTTGGGGAGGCCTATGTTCAGCAGTGGACAAGTATAGGCTGAGATGATGATGATGATGGTAGAGTCTTTGTTACTTTTCTGACAATTCATAAATACTGTACTGGTTTACATAATTTAAAATATTCTGATTCTGATTATTATAGTAATTCTTCATTCTGTGGGTGTGATGGTGTTTATTAGGGGTTCGTTCAGAAATCGGTAAAAATAGAACCCTTGTAGGATGGTTTTCACTTTGTTGCACATCTGTCTGTCCAACTGCAATGTTTGTTAATTAGTTTGTTGGTTTAGGTCACTTTCTCTTATCCTACGGAGTTGAAATTTGGTTCAGTTCCGATAACAATGCATTTTTATGGTAAGCATGACCTATTGTCCATCCAGAACTGACTCCAGACGAAGGAATTTCTTAACTGTTAACATTGGTATTTTCAAATTGCACAATAACCTGCACCATAAGAGCTTGTCTCAGGTACGGATAGGAGTTTTAAGTTGAAATTTGTGTCAAACATTAAGATCTACAATCTTTGGCAGCGTAAAAATTAAAATCTTCTAACTCAATGCAATCAAACGATATGACCATTTAATCCCACTCATCAAAAACTATTGGGCACTTCTCGTTGACCTAAAATCATGAAATTTCACACCATAAAATATTGTTTTTCCATTTTGCACCAAATCGATGAAACGTCAAAATAGCGCCACCTAGTGGCACTTGTATGGAACACATAGAGCGCGAGTTCTATTGGTTATTTAATAATAGGTATTTATTGCTCGCAGATTATCGCCAGATGGGGCAGAAACGTTCTCGAAAAGTGACCGTGTACCTAAAGACGTGAGGTGAGCAGGTTTCCCACAAGATGGACTAAGGTCTTGGTGAAGGCCGAGGGTAATAATCAGAAGTAGATAGCACAAAATCGGTCGTTGTGGTGAACTTTGAAGGAGGCTTATATTCTGAAGTTAACGTCTTTTCGCTTATGATTATATTGATGATTAGAGTTTCGTTCGAACAAAAGCTGTGTCAGCTTCTGCATCTGCATAGTTACAGCATTTTGTATTGTATCATCAACATAAGCAAATGGTTCTACCATTAACAACAAAGTTATCTCTGGATTCCGTGTACATTTTTATATATTAATCTATCTATCTATGACTGCCTCGTTGGTCTGGTGGCAAAGCGCATCGCTTTGTGATCACGAGGTCCTGGGTTCAAATCCTAGGTCGGACAATTGTAGTTTTTCTAACGAAAAATTCCCAGTATGAGTCCGGAGTCTGGAAATGTGCCCGGTATATGGCAATAGGCTCGCCCCCTATTACATGGGACCTAACATCGTCGGCGAAACGTGGGTGTATTCAGTACATCTCTGCCACCCCCTCTGGGGAATATAGGCGTGACGGTGTGTCTATCTATCTATATCATCACGCCAGATCCCTTGCAGGGTAGGCAGAGAGTACAGAGTTCCAACATGTTCTTTCCTTACATACCTCTCTTATATATTAATAGCAGCCTATATTGCCCCACTGCTACGTAAAGGCCTTGTCTCCTAAATCGAAGCGAGAGAGATTAAGTCATAGTCCCCCACGCGGACCCAATGCGGCTTGCCGTAGGCAGGTTTGTGGCCACCTGCTTTTTGAACTTATCAAGCCGCCTTTTAGGCTTCCAACTCGGCTGAACGACTACCAAAATACGTGGTATCCGGGACCAACGGCTTAGATAGATAGATAGATAACTCTTTTTTGTTTACCAATAACAAAATAAAAAAGCTCTAAAAATAACAAAAAGGGCGGCCTTATCGCTAAAAAGCAATCTCTTCCAGGCAATTTAGCGTGCCTTCCAAAGCACGAAGTCGCTCAAAAACGGCCGACCGAGTCGAACGCTGTATATCGCTGGTGATCGCTAAGAACTCCGCGTTGTCACAGCGCTACAAGCGCAGCCTTAAGCAAGCTCTGGTAATCCCGATTACCACCTCATTTAGTAATTCGTTAAGCTTAAGTAGCGCGGCTTTAACCAAGCTTTGGTGATTCCGGTTACCATTTCATATAGTAGTTCATTATGCCACGTAGAAAGCTTTATAGGCGGCTTGATAAGTTCCAACAACAGGTGGCCACATACCTGCCTCGATCAATCCAGATTAGGTCTGCGTGGTGTAATGACTTAATCATTCTCACTTCGATTTGCGAAATGGCGCAAAGTAATCTTTCACCTAGATTTGCGAGAAAAGGCCTTTGTTCAGGACTAGGACATTATAAGCTGATTAATTATAACTTGCTGAATACCACATCGCATTTTCAGCGATCTTTCTGAATTGGTGATTGATGTCTATTAATTTTTATTTCACAATGTATGGAAGACTATCAGCTACTATATGTATGTATAAGATATAAAATAGAAATAGACAGCCTTTTACAAGTCTCCAAATACAAATTTCTTGTTGCGTACAAAAGAAATTCGGTTCTTGTTCCGCCCACTTTATCTAAATTATAAAAGGAATCTATCTATCTATATCATCACGCCAGATCCCTTGCGGGGTAGGCAGAGAGTACAGAGTTCCAACAGGTTCTCTCCTTACATACCTATCTGGCTTCCTCCGCTCTCATAGTTCGTCTCATACACGCTCGCCGGTTAATAAAGTAATGTTAGCAAAAAATGGCTTACACATTGCAACATATTTTGTTTATTTCGTAAACGTACACTTTTTTG
This sequence comes from Phalera bucephala, assembly GCA_905147815.2. Lineage (NCBI taxonomy): Eukaryota > Metazoa > Arthropoda > Insecta > Lepidoptera > Notodontidae > Phalera > Phalera bucephala. The sequence continues at coordinate 23,842,585 of LR990625.1, read as the reverse complement.
TACATGATAACAGCTGTATTATTGAGGAAGAAAATTAGTTGATCCGTTCAGTTGATCGGAACATAAAGATCGAGTATCATTCGATATATGGTTGGGTGGTAACTACAAAACTAACTAATATAAAACTTATACTGGTATAAACAAAACAGTTTGCTAGTGAAATTTAACATTTCTACCCTTTATAATGAGATGAGGCGTAATGCCCACTGGTATGTCAGGGTTCTTCTTCTTCTTCTTCGGCTTCACAATAATTTTAAGTGTATTTTGCACGTATCCAGTAAGATATATAATCGTGTTTGTATAAATTAATTTTACTCCCCAATGAACTTGATTCCAACGATAATAATGAAATGGATGAAGTACCCACCCTGGATAGTAAAGCGATGGATACTTTACATACCAATTGCAATTGCCGTTTTGACGTTTTATCACTTTGTTACAATTACCTTAACTCATGCACACATAAGAATACATAATGGTTAATATTCCACCAACATTACACATTATTATTCAGAATAACACAAGTTTTAGAAATTAAAACAAATTGACGACAGCACTCTTCGACTTCCGGCCAAAAACCCATCTCTCATCTCACCGGCCATACAAATTCTTGTCAAAGTAACCGAGACATCATAACATACTAGAAACAGATGGGTAAGTTTCTACTCATATGCTTATTGCCTTCCACCTCACCCCTGTACCGTTATGATATCCTGGTACTTAAAATAGGGATTTCGATTAAATGCACATCTCACTTACCCAACTTCTTCCAGTACCTATATATCGTATAAAAACTTATATCATTTGGTCTGTTACCATTATATTTGATGATATTTGGTGTGTACCAGGACATTATGTCCTGGTACTTTGACTAAAGATTTTTAATGACATAGAAATATATAAACATTTATGAATTGTCTTAATTACATAGAAGTATCGAAGAGACGGAAAATGTATTCATGTCATGAATTCACCCATTAAAACCCGATTGTTTTATTTTCAAATGAACGCAACTATTTAGTAAAAATAAAATTTTACTAATATGCATAATCAACAAACAAGCCAGTTGATTTGATTGGACCAATCTGTTTCATTGGGTTCTATTCTAAACAAGTAATTGGTCAGTTCAGTTTGTCGGAGTTAAAAGCAAATTGTAACTAACAGCAGTACTTACATTTGTAATCAATCTATGTATATCATCCTGCCAGATACCTTTCGGGGTAGGCAGAGAGTACAGAGTTTCAACAAGTTCTTTCCCTACATACCTCATTTATAATCAAAATGATGTTTGATTTATTTATTAATGTTTTTAGTCGGTCTGTACTTATGAAGTTAAAATGTTCTTATAAAAAAATGGGACGAACCAAGAACAGAAAATAGGACGTATCGAGAATAAAATATGAATAAATTATGTATGAAAGTGAATTTTAAGACGTAACAGGAATAGAATGTGGATTTTTTTTTATGTGGGACGAAACTTAGTGCGACAAACGAAGAACAAACTTGTATTTTTGGTGATATTAATTTTTATATGAAATGTGATTTATCTATTTTTACATATTATTATGAATTTCGTGTATATAGTTTTTTACGATGTAAATATGAATATTAACAAATAATTTTCTAATTCGCCGATTGCTTTCGATAGATCCAGAACGTGCGTTCAACATGTCATGGTAGGGTCACTGCATTCGAATAGAAAGTACTAAATGTGGTTGACATTTTTTGTATCAAGTACAACTTTACAATTTGGTATTCAAGGCTTCAATTACGATCTGTGACATCCGATTGTATCTGGTTTTATATGATCCTTAATGATTTTTGTTCACATATAAAAGCAGAAGGAATTCCGAGAGAAGTACAGTTCAGTATTAGTTCCAGTGTGTTCAGTGTAGGATTAAACATGAATCTGGTATGTATTGAAACGATTGGTTCAATGGCGAATTGTGATAGTCCTAGGTCTGACAAAGTGTATTCTATCGAGAAATTCTCAGTTTCCGGAGTCTGGATTTGTGCTCAGTGTAATGGAAATAGGCTCCCTCTCGGTATATAGGACCTAACATCGCTGGTGAAAAATGGCTATACACAGTCTACCTCTGCCACCCTTATTTGGGAATATAGGCGTGACGGTTTTTACTTCTCTTTATGACTGCCCGTTTGTGGCATTTCCGTTATTGAGCGTCTCTGCACTTTCTTATAGTTTTAAAAAATCGTAGCACGACTCTAGGATTTATTCCTGTGTCGTGGGTGCGTTTACAAACATGAAAGTTCACATACACAAATACCCAGACCGAAACAAATAAAAGTGGATCACACAAAGATTTGTCCCGTGCGGCTATCGAACCCGCGACTATAAGACACAGTGGGCGGAGCAGCTTAAGCTCTTAACCACTGCGCTAAATCGTCCGTCAACTTGTGAAGGTGGTCTCAGTTATTACTTTTTGTGGTAGTCGTAAAGTTTAGTTGAATACTTTATTAGCTTGATAAGTTACAACGGCAGGTGGCCACAATCCCGCTTCCACCAGTCCGCACTCTGTCATGGTGGTACAGTATGAGTTTAACTCATTGGGGTTACTTAGATGGTTCACTTGTGGTGGCTGTCTGGCGCGGATCACTCTCTTCCCTCCAGTATGGTCGAGGGGAGTGATGTCTGATCCAGTAGCCATACTCGTGAACGGGTGCTGCTTGAAGGGACTAGTCCATCTGGAATCATTTAATTACTTACTTCTTAGAAATAACATCATTAGTCTCATATTTCGATCGTAAGGCATCACACTGGAGCTAGATCATAAACTTTATAATTGTATCCTACATTGTACCCACATAATCATTGAAACAAAAATATAAAAGAAAAAAGGGAAAGAGTATTAAATTAATATTAACCCCGTTAAGAAACTGTCCCACCGTTGGGCACGGGCCCTTCTCTCAAACTGAGAGGGATTAAGCCATAGTCCACCACGCTGGTTCAGTGCGGATTGGCGAACTTCACACACCTTCGAGAAACTCTTAGGCATGCAAGTTTGCGCACGATGTTTTTCTTTCACCGTTAAAGCAAGTGACACTGAATTTTTAATACGCACATGCTTTCGAAAAGACAGAGGTACGTGCCTGGGTTTGAACCCGAGACCTCTGACTTTACAGTCCAATGGTTTAACCACTAGGCTATTACTGCTATTAATGCAAGAGAATTAAATAAAAAGAAATCTGAGTTTCTTCGCCGGATCTTCTAAGTCGAAGCCGCGTTGCGATCTGGTGGTAGATTAGTAGTTAGATTAGATAAAAAAATATGTATTTGGATAATTTTAAGTACGGGGCTTATACAAAATAAATTGATTGAGTTTGGTTCTTATCTATAATGGAAAGAGATTGGTTACGCTATTGTCGACCGCGTGCAAAACCACGGGAAGCTGCTGGTATATTTCTACTATTAATGTATACTATTGTTTTTTTATTTGCAGTTTATATTTGCCGCCATTTTCGCCATAAGCTCAGCAGCTCAACTGCCATCAAGGAATTATATCCCTCAAGCACCAGCACCGCAAGGAGGCCACCAGAATTTACAGGGCTCTGCTGGAGGCGCTGGTGGAGGTGGCTATGGAGATACCGGCAACAGACGGCCTCAGCAGGAAATTGAGAAGAATGCTGCCATTTTGAAACAGGAGCAAGAAATTAGTGAAGATGGAAGTAAGTTAGCCTTTCATTGTACTTCAATAGGCCGGCTAATAGAATTTTGTCTGGAAAACCAAGCACAAAGCTTTGGAAATCTTATTAAGTAATAAGTTCTGCTAAGTGGCGATCATTAAGAAAGGCAACTGTCCTGCACGTCTTCCTGCAGATGATGGTGATAAGTAACTTCTGTGTACCAAACTGAACGATACACACATTACAAGATCAAAACAAGTATAGTATAATTATGTATGGGTAGTTACCGTCTTTGTCGGTTCTTTACTAAGTGAACACGACTTGCTAAAAATAATTTTAAACCTAACCTAATAAATAACTCAAATTACTATTTTTTTAGAACATATTTCAGTCAATACACCCAAGATTCCAAACCAAACCCCACACCAGAAAATAGTCATGAAAGATAACACACATACATTTATTTAATACTTTTTCCACTGTTGGTACAAAAGCGGACTACTTTCCTATGCAGGGATGGCAGAGGTGCACTATGTACATTATTATATAGCTGACGATGTTAGCTCTTAATGTAATAGAGGAATACTCATGAACATTCCAGGCTACCATCACGGCTATGAAACCTCCAACGGCATCAGAGCTGAAGAGGCTGGCAACACCGCTCAAGCCCAAGGTGGATTCTCGTACCAGGGAGATGATGGCCATACGTACACCGTGACCTACACTTCAGGAGAAGGTGGATTCAAGCCCCAGGCTGAACACCTGCCGGTCGCACCTCCCACTCCTGAAGCTATCTTGGAAGCGCTGAAGCAGAATGAGAGAGACGAAGCTGCTGGTATTTTTGATGATGGTGAGTGGATATTGTAGCATTTACGCTTTATGAACATTACGTGTAAATAGCAAAAGGTCCCATTAGCACTATTTATTTACTGGCGTGCAAAACGCTTAACAATCGACCAGAGATCAACTATTCAATTTACAGTTTTGATTGGAATTGCAAATCATAATATGTACATTCATAAAAACAGTATTTAGCGAAAGGGCGATATTAACCCAATACATTATAATACAAGTTCTCATACTCCGCAATTAGATAATTGATTCAAAAATCCGATACAAACATTAAACTTCTAGATTGAAAGAGTTAATTACCATTTTTAGAGAAACTTTGAAGTTTGATTATCGACCAGCCTACCTTATACTTATGTGTGTGTATTGAGAAAAATCTTTCAGAAGCGTGAGTGACATAGACTCATATTAGATATGGAAATATTAAAAATATTATGTAGACCATTCTTTAACGGTCCACTTGTTCAGAGATTATGTTCAGGACGGTGTTGGCGCTGCACGGTACCCTGCGCACGAGCGATGTACTGCTCTTGCGCATAGTCACATAAAAACAACCGACGCGCGCCTCCGCGAAAGCTCCCCAACAACGCCCTGAATGCGTTATTGAACTGAACGCAGAGTGCGTTGTATGACGAAATGACGACGGCTCGGCCTAGTGGTTAAAATTTTAAGCCTCTGCATGGGATAAATCTTTGTGTGATCGACTAATATTTGTTTCAAATTTCATGTTTACAAACATACAATCGAGGAATAATTCCTAGTTTGGGTCTAGATTTAAATAAAAAAAGCCATGTTACTTTGTACTATGGTTAAAATAACCTAAATATAACATAGTAACACAACAAAAATTACCAATTTTTTGATTTGAATAAGTTTCAAACAAACAAATTTTATTTTTCCAGGAAAATACAACCCAGCTGTTCATGGAGGTGGCCAGAGTCAGGGATCAGGCCAATTCGGCTCAGGAGGACATGGAGGAGGCTTCGACGCTAACACCGGCTACCAATACTAATAACCCATCAACAAATTAACATATCTTTCAAAAATATTATTAAAAAAGAAGACATCCATGCACCTACAAAATGTTCCATAGACACAACAAGAAAAAATAACGTCTGAGTTGCAACAGTTGATGTTAACGTCAAATAGCCCGTAGAAATAACGAAAATAACGTTTTAATAACCCTTGATATAGAAAAAAATAACCAAAACCCAACCCAAAAAGTTAACCAATACCTTTAACTTTAGCTGGTGCAACCTAAGATAGTGTAGTATAAACGCTCGGGTCGGCGCTTAAAACGCTCGCGTCTTCTACGTGTTTCAACGCTCGTGAGCGTCGACTCAGCGCTAAACGCTCGACTTCAGCGCTCATTTTTACAACACTAACCTAAGATGACAGCTTCTACTTACTACAGTCAGCTGCAGGAATAATACAAAACTTAAATATAAATTTTGCAGGAATAGCGATCAAAATACTCCAAAGAATACTTAGATACCTATCAATTTACCTTAAAAATCACATTATAACGCCCCGCTCTTTACAGAGTACTCCTCACAACACATCTCCATTTGATTCTTTCATTTGAGGTTCTGGTGCACTCATTAAAGGATCTCTCACTGCAAAATAACTTGATCTGTCCATGGCATTAGTGACCTAGTTCCTTTTACTTTGCCCAGCACCACAAGACTGCAAAGTGTGTACATATTATTCTAGACTTTACATGATCAAGTCAAAATAGATTATGCGTGATCATCACCTGGGTGAATTTAGCAGTGTTTGATTCTATGACGGGTAACCGTTAGTGGCATCTATTTTTTGTGCCGAAATAAACTGTTTGTCTCCTCTTATGTCACTAATAATTTCGAAAGATATTTTAGTGCCTAAAATGTCAGTGAAGCATGTTGTAATTATGTTAGCAAGATAAGTTTGTAAAATTAGTTTAGATAGTTTTATAATTGCATGTTATAGTGTAAATAAAGAAGATCACAGCTTTATATATTATGACTGTTTTATTATTCAAGTTCTTCTGCTTTTGTTTCTAGCAAAGCAAATGATATAAGTGTTGTGATAGTTGTATCTAAACTTCTCAATTATATCGTTACATTTCACTAAAGGATATCTCAGCTCTTGATACTATTTACAGGAGAGTGAAGGCTTTTGTATAATTACTTACTAGCTAATTTCAACAGCTTTCTGAGCGAACGTTCTATTGGCAAAGATCTTATGAAATATCAATATTTATTTCGTCGAATAAAAAAATGATAAAACAGCGACATCTTTGCGATAGAGCCTGAACAAACATAATAATATTAAACTACTCGATCTACTTATATCTAAACCATTAATCGGTGTCCTATTATAACAAAAATCAATACAAAGTACTTACGATGTACGGGGAGCTGACGAGGTGTCAGTATTAAGGGATCTATAGGGATCTAGAAACAGAGTTCTTGAAACGCGAAGCCTTGCAATAACTCTATTTTCTAGTGCAAAGGGAACACCTTAGGAGGAAGATCATTCTACAACTTACACGTAGGTAGAAGGAAAGCCCATAGGGTATTTTATTTATTATTATTTTGGATACCATGCATCCAAAAGCTAAAACTGCGATGGCAGAAAAACACTTTTCCTCCATCACACTATTCAACTCCATGGAAAACAATTCTTTAGAACTTGGGTTTCGTAATAAGAGTCGCTGCCGTGCTCATAAAGCCAAGTAGTTTTAAGCTAGACACTGACTTAAAGATTCCTTAACTGGGTTTACTTTGAGACAGTAACGGTGAAGTTTAAGAATAATAATAATAATAATATTTATTTTCTCTACACAAAGGTACTTACATTCTAATAGGGACTAAATACAGTACTTTTGTAGTGCACCATTTGTGAGAGACTGGCGTTTGCACTAGGATAGGGTTATCCTGTCTGACAGATTACCAGGCCCCGACACAAAAGATAATAGTACTTATAGCTTAGGTGACTTAGGATCTAGATAATCCGGTGCAGGTAGAGACATATAGGTAAATTTGTGCATGTGTATGGGTGTGTGTCAGTGTGTTTATGTGAGTGTGTGTGTGTGCGCGCGCGTGTGTGTGCGGTGCACACATTATAGGTAGCATAAGGTATACAAATTATTTATGTAAGAAAAAATATATTAGATTAGTTGTAGGATTTGATAGCAAAGAAAATTCAAGCGTTCCAGCATCAGCATACATTTGTCAGCAATTGTTCCGTTTGTTCATAATTAAGATATTGCAGCCAGATTGTTACTGTGCGTTTGCATTTATTTTTAGTGAGAGGGTAAATATAAATATCCTAACGGATATGATTTAATTTGTTGTATAAATATGGGACAAGGAAGCAAAACAGTTTGTGTGACACACTGGATTCAAGTAAATTCCTTGGACATACATTGTAACTTAATCTTCTTCGGGTCATTGGCATATGATTGTAATGCAATTGTGAGTGTTTTTTTAATATCGTATACAGAACAAAAAGTTGTCTGACAGTAAGAACCTTGATTGAGATATACAGTTCAAAGGTAGGATAGAAAAATGGGAATGAGAAACCTACTTTAAGGACGGCTCTTTGAGCTCGTTCCAACGGTAGCATATAGGTCTTTGCGCAACCTCCCCATATTGTTATACCGTATGTTAATATGGATTGACACAAGGAGTAATAAGTTAGTTTTATTATGTTCTTGTCTGCAACATGACGAAGATTCTTAAATATATATATTAATATGCGAATTCGGGAAGTGAGAAGGTTTATGTGTTCCTTGAAATTTAAATTTTTATCTACTATGATCCCTAGGTATTTGATACTGTTAACGTTTTGCAATCTGGGGCAGTCGCATGCGATATCGGAGTTCTGACATTTGTGGGCTTTTATATCAAGAGTGGAGATGTGTAGTTGTTGCGGACTTTTAAGGGACATTGTCATATATTTGGTTTTGCTTACGTTCAGAGAGAGCAAGTTAGCGGAGACCCATTTAGTAACAATAGCAAACCCTTTTTGTGCAAAATGATATGCCTCTTCCCACGTGTCCCCACTAAAAATCAAAGCCGTATCGTCAGCATAGGAGACAATTCTTCCATTTGGTAGATTCAAATTACATAGGTCGTTTATGAATGTGAGAAATAACGTCGGCCCCAGTACACTTCCCTGTGGTACTCCATATAGCACCTCACGTTGATCGCTCATCCAGTTTTCTATTTTAACACATTGTACGCGCCCTGGTAGATAACTCTTAAAAAGTTCAAGTTGCGTTACTCTTACGCCCAATCGTTCTAGCTTATTCAGCAGTAATGGTACAGAAACTGTGTCGAACGCTTTAGCTATATTCAAAAATATCGCAATAACTTTTTTCCTATCTTCCATTCTACCCATCACAAAATCCGTAACGTCACGAACCGCGTCACATGTGGCTTTTCCTGCACGAAAGCCATATTGAGCACTTGATAACATATTTTTAGACTCCAAGTAAGTCATCAATTTTTTATTGATAATTTTTTCCAAGATTTTAGAAAAAGTAGGTAAATTGCAGATAGGGCGATAGTTATCGCCACAGTTTCTGTTACCATTCTTGTAGATTGGGTAAACTAAGGATTGTTTAAATTCTGTGGGGAATATGCCTGAAGTTAGGGACAGATTGCATATGTAGGTGAGCGGTGCTACTAAGACATCAACATATCTTTTTATGAGGGTTCCAGAAAGATTGTCAATTCCTATCGCAGGGTTTTTTTTCATACTTAGTATCTCCGTTTTTATTTCGTTTTTGTTCTTATGTAGTAGTACAAAGGAGTTAGAGGTCATTGGTATGGGCGAAAATGATGACAAATTGTTATTCTTTACCGATTCTGCCAAAGTTTTACCCACATTAACAAAGAAGCCATTTATTAAGTTTATTGCTTTCAGTGGATTTTTGTCACATATAAGTTCAGAAGCTGGTTGTTTCCTTTGGTTTATGTTTGTGATATTTTTTATTACTTGCCATAGCATCTTGCTATTATTTTGAGCTTAAATGATTTGATTTTTTTCATATTGTCTTTTAACTTTCTTCAGTAGTGAATTACAAAAATTACGATATCTTATGTAGGTAATTTTAGCTATTTCATTTTCTGGCTGTTTTTTTACTTTTTAAATGTAATTTATCCCTATTTTTAATACAGCGAATTAAACCTGGTGTTATCCACGGTTTAATTATACGCTTTCGGTTAGAAACTGTTTTTTTGGAGGAACAAAGATTGATCATGTTTTTCATGGAAGTGATTAAAAAAGTGGTAGCTTCATTTGGATTTTTTAAAGAATATATAGGACCAAAGTCGAATTGTTTTATCATTAAATCTAGGGCATTATAATCAATTTGGTTAATAATTTTAGAAGGTATATGTTTCTGCTGATTATATTTTAGGCTTAAAATAATACTATAGTGATCAGTAACGGGGGATGGAACAACAAAACCTTTAGTAGGGTAATTATTAGTCTTTACGATGAAATGATCCAAACATGCTAATAGACGAGTAGGTATATCGAAAGCTGGCAGCATACCATGGAAGGCTAGTAAGTTAAGATAACTTTCCTTTCTGGTGTCTATTGATGTACAGGATATATCAAGGTTAAGGTCTCCTGTTAAAATTATATTTTTGTATGAGCTTATGTCTTCCAGCAGTTCGTTTAATGTTTCTAAAAACATACTTATGTTTCGTTCCTTTGGGGGTCGGTAAATTGCAATAATAACTGTGGTTTAATCTAGTTTTATTAATAGGCAATTGGCGTCTGAAATATTAGGTTCCGAAATGTTGTATGAATGTGTAGATTTGTAATAAACTGTAACACCTTCGTTTTGTGAGTTATTTTTGGCTGTGGAATAGTAAGAGTATCCATCCAAAGTAGGAAGGATTGGGTTACTAGGCAGCCAGCCTTCTGTAAGGATAATTAAATCCCAGTCTATTTTGGTATTGATCAAAACTACTTGAAAGTCATCAATATTACGGCTTAAACTACGTATATTTTGTGTTATTATGTTCAGAGAAAGTTTTCCTTTAGATTTAGAGCAATCATCTATACGACACATAGAACTATGGGCTACAGAGATGGAATCTAGGTAATTATCAAAAGCGTTGCTATCGAATTTTAAGTATAATAAATATTAGGAACTTGGTGTTGATCACATTATTATAGGCCTGATTGATTAAATTATTTTTATAAAGTATCGTAGGATAAACCTGGAAGGGAAACATTCCACTATTTTGTATCAGATTATCCCAAATTTCCTTTAAATAAAACAGATTATTATATTTTTTCATTACTTTGTTGTAGTTGTGTAGTTCAGTGTATGATAGTGTGATGGATATGAGTTTAGTGTATGTGCGAGTGTAAATGATTACTTGCGGTGAGTATAGTATGTAGTGTGAATCATGCAAAATAGCGTTGCAAGAGCATGCATTAACTAACGTAGAATTATAATGTGGAAATAACAAAAATTTAAAATTCTTTAACGAAGGGTAACCTGGGGCATTGAGCTGACAATAGTTTATAAAAGTGGTACATAGTCAGATTGTCGGTTTGAGATTTTGCAGTGTGGCTTCGGAGTCGATGCGTATAGCAGGCTGTCCTTCCTTTTTTCTAATATAGATTTTACCGTTAGTTGTCCAGCAGTAAGAGTACTTGTTCGAATTAGCAAATCCCCTGGCAATAGATAGAGACGTCTTGTTTTATATGTTAAGTTTTCGGATATATATCTCGGCTTGTCCGGGCCTTCTAGACATAAGGTATTTGTAGATATTTTTTTGGTATTCTTATTGTTGTACGATTTTACTGCTAAGAGAGTATTTTCTTTTTTAATTACAGATGTAAATTCCACAACAATGGGGTTTTCATGAAGGGACTTCGATTTAAAACGATAAATGTTGCGTATGTCGGATTTTTGTATAGGTGTGTTCAAAGTATTGCGAGATTGGCCACTAAGTTGCATAAATCTTCTTTATTTTCAAATTCCTTTGTAGGGACGTTTCTGATTTCAATATTATTTGACTTGTTGCACTTTTCAAGACTATCGATTCTTTCTTCCAGAGTTTTTATATATGCAACTTTAGTACACCTATCCTTTTGCAGATTATCGAAGTTAAGTTTAAATTCATCATATTGGTGGAACATAACCTCGATTGAGGTGCAGATTTCAGAATTTTGTTTTTTGATTTCATCTACAGATTATTGCAATAATGTACGCAGAGTCTTGTATCTTTTTTCTTGTTTTTCTTCAAAAGTCGCGAACATGCGATTAATTTCATTAAGAAGATCATCCGAGTTACCATCGTGTTCAAGTTTACGTCTGTAGCGTTGAGTCATAAATCCAGAATCTGATGATTTTGAAGATGACTGGTTCAACTCTGAGTCGCTAGATACAGTTGGAGTATGTTCAGTGGGCGGTGTTCGTTTTAAAGGCATTTTAATATCCCTCTCTCTTCTTTCAATTCAAATCAAAAAAAAAGAATAATGGAAAACTAAAATAATATATCTTTAAAGCATTGTTTGGCTGCCAGATGGAAACCAATGCCAAGCACCATGTACTTGCTACAACGTTGATGTAGATCCGTTTAGCTATATCGTCAGATGGGATACCGTCTATAGAAGGGAGTGCATACAATGATTTTAATTGTAAAACTACTGATTACTACCAACGACCAACATAACACTGAATAATAGCAAATATAATATTAGCCGTCAGTTTGATCAGCTTGGCAGCCAAGGTGTACGGTAAAATTATTGAACTGAGAATGCGCGAGAAGACCGATGGAATGTTGTGCGAGGCACAAGGGGGTTTCTGGTCCGGAAGGATGTTCGGATCAAGTTTTCTCCCTCCGCAACATCGTAGAGAAGCATCTGGCAGAGGGCTAGATGGTCTCTGCGATTTTGTGGATCTGGAGAAGGCGCTTGATAGAATTGTGCGAAAGAGACTTTGGGACATTTTACCAGAGTATGGTATAAATGGCACTCTGCTGCGACCCGTCCAGTCCACCTATGTGGACAGCAAGGCTTGCTTACGGGTGGGTGGTAACATGTCACCCTTGTTTGACGTAGAAATCGGCGTGAAGCAGGGTTGCGTGTTGTCCGCTAGACTGTTTATAATATATCTGCATAAAAGTCTTCAGACTGAAAGCGATGAACGAAGGTGAACAAATGGGTGACCAAGTGGTAAACCATCTACTTTATGCAGATGATGCGGTTTTAATAGCGCCAATAGCCACAGTTATGAAATACGACTAAATGAACAATTGCTTACATTTGAATGTAAAGAAAACCAAGATTATGGTTTTTGAACGGGAAGAAACCAGAACGAATGCTAGGATTGTGGTTGGTAACGATGTGCTGGAGCAAGTGGATGAGTTTGTATATTTTGGATGCACATTCAGTAAGGATGGGAAATACATCGCTGATATAGAGAGCAGAGTGAGTGCAGGGAACAGAGTGAATGGTGCGATGGGAAAGCTACTTGGGAGCCGGCACTTAAGCCAAAAGGCGCAGCTGGCCATACATAACGGAGTGCTTGTCCCAATGCTGTTATATAGCAGCGAGAGCTGTAGAATGAAAGTAGGATAAATGCGGTGGAAATGCGAGCTCTGCTGAAGATGTGCGGAGTGAAGCTGATCGACCGTATTCGCAACAGCGTAGTAAGAAAGCATAGTTAGGTATAAAAGATAGTATCGGTGTTAAGATGAGAAAGGGTATGTTCCGTTGGTACGCGCATATAGAAAGAATGTCAGAAGAAAGAATGACAAAACAAATATAAAATGCGAAAGCGGAAGGATGTAGGTACCGGGGAAGACCTAGACTATCTTACCATGACCAAATAGACTGAGTCTTATCTGAAGGTCAAGTCAAGAGTCTCCGTAACCGGCGAGCGTATATGAGACGAGCTATGAGAGTGGAGGAAGCCAGAGAGGTATGTAAGGAAAGAACCTGTTGGAACTCTATACTCTCTGCCTACCCCGCAAGAAATCTGACGTGATGATACAGATAGATAGATAGATATAATATTAGCCCTGTTAAGAAAATGTCCCACCGTTGGACACGGGACTCCTCTCAAACTGAGAGGGTTTAGGCCATAGTCCACCACACTGGCCTAGTGCGGGTTGGCGAATTTTACACACCTTCGATAAACTCTTAGGTATGCAGGTTTCCTCACGATGTTTTCCTTCACCGATAAAGCAAGTTATAGTTATTTTTAAATACGCACATGTTTTCGAAAATACAGAAGTGCGTGCCTGGGTTTGAACCCGAGACCTCCGAGACTTTGCAGTCCAACAGTCTAACCACTAGGCTATTACTGCTCGTAACATAACACTACCAAAACGAAAATAAATTATTGGCACAGAGAGTCCTCACATTGGTGAAGACTGGTTCAATGTTTTTTTTCTTTCAGTTTTGCTTTACCTTATTCAGAAGAAGGGAGAACACAAACTCAGATACAAGCTTGTGATATTAAATATGTATGTTAAGTTAACATTTGTTTCTAACTAAACAGTTTAGAAAAGCTTTATCAATCCGATGTTGTTCCGATTTCTCATCATCATGTCAAGGTCGTACCGTGGATCAGTATCCTCACACCTTACGCAATGATCATCATGATCATTATCGTTATTATATGCCGTCTGTGTTGAGGTCATTTGTCTTACCGCATTGGTATTGTTTCAGTCGACCATAGATTACTATCGTGTGTCAAACGAAACGGCTCGTTCAAAGTTTTGTGATCTTATTTTACGTTTCCTGCTAGAAAGTCCGATATTTAGTTACTTTATTTATTTAAATATTTATTTATTTTCCAGTATTCTCCGACTAAAGTAAATATTGCATTGGTATCTAAAAATAGGTTTCACCTCCTTAACATCGCTAACAACATGTGGGTCTACATTTCTCTGCCACCTCACTAGTGGAACATATGTATGAGGATGTTCTAAAAATTTGTTGTTTTTATTATGTTTCTTAAACCTTTCACAGTCAGTCCCGAGGTATTATTCCCGGTATGCTAATTATAGGCTCGCCCCCTTTGACATGGAACCTAAGATGTGCCACTTCCGCTTGGGGAATATAGGTCTGACGGTGTTCTCTTATTTATATTTTAATTTTTATTGTTTTAATTAAAGCTTTTTGTTTCTTTTCATCCAGTGTTTGATACAAAAGGTACTTTGTGTTATATATTATTATTAATACCTATAAGGTTTTCTATAATATTTTATGAGTGTCCTTAGCGTGTTTTTTATGTTTAGGGTAGTAAGTTAAAATAAAATATGTAAATATTATGAAAAGACGTTTGTATATTTAATTCTTAGAATAAATAAATTGTATTTCTCGTCATATCTCACTGGTACTAGGTATTATGACTACAACAGTACAGCAAACACAATCACTTTTAGTTTCATACTTGACAATATTATTTGAAAGCCTTTCAGTTATATGTGATTTATAAGTAAATTTCAATAAAACTCAATCATTAACAATCGCCTATTTTCAAAACATTTTCAATAGTTCAACGATATTTTATAATTCAAATTTACTCACAAAACAGATTTAAAATTTAAATTAAGATGAGCATATTTCATGCCATACCAACTTCTTATAAAACGTGCGGAATAAAACATAAATTAAATGACCAATCAGAGGATCACATTCAATGTGTGCGTGCGTTTGCTGTGCTGAAATATGCTCTACCTTATTTAATTGTTTTTTAGTCATTATATCTAGGTAAATACTGGCGGGTTAGTCTTTTAGTACTTGTAGGGCTGTCTGTAGCCAGCGGTGGCTTGCGCTCTCGCGTATTGCTGCTGACCGGAAACGGCATCTCCGTATTTACCAGGGTTGTACTGACCTGAAAATATGGAATGAGGAAATTAATAATAAATAAATAAAATATTAATCTGTGAAGTTTGACTGGCAATCATGAGGTCCTGAGCTCCAATACTAGGTCAGAAGCTTTTACCGAAAAATTTTTAATCGAAGTCTGGAATTTTGTTCGATATAAAGGCTTGTCCTGCCCGGTAACGGTTTATTCCACGCTAATCACCTAGTCGGATATATAAGTGAGAACAGTATTCCCCAAGCGGCGGTGGCAGAGGTGTACTACCTCTGCCACTATTTATACTACTATATATTTATTTTATAGCCCGCTGAGGTTCTCTCCGGAACTCGAATGATAGATTAATAATTTAAAAAAATATTTAAAATTGCCAATAAGTGCAGGGTTTATACAAAGTAAATAACTTGAGTTTGAGTTCACGCTTAATCCTTTTGTTTTTTACACAGAATATTTATACTAAAATTATGGCTTTGATATGAATGTAAACATAGAACATTTAAGTTCTAGTATCGTTTACACGAAAACAGAATATCTTAAATGCTCTTCAAAAGACAAGTTTCCTCGGCCCGATGACCTTAGGATCGCCGTGGGACAAACCCTTCACTATACTAACCTATTGTTCGAGAACAGAAGCTATTATACCACAATCTTTCGTTTGCGTAGATTAGCCTTAACAAACTTAAACGAAATACTAACAACCTGTAATAAACCCTACCATTACGAACATAAAGATTATTTTTCATGCAATACCAAACTTGTGTATTACGAGACAATTTTCGAGTTGTATGCCAAGGGAAATTGGACCGTAATGTCTTGGGAATAATGTACAGATAGTGAGAGGTCATTGTGAAATAACTCAAAGGTCAGTTTAGTTCATCGCGTGTTTTGAGACAGGTGACTGGGATGTTCTAGTATTTTATTGAGGCCACTAAGGAGTGGCGATATATTTGCCAGGTCATAAAACAAGCATAGGCATCCTACATACATACAATTATGATTTCTAGTGGTCGCCCATAGGTCGATATTCGACCTACTCTTTCATCATTGCTGCTTATGTTTGACATTCAGTAAGACTATACAATAATAGACAAATAATATTAAAAACAAACATCAATTTGACGTGTATTGTGTCAAATACATGGTAGTGTGTGTAATGTTTTTTTTTATTGATTTAATGTATGTTTTACGCATAATTTTAATTAAAAATATTAGCATTCTGCACTCCTTCTCTATATAAACTATAAGTGTGGGAAATTTCATACTCCTCCGTCCGCGCAATTTTCGTAAAAATGTGTACAAAGTTTTTGTTTTACGTATTAATATATAGATTGCAGCAAAATTACTGGTAAAATATATTTAAATATTTTGGGATTAGTATAAAGATGAGAAATGCTTCGATTGTTCGGGTATACAGAAAGAATGTCGGAAGAAAGAATGACAAAACAGATTTACAATGCAAAAGTGTAAGAATGTGGGTACCGGGGAAGACCTAGAGTATTTTACCATGACCAAATAGACCATGTTTTATCTGAAGGATAAGTAAAGAGTCTCCGTAACCGCGAAGCGTGTACTAGACGAACTATGAGATTGAGAGGAAGCCAGAGAGGTCTGTTAGGAAAGATCCTGTTGGAACTCTGTACTCTACTTCAAAAGTAAACATTGTATACCTCGCAAGGGATTTGACGTTACAATATAGATTTTGACGCGAGCTCCAATAAAAAAAGAATAACATTTTAAGTTGATATTCAAACGCAATAATTTTCGTTATTACTCTTTTGGTGGCGTTTTATAACATTCATTCAATGTAGGAGTGGCTCTATTTTACTACTCGGAAAATACGTAATTACCTACATCCTTTTGAAAACGAGTTACGACTGTAAGATCTACATAGCAATAATAATAATTAATGCGCCAATAAATTTAACATATTGAGGATACAAATGTTTCTCACAGTCTACCGCAGAGCCCTGCCTACTAATTCTTGCAATGGTCGTGATTTGTACACTTTCAAAGTACTGGCATTCACATAGCAATTTACTTGTTAGTACGCGATTTAAGGATGGGACTGAGACAGTATGTAAATTCAGGATAGAAGATCAATTTGGTAAAACAGTATATTATTTTTTTTTCTTTTTATTAAAACCTGAATTATGCCTGTTTTGTGGGTTTGCAATCATGAAATAAACATACACAAATACCCAGACCGAAATAAACATCTTTGGGTCATACATTTGTTTCGTCCAACGGTCGATCCCGCGAAAACTTGACAATAAAGGGGAGTATTATATGCCCTATAATAAGCGATCGTCGTAATGGTGAAAATTCAACTTGAGGGTTTAGCATGAACCAACCAATTGACGTTATCGTAATGCTACTGAGTTGATGTGCCATCATTTTCACACAAAAACATTATTGAATAAAAATGAAGGTGATAACACGATTTTTCGATAACGTTACGCTAACGTCAGTCTCAGTCTGCTTTGACCTCAGGCAGGTAAGTCTTGGAGATATTTATTACTCAGTTTTATTCGGTGTTATACTTCTCTCTTAATCTTTTACATCGGCTTTTCATAAAGATCTCAAGTATGTCTAAGTACACGATTGAGTGGGCAGTGATTTATCTTGTGTTACAAAACGCTACAAACGCCATTTGTCGGTGTCTTCATCTTTGGTAATATTGGCTGTTTATAGCTATCATTATCTATTTATAGACCATTCCTAACTACTATAAAAATAATTAACAAATTTCAAAACCAAGAATAGTTTTGAAACATGGTGTTTGAACAATGGTGTTCACAGAAGTGAAGCTAGAAAAGTTGTCTGAGTTTCCCATCATGGAAATTGTTTTCAAAATATTTACATTAATTAAGTGTACCTAATTAAGGTACAAAGAAGCATAAAATTTTGGTCAAGTGCCGAACTCTACTATTCGGAAGTATAAAAAGACCAGTAAAATTCAACACGGCATTCATGAGAAGTGTCTTAGATATTTCTGGGTACTATAATAAATTAGCATTATTGATGGGAAATCTGAGATAAGCGCAGTATTATTAGTATCACCTCTTCCTCTACTCCTGTATTCTGCCTTACCTAAATCTGGATCAGTGAAATATTATAACTCCATTTCATATCCAAATTCTCTTCCATTAATTTTGCTTCCTTACTCCTCATCTTTCAACTCAAACTGTTACTTCTATCTGAAACTCACCATCATCAATAATACCAGCGGCCTCATCCCTCGCGTTCTGCTCCAGAGCCTTCAGGATTTCCTCAGGTACTGGAGGAGGGGTGGGAATGTGGGCGCCCTGGGGCTGGAAGCCACCCTGACCAGCGGCGTAGCTGATGGCGTACACCTGGCCATCGTCACCGGTGTACTGGAAGCCTCCCTGAGCCTCGATACCGTCAGCCTGGAAGAGTTAAGAGTTATTTATTAGAATGAGAATATTATCAAGCACTGTGCGCGTACAAAAATCTCTTTTAGAATGCTATTAAATTTTTATTTTGCTCTAAGAAAAAGATGTGAAGATACGCAGTTTGTAGCTTCGTCTATTTTAACAGAAAAGTAAGAATGAAATAGTTTTGCTAAAGAGCTTTTGGTAACGCCCTGAGCTTAATATATTCCGATATTCTTTATTTCTTAAGAATTTTCCGATTTAGTCAAACTAACAGGATTAAATCTTCATAATATTTACTAATATCAAAAAATGTATAAACATGAATTTAGATTAATTTTTTTACCGTAGGTGCCATGTGGATACTTTCAATTTAGGAAACTATCGCCATCTAGTGACTTTACTATGACATGACTATTATGAGAGGGTTATGACCGATAGATGGTGTTAACTATCCCATCACTAAGTCTCTTTCATGGCACTAGCGTTTTCTATATCCAGATTCTTCTGGCCACCTTCAGCAGATCATCAGTCTACCTTTAGGTCTCTCCACATTCGAATAGCCAAATGATCTCTCTCTCTCTCTGTCTTTAATTATCTGTTTAGTTCTCTATATTAGCACTCTTTTACCCCCATCTGTAGTGAAATCTAACAAACCACTATGTGCCATATTGGGTTTGATAAGTAATATACTGATATGGCAACTCAAAATAACATACTAACAAGGCAATTACACACCATTTCAATCATTCATCAAACAACTCAGAAGCAAGATCATACAATTAGATAAATATGCGAATGTTGCAAGTACATATTAATTGTCTTCGAGCGAAGATGGATGATCTGCGTACATATACACTAAATGTCAATGTGAGTAATGTTATTACGTTGGTTCCGTTCACTTGGAAGAAGAGCGAGGTTAGTTCATATGTTTGGACCAGATTACGCTTTTACCCTTAGCGGGATGGTCACAGTGATTTTGAACTATATTATCCCCGTAGTCATTCTAGTGTAATCACGAATATTTAGTAAGTAAACATCGTGAGAAAACCTGTATGCCTGAGAGTTTCTCGAAGGTGTGTAAAATTCGCCAACCTGCACTGGGCCAGCGTGCTGGACTATGGCTTAAACCCACTCAGTTTGAGTGGAGGCCCGTACCCAACAGTGGGATAGGTAACTGTAATGAAACCTTTACAGGGCTAACATTATTTTATTTTTGTAACTAACATTATAGAAAAAATATGTTGTCTAAATACTAGTGTGGAAAGAATTGCATGTAATAACTATCTATATCATCACACCAGATCCCTTGCAGGGTACGCAGAGAGTACAGAGTTCCAACAGGTTATTTCCTTACATACCTGTGTGGCTTCCTCCACTCTTATAGTTCGTCTCATACACTCTCGCCGGTTACGGAGACTCTTGACTTGTCCTTCAGATAAGGCTCGGTCTATTTGGTAAGATAATCTAGGTCTTCCCCGGTACCTACATCCTTCCACCTTCGTATTATATATCTGTTTTGTCATTCTTTTTTCTGAGCATACATTGCCCGAGCAAGGGCGGTAGAGGTGTGCTGGTTACATCTACTTTTCGCCAACAACAATGATGGTGAGCTTATTGTATAACGTAAAGGTCACAATTCCACGCACGAGATTGCTATCAAAACTTCGATAATCGAAAATTTTCGATAAATAACTTGCTAACCCATATTTTGGTGACCTAGTGGGGCATAGTCCGGTCGGCGATCGTGAGGTCGTAGGTTCGAATACAAGATCGGACGAAATATTGTTATTGCAGTTTTTTTATCGAAAACATCACTAACAGCCTTTCATTTCATTAGGATCTAACATTGTTGGCGAAATTTTGTTGTACTGAGTACACCGCTGTTACAATGTATTTATATTATGAAATAAAAATGTATTAATCCGTCCGAGACGTATGATCAATTTATATAGTGTGAAAAATACATATTTTTGCATATTAATATGTTAATGGCATGCAAACAGCAATAAATTACAAATTTTATCATTCCTAATTATGTTAAACATCTGCCAATTATGTTACTTAAGACATTAACAGATGATAACTTGTTTAAAGGTGTTAATTTTATTGGATATAAATTAGCTTAATTCCAAAATAGATTTATAATTATATATTATATAAATCACTTCAAAGCAATTAATAATATTTTATAATATCGCACTTTAGCTGAAATCTATCAAATAAAGTTTAATTTCATCTTAGTTAAAATCTTTATCATCACGCATCAGATCCCTTGCGGGGTAGACAGAGAATACAAAGTTCCAACAGGTTCTTTTCTTACATACCTCTCTGGCTTCGTCCTCTCTCATAGTTCGTCTCATACACGCTCGCCGGTTACGGAGCCTCTTAACTTGACTCAAAAATTTCATTTTTATGAATAAAATAATAGCTTATGGGAATAAATAGCTTCTCCTGCAATAAACCTGGCGTGATTATATACACATATAAAATAAGTGTAAAAGTTTTACGTAAAAACGGTTTAACGGATTTGGATGAAATTTGGCACACAGATAGTTTATAATCTAGATTATGGGATACCTTTTATCGTGGATATATAGTCAACGCGAACAAAGTCTTGGGCAGAAACTAATAGCTTTTAATTTAGTTGATGAGTAAACTTTTGTCTAAATGTAGAGTCAAAGACTCTCCCAGGTACGCACCTATGTGTTAAGAGGAACAATGAAAGTGGAGGAAGGGAGACAGGTCTGTAACAAAAAACCTGTCGGAGAAAGGTATATTATTAAAATTACTAATTCATCCCAACTTTATTTTTCAGTATTCAGTCTTAAATCGAACACTAACAAAATTATCTAAATAAAAGTGTTTTGATATTGTTCACAGGAACGAACCCGATGTCACTCAATCTAATAACCCGTAATAACTACTCCACTAGACTAACTGTAATTAAACAAAACCGCAATAAATATTGCTAATTCCCACAACCTTTTGCTGGTCGCCGGTCACTGCCCTTTAAGATGATCTAATGTATAGGTCAGGCCCGATCAGTGGGTCATCTCCGTGTGAGGAGATTGTGGTCCTTTTATATGTTACGACACTATTAATTTAAGAGTAAGTAATTTATTTCGTACGACACGATTTATTTAAGGATCCGATATATTATACGCCACGTTTTACATATTTAAGGATAGGTAAATTGTTATTTCTCTAGCACAGGACTGGAACGAATGTTGACAAAGGAGAGACCTGCTTAGCTGTGGGTAGATACAATAGGTAGAACATACGTTAAGGTGAGTAGTGACTGGAAATTAAAGAGGTTATGTTGAATTGGTATGAGTAGGTGGAAAGGATGAGTAACTCAAAAGGAATATATAGAGTAAATGTGAGTGGAAGTATTCGAAGAGGTCGCCCAAGGAGAACCTACCATGACCAAATTAATGGTATCTTTCTTAACAGTAAAGTGCGTAATATTCTAAATCGACGAATGTATATAAAGCCAAAAAGTGTAGCATTTGTCCAGACCGTTTTTCTTTTTCATTATTCTGTAGGTAGAGTTTTAAATTGTTAAGCAAATTGTCATTGTTTCTCTTCCTTTATCACATGGGGACGCATATATCACTATTTAAGTTACGAATAGATTATGCCAATTACGAGTAAAATTTTGACATTCTCTTATAAAGAAAATCCGTTAAAACACTACTGGTAGTAAACAAAGCAATAATAAGTTAAATATTGAAACCAGATACAGATGATTCATATGATTGAAAAGGGGCGGATGTGAGATTTATATTCATTCATACATTTGATGTGTTAAACAGAACACAGCAGATAGGCGCGCAAAGATACTAAGTAGGCTACGGGTATTAATCATAAACATCAAAACCGCATCGCTTTGTGATCACGCGGTCCTGGGTTCAAATCCTAGGTCGGACAAATGTAGTTTTTCTAACGAAAATTTTCCCAGTACGAGTCCGGAGTCTGGAATTGTGCCCGGTATATGGCAATAGGCTCGCCCCCTATTACATGGGACCTAACTTCGTCGGCGAAACGTGGGTGTACTCAGTGCACCTCTGCCACCCCCTCTGGGGAATATAGGCGTGACGGTGTTTTTTTTTTTATCAAAACCGTAATGTGTCTTATTTTCAGGTACGACTTCTTTGGCCACAAATCGGAAGTACTAAACGTATTCCCGATATTAACATTTTAATAATCTTGTGTGCCACGTAGGCCACGTAAAAGTGACTCTATCGATAATCGCAGTAAACTGCATACAGTACAGGTGTGTCAATTAGCTTCATTTTCCCGTACAATAAAATGTTAGCTTGCGTAATATTAGGCTCTCTGCCAACATTATTTATAATAATAACAAACAAAGGATAATGGCCTTAACATGCATTATCTCATCAATTTAGCATCTAGTCTGTATGTCAGGGACCGCTAATTTAATATAATAATAGAATACAGTTGTATGATAAAGAATCATGTATGTCACAATAAATTATTTCCTGCCAATGTCACGAGAAAATGTGCATGTATCTATGAGATTTAGGATTCACAGCCAAATTGACGTATTAGTCTTCAAATTTCTTACAAACAATAAAATAATTATGACATGTGGCGAAAAAAAACCTGGACAAGTGCGAGTGGGATTCAAGCTTTGAAGGTTTCATAACGTACCGACAGACCGCCTTGCTATTTGCCAAATATTTTCACTTACCCATTCGTAGAAAACAGGAGTCTTAACAGAAATCAGACGAACAACAAAGTAATCCTTAGAAATTGAGAGAAGCATATAATACTATAATTTTATTAATTTTTTTTTCTGTATGAAATATGAAAAATGCTGAAGGTCAGGCGTAGGTCAGAAAACTGCTTCCAGGGTGTACCCCGGAAACTGTTTCTCCCGGAAGTAAATGTCTGTCTAAGCAATATCCCATCGTCTTCGAAGAAGTATGACTTGATTAACCTTAAATCCACAGTGAAAAGGCTATTACTAAGTCATGGGCCACATCATCGGCCTCACATTCACTTTCCATCACGTGAGACAGGAGTCCATTCCTGATCAGTCAATAAAAAACTCCACATACCTCATGACCCTGTTCCTCAGCCTTGATTCCATTCTCAGTCTCGTAGTTGTATCTGAAGGAGTCTTCCTTCACGTCGGAGTCCAGGGCGAGTATCCTGGCGTTCTTTTCATATGCGGCTTGTGGGCGGTTGGATTGCTCAGGATAAGCTGGTGCGAAACCGGCAGCGGCAACGCCAAGGAGTGCGGTAATCAGGAACTGGGGACAAAAGTTTGCTATTGAATATTCCCAAAGGCTGAAAGTGGTGGCGCGATGACCTCGATACATATCAGCCTGAATGGCCGTCATGAGCCGAGGATAGAATTGTATGAAAGAAGGAGGGGGAGACTTTTCCCAGCTTTGTAGCACAATAGATTACTTATTAAACCTCGGGAACGTCAATTTCGCATATACCATTTAGGAGTTAAACTCTGGTATGTTTTGTCGCGGCAATTTGACGTAATTTCGCGTATTTCCGCGTAATACGGGCTCATTTTTCTACCATTAATGAATTATGTTTCGTATGCATTTGAAAACCAAAACCCATCTTAATTGCACCCTAAAAGACAAATAATTGATTAAACTATCGTAATCAACTTTTTAAAGGGTACAGAGAGCAGTTATTTCTTTCTCTTGTAGTCTGTCGCACATCGAAGAGTTTTCACTCCAACGCGACGGTACCCAGTTACACATAGATGGCATTTGTGACATTTCCACGCTCATAATATCACAAAAATATTGACTATTGTAACTGTCATGTTATTTTAGTGCATAGCCCATTAGCTAGTAGTGCGTAGTGGGGCTGGCAATCGCGAGAATAGGATTCGAATCCAAGACGGATTTAAATCTTAGGTCAGACAAAGTGGCAATAATCCAGAGCCTGGAATTGTGCCTGTTCTATTGATATTAGGTTCGAAGGCATACCTTAAACGTGTATTAAATATGTAGGAGTAAATAACACACCTCTGACATTGCAACTTGAAAAATAGAGGCGTGACGGAGTCTCATATTTTTACAGTACATCTTTTTGTCAAAAGTGACAACTTATGTTGACGCTACCGTACTCAGCACGTGTGTAATACATGTTACGCATGATGTCAGCTACAGTAGAGGTTGGCGCATAAATCAATTTTAATATGCTATAAATGTTATTATATTATTATTATCTCGCCGTTAGTGTTCCCAAATGTTATAGTAATTATTATGTAAATACTATTTCAATTTATTTTATCATCATTATAATATGATGTATACGTTTTTTTCAGGTTACGCCCTGTCAAAAGTGAAAACGTAATTACGAGTTCAAGTTTTTAGACCTTAAATTTCTGTTATGTAATTATAAATATTAGATAACTCTAAGGTCGTTCAATTATGCGCGCTCTGTAATGTTTAGCAAACTGAGAATGATATTCTGTTTGTTTCATTAGTGTAAATTAAATGTTAACGATATCTAGAATAGTGTTTGCAGATTAATTATCTTAATTTAAGATTAAGGTTTAAAAATGTTTGATTATTTGTGGCCAGGTAGGCCAATACTTGTAGTATTTGAAGAAATGATATTATTAAAATTTTAGAACAAAAGATTTTTTTTTTTTGTATTAATGTTATTTTCATGGACGATTCTACAGACAACTTTTTATCAATGAATACTATGAGTTTTTAGTGATTTTTGAAGTGAATTTTTCAGAGATGACTGATAGTCAGCATTTTAATTAAAGAACAAGTTTCAGGCTTCATAGAAAGTGATATCAGCTGATTGCCCAAATTTCAAAAATATGGCTGTTAGTTTTTAATTAGGACGCTACGTTAATGTCTATAAATGATATAAAATTGTTTGTCTTCATTTTATGAATGATTAAAAGTGATATTGTATGTAAATAGCATACCTACATATTTTATTATAATATTAAATTACTCATTATATCCAAGGTTCATTCATAATTAGTATCTAATTTTGTGTGGTAGTTCCTACTTTGTGCACGAGTGTCATTAATATGACTCACGAACATTTTGGTACCAAAAAATACATCTTAAAAAAAATACTTCATTTTATAATGCTAGCGGCCGCTTTTAACACTAACTTATTCGCAAATTCTTTAAGCTTATTGTCTATGGGCCCTGTTTATTAAAAGTTATAATGAGAAGGGACAGGAGACAATACAATGACCTATCAAATAGTAATAACATGGCATTAAACAATATATATGACACCCAGATACATTTTGAAACGGGTTCGCCATTTTAACTTATTCGGTTTGGGACAATTTGACAAATTTGTTACTAATAAGCTATTTAATATCACATAATTCAGCAATATCCGTCGCGACAATGCTATGATTTTGTCGTTTTTGATAAATATGTCGCATTTATTCACTGTCGTTAAATTTTTATATACAGAAATACAAGGATATTTTTAGGAACTAACGCTGTCATCAAGTGAAATGTCACTTCATAACAATCACAGAGTTGCCGTTTGCTACGATATTTACCTAAGTTCTTTTTCTGTTCATCTGTTGCAATAATTCCCTAGATGTAGGAAAATTTTACTAACTGATAATGTGGTAGTCGTTAAGCCGAGTTGGAAGCCTTAAAGGCGGCCTGATAAGTTCCAACAGCAGGTGGCCACAAACCTGCCTCCACCAATCCGCACTGGGTCCGCGTGGTGGAGTATGACCTAATCTCTCTCACCTCGATTTGTGAGAGAAGGCCTTTGCCCAGCAGTGGGCAGTATAGGCTGATATTATAACCCTAATTTCACCCCAACACCCTGTCAATGTTATCCACGAGCCAAAATATCCGTGTCGCACTACAGGCAAAATTTGTTGGAAACATGTCTACCGTACCGGTCGTAAATTATTCTCTTTTTACTCCACGGAAGCTCATCGCCACTTACGTCATAGAACAAAAAAGTTTCACAAGTGTCTGACAGCCAGTGGAATGGGAGTAGAGATAATCAGTATCTTACCCACGCTATTCTATTGTTCAGAAATTTTGACATTAGCTCAAGAACGCAGACGATGTCTGAACATGTGTTTTAGTAATTTACATTGCGTGTTTCGTGGTCGTTTTTTAACTGAAGTTTTCCTTATAAATTATGTGGAAATTTAACATTCCACACGCCACACACAAAAAAACACTATCTGTTGAACTTGTATTAGTTTACAAATTGGCTTTAAGATGAGTTTTGGAAATCAATTTCCATCGTTAATAAGCATAACATAGTTGATGTACATCACTTACAAACTTGCAGATGTAAAGACTTAATAAACTACGACAGTGCCATTAAAAAAAAAGCATTTAAAAAAAATATGGTTCTATTTTTTATATCAAAAAGAAACCACATTAAAATAAAAGTTAAGGTTCTTTTTTCAAATATTAAAAAAATGGCTGTCAACGTCAATCTGTCAAAGTTTACAGATACAGTTCTTTTTAAATTTACGACTGTCCTTATTCATAAGAAAAAGAGCACTAAAAAAATCTAGGAGAAAAACAGACAAGCCGGATTGCATGCGTAGGAAGTTATTGCGTACATATCTAAGGAAATGCGCTATAATTTGACTCGAGAACAATACAGAGGCAAAAAGCAATCGATCTTATTCGCAATTCGCAAAATGACAGTTATTGCATATCTACGCCATAATTAGCCCACATTAAGTTATTTTCTGCATACCTTTTCACACTTTTGTATTATTGGACAAGTATTAATGGACTGTTTTTGCATGTAACTAAGAAAATATTTTGCGGGTTCTATTCCCACATAGGACAAATCATTATGTGACCCACAATTATTTGTTGCGGTCTGGGTATTTGTTTTTGTGAATTTTCGCGAAACGCACCCCCGACAAAACTCAAACTCAAACCGTTTATTTTGCATAAACCCTGTTTACAAAGTATCATAGTTACATTTCTTTTTTAACTTAGTGATCTACTACCGGATCGGAATGAGGCCTCCACTGAGAAGATCCGGCGAGAAACTTAGCGGGCTTGTCTTTTTGTTTAATTCTCCATTAATTTTTTTTCATCAATTTTTGTATAGATACATACATTTTTATATTATACAAAATCATTAATGCAATCCAGCTCCAGTGTGCTGCCTTACGACTGAGATATAAGACTACTTTTAATATGTTATAATGAAAAGCTAGAGGATTCTGAGTGGACCAGTCTCCACAAGCAGCACCCGTTCACGAGTACGACTTATTAAGGAATGAATCCTAGTAGGGGGCTACGTTTATTTTAAAGTTTATAACTTGATTTTACTAGTAAGTATAGCGATGAAAATTTGAGGAATCGAGATCGTTTTGATATTGTTTTGTTAGTCTAATGGTGTATAATCTGTGTGGCGATCGTGAAGTTTCGAGTTCGATCTTAGGTCAGATAAAGTGTGTATTTTTTATATCCAAAGTCTGTAATATTCCTTATAACATTGGGACCTAACATTGTCACGTCTGTGCCATCAAGGCTTGGGGAATGTAGTTGAGAATTAAATACGATGTGAGTAACTTAACCATTTCTAAGTACTAAGAGTTGTCAAATAAATGGAAAAATACTTTTTCTTGTATTGAGTTTTATAAATATGATTGTCAGTTTCTTATTTTGTATTGTAATACTACTAATGTTCAGTTTGCTTTTTGTATTGTCCTATAAATTGTCAGTTTAGTGTCATCCAGTTGTCAGTTTAGTAAATAGCAGTAATTAATCAAATGTTGAAATTCTATACAAATAAAAAGAAGACCTTTCGATTTTATGCAATTTTCGTCATAATGCACGATCAAATGTCAAGATTTACGAAATATTTTACAAAATCTATTTATCATATTATGATGAGATATGTTTTGACAACTAATTTAAATGTATTTGAGATTAACAGATCATTATGAGTTAAATCGTAAGATAATCTTATTAATGAGAAGATACTATTTAGTTTAGAATTACTATGTGACAAATTATTCAGAAAATAGATACTGTAAATAGTGAAATTAAGTTAATAATAATTAAACTTTCAGGTATTTTTATAAATCTTTTATTGATCGAACTGAAAGCTATAACTACATTTAAAAAATCTGATCTTAAATTTTATTTTTGAAAAAGAAGACAGTAATTAAAAAAAAATACTTATTTACACGAGATCCGAGATAAAATCAGAGGCAAGGATGTGGAGATTTCGATAATGATAATTGTAAGCCGTAAATTATCGTAACACATAACGGTATGAAAATCAGTAGGAATATGAATAAATATAATGTGTTTTTGGAAAAAAAAAACTCTAGTATATGAAATAGTATTGAACAAATAAAAATTAAATTATTTCTTCATGAATTTAGTAAATCGTTTAATTAAATATTAATATTAGTGCAACCTTATCAGAAATCTATTTTATAAATGCAAACACAATTAACTTATCCAAAAAATATCCTAAACCTAACTTTTCAAAACACCACACCGCTAACTATACCACAAAGAAAAAAATAGATTATCAAAATAATCAACGTTACACAACCGACGCGCTAATCGATAACATTCGATTATCCTACGGTATATCGATAATCGACTCACCAGTTTCATTGTTGTGTGATGGCGGGTCGGAGGTTAGACGACGAATGTATGAACGATCAGCATTGCTCGTATATATACCCACAAGCAAAGCTAGGGGCGTTACAAAATTTATTCTAGTTTGTTACGTTGTGTTTTCTAAATAAAATGTGAAGTTCGAAGCGTATGTGGTTTTGCGCAAGACCTTTTTTTTGTAGGTAAAATGATTGAGAGCTTATTGGAGCTTAAATGTTTTTGGATTAGGGTATCTGAATTTTTATACTACTGGTATTTATGATGTGAAAGAGGAAGGATGTAGATGCGGGACGATCTTTTTTTTCACGTGGGTAAATTTTGCAGAGGACTTCTACCAGTCTTAAACCCATAATTTTTTTTTGTATATCTTATTAGCATATCCTAGTTAGCAGTGATAGACTAGTGGTTAGACCGTTGGACTGCAAAGTCAGAGGTATCGGGTTCAAACCCAGGCACGCACCTCTGTCTTTTCGAAAGCTTGTGCGTATTAAAAATTAACTATCATATGCTTTAACGGTGAAGGATAATTTAACAGAACATTGTGAGGAAACCTGCATGCCTAAGTTTCTCGAAGGTGTGTGAAGTTCGCCAACCCGCACTGGGCCAGCGTGGTGGACTATGGCCTACATCCTCTCAGTTTGAGAGAAGGCCCGTGCCCAACGGTAGGACAGCTTATTAACAGGGCTAATAATATTATTATTATTATCTTACAAATAGTATTTTTTTATCTGATCTAATTGCTAATCTACCACCGGTACGTAACCGGCGAAGAAACTTAGCGGGCTTGTTTTTTTATAAAATTTCTCTCTTCATTCCTATCTATTTTTTTTTCAAAACTGTGTAGGTACAATGTTTAGGTTACAATTAAATAGTTTACCATCTAGCTCCAGTGTGACGCCTTCCGACCGGGTTATGAGAATAATGATGTTATTTCTAAGAAGTAAAGGTCAAAAGGATTCCAGATGGAGCAGTCCCCACCAGCAGCACCCATTCCCGATTATTACTACTGGAACAGCCATCACTTCCCTCAACCATATTGCAGGGAAGGGAGTGACCCACTCAAGACAACCACCGCAAACAAAGAAATTATAGTGAGCATGTCCAAACTAGAGCCCCAAAGACGGTGGTTAGATTGTGTCTATAAAGCATCTATAGGAAGCTGCCAGGGGTTGTCGTACTCCTACTGACTAAAAACCTGGCATCGGCACTACGGAGGGGTTTCAGAATCTCCGCTAGGAACGTACCGGTGCCTCTCTGTGCCGTGCTTCGAAGAGCCCGTTTTTGGGGGGGAGACTTGGAAACTCCGCCCCTCATGCTTCGATGCGGTACTTACAGTGGTGTGGACTACTGCACGCCACTGTCTCCCGCGGGGTCAAGCTTGAAGGACGCTCCGGCTTCCTGCCCCATGTCACTCACGACGCCAAGGGCCCACTAAGGATGTACAAATCAAGAGTCTCCGTAAGCGGCAAGCGTGTAGAAGACGATTAAAGGTCAATATTACATACCATTCTTCTCACACTAGTATTTGACTTTTACTAGACAGCGTTTTTTCTATAACGTTGCTCAGACATTACTTAGTAAATATCCATGCGTAGACCAAATGTTGGATAGCCGATGGCCCTTAAACAAGTGCGGTCTCCATTCCATGATCACCATTTCACATGTATTTTTTACCCTTGTAAGCTAGTTCAAAGCATGATTCGTACCTCAAACCTTATTTTTTTATGTATGGTATTTTTATACAAGGTGTAACATAAAAAACGCAAGACCTTAGACACCCCGATTAGAAAATTGCTTCATAAAGTCAAAACGAAAACCAAATTTTCAAATTTAAAGGATTTTACCCTTTTTTAAAGCACTTTTATACCCCAATTAACAATGAAACTTGTACGTGTGTCTGTACGTTTTGAGAAATACGTTTTAAGAATGCATTTGGAATCTTCTTCTTGCTATGAATAAGAATAAATTTAATTTTTTATAGCGCACTGAAGGAGTTATAGCATTTTTTGCAAATTTAAAAAAAAAGTGTAAAGTACATTAAAAATTGTTGGAATCGATTCAGTTATTGATTTAGAACAAACTACTTTCAGGTCTTGCGTTCATTATGTTACAGCTTATATATGATGTTCTAAGTCCTAACTTAACCTAAACCTTGTACAAAATATCCAAAACATTCAGTGCCACAATGTGCTGTCTTAATTACCTACAGCACCTCACTTTAAATCTGTTGAGATATAAGCGATATTCGCTACCGCTGTGATGAAACGTACCGAACGGTATTTGTGTATTTGTATAGAGGTGTCGTTCTAGCCGCGAAACTTCAATAAAAATACTCTTTTTTTTTGGTACCAAATATCTTAAGATTTCACCACATATCCGACGGGGCGGGTCGGTGACGTGACGTCGACGGGAGTGGGTAGTTTTAATGTACTCAACTATACAGTAGACGAGACATGCCTTGACGGGATGGCAACTGTCGCGTCTCGTGCTTGTCGTGTGCCGTCTCGCGTCCGATACGATTACAAATTAAACACAACGGGAACGGGTCGCCAACTAATGCAGGCGGGATACTAGCGTTGTATTATTTAGCGGCCAGCGTGATACCGATAGTACAATCGCGCTCACAGTCTACTGGCACATTGTTGTGCGTGTTGGGCAGATTGAAATCAGCCCTACGTAACACAGATGCGCGAGTTGCATCCAGCACCATGCACATGAATTAAATAGGGTAATTCAACTTCAATAGGTACGATTTTTTTTACAATAACTCTATTCTTAGCGACTATGCATGGGCAACTGCTCGAAGAAGCTAACTACAATCGAGTCAAGTTAAATCGCGCGTACTTTATGTACCGTATTGTCATCCCGTAAGCGTCACTCCGACGTCCCGCCCCGCCCGATATGATGAAACCTTAAAAAGGCCTTTTTACAACCTTCGTGTGGGAAACAAAGCATTGATGCGTTCTACAATAACGTTTAACTGATTGCAAAAAGGTCAAATACCTAGCACAGATTAAAAACTAATGCTTCTAAAGGTCTGTTGGGATCAAGGGCTTTAAAGGTCCGAGGAATGCGGGCATAAAGGTTATGAGACAATTATACATATATTAAGATCACTGAAGAAGTGTTCTGAGATATATGGCACTAATTTAAGATTTTTCGATATAAAAAAATCCAGTTTTAGTCCGGAATTGTGCCTGGTTTAAGGATAATGGGCCGCCCGCTATTATATGGGATCTAACATCGGCGGAAAAATGGACATATATAGTGCATTTCTACCACTCCCATTTAGGGATTATAGGCGTGGCGGTGTTTATTTATGATTTTTTATTAAAATATGTAGCATATTTAACGCGTAGAGGTGTACTATAAACGCCCACATTTCTTCGACGATGTTAGGTCCCATAGGGGCGAGTCTATTGTCATTGTACCGGACACAGTGCCAGACTACGGACTGATTGGTACTGGAATTTTATTCCATCGAAAAATCACGTTTTGTCCGACCTAGGATTTGAACTTAGGACTTTGTGACCGTGACGCGCATTTTTGCTACTAGAGCAACAAGGTATATTTTAGTACTATTTATGACAACCTAATATTACGTTATTATCTATCTAGCTGTATATCATCACGCAAGATCCCTTGCGGGATAGACAGAGAGTACAGAGTTCCAACAGGATCTTTCCTTACATACCTTTCTGACTCTCCACTCTCATAGTTCGTCTCATACACGCTTGCCGGTTACGGAGATTCTTGACTTGTCCTTCAAATTAGACTCGGTCTATTGGGTCATGGTAAGATAGTATAGATCTTTCCTGGTACTTACATCCTTTCATTTTTGCATCGTATATCTGTTTTGTCATTCTTTCTTCTGACAAATTTTCTTTATGCCCGAACCAACAGAGCATACCCTTTCTTATCTTTACACCGATACTATCTTTCATACCTACTCGCTTTCTTACTACGCTGTTGCGAATAAGTACGCGTATGTTATTATCAAAATACATTAAAGTACTATGATGTTATCAAAACACATTAAAGCTGCACACTCCTTAAATAAATCAAGATATGCCATCCGCAATGGTCGAAGATTATAACAATTTTAGCAACTGCGCATCATGGAGCAAAGGGCAAGCTTATAAACCTTTATTAATTAACAAAATGTCCGCTATGATGGGTCTGGTTTGCTAATATTGAAAATCAGCTTTTAGACGGAAAATATAGATGGTAAAATACTCGCTTTGTTTTCACGAGGTCTAGAGTTCAAATCTTGGCTAGCATCTTTGGGTTTTGCGTAACTAACGTAGTCTAGTAGTGCATAGTACGAGTGCAGATCACGAAGTCATGAGTTCAAATCCTAAGTCAGCAAAGTGTCCTTTGCCTCCGTAATCTGGAATTGTACCAGGTATAAAGAAGTTTAGCCTATTACATTCGGACTTAGCTTTGTCGGTGATATGTGAGTGTTCTCAGTAAACCTCTGCCACCCTCGCTAGTGAAAATCAAATTAATTCGATTGTCACTAGCTAAAATTGAATGGAAACATCGTAAGGACCCCTTCGTGTTCAAGAGAAAAAAAGAATCGAATGTTGTCGACAAGCTCGCCTCCGTCACAAAAAAAAATTGTCAGCAAAATGTGGGTGCACTACACAACGTGTATCGTTATTAACGCAAAACCTTAGACATGACTATTAGCTAATTGAAATAAAACTATTTTTCGGATTTTATCGCGGTTTATTTTTGATTTTTAGTTCCCGACGTTCTGAGACTTCTTTGAGCGTCTGCAGTCTGTGAACATGTCCTTGACCGCACCCGCCATAACATCAGATTTGATAAACCACAAATTCTTGTGAAAGAACACCGATTCCTGATTCCGAACCAAGGATGGTTCTCGAGGCTATTGAAATTAAAAAACATCCTAATTTCAATAGATAAGATGGCTGGGTGCTTCCGTCGACTTGGGATCCGGTAATTAATATAATCAAATCCAAGACCAAGCATAACACTGCAAGACCTCAAGACACCGTGAGCTCATTCTGCGTAGATCGGACCAACAAAAATAATTAAGAAGTTTGAGGGTACCCCGGAACAACTATGCCTTTTGGACGTCTAACACCTCAGTCCCTCCCGTGACCATGGGTGCTGCAAAGCACTCGAAACGTCGGGAACTAAAAATCAAAAATAAACCGCGTTAAAATCCGGAAAATAGTTTTATTTCATGTGTAATATTCGCGTAAATCTAAGAACTCAGTATATTAGCTAATTGCTTCACAAATTCAATAAGAAAATCAAATTTGCAAATTTAAAGTTTTTTACGGTATTTTTAAGCACTTTTATACCCCAATTAACAAAGATACTTGTACGTGTATGTATGCATATCGAAAATACGTTTTTTAAAATGCATTTGTTTTTTCCCTATTGCTTTAAATCAATAAATAAATAAAAGCAAAATGCAATAAATAAATTTTGTTTGCTTTAGCGCACTGAAGGAGTAACATCATTCTTTTAAAATTAAAAAAAAACATATCTATCTATCTATCTATCTATAACCTCACGCCAGATCCCTTGCGGGGTAGGCAGAGAGTACAGAGTTCCAACAGGTTCTTTCCTTACATACCTCTCTGGCTTCCTCGACTCTCATAGTTCGTCTCATACACGCTCGCCGGTTACGGAGACTCTTGACTTTTCCATCAGATAAGACTTGGTTTATTTGGTCGTGGTAAGATAGTCTAGGTCTTCCCCGGTACGTGCATCCTTCCACTTTCACATTGTATATCTGTTTTGTCATTCTTTCCTCTGGCATTCTTTCTATATGCCCGAACCAACGGAGCATGCCCTTTCTCATCTTTACACCGATACTATCTTTCATACCTACTCGCTGTCTTACTATGCTGTTGCTAATGCGGTCGGTCAGCTTCACTCCGCACATCTTCCGCAGAGCTCGCATTTCTACCGCATTTATCCTACTTTCATTCTCCTTCTTACATACCCAGCTCTCGCTACCATATAACAGCGTTGGGACAAGAACTCCGTTATGTATGGCCAGCTGCGCCTTAGGGCTTAAGTGCCGGCTCCCGAGTAGCTTTCCCATCGCACCATTCACTCTGTTCCCTGCACTCACTCTTCTCCCTATGTCAGCGGTGTATTTCCCATCCTTACTGAAGGCGCATCCAAGATATACAAACTCATTCACTTGCTCCAGCACATCGTTACCAACCACAATCCTTACATTCGTTCTGGTTTCTTCCCTTTCAAAAACCATAATCTTGGTTTTCTTCACATTCAAGTGTAAGCCATTGATCATGCAGTCGTTTTTCGTAACTGTGACTAGTGTTTGCAGATCAGTGGCTGTTGGCGCTATTAAAACCGCGTCATCTGCATAAAGTAGATGGTTTACCACTAAGTCACCCATTTGTACACCTTCATTCATCGCTTTCAGTCTTTGAAGACTTTTGTCCAGATATATTATAAACAGTCTAGCGGACAACACGCAACCCTGCTTGACGCCGATTTTAACGTCAAACCAGGGTGACCTGTTACCACCCACCCGTACGCATGCCTTGCAGTTCACATAAGTGGACTGGACGGCTCGCAACAGAGTGCCATCTATACCATACTCTGGCAAAATGTCCCAAAGTCTCTTTCGCACAACTCTGTCAAATGCCTTCTCCAGATCTACAAAACCGCAGAAAACCTTCCGGCCCACTGCCAGATGCTTCTCTGCGATGTTGCGGAGTGAGAAGACTTGATCCGAACATCCTCTTCCAGAAAAAACATATAAAATACATTAAAAATAGTTGGAACGAATTCAGTTACCAAACTACTTTCAGGTCTTGTGTTTATTATGTTACACCTTATATAAACCTCAGTTTATCCTTGTGGGCACATAGGGGGCGCACCTGCCAATAAAAGGGCATTCTGAGACAGACGAATAAAATTAACTCAGACGCACTTTCCTCGTAATAGGAATCTGCTCATGCAGTTAAAGAAAAAAATATGAATATAGCCATAGCTCTCAATTTAATAAGGGTGAGCTTATTGCCATATACCGGCTATATTAAACTCTAGACTACTAGATACTGAGAATCGTGCGATAGTATAACTTAAAAATATTTTGTCCTAGAACACGAACTTAAGACCTTTAAATTATCAGCTGTACCATGAATTAGTACTCACTAGATGTATGACGCAGGGCCAATTAAAAAGCGAGACTTAGTGTTGTAAAAACGCTCAAGTCGGCGCTTAAACGATCTAGTTTTCAACGTGCTTTAACGCTCGTAGGCGTCGACTCAGTGCTAAACGCTTACGTTCAGCGCTCATTTTGACAACACTAGCGAGGCTACAGCCGTAAAGTATTTGTCTATCTAAATAATCACGCCAGATCCTTTGCGGGGTAGGCATCGTATTTGTACTAGTTAAAAGGTAACAGTCTATAAAACACCAGCTGTAAAACACCAAACAGCTGAAAACACCGATGCATTCTACAAACTACCTAGATAAATCCTTTTCTAATCCAGCCGTTCGCTTATGAAATGCATTGCCTGTGACAGTCCGTCGTGTATGGTCCTTTAAAAAGATGTTTTACTACCACTTTCTTCATTTTTAAACTCTCTACTGCACACTGCATTGTGATATGATAGGATATATTTATATATTTACATAGTATCATATGTATATGTGTATGTATATAATATTGTAATAAGACTACAATATATTTTATCTAGGTGTATGCCACCAAAACTGTCCTATTCCTTATGTTGCTGCTTTCAATGCATAGGTTGTCTTGAAGAAATTGCTTTTAGCAATAAAACCGCCAATTGGACCTAGCTGTTGTTAATATTTTTGTATTTTATTAGTTGTAATATCACTAGTGTACAACAAAGAGCTACTAGAGTAGTACTACTAATCTATCTATCTAAATAAAACAGCAATTAAATAAGAGCGTGTGTTTGTGTGATCTATATTGTTGCCCGCGGGGTCTTTACAGTTTCACCGGTCAGGAAAAATAAGAACACAAATATGGGTGTGGTCTAATTTTGAATTAGTTCGATTCAATCATAGGCATCATACTAAACGACTGCGTAAGTAACGCTGAGATTTTATGACGAACAGAGACGAAGTCCACAGACATTGTCAAACACAAAGAAGAAACGACAATGGATGAAGTGACATATTAACTGAATGTTGGCCTATAACTGACAACATAAGACTGGACATACCAATGACTCGGTGGAGATTTGGAGGAAGAACTTGGAGTAGATTGCTGCAGGAACGCGAAGAAAGGCACAAAAGGTTATGCCTTTATGCCTGTGGTGGTTTGTAGAAAGCTGACGATGATGATGAACGCCATCGCGACGACGGGGTAAAACGCTATAGTTTGTGACTAAAACTGCTATGATAAAAAAATCTGTAATTTGAAACTATTCGTAGGGCCTAGTACGAAAAATTTGACGTTGGCTTATCACTAGCGAGTTAATGTGCCATTTTGGCACTCTATATTAATTTACAGTGCGACATGGATATTTTGGCTTGTAGATGAAAACAGGGGGCGTTGGTACGAAATTAGGATAATCATATAGAAAGAAATCCAGATGAGAGAATGACAAAACAAATATACAATGTAAAAGTGGAAGGATGCAGGTACCGAGGAAGACCTAGACTATCTTACCACGACCAAATAAACCGAGTCATATCTGAAGGAAAAGTCAAGAGTCTCCGTAACCGGCGAGCGTGTATGAGACGAACTGTGAGAGTGGAGGAAGCCAGAGAGGTATGTAAGGAAAGAACCTGTTGGAACTCTGTACTCTCTGCCTACCCTGCAAGGGATCTGGCGTGATGATATAGATAGATAGATAGATTAAATATAATTTTCCTACTTTCAGGGAAATATTTCAACAGGTGAGTCTGCATAGTAACTAATTAAAAAAAAAGGACTTGAGTAAATTTTATAGCAAACGGCAACATTTTGACTATCATGACACGACATTTCACTTGATGACAGTTTTAGTTCCGATTCTTGCCACGGTGCAAAAGATCCTTATATAAATGTACTAAATAAACATGAGCATATCAGCATGTGTGTTACCAGTGATGATATATGGATCAGAGACGTGGTCTCTTACAATAGGCCTCATAAAAAAGCTCAGAGTTGCTCAGCGAGTTATGGAGAGAGCTATGCTCGGCGTTTCTCTACGCGATCGAATCAGGAATGAGGAGATTCGTAGAAGAACCAAAGTCACCGACTTAGCCCTTAAGATTAGCAAGCTGAAGTGGCAATGGGCGGGCCACATAGCGCGTAGATCGGACGGGCGTTGGGGTAGAAAGATTCTAGAGTGGAGATCATGACCAGATGGACCGACGATCTTGTGAATATCGCAGGAAGTCGTTAGATGCAGGTGGCATCGGACCCGTTACGCTGGAAAGCGGTTGGCGAGGCCTATGTTCAGCAGTGGACAAGTACAGGCTGAGATGATGATGATGATGATATCAGCATGCTTACTCATATAGATGCGTAAGTATATGAAAACGCGGTCGTTTTTTGGTTCACACTTTGTTCGTGATCTGAAATCAAGCCCACCAAGAGACCACGAAAAAATGCCCAAGTTAAGAGTCACAGCAGTTTCTTCTCATACCTGCAACATGTTAAACAAGTCATTGCAAAACATTTGACCAATTGCGACCACACCAGAGAGTGGGCGAGTTCACACGCCAGTTGCGTCTTCATCGAGATATTATTTGATGACATTGTTTGAGATGAAATCTAGAAGAGCATCTTTTGGACTCAGCTACAAGTTGTAACGTTAATTAAGCAAGACCTTGACACCTTGATTAGATTATTGTTTGAAAAGTGACTTTTCAAATAGGTTTATTACCTATA
Source organism: Phalera bucephala (assembly GCA_905147815.2). Taxonomy (NCBI): domain Eukaryota; kingdom Metazoa; phylum Arthropoda; class Insecta; order Lepidoptera; family Notodontidae; genus Phalera; species Phalera bucephala. Next base: position 23,803,345 of record LR990625.1, on the reverse strand, counting down.
ATAATAATTACACCGTCACGCCTATATTCCCCAGAGGGGGTGGCAGAGGTGTACTGAGTACACCCACGTTTCGCCGACGATGTTAGATCCCATGTAATAGGGGGCGAGTCTATTGCAAAATATCGGGCACAATTCCAGACTCCGGACTCATACTGGGAATTGTTCAACTCTCAAATATTTTTTTTTATTAGCATAATAATAATATTATATTAGCCCTGTTCAGAAAGTACCCCGCCGTTGGGCAAGGGCCTCCTCTCAAACTGAAAGGGTTTAGGCCATAGTCCATCACGCTGGCCCAGTGCAGGTTGGCGAACTTCACACACCTTCGAGAAACTCTTAGGCATGCAGGTTTCCCAACAATGTTTTCCTTCACCGTTAAAGCAAGTTATAGTTTTTTTTTAAAACGCACATGATTTCGTAAAGACAGAGGTACCTGGGTTTGAACCCGAGACCTCTGACTATGCAGTCCAACGGTTTAACCATATATATACTTTGGAAAAAAAATTGAATGCCAATTGATTCTAGCATATTATTTCTATCTAGTCATATCTCAGGACTGTTCAAATCAATCTGATAAAGATACCAGCCATAAGTAATAATACCCAATTTATCGATAGCTAGCGGTGACTCGGCGCTCATTAAAAAAGCTCTCAAACGGTCGTCACAAGACAACTAAGGGCAACACCGGTGTAAGTGGCTCAGGGGTGTCGGGAGGTCAGCTGCGGTTTCCCCGATGTTAGTCGCGGCGTTAACACTTCCACCCCTGGAGTATGTAACTCTAACAGTCCACTCTAGATGGCTAATTAAAGCAAGTTAGATCCGAGAGTCCAGCGAGGCCCGTTCGGTTTCCACTCGACCCACGAAGTTACGTCAAAGTTGGGGCCTTAACTACCAGACACATCTATATTATCTTCAGCCAAAAGAAATCCACAGAAGGACAAAGACCTTCCCTAAAGACCGTGAAGACAGGTGTGAAGATCGCGGGTAGAAGTTCGATGCCACACATCTATTATTATTAAAAAATTGCAAAAGGGTCTGTTAAAACATTTATAATAAAATGAATGGGGTCAAATAATGGTCTCTGAATAAAAAATAACTTTGAAATTAAAACGCTTTTCTGGGCAGTACAATAGCACCACATCTTCATAAAGCAATCTTTTTTGAGAAGGCGAGAAAGCAAGTAATATTTCTTTATTAAACTCTCGAAGTTTCTACTTTATGTTGTCTCTACATGGTAAATGTATCGAGGAAATACAAATTAAGATATTATCAGTGTAAAGTTATTATATCCATTTAGGCCCTTCGAATATTATAATGTTCGTATTACGATACTCGTAAGAGACTAATCTACTAAAATGCCAAGTAACCGAACGCACCGACCAGCACCGACTTCTAAAAATTTATTTTTTGCTTTTAAAGTCGGTTTTCCTTTTTTTAAAATGTTTTTAGTAGTGTAAAATGCACAACCCGAATTGGAAACAAGTAAACGATTGGTATTTTAGTAGATTAGTCTCTTACGAGTATCGTATTTGAAGTCAGTTTTCCTTTTTTTTTAAAGTTTTTTATTTTACATTTTTTAGTGATGAGTGAATTAATTATTATAATTTAAAAATCTCCTTTATATTATACTACTTATTTGCATAGTGAGGTACCTACAAGATTGATATAAAACTTATAATAACCGAATGTTCACATTCATGCTGTTTGCTGTATAGGAAACCCCTGGTGTATCTTCAAAGCCCATTCATCATCATCATCATCATCTCAGCCTATACTTGTCCACTGCTGAACATAGGCCTCCCCAATCGCTTTCCAGCGTAACCGGTCCGATGCCACCTGCATCCAACGACTTCCTGCGATTTTCACAAGATCGTCGGTCCATCTGGCAGGCGGTCGTCCCACACTGCGCTTGCCAATACGTGGTCTCCACTCTAGAATCTTTCTGCCCCAACGCCCGTCCGATCTACGCGCTATGTGGCCCGCCCATTGCCACTTCAGCTTGCTAATCTTAACGGCTATGTCGGTGACCTTGGTTCTTCTACGAATCTCCTCATTCCTGATTCGATCGCGTAGAGAAACGCCGAGCATAGCTCTCTCCATAGCTCGCTGAGCAACTCTGAGCTTTTTTATGAGACCTATAGTAAGAGACCACGTCTCTGATCCATATATCATCACTGGTAACACACACTGACTAAAAACTTTAGTCTTAAGGCACTGAGGTATTTTGGATGAGAAGATGTTGCGCAGTTTCCCGAACGCTGCCCAGCCGAGTTGGATTCGTCGATTGACCTCTCTCTCAAAGTTGGACCTACCTAACCGGACTACCTGTCCCAGGTAAATGTATTCGTCGACAACTTCAAGAGTAGAGTTCCCAACGGTGAGTGCGGTGGGTACGACATGGACGTTACACATTATTTTCGTTTTGTCCATGTTCATTTTAAGACCCACTTGTTGAGATACTCTGTTGAGGTCACCGAGCATTCGTCCTAGATCTTCCAGCGACTCCGCCACGACCACAATGTCGTCGGCAAATCGAAGGTGAGTGATGTATTCGCCATTGATGTTGATGCCAAGTCCTTGCCATTCCAAGAGCTTGAAGGCGTCCTCTAAGGTGGCCGTAAACAGTTTCGGAGAAATGACGTCTCCCTGCCTTACTCCTCTTTTTATGGGGATCGCCTTCGTGCAATGCCCCTGTACTCGGACTGACATGGTGGCGTTATTATACAAGCACTTCAACACTTCAATGTACCGATAGTCAATGCGGCATCGCTGGAGAGATCTAAGAACCGCCCAAGTCTCGATCGAATCGAAGGCTTTCTCATAGTCCACAAACGCCAAGCATAGTGGCCGATTATACTCCTCGGTCTTCTGTATAATCTGCCGCAGCGTATGTATGTGGTCTATGGTACTAAAGCCTTTCCGGAAACCGGCTTGTTCGGGAGGCTGGAAGTCATCAAGCCTGCGTTCGAGACGATTCGTGATGACTCTCGAAAACAACTTATAAACATGGCTCAGCAGTGTGATGGGCCTATAATTCTTCAGTAAAGTGTTATCACCTTTCTTGAAAAACAGTACCACCACTCCCCTGTTCCATGCTTCCGGCGTTTTCTCTTCGAGCAAGACGGAATTAAACAGCCTCTGAAGGACTTTAAGTACCGGCGTTCCGCCCGCTTTCAGAAGCTCTGCGGTAATTCCGTCTTCGCCTGGTGCTTTGTTATTTTTGAGTTGTTTGAGAGCCATCGTAATCTCGTACAGTACAAAGCTCGTACAAAGCCCATTGTCCAATACCAATAAAATTTAAATTCGAACATCACGGAGCTATTCCGAACCTAATGCAAAAATAATCATCAAAATCAGGTTATAAGCATATACATTACAAATTAAAAAATACAGACGAATTACGAACTTCCTCCTTTTTTGCAGTCGGTCGGTGAACATTCTTCTTAGTTCTATGGTAGGGTACCTCTAGGATTGACGTAATACCTATAATATCTGAATCTACGTATTCGTATTGTTTGTCCTTAAGGAGTTCCCTGGTATTTCTTCAAAGTCCAAGGTCCAATACTGATAAAATTAAAATGGGACCACCTTCAAACTATATTGAATCCAGCGGGAAAAGAATCATCCAAATCGGTTTACAATCAAATAAGTTATAAAAAAACACAGACGAATTATGAACCTCTTCCTTTTTTGAAGTCGGTTAACATTCTGCTTAGTTCTATAGTAGGGTACCTATAGAATTGACGCAACACCCATATTGCCTCAATTTGCTCATTCCTATTGTTTGTCGTTAAGGAGTTCCCTGGTGTATCTTCAAAGTCCAAGTTCCAATACCAATGAAATTAAAATGGGACCACCTTGGAGCTATATTGAACCCAATGCAAAAAGAATCATCAAAAGCGGTTCACAACTGACGGAAATATCGGTGAACATACATAAAAAAAAGCATACACAACCGAACATAGAACCTCCTCCTTTTTGAAGTCGGTTAAAAATAAAGAGAATTTCAGCATTTGTAGTATACACTACTGAATAAAGTACACTTTAAATCTACTGATGAAAAAGGTCTTCATCACTGGGATTACTTAAAGTGTATCTCTTTAATAAAATCAGAAGACACCTGGTAGATAATAGGTGTGTTCCAATTTCTTCGCAAGCCCTCTCTATGTATAGACCACGACCAAATAGACCGAGTCTTATCTGAAGGACAAGTCAAGAGTCTCCGTAACCGGCGAGCGTGTATGAAATGAACTATGAGAGTGGAGGAATCCAGAGAGGTATGTAAAGAAAAAACCTGTTGGAACTCTGTACTCTCTGCCTACTCTGCGCGGTCCGGGATCTGGCGCGATGATATAGAATAGAATCTATGTATATTATCTTTTTTCGTATTATATTCGGGAAATATAATGTTGTAGAAATATGAATAAAAATATATTTATTTAACAAATTTTATGTTAAATTAATGTTCTTGTATTAACACCTCAGCGACTGATGACAGCTATTGCGAGACAAGTTATGGACGCGTAGGTCACCAATATTTTTTATTCAAGTAAACCCCAAGTGTAAACCATTATAGTATTTATAAATCGTCACAAAGACTCCACCACCATTTCGGAATGTAATTTCTGAGAAGAGATACAAGAAACTCCACGGTTACTCTTTTAATATTACGAGGCATGCCTTTTAAGTTTTGTTGTTTGAAGAAAAAAACACAACTAGAACCTTATAGTACTTTTTATTGTTTTTCAAAGTATTCACCACGTAGCTTAATACACTTTTCCATTCGCTCAAACCAGTTATTATAAAATTTATTCCAGTCTTAAGTGAGGGTGTTCATAATGGCTGACTTGAAAGCGTCGACTGCTTCTTCACCGGACTGGAACCTTTGACCACGAAGACTTTTCTTAATTTTAGGAAATGTAAAGAAATCATTAGGGCTTAGGTCAGGCTGTATGGAGGATGGTCAAGAATTTCTACTTTTTCCTGCTTCAAATACTGAATCGTTTGACGAGCGCTGTGTCGTGGTGCAGGATGATGCGTCGCTTTGAGTTAGATTTTCGAAGTTCGGCGATGACTTGTGGTAAACAAACTGTGGTATACCATTCTGCGTTAACCGTTCTACGATCTTCAAGTGCAATAGTCGCAACATGGCCGGTTTTTCCAACGAACGTGGCCCCCATCTTCTTTGAAGTGCTTCGAGAACGAACAACTTTAGTCGGCTTTGGCTCATCTTGAAAGACCCAGATTGTAGATTGTTGTTTGGAATCAGGATCATAGGCATAGATCCAAGATTCGTCACCACTGATGATGTCGTAGACGTGATTTGACTCCCCTCGGTTGAACCTTTGCAGAGTTTTCTTACACAATCTTACGCGGGCCGCTTTGTGATCGTCGGAAAGCAGATGCGGTATCCAACGGCAAACTAGCTTTCTCACACCAAGCGCTTCATGCAAGATCTTCTGAATGGTTGAACCTGAGATGCCTAATAGAGCCTCTATCTCTCGATACGTCACATGACGATCTTCGAGAATTAGTTGTCTCACAGCAATGATGTTATCTTCAGTGAAGGCGGATTTTGGGCGTCCTTCGCGAGATTTGTCACTAACACTAGTATGCCCACGCTGGAATTCGACAGTCCGCAGACATGGGGCTTCATCACTGAACACAGATGTTAGCTCTTCAAAACACTGAAGCCGTGTCAGGCCTCTTCTAAAGTTGTATAAAGTTTCATTAAAAATCATAAATAAACCGTGATAAAATCCGAAAAATAGTTTTATGTCACCTCTCCACCTGTTGTAACCTTAAAAATATAAATTAAAACACCGCCACGCATATATTCCCCAAGCGGGGGTGGCAGAGGTGTACTGAGTAAACCCACGTTTCGCCGACGATGTTAGGTCCCATGTAATAGGGGGCGAACCTATTGCCATATACCAGGCACAATTCCTCATAATAGTGAGATTTTTCGTTAGAAAAACTTCATTTGTCCGAGTCAGGATTCGAACCAAGGACCTCGTGATCACCAAGCGATGCGCTTTACCACTAGACCAACAAGGCAGTCGTTAAATTAAAAATAAATAACACTTATAATTAACCGACAAAGCAAAATAAGTTGATTTGTAATAAAATAACTTGTATTACAAAATAATTGCTATTATGGGGGTTACAAGATTAATTAAAACATTTAGAAAGGAAATTAGAAATATTTAATGGGCACTTACCATGGTGTCATTTTGTAACGAGGTTAAAGAGAATATCATGGGTGTGTTCATTTAATAAATTCATCGTTTGGTAAAGTAATCTGAGAGCTACTTGGCTTATAAGGTGGGTTTGATTTCCGAATGAGTTTTTGTTTTCTATTAACTGTTGTTTACATATTTAAATGTTGTAGTTTGTTTATATAACAATTAACGTAGTCAGCAAAAACAAAACTTACAAAATATTTTTGTATCTATCTATCTATCTATAACCTCACGCCAGATCCCTTGCGGGGTAGGCAGAGAGTACAGAGTTCCAACAGGTTCTTTCCTTACATACCTCTCTGGCTTCCTCGACTCTCATAGTTCGTCTCATACACGCTCGCCGGTTACGGAGGCTCTTGACTTTTCCATCAGATAAGACTCGGTTTATTTGGTCGTGGTAAGATAGTCTAGGTCTTCCCCGGTACCTGCATCCTTCCACTTTCACATTGTATATCTGTTTTGTCATTCTTTCCTCTGGCATTCTTTCTATATGCCCGAACCAACGGAGCATGCCCTTTCTCATCTTTACACCGATACTATCTTTCATACCTACTCGCTGTCTTACTAATATTTTTGTAATGATGTGATAATTAATAACAAAGTCTATATACACAAATTTACATTTAAACATAATGAAATTAGCAAAACAATAACTTCAAATTTTATTTTTACTTCAGGAGACAAACACAAGTCGGGATTTGAGCTTTTGGAATTTTAATACAGCATTACCATCCTACAATTAAAATATCAATAACACGAATCATCATTGCTTTCAAATCGCCACGCCTCTGCCTAGGCATAGTCTGCGATTCAAGCTGACTAATGCTGAGCGTAGGAATGCCGGCACATCCGATGACTTATTCGATTATAATCCAGTGCCCTTGGTCGCAAGTATCGATTTCGCATTCGATTGTGTGTCAATAGGTTAATCTGAAATACTATTTTTAATACCAGGGAAGCATGTAAGGAAAGATCCTTTTGGAACAATGTGCTCTGTGCCTATCCTGCAAGGGATCTGGCATGATAAATAGATTATATTTGAACGTTTTTTATGCATTGTTTAATTTAATTGCATGTTGTGGATTGCTTTGTTGGTCTAGTGGCGCATAGCGCGGAGCGTAATCACGGGGTTCTAGATTCAAATCCTAGGTAGGACAAAGTCTGTTTTTTCTAAAAATTCTTTAATATCAGTCCAGAGTTTGTAATAGCGCGTCGTATAATAGTAATAGGGTCACCCCCATTTTACATTGGAACAGTACATCATTGGTCATTTATGAGTGTTCATAGCACACTTTTAGACACGCTTAAACAAGTGGAAAAGGGTGTTCATAATACACCCATGTTTCGCCTACGTATTTTTGGTTATTATAAATACGTAGGCATACTAGGATTTATTCCTGTGTTGTGGGTGCGTGTACAAACATGTAAATTCACATACACAAATACCCAGACCGAAACAAATAATTGAGGGTCTCTATTCTCTATTCTACATTGTTCTCGATATTTTTTTTTAGCCCCATACTAGGATTTATTGCTGTGTCGTGGATGCGTTTACAAACATGAAAATGCACATACACCAAAACCCAGACCGAAACAAAATAATTATAAAAACACTCACTTTAAACTAAAATATAAATTAAAACAAAAAAAAAGACCTTAATCAAAAAGACCGCATCCGCGTGGAATGGTGGCAAGAATGCTGGCTGCGTTTCCTCGCTGAATAGACAGACCAATCTTTTGAGCAAGGAACGAGCCAGCCCTCTTGTCACCCGAGGAGGTGATCAGCGTAGGTGTTATTTTATTGATAAATTGTTTTGAAGCCGAACTCCATGGGCCCAATGTTTCTACGGCAAACGGCACAAATATATAATTGTTGCTAATAGCAGCATATTTGCGCCGTTTGCCCAGGTCCGCCTTCTCAGCCGCAGCTCCCGCCCTAGATATTGATTCCCTGAGATGGGACGGAGCCAATGTATCGACGCACGTGGCGTCCCATACAAGGGCCCGCCCCCGTTCCCAAGGGATCAAGGACATCCCATCGGGTCTCTTGCCATCATCACGGAAAATCCCCGCCGGTTCTAACACCGAAGGAACGTTGATGGTAGCAAGAGCCCTTTTGATTATGTCATTGAGCGAGCCGTGGCGAGAAAACCTGCCGGCACTTTTGCGGCAAGAGAGCCCATGGAGTCCGGATCGATCCACCTCCGCTCCACACGGACACCTGTGTTCTTCACAAATCGGTGTCCCTAAGCGAATACCTATCGCGATCCGGAAACTTTCACTATCCAGCAGTGTGCCAAGGTTGGATGCAGGGATTGAATGAAGCCAATGACCCGATTCCTTTTGACCCAACGCTAGTAAACGAGCACGGTCGCGGTCACTGACGATAATTTCGGCCAAATAGTTCTTCGCTATTTGCACCAATGGCATATCCCAAAGTTTTTGCACGTTAACTTCCTTTGGAATATTGTCATTGGGGCAAATCCTTTTCCAGGCCTCCAAAGCCTCCGCGGCGCCGGCTACTAATTCTGTGTTGGAAAGTATTTTTGAACACAGTTCCTGGACACTATAAACGGAGGCTAGGAAAGCCGGTAGAGCAATACTAGCAATTTTTCGCACGCCGATACCACCATGTCTAATAGGTAACGTTGCTTGGGTCCAGGATGCTTCATTTAAGGATAAATTTAGAATTTTCTCAAGGTTATCTTTGAGGGCGGTATCCATTTGGTCGATAAGGGCCGAGAATTTCCAGATTGGGCTTGCGCGAGTGGCGTATGTTAGTTTTGGAACGAAAAGACAGTATTTTAATATAATATATGCAAGATGGCGATTTAGAACTCCCAATCTGAAAGAATTATCCTGAAATTGTTTAATCTTAGATTCCAAGAAAGGTTTGACTCCGTCGTCAAATAGAGGGGCACCAAGAAGGCAAAGCGAATTTCTACTGAGAATTTTTACGCCTGGAGCAAACTTTTGAAACTTTTCGGTAATAAACTGCTTTTCATTTAAAGGAAGACTCTCTGAGACAAAAAATTCACATTTAGACAGATTTAATTCCAAGCCTAGATTCTTAAAAGTGTTGTTAATTTTGATGAAATCACTAAAAACTGTATTGGCTTTGCCACCTAAAGTGCCATCGTCTAGGTACCATACATTCAATTTTGATTTTAAGGATGAGATGTGTCGATGTATACCTAGACTGAAAAGAGCAGGGCCGAGAGGGTCTCCTTGCTGAACGCCGACTGCTGAATCTATACTGTTTTCACCAAAAATCAGTTTAGAAGAATCACTATAGCACTGCCAAATATAAGGATAAATTTCGGGAAGTTGAGAAGCTACTTCGTTCAGCAAGGCAGCCCTATCTAATGAATTAAAAGCATTCCTCACGTCAACCTTGAGAAGAACCTCCATCTCATTTGATAAGACGAAGGTTCTGGTTGCATGAACTGCTGCCTCACAGCCCCCTTTGCTGCCAAATCCTAATTGAATTGGCTGAAATTTGGATTTAAGGGTCGAGGCTATGTGTCTACAAACTATTTTGTCTATTAAATAATTATGGGTCACACAAAGATTTGTCCCGTGCGGGAATCGAACCCGCGACTATTAGACATGGTGGGCGGAACGGCTTAAGCACTTAACTACTGCGCTAAATCGTCCGTCAGCGTGTCCACATTTAGAATGTGCTTTGATGATTTTTTAGGTTCCCTTGGACATGAAAGTTTCCTCATGATCTTTTCCCTTACAGTTAGCTAGTGACAGTCGCATTAAGGTTTCAAAAAACAAAGATATGCGACCAGGGATATGAATCCTGGAGATCCAGCTTATAAATCAACCTATCTATATCATAACGCCAGATCCCTTGCCGGGTAGGTAGAGAGCACAAAGTTACAACAGGTTCCTTCCTTACGGACCTCTTACAAATTAAACTCACACACACCGTCACGCCTATATTCCCCAAGCGGGGGTGGCAGAGGTGTACTAAATACACCCACTTTTCGCCGAGGATGTTAGGTCCCATGTAATAGGGGGCGAGCCTATTGCCATATACCGGGCGCAATTCCAGACTCCGGACTCATACTGGGAAGTTTTTCGTTAGAAGAACTTCATTTGTCCGACCTAGGATTTAAACCCAGGATCTGGTGATCACTAAGCGATTGCGCTTTGCCACTAGACTAACGAGGCAGTCTTACTAAATAATAATAGAAATACATCATACTTCTACCATATAACAGCGTTGGGACAAGCACTCCGTTATTTATGGCCAGCTGCGCCTTTTGGCTTAGGTGTTGGCTCCCAAGTAGCTTTCCCATCGCACCATTCACTCTGTTCCCTGCACTAAATAACTAAAATAAATAAATAAACACTGTCACGCCTATATTCCCCAAGCGGGGGTGGCAGGTGTTAGTTTATTGTGTCTTTGATACGTAAATGTATGTAGTGTCTACGTCGTTGATGTTCATTTCTCTTCCTTGTTAAGATGGCGTAGGGCCGGTTTTGCTGCGCTCAATATAATAAAGTTATTCCTGATTTACTGATGCTTCACTGCGTACTTAGATAAATTCTAATAGCAGAGATATAATAATAATAATAATACTTTTTTGTGTATTTCATTTACGGACTCATACCGGAAACTTTTCGCTAGAAAAACTACATTTGCCAGAAGTTCATGTTATGTAAGCCACCTGCTGAGATCACTTGCTGAAAATGAAGAAACATAACCAGCGAACTGACCCCGGCAGGTGCAAGGACTATTGTAAATTATGGAAAGAAAACACAATCAATCAATCAGCCTATCGCAGTCCACTGCTGGACATAGGCCTATCCTAACACGCGCCATTGCACACGGTCCTCCGCCTTCCGCATCCAGTCTGTCCCAGCGACCTTTTTGAGGTCGTCGGTCCATCTAGAAAACACGGGGCTATGTAAATGAGGTTTTATGGACAAAAACCGGACTATTTCAAAGAGGACAGACACCGGCCATAATTAGTGATACCTAATTACCCGTCGCCGCTTACTAGATACGTGGACACTCACAGTGGGACTAGTCCACAAATTCAAAGTCGCCCAGCGGGCTCCGTCGGTAACTTTGGTTCTTTGTCGGATTACCTCGTTACGAATTTTATCCTTCAAAGAGACGCCGAGCATAGCTCGCAGACTCAGTAAGCTAAAGTGGCAATGGGCTGGTCACATCTGCAGAAGGACCGACGGCCGATGGAGCAAGCGTGTCCTAGAGTGGAGACCGCGACTTGGTAAGCGTAAGGTAGGACGGCCCCCAGCTAGATGGACCGACGACCTCAAAAAGGTCGCTGGGACAGACTGGATGCGGAAGGCGGAGGACCGTGTGCAATGGCGCGTGTTAGGAGAGGCCTATGTCCAGCAGTGGACTACGATAGGCTGATTGATTGATTGATTGCTTACTAGATGGGCCCTCAAACGGTCGTCCTAGGACAACTGAGGGCAACACCGGTGTGACCGGCTCAGGGATGTAGAGAGGTGTGCTACACTTTCTCCGAAGTTACTCGCGGCGTTATGCCCTTTAACACTTCCACCCCTGGAGTACATCGACGTAGGACCGCATTATCTTCCTACGTCGATGTAGCTCTCACAGCTCCTCTCTGGACGGCCAATTAAGGCTAGCCAGAGCCGAGAGTCCTGCACCCTTCGGTTTCGACTCGACCGACGAAGACACGCCGAGTTGGGGGCCCTGACCGACTCTCTGAAGCACTCGGGTCCGTGGTGTCGTTACTCACCAACAGCTCGCCACAAGCTGCCCTGCGGGCGATATTATTATTATAAGCCTATACTGTCTCACTGCAAGGCGAAGGCCTCCTCTTCCTTCTTCCACCTGGCCCAGTCCCTATCATAGGAGTCCAGCTCGTCGCGCCACCTCTTTTTGGGCCTGCCACGCTGTCGTTTTTCATCTGGTGGGACCCATTGTGTCGTTATTTTAGCCCAAAACATATCCAACACACACAATTCCAGACTCCGGAATCTTAGTGGGATTTTTTTTAGAAAAAATACATTTGTCTGACCTCAGATTTGAATCCAGGATCTCGTCACGATCACAAAGCGATGGGTTTTGGCACTAAACTAACGAGACAGTCGAAATCAGTCGGGGTTCTTTAATATGGTAGAATTACCGATCTTCGATTTTAAGATATAGGCTAACATAATTGCTAACACAAAATGTCGTTGATTATTCATGAGTATGGTAGGTTACCGACCTTGCCGCCGTAGTCGTCTTTCTCATGTCTTTCTGCTGACGATAATGACGATGAGAGTACCATAGGTCTCAGTCGTCCCTACAAAGAACTCTGAAGAATTTTCTAAAAACGTTTCCCTAGCGAAAGTCAAGTAAAAGGTGTACTTATAATATCACATTCTTAACACCTCAATGTATTAGGAAACGTGATACAAATAGTCACGAATTTGTACCCACTACAATACAAATTGGTGACTAATACAAAACGTAGGCATTCCAACGCATCTCAGTGTCCTATCCGAACATAATCGATGTCCTTGATTAGGCGTAACTAGAAATGAGTACGTTCTGCTGTGAACTGGAGATTCGTTCCTAAATAATGAGGCAATTACACTCAATTTTGAGTTAAGCTCCCTTTGTGCACAAACTTTTCCATTTTATTGTTAACTAGTTGTTACCCGCAACTTCGCCCGCGTGGAAATTAACGAAAAATCTTTTTCTAAAATATAAGTAGCTCATGTTACTCTGTATAACATCAGCTATCTACCGGTGAAAGTCTCATCAAAATCGGTCCAGCCGTTTCGGTTTGTTTTTTCTTTTGTTTTAAATACCGTATATATACTTCCATATGCATTTAGTAAAAAGCTGTTATTTTGACATTACAAACAGGCAATTTAATTTTATTTCTTTGTATAGATTATGATATATGTGTTGAAAACATTAATAAAGTAAATAAATAATTATGAAATTACTACTATTCGCAAGGGATCTGGCGTAATGATAAAGATAGATAGATACATAATTACTGTTACGATAGTTATTAAAGAATAAGTGGGCAAAAGCGTTCGGAATTAACGTTAAAATGACTGACGCTATTATGAATACAGGCTGATAGAGGCGAGGCCTACATTCGACATTAATTGACAATGATGATGATTATGAGTACGTATCCTAAGTGTCAAAGCATATATACATTTAAATATCGACCTACAAATATATAGAACAAAAAGGGTATAAGAATCTCTTGACCAAATAATATCGTTATACTAATGTTGTTAGCACTTAAAGGCTTTCGAAACCACGGTGCTTTTGCGATAGCCAAGATTATAAAAGGCGTTTTACTCGGTCGGTCTTATATGTACGGACAAGGTACATGAATGGTTTAGTTTATAACTGTTTATGGTTGTTGGATTCGAATTCTACTGACCTCCGTACTAGTGAGAACTGTATATTGGTGACCGTATTTTAATATTCGTGCATCGCCATGCTTTGGAACGCATTCCTGATACCACTTAACACTGTAGTCGTAAGCTGAGTTAGTTTACCTATAGAGGGTTGGGGTCCAATAGCAGGTGGCTGCAATCCTGCCTCTACCAATCTAGACCCATTCTCTCTCACCTCAGTTTTTAAAAAGGCCTTTAGTCATTAGTTTGACAGTAAAGGCTGATTTATAATGTCGTTTCTAATTACTATTTTTCTGAATCGAGTTCTCTAAATCGATATTTATCTCATTCTAAAAAGCCTCTAGCAATAGCAAGCTTGTAATAAAACTCGCCCAATTAAAAGAGTTACACATAGTTTCATAACTACATTAATATCTATCTATCAGTATGTAACTATCACTTAACACGTCACATTTCGGACTACGGCTATAACCGCCCAGCAGAACTGTTGACTTTGGGCCATTAAGTCAAAGGTTCGAGCGATTTCGCTCTGACCATGTTACTTATAAATTAATGTAGTACTTGTATTATGTCCCACAATTTATATAACCAATCCAACAATAAAATTTGGTGTAACTAAAACTTGTTTTTTTTTTTTAATAACACGGAGGGAGTTTAGAAGAACTATTTTCGTTATTACGGTTTACGGTTTAAACTTCTTTATTTCTCAAAGATTACAAATCACTTACGAAGAGAAATAAATTATAACACTAAAATATAAGTTTATAGATGCGTGTAGTAGACGGTATTCTTGAAAATATTCCCAGCAATGCAGGTAGTTCATAATAACTTTATCTTGTCTTCGGTAATTACGGGTTATGTAGTAATTTTGTCAAGCGGATACAAGGGATGGTTTACATCACGCTATTAATTTTCTCATCACTAAAAATTATAATTATTCTTGATTTGTGGTTACCTACGGCTGTAAACTTGACTTTAACATACCAAAGCCATCATCTACACTGAAATAACTATTTGACGTCACACAGTTTTAGGGAATCTTCTTTTTCTTTTCCTGGTGTATGGAATTAACCTGATAATTCTAGATCCTTGAGACCAGTGGCTTATCTTCAGACCGCTAGACTAAGCCATCGACTATAAAAGATATGGTAAATACAATTTCGCATTCTTAAAATACTAACTTACACAAAGCTAATCTGCTTGTCCCATCTTCTTTCATTGCCCTGGTGTTACGAATAAAGTTACTTCTAATGAGACCACAAAGCTAAGCCGCTGTCATAATTGAAGAAGGCTTAATTGAATTTCGCGTTCTCTCAATTCAACAACGCGAATCCGCTAGTCTCGTCTCATTTCATGGCCCTCGTATTACGGATAAAGTTAAATCGCTACGGGCAGTAATGTCAGTGGGTCAAAGCGAAACACATCCATTGCGGAGATGTACCAAACTATGCAGATTACAATAGATATGCACGTAGGTTGCAAAGTGATTTTGGTTACGTCATAACTTCACTTTTTCTTTGTTTTATGGCGATGGTGATGAATTGAAGGTTGTACTTTGATAATTAAATTTGTAGATCTGGTTTATTATCAATACTTTGAAGACTAGAATAAGCCGTCGTCAAATAAAACTGAATATTACAGTTCCACAAGGATATTTTGGTTCACGGCCAAAATCGGAACTAACGCTGTCATCAAGTGAAATGTCACTTCATGGCAGTCGCAGGGTTGCCGTTTGCTATGAAATTTAACCTAGTTCTTTTTTAACGACTTACCACAGATCTTTTTTTAATGACTGCCCCGTTGGTCTAGTGGCTAAGCGCTTCGCTTTGTGATCACGACGTCCTGGGTTCAAATCCTAAGTCGGACGAATGTAGTTTTTCGAACGACGACTTCCCAGTATGATTCCGAAGTTTGGGATTGCTCCCGGTATATGGCAATAGGCTCGCTTCCTATTACATGGGTCCTAACATCGTCGGTGGGTGTACGCAGTACACCTCTCCGCTTGGGGAAAATAGGCTTGGTCGTGTTTTTTTTTTCTTTTTTTAATTAGTCCCCGTGCGGACCCACCTGTTAAAATATCTTCTTTGAGGTAAGACCATTTTACTAAATGTCAACCCAAATTTCACACCAATGACCCCCTGTCAATGTCATCCTTGGGGCAAGAGATCCTTGTCGAACTTCTATACATTTTGCGTTTTTAAAATATCGATTTTTACAAAGTAAATCCGATTATCATAATTACACTTTTTCTTTGTTTTACGCCGACTGTAATGAGTCCGAAGGTTGCATTTTAATTATCCTATTGATAATTTAATTAGTAAATCTGTATTGTTGTCTGCGTTGGTGTGAAAGAGCTACTTTCGTTTCCAATGAATTTGTGTTTTAAAAAACCTTGTCGCACACTCGGAGGAATTCTCTTGTTGTCGGTATTTATGATTAAAAAAGGTAATATAACAATTATTATTTAGTCATAGAGGCGCTCGTAGTGCTATGCGACGCCGGTATTCGACAGGACTCTCGGTTCTGGCTAGCCTTAATTGGCCGTCCAGAGAGAAGCCGTGAGAGCTATATCGACGTAGGAAGATAATGCGTTCCTACGTCGATGTACTCCAGGGGTGGAAGTGTTAAAGGGTATAAAGCCGCGAGTAACTTCGGAGAAAGCGCAGTACACCTCTCTACATCCCTGAGCCGCCGGTGTTGCCCTCTGTTTTCCTAGGACGACTGTTTGAGAGCCCATCTAGTAAGCGGCGAGTCACCGTCCGCCACGCGTAATTAGGTATCACTAATTATGACCGGTGTCCGTCCCCTTTGAAATAGTCCAGTTTTTGTTCATCAGACCACATTTACATAGCCCTTGTTTTCTTTCCATAATTTTCAATAGTCCTTGCACCTGCCGGGGTCAGTTCGCTGGTTATGTTTCTTCATTTTCAGCAAGTGATCTCAGCAGTTGGCTTACATAACATTAACTTCTCGCTAGGGGCCTCTACGTGTTGGACCCATGTCCCCATGCAAGCCTTTCAAAGGTCCGGGTAAAACCCGTGAATCTCAGCGAGATACATAATAATAATAACAGTTCTGTTAAGGAATTGTCTCACCGTTGGACACGGCCTCCTCCCAAACTGAGAGGGCTTGGGCCATAGTCCACCACGCTGGCCCAGCGCGGGTTGGCGAACGTCACACACATTCGCGAAACTCTTAGGCATGCAGGTTTCTTCACGATGTTTTCCTTCACCGTTAAAGCAAATGATAGTTAATTTTTAATATGCACATGTTTTCGAAAAGACCGAGGTGCGTGTCTGGGTTTGAGCCCGAGACCTCTGACTTTGCAGTCCAACGGTCTAACCACTAGGCTATCACTGCTTAAGTGTAATTATTTACATCTTTCATACTGACGGATGATTTGGCGCAGTAGTTAAGAGCTTAAGCCGCTCCACTGGGTCTAAAAGACGCGGGTTCGATTCCAGCACGGGACAAATCTTTGTGTGACCCACAATTATTTGTTCCGGTCTGGGTATTTGTGTTCATGAATTTTCATGTTTGTGAACCCACCAACGCCACAGGAATAAATCCTAGTGTGGGGCTACGTTATTAATAAAAAAGAATAAAATATATAATTCTTGCTGAAACTTTCACCTTTACATATAGCAAAAGATTAACATATAAATGACCATATATAATTTACTAGAAGCTTTCAACATCTATGACCCTTTGTTAACAAAGTTGTCCAAGTTATCTTCGGTTAGTAATGTAAAATTAGTCACAGCTTGTTAAACACATTGCCATACTAAAGTACTGACAACTGCGTTGGTATTTGTATTTCCCTATTACCTACACCGGGGCCAGTACATTTTGTTACTTAAGTATTGCATCTTCATTTAAAGTGTACAAAGCCTATTTTTGGTGTATTCTCTACGTACCCCGCAATGAATCTGGTGTGATGATATAGATAGAATATAATAACAAATATTTGTATTGTTGTAAACAGAAACAGAATACTTTTTACAAGCTTTTATTTAACTTGCAATGCTTGTCTGTTAGTCGGTCTGTCTGTAGGTCTGTCTGTCGGTCTGTCTGTCAGTCGGTCGGTCTGTCTGTCTGTTGGTCTGTCTGTCTGTCGGTCTGTCTATCGGTCCGTCTGTCGGTCTGTCTGTGGGTCTGTCTGTCGGTCTGTCTGTCGGTCTGTCTGTCGGTCTGTCTGTCGGTCTGTCTGTCGGTCTGTCTGTCGGTCTGTCTGTCTGTCGGTCTGTCTGTCGGTCTGTCTGTCTGTCTGTCGGTCTGTCTGTCGGTCTGTCTGTCGGTCTGTCTGTCGGTCTGTCTGTCGGTCTGTCTGTCGGTCTGTCTGTCGGTCTGTCTGTCGGTCTGTCTGTCGGTCTGTCTGTCGGTCTGTCTGTCGGTCTGTCTGTCGGTCTGTCTGTCGGTCTGTCTGTCGGTCTGTCTGTCGGTCTGTCTGTCGGTCTGTCTGTCGGTCTGTCTGTCGGTCTGTCTGTCGGTCTGTCTGTCGGTCTGTCTGTCGGTCTGTCTGTCGGTCTGTCTGTCGGTCTGTCTGTCGGTCTGTCTGTCGGTCTGTCTGTCGGTCTGTCTGTCGGTCTGTCTGTCGGTCTGTCTGTCGGTCTGTCTGTCGGTCTGTCTGTCGGTCTGTCTGTCGGTCTGTCTGTCGGTCTGTCTGTCGGTCTGTCTGTCGGTCTGTCTGTCGGTCTGTCTGTCGGTCTGTCTGTCGGTCTGTCTGTCGGTCTGTCTGTCGGTCTGTCTGTCGGTCTGTCTGTCGGTCTGTCTGTCGGTCTGTCTGTCGGTCTGTCTGTCGGTCTGTCTGTCGGTCTGTCTGTCGGTCTGTCTGTCGGTCTGTCTGTCGGTCTGTCTGTCGGTCTGTCTGTCGGTCTGTCTGTCGGTCTGTCTGTCGGTCTGTCTGTCGGTCTGTCTGTCGGTCTGTCTGTCGGTCTGTCTGTCGGTCTGTCTGTCGGTCTGTCTGTCAGTCTGTCTGTCGGTCTGTCTGTCAGTCTGTCTATCAGTTAAAACGTAGCCCCAGACTAGCAATTATTTCTGGGTCGGGTGCGTTTACAAACATGAATATCACCCAGACTGAAATGAATACTTGTACTGGTATAAAAATAATATAATTTTGTTCCTAAGAGAAACTCCGAGCATAGCTCTCTCCATAGCTCGCTGAGCGACCTTGAAGTGGTGGACAAGCCGCACGGTGAGTGGCTACGTTTTGGCTCCGTATGTATCCTCTTAGTGATCGAATCCGGAACGAAGTTATTCGTCAGAGAACCAAGGTTACCGACATAGCTCAGCGAATTAGCAAGCTCAAATGGCAGTGGGCAGGTCATATATGTCGCAGAACCGATGGCCGTTGGGGCAGACTGGTTCTTGAGTGGAGACCGCGTGTCGGCAAACGTAGTGTAGGGCGCCCAGTAGCTACGTGGTGCAACGATATTCGTAGGGCAGTGGGCAGGGATTGGAGGAGGAGAACTGAAGATCGAGCTCAGTGGCGTGCCATGCGAGAGACCTACGTCCAGCAGTGGACTGACACTGGCTAATGATGATGATGATGATGATGATTTTTTGATCAAGTGAAGTAAGAAAAGTAACAAAGACTCTACCACCATTTTGGAATATCACTCCTGTTGATAAGGATAATTAAGAAACTCCACGGTTAAACTTTTGAAGTAAAATTTATACAATTTTTTCCAACCACATTGTGGAGTAATGTGTGGTGCATGGTGCAGCCATCGATGGTCCTAACTTCAAATCCTAACTAGAAACAAGTGGGATTTAATCAAATAAAATAAATCATTAGGATTTTTATCGAAAAACCGTCTGGAGTATAAAAGTTTGGGCAGTATAGTGGCCCTAAGTGCCAGGTTCTAGATTGGTAAACGTTTTAGAAGTTTTTGTATCGAGAAATTTCCAGTAGCGATTCGATTTGATGTGATGGAGTGATTCTGTCTATATAATAAAATAAAAATAAACACCGTTACGCCTCATAATAATACACGTAATATTCCCCATGCGGGGGTGGCAGAGGGGTACTGTGTACACTCATTTTTCGTCGACGAGGTTATGTCCCATGTAATAAGGGGCGAGCCTATTGCCATATACCGGGCACAATTCCAGACTCCGGACTGACACTGGAAATTTTTCGATAGGAAAAACTAGATGTGTCTGACCTAGCAGTTAAACTCAGGACCTCTTGATCGCAAAGCGCATTATTTGCCACTACACCGACGAAGCAGTCATAGTTTCTTTTCATAACATTTATAATTTATCCGACCTGACTCCTCTTTGCCTATCCTGCAAGCGAGGTGGCGTAATGACAGAGATAGATATATTTATGACCCTATTTCTAAGTTTGTCAAACAATACGACTCCCTGATCCTGTGTGTATTATTATATAATCATTAGTTAACTTATCATTACGTTAACTATCTACTCAGTTACATAGCATTGAATAACTTTGAACTATAAATTTCATTATATTATGAACATTTTGAGATCTTTAGATACATCTATAAAAATATTGAATTACTACATTCAATTTAAAAAAAAAAAAAGATAACGTGGCCCCACACTAGGGTTCCTGTGTCGTGGGTGCATTTACAAACATGAAAATTCACATACGCTAATAGATATATAATACTTTAAAAGATATGTTGTTTTTATGACCATTAATAATCACATTTTAAGTAGACAGTCCTCTACTTAATAATTTAGCCCTGTTAAGAAACTGTCCCACTGTTGGGCACGGGCCTCCTCTCAAACTGAGAGGGTTTAGGCCATAGTCCACCACGCTGGCCCAGTGCGGGTTGGCACTCCTCTACTTAAAATGTGATAATTAATTATTTCAGTAGAGCCCACTATTTTGGTATAAAGCTGTAAAGGCCACAGCGTACATCATTCACACACACACACACACAATTTTGGTATATGTATATATTTTAATATCTGTATACAAAGATCTCAAAATATTCAGATCTGAAAGAAGAATCAATCTAACAGAAAAATTTCCTGTAAAGGGACGTAAGATTAAAAATTCTTAATTGGTTGTTACACAATAGGGTCATAATTATTTCAATTTATTATCTTTCTACTTATAAATATAATAAAATATGTTAACAACAATTAATTTAATAACTTTTATATTTTACAACAAAAAACATAACATTGACTATTTTTACTTAATTAATTCTCCTATAAGTTCAAGTTTCAATACATTTCACTATAATTTAAAAACACATCGATTTGAAATAAACGTTTAAAAACATGATTGAAATAGACAAAATTTGAAAATGATTTTCTTTTACTTCCAAAAAAAGGGCAGAAAAGAAAACTAACCGAATTTTTTTATAAAGCGAGAACTTTCCCGTTTTTTTTTTAAAGTTATTATTTTCAAAAAGGAAACGGAAAAGAGTATTTTGAATTTGAAACCGTAAAGCTCTTTGCGCTTTGTTTAAAAATATTCATTTCAGTATGTCTACTTTATATATTAAAGCGAGATTAAGTGTCTATGACCACTCAATTTTACAGGAGACTTCTAAACTTTTTCCAGACAAAGCCTGGATTGGACTTCTATCCTCTTCAATGATGTCCATGGTAAGCTAAATCAGCTCCAGACACCTGGATTGGAGTACCATGGTAGTCTGCGGACTGATAGGCCACCTCCTCATATTGTGGTTGTTGAGCAGTATGGTACTCCTTGTTGGGCTGCTCTACGTATTTTCCTGGAATTCCAACATTTAAATGATAAAAATAACGACCAATAACGACCAACGACCATGTTAGTTTCTATGTAATAGGGGGCGAACCTACCAGGCCCAAGCCTAAAAAGGCTAAGAACAGAGGGGCCCCAGCGCATGCACCGGTACCGGAGCTGCCAGCGGTGCCAGCCATACCTTAAAATTACTTGAGGGTTCTTGTTCTTTGCCAACTCCACCCACAGTTCTTGGGGGCGCTGAGTCAACGGTAGACGCGGGGAATTGGGTGGCAGTCGCCAAAAAATCCAGGAAGGCCCCACAGCTGAAACCCACCCAACCGGCGGCCACTGGCCACTGGCCCTCCATGACAAACAAAACAATGAGGTCACGAGGGAAACGCAGAAAGAGACCGCCGAAAGTCCCAAAGACGGCAGCGGTCACGGTCACTATTCTCGAGGGGACGACGAATGCCGAGGTCATGGGCAGAGCTCGTAGAGAGATTAACCTTGCCGACCCAAACGACTGACTTCGGGACACGGAGAACAATGATGGGGGGTCTGCTTCTAAAATTCGAAGGTCCTGACTGTCAGGGGAAGGCTGATCGTTTGGCCGGACGCATGCGAAAGGTCCTGAGTGACTCTAAATGCCAGCGGGCTGCGGCTGCGGGCACTATCAGCCTGTCGGTTGAAATGGAGACTGCTTAAAATTCCTTCCCCTAAGAGTTCTCCAGGGTAACTTAAACTATTGCCGCAACCGTGGAATGGGGAAGAATGGCTATAGTGGGCTGCTACGTCTCTCCCAACAGGTCCTTCGCCGACTACGAGGTGTACCTGGACGGGCTGGCTAACTGCATCCGCACATCTGCCGGCCTTGTCCATTGATCGTCCTCGGGGATTTTAATGCCCATGCCAGGGCGTGGGGCAACCCCAGGGACAATCCGAAGGGAGAGACATTGCAAGAGTGGGTGGCTGGGCTGGACCTCCGGCTCGTGAAGCGGGGGCGAAGATCCCGGAGCCTCTCTGACACGTGCCAGTGTCGGCCACCCTGGGGTTTTAGTCGGTAAGAGCGGACTCGCGGGTCATGTCGGAACATTACCCGCCAGCTCCCCTCGAGGCTGGCGGAAGTCCATAAGGATTTCCCCACGTATAAAAGGGGGCGAACCTATCGCCACATTATACCGGGCACAATGCCAGACTCCGTACTGATACTGGAGTTTTCTATGGAAAAAAATCATTTTGTCCGATCTGGGATTCGAACCTAGTACCTCCTAATCGCTATACACAATAATAGCCTCTAGACTACGAACCAGTCGATGTATTTATTTTTAAATAGGAGATAATCAGAGGCAGTCATAGCACTGTGCGATCCCGGTGTTCTTAACTATCACCAAGGTTAAGCAGCGTTCAACTCGGTCGGTCTAAGATGGATGACCGTTAGTGGCATTTTCACATTCTTGGGTCTCCGTGCTTTGGAAGGCACGTTAAGCCGTTGGTCCCGGTTACCACTTAGTGTGGTAGTCGACAAGCCAAGTTGAAAGCCTTACGGGCGGCTTGATAAACTCCAGCAGCAGGTGCCTATAAACCTGCCTCCACTAATGCGCACTGGGTCCGCGTGGTGGAGTACGACTTAATTTCTCTCACCTCAATTTGTGGAAGAAGGCCTTTGCCCAGCATTGGGAGAGTCAAGGCTGATTTTAATAAGGCATAATTCAACTTACCCTCATCATAAATCCCAGCAGCTTCTTCCTTAGCATTCTGTTCCAAGGACTTCAAGATAGCTTCAGGGATGGGTGGTGGGGTTGGGATGTGAGGACCCTGAGCTCTGAACCCATGCTCATCAGCTGTGTACTGCACGGTGTAGATCTGGCCATCATCACCCGTGTAAGAGTAAGCACCGTTGGTTGTGATCCCATGCTCTCCTACTTGACCGATTTCTTGGGCTTTGATTCCTGGGAGAGGTAGAAAGATAGTTATTTATGTACACTTCAGCGTCTTACGTCCAGTTTATTTCACTAATCACTTGGGTGATCAAAGATGACTAATTAGTGTCCAAACATCACCCAACGGCAAATCAACCTCAGGCAGTTTTGTACTCTCAGCCTACCCCGTAAGGTATCTCGCGTTATAATGTAGATAGATAGATAGAGCCCTGCCGGTTAATAAATAAAATTTGAATGCTCCTACACCGAAGACTTAGTAACGCAATAATTACCACACTAACTAATCTATCGTGCTTCTTTTCTAGCTGCATTAACGTTAATTTTAACGCCTGCACCAAATGTGATGTACAAAACACGCTGTGTCTCAGTTAAAGCGTTAAATAAAGGCTACATCTACATAGTGTCTTAGTTAACGTGTAAATTAAGGCATTATGTGGTAAGCAGGAGCATCACGCACATGCTGCCAAATTAATGCGTTAGTCGAGATATGGCAATGTATTCTGATGCCTTATTAAACGCGCATTTTGGTGCAGGCGTTAACATTACCGCTAATACAGGTGGAGCAGGAGCAGAAGAGCACACTATTGTTATGGGTTAGTATACAATTGACAAATTATTTGACAACAGCTATTATTGTAAAATTAGAAAAAACTAACAAATTTATCCGTCTATCTTTCGCAAACGGATGTGGCACCAAGTGTAATGTGCACCACATTTTGCTTACGATATTATAGGATGTTTAGAACTAGCCACTACACCAGTTACGTCATTATACCGCACACAACTCCAGACTGCGGATTAGTACTGACATTTTTTCAATAGAAAAACCTCAACATAATTTTTCTATCCTAGGTCTCGTAAACCAAAGCTCGAAATGAGCAGCCGCACTTTAAAAAGTACTTTGTGTATCTATAGATACACAAAGTACTCTGCTATCCCAGCTTAGGGAGTATAGTCGAGAGGCATATAATTTTATTTTATTTTATTTAATTATTTTTTTGAAAAAGTTTCCCACACTAGGATTTATTCCTGTGTCGTGGGTGCGTTTACAAACATGAAAATTCACAAACAAATACCTTGACCGGAACAAATAATTGTGGATCACACAAAGATTTGTCCCGTGCGGGAATCGAACCCGCGACTATTCGACACAGTGGGCGGAGCAGCTCAAGCTCTTAACCACTGCGCTAAATCGTCCGTTGCGCTAAATTATATAGTTTTCCCACAACTCTTACCATTTTCAGTCTCATAAGCGTATTCGTATCCATGCTGATTGTTTCCCGAATTGTAGGTTATGATTCTTGCTGCCTTCTCAACAGAAGGCTTCTCCTGATAGAGCACCTCATGTGGGACCTCGTGGGCCACGAAGGGGTGTGGTTGAGCTGGCTTGTAGTTCTGCTCTTGATGCTCGATAGCTGATTGGTAAAGTTCTGCAGAATTCGCGTACTGTTCAACGGTTTGATGGTCGAGAATCTGACGGGCTGACGCGGCAGCGATGATTGTGGTGATTGAAGCGAGCTGAAAGGTTAAATATATCAAAATAAGTTAGGTTTCAGCATTCGACTACTCAGAAATCGAGGTGTAATAGTATAGGTGCGATTGGTGAAGGTATGTTTATGACTAAGTATTTATTGATTTTGGAAAATTCAGAGATGCGAGCCGGGATTAAAATCTTGGATTTTGTCACTACAAAGCGAGTATATGACTAGATTATCACTGGGTATCATAATAAATGTATATACAAGCTGTAACATAATAAACGCAAGACCTGAAAGTAGTTTGTTCTAAATCGATAACTGAATTGATTCCAACTATTTTTAATGTATCTTACATTTTTTTTTTTAATTTGCCAATAGTGCTTTTACGCCTTCAATGTGCTATAAAAAACTAAATTTATTCTTTATTCATAGCAATAAGGAGATTACAAATGCATTCCTAACCCGTATTTCTCAAAATGCACACATACACGTACAAGTTTCATTGTTAATTGGGGTGTAAAAGTGCTTAAAAAAGGGGTATAAACATTTAAATTTCGAAATTTGGTTTTCGTTTTGAATTTATGAAGCAATTCTCTAATTGGGGTGTCTGAGGTCTTGCGTTTATTATGTTACACCTTGTATACTATATGTAAATTTCAGTCACCCGCTGCATTTTTTATATATTTACGCAAACATTTCAGAAACTACTTCACAGGTTTTCATAAGATTTTCACAAGGAAGTTTCAGATATAATTTACGACCGAACGATCCTTATATTTTTGGACGTTTTACCCGACCAAAACAGAACAGGTCGTTAGTAATATAAAAAAAAAATATTATAACAGCCACTAGCTTTCACCAGTCACACAATTGAAAGCTCTAGAATATTATTAAGGCTAATTTTCACTAATATCACTAAAACGTACCAGTTTCATTTTGCTACTGGGTTAGATTACTTTGGGAGGTTTAAGCACTGAATGAGCTCACAATTTCACCGGTACGTTTATATACCGAGAAATTACATAGTACGTATGGACATGCCGAGTCAGACTGGGTTCGGAGCGAATACTGAGGCTGTGAACTTGAGCACATTTTGTGTTAAAGATCAGTAGTAACATCACCACGCCTGTATTTCCTGTGGTAGGAACGTTGTGGCAGGATTTGACGAAGGGAAGATCTTTCAGCCAGGTATAGCCAGTCAGGTACGGGTATTGTGTCTGGCGGGGCCTGCCACTCTCTCCGAGAGTTGTTGTTGGGGGCTTGTATAGATGTTACACGTCGTGCGCACTCTAATATCGCGTTCTAGACATGTATGGCGAATCGTCAGCACCATCTATTGGTAGGTAGTCGCAACTATGTAGCGATGTCGTCGATAGGGGTCGCTACACCCCAAAGAGGCTGTAAAGGTGGGTCTGGTGATACACCTTCACTTTTGGTGGCGATTCTAGACCGCCATAGATAGGGAGGGGACGAGCGTATTGTTATTATAACGGGCAGGATTCTAACGTCTAGGATACTGCTAAGGATTTCTCGGTAGAAAATCCCTAAAAACACCTTTGAGCGATCCAGGATTCGAACTCAGAACGTGAATAGGAACGCCTAAGTGGTTACGGCACGATGGCTAAGTAAGGTAACTGTCATTACAAGACACACTTACAATATAACATCCAGTCATGTTGATTTAATATTAGTATAAAGTTATTTTAAAAACCTGTTACAAGTGCTGAGTATTATTGCTCTGTCATGGGTGTATTAGTAAATATGAATTTCACATACATAAATACCCAGACGCTCGTAGCGCTGTACGACCGCGGTGTTCTTACCGATTACCAAGGTTAAGCAGCGTTCGACTCAGTCGGCCCGAGATGGGTGACCGTTTGTGGCATTTTCATGTTCGAGCATCTCCGTGCTTCGGAAGGCACGTTAAGCCGTTGGCCCCGGCTACCACTTAATGTGGTAGTCGTTAAGCCGAGTTGGAAGTTTTAAAGGCGGCTTGACAAGTTCCAACAGCAGGTGGCCACAAACCTGCCTCCGCCATTCCGCACTGGGTCCGCGTGGTGGAGTATGACCTAATCTCTCTCACCCTGATTTGTGAGAGAAGGCCTTTGTCCAGCAGTGGGCAGTATAGATATTATAAATACCCAGACAGATATGAGTCCGAAAACTCGTGGCTGTCAGAATCTAGTGAGTGGAGTGCCTTATGCTTTAACTGACAAAGCCGTCGTCATCTTATTTTTATGAAGCCTATATTACTATAGACCACGCGGTCACTTATCTCCAACTGACTGAATGCTGCTTTACTTCAGTGATGTGTAAGCACACTATCATGGTTGATGGATGGTTTTCAATACTAAGAACACTTTTTATCCATACCCATATTCTTTATATTATTTTTTCAAACACCCATCTAAGACTTACCGAGCGGAACGCTGCTTAGTGTTCGTGATCACTGAAGCCACCACAGTCTTGCAGCATTAGGAGCACCAATACCTATATAAAATAAACAATTTATTTTATACTAGCAGTTTTCCGCGAATTCGTACCCGGTCGACAACGTCGCCACCTACTGAGTCTATATTATAAAGCCTAGCATTCTAATGGTGAAAGAATTTTTGAAATCGATCTAGTAGTTTTTGAGTTTATTCGCTACAGACGTACAAAAATACAAATCCTCTTTATAATATTACTGTAGATTTGAACAATACCATATTAATTATTTGTCCAAGTTCACAGCTATCGCTGTGGCACTGGCACACAGGGGATCAAGTGCGAGAGCATTGTTAGGTAACTCGCGTAACGAGATGCGTCCACCGGCTGAGCAAGTGGAGCGCTATTTGGGCAGAGCTATCAATGTAACAGACCTGCCAATGGATAAATATGTGTTTTTTTAGGAAGAATTAAGTAGACTGATAAATGATAAAGGTGACAATTAAATATTATACATATGGATAAATACGGTACGACGGACGGCTTGGTCCAGTGGTTAAGAGCTTGGAGTCGCTCCGCCCACTGGTTGGGCAAATCTTTGTGACCCACAAATATTTGTTTCAGTCTAGGAGTTTGTGCATGTGAATTTCATGGTTGTAAACGCACCCACGACACATGAATAATCCCTAGAGTGCGCAGCACCACAGAAAAGTTAATTTTATATGGTAGATAATGATTTAACACATTGAAAAATTGTATAATTAAAAGTAGCGACAGTTATTGGCAAAATGCAATAGAAGAATACGCGCATTGTTAACCGACTTTAAAAAGGAGCAGGTTACCGATATTTCCGTCCATTGTGGACCGATTTTGATGTTTTTTTTTGCTTTGGATTCAATATAGCTCCGAGGTAGTCCCATTTTAATTTCACTAGTATGGGACCATGGACTTTGAAGACACTCCAGGGAACTCCTTAACCACAAATAATAGGAATCTGTAGATTGAGTTATTATAAGTGTTGTATTAATTCTATAGGTACACAATAGAACTAATTAGAATATTACCCAACTTCAAAAAATGAGGAGGTATACAATTCATCTGTTCTTTTATCACGTCTTTATTTATGAACTGATTTTGATCATTCTATTTAAGTTGTTGGGTTTAGTATAGCTTTGAGGTCGTTGTATTTGAATCGGTATTGAACCTTGGACTTCGAAGATGCACCAGGGCACTCTTTAACGGCAAACAGCACAAATGTATAGATTTCGCTATGTAAGAACCTGACTGTAGAACTAAACAGAATAATATAATATAGGTATATAAATATCTATAATTAATTAACTCATCACTTAAAATTGTAAAATAAATAACTTAAAAAAAGGGAAACCGACTACAAAAAGCAAAAACAAATATTTGAAGTCGATGACAAGTAACCGAATTCACTTACCGGCACCGACTTCAATTTCTTTTTTTCTTGAGTCAGTTTCCCTTTTTTTAAAAGTGGTTTATTAATAGTAGGTATAAATTAAATTGTTACGCATTTAAAATATATCGAGTTTCCACATAAATTAATAGCTATTCCAAATTTGAAGAATCTATAACGTGATATTTTCGAAATATTAGGCATAACATGTTATTTTTGCTGTATTTACATCTGTGTGGGGGCATTGTTATCGAATATTAAAATTTGTTTTCCTAATTTTTTGTCTAATTCATTAATTTCCCATCACTAATACACATATGTACATCCATTGGCACCACTTGCGTGTAGTGACTGGCGCTGCCAATCATTATACATTTTTGTGTTAATCATTTGCCGAAGGGTGCCAAGCATAGTGCTTTTGGGAGTATTTTCCTATTTTGTGTATTTTGAAAGAGAAGAGAAATACAGAAAGAAATCGGCTAAATAAGCATCAATAAAAATTCTTGAATCTTTGCAGATTCTAACGCTATATTTCATTAGTTGATTACTAAACCCATTTAAGTGCTAATAAAACTCAAACTTGAGAGCTTCCATAAAGTGCCAATCATTGTATTATTTCCCCTGCATGACATGAGTAGTCTAAAACTTACTAGCGCTACAAAATCGAAGTGATATTGCATTGCTATAAAAATTAGGCAGAAATAATGTTTGCTACAATTTGTGTCGCACTGACATGATAAGCACTGTTGAGCACGGCTAAAATCTGGAACGGTGACCTGGTAAAATAAATGTTTCCAAAACCTGCCCAAGAACAGATCAACCAAATATATTACTAATTTCTGGCTTATTCTAATTTGAGCAATGCAGATCTACTCAAATTAGTCCAATTTTAGTTTTAATTCTAATCATTCAATTTAATAAAATGCGTCTTCATCTACACATTTATAGCTCTATGTCCCATTAAAAAAACAACGACTACTATTTAACAAACACTTAATTATTAGCTAACCACTTTGGAATAATAAGTTATTAATACAACAAACTTTCAATATAATTTTAACTCTATCAGTAAAGAAATTAAGCACAATTTTAAAAACATCATATCGGAAGGTTGACGGATTATTAGATACTAGGTGGACATTATATCAATGTCGAAAAGCTAATGATCATTCGTTATGTAAAGTTGTCAATAGTATTGCATCGATATTTAAAAACATATCAAACGTTACAACTCATTATATGCAATTTGCACCTTATTTATGTTGTAGTTAATGTTCAAATTGGCATTTAGCAATTATGTTACTTAACACATTCTTGCTTATTACCTAATCATGATTGGCAACAACTGTTTATAGACAGAAAAGCAATAACGTACTAAGGAAAGTAATTGTATCAGTGCAATAGAAACTTTGACATTGAGTAATTAAGTTGAATTTTCAATGTAATAATTTTAATGTTTTATAGGCTGTTGCAAAACGGTGTTGAATTAACAAATTGGATTAGTAGATCATAATATGGATATGGACCAGTTTTTAATCTTCAAAGAGATTAATTACAGCCTAAAGTCCCAATCAAAACACTTGTCCTATGTGTAATAATCAGCAAAGTATTTTTTTATATCATTTAAATATATATTTAGAACTAATGCCGGAGGAAAGAATGACGAAACAGATATATACAGTGTAATGTCGAAAAGTTTTAATATGGGGGTATCACCTAGAAGTGATAGAAAAAATGTTCTAATGAAAACATTTTTTTTCTGGGTGGAAATGCATAGCGCATACTGCCACATCGCGGGCTTTGGCGATGTGGCAGTTACGTGGGGCTCGCACCCACTAAAACCCACCGGCGTCCGCCTCTTGCACGAGTGCCCTGCCGCAGGAATCGCGAGTGGCATAACATCTGCAGTGCAGGCGGGCTTGGTCTGTTGTTTTCGCAGAGACCTCGCCTATATATCGTGCTCTTCTTCGTGAGGGCGCGCGAAGGACGCAGCGCGCCTCCTTCACGGGCATGCCACTGTTTGAGCGAACGGTTGCCTTTGCCGTTGACGAATTTAATAATAATTCTTACAAAAAGGTTGTAAGAGTGGGTAAGTTTTTTGCTGTATCTCTATCTATCTATAACCTCACGCCAGATCCCTTGCGGGGTAGGCAGAGAGTACAGAGTTCCAACAGGTTCTTTCCTTACATACCTCTCTGGCTTCCTCAACTCTCATAGTTCGTCTCATACACGCTCGCCGGTTACGGAGACTCTTGACTTTCTTACTAATAGTAAATAAGTATAATTCATAAAAATACTTTGGAATTAATTTTCTATAATATAATTTATGTATATAAGTAATTAAACTTAGGTATATACTATATAATAAATTAAAAACGATTCCCGTTTCAAATCTATCGAATGATGCCAAAACAATCGAAGGTGCGTTCAATTCGTCCGTCGATTGCATACTCGTTATTAAATTGATGCGCGCGCGGTCGAAACGCTAAGCAACAATCGACCAACAATCGAAGAATTATGATTGTCATTCGATTGCATTCGAATAAACGGAACAATTGAATGATTTGATTGTTGTCATCAAGTGAAATCTCACTTTATGATAGTCGCAGAGTTGCCGTTTGCTAGTTCGTTTTTTTAAATAGTAACCGTGGAGACCCACCTGTTGAAATATGTCTCTGGAAGTAGGATAATATTACTATATTATAATTATTATTTCACACCCACGCCCCTCTGCCAACGTCACCCACGTGCCAAAATATCTTTGTCGCTCTATAATCGATGTGATACGCCATCGTTTTGACACAACGGATACACACAATACAGATGAAAGTGACAGCACCTTTCTCGATAGCGTTGACGTCAATGCATTCATTCTAAGATATCTGAACTAAAAAAAACGTAAAAAAAAAAATATTAAGATAATGATACATCAATGATTAAATACCAGGTGATTACGTCAATCATCACCCACCCATCGTGAAATCGCGCGAATAGCGTTAATTTCACTAATTAAAAAATTAGTTAATTAAATTCTGTGCGACACGGTCTGATGATTTTTATTATGAAAATATTTTTTTTTAATGTGATGTATTCGGAGGTGTGTGTGCGCAGTAACTGGGCGACTACCGTGTCTTGATCATATTTTTCAGTTTAAATTGATTTTTATAAGCCTAATGTCTATGACTGTCTAATGATGGAACCGAGAGGAGGCCACAAGAACTCTTCAACTACGCAAGTCTTGCTTGCAAGCTTGTTTTTAAAGAGGTATCTTTAAATTAAAGTTACTTTTTAACCGACTTTTAAAAAGGAGGAGGTTCTGTATATTTTTTTTTGTATGTATGTTACGCGATCGTTTCGCCAATTATGAATCGATTTTGATGATTCTTTTTGCATTGGGTTCAGTTTAGCTCCAAGGTGGTCCCATTTTAATTTAATCGGTATAGAACCTTGGACTTGGAAGATACACCAGGGAACTCCTTAACGACAAACAATACGAATGCGTAGATTGAGATATTATGGGTATTACGTCAGTCCTATAGGTACCCTGCCATAGAACTAACTCGACAATTTGCCTGTGTTTTTTATAACGTCTTTATTTATGAACTGATTTTGATGATTCTTTTTGCGTTTTAGTATAGTTTCGAGGTGGTCCTATTTTAATGAAATCATTATTGAACTTTGGACTTTGAAGACACATCAGGGGACTCCTTAACGGCGAACAGCACGAATGTATAGATTCCGTTATTATGGTTATTATATCAATCCTGTAGGTACCTTGCTGTAAACCTCAGCAAAGTCGAAGATCTGATTATGGGTCTTAAAACTAAAAAAGCCCCCGGCCCTGACGGCATTTCGAATCGCATTCTGAAATGCCTGCCCGCCCAGCTCATCTGCCTCTTGGTGGCCATTTTGAACGCCGCCATGACGAACTGCACCTTCCCCGCTAAGTGGAAGGAGGCGGACGTCATAGGTATTCCCAAGCCCGGCAAACCTCGCAATCTCCCCGCGAGCTACCGCCCTATCAGTCTCCTCAACTCCCTGGCCAAGATATACGAGCGCCTACTTCTGGCGAGGCTCAAAGACTTCGTAACGTCCAGGGGTATCCTTATCGACGAGCAGTTTGGCTTTCGAGCCAAACACTCTTGCGTCCACCAAGTGCACCGCATCACGGAGCACATCCTCTCCGGTCTCAATAGACCCAAACCCATCTACACGGGCGCCCTCTTCCTAGATGTCGCGAAGGCATTCGACAAAGTCTGGCACAACGGCTTGATCTACAAGCTCTACCAATTGGGTGTGCCGGACAGACTTGTGCTCATCTTACGAGACTTCTTGTCGAATCGCGCCTTCCGTTATCGCGTCGAAATGACGCGCTCCACTTCCCACTCCATCAGTGCTGGAGTCCCACAGGGCTCAGTTCTCTCTCCGCTCCTGTTTAGCCTTTACACGAACGACATTCCTCGTTCGAGTAAGGCGCATCTAGCCCTATTCGCGGATGATACCGCTCTCTACGTCTCGCATAGGAATAAGGGTTTCATTACCAGACACCTTCAGGCATCCGCCAATTCCCTAGGGAATTGGTTCAGGAAGTGGCGTATTGAGGTGAACCCGGACAAGAGCGCTGCGGTGTTCTTCTCCAGAGGTGCCACCCCGCGCCACTCCCTGCGCCGCCCTAGAAGTAATCTCGGCCAAGTGACCATGTTCGACCGACCCATTCCCTGGGTCAAAGAGGTCAAATATCTAGGGGTCACCCTAAACAGTACCATGTCCTTCGGCCCGCACATCAAGCGGGTCCGTCACCGAGCATCATTTGTGCTCGGTCGTCTCCATTCGTTAATCTGCAAGCGGAGTAAAATGTCCCTTAGAAATAAGGTGACACTTTACAAAACTTGCGTTCGACCCATCATGACTTATGCGTGTGTTGTGTTCGGGCATTCGGCCCCCTCTCACATCGATAAACTCCAAGTGGTTCAAAACCGCTTCCTCCGTAAAGCCGTAGGAGCCCCCTGGTTCGTACGGAACGTCGACCTCCACTCCGATCTAGGTCTCGAACCTATTCGCGCCTTTATTAAAAAGGCGTCAACACGTCACTTCGCGAACGCATCTACCCATGCGAATCCGTTAATCGTAGCCACCGCCGACTACGATCTCCCCCCCGACCCCTGCCGCCACCGCCGGCCGCGACATGTTCTCACCGACCCCCCCGATGCTTTGTCATCCCTTCTTTCCGCTCAGAATACGGGCGACGACGACGACGTAGTAGTAGATCCCCTCCCATAGCCGGCGGTTGACCGGTGCACTTAGTAGTGCACCCGTCCCCCTACAGCGACTGTCCCAACCGAGGGCACCTCTTCGAGGCGCCCTCGAGTATGTCGCCTCTTGCCCTTCTGGCTGGCTAGAGCGTAGTGGTTGCACGCTCGCCTTTAAGTCCGGTGAAGCTGTAAAGGCCTCGCGGCCAACAGCGTACATCATTCACACACACACACACAACCTCAGCAAAATACTATAATATAGGTATATAAATATTAGTAAATAATTCACTTATCACCTAAAATTGTAAAATAAACATCTTAAAAATAACCGACTTCAAAAAGCAGCTTCAAAAAATAAATATTTGAAGTCGGTACCGGTTAGTGCAGTCGGTTACTTGGCACAGACTTCAAATATTTATTTTTTTGCTTTTTGAAGTCGTTTTTTTTTTTTTTTTAAATGATGTTAAATTAACGTTTTCTTTTATTTATTTAACTTGCTTTGTTGGTATTTCCAATCTTTCGGTTTTTGTGATCAATGTTTCAAATACTTGCGGGTATTCGATCGAGCTGAAATTAAGCACACGTAGGTAAGTTCAGTGATGCAATAATATGGCATCATGAAGCTGGTCTAATGATACAGTCTGATTGGTATTTACATGTTATATAACCAGATGATGTTCAAAGTCAGATTTTATTTTTATTTTATTTATTTATTTAGGATCACCAGATGATGAAGTCGAAAAGTGGCTACGGAAACTCTTCAAACTAAGCAACTTCTATAAAAGCTTGTTTTTAAAAAGATCCTTTTAATTTAATCTCCGTAACCAGCGAACGTGTATGAGACAGACTATGAGAGTGGAGGAAGCCAGAGAGGCATATAAGGAACGAACCTGCTGGAAGTCTGTACTCTCTGCCAACCCCGCAATGGACCTGGCGTGATGATATAGATAGATATATAGATCTTTTTAAAATAAAATTATCATACTTAATGCAAAAAACACGACATTAGTAAATAAAAGGGCGGTAGGTCTACATACAGTATTATATTTTTCTTCTCATCATGATTATACATACCAAATATAAATTACACAATTGACCACAAACCAATATATTATAATAATAATAAGACAGGTTCTTTCCTTACATACCTCTCTGGCTTCCTCGACTCTCATAGTTCGTCTCATACACGCTCGCCGGTTACGGAGACTCTTGACTTTTCCATCAGATAAGACTCGGTTTATTTGGTCGTGGTAAGATAGTCTAGGTCTTCCCCGGTACCTGCATCCTTCCACTTTCACATGTAAGGAAAGAACCTGTTGGAACTCTGTACTCTCTGCCTACCCCGCAAGGGATCTGGCGTGAGGTTATAGATAGATAGATAGATAATAAGACCAGTTGTATTTCTCGACCTGTTGTCAGCTCGAAGCGCAGATGAGCGCAGAAAAGTAAGTAATGAAACCGTTGCACCATACGTCGCCGATTTCTTCGCTATCTTGTTTTCAGTGTTGCCACTACTCCGCAAAGTTATGGCGACAACATACTTACCTCATTTAAATTATAAAAGCTGGCATTTAGAACAAGGATTACCACGAAGATCCTTCATATATCTCCTAGATGCAAAACTTTGACATGTTATCAAAAGAATGATAAATTGACTTCTAGTGAATGCAGCTTTAATGTGGGACAATCACGTGGGTCCTTTGATAGATGGGTATTTGCTAAGATCGTGTATAAATGTGTTCCTTTGATTAATGTTATTGGTCAAGTATTCAGGATTTGGATTTGTTTGATCGTGATTTATGTAAGTAAATAAGTAGGTAAATTAGTTAACTATGAGTGACTGCATCGTTATGCTTGTAAAAAAAGCGTAGTAACTACAAAATGTAATTTTTCGATGTAAAAATGGCATTGTGCTAAGTATAATAGAAAAAGGCTCGCCCCCTATTACATAGATGATTATAAGCGTGACGGTGATTTTTTATCAAGTATTTAGAATTTGCGTCAATTTTTTAAGTTAATAAACAGGTATGTTATTGAACTATGTACACTGTCACGCCTATATTCCCCAGTAATGGGGGCGAGCCAATTGCTATATACCGGGCACAATTCCAGACTCCGGAGTCATACTGGGAATTTTTCGTTAGAAAAACTACATTTGTCCGACCTAGGATTTGAATCCAGGACCTCGTGATCACAAAGCGATGCGCTTTGCCACCAGACCAACGAGGCAGTGAACTATGTAGACTTGAAATAACATGTGTTAGTAAGTAAATAACGGTTCTCTAGTGGCAACTGCATACTGGAAGACTTGGTGTGGGCAGGCCCCCCATAAGATGGACCGATAGCCTGATGTACACTTATGTTTAATCTTACTTAAGCACATCTATTTAACTCGTTCTGCACTGTTCTCATATACCCCATGAATGCAATGTATACAAAAAGAATTGTAAATCTCTCATTTTTAAAAAGAATAACCGCGGAGTTTCTTGCCCTTCTTCTACACCGGAATGACTTTCCGAACGGGTGGTATTCTAAAGTTGTTTTTTTTAGTAACCTATTCTGTATCTAACTGCTGCGCAAAGGCCTCCCCTTTACGTTTCCATACAAATCGATCCTGGGCCTGTCCAAGTGGTCACGCCATCTTCGTCTCGATCGACCACGACGTCTGTGACCGTCTTCAGGGGTCCATACCGTGACGATGGTTGCCCACTTTTGCGAGGCCATAGGTAAGTCCACGCGAGTCTTAAGTAGTCAATAACTTTCTCTTTTTGTCTATTCATAAGTGCTTTTGAGAAGTAGCGATAGCCTAGTGGTTAGACCGTTGGACTGCAAAGTCAGAGGTCTCGGGTTCGAACCCAGGCACGCATCTCTGTCAAAAAAATAAACTATCAATTGCTTTAACGGTGAAGGAAAACATCGTGAGGAAACCTGAATGCAGTAAGTGTTTCTCGAAGGTGTGTGAAGTTCGCCAACCCGCACTGGGCCAGCGTGGTGGACTATGGTCTAAACCCTCTCAGTTTGAGAGGAGGCCCGTGTCCAACGGTGGGACAGTTTCTTAATAGGGCTAATATAATTTATTATTATTAGTGCTTTTTGGTCTACATGAATGAAAACTTTTGATTTCAACTGATTTTAATTTTTTTGAAGAATTTTGGTGAAGTAAACACAAATGGCCATCTTTACTACAGTACACTATTCCTAATATTCTTTTTAAAATTTTAGGTTTCATAATAGGTACGTCGTTTTTGTAGTTGTTATATTGTTGATTTGTTGACATGGATTTATGAGAATGAGAATAGGGTACTTTTCTACTTTGTTTATTAATAATGTGGATTAAGTGGGTAGATAAATAAGAACACACGCACTCTTGTACAATGGCTACCTAGCAAAATACATGATTTACATTGAGTTGGTGTTTTACTTAAGTTCAGGACTTAGTAGTGGCGACGTTTGGTAAAAAGTGATCAAAATGAACAGTAAAGCAGTGAAATTTGATGAGTTTAATCCGCAAACGGACAATTGGGACATTTATTTCGATCGTTTACAATTTTGTTTTGAGGCAAATGGCCTCGTTTTGGATGCTGACAAGCGAGCAAATTTCTTTACAGTGTGTGGATCGCGAGTATTCGAAACATTCCTTGCATTAATTACACGAAAGGAAGCTAGTGAAGTGACATTTAATGAAATACATAAGTTTCTTACAAAACATTTTAGCCCAAAGCCAAATGAAATATCAGTGTCTTTTCAGTTTTATAAACGAGATCAAAAAAGTGTCGAGTCTGCAACGGACTATATAGCACAACTTTGAAAACTAACTTCTGGTTGCAATTTTATAGACTTAGAGCGAATGTTACGTGACCGATTAGTTTGTGGTATGAGGGACGAAAGACTACAGTACGAACTGTTGAAGTGGGACCGTATAACTTATCAGGACGTAGTGGACGCTATGTTGTCAGCTGAAAGTGCGGAGCGGGATGTCCGTATGATTCAGGAAGCGGCCGTTGGGTTGTCGTCGGGGCTATCACAGCCGTTCTCGTCGGGGTGTGCTAATACGGGGCCGCCCGCAGTTGTCGAGCCGATGGATGTTAATGCGTTTCAAACGAAGAGCCTTTATAGTCGTTTATGCTACCGTTGCGGGAATCGACACGCCGGGGAGTGTCGTTTTATACATACTATATGTCGGTATTGTAAGAAGCTTCGGTGGTGCGGTCACGTATCTCGTATGGCGGAGGAAAGAGTGGCGAAGCGCATCTTCTACTCTGAACTGGAGAAGGGCAAGCGGAATCATGGCGGTCCCCTCCTCCGGTACAAGGATGTCCAAAAGCGACATATGAAGAGATGCAACATAGAGCCCTCTCGTTGGGAACGTTTGGCAGCACAGCGGCCAGAATGGCGCAGGATGGTGAACAGCCAAGTACACGAGTTCGAGGCTCAGCGTAAAGCTGACCTTGACGCCAAACGCAATCAGTTAAAGGCCCGCCCACCTGCTGCCATATCATACAACTATGAGAACGGCGTACTTACGTGCCCTCAATGTGCACGGAGTTTCGCCGCGAAGATAGGCTACATAAGCCATCTTCGAGCGCATCAGCGGCATTACTCTGACTAGGGGTCTTTAAAGTGGTCGCCATGGCCGAAATCGGTCGGATCAATCATCATCATCATTGTAAGAAGAAGGGACATTTGGAAAAAATATGTTTAAGCAAGAAGAAGAACGTAAACAGAAACGTCAACTATGCTGCAGATGCGGAAGATCGTTTAAATGGAATGTATTGGGTACTGGGTGTAATCACCTATCATACCAGCCGCACACCGCCCTACAAAGTGGCGGTAACTCTTGCGGGGGGGGGGGGGTATCGGTCCAAATGCAGGTGGACACTGGTGCCAGTTTTTCGATCATTAATGAACGCAAATGGCATTCGATTCGCTTTCGTCTACCACGTTATGCTCTACAGCCTATCGAATTGTCGCTCCAGACATGGACAGAGACTCCCGTACGTCTTTTGGGACAAGTTTGGTTGCCAGTACGATACAATGAGGTGATCCGAGATCTTTGCGTCATCGTCGCTAGAGGAACAGGACCAAATCTTTTAGGTCGTGATTGGTTTAGCCCGCTAAACATATCAATAAATATTAACTTGATTGAAGATGGTGTTGAAATTGATAGATTAATGAATAAACACAAAGAAGTATTTCAGGATGGACTCGGTACCTACCGTGGACAGCCAGTGACAATACATCTCAAAGCGAACGCTGTGCCTAAATTTTTAAAAGCCAGGCCTGTTCCATTTGTAATCAAGGAGAGGGTAGAACCAGAAATAGACAGACTAGTAGAAGAAGGAGTACTACAAGCGACGTCCTATTCAGAATGGGCTACGCCCGTTGTTCCGATAATAAAGATAACCGGGGAAATAAGATTGTGTGGTGACTATCGCAGCACAGTTAACGAAGCAACCGAATCAGATACGTATCCTTTACCTACAGCAAATGAAATTTTCGCCAATGTTGCTGTTGGAAGATTCTTTTCTACTCTAGATCTGGACCGTGCATATACACAGGTGGTTGTGAACAAAGACACCTCGAAACTGTTAACTTTGAATACCTGTAAGGGTCTTTACACTGTACATCGATTGGCCTTTGGCATCAAGGCAAGCCCGGGGATTTTTCAGCGTTTGATGACTTCCTTGCTGGCTGATATTCCGGGAATAGCTGTCCTAATTGATGATATTATTATTAGTGGCAGGTCTAAACAAGAATTGCAGGACAGACTGGACACTGTTTTGGGACGGATAGGTCGAGCTGGCCTTCGCCTTAATAAGAATAAGTGCAAATTTTCTCAAGAAAGGGTCGAATTCCTTGGATTTGTCATAGATGCGGAGGGAATACATCCCGCAAAAAGTAAAGTAGAGGCAATCGTGAACACTCCTAAGCCTAAGAACAAGCAGGAACTGCAGGCATTTCTCAGTCTATACAACTTTTATGAAAGATTTATACCACACAAGGCTACTATACTAGAGCCACTACATAGGTTATGTGAAAAATCGCAGGCATGGAGGTGGACAGAGCGTGAGCAAAATGCATTCGATACAGCGAAACGTCTTATTACCTTTGATATAACACTGGAGCACTATGACTTACGAAAACCACTTGTACTTACGTGTGACAGCTCGGAATACGGTGTTGGTGCAGTATTGTCTCATGAGACTCATAATGGACAGGAACGTCCCATAGCTATGGCGTCAAGAACGTTACATTCACACGAAAGACGTTATTCGCAACTAGACATAGAGGCGGCATCATAATGTTTGGTATGGTATCACCAAGTTCCATAATTACCTTATGGGAAGACATTTTCGATTAGTGACTGATCACAAACCGCTACTGGGATTATTTGATCCAAAGAAACCTATGCCTAATATGTTGGCACCTCGATTAACTAGGATTGCATCGCTTTAACGTCTCACAGCTATGAAATAGTTTATAAACCAGGTGCGCAAATTGGATTCGCAGACAATTTAAGTCGTTGGCCACAACCAGTTCCAGAGGAGCCGGAACAACAGCTCAGTGAAATATTGTTGATGGCCGAGTCACCAAAAGATTTTCCCAATGATGTTGAGCAGATAGCGTCGGAAACGAGACGTGATAACTTTGTCACGAGTCATCTACTATATACAACGCGGT
This sequence comes from Phalera bucephala, assembly GCA_905147815.2. Classification (NCBI taxonomy): domain Eukaryota; kingdom Metazoa; phylum Arthropoda; class Insecta; order Lepidoptera; family Notodontidae; genus Phalera; species Phalera bucephala. The sequence continues at coordinate 23,762,826 of LR990625.1, read as the reverse complement.
TGGCCCGCTAGAGTCGATGACAACAATTTACGTCCATTCTGGCTAAATCGTTTAGAATTGTCGCTTCAGGACGACTGCATATTGTTGGGTTGTCGAGTGGTCGTACCAAAGTCCATTCGCCAAGTAGTGTTGAAAGCGTTGCACAGAACACATTCAGGAATCGTACAAACGAAAGCTCGATGTTTGGTGGCCACGCCTCAATGAAGACATCGAAGACCTGGTCAGCACGTGTTCTAAATGTCTGGAACATCGACACATGCCGCCAAACACCTATCATAAGTGGATTACACCGTCAAGGCCTTAGTCTAGAATACATATGGATTTTGCTGGACCATTCTACAATAAGTATTTCTTGATTATCGTAGATGCTTACTCTCGATGGCCTGAACTATTTATGGTCAATAACACCACATCGGGTACGGTCATTAAACTATTGAGGACGGTATTTGCTACACATGGGCTATGTGATGCAATAGTGTCAGATAACGGTACATGTTTCGTATCTAATGAAATAGAGAAATTTTTCACTGCTAATAACATTCGTCATGTGACTACAGCCCCATATCACCCAGCTACAAATGGGTTGGCCGAACGAATGATACAGACAATTAAGGATAAATTAAGGAAAATGGATGACTTGGCATGGGACAGTAGAGAGAGAATTCCAAATCTACTGCTAGGACTTCGGGTCACACCATGCACTACAACAAAGAAGACACCTGCAGAACTGCTCATGAATAGACGGCTAAGTACTTTATTGGATACTATACAGCCAGATAATCTACAACATAAACGGACTGAGAAACAGATTGATGTCAACATGGAGAATAAAACGAGAGAAATAAACGTAGGTCAGAACATTATGTACCGCAACTATAATGCTATGGGCCCAAGATGGTTACCAGGTCAGATATATGATAAGAGCGGTCCATCTAACTACAAGATTAAAACTGAGAATGGAGCGCTAATCACCCGTCACATTGATCAGTTATTAAAAAAAACATCTACAAAATCCGGGCCAGAGGAGGGAGAGAGAATAGCTGATGATTTAGCGAGTGATGAACCGGTACGAACAGAGAATCCAGACACTCAGGATTTGGATAAAATTATTGAAATTCCTGATGCGGATAAATGGGCAGAGATATTGGGTATACCTCCATCAGATAGTCCCTTAGTTTCATCCGCACCAGGAAAAGTAAAAAATAAAATAGATCTGCATTCTAAAACTTCATATGACAGACATAATCACTAAATGTCTGAGATGCCTTTTGTGACAGCTTAATTATGTATTGGCATTTAAAGTTAAAATAAGATTTTGGTCACAATCATTGTTCGATTGGTACATATATTTATTATAACCTCCCCCAGGTATGTTATATTGTTGATTTGTTGACATGGATTTATGAGAATGAGAATAGGGTACTTTTCTACTTTGTTTATTAATAATGTGGATTAAATGGGTAGATAAATAAGATCATGACACACGCACTCTTGTACAATGGCTACCTAGCAAAATACATGATTTACATTGAGTTGGTGTTTTACTAAAGTTCAGGACTTAATAGTAGTCCTTCAAAAACTAATCACTTTTCTTAGTAAAATACAAAACTTCTAAAGAATATTAATATTGTAAGGCCCAAATCCTGAAAACAAATTAATTAAAGTAATTTTCATAGATGCTTTTCAGACGCTCCTGCCCTCTTGCATCATGATGCGTTTAATGCGATTAACATACTAATACTCTGTCCCCAGCTGCGTTAACGTTAGTGTCAACGCGGGCGTTAATATGCGCTTTAAACGAGGCGACAAAAATAACACAATGCTTCTCTATTAGCGCAGTAAACATTGGCTACATCTGCGTCGTATCCGATGATGTATCCGATGTTTCGGATACATCATCTTAATGTCTTTATTATGCTGCTCGAACTATGTCGTAACGCGTTAAATAACATGCTAATAAAGACACGACGCAGATGTAGCCAATGTTTACTGCGATAATAGAGAAGCATTGTGTTATTTTTGTCGCCTCGTTTAAAGCGCATATTGACGCCCGCGTTGACACTAACGATAACGCAGCTGGGGACAGAGTATTAGTATGATAAGTCAAATATAGCATAATGCGTCCATTGACGCAGGCGTTGACACTAGCGCTAATGTAATTGAGGCAGGAGCATCTTAAAAGTTGCTATATTTGACTTATCACACTATTTGAGCGAAAGTGCGATATATGTATGTATGTTTTTTTTGTAATAAACAGATTGTTTATTGTTACCTGTCTATGCTATTCTGCGATGTCCTCCCATAGTCCATAAATCCCAGTATTAGACAAAAATAATTATTAAATATCCGTCGATTGCTTTCCTTTCTTGAATATAGGAATTAGGGAAGGTTCGAACGGGGCATAAGTCCTTTGAAATAATAGGACACCATCCAGATAAATATTCATACATACAGTGAATGTCCAGGAGTTCTATATTGTGTAATATATATCAATCATCAACTCAAGAATAGATTTGCTTACTGTCACAGATTTTCCATACAAAATGTGTCAAAATGCTATCCGTAGTAGGCAAATCTATCCTTGGGCTAAATATTTAAAACGGGCGTTAGTCGTTGAGCTGAGTTGGATGCCTAATAGGCGGTTCGATAAGGTCCAACAACAGGTGGCCACAAACCTGCCACTACCAATCCACACTGGGTTTATGTGGTGTAATAGGACCCCTCAACTTGATTTCTGAGAGAAGGGTGTTTCCCAGCAATGAATAAGGGTAATAACTGTCTAAGTTGAAATTTTTGGAGTGGCTGTCCTGCAGTACAGTTAGCCATCTTCGGTGCGGCTCTTGTCTGGCAATACACGCCGCTCGGCTGATAATAATATAGTATTACTTAAACACTTCAATAAAACAATTCTATAAAAATGTACACATATTTTTATTGCAATCACATTGCAAATATTGCATCACATGTAACTTAAACTAATACTCGAATGGCACAGTGCGTTCAGGTCGCGGGGTCCCGGGTTCAGTAGTGGTAGTTGCGGTACGGAGCGATGTACCTGCCGAGCTGGTACTGACGGGCTGAGACTACTCCTGGAGCGTATTTGGCGTCTTGGTAGCTTCCTGAAATTAATATTTAAAAAAAGATCTTAAATACAAGCTTTTGCTTAATTGAGGAGTTCCAATGGCTTCCTTCCGATTACATCATCAGACCCTGGATACCATCTGGGTTTATAGTACTCGTCAAAATAAATCCAATAAGCTGGTATATATATATATATGTTTTTGTGTTGCTGACATGTTCCTATACCTACATTCCGACTCCATAATCAGACCAGCTCCAGGGTATCATATTATTGCATCGTCACCAAATTTACATACGGATGCCAAATTTCAGCTCAGTCGGATACCCAAATGCTTGAAAAATGGATCACAAGATTTGAACCAGAAAAACAGACATACGATCAGTGCAAGTTAAATTCAAGCTTGTAAAAAGATTTTACAGTTTAGAACCGACTAGCACAGGACCGGAACGAATGGTTTCTAGAGTTATTTATTTGAATAAAAAGGAGCCTTAAGTAAGAAGAAATAGACATCGACGCTAAAAGCCGGTCTTCGTAGCGATCTTTAAAGGAGCTTCGTCCTGCACTGGACTTCTTTCGGCTGATGACAGAATTATCATCAGGCCTATTTTCCCCATCTATCTATCTATATCATCACACCTGAACCCTTGCAAGGTAGGCAGAGAGTACAGAGTTCCAACAGGTTCTTTCCTGACAGACCTCTTTGGCTTCCTCCACTACTCTCATAGTTCGTCGCATACACGCTCGCCGGGAATATATCACTACATTCGCCATTTTGTGATATATTTTCCTTCCCCTTCATGGAACCACATTCCGCTGACGATGCTAGATCCCAACCTAAGGAACGAGCCTAATGCCATTATATCTGGCATAATTCCTGACTCCGGACATCTACTAAGAATAATTTGTTGGAAAAACCTTAAAAGCACGTTGCCTAGGACTTGAACCCGCGTGGATCGTGTGGAGGATCGCGTCATGACAGAGGCAGGCAGAAAGTGTTCACTTCTGTCTTTGTACTGTTTAAGGTATTTCTTTTCAAGTATTATTCAGTACATAGTAAAAGTATTTGTAACCGGCGAGTGTATATGAGACGAACTATGAGAGTGGACGAAGCCAGAGAGGTATATAAGGAAAGAACCAGTTGGAACTTTCTCCTTTCTGCCTACCCCGCAAGGGATCTGGCTTGATGATATAGGTAGATAGATAGACATATTAAGGGAAAAAACCGATACCTGGAATTTCAAAACATAAAAACGTGTGGGCCATCTACAATATTTTGCATTTTGCATGCATACATTCAGATGTTTTAATATGTTTCCCAAAATTATATATATCATAATTACTAAACAAGTTAGTTACATTTAACTAAATTCTAAACGGATGGCCTGGTCTACTAAGAGCTTGATTCGTTCCGCCTACTGGATTGAGTAGTCGCGAGTGAGATTTCCACACGGGGCAAATGTTTGTGTGACCCACAAATATTTGGATCAGTCTGGGTGTTTGTGCATATGGATTTCATTGTTGTACACGCACCCACCATTCAGGAGTAATTCATAGAAGAGGTACGTTTTTTCAAAAAAAAACTTACAAGTATTAAAGGTCTAATGCTTGGAACTCTGTACGCTCCCTCTCTTGGAACGCCTACTCCCTATTGGAAGCAAGGTATTAACAGCTAAACTGCCTGTGATTCCAGTCTAAAAGAACATTCCTAATATTCCCTTCTAGTCACGAAACTGTAAACATTAAATCAAATACCTAAATGAGTATTACCAAACAATGTTCAATGAATTCCACGGCCTAACATCTATATTTTTTTGCTAGTCTACTAAATACCTACTATAAATTTAGATACAAAATCATGAGTAGAATTTATTCTACCCGTTCAGATACTATCAAGATTCCAAACACACGATAAGATTTAATTTTGCTCGAACTATCAGATCAATGATTCGAAATACGCGTCCGCCATAATAATTCGACTTGATTATACAATAAAATCTTTAGTGAAACTCATGTGCCATTCTGGTTTAAACTTTAAATGGTAACTAATACAGTTAATTCTTAAATGGGATTTGCGAAAAGTTTGATACATTATTGTAAAATTACGTCGATATAACGATATAATAACGAGTACAGTTCTTTGTACATGTATGGGAACAGACACAAATAGCGTATAGTTATTAGCGAAATAATTGGACTAATTGAAGTGATTCATAAGTTATTATGTTACTTTTATAGCATCTCAATGATTTTGTATTGTTCAATGCTGTTTTGAGAGGGCAGACCATATTTGGAGGGAGCATGTTAGGTGGTTGTGGGCATCTTAGTTTTGATTCATAATATAGCTTTGTATTAAAAGACATGAAGTCATTTATTCTCGCTACTTCCTTCTCTCTACCATAAGAAGTACTTTTTGGACCGAAATTATTACTATATCTTAATTTTATTTGATATTTCAGGGTAACAAAAAATAGACCAAATAGACCGAGTTTTATGTGAAGGACAAGTCAAGAGTCTCCGTAACTGGCGAGCGTGTTTGAGACAAACTATGAGAGTGGAGGAAGCCGGAAAGGTATGTAAGGAAAGAACCTGTTGAAACTCTGTACTCTCTGCCTAATTGTGGGGCAAGGGGCCTGGCGTTATGACATAGATAGGCAGATAGAACAAACACAGCTGTTTCATACAATTTGGTAGAATACGTCTCCGTAACCGACATGCCTGTATGGAGAGTCGTACCAAAAGAGGTATGCAAGGAATGATCCAGTGGTCTAGAGAAAATAAGAGCAAAAGAGAGGTAAGTATAAAAGATTTTTATGAAATCGCTTATAATTAAATTTCGGTGAGTATCGTCATAGTAACAGTTAATCGTATCAAAGGCTACTTACTCGTATTATGTGAATCAAGCTTTGTGCACTCTGCATTAGTAGCTACCTATATGATACAGATGCTAAATTTTGCCTTCGGAGCACTGATAGCCTTATTATTAGTTAGTAGTAGCCAGAAACAGCCCTTACTTTGCGAACGCCTAAAGGATCTCCTTTTTGAACGCCCCTTCGAGCCAACAAAACAAGACCTTAATTTGGTTAACACAATCTTTTTCTCTCCAAACTCACCATCATCAAAAATACCGGCAGCCTCATCTCTGGCGTTCTCCTGCAGGGACCTGGCGATCTCCTCAGGGATCGGGGGTGGGGTCGGAAGGTGTGCACCCTGGGGCTGGAAGCCGTTGGCATCAGCAGTGTACCTCACGCTGTACACCTGGCCATCATCACCGGTGTAGGAGTAACTGCCAGCAGCCTGGATGCCGTTGGCCTCAACGCCGGATTCTTCGGCTTGGATTCCTGGAAGGTAGATTAATTAGGTTGGGTGGAGTATTATTGGAATTGAAATGTTGATTATGTCTTTGGCTGAAGTAAAAACATTAAATATAGGTTGGCTGGAGTTATGTTGGTAATTTAATGTAAGTGAAATCTTTGGCAAGAATGCTGAATTAATTAAGCTTGATTATTTTATTTTATGATTTCGAGAACTTGCAGCAAGAACAGAGATAGTAAACTGAAGGCCAATTACAAGTTTTCACAAATAATAATAAAAATATAATATCAGCCTATACTCTCCACTGCTGGACAAAGGCCTTCTCTCACAAATCGAGGTAAGAAAGATTAGGTCATACTCCACCACGCGGACCCAGTGCGGATTGATGGAGGCAAGTTTGTGGCCACCTGCTGTTGGAACTTATCGAGCCGCCTTTAAGGCTTTCAACTCGGCTTAACGACTACCACATTAAGTGGTAGCCGGGACCAACGGCTTAACGTGCCTTCCGAAGCACGGAGACGCTCGAATATGAAAATGCCACAAACGGTCACCCATCTCGGGCCGACCGAGTCAACCTTGCTTAACCTTGGTAATCGGTAAGAACACCGCGGTCGCACAGCGCTACGAGCGCACAAATAGTTAAAAAAAAGTATCAAGTAAGCCAGTCAAGCTAAGACTGAAAGAAAATCAAAGTAAATAGATAAATTCAAAGTGAATAAGATATCACTCCGAATTTATTCATCGCTGTTACCTGCGTTTGTCCGCGTGGATTGCATGGGTTTTATTTTTTTGCGCAGAACCCTATTCATGTTCTTAAATAAAAGTAGCCTAAGTTACTTCTTATAATATCAGCTATCTGCCAGTGAAATTCCCATCAAAATCGGAACAAAAAGACAAACTTTTTTTTTAAATTGATTTTTTGCTATAAGTACCGTATATGCTTTCTTGTGTGCTGAAGCTAAAGCTGTAATTTTGACATTATAAACAGACACTTCAATTTTATTTATTTGTATAGATAAATATAAAGTGATAGCTTTAAATTCATAGTAAATAGGCTGTTGTTGAATCAGCCAGCCGCATTTTCGACTCCATCGTCCGATGCGATAGACACAAATCCTCAATAAAAAAGAAGGTAGCCATGTAAGAGAAACAAGATCCTTACGTCTGCATTTCCAGTTATACCCAATTTACACACTGCTTACATCCACGTGAAGTTAGGGAAGATAAGTCATATAAACGCGCCATTTACGCTGTACTTCCCACTCTGCACTACGAGTATTACCGCCGGGCGCTACCTTCGTTGGCGGTTTTTTGAGTGGGATTCAAAAGACTGACAGGCCACGCCCACTCAGTGAAGCCGGTTTAGAAATCTTTTCGGAATTATGGCAAACAATATTTTGGAAAAAAGCTTAAGGATGAAAAACTAAAGAAATATATAAAATACAAATAAAGGTGCATCAGAAAAACTATGGGAACGCTAGTATAAAAATTGCCTTTTTTATGAAAACAATATCGTTTCGGGAAAAAGAAAATCCAATGTCGGGAGTTTTTTTTGCAAACATAAGAGAAACACATATAGCAGTGATAGCCTAGTGGTTAGACCGTTGGTCTCCAAAGTCAGAGGTCTCGGTTTCAAACCCAGGCAAGCACCTCTGTCTTATCGAAAACATTAACTATCATTTGCTTTATCAGTGAAGGAAAAACATCGTGAGAAAACCTGCATGCCTAAGAGTTTGTCGAAGGTGTGTGAAGTTCGCCAACCCGCACTGAGCCAGCGTGGTGGAATATGGCCTAAACCCTCTCATTTTGAGAGGAGGCCTGTGCCCATCGGTGGGACAGTTTCTTAACAGGGCTAATATTATTATAAGACGAACACAGCGATGCTTGACGTGCGAATGGAGTATGTGAACAGTTGACGCTGCCGCGGTACTGCTCAAAGTTTTTGGCGAAAAGTTGCAGCAGTAGCAGTGTATAAACCGGGTTTTAGCTCCGAAGATGGCAGATACTACATTGCAAAATATGTGTGAAATCTTGTGATTGGCCTTCAGCTACACATTACCATATACAATCTCTATTTTAGCTGTAAGTGTTCGGAATATCAATGTTCTTTAGTCTTTTTCCTACACTCGACGATTTTCTGCTGATATGATCAGTGTTCTCCGTATACCTCAGTCTACGGTTGCATACAAATTATTGTGACCTCTAACAATCCTCTAACTTTCAGATATTTACAAATCATTGTGAAAAAACTACTTAACTGACTAATCTCTAAAATAAGATCTTGTATTGCACTGGTTTGTGAAATAAATTTAGCATAAAGTATCACAACACAATATTATCCAAATTAATTGCTAGTAACTAAAACTATAATGATCCATTAAATATATACTGAACTCAATTTATATTATAAAGATTATTTGGATCAAACACCGACCTCGCCGGCGAGGTCGAAGAATCCCTTGCCTGCCGGCCGGTGGAGAGCACCACGGCGAGACACCTAGTATACGCCCTCCCCCATAGCGACTGCCCAAGCCGAGGCCGTTCCTCCTTGAGGCACCTTTGAGCTAGTTGCGCCTAGTCCACGCTCGCCCTCTTGTCCGGTAAAGCTGTAAAGGCCCCGCGGCCAACAGCGTAGATCATTCACACACACACATACTATAAAGATTATTCAGGAATGCTTATTTTACAATTGGTCGTGATGAACTCTGCGGAGTTGCAGTGTTCATACCATTCACCGGGGTTGAAGATTCTACGCAGTCAGTCTGAGATGGGTGAGCATTCGAAGCATTTCCATTATCTATGTCACCATCTAGCCTACATCGTGGAAACACAATAAATCGAAGTAAGCCAAAATGGAACACGAACACACAAGCAGAAAATTATTTTATTGCCGTTTCTCCAAAACTAAAATGAATTCTAGTTTCCAGACTGCCTCGATAGCCTAGTGGTGAATCATGTGAGTAGCATTCACTAGGTTGTATTTAAATCCTTATTTGGAGAAAAATTTACCTTTCCTTTAGAATAAAATCCGGTCAGTCTGAAGTCTGGCATTGTGCCCGTTATAATCGCTTGCTCCCTATAACATGGTACCTAGCATCGTAGGCGTAAAGTCGGTGTACTCAGCCTGCTTAGGGAATAGACGTGACGGTGGCATAAGCTCCAAAAACTTACCGTTTTCAGTGTCGTAAGCATAACGGTATCCCTGTTCATTGACCTCCGACTCGGACCTCAAGATAGCGGCGCTCCTCTCAAGAGCTGCCCTGGGTCTAGCGTCCTGGTAGTTGTAGTATCCTGGGGCAAAACGGTACTGGGGAGGGACGTAGCCAGGGAGGGCACCGGCGGCACACACTCCAACCAAAGCGGCGAGGATGATCTGAAATGTAATAATAAATACGAATGTACTGTCCTACTGATGGGTAAACGCTTTCACAAATGAAGATAAGAGAGATTATCATCCACGCAGCTCCAGTGCGGATTGGTGGAGACACATTTGTGGCCGCCTGCTTTTGGAACTTTTCAAGAATCTTATTTTTTTTTCTTTTGCATTAAGAAATATCTTCTAGGAATCACCCAGCGTTGCAGGTGGGTTTAGAAACATACAATTGAAATACACGAACACCCGTACTGGAACACAAACATTTATTTCGTACGCTCATCGAACCGGTGACTACTGGATCCTATAGGCGGAGCGAACCTCGACCAAGCCGTAGATACTAATAGATAAGAACTTTTGTCACTGGTTAGCGAATAAATGCCATACACTATGACAGTGGAGAACACGAGAGAGGTCTGTAGAGAAAGAGCCCGTAGGATCTTTGTACTCTCTGGCTAACAACGTAAGTGATTTGGCGTCGGGATAAAGATGGATATTTTGCAAGAGATCTTTATTTTAAAAGCAAGATTTTCATAAAGATTTTTATACTCTACTAGCTGTTCCAGCAACTTTGCTCGCGTGTTTTTTTCAGGTATGTATTTCACACCCTTAAGCTTTTTTTGAGACAAATGGTCCAAGTCCTATGTCCTTCCAATGGATAACATCTATTTCCTTGCGGTTTGGGCGTGACAAGGTACCAGGGAAAACAGAGATATACACACAGTTGCTTTCGAATTTATAATAATATTAGTATGAATGAGACCTTTGATCTTTACCATTAGCTTAAAAACGAGCATTGCTCCAAAAGCATACACCAAGGAACGCCACGTAATTTTTGAAGAAAAAAATTTGTTTAGCGGAGTGGACAGATATCCTACACGTTCTTTCCCTACCGACGTCTCTCGCCTCTTCCTTGTGGAGGAGGTGAGAGAGATCATAGTTCGTGTCTTATCGGGTTATAGAAGCTTTTATTCATTAGTATTTAATGGATCGTCTCAAGTTTTTTTATCAAAATTGCAGACGTGCTAAAAGGCGATTGAACCCGGAACCTTGGGATTTTAAGGTGTATGCTCGTTCATCTTGGCTGTGACTATTTTTTTTATTGAAAAATATAACCTCATCCATCTATCTAGATCATCACGCGAGATCCCTTGCGGGGTAGGCAGAGAGTACAAAGTTACAACAAATTCTTTCTTCACAGCTTACAGATCATAACCTCATCATGGAACCCAAAATCATGCTACCAGAATATTATAGTTAGGATTTTCTTTATTTATTTCAAGTAATTTAGAACATGATTAATCTTTATAAACATGTTATACATTTAAATATTATTTAAATGAAGCCATCGTTTTATATACATTAAACTGATTTATATCCTATTGCAGACCACGTCCTAAAATATGCCACAATATTATCATATCTTAAATGATTAAAAGAGGATCTGGGCGTTTGTCGATTGTCTCATCAAGTTAACAGATATACAATCTGAAAGTGGAAGGATGTAGGCACAGGGGAAAACCTAGACCATCTTACCAGGTCAAGAATCTCTACAACCGGGGAGCGTATATGAGACGGACTATGAGAATGGAGGAAGCTTCGAAAGGTTTGTGAGAAAAATCCGCTTGGTCTCTGCACTCTCTGGCCACGTTGTAAGCGGCCTGACTTGGTACAGATTATTTGAAGGGTTTCAACTTGTATCGTCAAAGCGGTAATAATCCTACTAATATTAGAAAAGTGAAAGCGTGTATGTTTGTTACTCAATCACGCAAAAACGTCTGAACGGATTTGGATGAAATTTGGCACACAGATATTTTATTACCTGGATTAACATATGTATGATTTTATCCAGGAAAATGTTAGGTTCCTGTCTATAGTCAACGCGGACAAAGTTGCAGAAACTAGTATTAATATAAATTGACTAATTCGTTGGTCTAGTGGCAAATAATGTGATTTGCGATCACGAGGTACTGGGTTCAAATCGTAGATCGGACCAATGTAGTTTCTGTCGAAAAAAACCAGTATCATACCGGAGTCTGGAATTGTGCCCGGTATATGGCTATAGGCTAGCCCCCTGTTACATGGAACATAAGATCATCGCCAAAAAGTGGGTATACACAGTACACCCCTGCTTGGAGAATATAGGCAAATCAGAATCAGAATCGTTAATTTGTTAATCACCGATAGTCACATAATTGATAACAATTTAAAAATAAGTTTCACCATGTTTTGAAATAGGCGTATCCTACTAATATTTTAAACGTGAAAGTTTAATTGTTTAGATCTTTGGATGTTTGTTACTCAATTACAAAAATAGAGCTGAAAGGGTTTGGGTCAAATTTGTCACACATACGGTTTATTTCCCGGATTACCACAACATTAATCCCAGAAAAAATTTAGGTTCCTGTCTAAAGTCAACGAGGACGAAGTCACGGGCGAAAACTAGTATTTTCTAAAATAACCGGCGAGCGTGTATGAGACGAACTATGAGAGTGGAGAAAGCCAGAGAGGTATGTAAGGAAAGAACCTGTTGGAACTCTGTACTCTGCCTACCCCGCAAGGGAGCTGGCGTGATGATATAGATAGATAGATAGAAACGTTTAGCTTCCAGATATGCGTCTTTTTATATTATGTATTTGTGTTAATTATGGACGAATTGCTGAAATACGGCGGATATTGCAATACGACTATAAGTACTCTGAAGCCTAAAATATGGGCAGCTTGGTCCAGTGGTTAATACCTTCAGCCCTTCCGTCCACAGGATCGAGTCGCGGTTTCCATCCCGACACAAAACAACTTTTCGTGTGATCCACAAATATTTGGTTTGGTCTGAGTGTTTGTGTATGTGAATTGCATGTTAGTAAACACACCTACGAAACACGAATAATTCCTAGTGAGGGGTTGCATTTTTAGAAGAAGAAAAAAGGGAATTATATTATCTTTTTTTTTATCTTTGTCTGGAAGCGAAACTAGGAAAATTTAGAAAGGACGTGATGACAGAACACGAAATCACTACATATTAAAAAAGCCCGCGTCTATCTGTCTGTCTGAACGCGATAAACTCTATAACTACTGATCAGATTTTCATACGGTTTTCACCAATGCACGGAGTGATTCAAGAGGAAGGGTTATGTGTATAATTTACCCGTGCAAATCCGGGGCTGGTCGCTAGTTATAAATATATAGCAGTTTGAATTTTAGTAGATTGCAAGCTCAAATTCAACTGTTTATGGTTTAAGCTTAACGTAAGTTTAATGTGAAGAAAACCAAGATTATGGTTTTTGAAAGGGAAGAAACCAGAACGAATGTAAGGATTGTGGTTGGTAACGATGTGCTGGAGCAAGTGAATGAGTTTGTATATCTTGGATGCGCCTTCAGTAAGGATGGGAAATACACCGCTGACATAGAGAGAAGAGTGAGTGCAGGGAACAGAGTTAATGGTGCGATGGGAAAGCTACTCGGGAGCCGGCACTTAAGCCATAAGGCGCAGCTGGCCATACATAACGGAGTTCTTGTCCCAACGCTGTTATATGGTAGCGAGAGCTGGGTATGTAAGAAGGAGAATGAAAGTAGGATAAATGCGGTAGAAATGCGAGCTCTGCGGAAGATGTGCGGAGTGAAGCTAACCGACCGCATTAGCAACAGCATAGTAAGACAGCGAGTAGGTATGAAAGATAGTATCGGTGTAAAGATGAGAAAGGGCATGCTCCGTTGGTTCGGGCATATAGAAAGAATGCCAGAGGAAAGAATGGCAAAACAGATATACAATGTGAAAGTGGAAGGATGCAGGTACCGGGGAAGACCTAGACTATCTTACCACGACCAAATAAACCGAGTCTTATCTGATGGAAAATTCAAGAGTCTCCGTAACCGGCGAGCGTGTATGAGACGAACTATGAGAGTCGAGGAAGCCAGATAGGTATGTAAAGAAAGAACCTGTTGGAACTCTGTACTCTCTGCCTACCCCGCAAGGGATCTGGCGTGAGGTTATAGATAGATAGATAGATGGTTTAAGTCAAATTTACACACTTCTGTTTTTAACAAGTTCGATACTTAATAAAAAAGCTCGTAAAGACAAAATGCTAGTGATGATTAGCAATAATAAAAAAAATATTGATCATTGAGTTCTGAACTATTGATTTCAAATTAGAACATTAGCTTTAATTAATCATTGAAATTTATTAGGTTATTTTATTAACTTGATTTTTTAATTAAAGTTTTTAACTTTGCGTTAATTAATATTAGAATGATTTATCACTCTATTTTATGATGAGTTTTATAATATAAATATATAATTCGTTACCATAATACCATTACTTTTTCCATGTAGGATATGATTAAATTTGAAATATATTTTTTTAATGTGAATATTCATAGTTTAAGACGAATATAATAGTTTTAGGCGTAAAACAACTCAACCCTTCTCATGACCATGGGTGCTATAAAGCATTCTAATAATTGGGAACTTATATTTAAAAGTAACACCGAAATAAAATCACAATTTTTTTTTTTTGGTTTTAAAGCAGAACGTATTTTTTTTATAAATATAATAAAAAATACAACCTTATAACAATACCCATTAACGTTACCAACTTGTTGCCAATAAGTTCCCACAAAGCAACCATCACAATACCCCATATTACACAAAACACGATCTATTGCATAATTTATGCTACCAAAAACGATTGACACCATAACAGCCCATCCCAACAATGAATTATTAAGATCACCGTGACCACTTAAACTGGTTACGTACCAATTTCATGATGTTATCACTTGTAAGACCGATAGAGGAATGCTGACTGCAGATCTGCTCCTAGTATTTATAGGTGCCTGGTATCTGATGGCTCACAGTCAAGGTCGAAGAGTAGGATGTGAGCTTGAATCGGAACATGGAATCCACTACGATGCGGTCTTGTTAATAGAACTAGTCAGGATTTTTGGCGGTAATTTTTAGTTTATTTTTTTCCCCTGTGGAGAAATAAAGCGCGGCACGATTAAAATGACAGCTGTCAAACTCGACTTAACCTATATTTTGATGGTCGGTAAAAATATTTTGAATTAAGTTTTGTTTTGGTTCTAGTTAGTAATTATAATTTGCTTCTGGTGTTTTGAGGTGCTTGGTATCTGATGGCTCACAGTCAAGGTCGAAGGGTAGGATGTGAGCTTAAATCAGATCATGGAATACGCTAAAATGCGGTTTTGTTAATAGAACCAGTATTTTTGGCGGTAATGTTGGTTTAGTTTTTTGTTCCTTTCAGAAAAATAGATCGCGGCATGATTAGAATGACAGCGGTCAAACTCGTAAGTTAATCTATAATCTAATTTGATGGTTGAAATAAGCCTCAATAAATATTTTATTTGCTGATAGTAATATATTTTAAGGTTTGCTCTTATTCTCTCGGTCGGCTCGGTCTAGTGATGCATGATGCGATGAAAATTCTTTTAGTAATTTAATAAATAAAATTCGGACCTTTCAAAATGATTAAAGATTACAGCTTATATAAAAAGGTTTATATATAATCTGCAAACTAAAAGCCATCGTAATACAGAGCATTATTTATCATTTACAGAAATATCGTCAGCTCATAATAATTTGATTTGTGTTGCAAACAAGATGTTTCCAGAAGAATATCAAATTCTCAAATCAGGACAAAATTTACCTTCGCAAAATAGGCTTTTATCTCTCTCTCCTTTTCTCGACTCCGATGATATTATTCGTGTCGGAGGTCAACTTATAAACTCATTTTATACTTACGATGTTAAGCATCCCATTCTCTTATGCAGTAAGCACATTCTTTCAAAACTTATTTTCGATAAACAACATAAAGATTCCTTACACGCCAGCCCTTTGCTGTTGCTTTCACAAATACGACAAAAATATTGGCCACTAGGTGCCAGGAGCTTAGCTAGGCATGTGGTAAGGTCATGTATTCGCTGTGCTAGGCAGAAAGCTAAGACAATACAGCCTATTATGAGTAATTTGCCATGCGATAGGCTACAGTTAGAATATCCATTTATATAATACTGGCGTAGATAACGCAGGGCCAGTGATGATTATCAATCGAAAGGGGCGTGGCAGTAGGTTAATAAAATCATATATTTGTGTTTTTGTTTGCTTTGCAGTCAAAGCGTTACATTTGGAAGTCGTTTCGGATCTTACCAAGGAAGGTTTCCTTAGCGCACTCAATCGCTTCATCGCTCGGCGAGGTAAACCGCAAAACATATACTGCGATAATGGGACTGCGTTCGTTGGAACATCCAACTATATGCTTCACAATTTCATTAGTGACATCAATAATCAATGTATAAGGTTTAAATTTATTCCCGTTTCTTCTCCCCATTACGGCGGCCTGTGGGAATCTTCTGTTAAATCTGTGAAATTTCACTTAGTAAGAATATTAGGTCAGTCACATTTAACCTATGAAGGGATGACAACTTGTTCGGCGCAGATTAAATCTATTTTAAATTCTAGACCCCTAACCCCAATGTCATCAGATCCATCGGATTTAACATTCCGTACAACTGCTCATTTCCCTATTGGTCGGTCACTCACTTCGGTACCATACTCCCGACATCACCAAGGCCAACATCACGTCTTCAACGCTTCCAACGAGTAGAACAACTGAAATACGCTTATCTTTGACAGAGATACGCTCACGAATATATATCTCTCCTACAACAGAGATACAAATGGAAGACATCTTCATGTCATCATAAAGGACACGGCATCGCCGCCAATGATGTGGTTGTCCGGCTCATACTCGGCGACGACGGAATCGCCAGAGTGGCTGACATTCAAACGGCTAAGGGCATTCTATGCCGGGCATACAAGAACATCTGCCCGCTTCCCTTCGAGTCATCAAATCTTCAGGTTGAAGGAGTCTTTAACGCCGGGCAGGTTGTCCACGCCGTGCCTTAATGGGTGTGCGGGGACTGCGGGGACAGCAGGGGCCTCCCACCACCAGCATGAGGGTCCGGCCGGCATCGGCGGCAAAAAGACGGACACTTGTCGTCACGGGATCACGCGCGACATACGGCTCTTACCATAAATACAGTCCGCTAAATAAATTATCATCGTTTAAGCATAGTACAGCCTTTCATTACACACTACCACTGAGCCGAACCAACTTTGTAGACCCACATATTTCCCAGCGAGCTTATTGCCATAATACCGCGGACAAATCCTTACTCCGATAAAACTTTGTTTGAGATTTGTTTTTAATAGAAAAAAGCAGACTTTTTCCAACCTAGAATTTGAGCCTAGGACCTCGTAGTCGCCATCCGTATTATCTAGACCAACGAAGCAGGGTATTATGTATGTCATTTAATAATTCCTAATAGTAATAACACATTACTGCGTTACTATTTAATAGATCAAGCCTCTAGATTCTAAGAACATTTTTATAGAGTCAGTATACAACATTTTATATGTGGCTGTATAATATTAAGTGTATCAACGACTTGAGATTTTTTCTATCGGGAATTTAGAATTAGTATGAGTCTCTTTATAGTTGCCGATTTAATAAAAAGTACGATTTTTTTCTGCACATTTAAAATAACGACGGACCATTTGGCGCAGTGATTAAGAGCTTAAGTCTTTCTGCCCACTGGGTCGAATAGTCACGGGAAACTAGTGCCGGGTTGGACGTCCCGAACTACTGAAGTGCCGGATTAGTTAGACTCTACTGTTCTACCAAAAAGTTGTAGAACAAACATTGTTTATATTGACGTATAAATACAACACTTCCGGCAGAATACCCCAATTCAGGTCATCCTGTACGTATTTTAAAATGTCACCGTCGCTCAAAGAAGTCTGCAGTCTGTGAACATGTCCTTGACCGCACCTGCCATAACATCAGATTTAATAGACCACAAATCCTCGTGAAAGAACACCGATTCCTACCAAGGATGGTTCTCGAGGCTATTGAAATTAAAAACATCCTAATTTCAATAAAGAAGATGGTTGGGTGCTTCCATCGTCTTGGGATCCGGTAATTAGTATAATTAAATCCCAAACCAAGCATAACACTGCAAGACCTCAAGACACCGTGAGCTCATTTTGCGTAGATCGGACCAACAACAACAAAAATAATTAAGAAGTTTGAGGATACCCTGGAACAACTATGCCTTTTGGACGTCTAACACCTCAGTCCCTCCCGTGACCATGGGTGCAAAGCACTCGAAACGTCGGGAACTAAAAATCAAAAATAAACCGCGACAGAATCCGTAAAATAGTTTTATTTAATGTGTAACATTCGCGTAAATCTAAGAACTCAATAATTGGCCTACAAATTTGTGATCAGTTAAAACGTGGGGAGGTGTTTCAATTGCGCGTCACACAAGTACTCCTTGAGGAAGCTTCATAATCAACCCAAAAAGCGTCCATTGTAAGACCAAGGCCTCCCCAAAAATCAACATGACGATTGACTGTGCTTGTTTATATGCTGCGAAAGCTTATAGACTTCTCTAAAGCTAAGATAATCTTATCTGTAATGTATGCCAGTGTTGTGCTTAATTGAATATTTTTTTTAATCATTTGAAATTTCAATTGCAATCAAATGGATCCCCCGAAGGTATTCCGAAATAACGATGACTTTTGGATGTCTAACGCTACAGTCCCTCCCGTGATCATGAGTGCTGTAGAACACTCAAAACGTTAGGAACTTTAAAACACAAATAAACGGTAATAATATTTGAAGTATTTTCTTAACAATTTAATTTTTTCAGGTTTCATTTATGCCTTACTCTGCTGTACGCTATAAAAGTTTATTTATTGCATAGTAAAGTCATAGTTAACGTGTAAAAGCGACATTCATCTTTCCAACCGCCAACAACTCCTAAATTTGTGATGAAAAACAATATTGATCGAAATGCGTATCAACAGATTGATCAAACGCTCCATTGGCCTACCAAAGCAACCAAAGTACGTCTACGTTGGCCAGTGTTTCGACGTATTATATTGTTAAATACTGTTATCCGACATATAAACGCAGTGACCATCATTGCGTCAACAACCCATAAATCTTTGAGAAGTAACAATAACGCAGAGGGCTTAGCACGACATCTTTAACGTTAGCGTGAAGCTAGCGAGTAATGGTGCTGTCATGTTCTGTATTATGTATTAAATTTTAAATGTGACAAGGATGGCATATCTACTCGCTAGCGTCATGCTAGTGTCAATCTTTTCGTGCTAGGCTGTCTGAGGGCTAAGCATAAAGACATTAATAAGAACGTGACGCTAGCAAATTGATATGCTATCCTTGTCACACTCACACTACCAAAATACTAAATAAGGATGAACGTGACAGCACGATTATGCCCTAACATCAAAATTTTCGTGATAAGCTCTCTGATCGCGCGCCAACAAATTGGACAAAGACTAAATTGGCGTACCAAGGACTAGTCCTTGGTACGCCAATTTAGTTGGAATACTGGTGTTGGCCGATGCGTTGAGGAATGTTGGCGTATTGTATTGACCAAGTTGTGGAGGAGGCATTCTGGAGAGAAAAGTCCTTCTGCATCCTCCCGATTACCGAATCAGAATATTTGTTATTCATGTAAATTATTACAGTATTTATAAATCGTCATAAAAGTAACAAAGACTCTACCACCACTTAGAATTGTTATTCCTGTGGAGAAGAAGGGCAAGAAACTTCACGGTTACTCTCTTAGAATAGTATTTTTACATTTTTTTCCATCAACATTATGCTGTGGGGTATGGGAAAACACTGTATGAACAGAGGGCTAAGCAAAACAAATTGATGTTATAGTAACGTTTTCGAGAAAGCGTGCTGTCATAATCTTTATTTAGTAAATGCTTAGTGTGAAAGGATAGCATATAAACTCGATAGCGTTATGCAAAAGTGAATCTATTTGTGCTAAGCTTTTTTAACGCCAGAAGCTCACATTCCAATACCATTATAGCCCATAAGCATACCAGATAAAGGGCAGTAAACAACTTCTTTACATTTTAACCGGACTTCGATTCACAATAAAAATCGATTTGCAACGCGTTATTACGAACAAATCGATATCAAATCCACTTCGAGTATAAGAATCGTTTGCTACGTTCACACGGATGGGAGTTTTACGATTTTTTTATAGTCTCTAATTTATTTTATATGTATACTACGTTTTTCACATGGCTTTGAGTGCG
Source organism: Phalera bucephala (assembly GCA_905147815.2). NCBI lineage: Eukaryota > Metazoa > Arthropoda > Insecta > Lepidoptera > Notodontidae > Phalera > Phalera bucephala. The sequence continues at coordinate 23,742,900 of LR990625.1, read as the reverse complement.
ATTTATGCTCATGCCCACCAGTATTTCTTTTTTCATGCTCATGAAAAAAAAATATTATGCCTGTCTTGTTGGTCCAGTGGCACAAGGTCACTGTTTCGAATCCTAGAACGGACTAAGATAACTTTCTATTGAAAAATCTTAAGTATCAGTCTGGAGTTTGGAATTGTGCCCGCTATAAAAGGCCGCGGGGCCTTTACAGCTTCACCGAGCAAGAGGGCGAGCGTGCAACCACTACGCTCGAGCCAAAAGGGCAAGGGGCAAGTAGCTCAGGGGCGCCTTAAAAAGGAACGACCTCGGCTTGGGTAGTCGATATGGGGGAAAGGGTATACTAGGTGTCTCGCTATAATGCTCTGCACCGGCTGGCGGGCAAGGGATTCTTCGACCTCGCCGGCGAGGTCAGTGTCTGATCCTGTGTGTGGTATCTGTATCCGAAAGAAGGGATGTAAGGGCATCAGGAGGGTTGGTTAGAACAGGCCGCGGCGATAGCGACTGATAGGAGGTTATGTTAGGTTCGTAGTCGGCGGCAGCTACGATAAGCGAATTCCTATAATTAGATGTTCGCGAAATATCGGGTTCTGATAAATTTTTAGGCAGTACATATACTAAACTGGAACGACACAGAGAAGATTATAATAGCCCCTTCGCTATAATCGCAATAGGCTGGCCTCCTAGCACCTTCGGACCTAACACCGTCGGCCCCCATTTGGGGAATGTGGAGTGGTGGGGTCTATTTTTAACCGACTTCAAAAAGGAGGAGGTTCGATGTTCAGTTGTACGTTTCCTTTTTTTTTTTTTTAGGGTTGTTCACCGATATTTCCGTCAATTGTGGACCGATTTTGATGATTTTTTTTGCATTGGGTTCAGTATAGCTCCAAGGTGGTCCCATTTTAATTTCAATGACATTGGACTTTGGACTTAGAAGATACACCAGGGAACTCCTTAACGACAAACAATAGGCATGTGTGAATTGAGATATTATGGGTAATACGTCTATTCTATAGGTACCCTACTATAGAACTAAGCAGTATATTAGCCAACTTCAAAAAAGTAGGTTCATAATTCGTCCTTTTTTATAACTCCTTTGCTTATGAACCGATTTTGATGATTCCCTTTGCATTGGGTTCAGTATAGTTTTGAGGTGATCCTATTTTAATGGTATTGGACCTTGGACTTTGAAGATACAAGAGGGAACTCCTTAACGGCGAACAGCACGAATGTATAGATTCCGTTATTATAGTCATTATATTAATCCTGTAGGTACCTTACTGTACAACTCAGCAAAATAATATAATATCGGTATATAAATATTACTAAATAATTCACTCGTCACTTAAAATTATAAAATAAAAATCATAAAAAAAAAGGTAAACCGACTTCAAAAAGCAAAAAATAAATATTTGAAGTCGGTGCCAAGTAACCGACTGCACCAACCAGCACCTTATTATTTTTAAAAGGCTCCTGCCTTTACGCCAGGAATATATCCTTAAAGTAAACGTACGGGATAGGTAAATATTATGATGGCGCCTGTTCTCAACTAATTATTAATGTAAACTATCACTAAGAGCCATCTCAATTACCCCATAAGAACAAGAAAAAACAATCAAAATCAGTCAGGCTGTTTTGGAGGAGAAGAATTACGAACACACGCACATCTGAATTTTACATATAAATATATAAATAAATTTTAGATATAAAAATATAAATAATGTTTCAACTCAAACCATTCATTCTTATTCCAGTTTACTTAATGGTTAAGTATTTAGTTATAATTTATATTTTCGTAAGTTTTACCTTGAGGTCAGTCGTTAACAGTTATTGTGCATTAATATTGCAATAATTATATTTTGTTAGATTTTGATTGTAGGAAACGTGGGTCGCCTTTTGAAAGGATAAATAAAGATCGGCCATGTTGCATATCTTGAAGTGTTTCTCAATCTTTTTAAAATGATATTAGCCCGCAACTATGAGCTTTTTATGGGATTTATATCGTACTTTGGTAAGTAATTACCGATTGGTAACAACGAAAAAGAGAACATTATAATATGATTTATTAAAAATTTGATGTTCTATTATAGTATATTAAAAAAAACTATTTTTTTATGGTTATGTAACCTTAATACATTTCTAAAATGTCGGTATAATATGTTTACCTGTTTGCGGTGATATAATGGTATATAAAATAATTAATTATTACTAATAAACATAAAACAAGGCGAAGCGCAACACCCCAAACACAAAGGTAATTATAACACTTGTAATTTCGCTTTAACATAATTCAGACACTTATCTCACGATAGTTCTTAACGACTTGAGCTTTTGATTTATAACGGCGCTTGAGTATTAAGTGACACTTAAACATTATATTGAAAAGATTCCTCTGAGGTCTGATATCGTCATATCATCATCGGCAGTGTGCCTGGAAGATAATGGTATTTCATACCATTATTGATACGTGCCGCGTGGTTCCCGGCTTAGAATAGGACCAACCCATCTCATCCCATCGGGTGTCGTACAAGGCGACTAAGGGAAAACTAGGGAATGGGCAGCAGCGTTCCCTTAACACTTCGACGACCAATAACTGCGCTCGCCAACCCGCCTGCCAAGCGTGGCGAGTATGGCAAACACCCCCAATTATGGAAGAAAGCAGGAAAACCAGGCCCCTAGTCCCCGGCGGTCCTGTTCGTCCTGGCCACGGTAGCAGCCATGGTAACGACAGGACAAGGGGTGCTAAGAATCTCCGGCAGAGATTCGGCTACCACCAAAACCGAAAATTGGCCCTGGTGACATATAACGCACGCACATTGAGGACAGATGAGAAGCTAGTTGAGCTGGAAGAAGAGTTAAACAAGTTGCGGTGGAGTATTGTTGGTTTATCGGAGGTCCGAAGAGAGGGCGAGGACACGATAACCTTAAAATCCGGCAACTTGTTTTACTACCGGGAGGGCGAACAGCAGTCCCAAGGTGGTGTCGGATTTATCGTCCACAAGTCACTCATAAACAACGTTGTGTCCATCACTAGTGTGTCGAGCAGGGTAGCGTACCTGATACTCAGAATATCCAAAAGATATTCGCTGAAGGTCATACAGGTCTACGCACCGACCTCGGCATACTCAGATGATGAGGTCGAAGTTATGTATGAGGACATTAGTAGAGCCATACATACTTCCAAAGCACATTTTACAGTAGTTATGGGTGACTTCAATGCGCGGCTGGGCCAACGGGGCGATGATGAGCTGAGAGTGGGGCAATTTGGATATGGGCAGCGCAACCCCAGGGGTCAGAGGCTGGCCGAATTTCTGGAGAAAGAGGGACTCTTTATGATGAACTCTTTCTTCCAGAAGCCGCCTCATAGGAAATGGACCTGGATGAGCCCTGATGGTTCCACAAAAAATGAGATAGACTTCATCATGAGCACCAAGCGACAAATATTTAATGATGTCTCCGTGATTCATAGGGTAAAAACCGGCAGTGATCACCGAATGGTCAGAGGCACATTAAATATTAATGTCAAAATGGAAAGATCGCGTCTGATGAAGTCTACGCTCCGACCTACTCATGCATATATCCAAAACCCCGAGAACTTTCAACTCGAATTGTCAAACCGCTTCGAATTGCTAGACAGCAGCGCATCAGTGGACGAAATCAACAATAGGTTGGTAGAGACTGTCCATACGGTCGGGTCCAGGCATTTTAAGCCCCACCGTAAAAATAGGCCTCAAAAGCTATCTGACTACACCCGAAACCTTATGGCTGAGCGACGTACCATGACACTCCAAACCTCCGATGATGCTAAGTCCTATAGGCAGCTCAATGGACAGATATTGAAGTCCTTGCGACACGATTTACGGTCCTTCAATACAAGACGTATTGAGGAGACCATAGAGCAGAACAAGGGCTCCAAAGTGTTTGCAAGAGACGCGTCTATTGGGCAAAGCCAGTTGACGAAGCTGAAGACGGAGGACGGAAACGTAACGTCGAATAGGTCAGAGGTGCTCAGGGAGATGGAGAGGTTCTATGGGCAGTTGTATACCTCAGTAGCTGAACCTGTTGTTGACTTGGTAAAAGACCCAAGAGCCAAGCTAACCCGACACTACACAGAAGATTTCCCGGACATCAGCCTGTACGAGATTGGGATGGCTCTCAAACACCTTAAAAACAACAAAGCGCCGGGTGAAGACGGAATTACCGCAGAGCTTCTGAAAGCGGGCGGATCGCCGGTACTTAAAGTCCTTCAGAGGCTGTTTAATTCCGTCTTGCTCGAAGGAAAAACGCCGGAAGCGTGGAACAGGGGTGTGGTGGTGCTGTTTTTCAAGAAAGGTGATAATTCTTTATTGAAGAACTATAGGCCCATCACACTGCTGAGCCATGTTTATAAGTTGTTTTCGAGAGTCATTACGAATCGTCTCGAACGAAGGCTTGATGACTTCCAGCCTCCCGAACAAGCCGGTTTCCGGAAAGGCTTTAGTACCATAGACCACATACATACGCTGCGGCAGGTTATACAGAAGACTGAGGAGTATAATCGGCCACTATGCTTGGCGTTTGTGGACTATGAGAAAGCCTTTGATTCGATCGAGACTTGGGCGGTTCTTAGATCTCTCCAGCGATGCCGCATTGACTATAGGTACATCGAAGTGTTGAAGTGCTTGTATAATAACGCCACCATGTCAGTCCGAGTACAGGGGCAGTGCACGAAGGTGATCCCCATAAAAAGAGGAGTAAGACAGGGAGACGTCATTTCTCCGAAACTGTTTACGGCCACCTTAGAGGACGCCTTCAAGCTCTTGGAATGGCAAGGACTTGGCATCAACATTAATGGCGAATACATCACTCACCTTCGATTTGCCGACGACATTGTGGTCATGGCGGAGTCGCTGGAAGATCTAGGATGAATGCTCGGTGACCTCAATAGAGTATCCCAACAAGTGGGTCTTAAAATGAATATGGACAAAACAAAAATAATGTTTAATGTCCATGTCGTACCCACCGCACTCACCGTTGGGAACTCTACTCTTGAAGTTGTCGACGAATACATTTACCTGGGACAGGTAGTCCGGTTAGGTAGGTCCAACTTTGAGAGAGAGGTCAATCGACGAATCCAACTCGGCTGGGCAGCGTTCGGGAAACTGCGCAACATCTTCTCATCCAAAATACCTCAGTGCCTAAAGACTAAAGTTTTTAGTCAATGTGTGTTACCAGTGATGACATATGGATCAGAGACGTGGTCTCTTACAACAGGTCTCATAAAAAAGCTCAAAGTTGCTCAGCGAGCTTTGGAAAGAGCTATGCTCGGCGTTTCTCTACGTGATCGAATCAGGAATGAGGAGATTCGTAGAAGAACCAAGGTCACGGACATAGCCCTCAGGATTAGCATGCTGAAGTGGCAATGGGCTGGCCACATAGCGCGAAGATCGGACGGGCGTTGGGGCAGAAAGATTCTAGAGTGGAGACCACGTATTGGCAAGCGCAGCGTAGGACGACCGCCTGCCAGATGGACCGACGATCTTGTGAAAATCGCAGGAAATCGTTGGATGCAGGTGGCATCGGACCGGTTACGCTGGAAAGCGATTGGGGAGGCCTATGTTCAGCAGTGGACAAGTATAGGCTGAAATGATGATGATGATGATTGATACTTATAATCTATCTATTATTCTGTTTGCAAATGGTGCAAAATATTCGATCAAAATTTGAATCAAAACTGTCATAGAAATTTAAGTACCACTAAGTTTGAGAACCGTGAGTTTTCATTTAATACAATTCCTACAATCATACAGATTTCAAATTCACGATCGTCGTTTCAAAAAAAAGTGCAATGTACTGATCTATTGAGATAAGTTTAGCATATGAATAAGATTTTATTTAGCAACTTGATGATCATCCAAAAAACAGCAACTGTAGAAAATGCGTAACATAAAATCAGTTTTGAAATTCTAAGTGTAAGGTCTTAGTTTAAGCGTTAAGCGAAACGGAATATGTAGATTTAATTAATACTTCGTGCATCGGAAGGCACGATAAGATTTTGTTTGGTTGGTATCAGGTTGGTAAGCCACGTTAGAAGCTTGATAGGCGGCTACAAATCTACAGGTGGCTACAAAGCTGCCTCCACCAACTCGCACTGGATCTGTGTTGTAGAATACATACTCCTAAGACTTGATGCCCTAATCTCTCTCAATTCGATTTGCTAAAGAAGGTCCACGTTCAGTTGTAGATCAGCTAAGGCTGATTAATTTATAAACTTAAAAACCTTTACGTCGTTTAGCTTAATCGCTTGTAATTCTGTTTTTTGCATATGATTAAATTTCAATTAAACATTTGCTACATATAACGATTATGAACCTCGAAAGGATCAAAGTGCGTTAGTTCGACTACAGTAAGAGAATACGCCCCGCTCTACGCACACAGTAAAGTTTGCGCGGCCCGTGCTCCTGTTAGAACCTCTTAATATAAAACCTGCATCACCCTGTCCATCTCATAATACCAACATCAAGGTGGCAAAATGACTAGGTTAAAAATGACGGTAAAAATACAACTGAAAACCCCGTTCTGGGTTTGGGTTCACTAAGACTCTCCCGTTGATCTAGTGGCTGGTTCAGATAAGGATTATTCGTTCTGAAAAATCTTTAAAGCAATTCGCTAACATCCAGACGGAAACAAATTTTTGCAGATAACGAATACATAGATGTGTCTCGTGCGCGATAGCACCTACTCGCTCCGCTCCCCGCTCCACCAAGCACTGAGACCACACCCGACACATCGAGGTATTACCTACACATTAATCCAATCAGGATATATCAGTGCAGATACTGTAATATAATAATCGCGTTTGTAATAAAGACTACTCGTCATTGAACTGAACACAGATCATTATTTATTTTTCATAACATCATCACCAAGTGACGGCCAAAAGCCGTCCACTACCCCCTACGATGACCGACTTTGTGCTATAAACATCCAGTTTGACCTATGACCTCCACCAGGCCATCCATATCCACCTAGGGGGATGTCTGCACACTCTCATATTTTTCGTGATGTGTTCTAAAATATTAGAATTTTACGTCAGAATTACATCATAAAAAGTCGTTCGCAACGCTACCCGCTATGGTAGACGCTCGATCGAAAATTACAACCACACCGGGCATACCTAGTCTGACACAATAAGTATTTATATATTTATAACCATGTTAGATACCCTGCAGGGAAGGCAGAAAGTTCAACTTTTTAAAGGTTCTTTCCTTACAGATCTTCCTGGCTTCCTCCCCTCTCATAGTTCACACAAAGGTGCGCAACACTAGCCGCTCCAGCGAATACTACGACCATACCCCACCCATCTAGGTATTACCTCCACATCAATCTACTCTGGATATGTCAGTGCAGACACTGTAATATTATAATTGCGTTTTGTAATAAAGACTACTCATCATACACGTCGATAGATCATTATATATAGATAATGAGTACTTTAGCGTTTTCAAATATGCTTTTTGTGGCGTACGTGATGTATCTATTCATTGATTTTGAATTAATAGTTTCATTTTTTTTTTGTTTTACATGGTTCCGTAATGATAATAGAGATGCGTTGAAGTAAGAGAGAAAAAGAATAGTCAGCGGTGATGAAATAATTACCAAGCCAACTTGTGAATGGGCGCTGCTCGAAAAGGCTTGTTGATCTCTGATTTTTGGGCAGCTTTATTTTTTATTTATTATAGGACTACTTGATCTTCTTATTTCGTGAATCTTAACATGTGAACTAAACGCAGGCGCAAGCGACTATCGACAACCGCTACCACTACTACGGCGGCCCACTTCACTTGCATCCACCGGTGCTAACGAACACCACTAATCACGGCCCTTTAAGGTTTTGTCAAATAGCCGACGGAGCGTAAAAGGAGCGCGGCGGATACGCTCGACTACGTTCGGTTGTGACGTCGCTCCAAGTAGGGCTGCGCTATGCGGCGTCTCCCGTACTGTGCGGGAGACGGCGCAACGTACGTTACAACTCCCCAAGCCGCGCCAACTCCCTCCTTTCAATTTCTTTCATTTCATTTCAGATTTTTTCATTTTTCGATCCCCAAGCCGCGCCAACGTCGCGCTCCCGTCGCGCTGCGTCGGCTATGTGGCGAAACCTTTATTGTACATTTTAAATACGCCTTCTTATACAATCCGCGCCTATTTATTTCCTCTGAGCTAGGGATCAATAACATTTTTTTTAAGTTCTGAATCAAAATCCGTAAAATAGTCTACTTGATGTAAGAAAAATGTGTTTTAAAAAAATCTTTTTAAAAAATAGGTAAACCGACTTCAAAAAGCAAAAAATAAATATTTGAAGTCGGTGCTGGTTGGTGCAGTCGGTTACTTGGCACCGACTTCAAATATTTATTTTTTGCTTTATGAAGTCGGTTTATTTTTTTTTTTAAAGATTTTTATTTTACAATTTTAAGTGACGAGTGAATTATTTAGTAATATTTTTATACCGATATTATATTATTTTGCTAAGTAGCAAAGTAAGGTACTACCTACAGGATTAATATAATGACTATAATAACGGAATCTATACATTCGTGCTGTTCGCCGTTAAGGAGTTCCCTCTTGTATCTTGAAAGTCCAAGGTCCAATACCACTAAAAATAAAATACGACCACCTCAAAACTTTACTGAACCAACTGCAAAAAGAATCATCAAAATCGGTTCATAAGCAAAGGAGTTATAAGAAAAGGATGAATTATGAACCTCCTTTTTGAAGTTGGCTAATATACTGCTTAGTTCTATAGTAGGGTACCTATAGAATAGACGTAATACCCATAATATCTCAATTTACACATGCCTTGGTTGTCGTTAAGGAGTTCCCTGGAGTATCTTCTAAGTCCAAGGTCCAAGACCAATGAAATTAAAATGGGACCACCGCGTAGCTGTACTGAACCCAATGCAAAAAAAAAATCATCAAAATCGGTCCACAATTGACGGAAATATCGCTGAACATACATAAAAAAAAAAGCATACATACAACCGAACATAGAACCTCCTCATTTTTGAAGTCGGTTAAAAACTGTAAAAAGAACTACTTGGTCTACAAAAATGACACTTTATTTTAACCATTCAAATTAGAACCCATAAAAAGACTAATAAGTCGAGAAAGCAACGTTATTTTTTTCAAGCCTCAAACTAGATATCGCAATAAAAACTAGTTTGTCTACATATAATGATATGATGATTTTTTTGATATTCTCAAATCAGATTTTTTGGTGTAAATGAATGACCATTCCCCTGACAATCCCAAATAAGAAACCAATAAAATTACTACTTAGTTTACATAAATGACGATTTTCTTGGCATTCTCAAATCAGAAAACGCTAAAAGACTATTTAAATATAACACGGTTGATAATACGGAATCATTTAGTCTCATCGAAAAACTCACTCTTAACCGAATAATTCGACAAATTGCATGACTTTTTGTGTTTAATTTTATTATAAGGAAATTAAATTAAAATTTATTGACCTTCATAAAAATGTTTTCGAACTTAAATTTATAATTTCAAAATGACGCTTAATTGTCTTACTGTACTTGTTTTGCGCTTTCTCAATGTCAAATGAAATTGTGAATAATAGTGTCTATCTATCTATCTATCTATAACCTCACGCCAGATCCCTTGCGGGGTAGGCAGAGAGTACAGAGTTCCAACAGGTTCTTTCCTTACATACCTCTCTGGCTTCCTCGACTCTCATAGTTCGTCTCATACACGCTCGCCGGTTACGGAGACTCTTGACTTTTCCATCAGATAAGACTCGGTTTATTTGGTCGTGGTAAGATAGTCTAGGTCTTCCCCGGTACCTGCATCCTTCCACTTTCACATTGTATATCTGTTTTGTCATTCTTTCCTCTGGCATTCTTTCTATATGCCCGAACCAACGGAGCATGCCCTTTCTCATCTTTACACCGATACTATCTTTCATACCTACTCGCTGTCTTACTATGCTGTTGCTAATGCGGTCGGTCAGCTTCACTCCGCACATCTTCCGCAGAGCTCGCATTTCTACCGCATTTATCCTACTTTCATTCTCCTTCTTACATACCCAGCTCTCGCTACCATATAACAGCGTTGGGACAAGAACTCCGTTATGTATGGCCAGCTGCGCCTTATGACTTAAGTGCCGGCTCCCGAGTAGCTTTCCCATCGCACCATTCACTCTGTTCCCTGCACTCACTCTTCTCTCTATGTCAGCGGTGTATTTCCCATCCTTACTGAAGGCGCATCCAAGATATACAAACTCATTCACTTGCTCCAGCACATCGTTATAATAGTGATGGATAATCGTCGTGGATAATAGTGATGGTCAAAAAAATATATTATTGTTTATGATAAACTAAAGTTTACGCTGTTGGGATCTGTACCTAATTAGTTGGTACAGTGACCAGTATTTTTTACCGGAAGAAAATTCCGCATTGGGCTTTCGCGAGCCTTGGAGGAAGCTTGCGGGGCGTGTCGGATTCCTACCAACTAAAAACTCCAGGGTAACCGACATCAGCACTTTAGAGAGGCTCCGGGATTTCTGTATGTTACGCATCGGTAGTGTCCCTCTTGTACCGCCCTCCGAAAATCCCACCATCGGGGGGAGACTTGATAACACGAAGCGGGGCTTACGGCAACATGGGCCACAACACAGTTTCTGTTGTGCCGCATCATGATACGGCGGGGATAACAGAGACCAGACTATCCTATTCGGCATATTTTTATAGTTCTGAGTTGCTTAATGCGCACTTCGATCCCTAGAATCTTTTATGCTGCCCTTTGCCGTAATGCTCTCATGTAACTTATTTCATTGACCCAAAGAGCCAACGATGGGGCTCGCTGACTCAGTAAGGGCATTTACTCTAAAATATGCAAAGAAGATGGCGGTAGACCGAGTTCCGAATCGGTATGATTGGGCTAGACCCGCCTCTTCGTAAGGCAACTCCGCGTGAAATGACAGAATACCACTTTTTGGGAGAGCGGTACCAGCGGCAAGTGTGTCCTCTGCAAATGAACTCGCTAGTAGGAATAGGCAATAGGCAGTAGGTTCATTCGCCACGTCACCAGAACATTTCACATGCAAAGGACATACTTCGTAGGTTTAGTTTCAGTTTTACAACTACATGCTACATCGCTGGATAGGTTCATCTTACGTAGATGTTTTTTGTACTTTAGTGATAGGTCACTAAAATTCAAGAAACATTTATGTTTTTACATAAACTTAACTTATTGGAGCAAATATAGATATTTGCTCCAATAAGTTACCTTCGTTGAAATCTATCTTTCTGTTGTGTTTGTTCCATTTGCTAATAAATTCCTTGGAATATCTCACCCCTGTATTTGCTTCACACTGTTTCTTATGTTGTTTCTTAGCATGTTTATGAAGTACGCCTCTGTAAGCTTCGCCTTATATGCCTATGAATGGTTCAAGACCTACAAATTAGTTCACAGATCCAAAGTCATCGATATGCTCATTGCCTTCAACACCCGTATGGCCAGGGTCCCAGACTAGACTGATCGTCGTGTGTGTTCGTAATTCTTCTCCTCCTAAACAGTTCGACTGAATTTTAATGATTTTAATTTGTATTTATGGGGGTCACCTACATCGTTCGTTGCTACAGTTGTATCCAGTAAATAATTGCGTGCAAAGCTGTAAAAAGGAAACAACTATTATAATATATTACCAGCTATACATTGCTAAAACAAGGAAATTGTAGATACAACTTCAGACAACACTATACCGCATAACATTAGCGAAATAAAGCTATTTACATACGTAATAGAACGATTGTTCCCAGTGATTCACCAGTACCTTGACACGTGCGTGGGCGCATCTATTGTTGGAGTACGTACTGCAAATCGATGCCGGTTTGTTTACTATCGTTTTGTAGATGAGGTAGTTTTGAAACTGTTTAATAGGAATGTACATAACGAATCAAATATAGCTAAAAACCATCCAACTTTGACCGCCGATTTAGCGCAGTGATTAAGAGCTTAAGCCTTTCCGCCCACTGTGTCTAACAGTCGCGGATTCGATTCCCATACGGGGCTAATCTTTGTGTGACCCACATTTATTTGTTTTGGTCTGGCTATTTGTGTATGTGAATTTTCATGTTCGTAAACACAGGAATAAATCCTAGTGTGGGGCTACGGTTTTTTTTAATAAACTGGCCCCGTGGGTATAAAAACGTCATTAAAATCGGTTAAGCTGTTAAGAAGGAGAATTGTTACGCACACATTCACAGTGGAAAGTTTTACATGAAGATTTAAGAGGTGGATAGAAATGCATAACGTCGGCGACGCGTGAAAACCTCGTAAAACATTTTTTTACCAAAATAGGATTATTTTTATGTAGTTAAAAAGTTTCTAACGCATAACTTGAACGCACTCAAATTCAGTATAATAGTTGCCAAGGCCATCTATGACTGTAAATGCAAATCTAGGCAAAATAAAAGTCAGTCGTTTAAAATGGGAAACTCTGCAAGATTGTCGGTGTGTGCGTTTCTTTTAAGACACCTACGAGGTTTTACGCTTACCATGACGTGCTCTCTATGCTGTCACCGGGTAGCTACAGTGTTCACGAGGTCTTAAGTTCCAATCCTAGGTTGGGCAAAGTATGGTTGTCTATCGCAAAATCTTCAAAAGCAGTCCAGAGCCTAATATTATTGTGCCTGCTTTGAGGAGCACGCAGTTCCAGTAGTCCCAGTTATCACTTAATTTGAAAGTCGTTAATGGAAGCTCATGCTTGGTATGTTCCAACCTCCATCTGCCTCCACCAATGTGCTTTGGGTGTATGACGTAGAGTATTGCCTACACATTCCAACCATGATTTGTGAAAGTACAGGTTGATTTATTAAGGCTTGGTGGCAATTTCCAGAAAAAACATTTTTACTTCCTAGCGCATCATAATTTATTTATTTTATTTATTTATTAAAAAAGACACACCAACAGTATACACATTACACAATTCATGATAAAAATTGCTAAAGTAGGTAGTCTGATGTGTACACCAATGACAGGTATGTACAACATTCGCATTTTATTCTAATTTGGTACATAAGTAAATTCAAAGTAATATTTAAAACTAAATGACTATAATGACATCAATTTAAAATTTTGAAATCTAACATTTTGAAATTTAACATAAAGAAGACGCAAATGCATTCTTAAATTTAAATTAAGTTTTAATCTAATATATATATATATATATTTTCTTATTAACTATGGAAGAATTTCAGTAACTTATTTCTAAATGTCGGTAATGAATCGTGGAATATGTCGATATCAAGAGCGCCGTTTCCATTAATTAATTAAGTGCCTACATTCAATACAATATGTAAATACAATGAATAAACGTGGGCTACCTATTACATCTTCCTACTGTGTCTTTAGGGATACCATGATTTCAATTTTCTTACCGGATAAAAAATAATGATGGATGATAGAATAAAAAACACCTACGTTCAGAAGTCTACAATGTACACTCACCATAATCTCGCCGTTAGGTTAGGCCCCAATGTAATTAGCGGGGAGTATATTGCCTGTGTGTGTGTGTGTGTGAATGATCTACGCTGTTGGCCGCGGGGCCTTTACAGCTTCACCGGACATGAGGGCGAGCGTGCAACCACTACGCTCGAGCCAGAAGGGCAAGGGGGCCACTAGCTCAAGGGCGCCTCAAGGAGGAACGGCCTCAGCTTGGGCAGTCGCTATGGGGAAGGGCGTATACTAGGTGTCCCGCTGTGGTGCTCTGCATCGGCCGGCGGGCAAGGGATTCTTCTATTGCCATTACACGCTCCGTCCATTCGGGTCTCATTTCGGGTCGGGATGGCTTTAATGGATTCAGTGTATTTTTCCTTCACTTGAATCCACCATGCGAATCATTTTAGCGGTCACACATTCTAGATTCGCGATTTCTATGTATAAGAGATCCAAATCAGCTAACGACTATCACATTATTACTAGCTGACACCACTAGCTCAATGTACCTTCCGAAGTACGGAAGCAGTCAAAATTTAAATTGTTATAAACCATTTTAGTACTTTACTCCTATTTGGTGATCTCCGAGAACACACCGGGCGGCATAACAACCTTATAGTAAAATTCATACAAATAATGAAATGTGCAATTTTCAGTTACTAATAATGATCTGAAATTTCTTTCCTTATGAGGTCCCTTAAGAAGATGATTGCTTCAGAGTTTCCATAATTAATTTTTTTGTCCTGAAATCCCCTAAATCTTGGTGACACTACACTATTAATGGATGTAAAGTACAGACAGACAAATAGCATATGTTCCATAATGATTGATCCGATGATTATACTGTCTTGCGATAGGAATCCGTATTGTACATTAATTAATTTTCTATTTATGTGAATTCTAAACCGTTCTAATGTTAAACTATTATTAGAATAATGATAAAGTTTAGTTCGCAATATGATTGGATTATAGTTAGTCATCTGTTATTAACTGCGTCGTTGGTCTAGTGGTAAAAACGCGCGTAGCGCATAGGCTCTGGGTTCCTAGGTCAGATAAAAAGTAATTTTTCGATAGAATTTTTTTAGTGTCAATTCGGAATCCGGCATTGGGCCCCGTATAATGACGATAAGTCGCGCCCTCTTACATGGTATCTAACATCGTTGGCGAAAAGTGGGTGTACACAGTACGTCTCTGCAACCCCCGCGTGGGGAATATAAGCGTGACGGTATTTAATTCTATATTTAAGGGAATTTTAACATGCTGTAATGTTAAGCTCTTATGATTAGGTTTATATCACATGATCGTGATATAATTTGTCATCATCATGTCAGATCTTGGTACAACTTATTTCTGAATGGTGAGGTTAATACGTTATTTATAAGAAGATAAGATTTTTACACACCAAAATAGGGAACTTAAAAATGATTATTTGCAAATCGGAATCTAGATTAAAAAAAAAAGTGAAACGAATTTACCGAAACATTATATTAATTTAGACCCCAATATAATAGGAGGTAAGCCATTATAAATCTAATCAAATATACTGAGTTCTTAGATTTACGCGAATATTACACATGAAATAAAACATTTTTATCGGATTTTATCGCGGTTTATTTTTGATTTTTAAGTTACCGACGTATCGAGTGCTTTGCAGCAACCATGGTCACGGGAAGGACTGAGGTGTTAGACGTCCAAAAGGCATAGTTGTTCCGGGGTACCCTCAAACTTCTTAATTATTTTTGTTGGTTCGATCTACGCAGAATGAGCTAACGGTATCTTGAGGTCTTGCAGTGTTATGCTTGGTTTTGGGTTTGATTATATTAATTACCGAATCTCAAGTCGATGGAAGCACCCAGCCATCTTCTCTATGGACATTAGGATGTTTTTTAATTTAAATAGCCTTACCATCCTTGGTAGGAATCGGTGTTCTTTAACGAGGATTTGTGGTCTATCAAATCTGGTGTTATGGCGGGTGCGGTCAAGGACATGTTCACAGACTGCAGACTTCTTTGAGAGACGGTGTTTTAGGTCAGCTATGTGTTCTTTAACCCGAGTTTTTACTGATCTTTTTGTTTGTCCTATATAAGAGAGACCACATTCACAATCAAGCTTGTATACTCCTGCATCTTGTAGAGGGATGTGACACTTGACAGATGGTAAAAACTGACTGATCTTCTTCGGCGGCTTATAAAATGTTTTAATAAAATATGAATATGAATAATTGAAGCACGCTTCAAGATGTAGCCAATCATGTCGGTGTGTCCTCTTAAGTAAGGTAGTGCAGCAGGGAGACGCTCGACTGTGGCTGGTTTCACTCGGTCACTGTGACATTGGCGTGGGACTCGAAGCTTGTCGTGCAGGACTTGCTTGACATGTTGAAGCTCGGCAGCCAAATGTTTCTTGTCACAGATCCCTTGTGCTCTCTAAAACAAATGTCTCTAAAACAAACCCTTGTGGAAATCTCCGATGATGCGGAGATGGATGCAGCTTCACATTGAATTATATATATATATATATATATATATATACGGCATTGTATAATCTTGCATATTGAGGAGCTGCTAAAAATAAACCCTCCTATCGCTCTCCAGCGCAAACGGTCCATTGGATGTCATCTACATCCAATTTCCTGCGATTTTCACAAGATCGTCGGTCCATCTGGCAGGCGGTCGTACCACGTTCTACTTGCCAATACGTAGTCCTCACTCTAGAATCTTTCTGCCCCAACGACCGTCCGATCTTCGCGCTATGTGGCCCGCCCATTGACACCCAAACTCAAACACAAAATAATTTATTTTTATTAGCGTTTATACAAACCCTGCGGAGGCACTTACAAATAGTCAATTTACAATTTTTTATCTAATTTAACTACTAATCTACAACTGGCTTGGAATGCAACCAACATCAAGAAGATCCGGCAAAGCTACTCAGAAGGTGTTGTTGTCTTTTTATTAAATATTCTTTCTCTTTTATCCTTTCAAATTTTTTCGAATCATGTGTGGATACAATGTTTAGGTTACAATTAAATAGTTAACTATTTAGCTCCAGTGTGATGCCTTATGACCGAGATATGAGACTAATGATCTATCTATCTATATCATCACGCCAAATCGCCTGCGGGATAGGCAGACAGTACAGAGTTCCAACAGGTATTTCCTTACATACCTCTCTGGCTTCCTCCACTCTCATAGTTCGTCTTATACACGCTCGCCGGCTACGGAGACTCTTGACTTGTCATTCAGATAAGACTGGGCCTATTAACTATGATAACGACTAATGATGTTATATATAAAGTGTGTCTAAAGGATTACAGCTTAATAATCCTATTCTCTATATAACCAATGATCTTTATTTACATTACTTAGAAACAATGCTTCATGCTTTCTGCCTCCAATTATTGCCTACAGTAAAGTTTATATAACTTTTATAACAATAAAAAGAGGCATAATATTAAATTATGTAGTGTACGCGTATGCGCACATATTATATAACAAAGTGGGCGAAATAATTATTGCAATTTCACGCTTTCTCTATTTTTGCGTGGTGAAAAAATTTATCGAGATAAGAACCTTCTCCTTTTTTGAATTGGTAAAAATTACGAATATGGGGACATTTATCTATTACATCATGCTAAATGCATGCCTCGTTGGTCTAGTAGTGAATGAAGCGCTTTGTGATCACGGGGTCCGGGGTTCAAATGCTAGGTCGTACAAATGTAGTTATTCTAACGAAAAATTCCCAGTATCAGTCCGGAGTCTGGCATTATGCCCAGCATATGCCAATAGGCTCGCCCCCTATTACATGGGACGTAACATCGTCGCCGAAAAGTGGGTGGGAGCGGGACGGAAGCATGAGTTCATACGAAACGAGGTGCCTACCTTAGGGATGTCTCGCGACAGGCCGCTGGTTGGGGGAGAGAGCATGTTGCGTGCTTGCTCGCAATTATTATGTATTAAATACAGTGTAATACAGCTGTGAGGGTTTTGGTTTAGGCAGTATATTAGTTTACGAGAAAATAGGATCTGTAATTAGAGAATCTATCTATATCATCACGCCAAATCCCTTGCGGGGTAGGCAGAGAGTACAGAGTTCCATCAGGTTCTTCCTAACATACCTCTCTGGCTTCCTCCACTCTCATAATTCGTCTCATACACGCTCGCCGGTTACGGAGACTCTTGACTTGTCCTTCAGATAAGACTCGGTCTATTTGGTCGTGGTAAGATAGTCTAGGTCTTCCACGGTACCTACATCCTTCCACTTTCGCATTGTATATCTGTTTCGTCATTCTTTCTTCTGACATTCTTTCTATATGCCCGAACCAACGGAGCATACCGTTTCTCATCTTTACACCGATACTATCTTTCATACCTACTCCTTCTCTTACCACGCTATAGCGAATACGTTCGGTCAGCTTCACTCCGAACGTCTTCCGCAGAGCTCGCATTGCTACCGCATTTATCCTACTTTCATTCTCCTTCTTACATAACCAGCTCTCGCTACCATATAACAGCGTTAGGACAAGAACTCCGTTATGTATTATTTACTGGTCCTCTAGTTAACTGGTAGAAATGAATGAAAATGGTGACGCACACGCGATGGTTATCCGTGAACAATAAAAATGTTAATGAGCGCGCGGTGGTTGATTGCGTACTAAAATTATACATAAAAATCTTTTAAAAAAAAAACAGACTAAAAATCAAGAAATAAATATTTGAAGTCTGTACCGGTTAGTAATGTCGGTTACTTGGCACCGACTTCAAATATTTATTTTTTGCTTTTTGAAGCCGGTTTTTTTTTAAAAACGATTTTAACCTATATTATATTATTTTGCCGATTTGTACTGCAAGGTACCTACAGGATTGATATAATAACCATAATAACGGAATCTATATATTCGTGCTGTTCGCCGTCCCCTGGTGTATCTTCAAAGTCCAAAGTTCAATACCGATTTCATTGAAATGGGACCACCTCGAAACTATACTAAACCCAACGCAAAAAAATCATCAAAATCAGTTCATAAATAAAGACGTTATAAAAAACACAGACGAATTGTCGACCTCCTCCTTTTATTTTGATTAGTTCTATGGCAGGGTACCTATAGGATTGACGTAATACCCATAATATCTCAATCTACGCATTCGTATTGTTTGTCGTTAAGGAGTTCCCTGGTGTATCTACCAAGTCCAATGTCCAATACCGATGAAATTAAAATGGGACCACCTTGGAGCTTTACTGTACCCAATGTAAAAAGAATCATCGAAACCGATTCATAATTGGCGGAATGATCGCGTAACATACATACAAAAAAAAAACATATAGTCGAATTGAGAACCTCCTCCTTTTTAGAAGTCGGTTAAAAATTAAGGTGTAGCGATGCGCCGACTGGGAAATGCTGACGGGGCCAGCTTGCGCAATACATGTAGACCGTACAAAATCGTTAGTTATTATTTTTGATCACAGCAGAATACATGTCATGTTATGCATATTCAAAAATGTTAAAATAGTTCTATACAAATACCACTTTAAAACTGTCTGACTCAATGCACGCACGTCACTTGGGGCCCTCATTGAAAATCAGCGCTGTAACTCTGTTACAAACATGTTACAGGTTTCAGCTGAATGGGAAGTCTGTTTTGGTGACGACAGGAGTCCATATTTGTTTTTATTTACTTGTATTTATTTTGTTGTGTCGTTGTTTATGCACTGTGTGTGTGTTTTAAAATAAATATTTTTTCCTACTTTCGTTCTTTCTTTCTTATATATTATAGGGTCCATAATGGTGTTAAGCGGGACCTATACTCTCTTATACAGCTTTAGTAGAGCTTGTAACAGAGAATTTCATCCTCTGTTAAGCTACAGTTGTGCTACTTGGGCATGCAGATGCGAAAAAGCGCAGACTTTAAAAAAGTAATTTTCTCATTCTTCTTCTTCTTCTTATCGTTTAGACGACAGACGTTTCGATGACGACGGCATTGTCGGTGGCATTCATCAATGTAAGGTGGTTAATCGTTTGGGTTACACCGCACAAACACCTCAGATTCGTCTGTGAGTCTCCACCTGATCATGTTTTCCTTGCTCCGGCCGACCCGAGTCAGAAGTCTATTTAAAGACTTCCAGGCAGGCCATGGTAATTTCTGTCTAGGTGGGACACTCTCGGCTGGTGATACAAAAGGATTTAGAAGGGACACTCCATCCTCCAAAGGTTGTCCTCCATCCTCGCTGTTGGTGGCTCCAAAGTTACTGGGTCGACACACTTGGTAAAGCTTTTACGGATTTTCAGCCTTTGCTGCACTAGGTTGGCCATGTCATGACGTGGATCGTTTTCCACTTTTCCTCTCTCTACGGAGCTCGCCACAGCCCAGTGAACATTTTTTTATTAACCTTTACATTAATCAAACCAATTATTATCAAACTAATAATCTAATACATACAACAGAAAACTATGCCTTATTTTTTTGTGAATATAGTTTAGTTTGGATTGTTACAGTAGTATGACTTAGGACATTCTTGATGGTATATAAATTTTTGACATAATTATAAGACACTTAGATCAGATGATAATTATACATTATCAAATAATGGCAGACAGATTAATTTCAACTGACATTATGAATTCTATAAAAGTAGCATGGATATAGCTTTGGTGTAGCTATTAGTGTACTACACGATACACGAATATAATAGTGACAGTTGATGACTAGTCATTTGAAACTTGGCAGCTATTAATCGTATCATAATAGTGGTAATTGTAGTGTCTCCAAAACCGGGTTGTATATGAGTTAATTAAAATTTTGGAATGGAACCAATTTTAATCCATAGTGTTTTCACGTATTAAACTAAGATCCTCTTTTATTCTCGTAGAAAGTCTGAAGCCCACTTTGTACAAATTTTACTATCTCTGAGTAGCCCTATCCGACGGTTAAACTTTACAGTTTTAATTGCCAAGTAACGCTCATTGAGGAGTAACTAACCAGCACTTTAATTGAGAGTAGTTAAAGAGGCCCTAAGAATCATATGTTGCAAACTCCTTTTTTGAAACATCGTCATCGACCCCAAAATATCCATAGCAGGTTAAAGGCCTCCCTCAAGGATCACCACCAGGACCGGCTTTATTCTGTGCATATCCAACTTACCTACAACCTTTACCAGGTCATTGGTCCACCTTGTATGGGCTTATAAAGCATATAGGGCCTAGACACGATTATTATCGTCTTCTTTTCGTGTCGATGGGTCATATCTGTCCCGCCAAGTAAGTGGCTAGCTCAATCGCGCTTTTCGTGATTGTACACAGCTCTTCTATTTTACAGGTAGGGCTGGGTTAAAAAGTGGTCGATTTGAACAGCGTTGAGTTTGTGGTGGCCCTAAAAATAAAAAAGACCGTTGTGTAAAGTCCTGGGGACTATTTGAAACCATTATGGTGAGACAATTGGCCGGCTGGACTCTGCGTTACCGAGTGTCAGTGGTTACCAGGGCGCGTCGGGCGATTTTGCAAAACGATTATAGAACACCACACGGGGAGGCTGTTCTCATGCACCCCTACAATTATTATCATGAATTTTTACGATAATTATCATGAAAATACATATCGTATGAAAATACGTATCTATTTCATTTTTATTTAATATGATACCACAAGTTCCAAATTTAGCATAGGTCTTAAATCTCTTGCCTTGGTAGTCTAGAGGCAAAGCACATCGCTTTGTAATCACGAGGTCTTGGTTTCAAATCCTACGTCGGACATATGTAGTTCATCTAACGAAAAATTTCCAGTATGAGTCCGGAGTCTAGAATTATTCCCATGGCAATAGGTTCGCCCCCTTTTATATGGGACCGAACATCCTTGGTGAAAAGTGGGTATACTCAGTACATCTGCGCCACCCCTGCTTGTATATAGTCGTGACGGTGCTTATTATTTTTACGTCTTAAATTGCAGAGTCAAGCTATTTACAGGTTGTAGTTTTTAATTTTGATTTTGTACTACCTTTTGTGTACAGACGGCCTTAGTAATTTCGAACACAGTCTTACTACCGAAAATGGCAAGATAATTGATGCATCAGCGCTATTATAAGGTCGTAGCATTTTTGATTTATAATTAAATTTAATTTGTTGTTAAGTTTAAGTTCGTCCCTGGCTACATTTATGGATGAATGCCAGCGGTTTTCAAAGTTTACAATGCTATTTTTTAAATAAATCAATATCTGCGTTAGGTAACGCGATGCAAATGCAAACAGTGCTGAGTCGGTACCGATTCGCAACATTATCAGTTTTGTATTGTTATTTTAGTGATATTGTATTACTACTGCATTTTTATTTGTTGTGAATCAATTTATTTTCTTTCTTTCTTTAATTGTTACCTAAGAGTGTTGGTATGAGCAACTAAGAATGAAACGATAAGACATACCTATGTACGTTTAATCGCTTTTTTCAATACCGTTTTCATCTACTTAAACTTTGCACGGAATGGTTTCATCTCATTTATGAATCACATTCTTTTCATACATTGAACCATTTCCACTATCTTTTAATCTACAGTGCCACAAGGTTATTTTGGCCCATGTCATTGACAGGAGAGCGTGAAATTAGGGTTACCATTTAATCATTTTTTTCTACTTTCAAGCAGATATTGTAACTGGACCCACCTGTTAAAAGTTACTACGGTAACTAATTAAAAAAAAAAAGAGTAATTCATAGCAAACGGCATCTGTACGAGTGTCATAAAGAGACATTTCACTTGATGACAGCGTTAGTTGCGATTGTTGCCGCAGGCCAAAAGATCCTTGTGGGACCGTATCTATGACAGTTGAGAACATTTTATTTCAATTTCCTTATATTTATTCGTTTTCTATGTTTATTAACTCAGCATCAAAGTTTTTCACAGGTTTCCAACTTGACAGAAGCGGCAACTGACGGTTGAACGTGCCGTCCCAAGAACGAATACGCCTTTATCATAAACCATTCACCTAAATTAACTTTATCTATCTTAATATTCACAGGCAGAGAGAACAGTGTTCCAACATTATGTGTCTTATCTGAAGGACAAGTCAAGAGTCTCCGTAACAGGCGAGCGTGTATGAGATGAACTATGAGAGTGGAGGAAGCCAGAGAGGTCTGTAAGAAAAGAACCTGTTGGAACTGTACTCTCTGCCTACCCCGCAAGGGATCTGGCATGATGATAGAGATAGAAAGAAAAGTATTCTATTCAGATTTTATCGTTATTTTTTATTTAAAGTGCCCGAGTGAGTGCTTTAGAGCACCCATAGTCATGGTAACGATTGAGGTGCTTAATGTCCGTGTAGATAATAACATAAAATTAATATCTATTTTTTTATTATTCCAGGTTAAAAATATGCAGGTTTAACGGGCTTGAACCAGAATCAAAATAGTTTTTATTCATGTAAACCATTATAGTATTTATGAACCGTCTGAAAAGTAACAAAGACTGCCACCACTTCGGAATGTCATTTCTGTGAAGAAAAAGGGCAAGAAACTCCTCGTTTACTTTTTTAGAACCGCTACAACTTTATATTTTTCATGAATGTTTGACAACCTCAGGACAATCTTTTGTTTACCGATTATAATTATACGCAAACAGGTGTATGAAATGGTTAGCATTTTTAATATTATGCCATCTTCCTACATGCCAACCTGTTCTTTAAATGTCTCGTACCAACCTCCTCAATTTATTTTGTGCCTCATTCTCTACGCATCTTTATGTAGGTGTTCAATGCCAAAGTACTATAAATACCTTTAAATGTTCTTAGTCATCGTCAACTTATCTTTCCTTTTTTTATATGACGTAGCCCCACACTAGGAATTAGTCCTGTGTCCTGTGTTATGTTTACAACGTAACAAAAAATAGAGGAATATAATAGAATACGTAATATAGGAAGGTAATGTTTACAACCATTAAATTCACATGCACTTTCAGACTGTAACAAATATTTGTGGGTCACACTAAAATTTGACCCGTGTGGCGTGATCAGTTGGCAACACAGAAACAGATTGCAGCGGATGGGAGCGTACGCTGCGTATCTCCCGTTAAACCGAAATTAATGTACAATTCTGAATTTAATATAGCCCAAGGAGGTCCTTAATTTTGTTCCTTGTACCATAATCACATACAATAGCCACTTATAGAATTAAAATTTCAAATCTATATATTAATACGTGAAGCAAAAACTTTGTACACCTTTTTACGAAAATTGCGCGGACGGAGGAGTATGAAATTTCCCACACTTATAGTTTATATAGAGAAGGAGTGCAGAATGCTAATATTTGTTTTAAATTATGCATAAAACATACATTAAATCAATGAAAAAAACATTACACACGATACCATGTATTTGACACAATACACGTCAAATTGATGTTTGTCTTTAATATTATTTGTCTATAGTCTTACTGAATGTCAAACATAACCAACACGCGATGAAAGAGTAGGTCGAATATCGACCTATGGGCGAGCACTAGTATAATTAATTTGTTAAGAACACTTAACATCAATAATGGTAACATTATGTATAACATTATTTGAAAATTTTGATTTTGTTTATAATACACTTTTTAGGGAGTTTTCTCCCTGAATCTAAGTTAACGTCTTCGGATAAGTAATGGTGGTAAGTCTTGGTAGCAGCTAAGTTTCTGAAAACAAGCGTTGGAGAAGAGTTCGTTTCCCTCCAGCTCACGCTGAGTCGAATGCCTTTTGATACAGCTCACACCGAAGCAAATGTTGCAAATAGCAGTAGCGGCTCATTGTAGCTAATTCCTTCTCTGTTTTTCTATCTATCTATCTATATCGTCACGCCAGATCCCTTGCGGGGTAGGCAAAGAGTTAAGAGTTCTAATAGGTTCTTTAGTTACATACCTCTCTGGCCTCCTCCACTCTCATAGTTCGCCACATACAAGCTCGCCGATTACGGAGACTCTTGACTTGTCCTTCAGATAAGACTCGGTCTATTTGATCAGGTAAGATAGTCTAGGTCTTCCCCGGTACCTACATCCTTCCACTTTCGCATTGTATATCTGTTTTGTCATTTTTCTTTTGGCATTCTTTCTATATACCCAAACCAACGGAGCATACCCTTTCTCATCTTTACACAGATAGTATTTTTCACACCTTACTGTTGCGAATACGGTCGACCAGCTTCACTCCGCACATCTTCCGCAGAGCTCGCATTTCCACCGCATTTATCCACTTTATTTTTCATTAGATTTAATTTTTTATATTCTATCCATCTATCTATATCATCACGCTAGGTCCCTTGCGGGGTAGGCAGAGAGAACAGAGTCCAGAGTGTATAATTTTTTCCCAGAACTGTACTTGTGGAAGAGTAAAGAGTGATTTATATTACTTTATAGCTTAACGCCAAAAAAACTCTTGTATATTTCCGTAACAACACGAT
Organism: Phalera bucephala; assembly: GCA_905147815.2. NCBI lineage: Eukaryota > Metazoa > Arthropoda > Insecta > Lepidoptera > Notodontidae > Phalera > Phalera bucephala. Next base: position 23,718,016 of record LR990625.1, on the reverse strand, counting down.
ATCGTAATGATCGGCCACGGGTAATGAGATAATGGATCTATTTACACAATAATAATGTAACATACATTATCCATCTCACCAAACCAGTCAATGCGCTTTTAAAATGGACGATTTAGCGCAGTGGTTATGAGGGATAGGATTTATTTCTGTGTGTGCGTTTACAAACATGAAAATTCACATACACAAATACCCAGACCGAAACAAATAATTGTGGGTCACACAAAGATTTGTACCGTGCGGGAATCGAACCCGCGAATATTAGACCGCCGGCGGCGCAACCCCTGCCTCTCGCGCGTCGCCTTATTCGCCGCGCTCTCGAGCAATTGTAAGACGTAAATCATAAAAAAGCGTTCGATTTCGGTGCTTGTTTGAAACCTTCGGCCACCTTCTGCCAAAACATCGGCTTCGGCCAAAGTCGGCCGACGTTTTAGCCGAAACCGAAGCCAAATGTTCGGTCTGACACAATAAGGTACTATCATGGATATATTTGGGGTTCATACAGGATTGACATAACATAATAACTCAATCTGCATATTTGTATTGTTTGTCGTTAAAGAATTCCCTGGTATACCAGTGAACTATAGAGTCCAAGGTTCAGTACCAGTAAAACTAAAATGGGACCAACCACCACAGAGCTATACTAAACCCAACGCAAAAAGAAACCATCAAAATCGGTCCACAATTGACCAAAATATAGGTGAACTTACGTAAAAAAATACATACCGTCGAACATAGAACCTCCTCCATTTTGAAATTGGTTAAAAAATGGGCCATTCTCCACGAGTGCCCGTTATTTAATGGGCGTTCCTTAAAACACAAATCGTCACATAACATTACGTAGCAACATTAAAAATTATCCCACGCCAACTTTATTTATTATCCTTTTGCAATAACAAAATCTTAAATTCAACATGCAAATTTAAACGTATTGAGACCATCTTAAATTTATATAAAGGCAAGCCTAGCGTCCAATTCTTGATAGTGTTGCCAAACACTTAATACATTATATATGGAAACTCGGTCATAGGAAGCCATGTTTTAATAATTTATTATCTCTAATCTATGATGGCGACCCATTACGATGGTCGAGCCGTCGGGTCGGTTAAACTAAGTAAGCTTATAACATTATAGTGTGGGACATGTTAGGATTGTGTCGTATGTGAGCGATAGAAGAGCGAGGCTATGTTGAGCAAGTTTTTTTTGGATGCAGTTTCAATTTGTCACAATTTAGGGACTGATAGACAGGTGCCTGCAGCTAATGTGACCTGATGTAGATATTATACGCCGGACCCGTTCTTCAAACTTTAATATAATTTTTTTAAACGTTCCCCCACACTATAATTTATTCCTGTGTCGTGGGTGCGTTTACAAACATTGAACTGGACGAATAGTACGTCGTGCGCCCTGTTGCTGCTGTGGCCAGTATGCGTCGTGAAGGAGGATTCAAATAAAAGCCGAATACTCTTGAAACAGTGCTCCACCCACCAGTTGTGGCCCTCTTTGCGCAGAGTTTCTTCCTATATTCTTGTTGCCCAGTCGCTCGAACGTATGTGGCGCGATGTTTCGCGCTCCTAAGTACTATTTTTTAGGGTCACAACTAGTGGGCTTTGCATCGAGCTTTATTAGTGAAATAAACCAATCATAGCACAATTGTTTATCCCTTTCTAGGGTAAATCTCTTCTAATTATTCCTTTCCCTTTCCAGGGTTACACTCTTCTAACTGTATACCAGTGTTTATGTGCTACAATTCTATGACATTATCTTATTTCTAACTTAAAATATTACATAATGTACTATCGTAACTTAATCTATAACAATACTCGTATCTATTTATGTACACCATGCAGACGTCGTCCCGTACAAACATGAAAATTCACATACACAATTACCCAGACCGAAACAAATAATTGTAAGTCACACAAAGATTTGTCCCGTGCGGGAATCGAACCCGCGACTATTAGACATAGTAGGCTGAGCGGCTTAAGCTTTTAACCACTGCGCTAAATCGTCCGTCAAATGAAAAAAATGGCACATAATGCAACTGTGTAATATTCTAGTGTATTAGTTCTACACCGTCACGCCTATATTCCCCAGAGGGGGTGGCAGAGGTGTACTGAGTACACCCACGTTTCGCCGACGATGTTAGGTCATATACATAGGTACATTTGTCCGACCTAGGATTTGAACCCAGGACCTCGTGATCACAAACCGATGCGCTTTGCCACCAGACCAACGAGGCAGTCAGTTCTACTGAATAAGTGTACCAATAATGACTTGTGTGTAACAATAGAACTTATACACTAGAAGATGACTTGATACTTGTTCTGTAAGTAAACGCTTGGATGAGGTCAAAGAATCTTCAAGGATTAAACGGTTTATAGAGAAGAACTTAGGGCGCTAACTAAGAGACATCTAATCAAAAATGAGACAGGGTTGAAATCAAATCAAAATCAAATCAAATCCAATGTATTTGTGCAGAAACAAAATTAACAAACTAAACATGCTGGTGGTTCCCAAACTAGGTGATTGCCTGTATCTTGGGAGCCAGAGTTTCACGTTAGTATTATACAGCTATGCACTAAACTTAAAACAAATATTGAAATACAAAGAGTGTAACTTGACTAATAAACAATCTTAAATATATTATGAATCGACTGAGAAAGGACAATAAAACATTTAAATAAACAATAGGAGCCAGGGTTATGCGTTAACATATAACAGCAATGCATTAAACTTGTATCTATTATATTTATATATTGAGCGTAACTTGACTAGTAAACGAGCTATATACACATTATAAATAAATATAAGACATAAAACAAAAGAACATTAAAGACTCTTAATTGGAGCCAGAGTTACGCGGTAAGATAATAGCAGCAATGCATTAAACTTGGAACTAGGGAATGTATAAATTAAGCGTAACTCGACTAGTAAACAAGCTTTAACATATAAATGAGTTAAGAACAAAACAAAAGGTATTAAAAGAAATAATACAAATATGAGTATAATACAATTAACGACCTATGGTGTGTGTGTGTGTTTATCATAGAGTAACTATATTTTCAGTAGCGTCATAAGACAAGGTAAATAATCATTGATTTGTAACTTTCTTACAAGCAGCAATCGATTATAAATTTATAGTAACTAGTTCATTATGTTGGGGCAGAAAGATTCTAAAGTGGAGACCACGTATTGGCAAGCGCAGCGTGGGACGACCGCCTGCCAGATGGACCGACGATCTTGTGAAAATCGCAGGAAGTCGTTGGATGCAGGTGGCATCGGACCGGTTACGCTGGAAAGCGATTGGGGAGGCCTATGTTCAGCAGTGGACAAGTATAGGCTGAGATGATGATGAAGAATAAATAAATAAGTAAATATCTGGCCAGTTTATAAACTTGGACTTCTTTTAAGAAGAATAAAACAATAGATATAAAAATAAATTCAAAGATTGTTTTAAGTATATCGCCGTTGGTTGATAGATACTTCACCGCTGCGTTCTCAATATCGCTTTTGTTGGCCGTCGCATCGCTTCCCCTGTACAGCTTTGGATTTAATTGGCCCCACAGCGAGTTACAACACAAAATATTAATCTAATTTGTAAGTAAATTGACTAGATATTATCAAGTACTCTGGCAACAATAATTGGTTGGGAAGGTGGCCCTTTATGACAACGTGTCAGAAATTAAACCTAACGTGTGATTGTGATTGTATTTATGTTGATTGCAATAGTTTGTTGGCAACGCACCTACAAAGTTAATGCATAACTATGAATTAGTTTTGCAATGTTGTCAAATTAATTTGAACTTTGTAAAATTTATAATCCTGAATTTGGACTTAACTTAGTTTTCGAGCAGACTCAGTAAGCTAAAGTGGCAATGGGCTGGTCACATCTGCAGAAGGACCGACGGCCGATGGAGCAAGCGTGTCCTAGAGTGGAGACCGCGACTTGGTAAGCGTTAGGTAGGACGGCCCCCAGCTAGATGGACCGACGACCTCAAAAAGGTCGCTGGGACAGACTGGATGCGGAAGGCGGAGGACCGTGTGCAATGGCGCGTGTTAGGAGAGGCCTATGTCCAGCAGTGGACTACGATAGGCTGATTGATTGATAGTTTTCGAGAGCAGTGATAGCCTAGTGGTAAGACCGGTGGACTGCAAAGTCAGAGGTCTCGGGTTCAAACCCAGGCACGCACCTCTGTCTTTTCGAAAGCATGTGCGGGTTAAAAATTAATTATCACGTGCTTTAACCTGCATGCCTAAGAGTTTCTCGAAGGTGTGTGAAGTTCGCACTGGGCCAGCGTGGTGGACTATGGCCTAAGTCCTCTCAGTTTGAGAGGAGGCCCGTGCGCTACGGTGGGACACTTTCTTAACAGGGCTAATATTATTATTAGTTTTCGAAACTTGTGGGCATAATTTTCTATATATCTATATCATCACGCTAGTTCCCTTGCGGTGTAGACAGAGAGTACAGAGTTCCAACAGGTTCTTTCCTTACAGACCTCTCTGGCTTCCTCCACTCTCATAGTTTGTCAAATACATGCTCGCCGGTTACGGAGACGGTGTAATTTTGTAAGAAATATCCTACTATAATTATGAATGTTAAAGTTTGTATGTTTAGATGTTAGAATGTTTGTTACTCTATCACGATTTGGACGTAATTTGGCACTCAGATAGTTTATCACCTGCATTAATAGATACGAAATTTTTATCCTAAAAAATTATTTGGTTCCTGTCTAAAGTCAACGGGGATGAAGTCGGGAGGAGAAGCTAGTAAAGCCTATATTTCCCAATAGGCGTTAACAGAAGTTTAGCGTTCTAAGCGTTCCGAAGCACGGAGACGTTATTAATATGAAAATGTTCGCCTATCACAAGGGGGTTTCACGTCCGGAAGAGAATGTTTGGATCAAGTTTTCTCCCTCCGCAACATCGTAAAGAAGCTTCTGGCAGTGGGCCGAAAGGTTTTCTGCGGTTTTGTGCGAACGAGACTTTCAGACATTTTACCAGAATATGGTATAAATGGCACTCTGCTGCGAGCCGTCCAGTCCACCTATGTGGACAGCAAGGCTTGCATACTGGTGGGCGGCATCATGTCTCCCTCGTTTGACGTTAAAATCGGCGTCAAGCAGAGTTGCGTGTTGTCCGCTAGATTGTTTATAATGTATCTGGATAAAAGTCTACAAAGACTGAAAGCGATGAATGAAGGGACCTAGTGGGAAACCATCTACTTTATGCAGATCATGTGGTTTTAATAGCGCCAACGGCCACTGATCTGCAAACACTAGTCACAGTTATGAAAGACGACTGCATGAACAATGGCTTACATTTTAATGTAAAGAAAACCAAGATAATGGTTTTTGTCCGGGAATAAAGCAAAACGAATGCAAGGATTGGGGTTGGTAACGATGTGCTTGAGCAAGTGAATAAGTTTGTATATCTTGGATGCGCATTCAGTAAGGATGGAAAATATACCGCTGACATAGAGAGAAGAGTGAGAGCACGGAGCAAAGTGAATGGTGCGATGAGAAAGCTACTTGAGAGCCGGCACTTAAGCCAAAAGGCGCAGCTGGCCATACATAATGGAGTGCTTGTCCCAACGCTGTTATATGGCAGCGAGAGCTGGGTATGTAAGAAGGATAATGAAACTAGGATAAATGCGGTGGAAATGCGAGCTCTGCGGAAGATGTGCGGAGTGAAGATGACCGACCGTAATCGCAACAGCGTAGTAAGAAAGCGAGTAGATATGAAAGATAGTATCGGTGTAATGATGAAAAAGGGTATGCTACGGTGGTTTGGGCATATAGAACGAACGTCAGAAGAAAGAATGACAAAACAGATATACAATGCGAAAGTGGAAGGACCGGGGAAAACCTAGACTATCTTATCACGACCAAATAGACCGAGTCTTATCTGACGGTCAAGTCAGGAGTCTTCGTAACCGGCGATCGTGTATGAGAGTGGAGGAAGCCAGAGAGGTAAGTAAGGAAAGAACCTGTTGGAACTCTGTACTCTGTGCCTACTCCGCAAGGGATCTGGCGTAATGATATAGATAGATAGATGTTCGTCTATCACAATCGTTCACCTATCTTAGACTGACCGTGTAGAACGTTGCTTGACCTTGATGATTGCTACAACTCACCTCACTTAACTTCGAAACGATTCCAATAAAAACAATGACATATTAATAATGTCAGTTAAAAAACAATAAAGATCAAATACTTATATCTCATCAAATCAAATTCGTTCCCTTGAACTTTTACCTGCCAGAGGATGTTAAACTTTAGTACCTGGAAATAAGAATGAATGGTAATGATCCTTGAATGAACTATAATCCTCAAAACCAAACATGCATCCGTATGTTAAAGCTGTTTAAATTGTATTATTACGGCTGAACCGTCGTGTCAGGTTAGAAGATGTTATCATTTTGATGTGGGAGTATTAACTTTTTAGGATGGCTACAGCATTAATATTTTGTCGTATGAGGGCGCGAAAAAAACAAGAGTGATGTTGTCAATGTTGTTTTAATAATCCTGCTAATAATGTAAATGTGAAAGTTTGTATGTTTGTTACTCCAACACATGAAAACGGCTGACCGGATTTGGATGAAATTTCGCACACAAATAGTGAACAGGACGAATAGTAAGTCGTGCGCCCTGATGCACTTTTGGCCAGTATGCGTAGCAGGGAAGGATTCAAATAAAAAGCTGAACAATTGTTGAAACAGTGCTCCACCCACCAGTTGTGAACCTCTTCGCGCAGAGTTTCTTCTTAAATCTTCAGCGCCCAGTCGCTAAAACGAGTGTGGCGCGATGTTTCGCGCTCTAAAGTACTATTTTATTGGGTCACAACTAGCGGAATTTGCATCGAGCTTTATTAGTCGAATAGTCCCATCACATTACAGTTGTTTATCCCTTTGTAGGGTAAATCTCTTCTAATTATTCCTATCCCTTTCCAGGGTTACGCTCTTCTAACTGTATACTATTGCTTATGTGCTACAACTCTATTACAATATCTTATTTCTAACTTAATCTATCACATACTATACTATTGTAACTTAATCTATAACAATATCTATTTATATACATCATGCAGACGTCGTCCTGCACATAGGACAATTTTATCCCGGAAAAATGTTAGCATCCTGTCTAAAGTCAACGCGGACAAAGTCGCGGGCAGAAACGAGTAATTAATAATTTCTCGTCACAAACGAACAAAACTCGATGCCCCTAATTTCTATCTATCTATAACCTCACGCCAGATCCCTTGCGGGGTAGGCAGAGAGTACAGAGTTCCAACAGGTTCTTTCCTTACATACCTCTCTGGCTTCCTCGACTCTCATAGTTCGTCTCATACACGCTCGCCGGTTACGGAGACTCTTGACTTTTCCATCAGATAAGACTCGGTTTATTTGGTCGTGGTAAGATAGTCTAGGTCTTCCCCGGTACCTGCATCCTTCCACTTTCACATTGTATATCTGTTTTGTCATTCTTTCCTCTGGCATTCTTTCTATATGCCCGAACCAACGGAGCATGCCCTTTCTCATCTTTACACCGATACTATCTTTCATACCTACTCGCTGTCTTACTATGCTGTTGCTAATGCGGTCGGTCAGCTTCACTCCGCACATCTTCCGCAGAGCTCGCATTTCTACCGCATTTATCCTACTTTCATTCTCCTTCTTACATACCCAGCTCTCGCTACCATATAACAGCGTTGGGACAAGAACTCCGTTATGTATGGCCAGCTGCGCCTTATGGCTTAAGTGCCGGCTCCCGAGTAGCTTTCCCATCGCACCATTCACTCTGTTCCCTGCACTCACTCTTCTCTCTATGTCAGCGGTGTATTTCCCATCCTTACTGAAGGCGCATCCAAGATATACAAACTCATTCACTTGCTCCAGCACATCGTTACCAACTACAATCCTTACATTCGTTCTGGTTTCTTCCCTTTCAAAAACCATAATCTTGGTTTTCTTCACATTCAAGTGTAAGCCATTGATCATGCAGTCGTCTTTCATAACTGTGACTAGTGTTTGCAGATCAGTGGCTGTTGGCGCTATTAAAACCGCGTCATCTGCATAAAGTAGATGGTTTACCACTAAGTCACCCATTTGTACACCTTCATTCATCGCTTTCAGTCTTTGAAGACTTTTGTCCAGATATATTATAAACAGTCTATTAACCCCTAATTTCTTTCTAATTATTTGATTTTGTAGTAATAGTATCCACCACTTTGTTTATTTAGTTATTTCATCAATTTCATATCAGCTTCAGTAGTAGGGGCATCACTTCAATTAAAAAAATAAACAAATTTATTTTTACTTGAATTGAGTTTTGACTAATGGCTTAATGGAAAATTTAACAACTAAAAACCTGATTTCTCTTGTCATTGCTTTATGGTCAATAAGTATTTTCTTTTTTTTTTAACGTAGCCCCACACTTCCTGTATCGTGGGTGCGTTTACAAACATGAAAATTCACATACACAAATACCCACACCGGAACAAATAATTGTGGATCACACAAAGATTTTTCCCGTGCGGGAATCGAACCCGCGACTATAAGACACAGTGGGCGGAGCGGCTTAAGCTCTTAACCACTGCGCTAAATCGTCCGTCAACATTATATCAATGTCATACGTCCGTATGACATTAAGCCTAAGATACGTATATTTCTTCAATCGTCTCCAATTTAAGAGTATCGTTTCGCGTAAAGAAGACGTGCAAAACAATTATTACAATGCACGCAATATGAACTCGTAACCGAACTGTGGCCAGCCTTAACTGAAGGCACGATTTCCTTATGACGTAGAATGATAAAATAAAATAATACTACATATATATCTCAGTCATAGGATGCGTATTCGCATTTATTATATACCTTTACGACTATATTAGCCGCGAAGGGTGGACCAGAGAGAGATAATATTACAATACATTTCATAACGTCCTTTTTTATAATAATCTATCTATCTATATTATCACGCCAGATCCCTTTTATAATAATAAATAATAATATTAGCTCTCAAACTGAGAGGCCATAATCCACAACGCTGGCCCAGTGCGGGTTGGCGAACTTCACACACCTTCGAGAAACTCTTAGGTATGCAGGTTTCCTTTCACCGTTAAAGCAAGTGATATTTAATTTTTAATACGCACATTTTTTCGAAAAGACAGAGGTGCGTGTCTTGCTTTGTGCTTGTGCTTTGAACCCGAGACATCTGACCGCCTTTTTTTACTTGAGAAAAATCCGGCATGGGACTTTCACGAGCGTCGGGGGACCTTCGCGGGGCGTCTCGGATTCCTATCGAATAAAAACCCCAGGGTGGCCGACATCAGCACGTTGGATGGGCTCCGGGATCACCGTATGAAACGCACCGGTGCTCCTCTTGTACCGCGCTCTGAAGAGCCCCTCATCAGAGGGACACTTCATAACACGGGCCCCCGCAACGACGCGGTGCTCACGGTGACGTGAGCCGAGCACGCCATCGCGGACGCGGCTGGACGCATTGGTTTAGCCGTACTATACACACACCGTCACGCCTTTATTCTCCAAGCGGGGGTGGCAGAGGTGTACTGAGTACACCCACGATTCGCCGACGATGTTAGGTCCCATGTAATAGGGGGCGAGCCTATTGCCATATACCGGGTACAATCTAGACTCCGGACTTGTACTGGGAAGTTTTCGTTAGAAAAACTACACTTGTCCGACCTAGGATTTGGACCCAGGACCTCGTGATCACAAAGCGTTGCGCTGTGCCATTAGACCAACGAGGCAGTACTTTAAGTGTGGATTTTCTATCAAGAAATCTCGGCAGCAGTCAGCACTATAAAACTGTTTCTGGTATAATTAAAAATCTCACCCCTTTTTACATTTTGCTCTATCTCATACCTTAACAGCCAAAGAGGTATTAACTTAACATAACCAGATAAAAACTAAAACAATAAAAAGGATTCTAATCTGTCAGCAAAGATCAGTTCTTTCTGTCAGGAGCTGCGACTTGCACTGCTATAGGTCAGAAGGTGTAGTCGTCAGCAGGAACCGTACAAGGTTATGACATTTAGCTAGAGTTCATCTGCACCCTGCTCTATTTGTTTATAAACATCACAATATAGTAATAAGCGATGAGGAAAAATACGCGACTGGATATTAAACCTCGTCATATCTATGCTTTTAGGAAGGTGATAGAGGTACACCTCTATCATCATTATAACATCGTTAGCAAAAGTGTGTGTACCCAGTGTATTGGGTAGTTATGTAGTATGTTAGGTCCCATTGTAATAAGAGGTAATTTTGCCATTTCACAGGGCTCCCGAGTGACACTGGAAATTTTTCGATCCTCGCTACACGCAGTATAACCATCAAAGCAGTATGATTAACTGGTTAGTCAATTGGTTCTTAAACAATATGATATTAATTATCACACCTGTAACCTAAAGTCTAGTCAATGAAAGCTGTCCCTGAAAACAGAGGCTATTTTCAAAAAACTGAAACTGCATAAAAAATCTTATTTTAAATGTCCCATGAATTATTCATACACGGCGTTGGTTTAGTAGCACAGCGAGCGCGTGGCAATTACGACGTCCTGGATTTAAATCCTAGGTCGCAGTATTAGTTTGAAGTCTTTAATTATGCCCAGTATAATAAGAAAAGGTTCACTCTCTTCTTACATTGGGACCACACAACGTCGGCAAAATCTAAACACCACTGCTACTCTTGAATGGAAAATATAAGCGTATCTCGCTCCGCTTATCACAAACTTCGTTTATACTCTCCACGCCCGGAGCGTAAGACTAATGATCACATTATAATACCAGGCCAATTAGCCGAGAAATATATTCCAATTACTATGTTATTACTCGTCCGATGGTACAGGAGGTCGACTGGTATGCAATGTATGCTTCACACGGAACTGGTATGGTTAAGTGTCATAATAAACTCATATCTTGGGATATTAATGTATACGAGTAGTACTGTGGTCTATAAATATAAACTTGCTTTGTACTATTTTGACGTCGGGAACTAAAAATCAATAATAAACCGCGATAAAATCCGTAAAATAGTTTTATTTCAGTTGTACTATTTTGTTAATATACATAATAATAATATCAGCCCATGCTGTCCCACTGTTCGGCAAAGGCCTTCTCTCACAAATCGAGGTGAGAGGGATTAGGTAACATACTCCACGCGGACCCAGTGCAGATTGATGGAAGCAGGTTTTCGACCACTTGCTGTTGGGACTTATCAAGCCGTATATAAGGCTTCCAACTCAGCTTAAAGACTTCCACTTTAAGTGGTAACCGGGACCAATGACTTAACATGCCCTCCGAAGCACAAGGCACATGAATATAAAAATGCCACAAACGGTCACCCATCTCAGGCCAACCGAGTCAAAAGCTGCTTAACCTTGGTGATCGATGAGAGTACCGCGGTCGTACAGCAAATTTTATACTATTCAAGGTACTCAAGTGCCTCAAATAGTATTAAAGTAAGTACCCCCGCCGGGTTTATGCAAAATACATTAAATTGAATTTGGCAACTTCGGCTCCTCAACGAATTCTTATTATGACAATTTCTGTGCATAACAGACAGCTAATGAAATCAAAATTCTAGATCAATTAAACATAAATAATGTAATGATTTTGTAATTACTGTCCGAATTACCGATAAGGTCACCCACTGCTCTTTGCATCGACAATACGGAACAAACGGCCAATGATTATCACTAGGAGAATATAGATTAAGTAAAGATCTGGTGTTAATTTAGATTCAATAGTTATGTATACACGTCCGAGGTCTTCATAGAGAACTTTTAGATAACTATTTAAACAAAAAAAAACACTCCGGGTGTGCCGACAGAAGTGAAGACCTTAACAACGTGCATGTATATCTATGTACGTAAATACAAAATATATGTACGAGTTTAATGGTTTTCCCATCTCAAAAATGCCCAACGCGCCTAAAGAAGTTGTCACTTCAAAGAGGTGTCGGTAACAGTGTCGCGAGTTCAATTGTTTTTTACCATTTAAAAAAATGTCCAACGCGCCTAAAGAAGTTTTCACTTCAAAAAACCTTAAAAGCAGCAGCAGATCGATATTTATGGCAGTATAAAAGGGAAGCTTCTGCTCCGGAGCGGAAGCTTAGTAAAATAATAACTTACAATGTCACTTCATGACAATCGCAGAGGTTTTTTGGCGGGAAGTCGAAGAGTGATGTTGTCAATTCGTTTTAATTTCCAAAACTTGTGTTATTTCGACTAATAATGTGTAATGTTGGTGGAATATTAACCATTATGTGTTCTTATATGTGCATGAGTGAAGGTAATTGTAACAAAGTGATTAAAACGTGCCTTTTCGACTTCCCTCAAAACGGTCGTTGCAATTGGTATGTAAAGTATCCACCGCTTTACTATCCAGGGTGGGGTACTTCATTAACTTCATTATCATCGTTATTCTTCATTAAATTTATCGGGGAGTCTAATTAATTTAAATAAACACGATTATATATCTCACTAAACACTGGCAAAATACACTTATAATTAGTGTGAAGCCATAACTTGAAGAAGAAGAAGAACCTTTAAATATACCTAGCAACAGATTGATATTTATGGCAGTATAAAAGGGAAGCTTTTCCTTCGGAGCGGGAGCTTAGTAAAAAAATAACAATGCCACTCATCGTCATGACAATCGCAGAGTTGTCATTTGCTGTAATATTTAAATAAGTTTACCTTTTTTAATTAGTAACACCACACCGTTACACCTATATTCCCCAAGCGGGGTGGCAGAGGTGTACTAGTACACCCACGTTTCGCCGACGATGTTAGGTCCCATGTAATAGGGGGCAAGTCTATTGCCATATACCGGGCACAATTCCAGACTCCGGACTCGTACTAGGAAGTTTTTCTTTAGAAAAACTACACTTGTCCGACCTAGGATTTGAACCCAGGACCTCGTGATCACAAAGCGATGCGCTTTGCCACTAGACCAACGAGGCAGTCACTTAGCAACCTTTTGAAAAATTTGCCTGAAAGTAGGAAAAATTTACTTAATGATAACTATAATCTCACAACAAACTCCCTCGCTGTCAATATCATCCACGGGTTAAAATATCGTTGTAGCACTATACCTACTTACTAATTTTTTAAAACAATAACTGAAAATTTCAAACGATAAAGTCGGATGGCTTGATAAGTTCCGACAGCAGAGGGATAAGAAAGAAGAAAGAAAGAAAGAAAAAAACATTTATTAGACCAACACACTACAATACAGAGTAAACAGGCAGTTATGTAAAGTAAGGCACAATTGTGTGAGGCCAAACAGGACTCTGCCTCAGCATATTGCTGCACTATGGCTATAATGCAGCGCTGGTATTCTGGCAGAACCTTTGTAAGAGTGGCGTCACGGGTAACATATATATACAAGGTGTAACATAATAAACGCAAGACCTCAGACACCCCAATTAAAGAATTGCTTCATAAATTCAAAACGAAAACCAATTTTCCAAATTTAAAGGTTTTTACCCCCGTTTTAAGCACTTCTATACCCCAATTAACAATGATACTAGTACGTGTATGTGTGCATTTTGAGAAATGCGGGTTAGGAATGCATTTGTCCTCCAATCTCCTTATTGCTATTAATCAAGAATAAATTTAGTTTTTATAGCGCACTGAAGAAGTAAAAGCATTTTTTGCAAATTTAAAAAAAAATGTAAGGTACATTAAAATAGTTGGAATCAATTCAGTTATCGATTTAGAACAAACTACTTTCAGGTCTTGCGTTTATTATGTTACAGCTTGTATATATATAAAATATAAAGATAGTAAAAATATAATAAGTATGCAGAAACAACTGACATATATAAGACAGCACTCAGCTCAGAAGAAGGCAGAAACAATATTTAATAATGTAAGTAATACAATGCAAATAAATTTATAAATAAAATACAATTATATTTATAGTGAAGAATGTGTATCTACGAGTATATTGTCTATAAGCTCGAATCCACATAACACAAATTAACGTAACTAAAAATGTGAAATGAAACCAAGGACATGTACACGACAGTACTGGCTCCTCTGGGCTACTTATATAGTTTGAACACTCAACAAATAACAAATAACCTCCAACTCCTCCAGAAATTGTGGTCACGTTCGTCTTTATTTAGTAAACTAGCGACCCGCCCTGGCTTCGTGCGGGTAAATACATAAAAATCCGTGAGGTTGTTATTAAGTTTATCGCGTTTAGACACACAGACAGACACAGCGGGGGGACTTTTCTTTTTTGTTTTTTTTAAAAAACGTAGCCCCACACTAGGATTTATTCCTGTGTCGTGGGTGCGTTTACAAACATGAAAATTCACATACACAGATACCCAGACCGGAACAAATAATTGTGGATCACACAAAGATTTGTCCCGTGCGGGACTCGAACCCGCGACTATTAGACGCAGTGGGCAGAGCGGCTTAAGCTCTTAATCACTGCGCTAAATCGTCCGTCCGTTTGCTTTATAATTGTTTAAAAAAAAAAAAAAAATTTTAATGTACTTATTGTTAAGTAATAGGAATTAGTAATAGTTTTATTTTAATACTTATTTAAATTTTAAGTTTGTGTGAGCTTCGTTTTCGACCACGTCGTGCGGCAAAAGCGTCTTATTTTGTTTTTTTTTTTATTTATATTATTTTTTTTCCGCTAGTTGCCGCGCGACTGGCTCGTCAGAGAATGAACGCTTTATGTACGCACGTGACTTGGGGTACCACTTAAAATCAGCGCTGTGTTGTGGTTACGCTGCAACACAGCTTTACGCTGAGTAGTACCCCATTAGTACATTTTATTTTCGTAATGTCGCTTTAATTTAATTTTTGTGGTGTACTTTTTAGCTGACTAATAAAATATCCTTTCTTTCTTTCTTTCTTTCATATGTATTGATTTGTAGGGTTAAAATGATGGTATATCAAATCGATAGCATTACGCTAACGTCAAATTGTTCATGCTAAGCTCTCTGGTATAAACTGCATAAACCTGCCTCCACAATTCCGCACCGGGTCTCGAGGTGGAGTATCACCTTTTTTTTTTTTAACGTGGACTTCCGCCAGCCTCTGGGGAAGCTGGCGGGGCATGTCGGACTCTTACCGACTAAAACCCCACGATGACCGGCATCGACACTTCAGGGAAGGGCTCCGGGATCTCCGTTAGGAACGCACCAGTGCCCCTCTGTGTCGTGCTCCGAAGAGCCCGCCTTCGGGGGGGAGCCTATGGATCCGCTCCCGCCCTGCACCGTCACGGTACTCACGGTGGCATGGGCCACACCACGCTGCCGTCCTCCTCGGGGTCGCGCGTGAAGGACGCTTAGGGCCCCCGCCCCAATATCCCACGACCCCAAGGGCCCCCCTGCGGCTGTTGGTGCAGGGAGGGGGGGTCCCCCGCTAGATGTTGCGGCAGGGGACACAAGTTAGCCCGTATTATAAAGCCCCGGGCTACCGGGCTGGGGGGTCTGGGCGAGCTGTGCCTCCGCCCTGGCGCCGTCGCCTTCGCCGGGCGGGATCGGCTCTCTCCCGATCCCGCTCGGCCTCCTCCTTCTGGGACATCACAGTCTCACAGAAGGCGGATACGGCCCCCCACGCCGATTTCCCTGCCAACATAGCCACTACTACTGCTGGCAGGGAGAGGTCTGGTCCGATCCGGTCGACCAGGATCCGCCGCTCGGAGGCCCACGCTGGGCACTCAACGAGCGTGTGTTCTGCGGAATCCCGGTCCCCATCACAATGGTGACATGTTGCCGTCGCCTCGCGTCCGATCTTGCTCAGATAATCACCGAAACAGCAGTAACCGGTCATTATCGAACGGCGGAAAGCGTGCCAAGAGGGTTGCCGCCTCGAAAGATATGGTCCGGTATATCCTCGTGCGATGCGGATGGCCATCTTGCGCTGCAGGCTATAGATTTTGGTCCTGCAGCGCCGGACGCCCGACAGTCGGTGAGACCATAGCGCCCCATAAAGAGCCACAGATCGCACGCGCCCCCCGTAGAGGTGGCGTACCTCCTCTGACGGCCCCCCGAGGTTGGGTAACAGTCTATGCATGGCACCCACTACCCTTTCGACTCGGGGGACAAGACGCTCGAAATGCTCTTCGAAACCCCAGCCCAGGGTGAGGCCCAAATATTTTAGGTACCTCCCCACCCGTACTGGCGAATCTCCGACGCGGACCCACGAGTCGGGCGGTTCCCTGCTCCTAGGCAGTTTACGGAACCATAGCGCCTCGGTCTTATGAGGCGCTATCTGTAGGCCCAACTCGCGGATCTTGGCAACGACGACCTCTGCCCCAAGCTCGGCGAGCCGGACAGTCTTCTCGAAGGTGTCCCCCTCGGCCACTATTAGAGTGTCGTCAGCGTAACAGACGACTCTGACGCTGGGGGGGAGATCGACACGCAGGACCGCATCGTAGGCGAGGTTCCATAAGAGGGGGCCCAACACGGCCCCTGCGGGACCCCGCAAGACACCTCCCTCCGTCGCAGTGTACCATCCTGTCCGATGTACTGGATGTACCTGTCACGCAAGTAGTCTCCGACCACAACTTGCAGGTATGGGGGGACGCGATGATGTTCTAGCGCCCCCCGGATCGCGTCCCAAGGCAGGGAGTTGAAGACGTTGATGATGTCGAGACTTATCGCCAACGCCACCCCGCCCCGGGACACGGCCTGCGCCGACAGGGAGCGGACGCGAAGGATCGCGTCCACCGTCGAGCGCCCCTGGCGGAAGCCGTACTGGCCTTCAGCCTGGTCGGGACCGACGCGCGACAGATGCCCGCTGAGACGGGCGGCAAGAATCCTCTCGAACAACTTGCCGCACTCGTCCAGCAGGCATATAAGACGGTACGCAGAGGGAGAGTCTGCGGTCCTGCCTTCCTTCTTCAAGAGGACCAAGCGAGCCTCCTTCCAGGCCATGGGGAACTTGGCATGTCGCAGGCAGCTGTTGAACAACCGCCTCAGCCTGTCCCCCAGGGCGGCCAGAGTGATCACCCACGCCCGCCCAGGTATACCGTCCGGGCCGGGCGCGGTGTTACGAGCGCTCAAGCGGCTGACGGCTTGGTCCAGCTCCTGTTCGGTCACCCCCAACTCGTCAGTGTAAAGGGCTGACGACTCCGTCGGGGGGACTGAGGGACTGTCCCGGACTGTAGGGAATAGTGCGTCAATAATCTGACGCAGCAGTCCGGGATCTAGGGTCTCCGTCAGGGGGGGCACCCATGGGCGAAGCTTGCCCAGCACCGCCCTGTAGGGGTACCCCCATGGATCCCTGTCTAGTCCCTCTAGGAGCTCGCTCCAGGACCGAGACCTGGCATTCGCAATAGCGATTTGGAGCGCCTTTGTAGCCACTCGATAGCGCTCGTATGCTCCGGCCTTCTCCTCCTCGGTGGCTCGTCTTCTCCTTCGGGCTCTGGTGTACTGGCGTCGCGCGCGCAAGCAGACTTCGCGCAACTGCGCTACCTGCTGCGACCACCAGTACACTGCCGTTCGCTTAGGGCAACTGGTCCGGGGCATGGCGGCGTCACATAACGCCGTCATCGTGCCCCGGAACCCGGTCGCCTCCCGTTCCGGATCGGACCAGACCTCATCGGCGTTTTCTGGCCATGCCGCGACGCTGGCTGCGGCTTCGAGAAGATCTCGATTAAGCCGCTTGAGAGACCAGCGTCGCGGGGGGCTGCCTGCTCGGCGGCTGGGGTGGTCGGGGGGGCGGAAGGCCACATCGAAGACGATGTGCCGGTGGTCGGATAGTGTGACCACCTCCTCCGCTACGCGCCACCCCGACAGCGTGCTTATGGCAGAGGGAGTCGCCCACGTTAGGTCGACGACTGACTCCACACACACACACATGTGCTGACGCTCCAGCCCAGCCGCCCACTCTTGCAACTTCCCTCCCTTCGGATCGTCCCTGCGGTTGCCCCACGCCTTGGGGTGGGCGTTAAAGTCCCCGAGGACGATCGATGGATGGGGCCGGCATCTGCGGATGCAGTTCGCCAGCCCGTCCAGGTACACCTCGTAGTCGGCGAGGGACCTATTGGGAGAGACGTAACAGCCCACTATGGCCATTCCTCCCCACTGCACAGCTACATGGCCCTACCCCCTTTCCAGTAGGGAGCAGGGTGGAACACCCTTACCTCCTCCCCAGTACACGGCGACGGAACCAGTGTCGTCCCCGAACCAGCACGGATGGTCCGGGACGTTGTATGGCTCCGCGACGACGACTAGGGCAATAGACCACTCCGCAACAGTTTGCAGCAGCAGGTTCTGCGCGTTGTGGCAGTGGTTCAAGTTGCCCTGCAGGATTTTGAGGGAAGGAGGGAATGTTAAGCCGTCCTAAGGGTCTCCTCTGGCAGGCTGCTTGCGTCCGCTGCCGTGCCTGATGGCTCGGTTTCCTCCGACGTGCGTAGGGGTATTAGGAGGACCTGCTTTTTCATCCCCTTCCCTTGCCCCTTTGGGGGGACACACTTTTTTGTGTGCAGCCTATACCCATGCGCTGGCCCTGTGATCAGGTTCTGCGCATGCGTAGCATTGGGACCCACCCCACGTGGCTTTTTTCCAGGCACCGGAAGCAGAATAAAGGTCTCTGCTCCAGTTCCTCGACTTTGGCTGCCCCCCAACCCACTTTTATAGTTTTAGCTGCCACGATCTTGCGCATGGCGGCGAGTGGGCATTGGATTCATGCGGTCCCCATAGCTGTTGGTTTTCGGCGAATTGACCCGACACGGACGTCGTCTGTCTTACATTCGCCAGCCACGGCGACCGCCAAAGCCACCTCGTCGGGCGTTGCGGCATCGTCCAGGCCACGCAGACGCACTTCGCCTGTTTTTGTGGGGCGCTTTATGCGAACATTGAGGTCCTTGAGGACCTCACTCATCCGCGCTGCGAGGCTATCCGCTTTCGAGTCGCGGTCCAGACCTCCCAGCTCTAGCAGGAGCCCCCCAGTCAGTGCCCTCTTCTGGCCAACTTTCTCAATGCCGAGGTCAGATAGGCAAATGTGGCTTCGCGCCTTGCTCATGACCTCGGCGTATGTGGCCTTTCCATCGAGGACTGTGACCGTTATGGCCGCTGTTTTTAGTGCCCTAGGCGGTCCTCTCCGCTTGCGCTGTCGCAATTTCTTTTGCGACCTATTCTTTCTCTCCTTGATTTATGAGACGCTTTTTCTCAACGTGGAAAAATTATGTAGATAAAAACGCATTCACGTCTGAAAATAAATAAAGTTTCTGCCCGCGACTTCATCCGCGTTGACTTTAGATAGAATCCCTAGATATTTTCGGGATACAAAGTATCCTATGTGTTAATCCAGGTAATAAACTATCTGTGTGCCAAATTTCATCCAAATCCGTTCAGCAGTTTTTGCGTGATTGAGTAACAAACACCCAAATATGTAAACATACACATTTATGCTTTATATTAGTAAGATTCGGAGATACGCATATACATCACACCTTACCCATACCATACGGACGATTTGGCGCAGTGGTGAAGAGCTTGGATCCAATAATCACGGGATTCCCGCACGGGACAAATCTTTGTGTGATCCACATTTATTTGTGTCGGTCTGGGTATTTGTATATGTGAATTCATATGTTCGTAAATGCATTTACGTCACAGAAAAAAATCCTGGCATGGGTTCACGTTTTTATTTTAAAAAAATAAACAACACAACAATACTTGCGACTTTATTAACGTCACTTTATTGTTAAACATTTCTTACTATTTTACCTATATCTATCTTTTTCATCACTTAGATCCGTCGCGGGGTAGACAGAGACTACAAAGTTCCAACAGGTTTTTTCTTCTTATAACCAAAAAAAAAAATATTCGTCTCAGTACAAATATATTGATTTACATACTGTGATCTTAGATTTACACGAATATTACACATGAAATAAAACTATTTTTTGGAATTTGTCTGGCACTTTTGAACGTCTATCCTCAGTCCTTCCCGTGGCCATGGGTGCTGCAAAGCACTCGACACGTCGGGAACTAAAATCAAAAATAAACCGCGATAAATCCGAAGCATAGTTTTATTTCATATTTATTTACTTTACCTATTGAAACTCTGTACTCTCTGCCTACCCCGCAATGGATCCCGCGTGATGATATAGATCTTCATTTAAATTAAATTAACGTAATATTTTTGTATAATTTTAGACGTCTAACATTTGTGTTATCTCGACACATCATGATGTTAGTATGAATGATGTACTCATTAGACATGGATAAAAACTTTGAACCTATAAATAATTCTAGCTCAATAGGTCTAGGCACTAAATACCAATAATAATATACTAATTTCATGTGTTCAAAGTCAAATTGATGCAATTGCATACCAGTAAAGTCAAGAATCACGAAATAGAATGGATGAAGATTTTTTTCAATGATAATAAAAAATCATAAGCTTACGCAGACTAAGGATAGGATAGGAAGGATAAGCTTGGTCTGCGGGCGCTGGGCAAGGGCAACCCGTCGCCTGAGCAGTGACAGGCCCGTGAAGGAAGCGCGCTGCGTGTGCGCGCCCCCACAAAGGAGAGCACGGGCTGTAGACGAGGTATGTGCGAAACAAACCAGCGCCTATAGCCAAGTTGACAATCTACAGTCGTTAACGCTAATAGAAAGCGGAAAAATGTATGGGAATGACATTTTGCAACAAAAAGTCACGTGGTCAAAACAATGGGCTATCGATTGCGACAAGAGAATAGAAACAAAACGCTTGCAACTTGTCTAGGCCCTCAGGCCCGCGCCGCAGATGTAATGCCACTCGCGATTCCTGCGAGGTAGCCACTCGGGCAAGAGACGGACGGCAGGGGGTTTTAGTGGGTGCGAGCCCCACATAACTGCCACATCACCAAAGCCCGCGAGGTGGCAGTATGCGCTAGGCATTTGCCCCCGAAAAAAAGGAAGGATAAGCTTAGCCAACGAGGTATGCATGGTAAGAACTTGTTGGAACTCTGTTCTGTCTACTTACCCCGCAAGAGAACTGGTGTGATGATATAGATAGGAAGATAAGCTTACATTCTTCAAGCCGGGGCTGTAGAGGTTTATAGACCAATATTCCAGCAAAGATGCTACGCCCCAATAGTTAGTGGGAAAAACTAAATAATTATACAGGATAAAATTCTATACTCTAAACTGCCACAGAAAATTTTCGACAGAAGACTCATAGCATATTTGACGGACAATTTAGCTCAGTAGTTAAGAGCTTAAGCCGCTCCGACCTCTGTGTCTAATAGACGCGGGTTCGATTCCCGCCCGGAACAAATCTTTGTGTGATCCACAATTATTTTTCCGGTCTGGGTATTTGTGTGTGTGATTCAAATCGCAGGACCTGTGATTTCCACGTGTGTTTGAGTGATATACGCTGTTGGCCGTGAGGCCTTTACAGCTTCACCGGACATAATGTGATTTCCACCTGCGCTATGCGCCACTAGACCAACGAATATGCCTAACTGCCCCATTGGATATACGACCATGAAGATATGTACAAATAAAAAAAAACACTCGTAAAAATGTCATTACTATACATTATGAAATCCAATCTCAGAATTATTTCAAAAACATCTCATTTATATTCATGACTCGATTATAAATAAAAAACTAGATCGATTTCAACGTGGAAACGTCTCGCATTAAATCATCCAGTTATCGTGTATGGACCGGTTCATGTTGTAAGAACATCCATTATGAATTAATTTAATTCTTTTGTTAACATCATCATTCTTTATTTATAAGACGTAAATTACTATATTCTTTTAGTTTTTTCTAAAGCTATAAATAAGTTTCTAATAGGGAAAGATTGAGATCAAAGTCGTGTGACCCAATACTGAATTATGCTAGCGCGCGCGGGAAGTGAGGGTAGTCGTATACAGTCGTCACTCACGCTGTCATTCCTTTCCCTCAGCATCAAGGAGGATCGGCCTCGGCTTGGGCTATTGCTAGGAATGAGGAAGAAAGGATTTCGGAGGGCATATACGAGGTGTCTCGCCGTAGTGCTCTGCACCGGCCGATGGACAAGAGATTCCTCAATCCCGCTGGTGAAATCAGGGTTTGATCCTGTGTACGGTATCTGTATCCGAAAGGAGGGAGTTACGGGCTCCCTTTGTTGTCTTTTTTAGTGAGACGCAAAGGACTACAAGCACGAGAACGGTCAAGCATTCACATTGCCACCAATCAGAATATTATTTAAAACCTGACTGCGTAAAAAATATAATAATAATAATATCAGCCTATACTGCCCACTGCTGGGCAAAGGCCTTCTCTCGCAAATTGAGGTGAGAGAGATTAGGTCATACTCCACCACGCGGACCCAGTGCGGACTGGTGGAGGCAGGAGGCAGGTTTGTGGTCACCTGCTGTTGGAACTTATCAAGCCGCCTTTAAGGCGGCCAACTCGACTTAACGACTACAACATTAAGCACGGAGACCCTCGAATATGAAAATGCCATAAACGGACACCCATCTCAGGTCGACCGAGTCGAATGCTGCTTAACCTTGGTGATCGGTAAGAACACCGCGGTCGCACAGCGCTACGAGTACCTTTCGTAAAAATAAACAAGTGATTTTAATTTTTTACAAGCTTGTATTCAACTTGCAATGCTCGTATGTCTATCTGTCTGTGTACAAAAATTAAACTGGAAAAGTTTAATTTTTGTGTTCCATTTTTCAAGCTCTTGCGGATATCTGATTGAGCTGAAATTTTTCATACGTATGTAAAGTCGGTGACAATGCAATAATGATTCTATGGAGCGGGTCTGTGATGGAGACGGAAGGTGGCCATAGGAACATGTGAACTATACAACGTAACCCCGTCGTGGTTAGGTTTGTTGGATTGGTAATGACAAGCACTATTCAACCAGATTGTATTCAGAGTGTGATGATGAAGCCAAAAGGTGGGTAATGAAACCACCAAACAACTCAATAACCCCGCCGTGTTTGGGCTTATTGGATTTGTCTTGACGAGTACTTCAGACCCGGATGGTGTACAAAGTCCGATGTTGGAGCCAGAAGATGGAGAAGATAGAGCCTATATTTTTGCTATAAAAGCTTGTTTTTAAAAAGGTTTAAATTAAAATTAATATAATTCAATGCCATATTTAAAAAGAGGCCCTATTTCGGTATCAAAATTAAAACAAATCCAATGGCACCTCCATGGCCACACCTCAAAAAAAAACATACTTTAGAGAATCATTACAGTCCTTCCTTCTGAAGTTACTATGTCTCATTATCTTAAACTGCTAATTCAAAACAGGCCAATTGTTTTTAAATCACAACATTTCCCTCGGCATGTCGATAGTATCAGCGTTTGCAACCGACCGCACGAAAAATTAATATTCTGGCCTTCACCCTGGCATAGAGTATAAAAATATAATATCGCAGATGCGATAATGTAAAATACCACCTCAAATGGTGGTACCAGAGGTGTACTGTCTACACCCACTCTTTGCCGGCAGTATTAGGTCCCATGTAATGGTGGGTGAGCCTATTGCCAAAATGGGATAACTCCACACTGTGAATTCAAATTCAAATTCTTTATTTTGCGAATATGGGTATAGCAATATGGTGTTAATTTGATACATTATGGTAACATTTGCCATATTCTGCCAAAAGGCATGCAAAAGGTTATACATAACATTGACAATAGAATAAAAAAAAATAACTGGAGCATTCACAGGCCACTATGTCACGAAAGAACATCTACACAAGATGAACCTATGCGGCGATGTGGTATGCAGGAGCTGCTGTACAGACACTGACACCATAAAGCAGTCCTCTGTCATTGCGACGCTCTGGCCGCGCGGCGAATGAAACTACTGGGATTGGCCTATCCAAATCCAGAAGAACTACGGCTCTGCCCACCTGCTGGGATTTACAACCTGATACAGGGAGTATTGGATACGGTAGGTACGTAAGAGCATTAGAGCAAGGACAGCACAAAAGATCCCATCGGGTCGAAGTGGTTTCCTCGGTCCGGTAAGCCAATACTAAGATAAGATTATAATAAATTAAATATCACATAAATTTGTAAAATGTCACAATATTCAAAATGTCATCCTTGTCACTATAATTATTAATCTTTATTATATTCATAATTTATCATTAAAATATTCACTTATGGTGTAGTATGTCTTCTGTGTCAATAATTCTTTTACCTTCGTCTTAAATCTAGAAATGCTTGCAAGGTCTGACAATGGAAAATTTCCGAAAGAAAAACTACAATTTATCTGACCTAGGATTTGAACTCACAACCTCGTGATTGATATGTGCATTATTTAATAGTAGACCAACGACGCAGGCAATTAGGTAATAATTAATTATGCACTGTTACTCCACTGTCCAAACAGCTAAATAACAAATAATAGTAACATACAACAGCGACTTGATATTTGAAGCAAACATTTTCCATTTTAATGCAACACTTAAGTACTCCTAATTACGCTATAATCATATAAGTCACACCAATGTAATGAGATTTGTGCGCTTTTACATTGATTGATTGGATTACTGAACGATATTGATAGAATATTAATTCTTACCTTGAAAATTATAGTCTAAGTATTTTGTACCTACAAATCATTCTCATCCAAAAACCGTCCACTACAGGTCTTAAAACTCTCTTAATTTCTCTCTGTTACTATCATCATATATATTTATCATCACGACAAATCGCTTGCAGGGTACGCTAAAAGTATAGTTTCAACAGGTTCTATCCATATAGATCTCTCTCACTTCCTCCACTTTTATGGTTTTTCTTATAGATGATTGTCGGTTACGGAGACTCTTGACTTGCCCATTAAATACAGCTCAGTCCAATGCCTATTAGCATTGTGTACCATTATCATCACGTCAGATCTCTTGTGAAGTAATCAGAGTCGCAGAAAGTAAATGCAACTAGTTTTCTTTTCCAAGGCAGGGTCTTTAGAGCGTGGCTCATAGATTAACGGTTAAGATCCTTGTAGAGATCCTAGAGCCCCTCTGCAGTATAGCGATTGGTCACCCTGGGATTTTAATTGGTAGGAGTCCGACAAGACTCCTTCACTCTGAGGTCTTTCACAATTTTCTCAAAGGTATAATCGTTAACAAGAAAAAAATTACTCATTAAATAGTAGACCATAAAGTACAATCGCTGATAAAGAGAACAATTCACGCGTAAACTATTAGTGGAATTTTGCCGCACTGATGCAAACGATCGTAGGCATATACGAAGCGTAAATCTGTTGAAGTATCAACTCTGTATATTATTCTTTGCAGTTTCATGTATGCTTCGAAAAATGGGCGTCAGGTTGCATCACATCAGAACCAAATACAATGCAGACTGAAGTACATCGTGAGATTTAGACTGCCTGGGTCTGGAGAATATTAAATAGGTATTGTGTTGGTATGCAAAGATGAGGAATCAAGGTCGATTTAGATTCGAACATTTAAAAGCTAAAGGTATGAATGTGAAAATAATAATCTTTATTCATATTTCGTACTTTCGTAACTCTATGTAATGGTATTTAAAAATATTTTATATTCTGCTAACATTTTAAACCATGACACGTCCATTGACTGTTGTAATGTATAGTATTGAATCTGCAAAATATATTTTTGTACTTATTGTTAGCACAGTTTATATATAAAGATGCCTGTGGAAAAAAATGTTTAAAAATGTGGTTTTATTTAATAGGCGTCGTTTTAGGATACTATAACATTAACTTTTTAAATAAAATAAATACCTACACGCCTATATTCTTTGTTCTCCAGACAGGGGTGAAAGAGGTGCAATCACACCCACTTTTCGCCGACGATGTTAGGTCCCATGTAATAGGGGGTGAGCCTATTGCCTGTATTATTATTATATTGGTTGCGTTGGTCTAGTGGCAAAGCGCATTGCTTTGTGATCATGAGATCCTGGGTTCAAATCCTAGGTCGGACAAACAAAGTTTTACTAGCGAAAACGTCCCAGTATTAGTCTGGAGTCTGGAATTGTGCCCGGTATATGGCAAAACGCTCGCCCCTATTACATGGGATCTAACATCCTCGGCAAAAAGGTGGTGTACTCAGTACACCTCTGCCACCCCCACTTGGGGGATAAAGGCGTGACTATTTTTATTTTATTTTATTTATTACTATTTAAGTGATTGAATTTTGGCGTTTTGTTTTACAATGCATACATACAAACGCCTAGCTGTTTAACATAGCAACGCTATTTTATCAAACGCCTGAGTAACAAAGATTGTACCCTAACTCTATGACTAACCTTTGTTTGCTGATGGAAAAATGAACCCATATAATTTTTTTTTTAAACTTAGCCCCACACTTGTATTTAAAGCCGTGTCATAGGTGCGTTTACAAACATGAAAATTCACATACACAAATACCCAGACCGAAACAAATAATTGTGGGTCACACAAAGATGTGTCCCGTCTGGGATTCGAACCCACTATTAGATATAGTGGGCGGAGCGGCTTAAGCTCTTAACCACTGCGCTAAAACGTTCATCATATATACCTACTTACAATCATAGTAATAATTTATGTAGATATCTACTAGCCGTCACCTGCAGCTGCGTCCGCGTTTACCCCTTAATATCTTTAAAAATTTGTGTTTGTGTGAACGATCTACGCTGTTGGCCGCGGGGCCTTTACAGCTTCACCGGTCAAGAGAGCGAGCGTGCAACCAATAAGCTCGTGCCAGAAGGACAAGGGGGCAACTAACTCAAGGTCGCCTTGAGGAGGAACGGCCTCGGCTTGGGCAGTCACTATGGGGGAGGGCGTATACTAGGTGTCTCGCCGTGGTACCCTGCACCGACCGACGGGCAAGGGATTCTTTGATCTCGCCGGCGAGGTCGGTGTCTGATCCTGTGTGCGGTATCTTCATACGCAAGAAGGGATGTAAAGGCATCGGGAGGATTAGTGAGAACATGCCGCGGACTGCGGTAGCGGCTGATAGGAGGGGAGTTAAGTTCATAGTCGGCGGCGGCTACGATTAGCGGATTTCTATGATTGAACGCGTTCGCGAAATATCGGGTTGTCGCTTTTGTAATAAAGACGCGTATAGGTTAGAGACCGAGATCGGAATGGAGAATCTTTAAAAATTATAATCTTTAAAAATTATATCATGTTACTGTATAGTTTAAAGAAAAACAATTCAGTAGTTTTTGCGCGAAAGAGTAAAAAACAAACTAGCGTTCACAATATTAGTACGATTTATCAAAGGACTATTTTGTGTACCAATGATATATACAGGTTTATAAATCCAGTCGTTTCAATTACTAATCAAAATATAATTACCTTTCAGAACAGTTCGACTGCCTCGTTGGTCTCGTGGCAAAGCGCATCGCGTTGTGATCACGAGGTCCTCAAATCCTAGGTCGGACAAATGTAGTTTTTCCAACGAAAAATTCCCAATACGAGTCCGGAGTAATTGTGCCCGGTATATGGCAATAAGCTCGCCCCCTATTACATGGGACCTTTTTTTTTTGTTTCGGGGTGGAAATGCCTGCCGCATACTGCCACATCCTGGGCTTGGTGATGTGGCAGTTATGTGGGGTTCGCACCCACTAAAACACCCCCGGCGTCCGTCTCTTGCCCAATCGCCGTACCGCAGGAATTGCCAGTGGTAGAACATCTGCGGCACGGGCGGGCCCGGTCTATTTCCACAGACCTCTCCTTCGTGCCTTGTGCATTCTTTGTGAGAGTGCGCAGGACGCAGCGCACTTCCGTCACAGGCCTGTTACTGGTCTATTACATGGGACCTAACATCGTCGGCGAAACGTGGGTGTACTCAGTACACCTCTGCCACCCCCTCTGGGTAGTTTCCGTAGATTTTGCGTGAAAGAGTATAAAACAAACTAGCGTTCACAATATTAGTACGATTTATCAAAGGACTATTTTGAGTACCAATGATATATACAGGTTTATAAATCCTGTCGTTTCAATTACTAATCAAAATACAATTACCTTTCGGAACAGTTTGCATCGATAATTTCGTCAATGTAATTATTAATTTATGCGCATACGCATTCGTTACGGGTTTTGCACTTGAGCTATAAAGCAATTGAGTCCAATGATCTATGTATAATCATTTTGAATGACGTATGTATCATTTAATTAGGGCTATAAAATTAATGTTGTAATTAATATTTAGTAGATCAAGAGTCTCCGTAACCGGCGAGCGTGTATGAGACGAACTATGAGAGTCGAGGAAGCCAGAGAGGTATGTAAGGAAAGAACCTGTTGGAACTCTGTACTCTCTGCCTACCCCGCAAGGGATCTGGCGTGAGGTTATAGATAGATAGATAGATAGATAGATAGATTGCCTCGAATAAAGCGTGTAGCGATCAGAAAGTCCTGGGTTCAAATACTCGAAAAAATTTTAGTGTCAGTCCAGAGTCTGGCATTATGGCCGGGATATTAGCAATAGGCTCTCCCTCTATAACATGGGCCCTAACACCTCTACCACTAAACATACGCATGACGGTTTTTTCTAGCTATCTCATCACGCCAGGTCCCTTACGGGGTAAGCAAAGTACAGAGTTTATTTATTTATTTATTCTTTATTGTACAAAGTTATATAAATTAGTAAGTACATTTACAGATATGATGTACAAAGGCGAACTTAACTCAATTTGAGTTGTCTACCAGTTAACCTTGGAGTGCAAAGAGAATATTTAACGCATACGTGAAGGCAATTGTACAACAAACTATTCAGTAAACTCTAAAAAAAATCGAACAAAACAAAGATAATAATGAAAACAAATATCGAAGTCTCTGCATACATAAATTATACTAACATATACTAAATTAAAAACTATACAAATAAATACACCTATATACATAAGTTTATATACATAGATATATACTTATATAAATATAAAATAATTAATAATATAAATAATATAATAAAATTTATATCAATTGCAAAGGAAATGCTCTTTTACTCTTTCCCTGAAAACATCCAGAGAACAGCTAACGCGTATGATATGTGGAAGGGAGTTCCATAGTTTCACCGCACGTACAGTGAAGGAGCCATCATAAAGGCTGGAAGTATGACGGGGAGTTCGGAGAAGGAGAGAGGTAGCTGTACGACAAGTTTTGCCCCGAGGAATAAGAAATTCGAAGCGTTCGCGAAGATATTCAGGTGAGTTAGGGTTATAGAGAACAGAGAACAGAAGAGTGAGAATATGTAAATCCCGACGTCGCCGAACAGGTAGCCACTTCAGTTTCATTCGATACACAGAGATATGATCATACTTGCGTAGACCAAAAATGAAGCGGATACATAAATTCTGCAGGCGTTCGAGTTTATCAAGAAGTTCCTCTGTAGCGTCAAGAAAACAAACATCAGCATAGTCTAAAAGTGATAGAAGGAAGGAATGGGCAAGAATTATTCTCGTTTGAAAGGGCAGGAACTTCTGGAGACGTTTGAGAGATTGAAACGAGAAGTATACCCTCCTGCTGACTTCCGCAATGTGAGTGCTCCAGGAAAGATTGCAATCCAAATACACGCCTAAATTCTTCGCACTGGTGGTATAAGGTATAGGGACAGAGTCATAAATTATTGGAGGGAGAGACTGATGGTCCAGGAGATTGTAGAAATGCCTGCCACCAATAATGAGAGCTTGCGATTTGGTTGGGTTGACTAAAAGTCCAAACCCCTTAGCCCATTGATTGATGTTTTTAAGATCATTATTGATGGCATTAATTGCTACCGACAATTCTTCGACCTTAAAATGACGGTACAGCTGCAAGTCATCTGCGTAGAGATGATAGTGTGAAGCTATAACTTTAGTGATCGCATCGATAAATACCGAGAAGAGAAGAGGAGAGAGTACGCCACCTTGCGGTACGCCCGCAGAAAGTTCACACCATCCTGAGGAGGCCTCGTTAGAGCGGACCATCTGCGAGCGACCGCGAAGATATGAATTAAACCCAGCAGTTACAGAGGAAGATACGTTAAGTGAGGATAGGATTCCCAAGAGAATGTCAAAATCGACAGAATTGAAGGCACTGCTAAAGTCCAGTAGAACCAGAGCTGTAAGTTGTTTGTTTTCCATGGCCAATCGAATGTCGTCAGTAATCTTGACCAGTGCAGTTACTGTACTATGGCCAGTACGGAATCCAGACTGGTAAGGACTAAGCAGGCTGTTAGAGGTAAGAAAGTAAGATAGTTGTTTCTGGACAACACCTTCAAGAACTTTAGACAGGATGGGAAGTATAGAAATTGGACGGAATTGCGAGACTGAAGAGGGATTTGAAACTTTAGGAATCGGTAAAACATAGGCCTTCTTCCAGGCTGAGGGAAAGGAGCTAGATTCAAGTGAATAATTGATAATGTGGGCAATAACAGAAATAAGTTCATCCACGAGGGGGCGAAGCATTTGAATTTGAAGGCCATCATCACCGATAGCCTTGGTAGAAATCGATAAGATGGATTTTTTGACCTCTTCCTCTGTGACTTGCCAAAAAGAAAACTGAGGACATACAGGCAGAGGTTGGCAAGAAAGGTTGCAGAGTGTTGAAGTTTTAATATCATTGTCTAAAGTGACAGGAGATTTTGAAAAGTGCATATTAATAGCATTAAGGTCGATATCTAGGATGCAATCGTTAGTAGATTTCCCGATACCTAGAGACTTAAGGAATTGCCATGCCTGAGCCGTATTGAAATTTTGAACTGAAGCGTTAATGTGGCGTCGCTTATCATCCCTACACATACGACTGCAGCGATTTCGTAACTTTTTATACAGAGACCAATTCTCATCTGTAGGGAACTTCATATACCGTCTTTTAGCTTTGTCTCTTTTAGACATTTCTTTTTTGATGATGTCAGACAACCATGGTGCGGGAGAATGTTTCACTTTTACTTTTTTTATAGGAGCATGCACATCAATAAGGTCTAACAGCAGTTTATTAAAGGCGATCACTTTAGTGTCCAAGTCGGCGCAGTTGTATACAGAAGACCAGTCAATATTACCCGCGTCTTCTCTCAAACGATCCAGATCAATAGTTTTAAAACTACGAAGAAGAAGAATCTTAGACTTGCGTTTAGGTGTGCGAATTTTATATGAGAGGAAAACAAGATCGTGATAAGAAAAAGAGGCTGGAAGTTGCCCATGTACAGCCACCTTACTAGGGTCGGATACTAGGATTAGGTCTAGAAGTGAAGGAGAACAGTGGGGGGCATGGTGAGTAGCATGAAGTGGAAGAATATGCATGTTCACAGAAGAGACAAGAGATTGGAGTTTACGGCTGCGCGTATCACCCTTGAGCAGACAAGTGTTGAAGTCTCCGAGGATAATAGTGTTGTCATATAGTGATGAAAAATATTCAAGTTTAGATTCAAAAGAAAGGAAATAATCAATATGACAAGAAGGACTATAGTAAACACCTAAAAGAATTTTAGTGTGGTTAATCATGATTTCAATAAAAAGGTGTTCTGCAAAATTTGAATAGATACTCGGAGACTGATCAACAACTTTATAAGTAATGTCTCCACGGAGATAAACTGCAACCCCTCCACCTCCCTTGCCCGTTCTGTCATTGCGCACAAGTTTGTACCCGGGCAGAGGAAATTGTGTGGAAGGAACAGCGGGTTTGAGGAACGTCTCAGAGACAAGGACAGCGTGTATGAGTTCAGAGTCAAAAGATGATAACAAATCAGGATGATGGGCGGGAATGCTCTGAGCATTTATATGTACTACATTGAAGAATTTTCTGAAAGAAGAGAAATAAGAAGACAGCTGATCGCGCAGGTGAACGGAATCATCATTAAAAGCTGATGCGTAGCTATCATCCGATGCACAAGAAGAAGAGCAAGATATAAAACTATCATCTGACAAATTTAACATAAATATATATAATATGAATTAACTAATATATATAAAATTACTAATAACTATAAATAAACAAGCGACTACTACTCCTCTTTACACTCGCCGATTTTTCACAAATTGAATAAAGGACTGATATCCAGATATCATGAACCATCCGAACATAGCACATAACTCGAAACTTGCGCGCAACATTTCCGAACGCGCGCAGCTAATGTCACTTGTAGTAAACACTAAACAATCAGAAAGTACTCAATATTATATAAGAAATTTTAGAGAAGAAATTTTAGAAAGATAGATTATAACTATTTATATAGGAGAGAAAGATTTTAAAAATAGCATAAAGTAGTAAATTGCAAGTACCTAAGACTACTTCACTGCTTTGCGCGATTTCTTATCGGCCGGCTTCGGACACCCTGTACTCGAGCCAGACGCTGCACCTTGGGATTCCGCAGCAGCCTCCGACGTCGACGCCGCCACCGGAAATTGAGCTATTAGATGTCGCAGCTCAGCCGCAGATTCTATCTTGCGCCGGGCCTTATTTGGAAGCAGAATGACGATCTTCCCCTCGGAGGTCCAACACTGCCTTACTCCAAAGTGCTTACGCGCATTGAGGAATGTGTCATGCCTCGGTTTGGTCAAAAACTCCGAGAGCGTCAGCCCAGTGCCCTTTAATTCGGTCTTCTTGCGCCAGACCTCACCACGCCGATCGCGGCTTTGAAACCTCACGAGGAGGGGACGTGCCTTTCCCACGGCGGCTCCCAGGCGGTGACAAACCGCTATATCGGAAGCCTTGATGCTGGCAATTTCACATTTAGTTTTTAATGTCTGGACTACCAAAGAAGTGATGTCCTCATCTTTCTTCTCTGGAAGACCATGGAGAAGGAGTACCTTGTTTCGGGAAGCCATCTCGTGACGATCTAAGCCCAACACCAACAGTTCCATCTGAGTTTTAATGGATGCCACTGTCTTCCACATCAAGCTCTTGAAATCCATGAAGTCCTTGGAGAGACTTGCTATAGATTTATGGGATGCCTCGCCGCCAGCAGCCTTCAGTTCATCTTCATAATGATCCATCCTTGCAGAGAATGTTGCAGAGAGATCTTCCATGCAGTTGGAGAGCTTTGTAAAAAGGTCCATTTTGTGAAGATTTAAATGAGTTTAAAAGAAGAAAGTGATAGTGAGAGTGAGTGTAATAGAGGATATAAAAACTTAGTACATAAGGAAGATAAAATGTGAGTAAATTACAATTTTAATTTAAATTATAACAGAGCTACGAATAAAAGATGTTTTCACTTCAACTACCCTCAGTCGAAAAAAAGTTTACTGATTCTTTATACCCAAAGCGTGCTAGATCAATTACATGTACATTGCAGACATAATTTTATTGACCACGTCTGATTGCCAACTAGGCGATGCTAATACCATTATACCGGACAGTCTTAAGTCCAGACATAGGACGGCTACTGAGATTTGTCTGATAAAAAAAACCTTTAACACTATTTATGACCTAAGATTTAATCTGGGAGCTCTTGATTTTAAGCCGCACTATGCACCACTATATCAATGAAGCACTCAGAGCACGGACATCAAAATTAGAGTCATTTTCATTTTATGTATGTCATAATTTATATGCGAATATTCGAAAGCATGTACGTTATAAAAATTGACTATCACTTGGTTTAACGGTGAAGGAAAACATCGTGAGGAAACCTGCATGCCTAAGAGTTTCTCGAAGGTGTGTGAAGTTCGCCAACCCGCACTGGGCCAGCGTGACGGACTATGGCCAAAAACCCTCTCATTCTGAGAGGAGGCCCGTGCCCAACGGTTGAACAGTTTCTTAACAGGGCTATTGCGATATTATATTATAATTTTTTTCACCACTTACCATTTAATGTGGTAGTCGTTAAGCCAAGTTGTAAACTTTATAGGCGGCTTAATAAGTTCCAACAGCAGTTGGCCACAAACCTGCCTCCACCAATCCGCACTGGGTTCGCGTGGTAGTGTGATCTAATCTCTCTCACTTTGATTTGTGAGAGAAGGCTTTTGCTCAGCAGTGAGACATTATAGGCTGTAAATATTATTATTTTTTTTTTTATGAGAAATCATAAAAAAATACGTCCTAGGCAATTCCTGTTCTTATTTTTCATTTTAACTAAAAGAATAATATGGCCGTTTTATGAAAAAAATAACACTCAGAATTAATTCTTTACCAAAATAAATAATAAATACACTGCCATCTATCCTAACAAGCTGGAATTACTTCAAACTCGACCTTGACATAGCATCGCTAATGTTGATGGATCATTGATTGATCTATGATTCCGAATCGCGCTATTAAAGTTTCCATATTCGTAAAGCATACCATGTTTAGTAAACCATGTTATTGTTTGGGTATTAAGACGGATACCAATCTTGGGTTCAGTTAGTATATGTCAAGGTTGGAGTCTAGTCTTAATTAGTGTTGATTTAGGTGTCTTGTGGTCGGACCAGAAACTGGCAGGACTCAACCAGTTTGTTAGGAAGAGTTTTTTACCGGACTAAATTTTAGATAGATTGAACAGATATACAATACGAAAGTGGAGGGTCGTAGGTACTGGGGAAGACCTAGTCTATCTTACCATGACTAAATAGACTGTGTCTTATCTGAAGGAAAAGTCAAGAATCTCCGAAACCGGCGAGCGTGTATGAGACGAACTATGAGAGTGGAGGAAGCCAGAGAGGTATGGAAGGAAAGAACCTGTTGGAACTCTGTACTCTCTGCCTACTCCGCAAGGTATCTGGCATGATGATATAGATATAGATGTAAAATTTAACGTACAACTTTTAGTTAGTACAACAGTTTACCGCCTCCTTAGTCTTGTAATAAATAATGCGCGTAACAATCACGAGGTCCTGGGTAGGAATCCTAGGTCGGGTGAAATATATTTTATTATAGAAAAAGTTGCAGTATCGATCTGGAGTTTGTCATTATGTCCGGTTCATTGCCAATAGACTCGACCGCATTACATGGAACCTAATTTCGTCGTCAATAAGTGAGTGCACACGGTACACCTCTGCCACTCCTGCATGGGGATATAGGCGTGACGGTGTTTCTTTTTCTTTCTTTATTGTTGATTAATTTTGTGGCACATACTTAATGAGATTTGGGCTAGAGTAATCAGGCAATGGGTCAGAAAACGTAGGCGTGACGATAGGGCTGCAATTTAAAAAGATAGGTCAGAGATGGCTAATTATATTCGGCTTGGAAGGTAATGGAGGAGACCTTGGACCGCCAATGGTACCTAAAATAATAATAATAATATTGGCCCTGTCAAGAAACTGTCTTAACGGAGCCTCCTCTCAAACTAAGAGGGTTTAGGCCATAGTCCACCATGCTGGCCCAGTGCGGGTTCACGAATTTCACACACCTTCGAGAAACTCTTAGGCATGCAGGTTTCCTCACGATGTTTTCTTCCACCGTTAAAGCAAGTGATAGTTCATTTTTAATAGGTAACATGCTTTCGAAAAGACAGAGGTGCGTGACTTGGTTTGAACACAAAAACCTCTGACTTTGCAGTCCAACGGTCTAACCACTAGGCTGTCACTGCTGTAATACTAATAAAGATATGTTGCAATAATCTCTTCACGCCTATTTCCAGTTTGGGGATCTCCCACAATGGTATGGTACCTACAGTATTAATAAATATATAATACTAGTTGGCCGGCGAACTTCGTACCGCCAAAAAATAAAATAGTTATTTTTACTACTTTCCTTGCAATTTCTGTATATTTTCTCACCTTTTAAACCTACCTTAGACTTCTACAAATATTTCAAAACCAGAATTAGCCAAATCAGTGTAGCCGTTCTCGAGTTTTTGTGACACTAACAAACGTCAATTCATTTTTATATATATAAAAGATAGAAGATAACAGTGATCCTAAATAGAACGAAAAATTCAACGCTTTTAGTGGGAGTCGAACCTAAAACACCAAATCTAAATACTATTCTATGAAAAATATTACTTAGAATGGTCACCTAATTGTTTAAATAAATGATCTTCAAAGATTAAAATAACAAACTCTATTCAACATCGATTCTCATCAAATGTAATTTAATTTATAACGATAATTTAAACTTTATGTAAGCGTTTCCTTGTGAATAGAGATTGTCAAAAGATTTTTCAAATCAATCAAGTGGGAACATGGGAAAAATCTTTGCGTGACACACAATTATTTGTATCGGTCTGCTTATTTGTGTATGTGAATTTTTATATTTGTATATGCACCTACGAATAAATCCCAGTCTTGGGCTACTTTAAAAAAAAAAGAAAAATCCCCTCTCCATATATATATATATATATATATATATATATATATCACTACC
The DNA here is from genome assembly GCA_905147815.2 of Phalera bucephala. NCBI lineage: Eukaryota > Metazoa > Arthropoda > Insecta > Lepidoptera > Notodontidae > Phalera > Phalera bucephala. Next base: position 23,681,834 of record LR990625.1, on the reverse strand, counting down.
TTTTAGGACCCCACGTGTATGCATCTACTTACTTGCTAGTACAATCACTCGTAGTAAGTACAAGGGTCTTCAAGAGATTATTCTAAGCGCCCCTGGTTAAGGTCCAAATGTGCCCCCTTCCCATACGATGCCCCTAATTAGTTTTTTTAACTTGCCTTTAACCATTAGCACGCTGCATAATGGTGATTAAAGTTAAATAAAAAAAACTTAAGTTTATGATAGGTAGTATCAAGGCAATACGTGTTTAGATGTAGAATAATGAATGATGTAAGCAGAAATAACCAATATGTTATTTTAACCAGAAAAAAGAACATTAAAATGAAATTTGAGACATATACAAATATAATTACGCCAATTCTAATTATCTGTCGGCAAAGCATATGCAGATGTAATACAATGTATGATTTAATCAGAAATAAAGAGGTATATTAATTAACCAGAAAAAAAAAACAATCAATTAACCGAGTCTTATCTGAAGGAAAAGTCAAGAGTCTCCATAACCGGCGAGCGTGTAGAGGTAGGTAAGAAAGAACCTGTTGGAACTCTGTGCTCTCTGCCTACCCCGCAAGGGATCTGGCGTGATGATATAGATAGAGGGAAAAACAAGAAAGTTACAATTAAATACTTATAGGAGTAAAAATCAAAATTGTTATTAACACCTGCATGTAAAAGGTCATCTAATAAGTGAAGCGCGCAAGAAGTACTGCGCAGATTTCATATTCATCTTTAGTGTTGTACCAAGTAACGATACGTTTTATTCGATATAAATAAAAAAGATTATCAATTACGATATAAATATAGATGATTGTAGATTGTACAATATACAAGGTGTAACATAATAAACGCAAAACCTGAAAGTAGTTTGATCTTAATCGATAACAGAATTGATTTCAACAATGTATAATGTATTTTTTTAAATATGCAATAAACGCTGTTACTCTTTCAGTGCGCTATAATAAACTAAATTTATTCTTAATTCAAAGCAATACGGAGATTTTAAATTCATTTCTAAAACGTATTTAAATACGTTCACATACACGTACAAGGTTTATTGTTAATTGGGGTATCATCATCATCATCATCTCAGCCTATACTTGTCCACTGCTGAACATAGGCCTCCCCAATCGCTTTCCAGCGTAACCGGTCCGATGCCACCTGCATCCAACGACTTCCTGCGATTTTCACAAGATCGTCGGTCCAATTGGGGTATAACAGTGCTTAAATAAGGAGTAAAAAAATTAAATTTGGAAAATTGGTCTGAGGTCTTGCGTTATTTGCGATACAACTTGTATCATGTATTATTGGCCACATTTACAGCAGATCACTTACCTTGTAATCATTAGGACCAAAACGCAACACCTACTTCTAAATTTTAGGAAAAACATGAGCGATTATAACTTATATCGTTAAGCGTTAAGAAAAGAAATAACTAAAGTAAGTAATTAGATATTGAAACACTACTCGAAATCCAGTAAAACTTATTTGTGCACCCGATACATATTAATTTCATTTATATTCAGAACAATCAAAACCACGTCAAACTTATTATTTTAATTGGCCAAATATCGATAGGACTGTCATCGATAAAATCACATCATTACTGTAGTGGAACTTCTGGAACACGATTCCAGTCAAGATATGAAAACGATGGTGAGAATCTCTCGGAATAACTTTAACTAAGATACTTTTTTCCGTTATCATCAGCCAAAAGACGTCCACTATAGACATATAGGACTTTCAAAACGCAGAAAAGAGTACTTTTCGCTTTTACAGGTTTGTTTATCTTTGACAAACTTTAAAACTTACATTTACGTCAAAGTTACACACTTTTTACACGATTTTATGCCTATTTGTTTTTAGTTTTTACCCGGTTTTAGTTCACTACATATTGAGTCATTTACAGCGCCCATGGTTACGGAAAGGACCCATGGTTGTAATAACACTAAAAAAAAATTCATCTGCAGAGGATCCCAACAGGTAACAGGTAGTAATATATAATATTAGCCTATACTGTCCCACAGTTAGGCGAAGACCTTATCTCACTAATTGAGCTGAGAGAGATTAGGTCATACTCCACCACGCGGTGCGGATTGGTGGAGACAGGTGTGTGGCCACCTGCTGTTGGAACTTATCAAGCCGCCTTTAAGGCTTCCAACTTGGCTTAACGACTACCACATTACGTGGTAGCCGGTACCAGCGGTTTAACGTGCCTTCCAAAGCACGGAGACGCTCGAATATGAAAATGCCACAAACGGTCACCCATCTCGGGCCAACCAAGTCGACCGCTGCTTATCCTTGGTAATCGGTAAGAATACGGCGGTCGCACAGCGCTACGAGCGCCTTAGAGATTGGGTTATACTTAACCACGCGGACCCAGTGCGGATTGGCGGAGGCAGGTTTGTGGCCACCGACTGTTGGAACTTATCAACCTGCCCATAAGGCTTCCAACTTAACTTAACGACTACCACGTTAAGTGGTAACCGGGACGAACAGCTTAGCTTCCGAAGCACAGACATGCTTGAATATAAAAATGCCGCAAACGGTCACCCATCTCCGACCGACCAAGCTGAACGCTGCTTAACGTTGGCGATCGCTAAGAACACCATGGTCGCACTGCGCTATGAGCACCTTGCGCTACTTCATCACATCTATATTAAGCTAAAAGGTTTGTTTTTCGTTGTTTGAACGCGTTTTTTTTTGTCTATAACTACCAGCCTTAGAAATATCAGCTCTAAGAAGCCGAGCAAAATAAAAAAGGTCAGAAAGAAAGCTAAGCGAAAACGAAGTAACAACGCGGCCGGCCGATCCGTTGCGACCGTATAAGCTACGCGGTAAACGGCAAGTGAAACCGTGGGGCATAGCTATTAGTTACGTATTTGAATGGTATGTTATTTAAAGATTAAAGTGCATCGCGTGGGCGTATGTTTGACAAGTAACAAATTGCTCGGTCAAGATGCTGAAATGTAATTAAAATAAGTACAGTCAAGATAAATAAATAATACAAGTATGCAGGTTTCGATTTTATGAAGCCAATCGTTAAGAGCTTAAGACGCTCCGTCTACTGTATTGAGTCGCGGGTGCGATTTCCACACGGAAAAACATCTTTATCTAATCCACAAATATTTGTTTCGGTCTGGATGTTTGTCTGTGAATTTCAAGTGTGTAAACGCATTCACAACACCAGAATAATTCCTATTGTGGAGATACGTTTTATTAAAATGCATTTCTTTCTATATATAAATTTATATATAGAAAGAAATACATTAAAACCACTTCGCAAAATAATGATCTGAGTATAATTTCAATTCTCATGTGGGTAATATGTTTCGATTTAGTCTTTTAGATAACTAAGAAACGTTGATGAGCTTATCCAATAATGCAAATGAAGAACTCAATATTAATAAATTAAAAAAATAACAATGCGATTGAGCCCGTAATGTTACTATTCTATACTAATTAAATACTGACTTTTAAATCTTTAGATAACAACTTATAAATACATACATAACTTACAATCTAACAATTACCTTTTTAAAAAAACTAGAGTTTCCTACTGCCTACCCCGCAAGGGATCTAACGTGATGATATAGATAGATAGTTCCCTACTCAAACTACACTTTTAACGCGTAACATAGATTTTCAAATCAAAACCAAGCTTTCCGACTACAAGTACATTCCAATAACATAAGCGATAGACTGTACTCACTAATGCTTATGAGTTACAACGACTTACATAACGTAAGCTCTTGGTATTACTGACCCGACGCAAATTCGTGTCAGTATTGCTGTACTTAATTACGTAATGGAGTGTACTTTATATCGAGTTGATTTGTAACTAGATTTCCAAACTAGTTTCTTTTATATTTTATATTAATGTGTGACGCTTTTGCGTATGATATAGAATAGTGACTTTTACCTACCTATCTATTTCATCACGCCAGATCCGTTACGAGGTAGGCAGAGAGTACATACTGACTGACTTTTATAATCCTACTAATATTATAAATACTAGTGGTCGCTCATAGGTCGATATTCGACCTATGGACGATTCGTTTGCTGGTTATGTTTGATATTTAGTAAGACAATAGACAAATAATATTTTAATATTATTTGTCTAAAGACAAACATCAATTTGACGTGTATTGTGTCAAATACATGGTGTGTGTAATGTTTTTTTCATTGATTTAATGTATTTTTTATGCATAATTTTAAATAAATATTAGCTTCTCCTTCTCTATATAAACTATAAGTGTGGGAAATTTCAAACTTCTCCGTCCGCGCAATTTTCGTAAAAAAGTTTTTGTTTCACGTATTAATATATAGATGAAAGTTTGTATGTTTGGATGTTTGTTACTCGATCACGCAAAAACGGCTGAACGGATTTGGATAAAATTTGGCACACAAATAATTTATTACTTGGATTCACATAGGATACTTTATATCCCGCAAAAAAACTTAGGTTTATATCTAGAGTCGACGCGGACACAGTCGCGGGCAGAACTCGTATAGAATAAATCTACTTAAGTGGTAGTATATAGGCATCGAGAAAGACCTAGACTACCTCACCATGACAAAATAGACCGTATCTTAACTGAAAGGCAAGTCTAGAGTCTCCATAGCCGGCGAGGGTATATGAGACGAACTATGAGAGTGAAGGAAGCCAGAGCGGTCTGTAAGGAAAGAACCTGTTGACACTCTGTACTCTCTGCCTGTCTCGCAAAGGATCTGGCGTGATAATATAGATAGATAGAAATCTACCTAATCTGAATCTAATCCGTACTCTCTGCTTACCCCGCAAGGAACATGGCGTGATGATTTAGATAGATTGATAAAAAAAATCTAGCTCAGTGGGTACAGTTGTCTACCCGAAGATTAGAAGGTTCGTCTTGTGTTCACGAAGTCCAATTAATTAAGCTATCGTAAGGTTCTGGCTGACATCTTCATTTTGAGTTTTCCAAAACATGTGTGGAATTGTTAATCAGAATCAGAATATTTTTTATTCATGTAAACCATTATAGAATTTATGAATCTTCAGAAAAGTAGCAAAGACTTTATCACCACCTCAGAATGGCATTCGTGTGGAGGACTAGTCATTTTCTAATGGTCAAGGAAAAGATCGTATAGAAATCATCATTAGAAAGAATCCAAAAAAATCGTAATAAATAGACATGGCGTGCCCGACGAATGGGAACAGGCTCGGCCTGAAATCTTTCGGCGAAATGTATGCATACCATGTACATCTGTATATACCACTTCAGGAAAAATGGACATGAGAGTGGAGAAGTTAATGTGAGCCGTGAATAGCAATAATTCTAATTATATAATTTATTCAAGAATCTCCGTAACCGGCGAGCGTGTATGAGAGTCGAGGAAGCCAGAGAAGTATGTAAGGAAAGAACCTGTTGGAACTCTGTACTCTCTGCCTACCCCGCAAGGGATCTGGCGTGAGGTTATAGATAGATAGATATAATTTATTTAAACACACACCGTCACGCCTATATTCCCCAGAGGTGTACTGAGAACATCCACGTTTCGCCGTCGATGTTAGGTCTCATGTTATAGGGGGCGAGCCTATTGCCATATACCGGGCACAATTCTGGACTCCGGACTCATACTGGGATTTTTTTGTTAGATAAACTACATTTGTCTGACCTAGGGTTTGAACCCAGGACCTCGTGATCACAAAGCGATGCGCTTTGCCACCAGACAAACGAGGCAACGAGGCAGCTGCCATTAAATATATCAAAATCATTTACTTTGCAAAACTTATTAAGACTGTTACTTGCTCGCCATACATATGTATTTTGTTGATAATTGGATTTGACTAAGGGAACATGAATAGGAACAAAGTTGCTTACCGTTTCTGCTGGGACATTATATTTCAGTTTAGAAAGAAGTTCAGGACAATTAATATTGTTAGATATAATTTTTAAGATAAATACTATATCTGCGATTTCACGTCGTTTAGTTAAAGGGAGATGAAATTTGGCGCAAAACTTTAAATAATTATCAGACTTGTAGGGTATTTTAAGACAATAACATAAATATTTAGTGAATTTCTTTTGTATATTTTCAATACGAGAATTAATAAATTAATGATTCCAAATCAATCGTTCACAGAATAACAACAACAAATATAGTCCCACATTTAGAATTATTTCTGGCTTGAGCGTAGTGATTGCACGCTCGCCCTCTTGTCCGGTGAAGCTGTAAAGGCCCGCAGCCAACAGCGTAGATCATTCACACACACAATTAATTTGAAATTATTTCTGTGTAGTGAGTGTCTTAAAAAAAACACGTCACGCCTATATTCCCCATCCTCAGCGGAAGTGACAGAGGTGTACTGAGTACACCCACTTTTCGCCGACAATGTTAGGTCCTACGTAATAGGGGGGCGAGCCAATTGACATATACCGGACACAATTCCAGACTCCGGATTCATACTGGGAAGTTTTCGTTAGAAAAACTTCATTTGTCCGACCTAGGATTTGAACCCAGGACTTCGTGATCACCCAGCGATGTGATTTGATACTAGACCAACGAGGCAGTGTGTCTTAAAAAGACATGAAATTCGTATACACAGACACCCAACAAAACCGGAGGATGTGGATCACATATGGGTTATACTAAAATTTGTCCCGTACAGGGATCCAACCTGACACTACTCGATCAAGTGAGCAGAGCGGAAGTAACCACTGGACCAAGCCGTCCACAAGGCTATCATTAATCATTATGCAAACTAAATTAAATATTTATTTATCACGTGCAATGCAAAACTGAAAACAAAACAAATAATTCTAAATATAATAAAAAACTACCTCCATCTAGCGGATTTTAGCTGAACTTTTAAACAAGGTAGCATTTATTATTATATAAACGCAAGTCTAAATAACAACATGATGTAGAAAAACGACGTAATTAACCAAACATCACATCCACTTTCAAACTTTAAGTTTCTAGCAATAGAATTCAATTTTTATTGCTACGATTGATACATATTGATTATGAATTATTTCTATGAGCTTTTGAAATAAGCTGTGTTGAACTTAGTTTGATAACTTACTAGATGGCGCTGAGGAACTGATATATCTTCAATTATTACCAAATATCACAGTACAATTGTTAACCAACGAATGCCTCCTGAATACGTAATACTTTTTTCTTTTTTGTTTATTGTAATCGTTGCTACAACTTTTTCTTTAGGTAAGGAGTAGTTACAAATATTAATTAATGATGATAGGTGTCAGTCCCGTATGTTAATTTCTTAGTCGTAATTTTAATCACGAACTGTACTTAATGCCCATCTGATTCTGATTTTCCCACGAAAATGAAAGTATTCTGACGTTAAATACATAAATGTACTTAAAGTCCCACGCATTGTAAATGTCAGTGGCAAAGTGATGTCACAACCTGTACCTGTGATGATATTATTGTGATATTATATTTATCATTGGTGATTGTTTTAAGTAGAGATATATAATACGTAAAGGGTTGGTTTTAGTTCCGTTTAAAACTATCTTCTTTCATACCTGCTGTGCACTTAACCTTTTTAAAGAGACCACTCATTTGATCGTGTAATTTAAAGGTGTAACAAAACGCCTCTCCTTCTTCCTATATTAATAAATCAGTTTATACTGCCCCACTATTGGGCCAAGTCCTTCTCTAACAAATCGAGGTAAGATAGATTAGGTCATACTCCACTACGCGGACCCAATGCAATTGATTAACGCAGATTTGTGGCCACCCGCTGTTAAAACCTATCAAGCCGCCTATAATGCTTAATAATTATCACATGAAGTGAAAACCGGGACCAACATCTTGACGTGTGTTCTGAAGTACGGAAACGCTTGAAAATGGAATGCAACAAATGGTCACCCATCTCAGACCCACCAAGCGGCACCCTGCTTAACCTTGGTGAGCGCTCAGAACACCACGGACTCACAGCCCTACGAGCGCCTCTTCCTGTATTATAAGCTGAAAAACGTACAGTACAAAGGTCTGTTTTACAGATCTTTGGTGGTGTAGTGTGTGATTGACCTACGCTGTTGGCCCAGGAACCTTTACAGCTTCACCCACCCACCACCTGCCACTACGCTTGAGTCAGAGGAGCAAGGGGGCAACTAGCTCAAGGGCGCCTCAAGGAGGAATGGCCTCGGCTTGGGGCAGTCGCTATGGGGGAGGACGTATACTAGGTGTCTCGCTGTGGTGCTCTGCACCAACCGACGGGCAAGGGATTCTTCTACCGCGCCGGCGGTGTCTGATCCTGTGTGCGGTATCTGGATACGAAAGAAGGGAAGTAAGGTTCGGTGAGAACATGCCGCGAACGGCGGTAGCGGCTGATAGGAGTTAGGTTCGTAGAAGGCGGCGGCTACGATTAGGAGGTTCCGATGATTGGACGCGTGCGAGAAGTATCTTCGAAAGAGCGCGACCGACGCGAACGAACATAGAAATAGTAATAGCAAAATCTGTAGATGTGGTATAACTGTGTGAACTTGTCGCCAAATTTGAGAAAGTTATCACAAAATGTTGCATGAGAAACTAAATCAGCGTTTAGCTGCGATCTCCACTTTGTGGAGGGGCTACTTGCACACGCGCACACACACACACACACGCACGCACGCACGCACGCACGCACGCACGCACGCACGCACGCACGCACGCACGCACTCACGCACGCACGCACGCACACACGCACGCACGCACGCACGCACGCACGCTTGCACGCACACACACACACACACACACACATTAGTAGGATATAGTTTGTAAAAACGTATCCAAGATGCAGGAAGTATATTCGTAAGGCAACTTTTTTTTATGTGAACTATAATGACTGCCTAATTTGTCTAATAGAACATAGTACGCATACCGATCACTATCTTCTAAGTTTAAATTCGATGTTGGTCACAGTGTAACTTTTCTATACAAAAATGTGCAGTGCCAAGATGGAGTCTGGTATTCAAAATCAAAATCAAAACTTTTTTATTCAAGTACACCAACAAGTACTTATGATTAGCCAAGAAAGAAAAGTTAATGATTAATTAAGACTCTACCACCCGTTCCGAATGTCATTCCTGTGGAGCCGAAGGGCAAGAAACTCCACGGTTACTCTTTTAAAATGAGAGTTTTACAATTGTTTTTATATACATTGCGTTCATGGGGTATGGGAGAACAATGCAGAAATGAGTTAAGTAAATGGGCTTAAGCATAGACTTAGCGTAAATGTACTTACACTCATGTAAACACAACCCTCTCATTTACAAAATAAAACCTTTGTAAAAGTATATATTAAAAAATGAAAAAAAAAATAGCAATAATAATAAGAAAATTAAAACTGCTGAATATAAAATATATAATGAGTTCGAACAAAATACTTGGTTATAGCTCCAATATGATGCCGAACGAGCAAAAGTTCAACAGAACTACTGGTTTAATCAGTCAGAGGATAGAGGAGGGACAAGTCCCCACCAGCAGCACCCGTTCACGAGTATGACTTTAGAAGCAGCCATCACTCTCCTCGACCATTGTGCCCGCTAGGACGTCAATAGTTCCGTACCCTATTATATTGAGACGTAACATCGCCAAGTGTATCCACCTCTGCCACCGTCGCTTGGGGATTCTAAGCGTGACGGAATTTTTCTTTGATAAACATTATCATTATCAATTAATATTATTATGAAATAACACCTTTCTCTAATTACAGGTGCTCAATAAATCTTACCAAATAAATCGTGATTTTATGCAACATATTTATTACATAAATGCGTAAACGCACATACTTGCAACTAAGCTATGCGCCAAGAAGGTCACAAGTACAAAGTTGTAGCGCATGGAATTTCTACGTCGTGCGCTGAAGGCACGATGCGCGGGAGCCGCGATGGATCAAAATCAAGAGTATTTTACTTTTTTTTTAAAAATACTTATCAATCAATCAATCAATCAGCCTATCGTAGTCCACTGCTGGACATAGGCCTCTCCTAACACGCGCCATTGCACACGGTCCTCCGCCTTCCGTATCCAGTCTGTCCCAGCGACCTTTTTGAGGTCGTCGGTCCATCTAGCTGGGGGCCGTCCTACCTTACGCTTACCAAGTCGCGGTCTCCACTCTAGGACACGCTTGCTCCATCGGCCGTCGGTCCTTCTGCAGATGTGACCAGCCCATTGCCTCTTTAGCTTACTGAGTCTGCGAGCTATGTCGGTAACTTTGGTTCTTTGTCGGATTACCTCGGTACGAATTTTATCCTTCAAAGAGACGCCGAGCATAGCTCGCTCCATAGCCCGCTGTGCGACTTTGAATTTGTGGACTAGTCCCACTGTGAGTGTCCACGTCTCGGCCCCGTAAGTCATAACAGGGAGCATGACAGATGCATACTAAAAATACTAAATAATATTAAAATACTTATGATTATCATGAAAGACCCCACTATCCGTTCGGAATATCATTTTTGTGGATAAGTGCAAAAAACTCTAAAAGCGGGTAAAACAATTATTTTTGTAAGCATAACGATTATGGGGTATGAGTACGCAAATCGAACTATGATAACTAGCTTAAACTGTGTTTTGTAAGCTTAAGTATAGATTAAGCTTAAATGTATGATTTGCATCATTCGTTGTACGACGTGTTCTTACCGATCAAATTTAAGGAGCATTTGGCTCGGTCGGTCTGAGAAAGGGGACCGTTTGAGCCACTTTACCCAGTAGTGGGACAGTATAGACTAATATTATAAATGTACTTGCACTAATCCTCTCGTTTACGAAATATAGACTAACACCCTTCTTCTTCTTCTTCTTTTCCTTCTTCTTCTTTCTTCTTCTTCTTTCTTGTGAAAATCGCAGGAAGTCGTTGGATGCAGGTGGCATCGGACCGGTTACGCTGGAAAGCGATTGGGGAGGCCTATGTTCAGCAGTGGACAAGTATAGGCTGAGATGATGATGATGATGACCCTTCTTTAATCGTATCTGCTAAATAAATCGTACCAAATAAATCGTGATTTTATAGATGCGTAAACGCACATAATTCGCCAGCTATGCGCCACTAAGGTCGCGGGTACGATTGTAGAACGTGAACTTTCCAGGTCGTGCGCTGAAGGCACGGTGCGCGGGCGCCGATATGCGTCCTCATCGTTGGGGCGGCGCCGGTATAGTTATATAGGTTGATGAATAACTCAGCTTTGGTTGTCCCACTGTTGGGCAAAGGTTTTCTCCCACGTACGAAAGTCACAGAGAACAAGACCTTTAGCAAAGTTGACTTTCTAAAATCGTCAAGGCTTATAAAAATCTAAAAGAACCTACGAGAAATCTACTGATATTATAAATGAAACGAAATTGTTTTGCTTCCATGCATGATTTGCCCCAGAACCATCAGCAATGAAAAAATACTTGTATGATTTCAAATCACCCATATATTCTCATGAGGCATTTATTATTAAACGGACACGCGGGGGAATCGCACTATTGCACACAAAATATTAGATTTTGAGGTATGATTTGAAGATTAATATTTTTTATAGATGCCTATCATATACTAAGAAACTATCTATATATGTTTGTAGTCTTACAAGACTAGCAATTTAGATATCTAATAGGTAAGATTGACACCTCTAATCGTAAGTCGATGACAACGTTGACATTCAGTAAAGATGTCGGCGACTTCGATATAAGTACTTACAATACTTTGAAATATTCGTTTTAGACTGCAGAGTGTCCGCTAGATACAAATTATTGCCATTATTTTACTAAAATAAATAAATAATGATGGTATGGGTCAAATGTTTGTTGGTTCTGGGGCAATTTTCCACAATGTCCTTTCTTGTGTGTAATAAATAATGACGGTATGGGTCAAATGTTTGTTGGTTCTGGGGCAATTTTTTACAATGTTACAAACACGAAATTCACATACACTGGGTGTTTCCCAGACCGAAACAAACATTTGTGGAGCACACAAAGATTTGTCCCGTGCGGGAATCGAACCTGCGACTATCAGACACAGTGGGCGGAGCGGCTTAAGCTCTTAACCACTGCGCTTAATCGTCCGTCGAAGGTTAGTTCGATCGTCCTTAGGTTTATAGTTTCTCGTTGCCTTCAGTTTCTCGATGGATCTTCTGAGTCTCTACTCAGAAGATCCATCGAGAAACTGAATCGCCGCGTTCCGATCCGGCGTATGTGAAAAATGTAATTATTTTAACGTTTGTAAGTGTTTTATTAGACTATATAAATAAATAATTTTTGACTTTGACTTTGACTTTATACTCTATCACTGATACAGTGCGGATTGGTGGAGGCAGCTTTGGCTACTTGCTGTTGGATCTCATCAACCCACTCATATAGCATTCAATTTGACATAAAGCATATAACGGCCGAAACACGGATCCACTCGAAATTGCCACGAAAATTTCGAGAACTCGACGTTGAGTAATACAATATTTCTTTGCATGTCGTCCCGAAACGACAGCACTGCCGAAAGCTTGGCAATCGGTCTGATTTAGCGTGCCACTTTTAAAGCTATGAGTTTGAAAACCGCTGAAATGGCGAGAAGCTAAGGAAAACCACGGTCGCCGTATACATGCATATTTTGAAAAGAATAAACACAGACTTACATTATCACTGTAAAAACTTGTTTGTTTTTGTTTACTACTAGTAAATTGTAATACCTTCCAAGTACAGACGCTCGTAGCACTGTGCGACCGCGGTGTTCATACCGATTACCAAGGTTAAACAGCGTTCGACTCGGTCGGCCTGAAATTGGTGACCGTTTGTGGCATTTTCATATTCGAGCGACTCCGTGCTTAGGAAGGCATGTTAAGCCGTTGGTCCCGGTTACCACTTATGTGGTAGTCGTTAAGGCGAGTTGGAAGCCTTAGGCGACTTGATAAGTTCCAATAGCAGGTGGCCACAAACCTGCCTCCACCAATCCGCACTGGGTCCGCGTGGTGGAGTATGACCTCTCTTGCCTCGATTTGTGAGAGAAGGCCTTTGCCCAGCAGTGGGCAGTATAGGCTGATATTATTATTATTATAAGTACAGTTATAAGTTTTGAAAGATTTTCGGCAGTTAGATATGCAGCAAAATACCAGCTTTAGCCACTATACTAGTATCACATACGTTATTCCACGCAGTGCTGTGATAATTTTCACACATTTGTGACGACAAGTTCATGCGGCTATACTCCTACTAGTGTATTTTTTTTGAGTAACATACAATATGTCTTTCTATCTATCTGTCTATATCATCACGCCAGATCCCTTGCATACAGAGACCTTGCAAGAATACAGAGTTCCAACAGGTTTTTTCCTTTCCTTTCCTTACATACCTCTCTGGCTTCCTCCACTCTCATAGTTCGTCTCATACACGCTCGCCGGTTACAGAGACTCTTGACTTTTCCTTCGGATAAGATCTATTTGGTCATGGTAAGATAGTCTAGGCCTTCCCCGGTATCTACCTCCTTCCACTTTCGCATTGTGTAACTGTTTTGTCATTCTTTCTTCTGACATTCTTTCTATATGCCCGAACCAACGGAGCATACCCTTTCTCGTCTTTACAATATGAAATATACCTTAAATTAAAATTCATTAATTTATACATAAATCAGTTAAGATTCCATAATGAATTAATAGTTAATACTAAACTGTTGTTTTATTGTTGTAACTGTTGAGTTGTTATTTTGTGAATCAACCTGTATATATAAAAATATAATTGCATCCGTTCGCACATGTTTTTACGATAACGCTTCACGATGACCTTATAGCCATTATATTTAACTTTTACTGCACATCAAAATTAATCTATATAATATAGTTCAAGATCGACAGGTCTATATGTTATTTTGATAGCTACCGGAACTTATTCTATGAGGTAAACCACGAAAACGAGGAATACAGTCCTTTTATATCAAACTTGCGTTTACAATGCACGTTTGGAACTTATTTCATATTCAAAAATATCAAGACCGAAGCAAATAATACCCGATGTAAGGATTAAACCCACAATCACTCAATGTAGTGAGTTCAGTGACCTACCTTTTGAGGTAGGTCACTGAAATCACTACAAGTGTGGCAAACCACAACGACAAGTTTTCATACTAAATACATAAATGGATACGTTAACTGGATAATACGTTAACTGGATTCAGAAAAAAACAATTTCTATCTATCTATACTATCATGCCAGATCCCTTGCGGAGTAGGCAGAGATTACAGTGTTCCAGTAAGTTTTTCCCTTACAGTCCTCCCTGTTTATTTGCACAATTAACAATTTAATTATTATTAGTATCTTACTGAGATTCACGGGTTTTACTCGGTCCTTTAGAAGGCTTACGTCAGTTCAACACGTACACGAACACGATGCTGTATTATCTGATGGGCAAGTCAATTCGCTAGAGTCTACCAATATTATACGCGACTTTTTACAGTCAACACTTTTCGTAATAGTAAATTAAATTAATACAATTTGTTTCTTATATCTATCCTGCAAGGCTAGAACTGGCAACAATTGATTTTTTTCGTGAAGGACAAAGTTTTATCAGCCCTTGATTCAAATCTTGTACGTAGGTCAAAATAGTCTTGTCTGTCGAACTTTTGTCTCGACACGCCAAAAGACCGACCGATTATCTCACGTCATATGTCCTGTCGTGTCGCGTGTGCTACTCCCGATGTACGTTATTCACGCCATGTCCTCACCGCGATATTCATTTACGTGTTCGTAAGAGACAATCCAAACAGAAAGTACCAAAGTGAATAATTGCCTCATTTTCGTAGCTAACTCATACCTTACAATCAATTGGTGAATAAAGATGAATGCCATAATTACTGTTTGTATAACTTGACTTATTGCCTTTAGATTCGATCTAAAGATTAATATTTAATTACTTTATCGATTCATGTTATTTATTGGCCAGATTTTATTGGTATATAGTGCTTATTTTTATATTACAAATAAGTAAATAGACAGGTAAACACTATGTATTTTAACCACAATCGAATTCAGCGTTATTCAGAAGTAATCAGTAATTTTACTTTAATTAGGCTCTAAGCAGTGATTGCCTAGTGGTGAGACCGTTGGACTGCAAAGTCATAAGGCTCGAGTTCAAACTTAGACAGGCACCTCGTCTTTTCAAAGCATGTGCGTATTAAAAATTAACTATCACTGGTTTTAACGGTGAAGAAAAACATCGTGAGGAAACCTGCATGCCTAAGAGTTTCTCGAAGGTGTGTGAAGTTCGCCAACCTGCACTGGGCCTGCGTGGTAACGATGGGCAATTATTACTAAAAACAATCGAATCATTCGATTGTTCCGTTTATTCGAATACAATCGAATGACAATTATAATTCTTCGATTGTTTGTCGATTGTTAGATTGTTGCTCAGCGTTTCGACCGCGCGCGCGTAACTTTAGTAACGAGTGCAATCGACAGACGAATCAAACGCACCGTCGATTGTTTTGGCATCGTTCAATAGATTTTAATCGGGACCTGTTTTTTATATAATAGTTTATGTACATAAGTAATTATAATTATTGAAAAATAATTCCAAAGTATTTTTATGAATTATACTCATTTACTATTAGTATATAAGTATACTACTATTAGTAAATAAGTATATTTAATAAAAATACTTTGTTTGTCAATCTATCATCACACCAGATCTTTTTTTTTTTTTTTTTTTTTTTTTTTTCGGGGGGAAATGCCTGCCGCATAATGCCACACCAGAGTAGGCTTGGTGTGGCAGTTATGTGGGGCTTGCACCCACTAAAACCCCCCGGTGTCCTTCGCTTGGCCGAGTGCTCTGTGGCAGGGGTCGCCTCGTGGGCATTTCGTCTGCGACAGGGCGGGCCTCGGTCTGAGTCTAGTGACGCAGACCACGTCTCTGGTTTGACTCCGTACGAAGCGCGCGTGACACGGCGCTTTCTCTACTTGGGCCTGCTGCTGGTCAGACGTCGGGGAACCCTCCCCCGACGCCTGCAGGCCAATCTTCAAGGCGGGCGGAGGTCATTGCCGGCGTAAGCCCTGCGCCTCCGTCCGGCACGCCTTCTACGGGCGGGATTTGAGGATGTTTCCTCCCGCTCCCGCTCCGCCTCCTCCTTTGCTCCCATCACGGCCTCAGAAAAGGCGACAGTTGCCGCCCAGGCGCTCTCCCTCTCGACCATGGCCGAAATCACGCCCGAAAGCGAGAGCGCCCGTTCCCCCAATTTAGCAGCCAGTTGGAGCCGCTGCCCATCCCACGCCGGACACACCAACAGGGTGTGGGACGCCGTGTCTACTGGGGCCACACAGTGGTGGCACCCCTCCGTCTCCTCACGACCGATCCGACACAAGTACCGCCCGAAACATCCGTGCCCGGACAGCACCTGCGTCAGTCGGTATGTGAGCGCTCCATGCTGCCGCTCCAGCCATTCCCAGTAGACGGGAATCACCGCAGCAATGGTGGTATGTCCGGATCACACCAGATCTCCTGCAGGGTAGATTTAATCATTATAACTACGTTAGATTTGTCTATATTTATCTATAATTCAATCGATATTTCCAACTTAACCTAAGCCTTTTATCGATATGACCTTCACCGACAGAAATTACCGATCAACTAAAAATTATTGCTAACAATCGAAACGTTCCCTTGTATCAATTGTACCTAGCGTGTTGGCAACGCACCGTCGATTTTCATTCGTTTGTCGATTGTTATTCGATTGTATTTTTGTGAGGGCGAATGAATCGACAATCGAATGTCTACAATTGTCGATTCATTCGATAGTTTTTTTTGTAGCAATCGCCCATCGCTACTGCGTGGTCGACTATGGCCTTAACCCTCTGAGTTTGTAAGGAGGCCCGTGCCCAACGGTGCGACAGTTTCTTAACAGGGCCATTATTTTATTTTTATTGATATTTTTTTTTAAGGCTCTGAAGAATTAAATCGACGGAAACGCATGTATGAATGTAGTTGAAATGAAAAAGGTGTGCTGTGTACACCCACTTTTCGCATTCGATTATGTAATATGTGACGAGCCTATTAATATTATACCGGACGTAATACTGAGTTCTTAGATTTACGAGAATATTACACATGATATAAAACTATTTTTCGGATTTCATCGCGGTTTATTTTTGATTTTAAAGTTCCCGTCGTTTCGAGTACTTTGTAGCACCTATGGTCACGGGAAGGACTGAGGTGTTAGACCTGTTGAGGTGTGGTGGCTATATATTTACATCATCATGCCAGATCCGCGGGGTAGGCAGAGAGTACAGAGTTCCAACAGCTTATTTCCTTACATACCTCTCTGGCTTCCTCCACTATACATGCTCGCCGGTTACGGAGACTCTTGACTTGAGGTGTTAAGTGTCTGCCATTATGCCGAACATAATTCCAGACTCCGTAGTGATACTGAAAATGTTCCTATTTTAGTCCGACCTATGTGTCTCGTCAACGCTATGCGAATTCAAATTCAAATGGGCAAATTAATAAATAATCTTCAGCTCATTATATGGTTCATAATAGGTAAAGTATATTCAATAAAAGAATAAATACAAACGAACATAGAATCTTTTCCTTTTTGATGTCGGTTAAAATGAAGACCCAATTAAAAGGTTTACGGAACCACCAGTGTATTTCATAATGCCTGATGATAATGGCTGACAAGCGCGATGTTGATTTGTGTATAAACAGACGGATGGATTCTCGCAACATTATGTTTGTGTTCTCATTCAATTGAGACTAATTAACTGGGATGGTATGTTTGGTGTTTGGTATAAACAAAAAGCTTATGTAGTTTACGGCATTAATTTTAAATCTATATTGAATTATTTTAGCCCATATTATCCCAAGGCTGGGTAGAGTAGCCTTCTCTTACAAATCGACATGAGAGAGATTAAGGTCATACTCCACCACGCGGACCCAGTGCGGATTGGCGGAGGCACTTATCAAACCACCTATAAGGCTTCCAACTCGGCTTCACGACTACCATATTAAGTGGTACCTGAGACCAACGTTTTAACGTGCCTTCCGCAGCACGAAAACGGTTACCCATCTCAGACCGCCCGATTCGAACGCTGCTTAATTCTGGTGATCAGAACACTGACTGCCTCGTTGGTCTGGTAGCAAAGCACATCGCTTTGTGATCACGAGGTCCTGGGTTCAAATCCTAGGACAAATGTAGATTTTCTAACGAAAAATTCCCAGTATGAGTCCGGAGTCTGGAATTGTGCCCGGTATATGGCAATATGCTCGCCCCCTATTACATGGGGCCTAACATCGTCGGCGAAACGTGGGTGTGCTCAGTACACCTCTGCCACCCCTGCTTGGGGAATATAGGCGTGACGGTGTGCGGTTGCACGAGCGATCCATACTAATATTCAAAACTCGAAAGAAACTGTCTGTTTGTTCTGTTTCTTTTTTATACTCAAACCACTGAACAGGTTTTGATCAAATTTGGCAAGGAAATGATTTTATCCGGGGGAAGGATAGGGGCTACTTAATATCTTAAAAAGAAACTTAATGGTGTGAATACACGCCTGTAAAAATGCTAACACAGTTGCAGGTACAGGTAACAAGTTACAGGTATACGGCAGGTATCAAAGATGCGGCGCAGGGCCGCATGCGGTCCACTGAGCTTTTTCTTCGGCCCGAATACATTTTGAAAACAGCCAGAAAATGCGGCCCGCGAGCGCGTTAAAAACCGTTTTGGAAATTTAATAAATATGCTTGACTTTAATACTAGTTTTTTTCGTTAATAATAATAAATATGCTTGACTTTAAAAGAACTTTTTTTAGCTTGTCGCTCTGTCTCTTCTCTTCTTCTTAGTGCACCTCGTCATAGCTCAAGTCGATATGATGGTTCATTTACTGTGCGTGCCGTGCGCCTATGGAATTCCCTCCCACACTCTTTACGTGATTGCCCTACTTCACAGATGTTCAAGCAAAGAATTAGACAACATTTCCTATCTATGTAAGCTATTTTTATGTTTGTATATATTCATGTAGTCTACTTTATGGCAATGTATATCATGTAGTATATTTGTTGATATATATGTAGTTTATACCTTTTCTATCAATAAATATCTTTTGTTTCCTTGCTTTTGTGTTGTACTCTTATTCCTATCCTCATTTTGATCAATAGCTTCTCTTTCACTCAAAGGGTAGCTGGTAGAAAACTCGACTTAAAAAAAATTCGAGTTAAGCTCACCTTTGTACATTAATATTCTTTGCAACATTGTGTGTGTGTGACAAGAATTAAGAATTAAGATTTTCAGTTGTTTGTCATCTTCTTCTTCAAGTTATGGCTTCACACTAATCATAAGTGTATTTTTCCAATGTCCAGTGAGATATATAATCGTGTTTGTTTAAATTAATTCGACTCTCCGATGAATTTTATGACAACGATGATAATGAAATTAATGAAATACCCCACCCTGGATAGTGAAGCGGTGAATACTTTACATACCAATTGCAACGGCCGTTTTGAGGGAAGTCGAAAAGGCACGTTTTATCACTTTGTTACAATTACCTTTACTCATGCACGTATAAGAACACATAATGGTTAATATTCCACCAACATTACACATTATTAGTCGAAATCTATCTATCTATCTATATCATCACGCCAGCTCCTTCGCGGGGAGGGCAGAGAGTACAGAGTTCCAACAGGTTCTTTCCTTACATACCTCTCTGGCTTCCTCCACTCTCATAGTTCGTCTCATACACACTCGCCAGTTACGGAGACTCTTGACTTGCCCTTCAGCTAAGACACGGTCTATTTGGTCATGGTAAGATAGTCTAGGTCTTCCCCGGCACCTACAACCTTCCACTTTCGCATTGTATGTCTGTTTTGTCATTCTTTCTTCTGGCATTCTTTCTATATGCCCGAACCAACGGAGCATACCCTTTCTCATCTTTACACTGATACTAGCTTTCATACCTACTCGCTTTCTCCCTACGCTGTTGCGAATACGGTCGGTCAGCGTGACTCCGCACATCTTCCGCAGAGATCGCATTTCGACCGCATTTATCCTGCTTTCGTTCTCCTTCTTACATACCCAACTCTCACTGCCATATAACAGCGTTGGGACAAGCACTCCGTTATGCATGGCCAGCTGCGCCTTTTGGCTTAAGTGCCGGCTCCCAAGTAGCCTTCCCATCGCACCATTCACTCTATTACCTGCATTCACTCTTCTCTCTATATCAGCGGTATATTTCCCATCCTTACTGAAGGCGCATCCAAGATATACAAACTCATTCACTTGCTCCAGCACATCGTTACCAACCACAATCCTTGCATTCGTTCTAGTTTCTTCCCGTTCAAAAACCATAATTTTGGTTTTCTTCACATTCAAATGTAAGCCATTGTTCATGCAGTCGTCTCTCATAACTGTGACTAGTGTTTGCAGATCAGTGGCTGTTGGCGCTATCAAAACCGCGTCATCTGCATACAATAGGTGGTTTATCACTAGATCACCCATATTTACCCCTTCAGTCATCGCATCAAAGACTGATCTTTGATGACTTTTATCCAGATACACTATTAACAGTCTAGCGGACAACACGCAACCCTGCTTGACACCGATTTTAACGTCAAACCAAGGTGACATGTTACCACCCACCCGTACGCATGCCTTGCTGTCCACGTAGGTGGACTGGACGGCTCGCAACAGGGTGCCGTTTATACCATACTCTGGCAAAATGTCCCAAAGTCTCTTTCGCACGACTCTATCAAACGCCTTCTCCAGGTCCACAAAACCGCAGAAAACCTTCCGGCCTACTGCCAGATGCTTTTCTACGATGTTGCGGAGGGAGAAAACTTGATCCGAACATCCTCTTCCAGACCTGAAACCTCCCTGTGCCTCACACAACACTCCATCGGACTATTAATCGAAATAACACAAGTTTTGGGAATTAAAACAAATTGACAACATCACTCTTCGACTTACCGCCAAAAAATAAACATATACCTTTTCTATCTATAAATATCTTTTCTTTCCTTGCTTTTGTGTTGTACACTTATTCCTATCCTCATTTTGATCATTTGTTTTTCTTTCACTCAAAGGTTTGCTGGCAGAAAACTCGACTTAAAACGAATTCGAGTTAAGCTCACCTTTGTACATTAATTTACTTTGTAATAATTTGTGTGTGTACAATAAAGAATTATATCCTCCTACCTCTACTCTATTTTCATCACTCTATCACTCTAAGGTTTGTTGGAAGGAAACTCAATATTTAGTTAAGCTCGCCTTTGTACATAAACTTTTAGTTAAATTGTTATTTGTTAATATATGTGTACAATTAAGAATTAAATAAATAAATAATTAAGATTTTCAGTTGTTTGTCTTCTTTAAGATTAAGTTTTGCGACCCTCTTAGTATATGGTCTTCATGCTTGTGGCTTACAGTTGAATGTGAAGAAAACCAAGATTATGGTTTTTGAAAGGGAAGAAACCAGAACGAATGTAAGGATTGTGGTTGGTAACGATGTGCTGGAGCAAGTGAATGAGTTTGTATATCTTGGATGCGCCTTCAGTAAGGATGGGAAATACACCGCTGACATAGAGAGAAGAGTGAGTGCAGGAAACAGAGTGAATGGTGCGATGGGAAAGCTACTCGGGAGCCGGCACTTAAGCCATAAGGCGCAGCTGGCCATACATAACGGAGTTCTTGTCCCAACGCTGTTACATGGTAGCGAGAGCTGGGTATGTAAGAAGGAGAATGAAAGTAGGATAAATGCGGTAGAAATGCGAGCTCTGCGGAAGATGTGCGGAGTGAA
Organism: Phalera bucephala; assembly: GCA_905147815.2. Lineage (NCBI taxonomy): Eukaryota > Metazoa > Arthropoda > Insecta > Lepidoptera > Notodontidae > Phalera > Phalera bucephala. The sequence goes on along the minus strand of LR990625.1, from coordinate 23,660,098 downwards.
GCTGACCAACCGCATTAGCAACAGCATAGTAAGACAGCGAGTAGGTATGAAAGATAGAAAGATGAGAAAGGGTATGCTCCGTTGGTTCGGGCCAAAAAAGAATGCCAGAGGAAAGAATGACAAAACAGATATACAATGTGAAAGTGGAAGGATGCAGGTACCGGGGAAGACCTAGACTATCTTACCACGACCAAATAAACCGAGTCTTATCTGATGGAAAAGTCAAGAGTCTCCATAACCGACGAGCGTGTATGAGACGAACTATGAGAGTCGAGGAAGCCAGAGAGGTATGTAAGGAAAGAACCTGTTGGAACTCTGTACTCTCTGCCTACCCCGCAAGGGATCTGGCGTGAGGTTATAGATAGATAGATAGATGCTTGTGGCCCACCAGTTACTTTGAGTTTGACATGGCTAGTATACGGCAACCAAATATTGACGGACGATTTGGCGCAGTGGTTAAGAGCTTAAGTCGCTTCGCCCCCTGGGTCGAACAGTTGCGGGTTCGATTCCCGCACGGGACAAATCTTTGTGTGACCCACAATTATTTGTTTCGGTCTGGGTATTTGTGCATGTGAATTTTCATGTTTGTAAATGCACCCACGACACAGGAATATATCCAAGAGCGTCGCTACGTTTTCTTTAAAAAAATAATATGTTGCTAACTATCTTATTGGTCTTGTGGCATATAATCGTTTTGTGATCCTGAGGTCCTGGGCTCCAATCCTAGGTTGTCCAAATGTAGTTTTTCTTATTCTGGAATTATGCCCGGTATATGGCCATAGCTACTTATTGGAGACGACTCTAGATCCCATTTTAATAAGAGGCGGGCCTATTGCCGTTATATATTGCACGATTCTAGACGCCGATCTGCTAAATATATTTTTTGGTCTTAAATTCCTGATAGAAAACCCTTAGTCCAACCTAAGATCCGAACCCAGGACCTCGTGATAACCGCACCGTACGCGACTAGTCTGACTAGTAAATTTTCTAATCTGAATCGATTGAAACTCAAAACACACTCACTCTTGCCTTAAACCACCTCACGGTTCAAGGTTCGAATCCCGATTCTAAGTGCGCACTATTAATGAATGCCGATCTCACTACTTAACGTTTCGCAACAACAGTTAATAATATCACTCTAACTAAAGTTAAGTAGAAATAACCAAAAACAAATCAACCTCATTAAACGTGTCATTCGAACTAAAACATTAATGTAAAGAAATAGATTTCAATATGACATAGCAATATTATGATGGTTGATGTATTATTGTATAACTTTGTGCAGTTATCGTGAACTCTTTAACTTTTACCGCGAAGATTAACCAATAGGTTAGCGGTTACGTTATTTTGTTAAGAGATTCTTTCTATATTATAAAAGGTAAATATATTTAGTAATAAAAGAGTTCAAAGCTGACCGACCGCATTAGCAACAGCATAGTAAGACAGCGAGTAGGTATGAAAGATAGTATCGGTGTAAAGATGAGAAAGGGCATGCTCCGTTGGTTCGGGCATATAGAAAGAATGTCAGAGGAAAGAATGACAAAACAGATATACAATGTGAAAGTGGAAGGATGCAGGTACCGGGGAAGACCTAGACTATCTTACCACGACGAAATAAACCGAGTCTTATCTGATGGAAAAGTCAAGAGTCTCCGTAACCGGCGAGCGTGTATGAGACGAACTATAAGAGTCGAGGAAGCCAGAGAGGTATGTAAGGAAAGAACCTGTTGGAACTCTGTACTCTCTGCCTACCCCGCAAGGGATCTGGCGTGAGGTTATAGATAGATAGAAAAAGTTCGATTTATTGTTTGTTTATACTATTTTTCATAAAACAAACTTCTACATCAAAAGGGGATGCTTTTATATCTCTATTATTTGTGTTTTGAGAGAAAACTTTTAAATGACCTTCTTCTATGTCTATCTATCTATCTATCTATAACCTCACGCCAGATCCCTTGCGGGGTAGGCAGAGAGTACAGAGTTCCAACAGGTTCTTTCCTTACATACCTCTCTGGCTTCCTCGACTCTCATAGTTCGTCTCATACACGCTCGCCGGTTACGGAGACTCTTGACTCTTCTTCTATGTAACTTATTATTATTTGCACCTCGTTGAGATTTTCGAATTTTGTACTGGCATTTGGAACGCTTGTGTGGGGACATGGGCCTAACACGTAGAAGCCCTTTGCGAGAAGTTAACGTATGTAAGTCATCTGCTGAGATCAATTACTGAAATGAATAAATATAAACAACAAACAATCCCAAGCAGGCGCAAGGTCTATTGTATATTATAGAAACAGAACAGGAATATGGCTAGGCCATGGACAGAAAGTGGTTTGATACACGCGTGACGGCTGGTCTATTTTAAAAGATTCGAATTATGATTTAATTAGCTATAAGTTGACTGCCTCGTTGGTCTGGTGGTAAAGCGCATCGCTTTGTGATCATGAGGTCCTGGGTTCAAATCCTAGGACAAATGTAGATTTTCTAACGAAAAATTCCCAGTATGAGTCCGGAGTCTGGAAATTGTGCCCGGTATATGGCAATAGGCTCGCCCCCTATTACATGGGACCTAACATCGTCGGCGAAACGTGGGTGTACTCAGTACACCTCTGCCACCCCCTCTGGGGAATATAGGCGTGACGGTGTTTTTTTAGCTATAAATTTTCCAACACACATTAAAATAAAATATATATCTTTCAAACAGAATCGCAGGCAAAAACTAGTCTATTTCTTCATCGAATGTCTTCGATATATTTTTAAGTGAATGATTGATTAAATGTTAGTTATAATATAATCCATCTCTTATTGACAAGTAGGTCCACATGATGGCCCGAACACGGCTCGATTTGTTGACTTATCGGCCCATTGACTTTTAACTCGGGCTAAACTTAGCTATGGGTTGCAAATGTTTCGACGGACCGCCATGTATGGCATTGCCTTGGGACAAGTAAGAGTTCTTTTCGTAATTTTATTGCATAGTTGTGTTGCCCTTTTGTACTTTTTTTCAAAGCACAAAGATACTTTAAAGGGCATGCGTACTTAAGAACCAGCCTGAACAACATCACGAGACTAATCCAGGATTCGAATTTAAGATCTCGTGATTGTCAGCTGGCCAGCTGGCACTATACGCCACTAAATACACGACGCAGTTGTTTTTTTTTAAATAATAATGAAAAGGCACGATCCTGCACTCCCGAATGGAAAAAACAAAAGTATACTATCTGTTTACACCTTCTTCTTCTTTAAGTTACGGCTTTACACTTTTTTAAGTGTATTTTGCCAGTGTCCAGTGAGTAGCAAATTCGTGTTTGTTTAAATTAATTCAATTCCCCGATGAACTTGATGACAACGATGATAATGAAATTAATGAAGTTCCCCACCCTGTATAGTAAAGCGGTGGATCCTTTACATACCAATTGCGACGGCCGCTTTGAGGGAAGTCGAAAAGGCACGTTAAACTTGATGACAACGATGATAATGAAATTAATGAAGTACTCCACCCTGGATAGTAAAGCGGTAGATCCTTTACATACCAAGTGCGACGGCCGCTTTGAGGGAAGCCATAAAGGCACGTTTTATCACTTTATTACAATTACCTTTACTCATGCACATATAAGAACACATAATGGTTAATATTCCACCAACATTACACATTATTAGTCGAAATAACACAAGTTTTGGAAATTAAAACAAATTGACAACATCACTCTTCGACTTCCCGCCAAAACTCTTCTGTTTACACCTATTTCCAATATTATAAGTACGGTTGCCACCTTTTATTTGCGCAAATAAAGTACATTACTTTTTAAAGGTAGGTTAAAAAAGTAAATTGCCTCATAATAAAATATTACTTATTTCACTTTTAGTAAAGTGTTTTTTGTTTAAAAATATTTTTTTTTATAACTTTTAAAAATTTTCCATCACTGTTATCACTGCTGAACAGCTTCACAGCATGTTTACGGTCTATGATAACTCGAATGGATTGGAGAAAGATAGTAGCAATTTGGAAGTGTTTCTTGCATTTACTATTTTGTTTAAGTTTTCATAAATCTAGCTTACCATACATTCGGATTTTAGCACCAGACATCATCCACTTTGCTTTTAATTGCGAATACTCTAGTTAAGTCATTCACCGATTAAATCAGACGAAAAAAATTGCGATCATTTTTTTTTTCTTTTGTATAATGAATCTTTAAAAATCAAACTATGCGAAACAAATTATTTTCGCGTACTTTGCAGTTCTTATAAATAATAAACTATACTTACCCTAAATAACGTACAATACTTAATTACTTTCTAATAAAGTACGGATGGCAACCCTAATAATAAGGTCTTAATGTAATAGGAAACAATTCTATTAAGATTATATCGCGCAAAAGACTGACCTGACCTAGATTCTGGACTGTTATTGAAAATGTGAGACAGGAAATTTAAAAAAAGGTCTTATCTCTTATCAATAGAAAAACCACAAAATCTTCCCAGCCTTAGAACCGTGCACTAATTTACTAACAAGACCGTACCTCTTTAGATATAACCCAATCAACGACATATAAGCCTTTCATTCAAGGTGCAAATACTCATGGTATTTCCACCATCGTGCCATGGTTATAGACTAACCTGAATCAGGTATGTGCTCTATATCCTATCGCAAAGACCATCTCTATTACCTCTAATCTAAAACGAACCTTAAAACTAACCCCAATAAACTTCAATTTCGAAATACTTAATCCACGCAAAAATATACATGGATCCTTAATTACGTTAAGGGGAATGTAATTTAATGGTGAAGTTTTTATGGTTGATATTGCAATGGTTTGGTACTAGTAAAAGGATTGAACGTAGTAATTGTTTATATGAAGATCGTGAGCTTTTCGGCATCGAAGTGTTGAGTTGCAATGTACGGCGACATCTTTGACTCTACACAACTGAGTAATATGACATGGGTTTTAATGTTACAAGGATTTTAGAAAAGAAAGAGAAAAAATTTGCTCTTATTAAATTATTTTTAACTAGCGACCGCCCGTGACTTCGTCTGTGTATATTTCTAAATTACTAGCTGTTACCCGCGACTTTGCCTTCGTGGAATTTTACGAAAACTCTTTTTGTAAAATAAAAGTAGCCTAACTACGCCAATGAAAATCCTGTCATAATCGTGAACCGCCTAGATTAACCGGAACAAACAGACAGACAGACAAAAATAAACAAAAATGTCAATTTTTTTGTTATAAGTACGGTACTTTTATATGCATTTAGTAAAAAGCAGTTTTTTTGAACATAGCACAAGGACATACACATGTATACGTGGAGAAGGAATGAACAAAAAAGCATGATAGATCTGATCCTGGTTGATAACCGTCTCCGAAGCAAACTACAAGATACGCGTGCGTATAGAGGCCCCACTCTGGAATCAGACCACTATCTAGTTGCGCGGTTTAGTGGTCTGTTCAGGAAGTGGAGGCACTGGCGAGAGCGTATCCCCTTCGGAGACCTTGAAAGAATAAAGGTTGAAAAGTTGCAAGATGAGAGCGTGAGGAGAATGTATGAAGACAGAGTCGGGGACAAGCTTTTGACAGCAGGCTCTTCGGACTCAAATGTAGATGACTGCTGGAATAGCCTGAAAGAGAGTTTGGTGGAATCCGCGAAAGAAGTATGTGGTTGCTCAAAGAAGCATATTACAGCAAAAGGTGATGCATGGTGGGATGCGGAGTTGCAAAGCTCCGTAGAAAGTAAGAAGAAAGCGTGGCAGGACTATGTTTCTTCTTTGAACCTGAATGCCAGTATGACAGAGATGAGGAAAGAAATATACCGGCAATGCAAGAATGCCACTAAAACTTTAGTGAAAGAAGGAACATGCGTCCGGGACGCTTTCCGGGCCCTTGCAAACCTTTGCTGGAGGACCGGTGGAGTCCCTACAGATTGGCGCCGCGCAGTCATAGTACCCTTGTATAAAGGCAAGGGTTCACAATATGACTGCGCCAATTACAGAGCCATCAGTTTGATCAGCTTGGCAGCCAAGGTGTACGGTAAAATTATTGAACGGAGAATGCGCGTGAAGTCCGATGGAATGTTGTGCGAGGCACAGGGGGGTTTCAGGTCTGGAAGAGGATGTTCGGATCAAGTCTTCTCACTCTGCAACATCGTAGAGAAGCATCTGGCAGTGGGCCAGAAGTTTTTCTGCGGTTTTGTAGATCTGGAGAAGGCATTTGACAGAGTTGTGCGAAAGAGACTTTGGGACATTTTGCCAGAGTATGGTATAGATGGCACTCTGTTGCGAGCCGTCCAGTCCACTTATGTGGACTGCAAGGCATGCGTACGGGTGGGTGGTAACAGGTCACCCTGGTTTGACGTTAAAGTCGGCGTCAAGCAGGGTTGCGTGTTGTCCGCTAGACTGTTTATAATATATCTGGACAAAAGTCTTCAAAGACTGAATGCGATTAGTGAAGGGGTAAAAATGGGTGATCTAGTGGTAAACCACCTATTGTATGCAGATGACGCGGTTTTGATAGCACCAACAGCCACTGATCTGCAAACACTAGTCACAGTTATGAGAGATGACTGCATGAACATTGGCTTACATTAGAATGTAAAGAAAAACCAATGGTTTTTGAACGGGAAGAAACCATAATGAATGCAAGGATTTTGGTTGGTAACGATGTGCTGGAGCAAGTGAACGAGTTTGTATATCTTGGATGCGCCTTCAGTAAGGATGGGAAATACACTGCTGACATAGAGAGAAGAGTGAATGTAGGCAATAGAGTAAAAGAATGAAAGAAAGAAAAAATATTTATTCAGCACAGCACACATAAAAAATATATGAAAGGTAACAAAAGAAAATAAAAACGAAGAAAGACAAATTATATTAATGACTTCCCAAGAGCAGTATCATGTCCTATTGTACTATTTGCAGATGACTGTACAGCTATATTTTCTAGTAAGAACTATGCGTCACTAGAACTTGATATTAATACCTCAATAATAGCTATTGTAAAATGGTTAGAAACAAATAACTTATTAATAAATCTTAATAAAACAAACATTATGATTTTTCGAAATAGGGCCAAACCAACAACACCAATTGAAATTCGCTACTCTTTAACAAAAATCAAGGAAGTAGAAGTGGTAAAGTTTTTGGGACTACATGTTGATTGCAATCTTAACTGGAAAGCACAAGTAGAATCAGTATGCACCAAACTTAATAAATATTCTTATATGTTATACAAGCTCTCTAAAATTGTTAGCATTACTACCGTCATGACAGCTTACCACGCATATGTAGCATCTACGTTAAAATACGTAATAATTTTCTGGGGTAACTCTGTCGAGTGGGAATCAGCATTTAAGGCACAAAAGAAGTGTATACGTGCAATATGTAATCTTCAACCCACCGATAGTTGCAAGACCCACTTTAAAAATTTGAAAATTTTAACTCTGCCATGCATATACATATATGAGATAGCAGTTTTTGTTAAAACCAATATTGCAATGTATGGCAAACTAAGAAGCAGAAGACATGTGCATAAGTTACAAGTTACACCCAGCAGAACTTTATTAAAAAGTAGAAGTGTGTATTGCATGTGCCCTAGAATATATAATAAACTACCAAACTGTATCGTCGAAATAGATACGCTGGAAATATTTAAGCGAAGATTAAAGGATTTTTTGATTGAAAATGCATTCAATAGTGTAAAAAAATATTTAGAAAGAAATAATCCAAATAATTATTCCCAAATTAATTATTATCCAAATATTATGCACCTATAATATGAATCATTAATGAATGTTGACATTATATTTTAAAATTGACATTTTAATTTAATTGTGACATTTTCAATAATTCAATTCGACCAGTTCATTTGACAATCTGATTATTATTGACATTTTATTATTTTGACTATGATTATTACCAATTTTATTTATCTACTTATTTCATGATTATTGTTTGTTATTTTAATGTACTCTCTGCCTACCCCGCAAGGGATCTGGCGTGAGGTTATAGATAGATAGATAGATAGATTTTAATGTAATGTGCAAATATTTTATAATTATTATAATTCAATGAGAAATGTAAGTGTTAATGCCTAAAATCTTATTATATTGTAAAATTACATTTTAATATTTAGTAAGTCTGCCAAATTTTGCATGCTTTGTGGCAAAGTGTGGAGTTCTATTTTATAATATAAGACCTAATTGTACCTACCTACACTTGCAGAATAAATGATTATGATTATGATTATGATTATGATTATTAAATAAACTGCTACTGCTTCTTGTGACGTTTGCCTCGGTGTGAGCTGTGCCGAAAGGCATAAGCTCAGCATGTGTTGGAGGGGGACAAAGTCTCCCCCAACGCTGGTTTTCAGCCAAAGCCTCCTCAGCTACTATTTATTGTTCATAAATTAGAATGTAAAGAAAAACTAATGGTTTTTGAACGGGAAGAAACCATAATGAATGCAAGGATTGTGGTTGGTAACGATGTGCTGGAGCAAGTGAATGAGAATTGTATATCTTGGATGCGCCTTCAGTAAGGATGGGAAATACACCGCTGATATAGAGAGAAGAGTGAGTGCAGGGAACAGAGTGAATGGTGCGATGGGAAAGCTACTCGGGAGCCGGCACTTAAGCCATAAGGCGCAGCTGGCCATACATAACGAAGTTCTTGTCCCAACGCTGTTATATGGTAGCGAGAGCTGGGTATGTAAGAAGGAGAATGAAAGTAGGATAAATGCGGTAGAAATGCGACCTCTGCGGAAGATGTGCGGAGTGAAGCTGACCGACCGCATTAGCAACAGCGTAGTAAGACAGCGAGTAGGTATGAAAGATAGTATCGGTGTAAAGATGAGAAAGGGCATGCTCCGTTGGTTCGGGCTTATAGAAAGAATGCCAGAGGAAAGAATGACAAAACAGATATACAATGTGAAAGTGGAAGGATGCAGGTACCGGGGAAGACCTAGACTATCTTACCACGACCTAATAAACCGAGTCTTATCTGATGGAAAAGTCAAGAGTCTCCGTAACCGGCGAGCGTGTATGAGACGAACTATGAGAGTCGAGGAAGCCAGAGAGGTATGTAAGGAGAGAACCTGTTGGAACTCTGTACTCTCTGCCTACCCCGCAAGGGATCTGGCGTGAGGTTATAGATAGATAGATAGATAGATTTGAACATAGACTTACATTGTATTTATTTGTGCAAATAACTTACATGTTATTCTAATGAACATAATAACTATATCACTGTAAAGTTTCATCAACATCCGTTCAGTAGTTCTTGCGTGAAAGAGTAACAGACTTCTGTATACATCTCCATAAACTTTTACATTCCACTCCTATCAGTCGCTTCAGCCGCTTGCGGCATATTCTCACCGACCGTCCCGATGCCCTTACTTCCCTTTCTCGGATACAGATACCGCACACAGGATCAGACACTAACATCGCCGGCGAACTCAAACTCAAATAAATTATTTTGTATAAGCCCTGCGGGGCGCTTACAAATAGTCAATAAACTTTTTTTTAATCTAATTTAACTACTAATCAACCACCGGTTTGGAACACGAACTCCTCTGAGAAGATCCAGCGAAGAAACTCAGCGGGCTTGTCTTTTTTATTTAATTCTCTTTCTCTTTTGTTCTTTATATTTTTTTTAATCATATTGTGTGGATACAATTTTTAGGTTAGAATTAAATAGGTTACGATCTAGTTCCAGTGTGATGGTGTTCGACTGAGATATAGGACTAATAATGTTATTTATAAAAAGTGTCTAAAGGATTTCAGATGGACCAATCCCCACAAGCACCTGTTCACAAGTATGACTTCTGGAACAGTCATCACTCCCCTTGACCATATTGGAGGGAAGGGAGTGCCCCGCACCAGACTGCCACCGCAAGCAGAGACATTATAGTGAGCATGACCAAACCAGAACCCCAAAGACGGTGGTCAGATTGGGTCTACAAAACAGCAATACCACAAGCTCTTTCACGCTATGTTTTAACATTGACGTAATTCCAAGAGAAAAATAAATAGCAACCCTAAATAATATGACACGTCAATCCAAACGCGGTCTTATCTTCTATGTAATCCGAGATTTTGTAATATACTCTCTTACATAATATAGCCTTAATGATGGTTTTAAATTTATTCATTGGCAAATCTCAAATATCGTGGGGAGGTTTGTTATAAAAACATATACACTGTATGAATTCTCATGAACGAATTGCTAATTCTCTGGAGACGCGTGACATGTACAGCAAGATTATTTCAATTCTGAGTATATACAGTAGGGATGACACTTAATTTTTCAAACTTATCGATTCTTTCTCGTAAATAACAAGTTTTCATATATATAAATTGGGATATAACAGTTAGAATGTTTATTTCCTTATATTTATCTTTAAGAGATTCTTTAGGAGCTAGATTGTATATGGCACTAATGCTCTTCTCTTCTGCAGTATAAATATAGTAATAATGTCTGCAGAGCTCCCCCAAAGCAAAATTTCATAAGACATGATACTATGAAAATAACTGTAATAAACGATTCTGCCGTTTCAACATCGGTTAGGAGTCTAATTCTTTTAACTGCATATGCTGCCGAACTTAACTAGATAATTTAGGAATATGTTCATCCCATTGTAATTTAGTATCTATGTCAGAGTGCGAGGACGAAGAATCCTTTGCCACCACGGCTAGACACCTAGTATATGTCCTCCCCTATAGCGAATGCTCAAGCCGAGGCCGTTCCACCTCGAGGCGCCCTCGAGCTAGTTGCCCCCTTGCCCTTCTGGCTCGAGCGTAGTGGTTGCACGCTCACCCTCTTATCCGGTGAAACTATAAAGACCGTGTGGCCAACAACATAGATTTAACTTTCGGTACCTATTTTAAAAAAAAACGTAGATTTGATTTTAGGTATCTATTTTCTAACATAGATTTAATTTTAGGTATCTATTTAAAAAAAAAACGTAGCAATCGACGAATCCAACTCGGCTGGGCAGCGTTCGGGAAACTGCGCAACATCTTATCCAAAATACCTCAGTGCCTAAAGACTAAAGTTTTAGTCAATGTGTGTTACCAGTGATGATATATGGATCAGAGACGTGGTCTCTTACTATAGGTCCCATAAAAAAGCTCAGAGTTGCTCAGCGAGCTATGGAGAGAGCTATGCTCGGCGTTTCTTTATGCGATCGAATCAGGAAAAGGAGATTCGTAGAAGAACCAAGGTCACCGACAAAGCCCTTAAGAGTAGCAAGCTGAAGTGGCAGTGAGCGGGCCACATAGCGCGAAGATTGGACGGGCGTTGGGGCAGAAAGATTCTAGAGTGAAGACCACGTATTGGCAAGCGCAGCGTGGGACGACCACCTGCCAGATGGACCGACGATCTTCTGAAAATCGCAGGAAGTCGTTGGATGCAGGTGGCATCGGACCGGTTACGCTGGAAAGCGATTGGGGAGGCAATTGCGCTGTGGGTGCGTTTACAAACATGAAAATTCACATACATAAATACCCAGACCGGAACAAATAATTGTGGATCACACAAAGATTTGTCCCATGCGGGAATCGAACCCGCGACTATTAGATACAGCGGGTGGAGCGGCTCTTAACCACTGCACTTAATCGTCCGTCAATTTGTATAACCAGTATTTGTATGAAGTTCTGAGGCTAACACGAAACTTCGATAGATCATTAGATAGAAAAATCGCACTGTATCTTACACGAGATTCACACCCAGGAATAAGCGGTAGCCAGCCTTACTTTACGCTACTAGACCAACGAGACAGTCACCAATCACGTTTTTTTTTATTTCCATTTGGACAGTTCGACAAAGTAAGTTATCAAGGCACCATAAGCACTTGTCTGGTGAAGCTGTAAAGGCCCCGCGGCCAACAGCGTAGATAATTCCCACACACACACACACACACACGCACACACGCACGCACCTACGCACGCACGCACGCATGCACGCACAAAAGTATCATAAGTTATCATAACCTGTGAGACAAAATCATTGGATAAGTAAGATAGCATACTTCCACACAACCACAACACATGTGGTTGAAATGCATACCTATTCAAATATCGCCCTTCACATTTCACGGCTGCCTAAAGAACTTTGACCTGTTATATGTCACGTGGTTTGTATCGAACAAGCATTTGTGATATAATGTTGGTATTGTGGCACAAGGTGCGACTAGCGATCACAAAGTCCTTGGTTCAAAGTGTTATTAATAATATCCGCCTTTACTGCCCACTGCTGGGCAAAGGCCTTCGCACAAATCAAGGTGAAAGAGATTAGGTTATACTCCAGCACGCGGAACCAGTGTGGATTGATGGAGGCTGTTTTGTAGCCACCTGCTGTTGGAACTTATCCAGCGGCCTATAAGGCTTCCAAATCGGCTTAACGACTACCACATTCAGTGGTAACCGGGACCAACGGCTTAGCGTGCCTTCCGAAGCACGGAGACGCTTGAATATGAAAATGCCACAAACGGTCACCCATCTCAGGCCGACCGAGTAAAACGCTGCTTAACCTTGGTGATCGGTAAGAATACCGCGGTCGCACAGAGCTACGAGAGCCTCTGACCGCCTCAGTATTTACATGCTTATTCATAATGTTATTGAAGTTTTTATGTAGAAAAATATTTCCTGGCCTGTATAAAAATTATCTCGCCCCTTATTATATTGGGACTTAACATCGGCGAAATATTGGCGTACATATTGCACCACTCCTATACAAGGTGTAACATAATAAACACAAGACCTGTAAGTAGTTTATTCCGAATTGGCAACTGATTCGATCCGTTTTTATTTTATGATACACTTTTGTGAATGAGCAAAATGTTGTAGCTGCTTTATTAAATAAAATAAAATTTAAATTCAAATTTAAAGCAACACGACGATGTTTAATGCTTTTCTAAAGCATATTCCTCCTATACATAAGTACAGGATTCGCGGTTAATTGGGATACCAAATTTCGTAAAGAAACGTGTCAATGACTTATTAAATTCGAATTTCAATGAGTTATTACCTTTTTTTTAAGTGCCGATCTCCTAAGTTTGGCTTTCGTATAAGCAGTAATCTAATTGGGGTGTCTGTGGTTTTGTATCATTTACTTTACATCTTGTATAAATACCGTAATTATATTATTTATATTATTAGGTATTAGTATATTTGTAATAATCAATAAGTAAGTACATACGTAATTAAGGTTTGATTAAAACCAATACAGAGTAATTTTAAGTCTAAAATCTGCATAAAATGCATATAATAAATAGTATCACTCACGAAACATATTAAGCTATACATATCTGATACAAATTTACATTATAATTTACACTATTTACATGCTTTATTAATTAGCTGAAATTTTAGTAAAAATTAAATTGATTATTTAAAAAATATAACATTGCAAGCATAGATGGCCTAGTGGTTAGACCGTTGGACTGCAAAGTCAGAATTCTCGGGTGTAAACCCAGGCACGCACCTCTGTCTTTTCGAAAGCATGTGCACCAAAGCATGTGAAGCACCTCACTGGGCTATGTGGTGGACTAGGGCCTAAACCCCCTCAGGTTGAGAGAAGGCCCGTGCCCAACGCGCAGACAGTTTCTTTACAGGGCTAATATTATAATTATAACATTGATGACGATGCTCACTAGGTCTTGGGTTCGCTGGGTAAGCTTGACATAATGATAGTAGGCTCGTCCCATATTACACTGGGACCTTACGTTGTCGACACACCGGTTTTTAATGGGCGTACCTTTAGAAGGCTTCCTTAAGGGCCTGTCGCGATCGACCATCTATCGACCGGGAAAGTGGCGATGACGCAGATACTTTACAAATAAACGACGTTAGTACATAAACAAAAAAAAAACACCATCACGCCTATATTCCCCAGAGGGGGTGGCAGAGGTGTACTGAGTACACCCACGTTTCGTCGACGATGTTAGGTCCCATGTAATAGGGGGCGAGCCTATTGCAATATACCGGGCACAATTCCAGACTCCGGACTCATACTGGGAATTTTTCGTTAGAAAAACTACATTTGTCCGACCTAGGATTTGAACCCAGGACCTCGTGATCACAAAGCGATTCGCTTTGCCACTAGACCAATGAGGCAGTCAACAAATGTTATTATTTACTAAAAACTACACTATCAAATAAAAAACTACTTTACAAAATTATAGCAAATAATTATTCGCAATTTGTTAAGTAAATTCTATTGACTGGTTCTTTAGTGTTACGCGTTGGATTTGGAAAATTTAAAGCAATAGAGAGAACTTTAGATTTATTTTCTATCGAGAAAATTTCGTTTGATCATGTATCCCGTTCACCAGTTTCTAAAATGTAGAGTCAAAAATCATAATTCTCAACATTAAATCAAAATCAAAAGGTTTTTATTCATGTAAACCAAAAAGCACTTATAATTTGTCAACAACAAATTTGTCATTCGAAAAGTCATTTCTGTGGAGAAGAAGTGCAAGCATCCCTATGGTTACTTTTGAGTTTTACAATTATTTTTGTATACATTGCATTCATGGGATATGGGAGAATAGTGCAGAACTAGCTAAATATATGTGCTTTAGTATACATTAAACAGAGGTGTACTTAGATTCATGGTATCAGCCAGTGTCTACATAATCCTCTCATTTACAAAATAGAGACTACGTAAAGGTATAGGCAAGGAAATAAAGGGTTACTATAACATATGTAAAGAGTGTGTCATAGCTGTGTGATGTCGAATGAGACAAAATGTAAGATTACTACGGTACATGATTTATCAGTCAAAGTTTCAATCTCAAATAAGTCTGAATCTCTTTTTGAAGAGCATGGTGTACAAACACGTTTTATGGCGTTTGCAAGGGGCTGCCTATAAGGCTTCCAAATCGGCTTAACGACTACCACATTCAGTGGTAACCGGGACCAACGGCTTAACGTGCCTTCCGAAGCATGGAGACGCTTGAATATGAAAATACCACAAACGGTCACCCATCTCAGGCCGACCGAGTCGAACGCTGCTTAACCTTGGTGATCGGTAAGTACACCGCGGTTGCATAGAGCTACGAGCGCCTCTGACCGCCTCAGTATTTACATGCTTATTCATAATGTTATTGAAGTTTTTATATAGAAAAATTCTTCCTGCCCAGTATAAAAATTATCTCGCCCCTTATTATATTGGGACTTAACATCGGCGAAATATTGGCGTACATATTGCACCACTACTATACAAGGTGTAACATAATTAACACAAGACCATGTAGAATGGTGTACAAAACACGTTTTTATGGCAGTTGCAAGGGGCTGCCTTGGTAATCGCTAAGGAATCTGCCGGACCGTACGCTAAAAGCGAATCATCGTTCTCAAGTAATTTGCATCAAATCACGCGAACTGTCGCAAGATGATACCGTACAGATAATACCCACATACAGCAAATACATAGCAATTTTATGATTAATAACACGTACATAAACTGGTACAAGGCTCTTAATAAAACGGTACCGAACAGTTGCGAAATCGTGCGAGCTAGGATTGTTAGTATATTAAACAATTTATCAAATTGTTTTGCTACTATATAGATATATGGCCAAATTAAATAAATGAATATCGGTCAGGCCCGAAATGAGAAACGAAAAGTAAAGTACATCTATACATATGTATATATATATATACAAGGTGTAACATAATAAACGCAAGACCTCAGACACCCCGATTAGAGAATTGCTTTATAAATTCAAAACGAAAACCAGATTTTCAAATTTAATGCTTTTTACCCCTTTTTTAAGCACTTTTATACCCCAATTCACAATGAAACTTGAACGTGTACGTATGCGTTTTGAGAAATACGTTTTAGGAATGCATTTGAAATCTCCATATTGCTTTGAATCAATACTAAATTTAGTTTGCTATAGCGCACTGAAGCAGTAAAATCATTAACAGAAAAAAAAATGTAAGATACATTAAAAATTGTTGGAATCAATCTCTCAGGTCTTGCGTTTATTATGTTACAGCTTGTATATATATATATAGAAAATACAACACAAAAATGTACTGAAAGGACTGTTTTTGCTCGCAGGGTAAAACGAGAGGTAATACTTAGACTCCTACCGGCTAAAACCCCACCCACGTACATCAGCTCGTCTCTGTGGCTCGGGTTACAGAAATAAGTAAGCAACCATCCGCGACCCGCCAAGAGCCGTCCACTTTTGTGGACACCCACTTCTAACAGAACCACTCTTTGCACACTACTTTTTTTATTTTTTAAACGTATCCCCACACTAGGATTTATTCCTCTGTCGTGGGTGCGTTTACAAACATTCGAACAATTGAAACAAATAATTGTGGATCAAATATTTAGGGGTCACCCTGAACAGTACCATGTCCTTCGGCCCGCACATCAAGCGGGTCCGTCACCGAGCATCCTTAGTGCTCGGTCGTCTCCATCCGTTAATCTGCAAGCGGAGTAAAATGTCCCTTAGAAATAAGGTGACGCTTTACAAAACTTGCGTTCGTCCCATCATGACTTATGTGTGTGTTGTGTTTGGGCATTCGGCCCCCTCTCACATCGACAGACTTCAAGTGGTTCAAAACCGCTTCCTCCGTAAAGCCGTAGGAGCCCCATGGTTCGTACGGAACGTCGACCTCCACTCCGATCTAGGTCTCGAACCTATTCGCGCCTTTATTAAAAAGGCGTCAACACGTCACTTCGCGAACGCATCTACCCATGCGAATCCGTTAATCGTAGCCACCGCCGACTACGATCTCCCCCCCGACCCCTGCCGCCACCGCCGGCCGCGACATGTTCTCACCGACCCCCCCGATGCTTTGTCATCCCTTGTTTCCGCTCAGAATACGGGCGACGACGACGTAGTAGTAGTAGATCCCCTCCCATAGCCGGCGGTTGACCGGTGCACTTAGTAGTGCACCCGTACCCCTACAGCGACTGTCCCAACCGAGGGCGCCTCGAACCCGGGAACCCGGGACTATTAGACACAGTGAGCGGAGCGGCTAAAGCTCTTAACCACTGCGCTAAATCATCCGCCTAACTTAAGGGGCGTGTCGGGAGCACATGGCTGGCACTTCCTTCTCGATGGCCGGCTTTTATGCGTAGGCAATAGACAGTTCCCCTTTCCATCTCCTGCAGACCCTAATCAAAGCAACGTAAGGCATAAGCACGCTATCAGCGCCTTAATCAACGGCAATAAAGGGGATCGGCCAGAGGGTCTGCCTGTACTAAGAAAGACCTGGACTATCTTCCCATGATCATATAGACTGTGTCTTATCCGAAGGGTTAGTCATGCTCCCTAAAATGTCTTTGCTAGTGGCGGCTCTGTGGAGCGAGTCACTCTAATATGGTCGAAGAGAGTAATGGCTGCTTCTCAAGTTATACGCATGAACGGGTGCTGCTGGTGAAGACTGGTCCGTCCTCTATCCTTCGACTAATTAAATCTGTAGTTCTGTTGAACTTTGACTCGTTCGGCATCACACTGAAGCTATAACCAAGTATTTTGTTCGCCCTCTTTACATATTTTATATTAAGCAGTTTATTTTTCTTTTTATTATTGGTAGTTTTTTATTTTCAATAATAATATACCTTTACAAAATCTTTATTTTGTAAATGAGAGGACTGTGCATGTGCAGACACTGATTGTAACCATGCGTGTAAGTAAATTTACGTTTAATGTACTATACTTTAGCCCATCTACTTAACTCATACTGCATTGTTCTCCCATACCCCATATGAACGCAACGGGTCGTAGTCTTGGCTTTTTTTTATTAAGATTTTAGCCCCACACTAGGATTTATTCCTGTGTCGTGGGTGCGTTTACAAACATGAAAATTCACATACACAAATACCCAGACTGGAACAAATAATTGTGGATCACACAAAGATTTGTCCCGTGCGGGAATCGAACCCGCGACTATTAGACACAGTGGACGCAGCGGCTGAAGCTCTTAACCACTGCGCTAAATCTTCCGCCAAAGTAATCGCAAACTTTTTCTTTTTTGAATTTTAAGTCAATAAAAAACTTTTGATTTTAAGAGTCTCTGTACCAGGCGTGCCTGCATAAAACGAACTATGGCGATGAAAGAAGAGAGGTCTGTAAGAATAGAATCTGTTAGAACTGTGTACTCTGGCTACTCCTTAGGGATCTAACGTAATAATTTAGACTACAAAATGCAACATACCAGGAAGATGTACTCAAAAGTTACCACATACACGTAATCTAATCTAAGGTACACAAAATAAATACAGTTGACCTTAATGATATCATATTAAACTAAAAAAGGTAATACGGTAATCTCAAAACTGTCTCGAATTGCACTTTTTGTGTGTACAGTTATGCATTATTTTTGATTAATCCGATTTTCAGGTGAAGCAGGAATATATGATTATGAATCCGAAAATTCACTCTTAGTATTATATTTTAGGAGTTATTTCTAAAACTTGTATTGATCTCTTAGTCTGCCTTGGTAGACTGCCTAATTGGTCTAGTGGCGAATAACGTGCTTTGCGATCACGAGGTCCTGGGTTAAAATCAGTCCGGAGTCTGGAATTGTGCCCAGTATATGACAATTGACTCGCTCCCTATTACATGTGAAGCGGCCTTTCACTTTCTTCAAAGGCCCGGGACAGTATCCCGCTGTTGCCGACCCAACTTCGTCGACCCTGCGTGGGTAAAAAGAAGAGACACGTTCACTTCTATACTCCTTTATTTTCCTCAGCACAACACAAGTCTTGATTCCGCAACTCGACTACCAATTTCATCATGTGTGTGTGAATGATGTACGCTGTTGGCCGCGAGGCCTTTACAGCTTCACCGGATTTAAAGGCGAGCGTGCAACCACTACGCTCTAGCCAGCCAGAAGGGCAAGAGGCGACATACTCGAGGGGCCCTAGTGTGTGTGAATGATGTACGCTATTGGCCGCGAGGCCTTTACAGCTTCACCGGATTTAAAGGCGAGCGTGCAACCACTACGCTCGAGCCAGCCAGAAGGGCAAGAGGCGACATACTCGAGGGCGCCTCGAAGAGGCTCGCTCGGTTAGGACAGTCGTGTGTGTGTGTGAATGATGTACGCTGTTGGCCGCGAGGCCTTTACAGCTTCACCGGACTTAAAGGCGAGCGTGCAACCACTACGCTCTAGCCAGCCAGAAGGGCAAGAGGCGACATACTCGAGGGCGCCTCGAAGAGGCGCCCTCGGTTGGGACAGTCGCTGTAGGGGGACGGGTGCACTACTAAGTGCACCGGTCAACCGCCGGCTATGGGAGGGGATTTACTACTACGTCGTCGTCGTCGCCCGTATTCTGAGCGGAAAGAAGGGATGACAAAGCATCGGGGGGGTCGGTGAGAACATGTCGCGGCCGGCGGTGGCAGCAGGGGTCGGGGGGGGGGGGGGGGGAGATCGTAGTCGGCGGTGGCTACGATTAACGGATTCGCATGGGTAGATGCGTTCGCGAAGTGACGTGTTGACGCCTTTTTAATAAAGGCGCGAATAGGTTCGAGACCTAGATCGGAGTGGAGGTCGACGTTCCGTACGAACCAGGGGGCTCCTACGGCTTTACGGAGGAAGCGGTTTTGAACCACTTGGAGTTTATCGATGTGAGACATCGACATTTTACTTCGCTTGCAGATTAACGAATGGAGACGACCGAGCACAAATGATGCTCGGTGACGGACCCGCTTGATGTGCGGGCCGAAGGACATGGTACTGTTCAGGGTGACCCCTAGATATTTGACCTCTTTGACCCAGGGAATGGGTCGGTCGAACATGGTCACTTGGCCGAGATTACTTCTAGGGTGGCGCAGGGAGTGGAGCGGGGTGGCACCTCTGGAGAAGAACACCGCAGCGCTCTTGTCCGGGTTCACCTCAATACGCCACTTCCTGAACCAATTCCCTAGGGAATTGGCGGATGCCTGAAGGTGTCTGGTAATGAAACCCTTATTCCTATGCGAGACGTAGAGAGCGGTATCATCCGCGAATAGGGCTAGATGGTTGGGACAGTCGCTGTAGGGGTACGGGTGCACTACTAAGTGCACCGGTCAACCGCCGGCTATGGGAGGGGATCTACTACTACTACGTCGTCGTCGCCCGTATTCTGAATGGAAAGAAGGGATGACAAAGCATCGGGGGGGGTCGGTGAGAACATGTCGCGGCCGGCGGTGGCGGCAGGGGTCGGGGGGGAGATCGTAGTTGGCGGTGGCTACAATTAACGATTCGCATGGGTAGATGCGTTCGCGAAGTGACGTGTTGACGCCTTTTTAATAAAGGCACGAATAGGTTCGAGACCTAGATCGGAGTGGAGGTCGACGTTCCGTACGAACCATGGGGCTCCTACGGCTTTACGGAGGAAGCGGTTTTGAACCACTTGAAGTCTGTCGATGTGAGAGGGGGCCGAATGCCCAAACACAACACACGCATAAGTCATGATGGGACGAACGCAAGTTTTGTAAAGCGTCACCTTATTTCTAAGGGACATTTTACTCCGCTTGCAGATTAACGGATGGAGACGACCGAGCACAAAGGATGCTCGGTGACGGACCCGCTTGATGTGCGGGCCGAAGGACATGGTACTGTTCAGGGTGACCCCTAAATATTTGACCTGTTTGACCCAGGGAATGGGTCGGTCGAACTTGGTCACTTGACCTCGGTTCCTTCCGGGGTGGCGCAGAGAGCGGCGCGAAGTTGAACCTCTGGAGAAGAGCACCGCCGCGCTCTTGTCCGGGTTCACCTCGATTCACCACTTCCTGAACCATTCCCCTAGGTTATTGGCGGTGGCCTGAAGTCTCGAAGTGATAATGCCTTTGCTCCTACTGGAGAAATAGAGAGCGGTATCATCCGCGAATAAGGCCAGTTTAGCATCACCCGAACGAGGGATGTTGTTCGTGTAAAGGCTAAACAGGAGCGGAGAGAGAGCTAAGCCCTGTGGGACTCCAGCACTGATGGAGTGGGAAGTGGAGCGCGTCATTTCGACGCGATAACGGAAGGCGCGATTCGACAAAAAGTCTCGTAAGATGAGCACGAGTCTGTCCGGCACACCCAATTGGTAGAGCTTGTAGATCAAGCCGTTGTGCCAGACTTTGTCGAATGCCTTCGCGACATCTAGGAAGAGGGCGCCCGTGTAGATGGGTTTGGCCCGTGCACTGGCTCTCGAGGGAGTCGGCGAGAGGCTCGGCCTTTTCGTCGTCGTCGAAGGCTGGGGGTGCGCCTGAAGGGCGGGACAGCGGGGGCATGCCAGTCGTGGAGTCGGATTTGAGGCTACGCGCCAGCTGCCAGTAGGCCAGAGGCGATGGCACGATACCCTCTAGGAAGTCACCCCACCGTTCCTCCCGGACCTCCGCGACACGACGCTTTACCTCTCGTTGTAAAGCGCGCATCCGGGCCCGATTGGCTTCGGTGGGGTAAGGGTCGTACGCTCGGATAGAGGCATTCTTGGAACGATAGAGGCATTCTTGGAACTCGAGGGGCCCTAAATCACCGGCTTACTTAGCTAACCCGAGACTATACCGAGCAGAGAGCCGCGCCCTCGGCTCTTTGGGAGCACACAATTTTTACTACGACTGCGCGACATTTTTTCTGATTCTCATTCAGTCAGGGTATAATCTCGGGTAAACTTTACATATCTATATTTACGGTGGCATTCTTTGTATAAAAACATAAAAATATTAATAACTCTAGGCACATATTTTGTATAATCGCAAAATCAGTGCGAAAAACATTACAACTGTGCCCAATTTCCACTCGTTAATTGTAACTTATTCCTAAATCTTATACGCTACGGGGCGGATTCTTATCACCTATTATACATATAAACTAATCCTATCGCAATTATATAATCATGATTCAATTCCTATGGCAACATCGCGGACACGTCAAGTTATATACGTAAGTCATAAAAGAATCTATTCGGTCCTGTCGCCGACAACATGGGACCTAACATCGTCGGCGAAAAGTGGGTGTTACATAATACACCTCTGCAACCCCCGCTTGGGGAATATAGGCGTGACGGTTTGTGTTGTAACCCTTAGTGAATACTTATAACATGAAATAAAACTATTTTACAGATTTTCAGGCGGTTTTGATTTTTAAGTTCCCAACGTTTCGAGTGCTTTGCAGCACCCATGGTCACGGGAGGGACAGAGGTAATAGACGTCATAGGTAGGTAGGTAGGTGACAAAGTGATTTTTTAACGAGTTCAAGGAACGAACGAGCTTCTCAATTCGTTTTTATGTATGTTCGGGCATAACCTCTTCGTTTACGAACCGATCTTGATGATACTTTTTGCGTTGAGTTAAGTATAGCTACGGAATGGTTCCATTTTAATTTCATTGGTAATGGACTTTAGAGATATACCAAGGATCTCCTTAACGACAAGCAGCTCGAATATGTATGTAAATTGGGTAATATGTCAATTCTGTTAGTGCCTTATTAGCTGAGCCGAATAATATAGGTATTTTAACAGTAATTACTAATCACTTAAAATTGTAAAATATTTTACTTTAAATAAAGGGAAACCGAGAACAAGGAATGTAAAACCGACTTAATTTTTTTTTTAAGTCGGTGCCAAGTTGTTGACTTTACCCACAGCCTAGCATTGAACTCTGTTTCCCATTTTTTAAGTTAATTATTTAATAATAGTACCTATTTATTTATAGGTTAATTGCCTTATTTTATCTGAAAACAAATTCCCCGACTGGCTAGCCTTGCTATTAAGGACTGCCGGGAAACTTAAATTGTTAATTGTCTAAAATATAAAAGCAATTATATAATTACTGACGCTACAGGAAAAAACTAATACTTAAACTTATCCTTATATGTCCACAAAGAAGTAGATGCAGGCGTATAAAGAACGACGACGATACGATCCATCTATTCTGACATGTGATCATTCTGACTGGACATTTGGAAAATTCTAAGGATAAAATAAATTCTATCCATATATATCACCACACCAGACCCCTTGCGGTATTTATTCAGTAATATTACCTCATGATATTGTATTCAGTTCCACCACAAATCTTGGACCACCAATATTTGTCGACAATTTTCTTCGTCTGTCATCGTCGCTCGTCTGTAAAACCCTAAAGTTTATTTATTCATGTAAATTAACTTAGTCACAACACGTAATACCTACTTTTGTCGAACAAAACAAAAACTTTGAATTTTGAATACCATTTTTTTGTCCCCAATCCAGACTAGACCTGACTCCACTTAAATGGACATTTCGGTTATTATTAAAAGCCAAATCGTGACATCCGCATTCATTACGAATGCAATGTAGCCATTAAATGGTAAACCAATAACTGGTAAAAAACTCCGTGATCAGTAAAAATCTATCGTTTCATATGTAAATTGATTTAGTGGACCGTGAAATAAAAATGTAGAGACGAAAATCAATCAAAGTTGACCTTAATGATTCATTTTGGGTTATGTATCATGAACTTGGATTCTTGTATGATTTTTCATCCTTCTTTTGTAGTTTAATACAGGGTAATTTGGAATTGGGGCATGCTGGAGTTATAACATTTATACGTCAATCTAAATCCCACTAATCCTAACCCTATTGCTAATAATTATAAATGTGAAAATTAATTGACGGACGATTTAGCGCAGTGGTTAAGGGCTTAGCCCGCCCCGCCCACTGTGTCTAATAGTCGCGGGTTCGATTCCCGCACGGGACAAATCTTTGTGTGATCCACAATTATTTGTTCCGGTCTGGGCATTTGTGTTTGTGAATTTTCATGTTTGTAAACGCACCCACGACACAGGAATTAATCCTAGTGTGGGGCAAAGTTTAAAAAAAAAAAAAAAAAAAAGTACCTCGTTGGTCTGGTGGCAAAGCGCATCGCTTTGTGATCACGAGGTCCTGGGTTCAAATCCTAGGTCGGACAAATGTAGTTTTTCTAACGAAAAAATCCCAGTATGAGTCCGGAGTCTGGAATTGCGCCCGGTATACGGCAATAGGCTCGCCCCCTATTACATGGGACCTAACATCTTCGGCGAAACGTGGGTGTACTCAGTACACCTCTGCCACCCCCTCTGGGAAATATAAGCGTGACGGTGTGTGAAAATTTGAATGTTTAGATGTTAGTATGTTTTGATATTTATTACTGAATCACGCAAAAATGGCTGTACGGATTTGGATGAAATTTGGCACACAGATAGTTCATTACCTAGATTAACACAAAGGAATTTTTTTACCCCGGAAGCATATGAGGTGCCTCATTCAAATCAACGCGGACGAAGCCGCGAGCAGAAATTAGTATTATAGATGTGAAAATTTGTATGTTTGTTACTCAATCATGCGAAAAGGGCTAAATGGATTTGGATCAAATCTGGCACACGGTTGGTTTATTACCCGAATTAACACGTAGGAACCTTTTTAATTCCGGAAATACGTTAGGTTCCTGTCTAAAGTCATCGCGGACGAAGTCGCTGGCAGATAATAATAATAATACACTTTATTGTACACCAAAAAATCAATACAAGAAACAAATTTAATACAAAAACAGTATAAATGGCGGTCTTATCAATTACAGCAATTTCTTCCAGACAACCGTTGGAAGGAAAACAAATAAAAATAAAAAGGGCAATTGGTGGCGTACACTATTGATGATCATTTACATTACATACATATATAATATAAACCTAGTCATATATATACAGACATTACAACATACACTATTACAATATACAGATACTAGTAATCAAAACGTATTTTTTTCTACAATTGTTTATTTTTCGTGTGTGCGTTTTTTACTTTCGCATACGAGCTTACTTAATCAGCTCATAAATTTGTATTATATACTAAAAAAAAATTTGCAAAATAATTAAAATTTATCAGAAAAAAGTTGTTTAAACTGATGTATGAGTGCAACACCTTTAAGCATACCCTAATTCAAATTGTGGGTGTACATAATACACCTCTACCACCATCACTTGGTGTCCAAAGCGGGATGCTGCATATTTCGTCTATAGGTATCTGATAACTATGAGAGTGGAGGAAGCCAGAGAAGTCTGTAAGGAAAGAACCTGTTGGAACTCTGTACTCTCTACCTACCCCGCAAGGGTTATGGCGTGATGATATAGATAAATAGATAATATTAATCGTTAAAATCTTCTGTGGTTGAATGTTTGAATTATTGATCTGTATGTTTTATACAAACAAAAAAATTCTCTGCGCAAAGGACCTGACGTGATGATATATACAGATTTCACACAAGCAATCGAGTTATAATCTATCCTTGAACACACTTGCTAAGAATCTGATGTTACTAAATAATCGTTACAAATAGCAGGCATAACATTTTAATAACATTATTTCCATAACAAGACTTTAATATGAACTAATGAAGAAATAATCATATAATAAGACCAAAGGCCACTAGCCGAAGTGATAAAAATACTATAGTCTCTGTGTGTTTGAATGATCAAAGCTTTTGGCCGCGGGGTCCTCACAGCTACACCGGACAATAGAGCGAATGTGCCACAACTACGCTCCAGCCGGAAGAACAAAGGGGAAACTAGCTCAAGGGTACCTCAAGGAGGAACGACCTCGGCTTGGGCAGTCGCTATGGGCGAGGGCATATGCTAAACCGGAACCGCAAAGGGGAACTAGCTCAAAGGCGCCTGAGAAGGAACGGCCTCGGCTTGCGCTTTCGCTATTGGCGAGGGCATACACTAAACCGGAAGCGCAAGGGGGCAACTAGCTCATGGGCGCCTCAAGGAAGAACGGCCTTGGCTTGGGCTGTCGCGATGGGCTAGGGGATATAATAAGCCGGAAGCGTAAGGGGGCAAAAAGCTCAAGGGCGCCTCAAGGAGAAATGGCTTCGGCTTGGGTTGTCGCTATGGCATACTCTAAGCCGGAAGCGCAAGGGGGCAACTAGCTCAAGGGCGCCTCAAGGAGAAAGGGCCTCGGCTTGGGTTGTCGCTATGAGCGTGGGCATATACTAAGCCGGCAGCGCAAGGGGGAACTAGCTCAAGGGCGCCCAAGGAGGAACGGCCTCGGCTTGCTGCTGCGGGCTGTCGCTATGGGCGAGGGCATATACTAAGCTGTTAACACCAAGCGTAAAAGAGGGCAACTAACTTAAGGGCACCTCAAGGAGGAACAGTCTCGGCTTGGGTTGTCGCTGTGAGTGAGGGCATATACCTAGCCGATAGTGCAAGGGGGCAACTAGCTCAAGAGCGCCTCAAGGAGAAACGTACTCGGTTTGGGCTGTCGCTGTGGCCGAGGGCATATACTAGACCGGAAGCGCAAGGGGTTAACTAGCTCAAGGGCGCATCAAGGAGGTACGGCATCGGCGTAACCTGGTTATCTCGCCATGGTACTCTGCACCGGCCGGCGGGTAAGAGATTGTTCGGGCTCACCGGCGAGGTCGGTATCCAATTCTGTACGCTGAACTTATATCCGAAAAAAATTGAAGTAAAAGTAAGTAAGTCACTATCATACCGAATCGACTGTCGCAAACCATTAAAAATATCACTGTCTCGCCTATATTCCCCAAACGATAGTGACAGAGGTGTACTGTGTACACCTACATTTCAGCGACCATGTTTTGTCCCAATATAATAGAGAGAGAGCCTATTCCCATGGGTGGATTACGATAACGATTCATCGATTGAAAAACCACACTGTCAGACCTGGAATACGAACCCAGGACCTCGTGATCACTATGCACATTATACTCCACTAGATCAAAGACTTAAATATGACTTCATCTTTATATAATCGATTTTGCGCCTACGCATGAAGCTACAAACACTGCATTACCATCCTACGGGTGGCAGGTCTCAGCGATAAGCGTGAGAGCAGGAATGTGTGGCCGGCCCTAGATATCGTCTCTGCGGGTTTCTTTGGTAGGTACAAAAAACATCGCAGTGGGACGTACGATATAGTTTAGGATGTATTTCTGATTTTTCCTGTGAAAAACCCTCGATGTTAATAGAGACTACACACAGCGTTTTAGGGCTGGACTGGTGGTGTTTGCGGTAAAGGGTTTGGCCAATCACCATAGGGTTGCCGATTATTACCAAGATGCGCCGGACGTACAGGGGCTTATAAGATAAGTCACACGGAGGGGCTTATTCTGTGCACCCCGACATATAAATTTACTCTAGCAGCGTCTCACTACTACTAAGTAAGGAGTCTCGCCGCAAGTAATGCGGACATCAGGCCTGGAGCTGATATTCTCTGCTTGCGAATATACGTGCCCAGTGTGGAGTTCGTCCGCTCATACAAAGCTAGTGGATACAGCACCGATTGAAACATGCCGAATCATCACGGGATGTCTGTCCGTCCAGTCGGATTTATCAAATAAATACTTTCGTGTCCGTAAGCGTACAATATTGTAAGCTTTATTCCTTCCTATTTTATGTTTTTCTCGTTCATTCAGCTACACACTATAGGTACTTACAGTGAATATAATAGAGATATCCAACAAACATTCATAATAAATTAGAATGACTTGTCATAATTAGAAGTAGCTATTTATTAAAAATAACGATTTGTATTAATTTACCGTAGGGGTAAAGCAACAGATGTAAAATCAAGCGGTTAAAGGTTAGGATCTCTTTATTCTAATAATCGTATTTTATAACAATTTCAATAATTACACGGATTTACATGATAAATTATACACTCATTACACGGTCACTTAGAGTAAACAAATCTGATCAAAATAATAAGCTTGCAAACTACAAATTGCAAATTCTTTTATAATCACTGACACCAACACATTAATCATAGCTCATTAACGAGAAGAATCAATAGTTTGACATTAACATCGGTTTGACGGCCGTCGACGATGTACGGATTAAAAAATACACTACAATAAATAATAACTAGTGTAAAGATGAAAAATTACGAAACAGATATACAAAGCAAACGTGGAAGGTCTGTACCGGGGCGGACCTAGACTATTTTACTACGGTCAAACAGACCATGTCTTATTTGAAGGGCAAATCAAGAGTCTCCGTAAAGGAAGCGTTTACAAGACGGTCTATGAGAGTGGAGGAATCCAGAGGGCTTTGAAAGAAAAGACCCTGTTAAAAGTCTGTGCTTCCTACCAATCTCACAAAGAATCTGACGTGATGATATAGACGACGATAAAGAGACAAATCCGACGACAGATTGGATGGAGTAGTCGTAGGTTTCATGTAAACACGTAAAAAATCTTTATGTAACCCACAAATCTATGTTTTGGTAAGTATTTGCATATGTTAATTTTATTTTGTAAATGCACCATTAATAATTTAAATAGGTATCTGACACCAGGGATTAGGCAAGACGATGCAATATAAAAAACATCGATCTTTGGATCGATTCGAATCGAACGCACTAGAATCGATTTTCTATTAAATGGAGCATCTAAAGATCGATTCTCGATTAATCGATTCGAAGTCGATTGTAATGAATGTGCTGATTAAATGATAATACTTTTTTGAATCCTTCTGTTGATACCATTTTTGGATGCGTTGAATTTAGAGGTTATCAAATAGATCTATCTATCTATCTATCTATCTATCTATAACCTCACGCCAGATCCCTTGCGGGGTAGGCAGAGAGTACAGAGTTCCAATAGGTTCTTTCCTTACATACCTCTCTGGCTTCCTCGACTCTCATAGTTCGTCTCATACACGCTCGCCGGTTACGGAGACTCTTGACTTTCAAATAGATAACGGACGTTATTTTTTTTTAGTTTAGCACCTAGTATTTTGACCATACAATTGCTTTTAAATATTCTAAATACTTTATATACAGTACTTGAATATGTCACATCGTCGATTACTATTTTTATTATTGAAACGTAAATCGATCTGATTCAAGGGCCTTTAAAATCGATTCACCGAATCGATTCAGTGCTACAAATCGATCTTAAAAATCGATTGTTTGGCCCCAAAAAATCGATTTTTCGATTATTCGATTTTAAATCGACATGCCTACCAGGGATGACGTAAGAAAAAAATCCTATCAAACTTGCTACCTCGAAAGTAGACAGAACCAGATATATTACTAACTTTTAACCCTTAAGATTAACCTTTGATCGAAATGTTACAGAATAGCTTCAAATCTTGCGAAAATTTGTTAGGTTCTCTGAAATATCGAGGTTTCCGCAAAACGTTTTCCTTAGCTGTTAGCAAGTAATCGTTGCACAAGTATAGCCCACGCATAAATTTCAGCAAATTCTGAGGTGCAAATCGATATGCGAACCTCGAATCTAAGAGTTACTAAGCGCCAGTTCAACGACTTAGCTGAGAGCTTAGAGTACCATAATTTGAAAAAATATTGAACAAGTAAAACACCGTAACCCCTATTATTCACTAAGTGAAGTTTGTTTGATTTGTTTTTTTTAAACAGATCCCCACACTATTATTAATTCCTGTGTCGTGGGTGCGTTTACAAACATGAATATTCACATACCCAAATACCCAGACAGATAATTGTGGGTCACACAAAACTTTGTCCCGTGCGGGAATCGAACCCGCGACTGCGGTGGAGCGGCTTAAGCTGTTAACTACTGCGCCAAATCGTCCGTCAGTTTGCAGGAGTGTACTGTCAGTTTACGCCAACAATTATGGGTCCCAATTTTATAGTGGACTACTCTATTGCCATTCGGCCGTATAAAATTCAGATTTTCGATTACTACAGAAAAACAATCAATAAAAAAGAACAAATAATACTTTTTCTAACCTATATTTCGAACCCAATACCTGTTAATCGCTAGATACATCATATGCTACTAGAGTAGCAAGGCAATCTGCAAAAAAATATAAACAAATTGACCTGTCAATTTAATCCCAATTAAACAAATTCGCATACACGTAACGAGGTCGCAAGTACGAAGAGCTTAAACGAAATTTACATTATTAATATAAAATAATTCAAGCAGTCCTTGTGAACGATACACTTAACCTACAACCCGAAATGAACTCTAAAATGTTTGAGTCAAGGTTTCAAATCGGTTGTTGAAAGTGAAGGAACGTTGATCACCGAATGTGTATCGTCCAAAATATCGCACTGGGTATAAAACACGGCAGATGAACAGTTCAGTCACATTTCACTGCCTTCACCCTTAGAGGACACAAGCAAATATGGAATACGTTAGTAAATTTTGTGTTATCGTGTTTATATTTCAATTACATAACATTCGGTTAATCAGTGCTTCAGTAATTGTGTTTTGCATGTCATAATAATCTGTGTTTTTTCTCGGTAACCGGTGTTCGTGTGATTAGTTAATCGATAGTTTGGTTTATGGTATAATCGACCCATTACCGACGAAACGTAGGTTACGTTTTGGACGACATTATGCCAGCTTTTTTTAGTGGTGTATTTTTCAATTAATTTGGTTCATGGGTTCCTACATTGCGAATCTTTATCAATTTTAATAATTTAAAAGATTATTAAAGGAGGAAAAAATCTTAATAAAACAATTATAAAATAATAAATTCTTCGCCTCTAGCGTGAGATGTACAAACTACATTTTTTTGAAATACTATCAAGTGACTATTAATTTCATGGAACATACAATTGCAGACTAAAATTATTAGTTTTGTCCTAATTTTATGACAGACTAGTTTCTGCCCCCGTTGACTTTAGCGGGAACTTAAGCTTTTTTCGGGATTAAAATTCCTGTGTTAATCCAGGTAATAAACTAAGTGTGTGCGAAATTTCATCCAAATCCGTTCAGCCGTTTTTGCTTGATTGAGTAACAAACATCAAAACACCTAAACATACAAAATTTCATATTTAAAATATTAGTAGGATATAATAATATATTGTATACCGACGATGGAAAAATAAAGTTGCCAAAGTAACATTTAAAAGGTTTCACAGGCGTATAAAGTTATTTTGTTTTTATACCAAAAGATTAATTTTGATTGTCAATTGGGGTTCCATAAACATTTAATACTAAAAAGTTTTACCAAAAAATCTCAATATAATTAAGATTCATCAATTTTAATAGAACACGTCTATGTTTTGTAAAAAAAAATACGTTTTAAACCTCATTCCTTTAATATTCCCAAAATTATCTACGGCATATTTTTTTTATACAATAAAGTTAGATTTAACAGAATATGGAACAATTGCTCCATTATCTGTTTTTTATTAATAATCTACGTCATTTTGTTCAATGACCTATATTATCTACCTTAAGTTAACCTGTAAAACGCTCACATCCGTTCACAAGATATGCGCGATGTCATTCACTTTTACGATCAACCAACTCACGAAAATTAGTTATACTATTCGCCAACGCGTAATACTCGTACATGGATTTGTACATCCAAACGACTTATATCTATATAACTAAAATATCTATAATTTAAAGGGTACAGCACTTGCTTTAATGGTGAAGGAAAACGTCGTGAGGAAACCTGCATGCCTGAGAGTTTCTCGACGGTGTGTGAAGTTCGCCAACCCGCACTGGGCCAGCGTGTTGGACTATGGCCTACACCCTCTCAGTTTGAGAGGAGGCCCGTGCCCAACGGTGGGACAGTTTCTAATAACCATGACAAGAATTTAAGGCCGTTTTGATTTTCTATAATATATCCAATTTAGTCTTTCCGCTCCCAAGAACCTTCTGTTTCATTAGACTCTTCATTCTCATCCTGTTTGCGTGTTGTATATAAATATCTTCACGACCATCTGAATTGCATTAAAAGGTGTAGTCATTAGAGGCATGACGAATGCTAAATATAATTTTAGCGGTCTTATATAATCTAAACTAGCATAAGGTTTGCTTATTACATTTTAATTCTTTTTCTTTTTTTTTTAAAAAACGAAGCCCCACACTAGGATTAATTCCTGTGTCGTGGGTACGTTTACAAACATGAAAATTCACATACACAAATACCCAGACCGGAACAAATAATTGTGGATCACACAAAGATTTGTCCCGTGCGGGAATCGAACCCGCGACTATTAGACACAGTGGGCGGAGCGGGTTAAGCTCTTAACCAATGCGCTAAATCGTCGGTCGGCTAAATTAACTTTTACACATCTAATAGGTAGTATTTTAAAGACGTGTGGTGTAGTGTCTACACCACATCTTCTTCCAATTAAACCTAGAATTAGAACCCAGGACTCCATGATCACCAGTTGCACCATACAACACTATACCAACAAGGCCAAAAAGTTACAAAAATACATTCAAATAGAAAACTTTCTCCTTTATTAACGTGAAATTAAGTTAGCCCCGTGTCGTTTAGTAGAAGGGAACATGCGTGCCAAGTTCCCTGCTTCTAAATCCTATCACCGATCTCGGTCTCGAACCTATTCGCGCCTTTAATAAAAAGCCGCCGCCGACTACGAACCTAACTCCCCTTATATCAGCCACTACCGCCGTCCGCGGCATGTTCTCACCGACCCTCCCGATGCCCTTTCATCACTTCTTTCGGATACAGATACCGCACACAGCCGCCGGCCGATGCAGAGCGCCACGGCGAGACATCTAGTATACGCCCTCCCTCTAGCGACTGCCCAAGCCAAGGCAGTTCTTCCTTGAGGCGCCCTTAAGCTAGTTGCCCCCTTGCCCTTCTTGCTCGAGCGTAGTGGTTGTACGCTCGCCCTCTTTTCCAGTGAAGCTGTAAAGGCCCCCGGGCAACAGCGTGGATCATTCACACACACCACACACACACACAAACACACACACACGCTAAACAAACATTTTAAGAGTCAAAGTTTTTTTTATTCGTGTAAACCATTACAGTATTTATGAATGGTCAGAAAAGTCACTTTAAATAATCGTCTAGAGTATAGTAAGGTGGCTTGCAAAGTACGTTTAATACAAGATTTGAATTTATTTTCATAAGTTGAGGGACGTGAGTATTTTCATAAGATAGAATCTATCACAGTACCCAATGAAAGACGTGTGAATTTTAGACAGATAAAATTGAACTTGATCTAATTTATTTCTATCACCTAGCTGATTAAATAGATCTAAATTTTTCCCTGTAAATTATTTGATTTTTGCTTGTAAATTTTACATAATTTTGATGCCATTTCAAATAAAACACTATCACACCTATATTCCCACTTTGCCGACGATGTTAGGTCTCAATTTAATAAGGGGCAAGCCTATTGCTAATACACAGAGTACAACCTTAGACTTGATTGACACCGGAAATTTCTAGATAAAAACTCTACACCTAGCATTCGAACCCAATACCCTGTATGCGCTACGAGCACCACTACGCAGCCCTATATGAGTAAATTAAAATAGAAAATTCTCGTGAAAGAACACCGATTCCTACCAAGGAAGGCTTCCATCAACTTGGGATCCGGTAATTTATATAATATTAGCATAACACTGCAAGACCTCAAGACACCGTGAGCTCATTCTGCGTAGATCGGACCAACTAAAATAACTAAGAAGTTTGAGGGTACCCCGGAACAACTATGCCTTTTGGACGTCTAACATCTCAGTCCCTCCCGTGACCATGGGTGCTGCAAAGCACTCGAAACGTCGGGAACTAAAAATCAAAATTAAACCGCGATAAAATTCGTAAAAATAGTTTTATTTCATGCGTAATATTCGCGTAAATCTAAGAACTCAGTAAATTAAAATAGGCTAGTTACAGCCCAACAAGGGTCTTTTGGCCCGCAGCCGAAATCGGTACTAAGGCTATCGTCAAATGAGATGTGACTTCATGACAGTCGCAGAGTTGTCGTTTGCTATGAAATTTACCCAAGTCCTTGTTTTAATAAGTAACCGTGGGAACCCATCTGTTGAAATATCTCCTTGAAAATAGAAAATGTTACCAAATATTCTATCTATCTATCTATCTATTTATATTATCACGCCAGATCCCTTACGGGGTAGGCAGAGAGTACAGAGTTCCAACAGGCTCTTTCCTTCCATACCTCTCTGGCTTCCTCTACTCTCATAGTTCGTCTCATACACGCTCGCCGGTTACGGAGATTCCTGTCTTGTCCTTCAGATAAGACCCAGTCTATTTGGTCATGGTAAGATAGTCTAGTTCTTCCCCGGTACCTACATCCTTCCACTATTCCACCAAATATTAACCCTAATTTACACCAACGCCACACTGTTAATGTCATCCATGAGCCAAAATATCTCTTTTGCACTATATATGCTAAGTTCTCTGACACTCAGCCCAGTCAACTTAATTTGGAGCTAAGTTCCTTGTCGCTTAATGCCACCGACTTAATTTTGTGCTAAACCAACATTTCGATGGAATCTTTAATGTTGCACGGAATGCTTGAAATATATTGCCCAATAATTTCATTCACTGCTAACATTTACAAAGTCACAAGACAAACAAAATTGCACAAAATTTTCACAGTGCTAAATGAAGTCCGCCATCTTCCTTATATTGTCACATTTTCTGGGTTGATTTCTCATTAGTCTAGTGGTGAATTATACACGTAGCCATCACGAGGTTCTAACTTCGAATTCTAGATCGGACAAAGTGTAAGTGTGTACATGATATCTAACGTCGTCGGCAAAACGGGTGTACATGATTTTGGGGAATATTTGAATGGCCCTTATTGACGGATGACACAGATCATTGGAAGAAAGACGTTAATAATAAAAAATATATTTTATGTTATTTAATTGCACACATTTATATAGTCGCAAGACGAATTGCACAAATTTTCGTGGTGCTAAATGAAGCCCACTATCTTCCGTGAATTGTTGCATTTTGTGGTTAATTCACGGGTTAAGTTGTATCACTATGCAATTGTTTGCGCCACTTAGACATCACGGTTATAATTATAGAGGTCTAGCAGCTACACTTTTGTAACAAAATTGTTAAAAAAATATTTATTTGTATAGGCACTTAACACACGAAAAAGATAGAAACTTTTTTACTAGGTGGAAAATCGTGAACCGAATTGACTCCAACAATATTTTTTTAATTTTCAAACATGCTGTTTCTCCTTTAGTGCGCTTTAATAAACTAATTTTATTCTGGATTCAAAGCAATACGGAGATTAAAAAAAAACGTATTTCTCAATACGGACACGAACACGTACAAGTTTCATTGTTAATTGAGATATAAAAGTGCTTAAAAATCGGGTAAAATATTTTAAATTTGCAAATTTAGTTTTCGTATTGTATTTTTGAGGCAATCATCTGATCGGGGTGTCTGAGGTCTTGCGTTATTTACGATACAGCTTGTATACAGAATACGTTACTCCACTGTATGAATTAATTTTCTGTACCGTGGGAGCGTTTACAAACATGTAATTATCATATTAAAATCAGTTAAAACCCAGACTGAATAAACATTTGCGGGTCACAAAGACTTGATACGAGGATCCAACCCGTAACCACTCGAGTCAGTGAATGGACCACTACGCTCTAACCAAGGGATCAACCGATCAACCCGTAGAAAACTTTTCTCTGCTGCTAAAGTAGTGTCATTTTCCTTTTTAATAAAATACGTCTAAATAAAGCTACTAGTCAAAATTAACTGGACGGCCTGGTCCTGTGGTTAAGAGCTTCACCCGCTCAGGCCACTATCGAGATCGGGTAGTCGCGGGTTCGATTCCCGCACGGGACAAATCTTGTGTAACCCACAAATGTTGAATTTCGTGTTTGTAGACACGCCCACAATACAGGAACTGTACGTAGTGTGAGGCTACGTTTAAAAAAATAATAATTAGCCCCAAGTCACGTAAGTTGCAGCTTATTATGAAAAAATAATGCAAATGTTACCGGTGCTAATTATAGTATTCAATGGTTGACTATCCAACGTCAAAAGGTCACGCGATTATGCAAGAGAGTCTAGTTCTTATTTGTTAAGTGAAAGATTTGTACACTTTTAGCACTTGTTTACCTAACACTTGACATTGTGAAAGCGAAATGAACTCTGTACACAGTATTAGTGATATCAATTTGTTTGTGTTGCTTGTATCATAATATTTCTTATTTCCTAAGTTGGTATCATTGATTTTCTGTTTTGCTTTATTTAGGAATACTGTTTACTTAAAATTTTGAATTAATCTATATATTTGTTGCACATTGTTAGAAACTCGATGTGATGCCATCAACCAATTCCATTTACATGCTTATCGGCTTTATAATCATCCTTTACCGGAAATATATTCATTTTATTTTAATACGCGACGCATTTGCTTATAATGTACAAAGGAAAAAAAAACTTAAGTCGACTTATTACAATAAATAAATCCCTAATTCAATCAAATAATACTAAACATGAATTCAAATGTTAACGCGCATTTTATCTACTTCATTTAATAAAAGAATATTTGCTTTACTTAATGTTCCACAAACTTTAACCCAAGTGTCCCGAAATACCTGACCACCCGTTCTAGTATCTATATCATCACGCCAGATCCCTTGCGGGGTAGGCAGAGAGTACAGAGTTCCAACAGGTTCTTTCCTTACATACCTCTCTGGCTTCCTCCACTCTCATAGTGCGTCTCATACACGCTCGCCGGTTACGGAGACTCTTGACTTGTCCTTTAGATAAAACTCGGCCTATTTGGTCATGGTAAGATAGTCTAGGTCTTCCCTGATACCTACATCCTTCTGTCGCATTGTATATCTGTTTTGTCATTCTTTCTTCTGACGTTATTTCTATAAGCCCGAAACAACGGAGCATGCCCTTTTTCATCTTTAAACCGATACTACCTTTCACTTTCCTACTCGCCTACCCTACCTACTCGCTTTCTTACTACGCTGTTACCGAATAATCGGTCAGCTTCACCCTAGACATCTTCCGCAGAGCTCGCATTTCGACTGCAATAATCCTGCTTTCATTCTTCTTCTTACATACCCAGCTCTCGCTGCCATATACCCTTCTAGTATAATATCTATCTATCTATCTATCTATAACCTCACGCCAGATCCCTTGCGGGGTAGGCAGAGAGTACCCCGCAAGTAAGAAGGAGAATGAAAGTAGGATAAATGCGGTACAAATGCGAGCTCTGCGGAAGATGTGCGGAGTGAAGCTGACCGACCGCATTAGCAACAGCATAGTAAGACAGCGAGTAGGTATGAAAGATAGTATCGGTGTAAAGATGAGAAAGGGCATGCTCCGTTGGTTCGGGCATATAGAAAGAATGCCAGAGGAAAGAATGACAAAACAGATATACAATGTGAAAGTGGAAGGATGCAGGTACCGGGGAAGACCTAGACTATCTTACCACGACCAAATAAACCGAGTCTTATCTGATGGAAAAGTCAAGAGTCTCCGTAACCGGCGAGCGTGTATGAGACGAACTATGAGAGTCGAGGAAGCCAGAGAGGTATGTAAGGAAAGAACCTGTTGGAACTCTGTACTCTCTGCCTACCCCGTCTAGTATAATAGCTTAAATTAATTGCCTATTTCCAATTGCAGTTTATCGTCCTAGCCCTTGTCTCCGCAGCCAGCGCGGCTCGTCTGGACAACAGCATCTACCTACCTCCCTACGCCACATCCTCAGGGGGCGCCAGTGTTGACCTTCAAGCACCCTTGGGCTACAACCAAGGCCCTAGCCAGGGTGACAACCACGCTTCAGCCAGCAGCCAAGCTGAGATCCTGAGATACGAGAATGAAATCAATGAGGAGGGATACCATTATGCTTATGAGACTAGTGATGGGACAAAGGCTGAGCAGCAAGGTTCGTGACGGGTTCTTGTTTACTAAGTTTTTATTAACTCATTTTTTAGTTTGTTTGTGCAGTAAAAATTTTGTGATCGATTTTCAACTTATTTGTTATTGAGATAGTGACTTGAAACTTTAAACGTAGCTCAGAAGTGTATAAATGTTCAATTTAAGTATGCACTGCATTGTGCCCATTAATTCCAGGCTATTGTGAGGTCCTTCTTTCTAATCCTAGGTCGGATGAAGTGGGTGTTTTTTATCGAAAAATGCTGATTAATGGCAATAGGTCCCATGTTACGACGTTATCGATATTCATGTTTACACAGCACAATTCTGGTACCCCCATTTGGGCTGTGCCACCCCTGTTTAGATATATCTATATCATCACACCAGCATACCTCTGCTTAGGTAATTTTATAAACATTACAGTGTTATTTATAAACCTAAGACATGTATGCTCGTAAAAATATGAACTGCAAGAATCATCTTTTTCTTTCAAAAAATTAATATCGTCTTCCTTGTTCCAGGCCGTGTTCTTCCCGGAGCAGCACCAGAAGTAGGATCCCTTCAGGTCTCGGGCTCCTATTCCTACATCGGTGACGATGGCCAGACTTACTCCGTGAGCTACACGGCCGATGAGAACGGTTACCGCGCGGAGGGTGCTCACCTACCCACTCCCCCTCCAATCCCTGCTGAGATCTTAAAAAGTCTGCAGCTAACGGCCAGAACTCAAAGTAAGACATAGACTGATTTATATTGGTGGGAATACTTTAAAAAACGCATAGCAAATTTCATTAAAGTCTTTGCGCTAAATATTTCATCAGGCGTAGTTTAAATACGAAGTGAAATTTATCTACACAAGATAAATTACACTTACAGTGGCCACTTTTCGCTGGCACTTACTTAATTAACTTGGCAAAATCAGCTTTGTCGATGCTCAGATTTGCCGATAATATAACGATATTATCGTCCTATCCTCGATATCGCGACAATGCGAGTACATTTTATTGCCCCTATATTATTGAGTATGTATCGACTATAAATTATCTTTATAGTGTCAACAACCGAAAAACAACCTTTTATTGGCGGATAGCTTGCTCCAGTGGTTAAGATCTTGAGTCACTCCACCCACTGGATCAAGTAGTTACTGGTTCGATCCCCGTGCGGAACAAATCTTTGTGTGACCCACAATTTTTTTTTTTTTTAAACTTAGCCCCACGCTAGGATTTATTCCTGTGTCGTGGGTGCGTTTACAAACATGAAAATTCACATACACAAATACCCAGACCGGAACAAATAATTGTGGATCACACAAAGATTTGTCCCGTGCGGGACTCGAACCCGCGACTATTAGACGCAGTGGGCAGAGCGGCTTAAGCTCTTAATAATTTCATGTTTGTCAATGCACCCATATCACGGGAATAGTTCTCACTGTGTCTTCTTCAGCCGAAAGACGTCCACTGCAGGACAAAGGCCTCCCCTAAAGACCGCTACAACGACCGGCTTTGTATTGTACTCATCCAACTTCTACCCGCGACCTTCACCAAGTCATCGGCCCATCTTGTAGGGGGCCTGCCCACTCCACGTCTTCCGGTACGTGGTCGCCATTTGAGAACCTTTCTGCCCCAACGGCCGTCAGTTCTACGAGCAATGTGCCCCGCCCACTGCCACTTAAATTTAGCAATTCTGAGTGCTATGTCAGTGACTTTGGTCCTTCTGCGGATCTCCTCATTTTTGATTCGATCCCGCAGGGTAACTCCGAACATAGTTCTCTCCATTGCCCTTTGGTTGACTTTGAGCCTTCTTATGAGGCCCATTCTCACTGTTTAGTTAATAATAATTATATCAGGCCTGTTAAGAAACTGTCCTACTATTGGGCATGGGCGTCCTCTCAGACTGAAAGGATTAGGCTAAAGCCCACCACGCTGGCCTAGTGCGGGTTGGCGAACTTCACACGCCTTCGAGAAACTCTTAGGCGTGCAGGTTTTCTCACAATGTTTTCCTTCACCGTTAAAGCAAATGATAGTAATATTTTGTAATATGCGCATGACTTCGAAACGACAAAGGTGCGTATCACTGCACTCGTAGTAAAATTTGTAGTAGCTAAGGATAGAAAAGAACAATCGTGCTTAAGTAACACACAAACTCAATTAATTTTATTATTAACCGACTTCAAAAAATTAGGAAGTTCCATATTCGTCTGTTAGTATTTCTTTTCTATATATTTTTATTCCTTTTTAGGCCAATACGACAGTCAAAAGAGCAGTTACGACGCAGACGCCGGTTACTGAACCAACCTAAACTACGCTGTTCCATAGCGGTGCCATCTACTCGTATAATATAGGAAGCTGATGTATATAGCCTTAGCCTTTCATGAACAACAAAATGAGTTTAAACAAAATACGCCTTTATTCGATAATATCTTTAAGAGTCACTTTACGATTAATGAGACTCATGACCAATAAGGTTGCACAAAATTCACGTCACCGATTTTTTTGTTTTGGAATTCTATTGGTTAGTATTTTTCTTAGCTCCTCCCCTCTCCGCTTCACTGAAAAAGCAGCCTAATCCTTTCATTCTTCAATCAGCAACTTATCTGTCCTTTATTTAAGAAACAAAATCTCATTTCTCGCTTATGAAGTTCAATCTTAAAGGTCCGATTCGACACCTCTAACATCCTTCAGAATTGCTAAGGGCTTCTTTCACCACACTCAAGTAAAGTCTAAAGTAGACTAATAGACAATTAAAGTTGCTAGTAAGTTGACATACGAATTTCACCATCTCTGAGTAGCACTATCTGACGATCAAACTAGCCAGTACTAACTAACCAGCTCGAAATAACTAACCAGCACTTTACTCGAGAATGGTCAAAGAGGTTACAACTCTAATGAGTGACGTTAGTCATCGGCCGTACTTAACCGATACAGTTAACCACACAATTGATTTTAAGTCTGCTTTTACTTTTAAATTTAATCACCATCGTCATTCGAATGGAATAGTGACACAATTCAAAATACAAGAACAAGGGAAATGAACCTTAAGTTGTTAAATTTAGAGTCCTTATTCTAATTATCAATTGTATGAGTTGTGTCGTTATTACATTCGGGAGCGATATGTTTAATTGGACGTCATGGCCAGTACCTGTGTTCAAATAGTCGTTACTGTTATATTTTTGTATGTAATAAATTTTTTGTAAATAATATTGTTGTGTCACAGTTTTATTTAATACCCACACGTGTCAAGAAACCTTAAAATATGCCCATACTACGGAAGACGAAACAACCAAAGTAATTCTATGTCGGACCCAGTATTCAAAACCAAGAAGGCTTAGCACGAAAAAAATTACATCGTTGACGTGACGCTAGCGAATAAGCGTGCTGTCGCGTTCTTGTTTCGTAAATTTATAGTATGAACAAGCTAGCATAACGCTAACGTCAATCTTTTCGTGCTAAACCTTTTGGAATTCGTCATTGCTAACATCAAAATACCAACTAGGCAATTAAAAGTGTCACTATTCTTTTAAATATGGTTTTACAAACGACTTGGGTCATAATGACGGCATGTTTCTTAGAATGTCACGTTAACTTACAATAATATCATAAATGCACGCACGGGCAACGTGCTTGAAGTT
This sequence comes from Phalera bucephala, assembly GCA_905147815.2. Lineage (NCBI taxonomy): Eukaryota > Metazoa > Arthropoda > Insecta > Lepidoptera > Notodontidae > Phalera > Phalera bucephala. The sequence continues at coordinate 23,618,910 of LR990625.1, read as the reverse complement.
TTACCATCGAAAAAGCATGCTGTAACGTTCGTACTTATTGACCAATCCCTAAGTTAAAGCGGGACAGGGAATTATTAACACACGCGAGTCCTTATTAACGCGGCTCGTTACAATAACGTCATGAAATGATCATTTAATGGTACTGTAATGCGCGACGCAAATATCAAGAGGAATTGGGCAAAACAACTGTGCACTGTGCCTTCAAACTAGACCGTAACGTCATCGCGGTGGGTGGGTGCTTTACATCCGTCTTTCATTCTCAGGTAGATGGCAAATACAGAAGTAGGGAGGGTGTATCATCCTCTTTCCCCCCCCCCCCCCCGCGCAGAACCACGCTTGATTCAATCAATCAATCAATCAGCTTATCGCAGTCCACTGCTGGACATCCTCTCCTAACACACGCTTGATTGTATAGGGAAATATAATAATGTCATCTCTTTATATGCACTTCATGTATGCTCCAGTGGCATTTCACGAAGTTATCATAAGGCTCCGCGTTTCGTCATAGCGAATAAAAGCCCAGCACTGTGTATTCAACCTTGTGGACTATCTGACTACACATCGGTTGATTTGTCACGAACAATCTGCGATTGGTGACTGGTTGTGCTAATGCAGGTGAAGGATGTACGTGTATCATGTAAATTGCAATCGCGATTATTGTACGACCGTTGTCTTTTTTACTGTTCTCTGTTCCATCCATTTGAAACTAACTTCCCGTTGTGTTGTGAGTGTGTGTGTGTGTGTGTGAATGATGTACGCTGTTGGCCTCGAGGCCTCTACAGCTTCACCGGATTTTAACGGCGAGCGTGCAACCACTACGCTCTATCCAGCCAGAAGGGCAAGAGGCGACATACCCTCGGTTGGGAGGGTCGCTGTAGGGTGGCGGCAGGGGTCGGGGGGGAGATCGTAGTCGGCGGTGGCTACGATTAACGGATTCGCATGGGTAGATGCGTTCGCGAAGTGACGTGTTGACGCCTTTTTAATAAAGGCGCGAATAGGTTCGAGACCTAGATCGGAATGGAGGTGTTGTGTTGTGAGTTTTATCAATGAGAGCTAATTCTAACACTTTTTACCATTTAACTATTCCATGCACCCCTAATTCTATTTTAAATTATTTTATCTATATAATCATGCCAGATTCCTTTCGGATGACGCAGGGAGTATAGATTATAAATAACTAAAAACTTAAAGTTTTAATAAACGGGGTATATTCAAAAGTTTATAAGTTTACAAAGCGTTCGTTTCTACAATGTTCAGATTTCAGGTTACGTACCCAACAAAAAAACGTTTTAAAAAAGGGAAACTGACTTAAACTGAACTGAAGAACTTGACAAGGAGGAAGGAAAGAACCTGTTGGAACTCTGTACTCTCTGCCTACCCCGCAAGGGATCTGGCGTGAGGTTATAGATAGATAGATAGATAGAAGAACTTGACTGTTGGCGCAGTCAGTTGTGCCTGTTTTAAAAAAGTTTTTTTTATTTTACAATTTTAAGTGATGAGTGAATTAATTATGCATATTATTCTACTTGGTTCCACAGGAAGGTATTTGCAGGATAGATATAATGCTCATAGTAATTGATTTTACACATTCGTGCTGTTTGCGGCCAAGGAGTCCCGTGGTATATCTTTAAAGTTCAAGGTCAAAAATGGAACTACCCTGGAGTTTTATGGAACTCAATGCAAAAAGAATCATCAAAATCGGTTTATCACCAAAGAAGTTATAAAACATTAAATCTTTAAAAAAAAACCGACGCCCAAAAGCTTAAAATAAATATTTGAAGTCGGTACCAGTTAGTTCAGTGGGTTACTTGGCACCAACTTCAAATGTTTTTTTGGCTTTTTGAAATCGTTTTTTTTTTTAAAAGATTTTTATTTTACAATTTTAAGTGACAAGTGAATTATTTACTAATATTTATATACCTATATTATATTATTTTGCTAAGTTGTACAGCAAATTACCCACAGGATTTGTATCATAACCATAATAACGGAATCTATACATGCGTGCTGTTCGCCGTTAAGGAGTCCTCTGATGTATCTTCAAAGTCCAAAGTTCAATACCGATTTCATTAAAATGGGACCACCTGGCAACTATACTAAACCCAACGCAAAGAATCATCAAAATCTGTTCATATATAAAGACGTTTTAAAAAAACACGAACGAATTGTCGAACTCCTCCTTTTTTGAAGTCGGTTAATATTCTGATTAATTCTATAGATGGGTACCTATAGGATTGACGTAATACCCATAATATCTCAATCTACGTATTCGTATTGTTTGTCGTTAACGAGATCCCTGGTGTATCTTCCAAGTCCAAGGTCCAATACCGATGAAATTAAAATGAGACCACCTTAGAGCTATACTGAACCCAATGCAAAAATAATCAAAGTCGTAACATACATACAAAAAAAAACACAGTCGAATTGAGAACCTCTTTCGTTTTAGAAGTCGTTAAAAATACAGCCGAATTATGAACCTTCTTCTTTTTTGAAGTCAGTTAATGTTTCGTTCAGTTCTATTGTAGGGTACCTATAGGATGGACGTAATACACATAAAATCACAATCTACACATTTGTATTGTTTGTCGTTAAAGAGTTCCCTAATATATCTTCAAAGTCCAAAGTCCAATACCGATGAAATTAAAATGGGACCACCTTAGAGCTATACTTAACCTAATTCAAAAAGAATCATCAAATCGGTCCCCAATTGACGGAAATATCGGTAAACATACATAAAGAAACAAAAACATACATACAGACGAACACAGAACCTCCTCCTTTTTGCAGTTAAAAAGGGAGCAAGAATTTCGAAACTGGTGGTTTATTGAATGATGTAAATATTACACATTTGCTCATGCAATTGTCCCTAAATAAAGATAATTATAGTAGTGTTGTAATTGTAGTAGTGTAGCCTAGTGGTTAGACCGTTGGACTGCAAAGTCAGAGGTCTCGGGTTCAAACCTAGGTGCGCGCGCACCTCTGTATTTTCGAAAGCATGTGCGTATTAAAAGTTGACTTTCACTTGTTTTGACAGTGAAGGAAAACATCGTGAGGAAACCTGCATGCCTAAGAGTTTCTCGAAGGTGTGTGAAGTTCGCCAACCCGCGCTGGGCCAGGGTGGTCCACTATGGCCTCAACCCTCTCAGTTTGAGAGGAGCCCCGTGCCCAACGGTGGGACAGTTTCTTAACAGGGCTTATATTATGAGCATATAAAGATATTTGTATATTTGTCAGTCCTTCATAGTACAGGCAAAATTTTGGCCCAACACTCCTTCACGTGCGCTCATTAATGTGAATTACCTCCGTCACTACCTTTTTAGAATCAATGATTTAATGGCACGTCATTTACAGCTCAGAAATTACCTCATCATTTTCGCGATAAATACGTTCCTACTTCCCCATTGGTGCATACAAGGTGTTACATAATAAACGCAAGACCTGAATGTAGTTGTTCTAAATTGGTAACTGAATTGACACCAAAAAAAAATTTATGCATCTTACATTTTTTTAAATTAGCAAAAATGCGGTTACTCCTTTAGTGCGCTATAACAAACTAAATTTATTCCTAATTCAAAGCCATACAGATTTATCAATTTAAATTCTAACGTATTTATTAATACGCATACATACACCTAAAAGTTTTTATTGTTAATTGAAAAATTCCTGTAAAAATCTAATCTGGGTGTCCGACGCAAGAGCGTTATTTACGATATATCTTGTTTATTACAGATTTGAACCTCATTATTAAAATAACAACCAATTGCAAATCGTTGTTGCATTGTGACCTCATTCCCTGTTATGAATTATGCAGTAATTTCCAAGCAAAGCTATTAAATTTAGTGATGACAATAAAAGACTGTATTTACCTGCTCGACATGTTATGCCTATTAATAATTATTACATAGTCTAATTGGTAGTGAGTTTGACTCCGGCGACCACGATGGAAGTGACTATACCCTTTCAAGAGCACTGTGAAGGTAGTGGTGAAGAGTTCACTAGTTCACACCAAAGGGCTACTGCTGGCTTCCGGTTGGAGGTCCCAGGGGCCTTTTGCCATGTCATTGGGGAGTAATTCTAAGGCTTATTGATTAAGATTCATGGCGGGAGTGACTCTACACTGTCACAGACAAAGATCGAAGGTGGTGAAAAGAGTTATGTTCATTGATCAACGTGCTCAATCAAACAAGTTAGGCAAAATTAAGAGGAGCACCCCTGATTTGATTTCCGTTTAGAGACGCCAGAGCCATGCTAAGCCAAACCATGGCAAAAGAGACAACCTTTATATAGTGCCAGTATTTTATGGCTTGGTAGTGGCATAATAATAGTAATAGGTAGGACGGGCAAAGTGCCAAATGGAGGCATTGGAGAAACCTCTATAGCATGAGATAGATCTTCCCCGAGACACTGAACTTCTATAAATGAGTCAGTTCATCGTCCAACTGGCGGGCTAATACCTTCTCTCACAAATCGAGATGTAAATTCTACTAGTATGGAATCTGGGATTGTGCCCGGTCTAACAGCATTAAACCCTGTGCCACTGGGGTTTAAAATCCTCTGCAAACTGTGAGCGTACACAGTACACCTCTTCTCCATCATTATCAGCCTGTGTTAGTCCATTGCTGGACATAGGCCTCTCCCATGGCACGATTTGCCATGGAAGGTTTTGCCCATAAACGCCACGCTGGGCATGCGGGTTGGCGATCGCAGGGTATAACTCCTCGCACTAACGACGCTGCTGCCTGTCAACGGTCTGGTTAAAATTTTTGGCACGCCATATTTGAATGGTTATACCGCTAGTGTCGGTCGGTAGAGCGTCGTTCGCTAGTCAGCAGGATGCACCGCGGGCAGGAGAGGTTGACTTGAAGAGCGTAGATGGCCGCCTTGCATCCCACCTGTTCCCTACATGGGGAATATAGGTATAACGGTAATGGTGATGACACTATGAATGACTATTAAAATATGCATACTTGCCACTTCACGCAAAATATGAACTATTTTATAATATTATGTAGGTAGATATTACTTCATTCATAAATACAGTCGTTTTGTGGTAGTTTTTATCATTTCTCGGTAAGCGGCTACATTTTATTGTGTGACCGTAATAACGTCCTTTTACTTCAATTTAAATAGTATATACTTTTAATAATGTGTGTACTTGTAATTTTGGAGTCACTGAAAGTAGTTTGTTCTAAATCGGTAGCTGAATTGATTCCAACAATTTTTAATGTATCTTACATTTTTTTATATCTACGTATCTATATCATCACATCAGGTCCCTTGCGGGGTAGGCAGAGAGAATAGAGTTCCAACAAGTTCTTTCCTTACATACTTCTCTAGCTTCCTCCACTCTCATAGTTCGTCTCATACACGCTCGCCGGTCTTGCATTATTTATGTTACACCTTGTATTAAAGCGTCTATAATATAAATAAATAATATTAGCCCTGTTAAAAAACTGTCCCACTGCTGGGCACGGGCCTCCTCTCCAACTGAGAGGGTTTAGGCCATAGTCCACCACGCTGGCCCAGTGCGGGTTGGCGAACTTCACACAACTTCGAGAAACTCTTAGGCATGCAGGTTTCCTCAGGATGTTTTCCTTCACCGTTAAAGCAAGTGATAATTAATTTTAAATACGCACATGCTTTCGAAAAGACAGAGGTGCGTGCCTGGGTTTGAACCCGAGATCTCTGACTTTGCATTCCAACGGTCTAACCACTAGGCTATCACTGCTTTAAGGCGTCTATTTTAGGTATTTTCACTCTATCTTCTACTGTATCATCACGCCCTTGCAGGACAGAGAGTACAGAATAAAGTCATTTATGTGTATTTTAAGTTGGTAAAACATGTTATATGTGTTAAACAGACTACTGCTTTGGCCAGAGTATCATAAACTTTAGCAGTATTATTTCCGGGAGAAAGAGACGGAGCTACGAACTGTACATAGTGTAGAGACACTACTACACGTCGTTAATGATATAATAAGCCCCCAGGTTTTGAACAACCAAAACCAAAACTTGGGGGTCTGTCCAAGAGCGTGCTCGTTGCGACCCCTGCCAGTCATTATGGCTGCAATCTTGGACCGAAGACATACCGCAGTGCGGGCTAGGGCGTCCCCCCGAGGCGACGCGTACCGGCCAGCCCCCGTCGGTACGAATATAGGTGGAAGCGGCGATGGGGGCCGCCACCCATCACGCCGGGCCCGAACTGGCGAGTCGTGGGGTGCAGAGTGCCGAATAGGTACTTGGAATGTAAGAGGTGGTATGGAAGATAAGATGCATGAGGTGATTGATGTGATGAAAGAGAGACGCCTGGATGCTCTGTGTGTAACAGAGACTAAGCGGAGGGGCAGTGAAACCTGTGATCTTCCTGATGGAACGATGGATCTGTAGTCTGGGGTACCGCAGAGCAGTCGTGCCAGCATGGGGGTGGGTATCTTGCTGTCCCATCGCCTGGCCTCTGGAGTGAGAGATTATGGCCTGTGCGATGCGAGACTTCTCTGGGTCCGTTTGAAACTGGATGTCACTAGAGTATTTTTGGTCGCAGCGTATGCTCCCGTAAGCTCGTCGACACCCCAGGACCTTGAGAAGTTTTGGGATAATGTCAGGGAAGTTCTGGATTTGGCTGAGGCTATCGAAAAGGTGATTCTGTGTGGCGATCTGAACGGATGGGTAGGAACCAGGCGGCAAACTTGCGACGCTGCTCTGGGTCCTTATGGTGATAAGAGAGTGAACGATGCAGGTAAGCTCATTGTAGATGTTTGTTTGGAAAGGGGTCTCCTTGTGTCTAATACAATATTCCAGCACAAGGACATACATATGTATACGTGGAGAAGGAATGAACAAAAAAGCATGATAGATCTGATCCTGGTTGATAACCGTCTCCGAAGCAAACTACAAGATACGCGTGCGTATAGAGGCCCCACTCTGGAATCAGACCACTATCTCGTAGTTGCGCGGTTTAGTGGTCTGTTCAGGAAGTGGAGGCACTGGCGAGAGCGTATCCCCTTCGGAGACCTTGAAAGATTAAAGGTTGAAAAGTTGCAAGATGAGAGCGTGAGGAGAGGAATGTATGAAGACAGAGTCCGGGACAAGCTCTTGACAGCAGGCTCTTCGGACTCAAATGTAGATGAATGCTGGAATAGCCTGAAAGAGAGTTTGGTGGAATCCGCGAAAGAAGTATGTGGTTGCTCAAAGAAGCATATTACAGCGAAAGGAGATGCATGGTGGGATGCGGAGTTGCAAAGCTCCGTAGAATGTAAGAAGAAAGCGTGGCAGGACTATGTATCTTCTTTGAACCTGAATGCCAGTATGACAGAGATGAGGAAAGAAATATACCGGCAATGCAAGAATGCCACTAAAACTTTAGTGAAAGAAAAGCGTGAAAGAGCCAGTTTGATTGAGGAGGAGAGGCTGGCGAAGAACTTCGAGAACAACACCAAACTCTTTTGGAGCAAGGTGAGAAAGGCTCGAGGTGATTCGTCAGGCTCCAGAATGGAAAGGATAAAATCTAAAGATGGTGACATTCTTGCAGACACACAAGCTGTGCTAAACCGGTGGAGTGAATATTTTGGAGAAATGTATGGAGATGACCCGGATGCTGATGCCGCAGACGTGCTCAAAGGCGAGATTGCGGCACCAGAATCAACGGAGGACATCACTATGGAAGAAGTTGAATGGGCGATAGGAAGTATGAAAAACGGTAAAGCTGCGGGAGTAGACATGATATCTGCCGGGATGATCAAATATGGTGGAACTTGCGTCCGGGACGCTTTAAGGGCCCTTGCAAACCTTTGCTGGAGGACCGGTAGAGTCCCTACAGATTGGCGCCGCGCAGTCATAGTACCCTTGTATAAAGGCAAGGGTTCACAATATGACTGCGCCAATTACAGAGCCATCAGTTTGATCAGCTTGGCAGCCAAGGTGTACGGTAAAATTATTGAACGGAGAATGCGCGTGAAGTCCGATGGAATGTTGTGCGAGGCACAAGGGGGTTTCAGGTCTGGAAGAGGATGTTCGGATCAAGTCTTCTCACTCCGCAACATCGTAGAGAAGCATCTGGCAGTGGGCCGGAAGGTTTTCTGCGGTTTTGTAGATCTGGAGAAGGCATTTGACAGAGTTGTGCGAAAGAGACTTTGGGACATTTTGCCAGAGTATGGTATAGATGGCACTCTGTTGCGAGCCGTCCAGTCCACTTATGTGGACTGCAAGGCATGCGTACGGGTGGGTGGTAACAGGTCACCCTGGTTTGACGTTAAAATCGGCGTCAAGCAGGGTTGCGTGTTGTCCGCTAGACTGTTTATAATATATCTGGACAAAAGTCTTCAAAGACTGAAAGCGATGAATGAAGGTGTACAAATGGGTGACTTAGTGGTAAACCATTTACTTTATGCAGAAGACGTGGTTTTAATAGCGCCAACAGCCACTGATCTGCAAACACTAGTCACAGTTATGAAAGACGACTGCATGATCAATGGCTTACACTTGAATGTGAAGAAAACCAAGATTATGGTTTTTGAAAGGGAAGAAACCAGAACGAATTTAAGGATTGTGGTCGGTAACGATGTGCTGGAGCAAGTGAATGAGTTTGTATATCTTGGATGCGCCTTCAGTAAGGATGGGAAATACACCGCTGACATAGAGAGAAGAGTGAGTGCAGGGAACAGAGTGAATGGTGCGATGGGAAAGCTACTCGGGAGCCGGCACTTAAGCCATAAGGCGCAGCTGGCCATACATAACGGAGTTCTTGTCCCAACGCTGTTATATGGTAGCGAGAGCTGGGTATGTAAGAAGGAGAATGAAAGTAGGATAAATGCAGTAGAAATGCGAGCTCTGCGGAAGATGTGCGGAGTGAAGCTGACCGACCGCATTAGCAACAGCATAGTAAGACAGCGAGTAGGTATGAAAGATAGTATCGGTGTAAAGATGAGAAAGGGCATGCTCCGTTGGTTCGGGCATATAAAAAGAATGCCAGAGGAAAGAATGACAAAACAGATATACAATGTGAAAGTGGAAGGATGCAGGTACCGGGGAAGACCTAGACTATCTTACCACGACCAAATAAACCGAGTCTTATCTGATGGAAAAGTCAAGAGTCTCCGTAACCGGCGAGCGTGTATGAGACAAACTATGAGAGTCGAGGAAGCCAGAGAGGTATGTAAGGAAAGAACCTGTTGGAACTCTGTAATCTCTGCCTACCCCGCAAGGGATCTGGCGTGAGGTTATAGATAGATAGATAGATAGGTTTTGAACAACAAAATAAAATATTACACTTATCTTTTACTGACTGCTCGTTGGTCTAGTGGCAAAGCGCATCGCTTTCTAATTATGAGGATAGAAAAACTACATACACATATACATTCGTCAACATGTCCGACAAATGCAGTTTTTCTAACGAAAAATTCCAAGTATGAGTCCGGAGTCGGGAATTGTGCCCGGTATATGGCAATAGGCTCGTTCCTATTACATTGACCTAAATCGTCAGCGAAAAGTGGGTGTACTCAGTACACCTCTGCCACCCCCGCTTGGAGATTAGGCGTGACGGTGTTTATTATTATTTAGCTTTTAGTACGTTTGATAAAAATTTACTTGTGTTAATTTCATGTGTGATACGAGGTGGGATTTATGACCAGTTGCAATATAGTGTTTTGATATATTTTCAACAAAAATTATGTCAAAATGCGCCATTAGTGAACCAGGGAACGGTTCAAGTATCATAACGCCAAATCTCTCGCGAAGTAAGCCGAGGGTACTAAGCTCAAACAGGTTTCCTTCCTTACAGACCTCTCTCGCTACCTCTACTCTCAAAGCAAATTCATAATCGAAACTATTATCACCAAAATTGATAGCCGAGCGCTGACTGTTCCCGGGGCACTTTTAAATAGCTACTGTTTAAGCGGAAGTGATTATCAGTTCGTCTGGCGTTTAAACATTTTTTTAGGGATCAGTAAACAATTGATAAAATAAAAAATAAAAATAAACACCGTCACGCCTATATTCCCCACGCGGGGGTGGCAGAGGTGTACTGAGTACACCCACGTTTCGCCGACGATGTTAGGTCACATGTAATAGGGGGTGAGCCTATTGCCATATACCGTGCACAATTCCAGACTCCGGACTCTGGGAATTTTTGGTTAGAAAAACTACATTTGTCCGACCTAGGATTTGAACTCAGGACCTCGTGATCACAAAGCGATGCGCTTTGCCACCAGACCAACGAGGTAGTCATTGATAACATGTTTTTATAAAAAAAAAATCATCGTCACACCCACAAAAATCGTCATCAATTTCTGTGATTACGACTTATTTACATTCTATAATATAGTATATCTACACAAACATTATAAGAAGGAAAGATTTGTATTTTTGTATGTATGTAACGAATAAACTCAAAAACTACTAGACCGATTTAAAAAATTCTTTCACCATTAGAAAGTTACCTTATCCAGAAGTAACATAGGCTATATAACATAGACCCGGTAGGTGGCGCTGTTGTCGTCCGGGTACAAAGTCGCGGGAAACTGCTAGTAATTGATATTTTTAAAGAGGAGTACCAGAGGGGTACTGTGTAAGCCCACATTATTATAAAAAAAATATGTTTGTAGATTTTGGATACCTACTGAGAATTTTGTGATAGAAAAAAAAACAACAAGTTTTTGGAAATAATCTCGAACTTTGTTATCGCCAGCCGCAACGGCAACAAAGCTTTATTAAGATTTTGCTATATAAAGTATATCCAGAATTGTGCCTCGTATAATGGCTCACCAGGAAGTGAGTGTTGCCATTATGCCCGCACATTTCACCGACCATATTAGGTCTAAATTTAATCCTTACTACTATTAACTGCTTGGATAGATGCTATTCCAGCTCCATTTGAGTCATGACAACCTATTCAACTGTTATTAGTTAACATTCCCTCTCTTCCTTCTATTAATTTAACATAATGGCATTTTTTTGTGTACTTTTTTTTGTAAACCATGTAGCCATTCTCATAAATAGTATAATTTGCTTTTTTTAACTTAGACTCACCTGATGACCAGCCTACATTGTTTTCCCATACCCCACAACAAAATGTAGATGAAAAAGTTTCTAATTTTATTTATTTAAAATAGTAACCGTGGAGTTTTATGCCCTTCTTTTTCACAGAAATGGCATGCCGAAGTGGTGGTAGTCTTTGTTACTTTTCTGATGATTCATAAATACTGTAATGGTTTAAAAAAAATATTCTGATTCTGATTCTGAACTTGATCGGCGAAATAGGTGTGTACAGTAAGTTTCCGTCAGTCCGCTTGGGAAATAAAAACGTGATGATAGTTTTTACCCGACTGCCGCAAAGCCAAGAGGAATAATTTTGGCAGTCTATGTATGTTTGTATTTACCTATGTTTCACGACTAATCCGATTTTGATGAATGAGGTGTCAATAAATTTGTTATTATGGTTAAGGTGACGTAGGCTTCGTTTCATATAAACAATATCAATATGACGGATATTACTTCCAAAAAAGTCAGGGCTTTTTTTTTGCTATCGTATCGAGTGGGATGACAGTTGTCATCCCATTCGATACGATAGAAAGAAAAGAAAAGAAAATTCTGAGTCTATATGTATAGATAAAGTACACTAAAAAGTATACCATTTGACACGTTTATATCAGCGTTTATTACCTAGTCGGTATAGTTTATTAAACTTTGTTCACAAAAATATATAGGCCAGAACAGGCGCTATCAATTGCAGACAAAGGAAAGTAACAAAATATTTCCATCTTGTGTAGGCCTTCAGATATTTCGGGCTACGGGTACACGTATACTAATTTCGATTCGCGCTTGACCGTTCAAAGCACGACATTGAACGTTAAACTGTTTGATAACTGATAAGCATGAATTTAACATATTTTGTAAGTGCGGGGATCATTTTTTATCCTACATTAATGAAATAATACCAGCCATTTTATATCATGTATATATTATAATGAGATGATCCGACAGAGAACCAAGGTCATCGACATAGCTCACAGGATTAGCTTGCTAAAGTGGCAGTGGGCTGGCCATATTTGCCGAAGGACCGATAACGGTCAGGGTAGGCGTGTTTTTGAGTGGAGACCGTGGCTCAGCAAACGTAATATGGGAAGCCCTGCAGCTAGTTGGAGCAACGATATGCGCAGGGGGGAAGCTGTTGGAGGAGAAGAGCCGAAGACCGGGCTCAATGCCATGACTTAGGAGAGGCCTATGTCCAGCAGTGGACTGATACGGGCTGATCATGATGATGATTACTGTAAAATTCCGAATTACGTAGATGGGTAGCCTCCCATCTACGTAAAACCCACCCGGGTGTACACAGTACACCTCCGCCGCCACCACTTGGGAAATACAGGGATGCCGGTGTTTATTTTTGTTTTTTTTTTACTAATAAGCCTAAAAAAAATCCTTTTTAGTAATTTTTACGTAGTCATTTTCATGTGTGTGTGTTTTTGTTATATAATACTCTTCTTAGTCATTTTATTGGATTAAGAATAACCCCATCGATATCCACAAGAAGTACTTCTTTTATGACTTAATACTTAACATAGAGATAGCTACAAACAATCACTTCTTTATAAATCAAGTGTAATGGCGCATAACATATATATTTATTTGATAAGTAAACCATAAAATAGAATATGAAAGCTTAATCGTAAGCTAAACGTAAGCACTAATAGTTAATTAACTTAGTTGTAATACGCACTACAGTTACACGACCGATAAAAGCAAAACACAAAATGGAGACAATAGATAGGAAAGGGAGAAGTCCAACTCATATATTGCACCTTCAGAACAGTAGACTTAACTCTAAAATCTAAGAAATCGAGTTTGGTCATAGAGGGTCATTAAAAGGTACGCTCTATCTGGTGAATATTAAAACAGCGATTTTTTTATGGTATGGTTAAGAAATACGATACTTCGATCTCTTTCTTTTTCCCTCCCTCTACCCACGCCGCTCGGTTCTGAAGGGACGCGATTAGTTTCCTAAAAAATTGTTTTTTTAAGATAAGTCACTACTATTCTGAAGGTGCGATATTTCTCTACAATAATTTAATTAGGGATCTGGCGTAATTTATGCTAACATTACAAAGAGGAAAGTTGTGTTTGATTGTAATCGATAAACTCGGAAACGACTGAACCGATTTTAATTAAAAATAAATATATTTTTTTTTTGCCATTCAAAAGCTACATTATGATAAATTAACGCGCTATTATCGGGCGGGTGCGTCTATATAGATAAATAGAATTTATCAAGGTTTTTGATGGTGTTGTAATGGCGATCTCGAGGTCCTGTGCTTGGATGAATTGAATGAACGGACAGAGTTTTGTTTGTCTACCGAAAGACTTCAGTATTTGTCTGGAATCCGTCATTGTCCTCGGTATAATTACAATAAGCTCGCCTGTTATTATTACATCGGGATCTGACATCATTGATGATATACAAGTAGATATATTCATCCCACTCAGTAAATAATAAATAAATCAGACTACATATATAATAATAATAATAGCTCTGTTAAGAAATTGTCCCACCGTTAGCACGTGCCTCCTCTCAAACTCAGAGGGTTCAGGCTATAGTCCTCCACGCTGGCCCAATGCGGGTTGCCGAACTTCACACACCTTTGAGATTCCCGCACGGGACAAATCTTTGTGTGATCCACAGTTATTTGTCGGTCTGGGTATTTGTGTATGTGAATTTTCATGTTTGTAAACGCACCCACGACACAGGAATAAATCCTAGTGTGGGGCTAAATTTAAAAAAAAAAAAAAAAAAGTGTCTCTGATGGGAAAATTCCCAATAGGTTAAACAGATTAAATTAGAATGCATTACGCAAGCTCAGTGCGGATTGGCGGAAGCAGGCTTGGTCTGCTAGAACTTATCAAGCCTAAGCTATAAGGCTTTCGACTTGGCTTAACAACTGCCACATTACGTGATAATAGGGATCAACGGCTTAGTGTGCCTTCCAAACCATGCAACAATCGAATATAAAAAAATAAACGGTCACCCATTTCTAACCAACCGCTTTGATTACCGCGGTCACATAGCACTACGAGCACCTTTACACCATTACCTTTTAAATTAGACAGACAGAAAAATATGGCATATTCGTAACGTTTTGCACAAACTTATCCTTCTGTACATCGCGTGTATTGTGTACACAGCGTCGGTACCAGCCGACAGTAAAGCTTAGTAAAGACTTAGGCATTGCTACGGACAGTTGGTTCATAATGAAGTGTTTAGTGTGTGTGCTTTTACTGGTTACGCTCGACATCGGAATGTGCAGATTTGTAAGTATTTTTAACGTTTCGATTCTTTCATTTTAATGTTGTTGAACTTAAATTTTAAGGCAAACTAAGTGTGAGTTATTACCGAAAAATCTTCAGTCAGTCCGGCGTTCAAAATTATGCCTGGTATCATGGTAACAATGTTTTTGATGCTTCCGGTGTACTATATATACGTATGTATGTAAAAAAATATATGTAGGTACAACTTATTTTGGCAGGTTGAAAAAAACAGTTCGAAGCCTAACTTAATTTAACATTTGAAGGCATTGAATTATGAATCGAAATTTTTTTGGCAAACTGTTTTTTCTTCAGTTTTTTTGAGACAGCTTTGATAACTGCCTTGTTAATGTATTCTTTAAAATGGCTTAGATTAAAATCTTTTCAATTTAGGGCCTCACATTTAGGTATAATAATAGAAAAGCACCACTATACGAAAAGCTTTTTAAGATAATCAGTCTGTCACGGCAATAATCTCACCCGCTAACGTCAGCTCTTTAAGATATTTTCGGTGAAAATGCAAACAATTGGAATGTTTATAATTCAGGTCAGTTCTTTCTCTAACCAGCTAGGCAACCATTGGCAACCTCTTAAACAATTTTATTTGGATCTTACTCTGCCTTGAGAAAAAGACGGACCTATAGGCTGCGAATATCCACGTCTCTTTTTCACAGCAAAGTAAGATTAATAGTGTTAAAAAGAGCGGTATGCATCTAGTCTTCTGTTAGGATACTTCTCGTGATAATAAAATTAAACACTGACACGCCAATTTTCTGTAAGCAAGGGCGGCAGATGTGTACTGGGGACTTCCACATATGGCCAATATTAGGTCTCCATGTAATAGGGGACGAGCCTAACCAAACAATGTCTGTATCAATACGATAGTTGCAAAAGCAATCTTTTCTAAGCAAGCACTTTCAGTGTCCATTATTAGAAACAACACGAACTATATATAGCCGGTGACCGGCAATGGTGTTCATTCCGTACTGAAAGGTCCCGAGTTCAATGCTCGGACAATTATTGGAGCCGCGTGATTTTCAGCTGAAAGAATTTTATTGAGACTTTAATTCATGTAGTCATTAATCTATATTAAAATGTCAGAATACTTGTATCTATTAATATGAAAAGATAAAGACCGCTACGCCTATGTAAAACATAGTTGGGTCCCCGAGCCCCCGGTACACATTCCACTGCTGGGTAGAGACCAGCAAATACAAAACTCAAACTCAAACCATTTCTATCTATCTATATCATCACGCCAGATCCCTTGCGGGGAAGGCAGAGAGTACAGAGTTCGAACAGGTTCTTTCCTTACATACCTCTCTGGCTGCCTCCACTCTCATAGTTCGTCTCATACACGCTCGCCGATGACGGAGACTCTTGACTTGTCCTTCAGATAAGATAGTCTAGGTCTTGCCCGTTACCTCAATCCTTCCACTTTCGCATTGTATATCTGTTTTGTCATTCTTTTTTCTGACATTCATTCTATATGCAAATGCTCAAACCATTATATTGTATAAACCCAGCGGGTGCACTGACAGTGTTATGTTAACATTAATAATCTTTTAACTTACTTATCTACCGTCGGCCTCCACTAAGAAAATCCGGCTACAAACTCCGCAGGCTTGTTTTTTTTTTATATTTCTCTTTTGTGAGACTCCCTCGTTGGTCTAGTGGCAAAGCGCATCGTTTGGTGATCACGAGGTCCTGGGTTCAAATCCTAGGTCGGACAAATGTAGGTTTTCTAACGAAAAATTCCCAGTATGAGTCCGGAGTCTGGAATTGTGCCCGGTATATGGCAATAGGCTCGCCCCCTATTACATGGGACCTAACATCGTCGGCGAAAAGTGGGTGTACTCAGTACACCTCTGCCACCCCCACTAGGGGAATATAGGCGTGACGGTATATATTTCTCATTTCTATTTTTCTTTCATCGTTTTCTGCATTGATACAATGCTGTATTTCAAAGTTAACTACCAATGTAACACCAGATTTTATAAGTTACAATAAACATCCTTGTCGATTTTGTATCATGCAGAATTTGCACGTGTACTTTATCTACGGACGGACGATTTAGCGCAGTGGTTAAAAGCTTAATCCACTCCGCTGTGTCTAATAGTCGCGGCTTCGATTCCCGCACGGGACAAATCTTTGTGTGATCCACAATTATTTGTTTTGGTCTAGGTATTTGTGTATGTGACTTTTCATGTTTGTAAACGCACCCACAACACAGGAATAAATCCTAGGGTGGAGCTATGATTTTTTTTATACAAGAAAAAATCTAGCTACATCATCACGCCAGATCTCTTATGAGCTAGGCAAAGAGTACAAGGTTAAGACGCGAACGGTAACAATTTTTTAATAAAAGACACCCAATAATTTTCAATCTTCTCAATGCCCGCACGCTTATGATTACGCTAACATTATTTTTACACACACTGGGTCCATATTCGCTATGACCAAATAAACACGTAACGTGACGCGTTACGATAGAATCGTCAGATGATCGTTTATAGTAGGTAGATACTCTATAATATTTCTCACATACGATGGGTAGTAAATGTTCTAAGTGCCAAACGAAATTATTTATATATCCGAAACATGCCTATCAATAAATTTAAAAAGGTAATAAAAACTAGAATGTGTTATAAAGGGTATTACAAAATTTCGGATTATCTTGACGTTAAAACAGATTGGGTTTGAGCAGCTCCTCAATCGGCAATATTAAACAATGCTGTATAATACTATTTTGAAAAAAAAAAATGGTTAAAAGACTAGCCCGCTGAGTTTCTCGTCGGATCTTCTCAGTGGAGGCCGCGTTCCGATCCGGTGGTAGATGTAAAAATGTAATAATTTTGACGTTTGTAAGTGCTTATGTATTAGCCTAAAGAACGATGAACGATTTTTGACTTTGACTTTAATTCAATGGTGTTAAGGTATAAAACAAAGTATAGAAACGGGTCATGACCCTTATTGCTATTGAATAAAGTATAATTTTCTTTGGCACTCGCAACTATCACAGTCCCCTTCTTTCATAAAAAATACTATAGTGGTGTATATAACACCGTTACATGTTAATTTCACGAAGCTATAGTTACTCGCCGCGTTTGGTATTAGCGAATAAGGACCCATTTTGACGGCTACTAAAACACAATGTATGGTATAGTGCGAGTTTTAAAACCATTTATTCTTGTCAGTTTATTCTTTCGTGGCTCTGGCCTGAATTCTATGAAATGGCGTTCGCAGGTGTTAAACAAATATATCTGGGTTATAAATCGCCACAGCGCTCTATCGGAAGAAGTGAGCCAGGTAGCCCTGGTATGCAGTTTTTGAATAAATATAATATATATAGAGTACTTTATTTCTATTACTATTTGAGAAAAATCTATTGTTGTATGTTATCTATTATAGTTATGCACATTTTCATTAAAATATGATTGCAAAGGTCAGTGTAAGCGATGGGTGTGCTCCTTTGTTTCGGACATATACAAAGAATTTTGGAAGAAAGAATGACAAAATGGATAGGCATACAGTACGAAAGCGAAAAGATGTAGGCACCGTGAAATACCTATACTACGATATGTTACCCTGACTCTGAACAATATTTATATATGATAATGTCTTATCCACGAACTAAATACGAGATGACCTAAGCTAGCGAGATTTTTGAAATCCTAAAAGCCTTGACGTCATCGTGGCTGGCGTGGCTTACCTCAGTTTGTCATCGGTACTCGCTCCATTCACACGTGCGCTCGAGTTCGCATAGCTATGAAATATAATCTATTGTTAATAAAAATAAAACCCTTTAAATGATGTGATATATTTTAACATGTGAAAAATACATGGATTAACATTCTGGTCACAAAAAAATATCACATTCCACTTGTAAATAATTATTTTTTTCGTAATTTATTAGAATAATTCTATGTTAAAAACGCCATCTACCGTAATATAATTGAACTTGCAAGTAACATTGACATAGACGAACCGTTTAGTTTTCACCATTCTCCGCCAGATGGCAAATACAAATATGGGTGGAGCGTAACATCTCTCTTGCCTTGTGTGCCCCCCCCCTGCGCAGTGCCACGCTTAAATTGTATGGAAGCATCTTATTACGCCATTTCCTCTTCGTATTTGCTTTGTCGTCTTATCTGAATGGCAAGTCAAGAGTCTCCATAACCGGCGAGTATGCATAAGATGAACTATGAGAGTACAGGAAGAGAAAGAGGTCTGTAAGGAAAGAACCTGTTGGGAGTCTATAGATACTCTTAATCGTTCAGCCTATTGGATGCTTAATAAGTTCCAACACTGGGTGACCACAAACCTGCCTCCACCAATCCGCACTGATTCTATGTAGCATTCAGTGTACAGCCCATTCACTCTCACTTTGATTGGTGAGACCTTTTGTGAGTACTACTTTTTCCCAGCAGAGGGCTTGTTTAGACCACAGACATTGTAAATAAGATATGTATAGAGTGAATTAATATATAAAGCGTATTACTTCTCCAGAGAAACCTCTCAGGAGTTATGTTATGGCGGTAAAAAACGTCTCCTGAACCGCTTAGTATTTCTATTAAAACACAAGTTTCTCTCGTTTCTACAGGAAACTGCCCACTTGCTGTTAAACAAGTATGTTTTATTTACGTATTATGAATTTCAAAAATTTTGCATCATATCCCGGCTGGCACAAATTTTTCAAGCTTATGTGAAAACGTATCTAGTAATCTAAGTGTAGTTCTACTTGTAAATTTTAGGAACACTATCATTTGGTGGATTAAAATCTAGACCTACCTAGAACGATTTACTAATCTATACAAATGCATTATTATTTTATGACGTATATAATAAATTTGGTTGACCAACAAAATCAAATAAACTTCTTCATCATTCTCAAATCATTTCTTGCTAAAAACATACAAAGATATAGTTTTATTTTTTGATTTCCTTATTGTAAACTAGGGACGGTATTTATTTGTAGACTTTATAATTTTGAAGTCAGAGATGTGTGTAAAGAATGAACCTGTCGGAACTTTGTACTCTCTGCCTACTCCGCAAGGATCAGGCGTGATAATATAGATAGACAGACAATAGTTGTTGTGTTGTAATCTAAAGATATTTTATAAAAATCCGACCTTTTAAAAACACCTAAACCAATTATAACCTAAGTTACCTTATTATCTTGTTACAGCGAAGCAACATCGACAGAAACACAGTACCAAAAGAAACAACAATCAAATACTTCACAAAACCACTAAACGAAATAACAATACCGATAATGATGCATCTAGACAAAGCTCTCACGAAGACGTTACCAAAAGAATCGAAGCGAAAAACGAGAGAAAAATTTAAACTATTAGCTAATGATATATTGAAAGATGTGGAGGATTTGTTCACACATCCAAATCTTCAACAGAGGATAAAGTTTGAGCTACTAGATTTGAAAATTCTAAAGAATAGTACGGATAAGTTTGTGATGAGTGAGAATGTATCGCAGTATCTAAAGAGTTACTGTCTGTGGCAAGCGGAGAGAAAGATAATGAAACAGAAATGGTTTTATTCGGTGCTTCTTACTGGATTGGACTTATTTTATTTGGATAAAGCTGGGGCTGAAATTAGGAGCAGTACAGGTAAATAAAATATCTTATCCAATCATGTACAACTGAGGATGTTGTACTGTCGCCTGTTTTTTTGCGCTGAATCCGCCTGTTGAGCCGTGCCACAAATAATTCAGTGGCCTCACGGAATATTATGTTTAAGAAGAGGTGTGTATCAATTTTAAAAAGTGGAGTGGGTGGCTTCTCATAAGAAAAACCAATGATGCGTACAACATTAGGCCGGTTATTATTGTGATCTTTGACGGAGACCTGCAGGACATATCCTGCAGTGGACATATTTCGATTGATGATAAGTACATTAACTTCTTAAGACTAGTACCTTAGCTAGTGAGCTGATAATTATTCCAAGGTCATCAATTGTAAATTAAATTAGGTCTAGGATAAGTAGGGTGGGCCTGGATTATATCAAATAGAATGTTGTCTGCGTGGTTTTTGTGTAGTTGACAAGTGGTATAATAATTAATGACTATATTACAGGTCGTGGCTACATGAAGGGCATATGCAGCAAGAGGAATAGTTGCACCCTGCTGGAATGGCATCCAGTTAACATCGCATATATCCTGGCTCATGAGATTGCTCATAGGTAAGTAGATACATTTATTTTAAATAAATATAAGGACAGGCTATAAATATATTTAAAAAAGATTAGGACCATTAAACCTATTGGTTGTGTCAGTCGGATATATACGACAAATATTTTCGTGTATGTACTTCCCTTAACATATTTAAAGTATTTTTATAGGGGTTTTTATCGTATCAGGAGACAATAATGATTCCCTCCATCTATTTTTGCTCCTTGTCATCTCCATAAATAGTAAAGTACGGTAGATACAGGTTAATTACAATATTATGTTCAAAAGTGCGATCATCAACATTCGTAACAATGTATCTTACGAGTATTACAAATCTTTATTCTTAACTAAAATGATGTCAAACTTCTTGCACTGAAATGCTTAACATGATAACCACCTATTTATAATTATAATTGATAGATTGATATTGAGTTCTTAGATTCACGCAGTTATTAAACATAAAATAAAACTATTTTTTGGATTTTGTTAATACAGGCAGTCTCTCCCGTGATGATAGGTACTGTAAAGTACATAGAACAACAGGACTTAAATTTTAAAGAAATAAGCCGCAGTAAAATCCGACAAACATTTTATTTAATATAGATTGATATTGGCTACCTTGCAATAGATTTGGCGTATTGACAGAGATAGATAGAGTGACCTTTGATTCATTCCACAGTATTCACAAAAAGAAACCTGGACTTTCCCTGATCCTTTTTCTATATAAGCCCCGGTATTCATTCGGGAATGATAAATATGAGCTCGAAAGCAAATAAGCTGACCGACCGTAGCGTATCGGCAGCGAGACCTGGGTATGTAAGAAGAAGAATGAAAGCAGGATTAATGCAGTCGAAATGCGAGCTCTGCGGGAGATGTCTGGGGTGAAGCTGACCGATTATTCGGTAACAGCTTAGTAAGAAAGCGAATAGGTATGAAAGATAGTATCGGTGTAAAGATGAGAAAGGGTATGCTCCGTTGGTTCGGGCATATAGAAAGAATGTCCGAAGTAAGAATGACAAAACTGATATACAATGCGAAAGTGGAAGGATGTAGGTACCGGGGAAGACCTAGACTATCTTACCATGACCAAATAGACCGGGTCTTATCTGAAGGACAAGTCAGGAGTCTCCGTAACCGGCGAGAGTGTATCAGACATACTATGAGAGTAGAGGAAGCCAGAGAAGTATGTAAGGAAAGAACCTGTTGGAACTCTGTACTCTCTGCCTACCCCGTAAGGGATCTGGCGTGATTATATAGATAGATAGATAGATAGAAAGCAATATAATACGGCCACGCCGAGTTTTCCCACGCGAATGTAGAAGAGGTGTACTGTTTCACTGACGATGCTAAGTCTTAATGTAATAGGGGACGAGCCTTTTGCCATCATATCGGGCACGATTCCGGACTCAGAACTGATGTGGATAATTTTTCGATACGGAAGCTTCAATAACACTATCAGTACCTGTTTCGTCAGTCTAAAATTCACACGCCATTTATAGGGTACTATGTTAAATCTTACTAATATTATCAATGTGAAAGTTTGCATGTTTTAACGTTTCGACGTGTCTTATTCAATCACGCAAAAACGGATTTAGATGAAATACAGACACAGATAGGTTATTAGATTACGGTTTTTTTTTTTTTTAACGTAGCCCCACACTAGGGTTTATTCCTGTGTCGTGGGTGCGTTTACAAACATGAAAATTCACATACACAAATACCCAGACCGGAACAAATAATTGTGGATCACACAAAGATTTGTCCCGTGCGGGAATCGAACCCGCGACTATTCGACACAGTGGGCGGAGCCGCTCAAGCTCTTAACCACTGCGCTAAATCGTCCGTCCGTCTTTATATCGATGGGTGACCTATCCTATTATATATAGGACTAGAAGTTTCCCGCAACTTCGTACCCGGTCGACAACAGCGCCACCTACCGGGTCTATGTTATATAGCGTATGTTATTTCTAGATAAGGTAGCTTTCTAAAGAATTTTTAAATTCAGTTTAGTAGTTTTTGAATTTATGCGTTACAAACATACACAAATACAAATCTTTCCTCTTTATTGTACCAGCTTCATCTGAATATCGATACCATGATCAGCCATTATTATTTAATATTCCCTCTCCTTCTTATAATAGTTCAGTAAAATAGATTATTTTTCTTTCTTATTTATTTCTCTGTAAATGAGGGAACCATGCAGCATGTTCACGAAAAGTATAACTTGGTTAATTTAATTTAGACTCACCTGATATTACATTGTTCTCCCATACCCTACAATAAACTTATATGGGAAAAATTATATACATACTATTTTAAAAGAGTAACCGTGGTGTTTCTTGCCCTTCACCACAGGAATGGCGTTTCGAAGTGGTGGTAGAGTCTTTGTTACATTTCTAACTATTCATAAATACTATAATAGTTTAAATTTATACAAAATATTTTGATTCTGAGTAACTTCAATAACACTATCAGTAAACCTAGAACCGGAGACCGCGACTTGGTAAGCGTAAGGTAGGACGGCCCCCAGCTAGATGGACCGACAACCTCAAAAAGGTCGCTGGGACAGACTGGACGCGGAAGGCGGAGGACCGTGTGCAATGGCGCGTGTTAGGAGAGGCTTATGTCCAGCAGTGGACTGCGATAGGCTGATTGATTGATTGATTGAAACCTAGAACCTCGTGGTCGCCAGCTACACCATGCACTACTAGACACACGATGAGGAGTGAGAAAACAGAATAACTATTAAAGTTGTACCAACGGTACTAAAGCTACCAAAGCATATAATTAACTTTATAGGGAAAACTAACCCAATCTCCCAAAAATAGGCTCTATTTACAGAAGATTGTTGATTAATCGACTACGTATTTGTTATAAGAATAACATTTAACTGCCGACTGCCTCGTTGGTCTAGAGGCAAAGCGCCTCGCTTTGTGATCACGAGGTCTTAGGTTCAAATCCTAGGTCGGGCAAATGTAGTTTTTCCATCTAAAAATTCCAAGTTTCAGTCCGGAGTCTGGAATTGTGCCCAATATATGGCAAAAGGCTCGCGCCCTATTACATGGAACCTAAGATCATCGGCGAAAAATGGGTGTACACAGTACACCTCTGCCACCCTGCTGGGGTATATGGGCGCGACGGTGTTTATTTTATTATTTTTATCCAACTAATAATAATCTTTCTATAATATAACAATATCTCTAAGGAAGGAAGCTGTTGGAACTCTGTACTTTCTACTTACCCCGCATGGGATCTGGTGTGATGATATAGACGGATAGAATAATAATCTTTGTCCATAATATCAACAGAATTAGGGCCACACCCAATTGTTTAAACTAACCATAACACACCATATAAAATTCGCCTAATTGCTGGAACATGTGGCCGAAAATAAGGTCATAACTATTAATATAGGAAGTAGCACGCCAGGCCTTAGTCTAGACATACAATTGTCTTGATAGGACAAAATATATTTTAAGAACAAAAGTGTGTATTAAAATTAGTGCACATGCTACGTGTTTCAAATGTTGTAGAAATAATTTCAACGAGATGCTAACTGAACCATTTGCTAAGTATGAGAATCAGCCCATTTCTCCCACTCGGACATAATTTACTATAGCCAGTCTGGAAGTCTTTAAATAAACTTCGGACTCGGGTCGGCCGGAGCAAGGAAAACATGTTCAGGTCGAGAATCACAGATAATACAGATCTGAGGTATTTGTGCGGTGTAACCCAAACGATGGCCTACCTTACATCGTACTTTGCATACCCCAAAGCCTGCACGCAGCAGGACTTCATAATGCCACCGACAATTCAGTCCAAGTTGCCACGTTCTAGGCCGCTTCTATATAAATTCAACATGTCTGCCGTCGAAACGATAAGAAGAAGAAGCCCATTATCAAATTAGTTGTATCTTCTTTTCTTCTTCTTCTTCAGCCGAAAGACGTCCACTGCAGAACAAAGGCCTCCCCTAAAGACCGCCACAACCACTGGCTTTGTGCTGTACGCATCCAACTTCTACCCGCGACCTTCACCAGATCATCGGTCCATCTTGTAGGGGGCCTACCCACTCCACGCCTTCCGGTACGTGGTCGCCATTCGAGAACCTTTATCCCCCAACGGCCGTCAGTTCTACGAGCGATGTGCCCCGCCCACTGCCACTTAAGTTTAGCAATTCTGAGTGCTATGTCAGTGACCTTCGTCCTCCTGCGGATCTCCTCGTTTCTGATTCGATCCCGCAGGGTTATTCCGAGCATAGCTCTCTCCATCACCCTTTGGGTGACCTTGAGCCTTCTTATGAGGCCCATCGTAAGCGACCATGTCTCAGTGCCCTAAGTCATCACTGGCAACACACACTGGTCAAAGACCAGTGTGTGTTGCAGTCGCTCCGCAGTGTCTTGAGACACTGCGGAGTTTCTTCTTTTAGGAAAATATATTCCCATACTAGAAATTATTCCTGTAACAGAGCCAACTTTTATATGCATATTCGTTAGTTTCAAAAACATTTGTTGTTTCTATGTGGGCAATGAACGCGCGACGAACCAGACTGTTATACAAGTAAAAATATTCATTACGAGCATACAAATTATCAATCATGACACTTTTTAATGGCAAGAACTAAAAATAATAATCAACGTACACCAAGCCAAAGTTTAGCTTCTTATCCAAATATTCCTAAACTTTTCTAGACCCTTTTCTTTACTGATGCAACACTCGACACTTCATACTATTGAGCCTTTTCTCAGGTAAGAGTAGGTAATGTATATGAGTATGATATGGTATAGGTACGTGGGCCCAGTGCGGTTAAAGGAGATAAATTTGTGACCATCAGGGGTAAGGATCATCAAGCCACCTACTAGGCATCCAAATCGGTATAACCAGGCGTAACCAACGGCTAGATGTGCCTTCCAAAGCACGAAGGCACTCAAAAATGAAATTATCTTAATGGTTACACATCAGCTCAGCCGACTCCAACACTTCTTAACCTTGTTAAACGCAAAGAACACCTCGGTCTTACAGAAGTACTAATCACACTACTAATATCAGCCTATACCGCCCACTGTTGGGCAAAGGCCTTCTCTCTCAAATCGAGGTGAGAGAAATTTGGTCATACTCCACCACGCTGATCCAGTGCGCATTGGTGGAGGCAGGTTTGTGCTGCTGTTAGCACTTATCAAGCCGCCTATAAAGCTTCCAACTCGGCTTAACGACTACCATATTAAGTGGAAACCGGGACCAACGGCTTAAAGTACCTTCCGAAGCATGGAGACGCTCGAATATGAAAATGCCACAAACCGTCACCCTTCTCAGGCCGACCGAGTCTATCGCTGCTTAACCTTGGTTGGTACGAACACCGCGGTCGCCCAGCGCTACGAGCGCTAATCAAACTATGTTATAATAATCTCTTTACGCCTATTTCCAGTTTGGGGATCTCCCACGACGGTCCCCCACACAACGAATGCCGTGGTCAGCGTAACATCATGGACGCCAAGTATAATCCTCGGAACCCTGCCAAGACCTGGTCTTCATGCAATAGACGAGCTTTGAACGAGTTCTTAAAGTAAGTTTAATATATCATCACACTAGATCTCTTGCGAGGTACCTCTCCGTCTACAGAACAGGTTACATTATGACAGTTCCACTCGCTACCTCTACTCGCATAGTTCGTCTCAGATACGTTCGCCAGTTACAGAAATTCTTGACCTGACCATCAAATAAGACACAGACCGTGTCTTATTTGATGGCCAAGTCATGAGAGAGTATGAAATAAAACTATTTTTCGGATTTCATCGCGGTTTATTTTTGCTTTTTAAGTTCACAACGTTTCGAATGCTTTGCAGCACCCATAGTCACAGCAAGAACTGAGGTGTTAGGCGTCCAAAAGCAAAGTTATTCCGAGGTACTCTCAAACTTCTTAATTATTCTTGTTAGTCCGATCTACACAGAATAGGCTCACGGTGTCTTAAAGTCTTGCAGTGTTATGCTTGGTGTTGGATTTAATTATATTATTTACCAGATTCCAAGTAAGATAAAATCTAAAAAATAGTTTTATTTCATGTGTAATATTCGCATGAACTCAATATTATGAGAGTATTTGATTATGGCATTGATAGTCTACATTCTTCCACATTCACATTGTATATTGATTATTCTGATGTTTAAAAATTCTCATATCCGAAACCGGCCGATTGATTCCGACCTTACACATCTGATCGTGTTGTATCTGGAACTGACTAATCATGTAACTAGGTTAACTGGTCTTTACTTCGGCTGAGAAATATACAAACTATTTTCGGTATCGGTACATTTAAAATACTTGTTTGTTGTTATATTCAGTTACACATAATTTCTAACTACGAGCGTAGAGGAAGTCAGAGATGTCTGTAAACCTGTTTGAACCCTGTAATCTCTGCCTACCCCTTAAGGGATCTGGCATGAAGATAAAGATAGATTTTAACCTTATGTGTCTTTAACCTTATATACCGAGGAAAATTTTGTGAAAAGTTTCTAATTGTCTGTGGGCAAGATTCAAAGTACAGGACAGGTAAGCCTACGAGACCCAGCGACGGTGCCACAGAGCCTCACTTACGCGCCATTACACGGAAGACATCCCAGATGTTGATCAGGGCGAGGTCAAGGCGGGTCTCGAGCAACTTAAGAACAATAAATCTCCTGGTCATGATGGAATTACTACCGAGCTTCTCAAAGCTGGTGGAACTCCGGTTCTCAAAGAGCTGGCAAGCCTTTTTAATTCCATCATTCACCAGGGCCTAACACCAAAAGTGCGGTGGTTCTGTTCTTAAAAAAAGGCGATAAAGCCTTGCTGAAGAACTGCAGATCCATCTCACCTCTGAGCCATGTATACAAGCTGTTCTTGAGAGTAGTAACAAACCGCCTCGCCAGAAAACTCGACAAGTTTCAGTCACCGGGAAAAGCCGGGTTTCGAAAAGGCTTCAGCACCGTAGACCACATCCATACGGCAGATTTTACAGAAAACTGAAGAGTACAATCAGCCGCTGTGTATGGCTTTGGTGGACTACGAAAAAACCTTCAACTCCATCGAAACCTGGTCAGTTCTGGATGCTCTGCAACGATGTCGTATTGACTGGCGTTATATCAAAGTGCTAAGATGTTTGTATGATACCGCCATTATGACCGTACAGCTTCAGGAACAAAAGACTAACCCCATTGAGCTGTGCAGAGAGGTGAGACAGGGGGATATGATATCCCCTAAGCTTTTCACCAACGCTCTCGCAGAACGACGTCTTTAAGACGCTGGACTGGGCGGGACGGAGCTTGAATATAGTCGGTGAGTGCATCTGGCATCTTCGGTTTGCGGACGACATCGTCATAATAGCGGAGACGCTGGAACAGTTAAGCGAAATGCTGCACAGCCTAAATGTAGCCTCTTGACGTGTTGGTCTCGGCATGAATTTGGATAAAATCAAGATCAGGTTTAATGAACTTGTCACGCCAGGACCAGTCTACGTCGAAGAATCGATGCTCGAAGTTGTTCGAGAATACACCTACCTTGGGCAGGTTATCCAGCTTGGTAGGAACAACTTCGAGAAAGAAATCGACAGAAGGATCTAGTTGGGCTGGGCAGCATTCAGCAAACTACGTCGGGTTTTCTCTTTGCCTTTACCGCAATGTCTGAAGACGAAAGTCTACAACCAGTGCATTCTACCAGTCATGACATACCGAGGTGTGGACATTTACAGTAGGGCTAGTCCATAGGCTCAAAGTCGCGTAGCGAGCTATGGAGCGGGCTATGCTCGGAGTCTCTTTGAGGGAAAAACTCCAAAATGAGGTTATCCGTCAAAGAACCAAAGTAGTTGACATAGCTCGCAGAGTGAGCGCGCTAAAGTGGCAGTAGGCTGGCCATGTCTGTCGAAGAACCGATGGCCGATGGAGCAGACGAGTTTTAGAGTGGAGACCGCGACTCGGCAAACGTAAGGTAGGGCGCCCCCCAGCTAGGTGGGCCGACGACCTTGAG
Source organism: Phalera bucephala (assembly GCA_905147815.2). Taxonomy (NCBI): domain Eukaryota; kingdom Metazoa; phylum Arthropoda; class Insecta; order Lepidoptera; family Notodontidae; genus Phalera; species Phalera bucephala. The sequence continues at coordinate 23,590,435 of LR990625.1, read as the reverse complement.
AAGGTCGCAGGGTGGAACTGGATGCGGAAGGCGGAGGACCGTTTATTGTGGCGCGAATTGGGAGAGGCTTATGTCCAGCAGTGGACTGCAATAGGCTGATTTGATTGATTGAAGACTCCTAGTTACAGACAGACTGACAACTTTTAATTATTTGTGATTTTTCGTGCTTAAGTTGAAATTTGATTTTTATATATATAATTACAGTTTGAGGTTTGCAGTGTGCTACCTATTGGGACTTTGAATTTGAATTATACCCATTTTTAACCACTATTACAACTAGAACTTATAAAGAAAATGACAAAGACACTCCCATTTAAGGAATAGTCGTGATGGAATTTGTATTTATTTTATTTGTGTTTATTTTTAAATAGGCCAATACAATTAAGGTGCATCTCTAATTTCTAGTTATATTTTACACTAATAATCTCTGCATTGATTAGAATATCAGTCCATATTTTCTATCTGGTGCGGTTAAGTCTTAACGTCAGATGAACTTAGTGCTTATATCCTGGAGATTAACTTATTAAGTCCTACATATGGGGATATTAACTACTTAAGACTGTCTTAAGCGCATCAGCTGATGAAATTAAATGTTACTTATATCATACAGGAGATTAAGTATATTTTATTAAAACTGGTACCACGGGTAAAATTATTGGCAGAAAATGCTTTCAAGTTGTCTTAACCCCTACTTATGTCGGCTTAAGTAAGTATGCAATTTTAATAGTTTACGATTATCCCAGAAAGTATAGATATGAACATTCTGAAAACTACTAGGTACACGAAATACTAAATTATCTCATACTTGCTTATGTTATAATGTACAATGAGTTTGTACTTTGTAAGCAAGCTTCACTACATATTATAAAACAAAATTCCCCAGCCACGTCTGTATGTCTGTCTGAATGCGATAAACTTAATTACGACCGAACGGATTTTTATAAGGCTTTCACCAATGGACGGAGTGTTTCAAGAGGAAGGTTTATGTGTTATAATTCACCCGTGCGAAGCCGGGACGGGTCTATAATCGTATAACCGTTTTCACAAATTCACGGACAACTTGACAGGTGCTTATGTCCAAATATAAAAAATGTTATCAGCTTAAGACAAGTGTCGAACTAACAACTGAATCAGTCGACATAAATTATCGTCATATTTTGAAATATTTATTAAAGTAAGGTTGAATTTTACTCAGGGTGCATTTAAACAATAAAATGTATAGTGAATGAATTTATTTTCGATATAAATAGCTACTACATTTTACCTAAAAATTAAGAATTAAATATTATTATCTTATAATTAAGTAATTCAAATTGAGAATAAAATATTATCAACTTCTTTTTTACATCAGTCCTAACATAATTAATGTTTTTTTTTTAATTTTTATTATCGACAAACATTTAATTCAATATTCAAAAAATGCCAAATTCTAGCAACACTATAAACGTCAATTTGTCTGTGAAAATGTGAACACGGCTCTAGGTAGAAGGTGCTGATCCAGCTCCACTTGAATATAATAGTTTCACCTATTATTAGTTAATGTTCTCTCTTCCTTTTATTAAATTGCATTACTTTGTTTTTGTTGCTTAGGTACTCTGTAAATTAGGGGGACTGCGATAAATAGTACAAATGGGTTGATTTAACTTATCCCACAAAACTAGATGGAAAAAAAATTAAAAAATTAACCGTGAAAATTCTTGCCCTTCGTCTACAAAAATGATATTCCGAAGTGGTGGTAGAGTTTTCGTTACTTCTCTGGCGTTTCATAAATGCTTTAATGGTTTACCTGCATAAATAAAATTCAAATTTTTAGTGTAGTTGTGCTTGAGGCTGCTCAATCGCTGTCATCATTGTTATGTCGTAAAAATTGGTACTGGATGAATAATAAGAAACAAAAATATTTTGCCGACTCGCATGGGATTTATTTATTTATTGTAAAGATCTGCTAACAATTGTTACAACAATACAATTTCACAAGAAGATAGTTCAGTGTGGTTTTACAGTTAATTGCACAATCACTTACAGGCAAACACCGCCAATCCAATCAAAATTTAATTTAACTTACAGAAAAAAATGAAATAGGTACTAGAAAGTGACAAAAAAAAACAAAAAAAAAATTAATTCGATATCGCATCCAACAAATATTTACGGAAACCATGCACAGAGACCGCGTGAATGTCGGTTCGAGCACTATATTTGTTATATAATTTACTTATTCTGGCCACTGGAGAGTTGGATCCCAAAACAGTCCTTCAAAACGGTGGTACAAAAGGATGTATAGGAAAACGAGGGTATTTTCTAGGAACTCTAAATCTAAAACTGCTGAGAAGCTGGGGGTGGTCTGTTTCGTTTCTGAGAATTTTAAATAGGAAAACCAAATCATTTATATCTCTACGCTTTTCAAGTGAGTGCATTTTGAAATGCTTGAGCCTATTCAAATACGAGTGACCTTTAGTACATTTTTTGGAAGAGAACGCCAGGTGCCAAAGGAACCGCTTCTGGATCCGCTCAAGGCGCAGTGAGTGGGTAGCGTAGTGTGGTCTCCACACCACACTACAATACTCGAGAGTGCTACGTACTAGGGCATTATATAGTAATGGCTTTGTTTGGTGCCTGCGAAAAATCCTTCCATTTCTAATGATAAAACCTAGCATCTTTGAGGCATTTTTTACGACATGCTCATAATGTTGTATGAAAGTTAGTTTATTGTCAAGGATCACCCCAAGATCCCTAATGCTATCTACTTCATGTAAGAAGACACCATCTATATTGTACGATGAAAGAATAATATTTTGCTTTCGAGTGAACTTTATATGAAAACATTTCTCAACATTTAGTTTCATTAAATTGACGGTACACCATTGGGTTAATCTATATAAATCATTCTGTAAGAGTTCAGTATCTGTATTATTTGTAATTGTTCGACTAAACTTTAAATCATCTGCATATAGATATGGCTTTGAATTCAGAAAACAGCTGGATACATCATTAACGAAAATATTAAATAAAATAGGGCCCAGATGAGACCCTTGTGGCACGCCAGATGATATGTCATATATTTCTGAAATATAGCCGTCTAAGACTACATAAAAAGAGCGACCACTCAGATATGACTTTAGCCATTCCCATATCCTTCCTGAGAATCCGTACATACTCAATTTCTCAAGCAATATATGGTGTGAAACTTTGTCAAATGCCTTACTAAAATCTATGTAAATTACGTCAACTTGTTGATGCTTGTCTATCGCACTAGTAAGGTCTTCGACAAAGCTTGGAAGGTTGGTAGAAGTTGACCTGTATTTTACGAACCCATGTTGATAATTGGTCAGGAACTGTTTAAAATAGGTTTGTATATATAGGCAAATAATTGATCCTAAAAGCTTAGCCAAACAAGAGAGTATCGAGATTGGTCTATAGTTGGAAACGTGAGTGTCAGTTCCTGATTTATAAATTGGTACAACCTTTGGTAACTTCCACTTTTCAGGGAAAACTCCAGTAAATAATGAATAGTTAATAACTTTATACAATGGAAATGCCAAATTGTCTGCACACTCTTTAAGAAATACTGGTGATAGACCATCTGGACCTGCTCCTTTCGATACATCAAGGGTTTCAAGTTTGTTTAAAATGACGTCCTGATTTACGATCAAACTTGCAAAACTGGATGTACCGTTCTCAATTGAGCTTTCGTCCACCATAGCAAAGTTGGGATCCATGTCCACACCTTTACCATAAACTTTAGAAAAAGAAGCTGCAAACATATTACAAATATCAACGCCGCTCTTTGCTGTGGTTGTACCATCTGTCATGGATGTAGGATATACACTTGAACTTCCACGTTTTGCTTTCATAAATGTCCAAAAATATTTTGAATTTCTAGCTATCATTGTTTCTATACTGTCTATGTAATTGTTATAGCAAATTTGAGATAACTTTTCACACCTTATGTTTAATATTTGTAATTCAATATCGTCCAACGGATTACCATATTTTTTAAATCTAATACGGGTGTTATTCTTTTCTCTAAGTCTAGCGACAAGTAACCTGTTAAACCATGAAGGGTAATGTCTCAGGTTATTGGATTTTTTCGAAGGCACGAATCTTTTTATGATTTGTTTTACGATGTCATAAAACTTTGCAACCATACTGTTACCATCTGTACATAAGGAAAAGACTGAATCCCAATCCACACCACTCAGACACTTATTTATTGCCTTATAATCAGCTTTATAAAAGCTATACTTTATGTAAGAATCATTAGGTGTTAATTTTGAAACGACGTCCATAGTAAAGTAAACACATATTGGTGGATGCAGTGGATCGATTACAGATAAGATATCATTTGTAGGAGATACACAACAATTATTTTCATCAGTTAAAACTAAATCTAGTATTTTGTTTCTGGAGTTCGTTAAACAGTTAAATTGTTTAAGATTGTTGACAAAAGTAAAATAAAGCAAAGTTTGAGAAAGACCAGAGGTGTAGTTCAAATTATCCCAGTTTATATTGCTCATGTTGAAGTCACCGAGAATACATAATTTCATGATCTCAGCCTATACTTGTCCACTGCTGAACATAGGCCTCCCCAATCGCTTTCCAGCGTAACCGGTCCGATGCCACCTGCATCCAACAACTTCCTGCCATTTTCACAAGATCGTCGGTCCATCTGGCAGGCGGTCGTCCCACGCTGCGCTTGCCAATACGTGGTCTCCACTCTAGAATCTTTCTGCCCCAACGCCCGTCCGATCTTCGCGCTATGTGGCCCGCCCATTGCCACTTCAGCTTGCTAATCTTAACGGCTATGTCGGTGACCTTGGTTCTTCTACGAATCTCCTCATTCCTGATTCGATCACGTAGAGAAACGCCGAGCATAGCTCTCTCCATAGCTCGCTGAGCAACTCTGAGCTTTTTTATGAGACCTATAGTAAGAGACCACGTCTCTGATCCATATATCATCACTGGTAACACACATTGACTAAAAACTTTAGTCTTTAGGCACTAAGGTATTTTGGATGAGAAGATGTTGCGCAGTTTCCCGAACGCTGGCCAGCCGAGTTGGATTCGTCGATTGACCTTTCTCTCAAAGTTGGACCTACCTAACCGGACTGCCTGTCCCAGGTAAATGTATTCGTCGACAACTTCAAGAGTAGAGTTCCCAACGGTGAGTGCGGTGGGTACGACATGGACGTTAAACAATATTTTCGTTTTGTCCATGTTCATTTTAAGACCCACTTGTTGAGATACTCTGTTGATGTCGCCGAGCATTCGTCCTAGATCTTCCAGCGACTCCGCCATGACCACAATGTCGTCAGCAAATCGAAGGTGAGTGATGTATTCGCCATTGATGTTGATGCCAAGTCCTCGCCATTCCAAGAGCTTGAAGGCGTCCTCTATGGTGGTCGTAAACAGTTTCGGAGAAATGACGTCTCCCTGTCTTACTCCTCTTTTTATGGAGATCGCCTTCGTGCACTGCCCTTGTACTCGGACTGACATGGTGGCGTTATTATACAAGCACTTCAACACTTCGATGTACCGATAGTCAATGCGGCATCGCTGGAGAGAAGTAAGAACCGCCCAAGTCTCGATCGAATCGAAGGCTTTCTCATAGTCCACAAACGCCAAGCATAGTGGCCGATTATACTCCTCGGTCTTCTGTATAATCTGCCGCAGCGTGTGTATGTGGTCTATGGTACTAAAGCCTTTCCGGAAACCGGCTTGTTCGGGAGGCTGGAAATCATCAAGCCTGCGTTCGAGACGATTCGTGATGACTCTCGAAAACAACTTGTAAACATGGCTCAGCAGTGTGATGGGCCTATAGTTCTTTAATAAAGTGTTATCACCTTTCTTGAAAAAGAGTACCACCACACCCCTGTTCCATGCTTCCGGCGTGTTTCCTTCGAGCAACACGGATATAACAGCCTCTGAAGGACTTTAAGTACCGGTGATCCACCCGCTTTCAGAAGCTCTGCGGTAATTCCGTCTTCACCCGGCGCTTTGTTGTTTTTAAGTTGTTTGAGAGCCATCCTAATCTCGTACAGGCTGATGTCCGGGATATCTTCAGTGTAGTGTCGGGTTAGCTTGGCTCTTGGGTCTTTTACCAAGTCAACAACAGGTTCAGCTACTGAGGTATACCACTGCCCATAGAACCTCTCTATCTCCCTGAGCACCTCTGACCTATTCGACATTACGTTTCCGGCCTCCGTCTTCAGCTTCGTCAACTGGCTTTGCCCAATAGACGCGTCTATTGCGAACACTTTGGAGCCCTTGTTCTGCTCTATGGTCTCCTCAATACGTCTCGTATTGAAGGACCGTAAATCGTGTCGCAAGGACTTCAATATCTGTCCATTGAGCTGCCTATAGGACTTAGCATCATCGGAGGTTTGGAGTGTCATGGTACGTCGCTCAGCCATAAGGTTTCGGGTGTAGTCAGATAGCTTTTGAGGCCTATTTTTACGGTGGGGCTTAAAATGCTTGGACCCGACCGTATGGACAGTCTCTACCAACCTATTGTTGATTTCGTCCACTGATGCGCTGCTGTCTAGCAATTCCAAGCGGTTTGACAATTCGAGTTGAAAGTTCTCGGGGTTTTGGATATGTGCATTAGAAGGTCGGAGCGTAGACTTCATCAGACGCCATCTTTCCATTTTGACATTAATATTTAATGTGCCTCTGACCATTCGGTGATCACTGCCGGTTTTTACCCTGTGAATCACGGAGACATCATTAAATATTTGTCGCTTGGTGCTCATGATGAAGTCTATCTCATTTTTTGTGAAACCATCAGGGCTCATCCAGGTCCATTTCCTATGAGACGGCTTCTGGAAGAAAGAGTTCATCATAAAGAGTCCCTCCTTCTCCAGAAATTCGGCCAGCCTCTGACCCGTGGGGTTGCGCTGCCCATATCCAAATTGCCCCACTCTCAACTCATCATCGCCCCGTTTGCCCAGTCGCGCACTGAAGTCACCCATAACTACTGTAAAGTGTGCTTTGGAAGTATGTATGGCTCTACTAATGTCCTCATACATAACTTCGACCTCATCATCTGAGTATGCCGAGGTCGGTGCGTAGACCTGTATGACCTTCAGCGAATATCTTTTGGATATTCTGAGTATCAGGTACGCTACCCTGCTCGACACACTAGTGATGGACACAACGTTGTTTATGAGTGACTTGTGGACGATAAATCCGACACCACCTTGGGACTGCTGTTCGCCCTCCCGGTAGTAAAACAAGTTGCCGGATTTTAAGGTTATCGTGTCCTCGCCCTCTCTTCGGACCTCCGATAAACCAACAATACTCCACCGCAACTTGTTTAACTCTTCTTCCAGCTCAACTAGCTTCTCATCTGTCCTCAATGTGCGTGCGTTGTATGTCACCAGGGCCAATTTTCGGTTTTGGTGGTAGCTGAATCTCTGCCGGAGATTCTTAGCACCCCTTGTCCTGTCGTTACCATGGCTGCTACCGTGGCCAGAACGAACAGGACCGCCGGGGACTAGGGGCCTGGTTTTCCTACTTTCTTCCATAATTGGGGGTGTTTGCCATACTCGCCACGCTTGGCAGGCGGGTTGGCGAGCGCAGTTATTGGTCGTCGAAGTGTTAAGGGAACGCTGCTGCCCATTCCCTAGTTTTCCCTTAGTCGCCTTGTACAACACCCGATGGGATGAGATGGGTTGGTCCTATTCTAAGCCGGGAACCACGAGGCTTTACATATATATACATAATTTACCGTCATAATTTTCTAAGACTAAGTCACAATTATTTATGAAATGTTCAAGTATATTACGCTGTACTGGTGGGGATAGATAAACAGCACAAATGGCAATTTGTTTTGTTGATTTTTCTAAGGTGGTTATATCGACCACTACCCATAGATCTTCACAAGAGCTATTCCAGATAGTCTTACATTTAGCCGCTAGGTTTTTCTTAACGGCAATCAATACCCCACCTCCTTCCTTACCACCATGAAAACCCGTAGACTCTCTGTCTCTTTTAAAGTTCCGACCTTGAGACGCAACTGTTCAACCAAGTTTCTGTTAGAACAATAACGTCATGATTACTACAAACTAAATTTCGATAAAAGACATGGAGGTCGAGCGCGCGTCCGCGCGACGCGCCGCCCCCGCCCGGTCCCCGTCCCCGTCGCTCTCGTCGGAGGACGACTTCGTTCCCATCGCAAATGGGAAGCGGGCGCACAAACCGCGCGACTCGCCGCCGCCCAAAATTCAAAGGGCCGGAAACGTTTCCGTTTCTCCCGGCCCCTCCGGCCCCCGGCCGTCTCCGTCTACCAACGCGGCCGCGAGGGCCTCCCCCCTCGCGCGCCCCGCACGTCCGAACATCACTCCCCCGCCGTCATTCAGGACAAGAGCGCCTGGGAGCGCATATCCAAGGCGATTTACAATCGCCAAATTAACTACACGCACGCGCGTTCCAGCGCGCAAGGCATAGCCGTCAAGGTGGCGTCTTCGGACGACCACCGACGGCTATCCGCTTTCCTGCGATCTAACAAGATCGCATATCACACCTACACCCTGGAGGAGGAAAGGGAGCTCAGGGTGGTAATCCGCGGTGTCCCTAGGGAGCTAGACACCACCGTCATCAAGGCCGACCTCCAGTCCCAGGACCTTCCTGTGCGCCAGGTGCACAGGATGGTCAATGGGCGCTCCAAGGAGACGTACGACATGGTGCTGGTCGTCCTCGACCGCACCGAGTCCTGGCCTCTCCGTGGAGGCCCCCCACAAACGTGGCACGCCCGGGCAGTGCCACAACTGCCAGCTGTACGGGCACTCTGCCCGTAACTGTCACGTGCGCCCTCGATGCGTTAAGTGCATCGGGGACCACGCGACGTCGCAGTGCGCCCGCTCGAAGGAGACGGCGGCCGAGCCCCCCAGCTGCGTCCTCTGCGGCACCAAGGGGCACACCGCGAACTATCGCGGTTGCCCCAAGGCCCCGAAGGGGAAGCGCAGCCGGGCGAGGCGCGGCGGCCGCCGCCGCCCCCGCGCGGTTGCCGCCCCCTCTGCGCCCTCAGCGCAACACCCCCCCGCGCCCTCAGCACACCCTCGTCCGGTGCTTTCTGCGCCAGCGACCACGACTCCCCGCGCTCCCGCGCCACTGAAGCTGGCCCCCCCTCCCCCGCCACTCAGGCCGTCCCTCGGCGCCAACGCGTGGGTGAAGCCGCTGCCCTACACCGCGGCCTCCCACCCTGCGTCAGTGGGCCCCGCCCGCCCCCCGAAGCGCGCGCCGGCGATCCCGCCGGTGGCGGCTTGTCCCCCTCCGCCCACTAACGTCAGTCAGGACGTCGACCTCATCATGAGCGTCTCGGCGGTGATAAGCCCCGCACTATTCCCCAGAGTCCGCGAACTCGCCCTTCGTCTCCGCGCCGCCACCAACTTGGCGGACCAGGTTCTCCTGGCCGCGGAATACAGGGACGTCTATGACGTCCTGGCGTCCCTTAGAACCCAACCCCCCCGCACCCAATAATGGATCTACGATCTCCCCGCCATAAGCCCCACAACCTATCCCTGGCGTTCTTTAACGCCGATGGCCTTTGCTCCCAGCGAGATCAGGTTGCTGATTTCCTCCGAGATCACCAACTTGATATCCTCCTCGTGCAGGAAACCTTCCTGAAGCCCGCACAACGCGATCCTAGGATCGCAAACTATAACCTCGTGCGTAATGACAGAATCGGCTCCCGCGGAGGCGGTACTCTCATTTACTACAGGAGGTCCCTTTACTGCATCCCTCTCGATCCCCCCGCGCTCACCAACATCGAAGCCTCGGTCTGTCGCGTCTCTCTCACGGGGCACCAGCCCATCGTGATCACCTCCGTATACCTTTCCCCCACTTAATCCGTTCTCAGGAGTGACTTTGAAGCACTCCTCAATCTGGGAAGCGCCGTCATTCTGGCGGGCGACTTCAACAGTAAGCACGTGGCCTGGAACGGTCTCACCACTTCCCCTAACGGTAGGAGCCTTGACGCCCTGGTCGACGTTCTCGACTTTGACGTCATCGCACCTATGCACCCTACCCACTATCCTAACAATCCCAACCACCGACCCGACGTCCTGGACATGGCGCTTCTGAAGGGTGTCACCCTACGGCTGCACTCCTTGGAAGTAGTCCAGGAACTCGACTCTGACCATCGACCTGTGTTCATGAGACTCGGTTCTCCCCCTTCCGCCCCTCAGCGACCCAAAAAGACGGTGGTGGATTGGCATGCGCTAAGCACGGCCTTGGCGGATGCCGACCCTCCCCCCCTGCCTCTCAGCTCGGACTCCATCCCGTCCCCTCAGGACACCGATCAGGCCGTAGATGCCTTCACCGAGCACATCCGATCGGCTGTCAGTCGATCGTCCAAGCAAGTCGAGGCGGAAGATCTCAACCGCTTTCGACTGCCGGACGATGTTAGGGATCTCATTCGTTCCAAGAATGCTTCTATCCGAGCGTACGACTCCTACCCCACCGAAGCCAATCGATTCCTTACCTCCTATCACCCAAACGGAGGTCGAAGATCTAATTATGGGTCTCAAAACTAAAAAAGCCCCCGGCTCTGACGGCATTTCGAATCGCGTTCTGAAATGCCTGCCCGCCCAACTCATCTGCCTCTTAGTGGCCATATTGAACGCCGCCATGGCGAACTGCACCTTCCCCGCTAAGTGGAAGGAGGCGGACGTCATAGGCATTCCCAAGCCCGGCAAACCTCGCAATCTCCCCGCGAGCTACCGCCCTATCAGTCTCCTCAACTCCCTGGCCAAGATATACGAGCGCCTACTTTTGGCGAGGCTCAAAGACTTCGTAACGTCCAGGGGTATCCTTATCGACGAGCAGTTTGGCTTTCGAGCCAAACACTCTTGCGTCCACCAAGTGCACCGCATCACGGAGCACATCCTCTCCGGTCTCAATAGACCCAAACCTATCTACACGGGCGCCCTCTTCCTAGATGTCGCGAAGGCATTCGACAAAGTCTGGCACAACGGCTTGATCTACAAGCTCTACCAATTGGGTGTGCCGGACAGACTCGTGCTCATCTTACGAGACTTCTTGTCGAATCGCGCCTTCCGTTATCGCGTCGAAATGACGCGCTCCACTTCCCACTCCATCAGTGCTGGAGTCCCACAGGGCTCAGTTCTCTCTCCGCTCCTGTTTAGCCTTTAGAACAAAATATTCGCAGCACCAATGTGAAAATTCAGTGTTTACCCGAGAAGAAGTCTGAAAATCTTCTCACAATTTTCAACGATATTTTCAGCGTTATTAAACGCGACAATAAGCCAGAACACTTAAATAAAATCACAAGGATTGCCAAACTCAACCCTAAATCAGTACACCCGCGCTCAATTGTAGCAGAATTTAATAACGCGAGAACAAGGGATAACTTTCTGGCAGCTACAATTACATTCAACAAGGCAAATCCGGATAATAAGTTGAATACTTCACATCTTGGATATAATGGACCCAAGTCACCAGTATTTGTGGTGGAACATTTATCTGCTGCTAATAAAATATTGCATTCTGCAGTGAGAAAAACAGCTAAGGATAAAGGATTTAAGTTTGTGTGGGTGAGAGGTGGGCGTATCTTTATGAGAAAAAACGAAAATTCGGGTTTCATACATGTCAAAGATTATGAAACACTTTTGAAACTAGAGTAAAGCAGTAATAAGTTTATATGTTACTTGTTAATTAATGATTTTAAATTCAAATGTCTTGTATCAATATTACTTTGTTAGCTATCTACTACCAAAATATTCGTGGACTCAGAACTAAAACCCATAACTGTGTGTGTGTGTGTGTGTGTGTTTGTGAATGATGTACGCTGTTGGCCGCGAGGCCTTTACAGCTTCACCGGACTTAAAGGCGAGCGTGCAACCACTACGCTCTAGCCAGCCAGAAGGGCAAGAGGCGACATACTCCTCTTCCGCCTCTTCCAGGCGCCCTCGGTTGGGACAGTCGCTGTAGGGGGACGGGTGCACTACTAAGTGCACCGGTCAACCGCCGGCTATGGGAGGGGATCTACTACTACGTCGTCGTCGTCGCCCGTATTCTGAGCGGAAACAAGGGATGACAAAGCATCCGGGGGGGTCGGTGAGAACATGTCGCGGCCGGCGATGGCGGCAGGGATCGGGGGGGAGATCATAGTCGGCGGTGGCTACGATTAACGGATTCGCATGGGTAGATGCGTTCGCGAAGTGACGTGTTGACATCGTGTTGACGCCTTTTAAATAAAGGCGCGAATAGGTTCGAGACCTAGATCGGAGTGGAGGTCGACGTTCCGTACGAACCAGGGGGCTCCTACGGCTTTACGGAGGAAGCGGTTTTGAACCACTTGGAGTTTATCGATGTGAGAGGGGGCCGAATGCCCGAACACAACACACGCATAAGTCATGATGGGTCGAACGCAAGTTTTGTAAAGTGTCACCTTATTTCTAAGGGACATTTTACTCCGCTTGCAGATTAACGAATGGAGACGACCGAGCACAAATGATGCTCGGTGACGGACCCGCTTGATGCGCGGGCCGAAGGACATGGTACTGTTTAGGGTGACCCCTAGATATTTGACCTCTTTGACCCAGGGAATGGGTCGGTCGAACATGGTCACTTGGCCGAGATTACTTCTAGGGCGGCGCAGGGAGTGGCGCGGGGTGGTACCTCTGGAGAAGAACACCGCAGCGCTCTTGTCCGGGTTCACCTCAATACGCCACTTCCTGAACCAATTCCCTAGGGAATTGGCGGATGCCTGAAGGTGTCTGGTAATGAAACCCTTATTCCTATGCGAGACGTAGAGAGCGGTATCATCCGCGAATAGGGCTAGATGCGCCTTACTCGAACGAGGAATGTCGTTCGTGTAAAGGCTAAACAGGAGCGGAGAGAGAACTGAGCCCTGTGGGACTCCAGCACTAATGGAGTGGGAAGTGGAGCGCGTCATTTCGACGCGATAACGGAAGGCCCGAAATGACTTGGATGTTGGATGTATGACTAACGAGGGGCGTGTACAGTCGTCATTTGCGGTGTAATTTTCTTTTCTACCATTAATGTGCGACGTTCCCTTCGATGGCAATTTTTAGGCAGAATCAATCAATCAGCCTATCGTAGTCCACTGCTGGACATAGGCCTCCTAACACGCGCCATTGCACACGGTCCTCCGCCTTCCGCATCCAGTCTGTCCCAGCGACCTTTTTGAGGTCGTCGGTCCATCTAGCTGGGGGCCGTCCTACCTTACGCTTACCAAGTCGCGGTCTCCACTCTAGGACACGCTTGCTCCATCGGCCGTCGGTCGGCTTAGGCAGGATAAATATGTGAAATAGTATTATCTGATAATAAGATTTCATATACATTAGGAAAAACATAGAGCGCAGCATAAAGTTCTACATCGGCCATTAGAATAAGTACAAATTATTCTAAGACAAGATAGTAGCTGCGAACCATTGGAGAGGCTATGCCCAGCATTGGTTATACGTTGATGAGTATGATGAAAATTACATACGAACTCACGATATAACTTGTCGAAGCCGTTACGAAATTATGATCAATGCGGGAAGTAGAGCCGTTGCATGATTTAAATTCGGCCTAAGCCGACTTTCCGATATCCACAGAAGGCAAGAATAACAGATTATAAACTAATTTTATTATTTTGTTGCAGGAGTAAACACGCATGGTGCTTAAGACAAGATATGGGCAACTTAACAATTACCGTATAGAAATAAGTCTTAAGACTGTAATAAAATGCCATAATAATTAAAATATAATTTATTATATTATACATTTTTTTTTTGTTTTGTTTCAAACCTTTTTTAGGTGTGTGAATGATCTACGCTTTAGGCCCAGGGGCCTTTACAGCCTCACCGAGCAAAGTGATTAAAAACTGGAGCGTAAGCTTGTAAATTGGCCACCTATATTACATAATGATATATAGTCGTGTTAACATTTCCACGGACAAATTGACGTTTACAGTGTTGTCAGTATTATACACTTTTTAAATAGTCATGTACCAAAATTAACTTTTTTGTATATTTACAAGTAGAACTTTATTTTTATTTAGTTTTTAATGTTGCGACAGATGTAAAAACGACGTCGATAATATTTTATATATAAATTAATTTACTACACAATTTATATTTAAATGCATACTAATTAGGAGAATTTAACAAATAAAATAAATATTTTTGAATATGTCGATAATTTATGTCGATTGATTTAGTTGTTAGTTCTACACTAGTCGTCGCTGGCCAAGTTCAAGTTGTCCGTAGATGCAGTGCCAGATTAACCACAGAGCAAAAGTAGAAATTGCTATGGGCCCCGCGCAAAAGGGGGCCTCGCGTATCCAAACCCGTCCAACTCCGCCTGAGCGTAAGTTTTTGGGTGAAACTTATTAAGTCGTGGTGTATTGAATTTACTTAATTATATATGATATTCGAAATTGCCAGGGCAAACTAATCTCTGGCTTTTTGTACTCTACAGAGCCCAACCGGGCATAGTAATCTACTGTACTATTTAAGCACCAGCAAAATTGTAACCTATAGATGGCAAATAAAGATATTGAGTATTTTTTACCACTTTATATTTAAGAACCCATAGCACATCAAGGCTCTCTCATTGAGAAATTTGCTACGGGCCCCGGGCTTGTTTAATCCGGCACTGCGTGGATGTGTGAAAACGATCATAATATCGTCGGCGATATATGGGTACACAGTATACCTCTTCCCACCCTCACTTAGAGCTACCACTACTTTTTTTTTTGTTTCATTATTATTAATAATGCAGTGTTACAATAATGAACGATAATACGGGTAAGTAATGGGTAACGTTTGCGACCCATACTCATAACTCCTGCGGTCTTTAGCAGTGCAAAAGTTAAAAATATCGTTTCTAAAATGTCTTAGAAAGTTGTCTAGGCGTTTTAAGTATGTAAATCAGCCTATATTATTCCACTCATGGGTATAGGCTGTCTCTCACAATTCAAAGAGATGAAAGAGAAAATAGATCATACTATAACACCTAGTACGGATTAGTGGAGGCGGGTTTGTGGTCCTCTGCTGTTGAAATTTATCAAGCCGCCTATAAGGCTTTCAGTAGCCGGAATCAACGTCTTGAGATACTTTACACACGGAAACGCTAGAATAGGAAACTACTACAAGGGTTCACCCATCTCTGACTGTCAGTGCTGAATACTGCTATACCTTAGTTATCGTCTAGACCACCGCGTTACTATAAATTTACAAGAACCTATCTACGTTATGCGTAAGTGGTTATAGCTATTGAAAACTTGCAGGCGCTTACTCAAAAATATTAATGTATGGTTTTTTAATTAATGAGTTTGTACTTATTATATTACTAGCTGTTTCCCGCGGCTTCGCACGCGTTTATTTTGTAATTTGACATAGATAGGTAGGACTTTTTGGAATAATAATTTTCCAAGACTTAAGAGACACCTCCATATTAAGTTTCTTTTCAACCCGTTCAGCCGTGTTAATAGCGAGAATTAAAAACAACTATCCCCTGAAATCTTGCATTTTCCGAGGTAAAAAGTAGTCAACAGTCTCTGAGAAATCGTACATTTTCCAGTGATAGTGTATTTAAAATCGGTACCACCGTTCTGGATTTTAACACGGACAAACTTTTTTTAATTGTGCCTGTATGTGTATAAAATATCTTCTTTATTTCAAAATCACAAATCCTAAATCAATATTTCCGTGTGCTGTGCGGGGCTCGTACTTGCGACTATATGATAATGTAAGTAAGGCGGTCTACGTTTTATCACTTAAACCAAGTCGTCTTTGATTTTAAAGTATTTATAAAGTCGACTTAAATGAGTAAATGTTCGCTATAGAACAATCTCAGCAGGTCCCCAGGCTTCCAGTCGCCGATAAAGAGAAAGAGGGAAATCGATGGACTGCCAGGCTTTTCTTTCGACAAAATAAAATTAATATCTTTGAGCCTTCATGCAGGCCGATAAAAATCCACCAAACGCATATTGGAGTGATTTTATATACCACTTAAACGGATAGTATCGGCATGATATACTGTGTGAACAATGTCACCTATTTCATATTGCTATTTCACGACTTAAGATACTTCAATACTATCTATCAATTTATATCATCACGTCAGATCCCTTGCAGGGTAGGCAGAGATTTTAGATTTCCAACAGGTTCTTTTCTTACAGAGCTTTCTGGCTTTCTCCTCTCTCATAGTCTGTCTTATATACGCTTGCCGGTTACGGACACTCTTCACTTGCTCTTCTGATAATACACGTTCTATTTGGTTTTAGTAAGATAGTCTAAGTCTTCCCCAATATCAACGTTCTTCCACTTGCTCATTATATATCTCTGGGTTTCTTTCATATTAAGTTTCTTTATAATCCGTTTAGCCATTTTAGCATGAAGAAATAATAGATATACCGCAGAAGTCATGCTATTGTATATTTTGCTATGTTATATATTTTTCGTAATAAAAAGTTTTTTGTTTTATTTTACAGTGTAAGACACCTTCATATAAAGTTTCAATTAAATTTTTTTAGCCAGCTATGTCGCAGGAACCGTAATTCTTTTCGGGATAAAAAGTATCTCAAATATACGAGACCCAAAACACCTAGAAAGTGTTAATAAGATCCATTCTGCCATGATGATGATGATGATTGATCCGACCGATTTCGGCCATGGCGACCACTTTAAAGACCCCTAGTCAGAGTAATGCCGCTGATGCGCTCGAAGATGGCTTATGTAGCCTATCTTCGCGGCGAAACTCCGTGCACATTGAGGGCACGTAAGCACGCCGTTCTCATAGTTGTATGATATGGCAGCAGGTGGGCGGGCCTTTAACTGATTGCGTTTGGCGTCAAGGTCAGCTTTACGCTGAGCCTCGAACTCGTGTACTTGGCTGTTCACCATCCTGCGCCATTCTGGCCGCTGTGCTGCCAAACGTTCCCAACGAGAGGGCTCTATGTTGCATCTCTTCATGTGTCGCTTTTGGACATCCTTGTACCGGAGGAGGGGACCGCCATGATTCCGCTTGCCCTTCTCCAGTTCAGAGTAGAAGATGCGCATCGCCACTCTTTCCTCCGCCATACGAGATACGTGACCGCACCACCGAAGCTGTCGACGCATTAAATAGGCCTCAATGCCACCAACATTGGCTCGTCGCAGAACTTCGGTATTTCGCACTCTATCGGACCATCTGATCCTCATGATGGTACGGAGGCATTTAAGGTGGAAGCGATCCAGAGTGCGAATGTGGCGGCGGTATACACACCACGTCTGCCATATTAGTATGAAGAAACAACGGTATTTTTAAAAATTCAATGTTTCGCTTATTTTTGTATTTCCTGAAAAAACCTTTTGATTTTCCGTTATAAGTACTATTCAGTATGTTATCCAACATTTTAAGATATCCGCGTGCAAAGTTTCATTAAAATCCGCCTGGTAGTTTTTTTGTTATGATGGTTTATACCCTTGGACAGTTAGACAAACAGACACGAAAGCCAACAAATTTAGAATTGGCTTCTACATCAATAGAGTGATATTCGTGGGTTGTTATTTCCAAATAATATACACAGACATGACTTCCTTACAGTTTTATTATATGCAGTATGTAGAGATATAGATGCTTTACTTTTCCCTACAAACTGTTAGATTTCCTGAAAACGTAAATATTAACTATGTGGTATGTCATATGAAATATCTCGATGCTAAGTTTCACTGACATCTGAAAAGTAGTTTTGGAACAATGAATGATAAATCAAAATCGACTTTTTTCTCTTTCCTAAAAAACTCTTAGGTTTTTCGCAAATATAAGTGCACAGAGTTGTGACCTTTTGTACAGGTTATAATTACACAACATTTCATTGAAATTCATCGAACAGTTTTAGAGTAAAATGTCTTTTTAGAAATACAATATTTCGCTTATTTTCGTATTTTCTGAAAAAAACATTTAGATTTTCCGAGATAAATACTATACAATATGTTAGCCAACATTTTAAGGTATCCGTATGGAAAGTTTTATCAAAATCCACCCCGTAGTTTTTGCGTGATGACGGTTCATACCCTCCGACAGACCGACAGACAAACAAACACGAAAGCCAACAATTCTAGAATTGGCTTCTACGTCAATAGAAGGATACCCCTGGGTTGTTATTTCCTAAAAATATTCCATGTACAGACACGACTTCCTTACAGCTTTATTATATGTATATAGAAGATGATTTAGAATGGACGATGGAAATGAAATCGACGATTTGTCGCAGTGGTTAAGAGCTTAAGCCGCACTGCCCACTGGGTCGAATAGTCCCGTACGGGACAAATCATTATGGTTTTTTTTTATTAATTACTAGTTTCTGCTCGCGACTTCGTCTGCGTTGACTTTGGACAGGGACCTTACATGTATCAGGGATAAAAAGTATCTTTTGTGTTAGTCCAGGTAATGTAATATCTGTGTACCAAATTTCATCCAAATCTATTTAACCGTTTTTGCGTGATTGAGTAGCAAACATCCAAACAGCAAAACATCTAAGCATACAAACTTTTACATTTATAATATAAGTAGGATTCTTATCTGAAGGACAAGTCAATAGTCCCGGTGTAAGTCAGGTGAAGCTGTAAAGGCCTCACGGCCAACAGTGTATATCACTCAAACACACACGAGTCCCGGTAATCGGCGAACGTGTATGAGACGAACAATGAGAGTGGAGGAAGCCAGAGAGGTATGTAAGGAAAGAACCTGTTGCAAATCTGAACTCTTTGCCTACCCAGTAAGGGATCTGGCGTGAAGTTTTAGATTATTTACTCACAATTATTTGTTTCAGTCTGGGTGTTTGTATATGTATTTTCATGTTTGTAAATACACCCACGACAGGAATAAATCCTAGCGTAGGGCTCGCCGGTTACGGAGACTCTTGACTTGTCCTTCAGATAAGACTCGGTCTATTTGGTCGTGGTAAGATAGTCTAGTCCTGCAGTGGACGTCTTTCGGCTGAAGAAGAAGAAGAAGATAGTCTAGGTCTTCCCCGGTACCTACATCCTTCGACTTTCGCATTGTATATCTGTTTTTTTATTCTTTCTTCTGACATTCTTGCACCGCACCAACGGAACATGCCCTTTCTCATATTTACACCGATACTATTCAGACCTACTCGCTTTCTTACTACGCTGTTGCGAATACGGTCAGTCAGCTTCACTCCGCACATCTTTCGGAGCGCTCGCATTTCGACCACATTTATTCAATAACAGTTTGTCCTATATTAAATATACGAAGTTTGGGAGCGTGTGTCTTTACGGATATTGTACTTTGCTAATTGTATATTGTTACGGGGGTAAGAGGTGCCAGTACTGCCGCACTTTGATTTATAAGTTAATTAGGTACTACCCGCGTGCACAAATAAATGTTCGATTTGTGGCAGGAACTTTGTGGCAGGATTTGTCAAAGGGAAGATCTTCCAGCCAGACGGGTGTTGTGTCTGACGGGGCCTGCCACGTTCCCCCAGAGTTGTTGGCTTTGGCTTGTATATATGTTACAAGTCATGCGCACTCTAATATCGCGTTCTAGACATGTAAAGCGTATCGTCAGCACCATCTATTGGTAGGTAGTCGCAACTATGGAGCGATGTATAGGGTTCGCTACAGATTTCCTTGTCCTTGGTGCCCTGCTAACATCCCACTTAGGTTTTTGACCTAGAACTTCTTGACTGGCCGTCACGCTTTATACCACTAGACCTAATAAATCTTAAAAACCTTTATTAAGGCAATGGGCCTTACAAAACAGTAACAGCCGCAACTAAACCATTACAGTATTGTACGGAGGTGACATTTAAAAAATATAATTTTAACTCTTTCGCCACAATCAATTATTTTAGCTAAATGTTATAAGGCCACCATCAGCACTCGCCCTATACATCCGGTAAGTTACATAAAACGTATAGCAACAGACAACCTAGCCTAGTTGTGTATGAACTAATTATTTTTTCCACTAATACGCACACTTGGAGCAAGAACACACTTGCTATTAATCGCTGATTTTTTGGGAGTAAGCCCGCCACACATTATCACCATTGTAACTCCTTTAAGCCAGGAGCCACAATGGTCTCCTTAGATGACACCAAGGTTTGCACCTTGGGGTATCCCGGGAACCGCTCGAAGTGTCTTGGAACCCGCAACAAATTTAATTAGAACGAAATACAGGACGGGTAGGAATAAATTTAATTCCACTTCCCTCCTTTGCAAAACGGGAGATTAACAAAAGTGGCACATCTGCTAGAGAGAAGGAGACTATTACTGGAATAAGCTCAATTGTAAAGTACTATGGATACGAAAAATAAATAAATATATCGCTGTTTGATATTAATTATTATTAAGATTTCTGTGGCCCTCGCCTATAGTGGCTGACCATGTTGATGCTGTTCTTTGTTAAGGCGCCCGAGACCCAGCTAGTTCCCCTTTTCCCTTCCGACTAAAGCAGAGTTGTTGCATGCTTGTCCTCTTGCCTTGGTGAAGCTTTACAGCTACAGTCTCGCAGCCAAAAAGGTAGACCTACCTAAACACAGACGCGCACACACATACTTGCAATTTAAGGCCTCTTGGCAACTACAATTTGCAGGTTACCTACAATGTGTATGTAAAAATCTCACCACTTTGTGTAAAACGTCAAATTTCTTGATTTGTAAACAATTTTTAATATCTATGGGCCCGCAAGTTTTGTGCATTGGAATAGTTTTTTGTATACCTAACTGCACCAAATGCGAAGTATCAGCGATAGTTTAATGATGCGGGATTATCGCTAGGCGATTAATTGCATGTGTGTTCTTGTTCTTAAATGCATTTCATTATTGCGCAGTGCAATATTTCCCACGGGCTGGCGTTTGGCGTTCGGTCGAAATTGTGGGTGTGGAAAAGTGCGCAGTTGTAGGTTTTGGTACAAGAAAAATGAGTGCATTGATAATTATTTGTATTTAAAGATTTTTACTTGGGAGCCGGCACTTAAGCCAAAAGGCGCAGCTGGCCATGCATAACGGAGTGCTTGTCCCAACGCTGTTATATGGCAGTGAGAGTTGGGTATGTAAGAAGGAGAACGAAAGCAGGATAAATGCGGTCAAAATGCGATCTCTGCGGAAGATGTGCGGAGTCACGCTGACCGACCGTATTCGCAACAGCGTAGTAAGATAGCGAGTAGGTATGAAAGATAGTATCGGTGTAAAGATGAGAAAGGGTATGCTCCGTAGGTTCGGGCATATAGAAAGAATGCCAGAAGAAAGAATGACAAAACAGATATACAATGCGAAAGTGGAAGGATGTAGGTGCCGGGGAAGACCTAGACTATCTTACCATGACCAAATAGACCGTGTCTTAGCTGAAGGGCAAGTCAAGAGTCTCCGTAACCGGCGAGTGTGTATGAGACGAACTATGAGAGTGGAGGAAGCCAGAGAGGTATGTAAGGAAAGAACCTGTTGGAACTCTGTACTCTCTGCCTACCCCGCGAGGGAGCTGGCGTAATGATATAGATAGATAGATAGATTAAAGATTTTTGAATTAATTATCTCGCATTCTTTTCTTTATTTTTTAGGTAAAAATCTACACTAAAACTTAACCGTAATGCTTACATTCCCCAAGCGACAACAGTAATAGAGAAGGGAGCCCAACATTATACTGGGTATAATCCCAGATTCCAGACTATACTAAGCTGTATTGCATGCGCCGTTAAGCAGGCTAGAAAGATAGATGTAACTATCAGTGGCGCATTTACCAGCAGGCTGAGTAGGCTAGAGCCTAGGTCGCCAAATTTTAGGAAAGCGGCAAATTTGGCTCACAATTTTTTTATAAGTAGTACATGATAGAGCTTTTCTTAGCTCAAAAATATACCCAAAGAATATTTCTTGTGTAATTTTCACTAAATCGTGAGTTGTTAGAATAATCTAGGAACCGGCAAAACGATACCTTAGTTCACAATCATACTAATATAGGGAAAAGCTGATGTATTGATGACGCTACAGCACAAATCAATTGCAATTTCATTGACAAATAAAGTAATTAATATGATTGTGAACTAAGATATTGAATTGCTGAGGTTAGTAGGGGCGGCAAAAATTAAATATCCTACTAGAGGCAAATGTGTAAATCCGCCACTAGTTGCTATCGAGTTGTTTTCCTTAGATAAATATGAAGCATATAGGGTTTAATAAATAATATGACGGACGATTTAGCGCAGTGCTTAAGAGCTTAAGCCGGTCCGCCCACTGTGTCTAATGGTCGCGGTTTGGATTCCCGCACGGGACAAATCTTTGTGTGAGCCACAATTATTTGTTTCGGTCTGGGTATTTGTGTATGTGAATTTTCATGTTTGTAAACGCACCCACGACACAGGAATAAACCCTAGAAAGGGACTACGATTAAAAAAAAAAAGAAACAATGCAAGTCAAATTAAAATCACATAAATCAATCAGTACACTTTGAAATTTATTATAAAAGCGGCCAAGTATACAACTCAGCTAACTCAACACAAAAAGCGATCTCTTTCTTGCATTCACACAAAACTTTCTAGCTAACAATACGCATATCGCAAAAGTGCGCAGACCAAACTCTCATTGATTTTAAATTCAGGCCACGTACCTCCGTACGTATGTTCTTTATATCTCGAAAACGCAATATTAGTATTCCCTCTGCTGCACAAAACCGAAAGTAGCATCGTTTTAAGCGAAAGTTTTGTGAGATTGCAAGTGAAATTTTATGTTTTGCGAATTAAAAGTCAAGTTTATTTGACCGTAATGGTAACACAGTACAGGAAAACTACAAAAAGAGGGCACTTTGGAATTTACATACATCTACTAGCGACCCGCCTCGGTTTTGCACGGGTAAATCATACACATAAACCTTCCTCTTGAATCACTCCGTCTATGGGTGGGTATGTAAAGTAATTGAGTTAACACGGTCAGACAGGCAGACAGACGCAGCGAGAAGACTTTGTATTATAATATGTAGAAATATAATATCCGTATTAGATTACGTCTCACGAACAAAATGACAGCCAAAAACGGCTGCGTTTGGAAATACTCTATCTAGTACCTACTCGTAGCTAGCAACTGTAGAAATCAGTTTTAAATTGTTAATGACCTCAGATCTTTTCAATATGGTAGTTTTGGCAAACTGCAGCATTTTGACGCGTCCTCACGCTTGGATCGAACTAATTCGAAATAAGACCACATCCATACTTGCGTTCCTATTTTTCGGGCTGGTTTTAGGACTATCACCTTAAAGAAACTGTCCCACCGTTGGAAACGAGCCTCCTCTCAAACTGAGAGGGTTTAGGCCATAGTCCACTACGCTGGCCCAGTACGGGATGGCGAAATTCACACATGTTCGAGAAACTTTTAATCTCACTTTTCTCTCACCTTTAATGTACGACAAATATTATATCGATGTTGGCATAGGACTATTAAGGAAGGAAGAAAAACATTTATTTCAACAACAATATAACAAATAACGTATAACAATTACTAGCACAAGTTGTGTGGAGATAAATAGGAATCTGTCTCAACATATTGCTGCCCTTGTTCGATAAATATTTGTAATCCCTAGAAAAATAAGCAGATGTGTACTTACAGAAAGGTTCTCGAATCAAAATCAAAAGTTTTTTTATTCATATAGACCAAAAAGCACTTATGAATAGTCAAAAAAGAATTATTGATTACTTAAGACTCTACAACCCCTTTGGAAAATCATTCCTGTGGAGAAGAAGGGCAAGAAACGCCACGATTACTCTTTTTAAAAATGAGAGTTTTACAATTCTTTTGGTATACATTGCATTCATGGGGTATGGGAGAACAATGCAGAACGAGCTAAGTAGATGTTCTTAAGTATAGATTAATCATAAGTGTAGTTAGATTGTATCGGTCAGTGTCTACATAGTCCTCTCATTTACAAAATAGAGATGCTGTAAAGGTATATAGTAAAAAGTATAATAAGATAAAAAAGGGTTACTATAAAATATGTAAAGAGTGCGTACAAAATACTGGTTATAGCTCCAGTGTGATGCCGAACGAGACAAAATTCAACAGTACTACGGTGCATGTTTAATCAGTCAAAGGATAGAGGATAGACCGGTACCCCACCAGCAGCACCCGTTCACGAGTATGACTTGAGAAGCAGCCATCACTCTCCTCGACCATATTAGAGGGAAGAGAGTGACCCTGAGTTAGATATACCAGAAGACTTGGAGTGAGCAAGCCCTCAACAAGATGGACCGATGATCTGGCGACGGTCGAAGGAAAAAGCTGAATGCGGACAGAACAACTGCAATTGTCATGGCGATCTTTGAGAGTAGTCCATATCCTGCAGTGGAAGTGCGGTTTAGCAAGATTATGACAAAAACCACATTATCAAAAAAGTAGGTTAGGTTATACGTACGATTATCAACAAAAACAACATAAATTACCCCTACGTTTGGCCGTGAATAGGTTATAGTCAGTTAAATCTAAGTGTAAGCATTTTGGCTTATAGCCATAACATAACACATTGCCTAGACGTTCGAAAAACCCTGAGTGCCAGCCAAAGTTTGATCCATAGACCTTGTACTTAAAGGCGAGCGTTCAACCAAATCGAAAGCCACTGCTTTGTATTAGACTCACTTACTCGTAATATTATCATGTCACTCGCTAATACTGGATGCATACAGCACAAAGCCAGTCGTTGTGGTGACCTTTGAGGGAGGCTTTTGTCCAACTGTGGACGTATTTCGGCTGATGATGACGATGACTCATCGAACTAGATGATAACATGATGCCAATCACATGATCATGACGACAGTGACGACTTGGTCTAGTGGTTAAGACCTTAAAACGTTCCGCCCACTGGATCCCCGCATGGAACAAATCTTTGTGAGACTCACAAATATTTGTTTCGGTCTGAGTGTTGTCTATGTGAATTTCATATTTTTAAACGTACTCGCGACATAACATGGCATTATCTAAAGAAACAAAAGTGCCATGTAATCATCAAATGACGTAGTGCCTTATTTACATGTATATCGACACCTACATTAAGCAATTAAATTAAGATAATATATCTGGCTCTTATTCGTCGTGTAATAATAAAAAAAAAACATATATGTTTTTGGTGAAATGCGGTCCGT
The DNA here is from genome assembly GCA_905147815.2 of Phalera bucephala. Taxonomy (NCBI): domain Eukaryota; kingdom Metazoa; phylum Arthropoda; class Insecta; order Lepidoptera; family Notodontidae; genus Phalera; species Phalera bucephala. Next base: position 23,565,337 of record LR990625.1, on the reverse strand, counting down.
CATCTGCGATACTTACTCGAAAATAAAATATTAATTCTTGCTTCTGACTGTTTATCAACTTTAAATGGACGATTAAGTTTCATATGGTTTTGGAGGCATAAAAAGATGACGCGACGAGCTCGTGAGCAGGACTCATTAGGTATGTCGATTAATTAAAAAAAAAAACAATCTTCAAATCGATTTCAATCGAACGCATCGGAATTGATTCTCGAAGCATTACCCTCGCTAGGAGGGCTTTTTTTTAAAAAGCCTTTACGTATATTGAAAAATAAAATTGGATGCTATTCGCTATTCGATTAAAATCGAAGAATATGCAACCATGTTAGAACATGTAATTTCCATCTAATTCTACCACAGGACTATGCAAAACAACTGAGTACTTATTGACAATCGGCATCCAAAATGCTTTTCATTTCGTAACGATAATTTCTTTTACAATACCGTAATGCATGTTTTTGCACCAGATTGCTGTTTTTTGCATTTACAGAAAAAGTTGTATGGTAAAAATAAGCCTCTTTTAAAAAGTTCCTCTAAATAAGGTGGATTATACAATCTGGCCGGCACACTGACACACAAGCACAGAACTAAACAAAAGGGTACAGTTAATGTTAATGAATGCACTCGTTTTAGCGGTGATAAACCGCGTGACAGCGTCCAACGGTGATCGGTCACGGGTCGATGGGATTTAGGATGTTGAAAAGTTTAGACTTGTCTGAGGAGTAAATTGAGATAATAGATAGACGAACAACTCGGTCCACTGCTTAAGAGCTTCAGCCGGAGCAGCCACTGGATCTAATCGTCGCGGGTTCTATCCCCCCGCACGAGACAAATCTTAGTCATCATCATCATCATATCAGCCTATATTTGTCAACTGCTGAACATAGGCCTCCCCAATCGCTCTCCAGCGCAGCCGGTCCGATGCCACCTGCATCCAACGACTTCGTGCGATCCTCACAAGATCGTCCCACGCTTCGCTTGCCAATACGTGGTCTCCACTCTAAAATCTTTCTGCCCCAACGCCCGTCCGATCTTCGAGCTATGTGGCCCGCCCATTGCCACTTCAGCTTACTAATCCTATAGGCTATGTCGGTGACCTTGGTTCTTCTACGAATCTCCTCATTTCTGATTCGATCTTAATATAACCCTCAAATGTTTGTGTCGGTCTGGGTTTTGTATTTGGGTTTGTGTATGTGACTTTCATGTTTGTAAACGCACTCACGACAAGGAATAATTAATAGGGACACTTTTTCAAAAAACAAAGGTATACCATGGGCTTTAGTTTTGTGTGTGTGAATGATCTACACAGCTGTGTCTTGAACGCTGTTGGCCGAGGGGCTTTTACACCTTCACCGGGAAAGATCATGAGCGTTTAACAACTATGCTCCAGTTGACTCCGGGCAATTAGCTCAAGGGCATGTCACGGGATAAACGGTCTCGGCTTGGGCTGTCGCTATCGGGGAGGGTATTTACTAAGTGTCTCGCCGTAGTGCTCTGCACCAGCCAGCGGGCAAGGGATTACTCGTCCTTTGTGGTCGGTGTCTGATGCTGTAGGGCCCGTAGACAAGTAGAATTTCTGTGCTAATAGAAAACAAAAAAAATGTAGGGAAATTATATTTAATAACTAAAAGCCACAATAAGCTATCGATTGCGAAAAGAGGATAGAAATAAAACGCTTGCAGCTTGTGTAGCCCCTCTGAGGAGCTCATAGTGCTATGTAGCCGCGGTGTTCTTAGCGATTAAATAATAATAATATTAGCCGTGTTAAGAGACTGTCCCACCGTTGGACATGGGCCTCCTCTCAAACTGAGAGGGCTTAGGCCATAGATCACTACGCCCAGTGCGGGTTGGCGAACTTCACACACCTTCGAGAAACTCTTAGGCATGCAGGTTTCCTCACAATGTTTTCTCTCATCGTTAAAGCATAGCATAGTTAATTTTTAATACGCATATGCTTTTGAAAAGACAGAGGTGCGTGCCTGGGTTTGAATCCGAGACCTCTGTCTTTGCAGTCCAACGGTCTAACCACTAGGGTATCACTACTCTTCGTTTCGCTCGTTCGGCTCAGTCAGACTGCGATAGGTGGCCATTTGTGGCATTTTCATTTTGGAGCGTTGCCGTGCTATGGAAGGCAGGTTAAGCTGTTAGTGGGAAGCCTTATCGGCTGCTTGAAAAGTTCTAAGAGCAAGGCCATCATTCAGTATGACCAAACGCGGTGCCTTATGGTAACTTCGTAAAATGATCGTGTAATGATTTCCAGTATTGTATTGCATGTTTTGTATAGTACAGTATTGATAGGTACTCCAGTGTATTCCATTGGAGTACCTATCAATAATCGGTAATTTTCAAAAAATAGTAACGCACTGCATTATTTGTTTCATTAATCATAGCGAGTTTAGTCCCAGGTGGGTAAGCAACGCACTGGGTTTACGTGGTGGAGTATTGGTGCAGGCAGGTTTGTGGCCACCTGCTGTTGGACTACTTGGCTTAACGACCACCTCATTAAGTGGTAGCCGGGACCAACGGCTTAACGTACCTTCCGAAGTACGGAGACGCTCGAATATGAAAATGCCACAAACGGTCACCCATCCCAGGTTAAACGAGTCGAACGCTGCTTAACCTTGGTAATCGGTAAGAACACCGCGGTCGCACAGCGCTACCAGCGCCTCATCTATATTTGGGAGAAAAGGCCTTTGCCCAGCTGTGGGACAAAATATGCTGGTTTATATACCCAAGTTATTAAAGCATTATAAGTCTTCTCCAGACATCTCAATGTCTATTCTTAAGCCATAAAACATCCCTTTCTCTTTTAGTTTCCTTCATACCACATAATGCCATCCCACCATCACATTATGGACAAAATTAAGCAAAAATATTTCTCCAAGTGCTCCACGTTTATTGCAATTTCATTGTTATATGTATGCATTAAGGTTGATTTTAAAACTGTCATTAAAGTTGGGTTGAAATATTATTGTTTAACGGTTCTTATGCCTGTATCGAGGAGAAAGCCTCCGCGTAACAATAGCAGTGTGATGTGACATATCGAAACAAATCTGTACTACTCGGGATTGGAACAGAAGTAAAATGGAGAATGGTTGCTGCTAAAAAATCTATATAAGTACTTAAGTGAATTGTATTATTTTTATTTTGTAAGTAAAATTTTATAATTTTGGGGAAGAAATTAAATATAGCGCTGAATAGAAAAACAGCCTCGATGTAGTGCATGGATTGCATGCTGCGAATGCCGATACCTGGGTCCTGGGTTCTAGGTCAGACGAGATAAAAAATACTTATACAAGGTGTAACATAATTAACGCAAGAACTGAAAGTAGTTTGTCCTAAATTGGCAACTGAATTAATTCTAACTATTTTTAAAGTTGATTTTTTTCTACAATATTCAAAAAATGTTGTTACTCGTTCTGTTCGTATTAAACAAAATTAAATATTTTTTCGAAGCATAACGGCTAGTTTAAATGTATTTTAAACTAGCCGTTGTTAACTGTTTTTTTTAGCGAGCAACATATTGGTTGTCACATAGACGGCGTCTGTTTCAATAACATAAGCTACGCGGACGATATGGTTCTGCTGAGCGCCTCGGTCTGTGGACTTAGAAAGCTGCTCAGTATCTGTGAGGGCTATGCAACGGATCACGGGCTCCTTTATAATGTAAATAAGAGCCAGTGTATGGTCTTTCAGGTAGATACTTTTAAGTATCTTGGCCATTTAGTAACACCTACCCTGAAAGACGATGCAGACATTGAACGAGAGCGAAGAGCGCTGTCGGTTACAGCGAACATGGTAATCCGGAGGTTTGCACGGTGCTCGATTGACGTAAAAATAACTCTTTTTCGAGCCTATTGCACTACTTTTTACACATGCAGCTTGTGGACAGACTACACGCAAAAATTGTACAGCGCTCTTCGAGTACAATTTAACAACGCGTTCAGGATGATGCTGGGGCTCCCTCGCTTTTGCAGTGCATCGACAATGTTCGCGGAAGCGCGCGTAGATTGCTTGAACACAACTTTGCGCAAGAGAGGCACTTCGCTCGTGCGGCGGGTGCGGGGGAGCTCCAACAGCATGCTGGCCACGCTCGCGGACAGGCTCGATTGTCTCTACATTACCCACTGTTGTAAGCTTCACGTTGCACACAGGGAGTGACGACATTGGGATCAATTCATCTTATGTGACATTATTTCAATTTTATGGCAATGATTTTATAATTTTTTATAATTTTTTTAATGTTTAATGTGACTGCTGATTTGACTTTATTTTATTTTATTGATTTAGTGAGTCTTTGATACTTTTTAAATAAATTATTATTATTATTATATTATTACACATATCTCAATACGTATGCAATAGCTAATTATTTATTAAATTTTATGGTTATTTTATAGCTATGCTAAATATTATATGGTAAGCTCTTTGGGTATTAAAAAAAATGGTAGTAAATTCCTTAAAATTGGAAGTTTGATTTTCGTATTGAATTCGTAAAGCAATAATCTAATTGGGGTGTCTGAGGTCTTGTGTTATTTATGTCACACCATGTATATATAAATTTAGATATTTTACTTTGATTAACTGTAGAGTAAACTGCTGACTTTCTTTAATTTAAGTGATATTATAGATTAATTACAATTATAAAATTGGTCAATCTTTATAACGAAAAGAAAAGATCGCGAAAACGTAACTAAAAAAAAATCATATAGATTTTGTTTTTTTATAATCTATTATCTATTCTATCAGCCATATCTAAAAATATGTTCTATATATCACGAAACACAAAATCTTGATGTAAGCGACTCAATAGCACTTTTGTTCTGTACTCCACCGAGAGGCACCAACCGAAGCGGAACTCTTGCCTCATGCCACTAAACACATTTTCACTCAATTTGGTTACAATTATTTTTGCAATTTTATAGAAATTCAAAGCCACAAGGTTAGCTACGGCAATAGCCATAAGAAGTATGGTGGTAAGGACCAATAATTCATTTAAAAAACCTTGATACGCAAATGACAATATTTTTGATTCTTCTAATATACATAATAAAAAATATACATAAACATAGCTCAACAAGAATCGTCTCTATTTAGGTATCTATATCGTCATGCCAGATGCCTCGCGAGGTAGGCAGAGAGTACCGAGTCCCACAGGTTCTTTCCGACATACCTTAGCAAAGAAAAACGCATTGAATATGGTACGTCCATTCTGCATTTATAGTGCCACTAACGAATGCTTCAAATGTTTAGGACTGGTTCAAAGATGACGTTTACTTATTCCAGTCAGCGATTTAGACCCTTTGAAAGTCGTAATTAAAAAAATAACAGCCATAGGCGAACGGGAATGACAGACGCACTGTACTGTATACGACTACATTCGCGGACGATGTCGGGTTAGCGAGGGATAAAATGTCTAGTTCCAGATTGCCACTAAATATATCTATATTACAATTTCTAATAACCCAGGAACTAGTGATCAGCAGCCGCTCCATGCACCACCCCCACCAGGCAGTCATAAGTAATAATAATAATTTATTTATTTCAGGCATCAGAAATTGTGCAATTTACAGGCTCATATCATATACTCGTATACCTTACAGACTAACATACATTTAATATATTAAACTTAACCTAGGTAGCATGTAATTTCAGCGACATGTTGCGCTGTGCAGGGGCGTCTCGTAATCTTCCACGAAATCTCCTGAAGACGACACCCTTCGGCCAGAACTCCTCGCTCATGAAGGTCTCCAGCTTGACGTTGGGAACTCGCACTACAAACGAATTAAACACCGTATTGTTTTGCGAGTTCAGCTTCTCGACCCTCAGAGTGTACATGGTCTTCTTACGGGCATACTCCATGTTATCGGCTTTGGTGGTGTAATGTAACCGTGACACGTACAGCAGCGTCGTTGGTATTGCTGAACGGAGGAACATGCCCACATCGACCGGCGTAGTCCCACACCGGTTTTGTCGAGGAGGCTTCTTCTTCCTTTCCACCTTGATTAAGCCTCTACAAATCATAATAATTAATCATAACAGACCTACATTAGCCACAGACTTAATTAGATAATTAAACTAGTAATGCACCATACCTACTGCGCTCCCAATCCCACGCATTCAAACTATGACTAAAATAGACAGTGTTTTAGTTCACAACGAAAATTAGCATTTTAATTGAAATGAAAGTAAAACTGGCTAAAACAAACAGCCGACATAGTTCGGGAAAATGTTTTTACCATTCCGAATTGCAATATGATAGTGATGAGCAAGTACATATCGATGCCTCAATTAAGTAGTGTTCATTATTTTCTGATATAACATTTTTGACATAATTTAGGTGTACATACAACGTAGTAGTGAACGCGCTACGCTTAGGAAATGTAGGCCGATGGCTATTGTTTCTGAAAATAAACTCTTTCTCTCACTCTTTTTTAGCTTATATTTAATGAAGAATACCACAGGCACTATAGACTATCTGATATCCATTATTTCCAAAGATTACAATAATAAGGCTTAAAATTCATTCGACATAAATATCTAAAGTGACACAACTGTCCTCAACAGTCTTTTGAAGATATGTAGGTTTTAACACTAATTGAAATACAAGCTGATATTATAACTATAAATTTAATATCTATATCTATCTATCTATAACCTCACGCCAGATCCCTTGCGGGGTAGGCAGAGAGTACAGAGTTCCAACAGGTTCTTTCGGCACTCTGCACCCCACGACTCGCCAGTTCGGGCCCGGCGTGATGGGTGGCGGCCCCCATCGCCGCTTCCACCTATATTCGTACCGACGGGGGCGGGCCGGTACGCGTCGCCTCGGGGGGACGCCCTAGCCCGCACTGCGGTACGTCTTCGGTCCAAGATTGCAGCCATAATGACTGGCAGGGGTCGCGACGAGCACGCTCTTGGATAAATTTAATAACATAATGATATTAAAAAATATGACTACAGCAATACTTATAAACCTGTACTCATTATCCAGACGCCTTTCGACATATTTTGCGACTCACGTGCACATGCGTGCACGTGAGACGTACCTTTCTTAGTAGAATATTCTTGTCTCGGTAAATCTAAATAGAACTAAAACGGTTACTAATTAATAAAATTATTTATATATATTTGCTCTTTCATATATTTTTACGGCATCACGTGCAGAAACAAACATACTTTATTTGTTTAAATGACAACTAATAAAATAATCATGCTGCTGTCGACATTACCCCAACACTATTCTAACACTTTGTTCTGAATCTGTTGCACTAATCCGCGCAGTCGCATGCCGCGAAACCGTGCGAACTGCCGTTCACCGAGCGCGGAAATCGAGTATCGAAATAAATCGAGACCGAAATAAATAAATCGATTACACTGCAAGCATGTGATGTCGATACCTTTATTATATTTAAAAAATAACTGTAATTAAACCGCGTTTTTAAAAAATGCATATAAGAACCTTTTATTTTTAGCTTTGTTTTTATTAGTTATTAAACTACATACTGTTTATGTTTTTAAATATGTGAAGTTATTTAATTGTTTCGAAGTTAGTATTTAGTGTGTTTATGTAAATATGGTGGTGTATTGGAGAAAAGTTATTCTGGCGGCCGCCTTGTCTTCTGTTTTGGATGTCAGATGCGAATCCTTCGGAAATGACGTAAGTAAACAATACACGAATTTTGAAAGCGCACTTATAACGTATACGTATAAATAAAGCTTAATAAATTTAGTTGTGTGTTATGTTAGTTTTAAGAGGGTTTTAAAGGCACATACCTAAGGCGTTAAATAATACATATGTATTTTATTAATCGACGTACGTAATGGTTATTTTGTTTTTAATCTTTAAGAAACAATATAAACATTTTCTAATATTGATGATGAAATTATTACATTTTTTTTCCTTAACTAAGTCTAAGTACCTAAACCAGACAGTTTAAATGAGAAAGTAAGTACCTAATTGTGGAATGTTAGTCAATAGTATTGCCCTTTAGAACTAGACGTAATAATAGTTAATATTATAATTGCGAAACTTTATAAAACTGTTCTGGGGACAGTAACTTTTTTTTTATTTTATGGGCCATATAATAACATCAATATAAATAAGCGATTACAAGAGAATTGTTTACATCAATAATAGATGAGTACATTTATTATTCTACAATTATTATGTTATCATTTAGGTACTATGTACGGAATGTTATGAAAATATAAAAAAAGTTAAATAAAAAAATTAACGTTGTTTCGAAAAAATAAAGAATAAAATATAACAACCAACAAAGGCGTTCTTATAAGTTATTTAAGATGATTTATCTAATCTATACGAGTAGGAGTTACTTATTTTAAATGTATTAAATTAGCCACTTATTATTTAATCTATCTATATCTATGATATAGATAGAGATTTCACACCAGATCTCTTGCGGGGTGGGCAGAGAATACAGAGTTCCAACAGGTTCTTTCCTTACAGATTTCTCCGGCTTCCTTCACTCTCATAGTTCGTCTCATACACGCTCGCTCGTTACGGAGACTCTTGCTGTGCCCTTCAGATAAGACATGGTCTATTTGGTCATGGTAAGATAGTCATGGTAGCTACGTCTTATCCGGTACCTACATCCTTCCACTTTGACATTGTATAACTCTTTTGTCGTTTTTTCTTCAGACATTCTTTCTATATGCCCAAACCAACGGAGTATCATCGCATGCCCTTACTCATCGTTATTTAATAAAATGCATATTTTATATACTTAACTAAGACATACCAAATATCTACGGCTGGTGCATTTATCCATTACAAAACTATATTATCCAAAACTAACATAAAACCGGTAGGTGGTGCCGCTGTTGACGGATAGGGAACCCGCGAAAAACTATTAGTTTTTATAAGCCTAAGAAATCTGCTTTTAATCTATCTAACCATATGATCACGTCAGTTCCCTTGCGGGGTATGCAGAGAGTACGAAGTTCCAACAGGTTCTTTCCTTACAGAAAGTAAAAGTGCCTAACTACTAAAATACTTTTGTAGTTTATCAGCAGTATCGATGTGTTACATAAGGCAATTTTTATTTATTGCATAATGTAAATATCTTCAGTTTTAACTTCTCTAGTATGCATTACTTAAATGACAAAAAGTTGTTATGAGACAACTTACTTCTGAAGCAGCCGAGCGATATTAGATAACATATTACAATCTTGTTACATTTAACTTACCGGATTTAGACAAATAATCTGGTTTTGCAAAAAACAAGGATCTTGATAAGGTTTGTGAATTACAAATGAGTTTTTACAGTATACGAAAATCTCGACGTAAAGGATAAGTCAGATGTGACCGCGTATGTACGCGTGAAGTGATTCATGAAAAATTAAATCGTTAGTAACTGAGACTATTACGCTAATTCATTATAAGAAATTGATTACACTAATTTATTAAAGGAAGCCCATTTTCGACAGATATAATAGGCAAAGACATTGATATTTATTATAAGGGCATTAAAGTGTGTGAGTATGTTACTACGTCATAAATATTTGAACCTATTAAATCGGACTTCTATTACTGTTTCTAGAACACAAATAAGGATCCTGTGGTACCTACTATAGTATATTTTCAGATCTGACAAAGTTGGCAAGAGACTGTGAAGAGCTTAATTAAAATTGTTTACATTCTCCGCTGTCCAGAATTATGCCCACTTTTCTGCGTGCTTCCGCGCGAATTGGCACAATATAAACCACATGTAAAATAGAGAAATACTACTAGCGCTGTGAGGCTGCGATGTACTTTACGATCTCCTAGGTTCAGTAAGGCTCGGCTCAGTTGGTCTGAGATGGGTAGGCGTCTCTATGCTTTCGCAAGGCACGCTTTATCCTTGGTCTGGGTTGCCGATTAATTTGGTAGTCATTAAACCAAATTGGAAGCTTTATGGGCGCCTTAATAAGTTCCAACGCAGATTGCACGCCTGCCTTAACCAATCCACACTGGATCTGCGTGGTCGAGTATAACTCAATCTCTCTCACCGCGATTTATGAGAGAAAGCTTTTCTCAGTGGAACAGTGCATGATATTATTAAGACACAGATGCAAATAGCTAAGTGTGATGAACCCATAAGGCAATTAGTATTCTATTGCCCTCCGCTACATTATCATTGTAATGCATCAGTAAGCCTACACAGAATTACTTAAGTTTTGCTTAAGATTCAACGTTCATAAGACGATGGTCATAAAATTGTAGAGCAGTTTAACATAAAGTCAAGTACACAGTTTTCATTTGGACTCAGCCCACAATCCCTCCACTATAACTCTTTTATTTCTTAAAGGATCCATAGTGCCCTCTATCAATGACAAGGTTAAAACCTTGAAAAGTTCCGGGGAGCGCTTCAATTGTTTCGAAACCCGCGACATTATTAATCAGGAAAGAAGAAAACAGTAGGAGTCGGAAGACAATTGAGTCACCACGGAACAGGAGACAAAATACAAAAAAAATCTAGATCAGCCGTACATTCATCATTTCAAACGGATTCCATACATTTACGGCAATATTACACATAAGATAAACCGACTTCAAAAAAGCAAAAAATAAATATCTGAAGTCTGTGCTGGTGCCGTCGGTTGCTTGGCTCCAAATATTTATTTTTTGCTTTTAAAGTCGGTTTTACTTTTTTTTTAAGTTTTAAGTGACGAGTGAATTAATTATTAATATTTATATACCTATAATATATTCTTCTACTTAGTTCTACAGGATTGATATAATACTCATAATAACTGAATTTACACATTTATGCTGTTTGCCGTCAAGGTGTCCCGTGATGTATCTTCAAAGTCCAAGGTTCAATGGGATAACCTTGGAGCTAAGCTAAACCCAATACAAAAAAAAACAAAGCATACAAAGTACACAGACTAACATAGAACCTCCTCCTTTTTGAAGTCGGTTAAAAAATACGAAGTTTTTTGAACCAGCTTTTACGGCTCGCGCAATGTTTTTTATTACATTTTGACTGACAGTTTTACGGTTTACGGACGGCTTGATCTTGAGTCGCCGACTGGATTGAGTCGTCGCGGATTTGATTCCCGCACTGTTTGTTTTGGTCTAGATGGTATGTAAACGCAACGACACAGGAATAATTCCTAATGCGGAGCTACGTTTTGTGCAAAGAAATATATAGCCTATATGTTCTTCGAGCTTACACTTTCGTACATATTCATTTAGCTACTTACACGATATTGAGTAAGTAATATCCAAATATTATACTCAGGTTTATGCAGACATTATAAAACACCCCAACTATTTGCCTAAAATTTATGTTCTGTGCGTATTAATTGGTAATCTGCAATTACTTAGAAACCAAACCACGATCGAAATAAAGTAGCCAAAACTAGCCCAAACTAGGGTCATGGTGCACTACAATTCCTTGTAAAATTTACGAAATTTCCTTAATGTATTCTGATCTAGATCTTAATATTGCTTCGAATTGTCCATAGGTCCAATTTAATTAGTCAAATTCAGCAAAAACCGAATCTTAACCGACGACAGATAATACTTATTTTGTTATTCAACTAGAATTATTAGATTTCGTTTCCTTCTAGAATACGAAAACTTCTACTGGAATACGAAGAAAATGCCGTTGATAAGTGACGGCTGAATTTCGGTTTTGAGGGAATTCGTTTGTAGAATTGAACCATATGGACGTAATTTCTTTACTTGCTAGAAAGAAAGAAAGAAAAACGTTTATTCAGTGACACAAAATACACAACAAATAATATAAAGTAAAATAAAAATTAAATGGGGCACTGAAATGGTAGACACTCAGCATAGTGCCGGGGCAACTCAAGTGCCATGACGCTGGTCTTCCGTGCTATCGATTTTGCTATCAATATTTTTTTAATAGCAGTCCACAGTCTGAAATTGTCCCCGGAATCATGGCAATGGGCTCGCTACCAAAGGTGTCGCCAAGGGTGGGCAAGAAGGTGCATCTGAAATTGATTTAAAAAATTATCCAAATCACCAAAGTCCTCTCATTTGAATTTTTTAACTTATCAATCCCCTACGTCGAAACTCGAATGAAGTATCCAAGTATTTCGTCCGCGCTGCTATTGTGTGTTGTTAAAACGGGGCGAGGGGGATGGGGATAATCAACATATATCAACATCCCTTAACCATCGACTGGCGACGCCCTTGCTCGCTATCTATTTACATGAAAACCGAACATCTCCAATTGGTGTTACACAGTAAACCATATTAATATAACCCCCGCTTAAGGAATAGGTACCTTGGCTTGAAGTGTATTTGTTATCTGTTTCTATTCAGCGCAGTAGAGAGCATAGATATAGTATTACTATATCTATGGTAGTGTATTATGTGAGTATGATAGAGAGGTATATTATCCTGTTGCCCACCAATTACACGGAGATTATTATATTCTTTCATAACCTTACGTAAGAACCCGTAGGTTGCAATAACAATAGATCAGTGGTCAAATGACAACCGGTAACGCATGAAATTGCCTAAAGTAGCCCAATCCGGGGTCATGGCTCACCATCGCTAGGGTTGTCAAGTGTACGAATGAATTTTAATTACCCGCACTTAATTATGTATGCCTATAAAATAAATAATTAAATTGCATGTGTCGCTTTAGTACTCAATCAATTTTATTCTTTAATATTTTTTTAAATATAATAATCTTTTAAATCTTCCTCTTCTTCGCCTGAGCGTGTTCCCGGTAGCATCCTCAGCTGCTGCTTCGGAGCCCGGGGTTCGCTTTCTTGCTTCTTCTTTTCAGCTTCGCGCGGTATTCGGCATCCTTTGCGGCGAGGCCATTGGCACGGATGTCATCCCTGACGACGTAAAGCCAATATTTCTTGGGCCTACCCCTTCTTCCGGGACCCGGCGGAGGCGGCATGGCCAGGCACTTGTTGCCCACATAATTTGCCGGTTTCCGTTAGACTTTGTGTGTGTGAATGTTTTGTTGCCCACGCTGTTGGCGGCAGGGCCTTTACAGCTTCACCGGACAAGAGAGCGAGCGTGCAACCACTACGCTCGAGCCAGAAGAGCAAGGGGGCAACAAGCTCAAGGGCGCCCCAAGGAGGATTCCGTTAGACGTGGCCGTACCATCGTAGGCGGCTCTCCTGCAGTTTATCTGCTATATCACAGACATGACGGCTGCCGCGGATGCGGGAGTCTCTGATGCAGTCTTTCTTTTTAATTATCTTTTAAATATTATTGCCAAATGTACAAATAGTTTAGTATACGAGTATTTTAGACGCCTTATTAGTGTTTTTTTTTTAAATTTGAGACTTAAAGTTTCATCATAATATTCGGCTTTACTGTTATTTAAAATATATTAACGAATTTAATTAACAAAACAAATAAATAATAAATCAACCAACAACAACCCTAACTTACAATGAATTATATTATACAATGAGAGGAATTTGCTGTTAAACCAGAATTGAAGTGGCAACCTTGACCCGAGGTCCAGTGCGATCTACATACCTCAGTCGTAAACTAAATACATAGTAATAGCACAGCTTCTTGGCAGTGAGCCCACTCCACACTAAAGATAAAGGTTACATTGTCTGTCCGACTTACCGTAAGAGAGATACTTTTATATAGAGAAGCATTTACAACTTTTCAGATTGATATCCACAATCTACCTGTATTCGGACACTAATGGCCGTTTTCACCAACCATCTCTAAAAAAATCCCTAACATCCCTTTGCTTAAAAGATCCCTTAAATCATGCCCTTATTCATTTTCACCATGTTAAGAGACAGTTAGGGGGGCCCTAAGTAGGGTTTTTTCTTTGTGTGAATAAGTATGATGTTGACCGAGGTAGATTATTATTCACTTTTGTGTGTGTGTGTGTGAGTATGTGTGTGTGCGTGTGAATGTCTACGCCATTGGCTGTGGGGCCTAACAACTTCACTGGACAAGAGGGCGAGCGTGCAACCACTACGCTCGAGCGAGAAGGACCCTTGTCCCCTTGGACAACTAGCTCAAGGGCGCCTCAAGGAGGAACGGCTTGGGCAGTCGCTATGGGGGAGGGCATATACTAGGTGTCTCGCTTTGGTGCTCTGCACCGGCCAGCGGGCAAGGGATTCTTCGAACTCGCCGGCGATGTATGTTCCTGAGTATTATTCACTTCGATTAATAGTTATTTAGATATACTCTATAAGGAGTATGAGTATAAATATGGGTACACCACTGCCACCCCCGCTTGGGGAATATAGGCGTGACGGTGTTAAAAATATAAATTAGGTGTAATACATAATTCCATCAATTTCGGGAGAATATAACTCAACAGTCTTCATATTGCAGCTCCACAACTGTCAGTAAAACGAACCAGCTGTACACAAGAACAAGCTGTGGTAATAGTTTTAGTAGTTAAACTTTCATGTAGGTGTAGGCACCTTTATGGAATATAATTCTAAGAATCTTAGAGCTTCAGAGTTTAGTAAGTGTCTGTTAAACTTTTTGGGACCTAACTTGAACATTTTTGAAGACATCTTGAATTTGTATTTGGATTTGGCATTATTATGTGCGGATTTAGGTCCTAGCACTTACATGTTTAGTTCTAACTAGTTTAAATTAATTATTCTTTAGGCTTTTAATATTTTTGCACAGAAAATTTCTGATCGCAAAACATCCCGAAAGCCTGTTACACATGTCTGTTTTTAGATTAGGCTCTATTAATACTGTACCACAGGGGACTAAAGACCTTCTCTTAGAAATTAAGGTAAGGATAGGTTTATACCACGTGGACTGAGTGCGTATTTGTGAAGACAAGTGTGTGGATACCCGCTGTGGGAACTTATCCACCAACCATTAACTCATTAAGTAGCACCCCAGACCAGTAGCCAGTATATGGAAATGCCACAAGCAGTACCCATCTTATACTGTCCGTGTTAACAATGCACATCATCTTATCACAACGCTACAAATCTTAACTTGTAATCATAATTAATAAATAGGTACCAAATTTTTGCGGTAACTATTCACTCCAAAAAAAAACAATCATAATATTTCGTAATCCAATTTTCATTGCCAATTTATTGTCTGTGGTTAATCTTTTATAATCTATGCTATTTTTCGCAAGCCATAGACAATTGTAGCGCGGATGGGAAACCATTTGCACTATCATTTTGTTTGCAGCGAGTTTTTAAGCTAGATAAATATCTTTTGAAGACTCTTAGTGTTTTGTTTGAGTTTTTACTTTGTTTTTTTTTCAAGATAGTTGTACAATGGAACTGTGATAATAAAAGTGAAGATTGTAACGTAGAACTTTTTTTTCCATGATGTGAATAGAAGTAAAAAGGTTTTGTTTGAGACTATTGTAGTTTTTTTAAAAGAACTTTTACTTTTGACTGTAAAAATGCATGTTGTACTTTTTTGCATTGGAACCCGTTATAGTTGACAAATATGGTGTGTTTATAATACTCCTTTGCCATCCTCCAGCTTCGAAAACTTTTTACGGACGATTTAGCGCAGTGGTTAAGAGCTTGAGCTGCTCCGCCCACTGTGTCGAATAGTCGCGGGTTCGATTCCCGCACGGGACAAATCTTTGTGTGATCCACAATTATTTGTTCCGGTCTGGGTATTTGTTTGTGAATTTACATGTTTGTAAACGCACCCACGACACAGGAATAAATCCTAGTGTGGGGCTACGTTTAAAAAAAAAAAAAAAAAAACAAATTATCTATTAATCTTAACCTGAGATGGGCAATTCAACGGATTTAACCTCGATACTTGGATTTAATGGACTGTAAGGCCGGGTTCCCATAAGCAAAAGAACTTGACTGCCTCGTTGGTCTAGTGATAAAGCGCATCGCTCGGTGAACACGAGGTCCTGGGTTCAAATCGTAGGTCGGACAAATGAAGTTTTTCTAACGAAAAAATTTCCAGTATGAGTCCGGAGTCTGGAATTGTGCCCGGTATATGGCAGTAGACTCGCCCCCTATTACATGGAACCTAACAGCGTCCGCAAAAAGTAGGTGTACTCAGAATACTTCTGTGACCTCCGTTCGGGGAATATAGGTGTGACGGTGTTGAACTTGCTCCAGTGCTTAAAGCTTAAGCCCCCCCCACCAACTGGATCGAGAAGTCAAGAGTTCCCGCACGGAACAAATCTTTGTGGGTCACACAAATATTTGTTTCGGTCTGGGTATCTGTGTATGTGAATTTCAAGTTTGTAAACGCACCCACAACAAAGGTATAATTGCTAATATGTGGCTAGGTTTTTCCTAATAAAAATACGTTAGAAGAGATCTTTTAAACACAACCAATCATATATCATTAGTTCCACATCTCCTCATAGCTTTTTTGGACAATATTCAAACGGAGAAGACAGGAGATGTCTTACTTTTAAGAATGTGGAGCGGAGATGTCCACATCACCAGTCAGCCACCAAGCTCAAATCTTTCCTCCGCATTTGAAAATGCTAAGCCATTTTAGCTTTGTTGAACACCATGCCTAAAAGTACGACGTGTGACAGTTGCCACTGTCTAAAATTCTATGTCTATCTATCTATCAATATCATCAAGCCAGATCCCTTGCGGGGTAGGCAGGGAGTACAGAGTTCCAACAGGTTCTTTCCCTACATACTTCTCTGGCTTCCTCCACTCTCATAGTTCGACTCATACACGCTCGCCGGTTACGGAAACTCTTGACTTGTCCTTCAGATAAGACTCGGTCTAAAATTCGATGTCTTTTACAATAAATTTGATTGCGTCTGTATGTTATTGAATAAATAAAATATAATGTTTATGTAATAATATTCGCAGTTATACCGATGATAATATCACTTGAGTTAAAATGCAAAGTTGAAGGACCTAAGCGTACTCGAAGCGTTTTCCATCAACATTTTAACTACAACACAGTGTTTTAACTACTAACATTAAGCTCACACTTTACGAGAATGTGTCGATGTGTCCCTCAATAAATACAAACATATCACAACAGTAATCTTGGAAGGGGTGGTCAGAGGCATTTAGAATACATTAACATTCCTAACGTCCACATTTCACTTCAAAATGATCCTGTATAACACACGTAACTGAAAACGAGCCTATAGCAGTGGGATCAGGAAAAATAAATGTTGGTAATTAGCTCACTACTAGGATTATTTCCTTGTTTTTGTAAGTCCGTTGTATCAGACCATAACAAATATATGTTCACTGCTCGATTCTGTAAACGCAGTTGCCTAAACACTAAAGGGATTCACAAATGAATAATAATATTAGCCCTATATACGAAACTTTCCTACCGTTAGCCACAGGCCTCCTCTCAAACTTAGAGGGTTTAGGCCATAGTCCACGCTGGTCCAGTGCGGGTTGGCGAACTTCACACACCTTCGATAAACTAGGTAACTAGACATGCAGGTTTCCTCACGATGTTTTCCTTCACCGTTAAAGCTAGTGATAATTAATTTTTAATACACACATGCTTCCGAAACTGACTTTGCAGTCCACCGGACAGATACATACTTACCTAATTTTCTACCAAAATCTAAATTGGACAAATTCTCAACACGATAGAATTTAATTTCTCAAAGTCTTGGTTTACTGGGACAAATTTGCGATGGAAGCAGTTAAGAGTTAAGAATTGTGTCCGGTATAATAACAAAGGGCTCGTCCCGGTTATGTTAAAACCACGGAGTCCCTGTTATGTTGAAATCAGTACTCTGTGGTCGAAACCTATTATCGTCGGCAAAATGCGCTTGTAAGGGATGAACACTCTATGCTTCCCGCTCTTGGTGAGTTATCATCATCATCAGGCAAAAGATGTTCACTGCCGGACAAAAGCCTCTCCCAAAGATCACCACGACGACCCGTTTTAATATGTCTAAAGGTACGGCCAAACCAACGCGTCCGTTAGCGTCCGCGGGGGCGATCAGTATCTCCATATTATAATCGCACGTGCAGACGCCGCAGAGATAGCTTTTGTGTGTGTGTGAATGATCTACGCTGTTGGCTGCGGGCCTTTACAGCTTCACCGGACAAGAGGGCGAGCGTGCAATCACTACGCTCGAGCGGCAAGCGAGCGGCTCGAGCGAGAAGGGCAAGGGGGCAACTAGCTCAAGGAGGAACGGCAATCGCTATGGGGGAGAGCGTATACTAGATCTCGCCGTGGTGTTCTGCACCGGCCGGCGGGCAAGAGATTCTTCGACCTCGCCGGCGAGGTCGGTGTCTGTATCTGAAAGAAGGGATGTAAGAGCTTTGGGAAGGTCGGTGAGAACATGCCGCGGACGGCGGTAGCGGCTGTTAAGTTCGTAATCGGCGGCGGCTAAGATTAACGGTTTTTCTATGATTGGACGCGTTTGCGAAATATCGGGTTGTCGCCTTTTTAATGAAGGCGCGAGAAGGTTCGAGACCGAGATCAGAATGGAGATCTACATTTCATATGAACCACTGGGCTCCGACGGCTTTGCGGAGGAAGCGGGATTGATGTGAGAGCGGGCGGCGTGCCCAACACCTCACAAGCTGCTGCCTGAAGGTTTCTGGTAATGAAACCCTTATTCCTATGCGAGATATAGAGAGCGGTATCATCCGCGAATAGGACTAGATGCACCTTACTCGAACGAAGAATGTCGTTCGTGTAAAGGCTGAATAGGAGGGGGGAGAGAGCTGAGCCTTGTGCGACACCAGCTTGTATGGAGTGGGGACACAGATAACGCGTGCAGGGCCCAAGACGCGTTGGTGTGAACACATCCATACAAATACTACTGCAGGAACTGATCGCCACCGCGCACGCCATCGCGGCTGGACGCGTTGGTTTGGCCGTATCCACACAGAAAATAGTTTCAGTATTCAGCCAGCACTCATATCAACAAGAAAGACGCATTCATATCTATATTAAGTTTAATTAATACCATTGTTTGTACAAACGCAGTCATTGACAAAAGCAAGTTTCCACGCTCTAGTGTGAATTACTGGGAACTGTGTTCCACTGGTTGAAGAGCGAAACGTTCACGGTCTCAATTACTTTATGGATATATTATTCAGATTATTCTAGTTGAGGTGTGTTTAAAATGGTTCTATGTTGGACCTTTAGTAGGCCCAAGGTCACCCAAATGGCAACGGAGAGGGTTAAGCTTGGAGTTTTTTAAGAAGAGAGCCACAGTGAGGAGAACCAAAATCACTGACACTTCGCGGTCAAAATCACCAAACTTATGTGTTTTTGGGCGGGGCAGATTCCAAACTACTACGTATAGACATGGCTTAAAGATCTTTTCTTTTTAATGTGTGTGTGTGTGTGTGGGGGGGGCGCTCCTGTGCCTGAATGAGTGTGTGTGTGTGTGTGTGAATGATCTAGCCAGAATTCCGGTGCCCTTACTTTCCTTCTTTCGGATACAGATACCGTACACAGTATTAGACGCCGACCTCGCCGGCGAGGTCGAAGAATTTGTTGCCCGCCGGCCGGTGCAGAGCACTACAGCGATACACTTAGTATACGCTGTCCCAGCGCCCTTGAGCTTGTTGCCCTCTTGCCCTTCTGGCTGGAGTGTAGTGGTTGCACTCTCGCTCTCTTGTCCGTTGAAGCTGTAAAAGCCTCGCGGCCAACAGCACAGATCGTCCACACACAAGAATTCCTCTGTCGTGGGTTAACTTTGACTTACAACTCGGTTTAACAGCTGCGGTTTACCATATAACGTGACTTTACTTAAACCCGTAGACAAAGTTGAGCACACGATTCAGAAGACGCAATTAGAGATAATTAATGTGGCGTCAAATACTTTTTAATGAGTTCATATGTTAATGCTGTGCATAATATGACTTCGTTTATTTTCACAGAACTAAACAGAAATGGTGGACAAAGTAGATTTAAGTTACACCAAGTAGGGTTTTACAATGTAAGTTATTAAGGATACGTTTACGGGCTCGCCTCATACAGTATGTAGTATCATTGATCAAATATACGCATAGTATTTTTCATGACAGAAGTAAGTGTCAAAGAAAATTATACATTATTCAATGGCAATAAACGGCATGACCTGTTTCTATACTTATGGTGGTATGCCCTAATACCATTGAATTAAATATTAATTTCGTTTGGCACTTAGACCTGTCACTACCCATCTTATGTGAAAAATATTATAGATACACGCTCGCCGCACGAAAAATGGCATCACCAAATGGCAGGCAAAAGTGGACGGTACTAAAAAATTAACAGGCTTCCGCTTTTTTGCAAATACGAGTAAGGCACAATATGCCCTAATTTATATTTATATCATAGCTACAGCTTTTTTAGTGTAACTTTTGAACGGGACTGTGTATCTTATTGTGATAGATCGATGTGCAGTTTAGTAAAGGAAATCAGATTTTTGTGAGTAATTAAAGTACAAAAAAGGTGCTGTGCATGTTTTCTATCATAAAAGCTTATTTGTTATACGAAAAAGTCAGACTTTACACATATATATTATTATTACAAGAATAATATTCGCCCTGTTAAGAGAGGGTTTAGGCCATAGTCCACCACGCTGGCCCAGTGCGGGTTGGCGAACTTCACACACCTTCGAGAAACTCTCAGGCATGTAGGTTTCCTCACGATGTATTCCTTTTTTTAATACGCACATGCTTTCGAACACAGAGGTGCGTGCCTAGGTGCCTAGGTTTGAGCCCGAGACCTCTGACTTTGCAGTCCAACGGTCTAACACTAGGCTATCACTGTTGTTTTTAGTTTATTAGCGTTATATATTAGTAAAAAAAAAGCAACGTCACGCCTATACTACCAAATCCGATAGGACTTAAATCACGCCGACAGAGACGAATACTGCTTAAGCTCGGCACCCCGAAAGATACAAATAATGCTTGAGCTCGGCACGCCGACAGAGACGAATACTGCTTAAGCTCGACACGCTGACAGAGATGAATACTGCTTAAGCTCGGCACGCTGAGAGACGAATACTGCTTCAGCTCGGTGAGGGCTAAAAGGCCGCGGACGTAACTGCAACGCTACGAAATGCTGCTAAAGACTAAATTCTTTTCATGAACTTTATTATAGGATTAGTCACCGAGGCACTGGTAATGTACCTACCCTTACCCAGATATTCATAGCAATCACCATAGTTAGGCAGGGTTTAACTCGGTCAGTGTAAAATGGGTTTATGACATTTTCAAGTAGACCTACAGTCGCACAAGGATATTTCGGCCCGCGTTCAAAATCGGAACTAACGCTGTTATCAAGTCCCTTCATGACAGTCTCAGAGTTACCGTTTGCCGTTTATTCAAGTTCTTTTTTTAATTAGTAACCGTTTGGACCCACTGTTGAAATATTTTCGTGTAAAATGTCGTTACCGTAGATTTTCCGATTGTTATTAACGATTGTAGAACGTCAAGTTGGATGCATGAACCGAACCAAGTGATCGTCAGATGAGGTATATTCCTAAAGAATATGTTTAAGTATCCGGAATAGGTACTTACTGCACAGTATTGGAAATGTTAAAAATCTATAACAAGATGCCGGAACATGTCAATCACATCAGTACACATTAATTACGGTAGTCAAACATCACGTTATTATAATCACGAATTCACGAGCAAAACACTTTGAAACTTATTACCTATAATAAATGGATAATAAATATGGATTATTTTTATTATTATTTAACACAGACTGTTGCTTAGTAAAGTAGCCGCTGTGGTAATACTGAACACAACAAAAATACTAATTTACATGTCATTTGGTGCATTAAAGTATTAAATAAACATAGGTAATGCAGTCTTTGCATCGAGCACCGATAAAGCTAAATGATGTTGGAAGCATTGGGATGCAACATTTATCTTTGAAAAAGCGATTTAATCGCTGATCGCAGAAGTTAAAAGTAGCAAGTCTTCTTCAACCTTTACTCGGTCGCTGGCTCGATCCAATTTGTCCGCGCGAATGCCCTAACCCGTGTTACTTGCCGCTACATCCGCCACTACCGGCTATTATAAAAGTGATTTTGACAGTTAATTGAAAATTAGTGTGCAGCTTGTGTGTGATGACCACTGCGACTGAAGTTTGTATTTGTATAAGGATGGAATAAAGCATTTCTACTCGGCATAGAGCTTCGAAAAAGTAACTATATCGCCGCTCGACGAAGCTAAAAGGGGCCTGCACTCTTTCGCTTGCGCTATTTTATGAAACCGCGCAAGTTCTTCAAATAGCACTACTTACATGAATCGTGTACAACCGCCATTACGAGCTATTGTACCAGTAATTTTGACAGTTATTTGACAAATTATCGTGATTGTCTGGAGGCATGTCGTGTTAGGAAAGTAACAATTTTGAACGGTTTGCCAAAACGTGAGGTGTTCTCGTGACAACGGTAACAGAGCTGGGTCCTAATTCTAAATACAAGCGCTAAAACCAAATCCCAATCGTCACCAATGTTTTATGTATTATAGTATAATAATACTCTCTGCCTACCCCGCAAGGGATCTAACGTGATGATATAAATAGATAGATAGATGAAATAAAAAAAAAGCTTCTAATATTCTTCTACTGAGCAAAATCCGTCTCTCACAAATCAAGGTGAGTTGCACTTCGCCACGCGGACCCAGTGCGGATTGGAGGAGGCAGGTCCATGGCGACCTGCTGTGGGAACTTATCGATCCAACTTGCTTTAACAACTACCACATTGAATGGTAATTGGGCCCAAGGGCCTAACGTGTCTTTCGAAGCACGAAGCAGCTAAGATCCTAGTAATAAAAAAAAAAACTGGTAAATTGATCGCCGTTGATCAGCTGCGGTTCGGCTTCGGTTTAAGCTGAGTTTTGTTTGTAGAATTGGGACTTTGGATATTAATATTACTTAACTGTTTGTTCGTGAATTCATGCGTTCGACACGGATTTTGAACCATATGTATGTTTGAGAATTATTATTATGTCCCCGGTAGCATTTTTTAATTATATATTTCGGCAGTGTAGTGCTAATATTTCTCGGAAATAAATTTTATGTACGATTTAAAGAAGGTTTTTTTTTTATATTTTTAAGGGAGCATTGATATCTCAAAGTCGATTCTTCGTTTAGGAATCAGGGTAAAAGTTCTTTACAATAATTATGACTTGATGAAAAAAAAATAAGAGGGCAATACCTACTTTAGGGATTATTCATAAATACCTATTCAATAGTCACCGAGTAAAACATTTCATTTGTTTGTGAACTATATTATACCCTGCAGTTAGATCGACATAGGAAACTTTTGCATAGGTTTCATTTACAAATCCCGATTTTTATCGTGTTTTAAAAAATACTACTGAATCATCTTAACAAACAGATCCTTATGTAATGGGCAATCCTGTCCTTTCATCATCAGCCAAAAGTAGTCCACTACAGGAGAAAAGCCTCCTCAATGATTGGAGCAGTGACCGGCTTTGTGCACGAGCGAGGATCATCCTAAGCGAGGGTGGCAAGAGTGTACTGTGTACACACGCCCACATTTTGCCAGCGACCATTCAAACCCCCTAATCGTAACCGCCGCTGACTACGCACCCGACTCCCTTCCTATAAGCCGCTATCGCGGTCCGCGGCATATTTTTACCGACCCTTCCGATGCCCTTACTCCCCTTCTTTCGGATATAGATACCGCACACAGGATCAGACACCGACCTCGAAGTTCGAACAATCACTTGCCCGCGGACTGCTGCAGACACCGCACAGAGACACTTGGTATTCCCCCTCCCCCATAGCGAAATTCCAAGCCGAAGCCATTCCTCCCTGAGGAACCCTTAAGCTAGTTGCCCCCTTGTCCTTCTAGCTGGAGCGTAGTGGTTCCATGCTCGCCCTCTTGTCCGGTGAAGCTGTAAAGACCCCGCAGCTAATAGCGTAAATGATTCACACATACACCAAAATTGCCAACAATGTTAGTCCCGACGTAATAAAGGGCGAGCGTATTGCCATTATACCGGGCATAATCCGACTCCAGACTGATATTGAGGATTTTACAATAGAGAAAGTACCTCCGTCCAACGACATAGAAGTCGGACCCAGGACCCCGTGATCGCACTATACCTTTAAGCTTACCCTTCATTACATCCTAACCAAAATCTTAACTTAGCCTTTCTAATTTTTACCTCTATGGACCCTAAAAATAACTAGAGCATACTTAAACATTTATCACTTAAGGTCGAGTAACTTTAAAATTGCTTAGACAAACCCACATGACAACCGGTGCATTGAGCATAGAGAATTATCGCGTCGACGCACTGTATAATCTGTGGCGAGAACAATGGCCGACGTATGACATTTTATTTCTAATGAGCTAACGAATAACCTTCATGTCTTCAATAATTTCGCGTTATATTTTTGACGCTGCCCGAAATAATAGTTGGTTCGTTAAACAGTAACTATCTCGTTGGTCTATTAGTGTATTGTGCGACTAGGTTCTCTACCAACTCGTCCCGTAGATCTGAACCCGCCCGGGTCCATTGGTAAACCTATTTTTTTTAAACGTAGCCCCACAATAGGATTTATTCCTGTGGTGTGGGTGTGTTTACAAATATGAAATTTCACATACAAAATCAGACCGAAACAAATAATTGTTGGTCACAAAGATTTGTCCCGTGCGGGAATCGAACCCTATTAGACACAGTGGGCGGAGCGGCTTAAGCTCTTAAACACTGCGCTAAATCGTCCGTCAATATTGTAAGGTTCAACTTAACCTATCGGAGCTAAAGACATTGCAATGAGTAATGTTAATAATAACAGGATGCTTCAAAACTTAGTTTATTAATGTATAAGTAACAACAGATCTACACAGTTCATAAATGTACACAAATAATGTTGATGTTAAAATATTAATGAAACCTTGGGCTGTTTAATGTTACGAATGTCGCAATATTCTATGTTGGCTGAATATAATTATTGGTTTAATTAGGTATTAGGCTGTCGCATCACACCAATGCTGCGTAATAAGATGTTCGGAGAAATGCAACAAACATTCCACTTAGTTTCATTTTTCTTACAACTCGACCCGCGAAGGTGAGTTTGTAAGAACATACGCGGGACGAAATGGTGACATTTAAAATACTGTTTGCTTTCAACAACTTAACCCTCTCTAACTTTTTGTCTAAAAGGTGCAGTGAGGAGAAAATACACTTCAAGGATTTTAGAATTTATTGATTTATGTATTATCATAGGTAAGAATATGGCGTGTAATCATATCTAATTTTACTGAAAATACTTCACTAAAACCGAGTCTTAACCACTGCCCATCGGTAGTATACGATATTAGTATACCATACAATATAGTACTAGATATTCGATAGTATAGTACTTGAATAGGAACACATAATTCGGTGGCGGTTAAAATTAGGGCCCTGGCTAGGAATGTTAGAAGGGACTAAGTGGTATCGAGGTTTTTCAATCGAATAATTTTCATTAGCACTCCGGAACCTGGGTCTGTGCCCGATCTTATCGCAATAGGCTCGCCCCCTTTTATATTGGCAGGTCACATAGTCGGCAAAGTATGGGTGTACACAGTAGAACCTCTGCAACTTGTTAATAATAATTTCGTAATTCTTAAACGTATGTACAAACAATATTTTGTAAACGCCTTACCATTGTAGCAACATGTGTATTTAATAAGTTCATATTTCAGTAATTTTCTCATCAAATTAAAGAATAAGTATTAGACCGTATCCGTTTTGTAAATTATTACATGATATTTAAGCTAGAAATTAACTAAAATTCCGTTGCGCGTGTGTTCGTAATTCTTCTCTTCCTAAACGGTTTGACTGATTTTGATGATTTTTTTGTACTGGCCCTGGTCACTGGATTATTTCTATATTGGGTTCCAGTAGGTGGTTCGTTATTGTCGACTAGGTATAACTTGCCTTATTTTCGACTGCAAGAAACTTCTAGTTAATGTCATATATGTGAAAGTAATGGTTTGTTTGCCTTTTACGCCTAAACCGCTACTAAATTCGACAAGGTTATAGATTGCATCTTAGGGAGCGACTAAAGGTATATATTTAAAAATTAAAGCAGAAGTCGCGAGTAACAAGAAGTTAAATACAATTTTACCGGTAACCAAGTTATCGCAATATGACTTATATAACTTATTGCATAGGTCTTATATTTAAGTACCGTAATACCTTCATTTGTGTGATAGCTTTTCAGGTCAAATAGTCGTGTTGTAACCTAAATTTGTAATGATCTGAGAATCTATTTCCCTATTTCGATAACCGATCGATGATCGAACTGAGATTGTGAATGATATCGTCATTGTTCTGTACCTATCTACTTGTTATTTCGTTGCGTTATCATTTCGTATTGTACGCGTAACCACCGGCATAAAAAATAAAAAATATATATTATATATATAGTGTTATATATATTATATATACACTGTATCGAATAGTCACGGGTTCCATTCCCGCACGGGACAAATCTTTGTTTGATCCACAATTATTAATTCCGGTCTGGGTATTTGTTTGTGAATTCTCATATTTGTAAACGCACCCACGACACAGGAATAAATCCTAGTGTGGGGCTACGTTTTTAAAAAGAATTAAAAAAAAAATTTGTGGTCGCCCATTTGTCGAAATTCGACCTACTCTTTCATCGTTTGCTGGTTATGTTTGGCATTCAGTAAGACTATCGACAAATAATATTAAAGACAAACAATATAAATCTATTCTCAATTTGACCACAGACTTTTAACAATAAACAAAAGAGTATATATGCTTGTTTGTGTCAAATACATGGTAGTGTGTGTAATGTTTTTTTTTATTGATTTAATGTATTATTTGTGCATAATTTTAAAAAAATATTAGCATTCTGCACTCCTTCTCTATATAAACTTTAAGTGTGGGAAATTTCCTACTCCTCCGTCCGCGCAATTTTCGTAAAAAGGGGTACAAAGTTTTTGCTTCACGTATTAATATAATTATTTTGATAATGATCTGAATATACGAAACAAAAAGTACGTATGTGTTGCACTATGGTCAGAATCGCCGAAATACAAAAATAGCAATGGTCGATTAACTCATCGAGTGAAACAGCCCACTCAAAAAGTGCACTTGGGCGATTCGCCCCGGCGAACATCTCGTGGGGCGAGTCGTCTACTGTGTACATCACATTTCGCTGACGATTTTAGGTCCAAGTTTAATTAGGTGCGACCCTATTGCTAATATACCAGGCACAATTCCAGACGACTGTGACTAAAAATTTTTCGATACAAAAACTACACTTAGTTCAACCTAGTATTCGAACCAAGGATCTCGTTTTCGCAGCAATTTTAATAAATTTTACATTTCCGTTATAATTCATTACCGTAAAATTTGTGTCGGATTACAGGTTTTGTACACCTGTATTTTACACCTGGTATAAATTTAAAAAAAGAGATGCTTAAACTATGCTTGAAATTCTCTACTTAAAACTCGTCTATAACAACACATTGATTATCTATTCCATCAAAATAAAATCTAATAGTCATGATGAATAAAATATACCATTATAAAAGAAACAGTAAAAGCGAATAGACCTACTACGCCCGACAAAGTATCGTCACTAGTTTTCACCACACCATCTGTTGGTAAACACTTGAAGATAGTAAATTATCAACGTCTAATACGATCTACACATATAATTTTATATCTTTATACTATATGGTTTGTGCTGCTTTGTAGACACATTCTGACCACGTCTGGGTTCTGGTTTGATCATGATCCCTTAAAGGCTTGCGGTGGCTGTCTGACGCCGGTCACTTCCTTCCTTCCAGTGTGGTCGAGGCTTTAGTAGCCATACTCGTCAACGGATGCTGCTTGTGGGGACTGGTCTATTCGGAATCCTTTAGACAATTAATCTTTATTCTTATATCTCGGTCGTATGGCATCACACTGGAGCTAAATTGTAAATATGATACATAAAAAAAAGAAAGCAAAAAGAGAATTAAATAAAAAAGACAATACCACTGCGTTTCTCGCTGGATGTTTTCAATGGATGCCGCGTTCCGATCCGGTGGTAAGTTTTATTTTTATTAATTATATTAGATAAATTAAAATGTTAATTGAATATCTGCAAGTAGCCCCGCAGGGTTTATACAAAATATATTAAATGAATTTTAGTTTGAATATGGCAAAATTCTAATAGTTAGGTAATTTTTAACATTGTACTAATTTAAACTGGTCTATGATACAAGTTACGATTAATAAACCCGTATAATGGTATTGTACACTATGAATCACCTTGACACTACGCCGAACTTCAAAACAATGAGAGTGGAGGAAGCCAGAGTGGTCTGTACGGAAAGAACCCGTTGGAATTACGTACTCTCTGCTTACCCAACATGAGATCTGGCGTGATGACATAGATAGACAGATAAACTTCAAAAATAAAAAGACCGTTACGCTTATTTTTACCAAGCGGAGGTGTCCGAATGTACGGTGTACACACAAACACAATACGCCGACAGTATTAAGTCCCAATTTAATAGGGGGCGAGCCTATTACACCGGGCACGACTCCACACTCTGGACTGCAACTTTGAATTTTTGGTGTTTATTTATAATTTACAAAATAACTCCTTTTTAAACCTAATGGGCTGCTTGATAAGTTCCTAGAGCAGGTGGCCACAAATCTTTCTCCACAAATCCGCTTTGTCCGCGTAGAGTAGATCAGCTTTGGTTGCCCTATTCGCTCTCATTTATTTAACAAGCTAATGAGTCCCATTGTTGGACAAAGTTCTCCCCCTCTTTTCTGTAATTATCGACGCATATTGAACAGAATGGTCAACATTGACAGAGGTAGAGTCCTTACTCAAACAAAAAAAATCTAAGTTCCAATCCGGAATTTAAAATCGTGCCCGGTGTAACATGCACCCCCTAACTAACAACTTCGAAGAAATGTGGGAGTGTACCTAGGCGTGACGGTATTAAAATTTTATTTTGAAATACCAACTGTTTCTATGTAAGCTTTATGGTATTCACCGATTAGCTACAGGTTCGTTTCCGACCGTTGACACTGAGCACAATAACGTGCGCGCGCGCAATTAGAGACGCTGTGACCTACGCTTTGTGTCAACAAACCAAGATGCCTGTTTTTTATTCAATGTTTTTGGCATTATTTTGATTATGCAAAAAAGATAGCTTTTACGAGCATTTATTTCCTTTGCAATGTTTTTAGTCAAATCTTGCAAGCTAAGAACTTCCTTTAATTCTTAGGAGTTTTGTTTTTATAATCGTAGCCCCACACTAGGATTTATTCCTGTCGTGGGTGCATTTACAAACATGAATATTCACATACAAAAATACCCAGACCGAGACAAAGAATTGAGAGACACACAAAGATTTGTCGAACCCGCGACTATTAGACACAGTGGGCGGAGCGGCTTAAGCTCTTAACCACTGCGCTAGATCGACATTGAAAGGACATTGTCGAAAATTGCCCCAGAACCAACAAACATGTGACCTATACCGTAATTATTCATCTATTTTATGCTAGTAGTGGCAAATATCCGTGTCTGACGGACAATTTGCAATCAAAAATAAAAACTATTTCTAAGTATTGTAAGTACTTAAATCGAAGTCGCGGACATCTTTACCGAAAGTTAACGTTGTTATCGAATTGCGGTTGGAGTTAAAAAGTTCGGTTCAATCGACTAAATTGAACCATAATCGATTTCATAATCGCTTATATATTTTTTACAGATGTATTGTTGGCTACTAAATTATAACCTCAAAATCGAATACTTTTTTGCAATAATGCGATTTCCCCGCTTGTCTGCTTAATAATAAATGCATAAAGATGATATATAGGTAATTTCAAATCGCACAAGCATTTTTTCATTGCTGTTGCTTCTGGGGCCAATCATGTATGAACACAGAACAATGTCCTTTGACATTGCTTTAATACAACCCATAGGCTTCAGACGAAGGAACTCTTCAACGGCTAACAGTATATACAGAAATTTTGTATACATATTTCTATCTATCTATCTATATCATCACGCCAGCTCCCTCGCGGGGTAGGCAGAGAGTACAGAGTTCCAACAGGTTCTTTCCTTACATACCTCTCTGGCTTCCTCCACTCTCATAGTTCGTCTCATACACACTCGCCGGTTACGGTTATACATATTTAATTTGGATTGTGGTTTTGCACCATTATGTGCCTACATAAAAGCTTGTTTGCAAAAATTTTCTTTTACTATTCTTCCTACTAATATTATAAATGTGAAAGTTTGTTTGTTTAGATATTTGTTACTCAATCACACAAAAACTTTGTGTGTGTGTGTGGGCGTGTGTGAATGATCTACGCGCGCTACAATTACGCCATTACAACTTCACCGGACAAGAGGGCGAGCGTGCAATCACTACGCACACAACGGATTTGGATGAAATTGATTGGCACACAGATACTATACTTATTATCCGGGAAATATGTAAGGTTCCTGTCTAAAGTTAACGCGGCCGAAGTCGCGGGCAGATACTAGTTTAATATATTTTAATTAAACTTGAATTTAAAAAAAATAGCTTTCTTTTCATCATCGAATCACTCATTAACTATATATATTTAATACGAGTATACATTTTAATAACAAATAAATCGTGTCTTATCTGAGGGGCAAGTCTAGAGTCTCCGTAACAGGCGAGCGTGTATGTGACGAACTATGAGACTGGAAGATTTTTGTGTGTGTGTGTGTGTATGAATGATCTACGCTGTTGGCCGCGGGGCCTTTATAGATTCACCGGTCAAGAGGGCGAGCGTGCAATCACTACGCTCGAGCCAGAAGGGTAAGGGGGCAACTAGCTTAAGGGTGCCTCAAGAAGGAACGGCCTCGGCTTGGGCAGTCGCTATGGAGGAGGGCGTATACTAGGTGTCTCGCCGTGATGCTCTGCACCGGTCGGCGGGCAAGGGATTCTTCGACCTCGCTGGCGGGTTCGGTGTCTGATCCTGTGTGCGGTATCTGTATCCGAAAGAAGGGATGTAAGGGCATCGGGAGGGTCGGTGAAAAAATGCCGCGGACGGCGGTCGCGGCTGATAGAAAGTAGTTGCAGTAAAAACGCGTAATTTCTCTTAACCGCAGTTACCTGGTGCTTGCGTAACCGTTTGGTAAATGAAGCAGATTAACCGGTTTGTCTTTGGTAGGTATGAATGATGGATATTTCTAGTTTGTTTTTAACTGTCGACGGCTTTAGAGTGTCGGCTGCTCCGCTCACTGGATCACGAAGCCACGGGTTCGATGTCCGCTAGGTAGAGTGGGGCAAAAATCTATAGTGAAACAATTAGGTTGCAATCAAAATATTATTTGTGGTGCCCGACGTTTCGAGCGCTCTACAGTACCCATGATTACGAAACGGACTTAGGCGTTTGACTTAAAGGGATTCATTTAATTGCATATGAATTTTCAATTGATTGATCATTAAAAGCAGTGATAGCCTAGTGGTTAGACCGTTGGACTGCAAAGTCAGAAGTCTCTGGTTCGAAGGCACGCACCTCTGAGTTTACAAAAGCATGTGCGTTTTTAAAATTACTACTAATACTATCACTTGCTGTAACGGTGATGGAATACATCGTGAGGAAACCTGCATGCCTATGAGTTTCTTGAAGGTGTGTGAAGTTCGCCAATCCGCACTGGGCCAGCGTGGAGGACTATGGCCTGAACCTTCTCAGTTTGAGAGGAGGCCCATGCCCAACGGTGGGACAGTTTCATAACAGAGCTAATATTATTATTATTATCATATGAAGACCAAAAAAGGCGAAATGTGAGTGTGCTTAACGCATTATGATGTAAGAAAACAGGAGTAGTAGAGATCTCTACATGGCAATGGCATTGACGGGAATTTCATTACTGTAGCGCATCTATCGGAGGTCATCAACCCCGATCAGCTGTGAAAGCAAAGCAGCTTGCCCTTAGTTATCCTTCACCGTTAAAACAAGTGATAGTTAATTTTTTAAAACGCACATGCTTTCGAAAAGACAGAGGTGCCTGGGTTTAAACCCAAGACCTCTGACTTAGCAGTTCAACGATCTAACCACTAGGCTATCACTACTTCTGAGATGAGAATGTCACCATTCATCAAGGCAAGTCTAAGCCACGTTACAAGCCTTATGGTGGCTTAGTAAATTCCAACAGCAAGTGGCCACAAACCTGCCTCCACCAATCCACACTGCATCCTCATAGGGGAGTACCTATTCCCTCTTACCTCGATTTATGGAAGAAAGCTTTTGGCCAACATTGAAACAGAATAAGCTGATTTATAATATAGATACCAGATCATCATATCGATTGAAGAATGCTAAAAATGTTAACATTTCTCGCTCTTCCGCGCTCGAGCTGACGAAGTTCCGCTCTGTGGAACACGAACACCCACAGCTAAGGTTGTCACTCGTTACTGTTTCATCATCATTAGCCTAAAATCATCCAATTCAGGAGAGAGGCCTCCTCAAAGATCGCCACGAATACCAGTTCTGTGATAAACGCATCCAGTTTTTACCTGCGACGAATTTTGTGTGAGTGTGTGTTTGTGTGTGTGAATCACCTACTCTGTTGACCGCGAAGCCTTTACAGCTTCATAAGAGGGCACAATCTGAACACCGTATTTGGGGTTCTAGTTTGGGCATGCTCACTATAATATCTTTGCTTGCGGTGGCTGTCTGGCGCGGGTCACTCCCTTCCCTCCAATATGTTCGAGGGGAGTGATGGCTGTTGCAGTAATCATACTCGTGAACGGGTGCTGCTTGTGGGGTCTAGTCCATCTGGAATCTTTTAGACACTCTTTATAAATAACATCATTCATCACCTTAATCGTACGACATCACACTGGAGCTATATAGTAAACTATTTAACTGTAACCTAAACATCGTATACACACAATATGATTGAAAAAAAGTGAAAGAGGATTAAATAAAAAAAAGACAAGCGCGCTGATTTTCTTCGGCGGATCTTATCATTGTTTTATACATATTCTCAATTTAAATTAGATTCATTAATTTTTATGTTTGAATTTTAATTATTTTTTATTTAATTTGAAATGTTACCATCATAGACTGTGTCTGATATAAATATTTTGGGTTTTATGACGGGAAGTCTAAGAGTGATGTTGTCAATTTGTTTTAATTTCCAAAACTTGTGTTATTTCGACGAATAATGTTTAATATTGGTGGAATATTAACCATTATGTGTTCTTATGTGTGCACGAGTGAAGGTAATTGTAACAAAGTGATAAAACGTGCCTTTTCGACTTTCCTCAAAACGGTCGTCGCAGTTGGTATGTAAAGTGTCCACCGCTTTATCCAGGGTGGGGTACTTCATTAATTTCATTATTATCGTTATCATCAAGTTCATCAGGGAGTCGAATTAATTTAAACAAACACGATTACATATCTCACTGGACAATGGCAAAATACACTTAAAATTAGTTGAAGCTATAACTTAAAGAAGAAGAAGAAGAAAGATATTTTGATTTGATTTGTTTTTAAGCAGTGATAGCCTAGAGGTTAGACCGTTGGACTGCAAAGTCCAAGGTCACGGGTTCAAGCCCACCTCTGTCTTTTCGAAAGCATGTGCCTATTTAAAATTAACAGTCACGTGCTTTAACGGTAAAGAAAAACATCGTGAGGAAACCTGCATGCCTAAGAGTTTCTCGGAGGTGTGTGAAGTTCGCCAACCCGCACTAGGCCAGCGTGTTGGAATATGGCCTAAACCCTCTCACTTTGAGGGCAGGCCCGTTCTCAACGGTGGGACAGTTTCTTAACAGGGCGAACATTATTTATTGATTTGAAAAGCCACTTAGTATATAATCTCTTAAAATTTTTGTTATAAACTAGTTTTCTACTGGAATACTGGCAGCTACCTGGACCAACGCTTCAGCTTGGTTAAACGCTGCAATGATGCCAGCCAGCGTTCTAGGTACCCTACCAACTGGGAGTGGTGCGTAGCCATTATGGCCTTTATAAATATATGCTCCTTTATGCATTTGTTTTTTTTCTAGATCTGTAACTATGAGTAATCGGAAGCCCAAGTTAAGGATTTCCGTAAACAGCGAGCGCGTATGAGACGAACTATGAGAGTGGAGGATGCCAGAGAGGTATGTAAGGAAAGAACCTGTTGAAAAACTGTCCTCTCCACCTACCCTGCAAGGGATCACGCGTGACGACTACGTTTTATTTAGTAATTTCTAATGTATGTTGACAACCCTAGTCACACTGCGCGGGGGCACACGCGATCTGAGGCGATAGTAAAAAGAAATTGCACTTGCCGGAGAAATGTTTAGCATTTTCTATTAGTAATTATCTGCTTGTTATAGAGTAGTTATATTACATAGTAATAGGCCCGCCCCCTACTGTGTTGAAACCGATCCTTACACGGGATATAACTTTTCTTTTCTCTTTCTTTTTTTTTTTTTTTCTTTTTTTTTTTTAAAAACGTAGCCCCACACTAGGATTTATTCCTGTGTCGTGGGTGCGTTTACAAACATGAAAATTCACAAACAAATACCCAGACCGGAACAAATAATTGTGGATCACACAAAGATTTGTCCCGTGCGGGAATCGAACCCGCGACTATTCGACACAGTGGGCGGAGCAGCTCAAGCTCTTAACCACTGCGCTAAATCGTCCGTCAATAACTCTGTCTATCTTCTCTATCGATCTACACCAACATGCCATATCCCTGTGGTGTAAGCAGAGAGCACAGAGTTTCAACAGGTTCTTTCCTTAAAGACAATTTTTTATACTATAACCGGCATCGCTGGAAACCAAAAATATTTGTTTCGGTCTGGGTATTTGTGTCTGTGAATGTCGACGACGCGACACAGGAATACTACCTCATGTGAGGCTACGTTTTGAAAAAAAAAATAACTTAATTCCAGTTGAACTGAGCGATAATTAATCAGTAGTGTTGTAAAAATGAGCGCTGAAGTCGAGCGTTTAGCGCTGAGTCGACGCTCACAAGCGTTAAAACACGTAGAAGATGCGAGCGTTTTAAGCGCCGACTCGAGCGATTTTACAACACTATTAATCAGTCCGCAAGACAGTCAGACAATTTTATATGAAAATAGATTAACAAATAGCTATTACACACAAATAATTTCATCAAACTCAGCCATTCATAAAACAATTATTTTCGAAATTGCTTGCAGACAATGCGAGAAGTAAACGTGATACAAGACACGCCTTCGCATAACAATATATCAGTCGTATTGAGATCATACCGGTTCTAATGTTTCGTAATGTAGTACAATCGACTTCGTGACCGCTCTCAATACCTTGTATCAAGGAGACAACTGTTAGGATGTCACCGTACATAGAAACACTGGTATGCCTATGTAGGCGCTCATTAAACGCCTATACTGAATGTAAAGCTCTGCCACACCTAGGAAAACATTTCGCCAATGATGTTACATCCCATTGTAATTGGAGACAGACAGTCTTCAGACTGCTATACTGAGAATTTTTCGAAAGAAGTCCTAATAATATATACGTAATTTCGTCTGATTCGAAGCTAGGTACTCGTAATCGCCAGCCCACCGTATGCTACAAGACACACCCCGTTTACACTTTTTAGGAGTTAAATATATAAAAAAATCCCATCCTTATATACATTACATATAAAAATATCTATATATTAAAAAAAATGTTTATTTCTCACCACTAAAAGTATTGTACAACATATTTAGGTATTAACAGTATGAACAAAGTTAATTCAATTCTATATTATATCAACAAAATTACTGTGTTTGGTGGTTATGGAGGATTAAACAAAGATTTTTTACTCTATCCCCTGATATAGGTGGAAGCCTGTATGTCAGGAGATAGATTTTTTACTTGAATTACTAAGAAGATTGGCCACATACGCCACATGCGAGGGTGCCATCCGGTGAAGCTGTAAAGGCCTCGCTGCCAACAGAGTAGATTAGATTACTCAAGAAAAAACGATCTTTAACAATGATTTTAACAAAGGAATTAATGTAGTCGTGGTGGCCGAAATCGGTCTGGATCACATCATCATCATTATAAAAAGAAGCCTTGTAAATAAAAATAAGTTTCTAAAACCAGTGGCTTTATTAATATACGTTAGAGTTGTTTTGAGTTGAGTTTGGACAGCCTCTCCACGTACGATATGAAACACGCCCCACTCACTAGATGTTTTTCAAAACCCCCTCTTAGAGCTTGTCAAATTATTGTTTTTATAAAAGGAATAAGACTTCCTTTGCAAAATTGCAAATTACCTACTAGACGAAGCAATTTGAGCAGTGCACTGTATAATTTAATCAATCAATCAATCGGTCACACAGTTTTACCTTTTAATATCAAGAAAGAAGATTTACATATTTAATAGATTTGATTTCCTAATGATTGAAATTACAATTATTTGAAATAATTTCAATTACAGTCACGGAACTAACGCCAATTAAACACAAACAAAATGAAAATCTTGTCCATATTTTGTAACATGATTTTACATGACTTCCAATTAACATCGAAGTCATTTTACACTGCAAGATATACTAACCCTTATATCTTTTCTATAGCGAGCACTTGAATTTAACGCTACGTAAAGATGCAGGAATGTAGCGAGTATAGCTCTCTCGCTCACGCTTACAGTTTATTTAAAATTATGAATATGACAACACGCTTTTTTGATGGCAAAACATTATGCAGATTTTTTTCTTCTGAATTCTTAATATTTATATGTAAAGTAATATACCATTGATAGAATTCAATTCATTCAAATCTCACATCTCTCATCCCTCAAACCACCACAGGACATAAAAATTTAAGGTTTGTTTCCAACGAGTCACATAAAGACGCGGTGTAACTCGTAATGAAAAAAATTATAAACAAAAATCCCAACCAAACACATTGATACTCAATTGGACAAAGTAATTAAAATAAAATATTCTAATGAATGATTTATTCCCAACGAGTCACACTCTTCACTTCTCCGCTCGGTGTGACCCTTTGGGATAAAAAATGATGTCCAATTGACATGTAGCCGCAGCCATTTTGGATCATTTAGATCCGGCGCTCGCAGGCGTTGCTGCGGCAAGCTTTTTACGCGAGCTCTGTGTGCGCGTTTTAGTCAAAGTTCTAACCAGAGATAGTTGTTATAATATTGATTAGTAATAAATTATTCATAATATATACTATCGGTATTGTAAAGTAGTTTTATATGCTCGTCGTTTTCGATTTTATAGTACTCTCCTCAGTGTTAAGTATAATTCCTAACCCAATAACAACAGAGTAAACATACGAAGCAATTAAAAGCAACCATTTATCGTATCATAATTACAATAACTTTTCAATCAATATAAATAATATTTTTAATATACTTAAATTACTAAAGTTAACAAATGCTTATCATTAACAAAAGAGAATATTGCAGCAACCTCGTTCATTCATCGCGTCGCTTTCAATGGACCGTAATTATATCATACCACGATTTTAATTATAGAGTTTTGCAATAATACACAAATCTAAAAAACGTACTGCTGTAAATTGTACTTTATTTTTATTACTTTAACATTCTTAATCGAATGTCGTGTGAGATGTGGTTAAAATGGTATCGCTTATAAGCAAGTAGCGACCAATTATTTCACACTAATTACAATTGATATGTTTAAAATGCGGTTACTATGACCTCGGGTTAAGGTCAAAGTTATTTTGACGACTTGGTGTAGTTGTTAGAGAAAAGGCAATAGATCGAGTAGTCGCGGGTTCAATTCCCGCACGGATAAATCTCTCTCTCTCTATCTAGATATATCATTACGCCAGATCCCTTGCGGGGTAGATAGCGAGACAGAGAGAAAGAGATTCACATATGTTTGTTTCGGTCTGGATATTTCTGCATGTGAGTTTCGTGTTTGAAAACGCACCCTCGATACAGGAATAACTCCTGGTGTGGGGTAAGTTTTATAAAAATACTAATATGTATACACTCCAAGTACTATTCATGTAATGTCCGTGATCCATAAGTTCCATGGAGTGGGTATAATTCCGTAACATATGGAACCGGAATTACACCAACATGTAAAAAAATTATCAAGATACTCGTAGAACAAAATGTTTATAGTTTCATGCATTCCAGCTAAAGGGTAAGAGCTATAGCACAGTGTAAATATATAGACATTTATACTGTGTGTATTTACCAAACCGTTATTTTTTATTTATAATAAAATAGGATGTTACCTATCGTTCCTTTTAAAACAAACAAATATTTAGAACAACATATATAACACGACAGAGAGAAATTTTAAAAATCTTATTTGTGATTAGTTTATATTAAGTTAGTTATCTAAGCCGATAGACTATAGGTAGAAACAATATTTCCAACGCTATTTTGCAGTTATGGCATTTAAAATAAATAATCATTTCAGCAATTGAGTGTAAAATTGTTCGACGATCTGTCCTTAAACTATAAATTTAATAGGCCAATAGAATTGTAGCTTGAATTCGTTGTTCACATCAATGCCAATCGATTACAAGGTTGTGGATCTTCTCATGACGCTAAATAACAATATTCAACTGCTATATTATTATAATATTTTTATACTCATTCTTAATAAAAACAAGAAAAAAAGTTTGTTGTCCTTTCAAGAACTTTACTTCACAAGTCGGTAGATAATCATCGCTCATAGGTTTTAAAATATCCAAAGTTACTCTAAACCTCATAATAAGCGTTGAGTCAACTAGTACCTATAATTTAGGTAGGTACCCAACTATCTAAGTACTGTGATTCTAGGTTAACTAAGACAAAATATGTATTATTAAATATACTAACGTACTTACTTACTACCTATATTATGTATGATCAATACAAATACATATTGAAATAAGGAACCAGTGTACTGGCAACTCCACCTAAGCATCCATTCGTAAAATACGTTTCATGGCGGGTAACAAGGCGCCAACGAATTATTTAGATATCAAATCAAATCAAATCAGCCTATTGCAGTCCACTGCTGGACAAAGGCCTCTCCCAATTTGCGCCACAATACACGGTCCTCCGCCTTCCGCATCCAGTCCCACCCTGCGACCTTCTTCAGGTCGTCGGTCCACCTAGCTGGGGGGCGCCCTACCTTACGCCGAGTCGTGGTCTCCACTCTAAAACTCGTCTGCTTCATATATATGCTGTATTTAGATATAACGAAGTATTATTACTATTATGAATATAGATGATATAGATGCATCCATGATGAATTTTTAATTTATTTTGAGAAATTGGGGCGATTGATTACAGACCTAATAAATATATATATATATATATATATATACACGTGTATATATATATATATATATATTTATTAGGTGTGTGTATATATATATATATATATATATATATATATATATATATATATATATATATATATATATATATATATATATATATATATATATATATATATATATACACGCACTGTAACTTAAGACCCCATTAAATCATGGTTATGGACTAATAATACTTATTAAAGGGAGTCATAATTATAAAAAAACATTAAAAACATCTTTTTTCATATTTATAAGTTAGTGTTTTCCCATGGTGTTTACATATGAAGTGCTGGCAACACCACACCTTGACAGTTATGTGACAGTTCAGTAGGTTTTTTATCCCATGAAACTAGAGCAAGGAACTTATAATGAACTAGAGATATTTAAACAATTATAGTCGACCTATACGTGTACCAGCCTAATACAAAATACTACTTCCACCCAGTCGAAATAGTTCACCTATAACATACAATCGAATTACATTACTACAAGTCATGTTTTATTCTATTCTTGATATTGATTGATTGTTATAAGATTTTACGTACTCTGACCTTTACCTTTAAAGTGGTTCCAAACAACACTGACTCCTTTAACACATCCTGACGAGGACCCAGTACCTAGCTAGGGAGCTAAAATGAGTGGATGCACAATACTAATTGTGTATATATTAATTAAAATGTTTGAAACAGTTAAAAACTTAAAAAAGTTTAAAAAGGAACATACTCCAGTTAAGGAATTTAAATGTAAAATGAAAGGATAGCCGTAGTACCGTCAGCACCTTATAGACCATGCTTTATGTCGAAAAATATCACTAGCTACTTATGTAAAAATCAATTGAAGTATTTATTGCTATTTTAAAACAAAGAAAAAAGCTGCGCTTGCCAGAAGGCCTACCTATTTCAGAAGAAATAGGTAGGTATATCTAATAATTAATTTTCAGATCTCTTCTAGTATTACGTTTCCCATCACTAGTCACTGACTGACATGCACGCATGCGTCCTGAATTTTGCATGTCATGCAAAAATAACTGACAGTAAGTTTCTGAACTGCCAAAATGTCAGACGCATCAATAGACAGTGACGAAAACTATGAAATTTACGCAGATACAAGTGAAT
Source organism: Phalera bucephala (assembly GCA_905147815.2). Classification (NCBI taxonomy): domain Eukaryota; kingdom Metazoa; phylum Arthropoda; class Insecta; order Lepidoptera; family Notodontidae; genus Phalera; species Phalera bucephala. The sequence continues at coordinate 23,525,045 of LR990625.1, read as the reverse complement.
ACCTCGAGGTATCAATAAAAGAGAAAGACTTTACCGTTTACCTAATAACCATGTACAAAGACTGTCCAGAGTTATGGGACAATAAGAAAAAAACATCTTTATCCAAAAGAAATATGGCTCTAGAAAAAATTACTGATGCCCTAAAAATCTATGACAAAGAATTCACAGTAGACAAATTGAAAAGAAAAATAAATACTTTACGTTCGAATTTTAACAGGGAACATAATAAAGTGAAAATGAGTGTCTTGTACGGGACAGACGATGATGTCTATATTCCGAAATTGTGGTATTACAAGGATCTATTATTTATTACTGATGGAAGGGACACTGAAAACGGGGAACAGGCAATGCGAGTAAGTACCTGCTGTTGTCTATTATTTCTTTACATTCAGTTGAACTGGACTTCTAAATAAGCACCAACATTGTGTAAACTTGTTTTTCATATCTATCTATATCATCACGCCAGCTCCCTCGCGGGGTAGGCAGAGAGTACAGAGTTCCAACAGGTTCTTTCCTTACATACCTCCTCTGGCTTCCTCCACTCTCATAGTTCGTCTCATACACACTCCCCGGTTACGGTGACTCGACTTGCCCTTCAGATGAGACAACATGTAACACCAGTCAGTTTACAAGATCAACCTGATGATTAAAACCAGTCGTCTTCCTGATCACGTTTCCATAACAAATCTACAGCATAACGTATTATAGTGGTAATAGATTGCTGTTCAAAAAAAAGATGTTTTATTTTGTTAATGATCAACCCTTTTGGTCTCGTGGCCTTTACAGCTGCACTAAACAAGAGGGCAAGCATGCAAAGAATAATCATACATTAACACTGTAGGGATTTCCCGTGGGATGTATTAACAATTTCTGGCTCTAATAAACATTATTTATTTATAGTCCTAGCATATAAATCAGGTGTATGGCTGAATATTATGATATACAATACAGGTAGGTAGATCTAAATCTTAGGCTGGAACTATTTATGATACATTAATGTAAGAGTTATTGATATTTATTTGATATACTTGTATTTATGTCATACCTACTTAACATTTTTATTACAACTGTATTTGCAATGCCCGTAAACGGCCACTAAGTCATAAGCACTTTATAATATTAAGATCTCATATTATTGTACACTTAGTCTGCAAATAAATATTTGAATTTATAAAATACATCTCTTAACAGTTGCAGGAACTTAGATACCTCATTCAGTGAAACACTTGGTACCAAGTGGAAACTGCCTGGTTGATCAGACCAGATCCAAGTTGAATGAATCAATTTTAAGAAGTCTCACTGACAAGCCTAAATGTAAAACTTGGCTTTCGTCATTCAACTCACCTGTGTCACTGTGATTAATTGTCAATATTTGGAAAAAGTACCTATTCTGTGTTCTGAATATCTAGCTAAAGTATGTACCTTCTTTTTGTTTTTTTTTTTTATGCTATTTAATTTAAGTAAGTTATATTATTTTTAATTTTCATTAATTCTTACTATAATCAGAGACCTTTTTGATTTTACTAGAAGTAAAACAAAATTCGATTTTTAAGTCCTGATAATCAGTCAGATACATTCAAAATTTTTCAATAGGTATTCCAAAGTTCACCAATGAATAAAATTTACTCTTACAACTTGCATTAAAAATATGCCCTAATTTATCCTTTATCATTTCAAATAATTCGACAGCATTACAAATTTGTTACAGAGAACACTGGACAATGAACCGACAACATCAAAGGGAACACCAAACCCAAAGAAACAAAAAGTATCCCAAAGCGATGATCCTGACATTGACATCGACATCATAGCAAAGAGCTGGGCCATCAAACTTAAAAGAATGGATACAGACCAACGACGGTATGCAGAGAAGATAATAAATGATGTACTTTTTGAAGGAGAAATGGGATCATTAACTAGGAATGGTATAAATTTTCTAGCAACTAACCCGAAACACTTTAAGACAGACAGTTAAATCAACTATATAGAGACAGAAATCGATGATGATCAATCTTTGATGGTTCTCTTCTCTTCTGTAAGGCCCAAAATGGGATCCAGTAAGCTGAAACTTGTGGAATTCAGTTCATAAGCAGTCATATCTGGTGAGGAAGTTTTAAGAGAAATTGACATATCTGTGAGATTCATTTGTGTGTTATCTAAATGGGTACGCTGTTTGCTGAGGGGGCCTTTACAGCTTCACCGGACAAGAGAGCGAGAGAGCAAAAACTATGCTCTAATTTCAAGCATGTCACGTCATGTTAATCAGTTTAAGAAGAAAGGAAATCTGAAATAAAACTGTCATACGAAATTGAAGGAAGGAAGAAGGAAAAAACAAATTATTTAACCACTACACACACATCAGAGGTTGTGTGGGGTAGAAGGGATTCTGCCTAAGCATGTTGATATCCTATGTTTCAATGTAATGCATGTTATATCCTGATATTATGGCAGCACCTACAAAAAAAGAAGAATAGGATGTGTTGACATGGAACTGTAAAGAGAAGCGTTTATATTCAGCACTTCCGTGTAAAAGTGAAGTAACAGTCAAGATGCATATCTGTTGACCTTTGGATACATGGTTACAGAAATTTTGATACAAAATAGTTCATATCGAATTGGATACAGGGTGATAGACAATGGAGATGATTTTTAATAAAGTAGAAATGGCCTTTCTCCTCATGGTGGTAACGTAATGTCATAATTGACATAATTGTCATTAAGGCAGAGTTGAGCAAAATTTAATTAAAAAAAATCTGTTCAATTGTAATGAAAATATTTCAATGATATATTAGTTTTGGTTATTAAGTTCCCGACGTTTGGGGTGCTCTACAGCGCCCGTTATTCCGGGGTACCTAGGGCTTATAAACTAATTGCAAATTATTTATTCTATCTATCTATATCATCACGCCAGATCCCTTGCGGGGTAGGCAGAGAGTACAGAGTTCCAACAGGTTCTTTCCTTAGATACCTCTCTGGCTTCCTCCACTCTAATAGTTCGTCTCATACACGCTCGCCCGTTACGTAATTGATGAAAATTATTAATTGAAATTTGAATACGGCTACAATTAAAAAAAATATTGAAAATTGCCCAACACTGCATGAAGGCCATATCACACTTTTTCTAGAGTAATTATCATGATGTATGTACAAATGAAATAATGTGTAATATTATTATACATAAATTATAATTGATGTTTACTAGTTAATCAGATTGATGTTTATTAGCTAATTAGATTAAAATTGTTATGTCAATTCTGCAAAATAGCTAAACAATATTGATATGGTTGTTTTTATTTTATAAAAAAATTTTAACTCATGTAACTGTGACAAATAAATTAATTGCAGCCGATTATATAATTCAATTTTTTTCAACAATATTTCTATCCATATCATCATTCCAGATCCCTTGCGGGGTAGGCAGAGAGTAGTAAGTTGTACTACAGTTACTAAGTAAGGACTGCCTCATTGGTCTAGTGGCAAAGCGCATCTCTTTGTGTCACGCGGTCCTGGGTTCAAATCCTAGGTCCGACAAATGTAGTTCTTCTAACGATAAGTTCCCAGTATGAGTCCGTAGTCTGGAATTGTGCCTGGTGTTTGGCAATAGGCTCGCCCCCTATTACATGGGACCTACCATCATCGGCGAAAAGTGGGTGTAGTCAGTACACTGCCACCCTTTCTTGGAGTATATAGTCATGACGGTGTTTTTTTTATTTTAGTAACTAAGTTAATTACTGCATCACTGATATAGCGGCGTTTGGGACAGCTGGCGACAAGATATCTTGTTTTCAAATCCTAAGTTTGACAGTGTTTTCGGCGTTTTTCTGCAGCCAGGAATGGTGCTCTGTATTTATTTATTTAGAAACACGCCAACAGTATACATATACAACATTGTATCAGATAGGTACTCTCTGCCTACTCCGCAAGGGATCTGGGGTGATGATGTAAATAGATAGGTAGATGAGGTAGGTATAACATCTTCCTGATTCCCTCAATGCTGAGGATCGCGACCACGCACAAACAGTCTCCGTCAGTGTACCGCCCATGCATGCTGCCACCCACCACCTTTAATATGTCAGACCATCTTGCAAGTGCCTTTCCCTGAGCACATCTGCCGTCCATTTTGCCTAAAATAATCTTCTTCTCGAAACAATGCTTTGAAGACGCGAAGACGCAAAATGTGTCCGAAGAAGCTGAGGATTGTGTCGGCAAATCGTAAAGAAACATGTGGTGATTTTGAGCTCTTTTAGTATAGACTTGTTGGTTCTCATGTCAGTTCAAGGTACACGGAGCAACCACAGAACATAATAGCTTAGAATAAAAATAATTATTCTAAGAATAATAGTATAGTTATTATCAAAGAGAATACAATCACTACGGTTGTTATATCTTAAAACTGATAGAAATAAATTGAAGCGGAGTTTCAATTTATTTCTATCAGGATCCTTTTAATTAGTACTAGAATACGTCACAAGGACCGCTGGTCTTCGCACGCACCACATCAGGGTGCGGGAAATGGGCATCGCGGCGTCAGCCTCATGGCCGGGGTGTCTATCGCCAGCCATAAATATGGCCGGGTCCTTGGTGTGGGACTATGCCCTTAGAGAGGCGGAGACCCGTGGATCCTGCGTAGGAGGCCAACTAAAGAATGTTCACACCGCCGTCGCGATAAACCTTGTCAGGTGGAGCGGCGAACCGTAGGGAGCCTGACAAAGCAATCAGCAGAGACGCAATGCGTCGCAAATGACTTAGCTAAGGTTTATATAGACACAGAGACAAGTGAGCGAGAATTTTTCGTGATGAGCATGTTTTCATGTTAATGGCTGGCAAAAGACTTAACACTAGTAATATTACAATCTGTGGAATGTGGCAAATTCTATAAAACCCTATGAATACTAGGTGTTCAACTGTAAGAATATTCCATAATCTCAGATAACTTATTATGACAACCCACTATGCGTATATGAAGCACGGTGCCCAAGACACAGGCTTAGCCTAGTTTGGGACCGACGGTAACCTCATTTGTTTGTATTTTTATTGGCAAATAAAGAATTTATTATTATTATTATTACCTTCGAGAAACTCTTAGGCATGCAGGTTTCCTCACAATGTTTTCCTTCACCGTTAAAGCACCAAAAAGACAGAGGTGCGTGCCTGGGTTTGAACCTGAGACCTCTGACTTTGCAGTCATTAAGTTATCAATCAATCAGCCTATCGCAGTCCACTGCTGGACATAGGCCTCTCCTAACACGCGCCATTGCACACGGTCCTCCGCCTTCCGCATCCAGTCTGTCCCAGCGAACTTTTTGAGGTCGTCGGTCCATCTAGCTGGGGGCCGTCCTATCTTACGCCTACCAAGTGGCGGTCTCCACTCTAGGACACGTTTGCTCCATCGGCCGTCGGTCCTTCTGCAGATGTGACCAGCCCATTGCCACTTTAGCTTACTGAGTTTGCGAGCTATGTCGAGGTGTTTGGGATTTATTTTATTTTGTCATTAAGTTATAGACAAAATAAAATAAATCCTAAACACCTACGCATATGTCATGAGTGCAGGATTTTGTACCTTGATAATTTGGATAACAACGTGTTAAGGAAATCCTACTTATCTTATCTTATCTTGTCATTGGCTTATCGGACCGAGGAGACCTCAGGCGCACTTCGACCCGTTGGGATCTTTTGTGCTGTCCTTGCCCTAACGCTCTTACATACCTGTAGAATCGAATACTCCCTGTACCAGGCTGCAGATTCCAGCAGGAGGAAAGAGCCGAAATTCCTCTGGGTTTGGATAGGCCACTCCCAGTAGCTTCATTCGCCGCGCCGCCAGAGCATCGCAGTGGCATAGAACGTGCTTCATGGTTTCAGCTTCTGTCCCACAGTTCCTGCATGCCACGTCGCTGCAAAGGTTCATCTTATGTAGATGTTCTTTTGTGCCATAATGGCCAGTATAAGCTCCGATTAGTTGCCTTAATTGTAGTCTGCTATGTTTTAGCAGTCTCTCGCTGTCGCTGTCACACCATGTGGAAAGGAAATCCTTGGAGTGTCTCAGCCCTGTTTTAGTTTCCCATTCTCTCCCGTGTTGTTCTTGGGCATATTTGAACAGCGCTCCTCTGTAGGCACCATCTGTTATGCCTATGAACGGTTCTGGACCAACAAATTTCTCCATTGCTCCCTTTTTGGCTAAGTCATCCGCACGCTCATTGCCATCAACCCCCGTGTGCCCAGGGACCCAGACTAATCTAATCGTGTTGCGCGCTCCACATCTGTCAAGAAGGTATGCGCACTCCACGGCCAGTGCCGAGTTTAGCTCATAGGAGCTGATGGCTTTGAGGGCAGCCTGACTGTCACTACAAATGTAGATTCTCTTGCCTGTAATTCGTCTGTCCAATATCTCTTTTGCACAAACATTTATCGCATAGGTCTCTGCTTGGAATATTGATGCAAATCTACCCATGCTTTGGCTTAGATTGTATCCTTCTGTATATACACCGGCTCCTGTTCCAGACTTGGTTTTGGATTCATCCGTGTACCATATCATTTGTTCTTTACCTTGCTTGTTTAGACCACTTTTCCATTGTTCCCTGGTAGGGATGTGGGTGCTAAATCTTTTGTTGAACATGTACGTGGTCAAGATCTTGTCACATCTCATGTTCCTAATGTCATCTAGTTCCTTGTGCGGCGCTAGCTTGGTGTGTTCAAGGCTTGGCGCTGTTATGCTCCATAGTCCAGTTTTCTCCAGTCTATAGAGCGCCTTCCTCGCCTCAGTCTCAATGACGATGTGTAATGGAGTGAGCTTAAGTAACCGCTCCATAGCTGCCGTCGGTGTTGTTTTGAATGCACCTGTGATGGCCAGGCAGGCTGTCCTTTGTAGTTTCATTAGATCGTCCCTGCAGGTTTGTATTTTAGTTCTGGGCCACCACACGATGCATCCATACATTAATATCGGTTTTACCATAATTTTGTATACCCAGTACATTATTTTGGGCTGTAGGCCCCATGTCTTTCCATATGCTGACCTGCACATATTCAGTACTCTCAATGCTTTAGCAATGGTATGGTCAACATGTGCATGCCACCGCAGTTGCTTATCCAGTATAACCCCTAGATATTTAACTTCAGTGGCCCATTTAATTTTATTACCGTACATATGTAGATCTTGCAGACCTGTTAGTACCTTTTTCCGTGTGAATAGGATCACGTTAGTTTTCTTTGGGTTAACCGAGAGACTATTTGTCGTGCACCAGTTTGTGACTTTGTCTAGAGCTTCCTGCATCAGTGTCGATACTGTATTTGGAAACTTTCCATTGACTGCTATCACTATATCGTCCGCATATCCAACTCCGTAGAACGGACCTTTGTTGATTATCCTCAAAAGAGAATTCACTACCAGGCTCCACAAAGTCGGCGATAAGACACCTCCTTGCGGGCATCCTTTAGTCGTTTTGACGAAGAGACTTTCTCCTAATATTGTAGATTGGATTATCCTGTTCTTTAGCATGGTTTTGATCCATCTGATTAGAGTTGGTTCTATCCCATGCCCTGTAGCAGCTGTTTCAATGGATGAGAATGTTGTGCGATCGAAAGCACCTTCAATATCCAGAAAAGCTGCAGCACAGATTTCCTTTTGCTGCAAGGCCATCTCTGCGCGAGTCACAACATAGTGTAATGCAGTCTCCGTAGACCTACCGGGTAGGTACGCGCATTGCATCTTATGTAGAGGATGATCCTTTAATGGACTATCCTTTATGTGCCTATCCATCATTTTCTCAAGACATTTTAAAAAGAACGATGATAAGCTGATTGGTCTATAGGATTTGGTATCCTCATAATTCGGTTTTCCCGGTTTGGGGATGAACGTCACTGTTACCTGCCGCCAGATCCTAGGGGTATGCCCAAAGGCCACACACGCCCTGAACAATCTACACAGGTGTTGGTTGAGTAGTCGTTCCCCCTCTTGTAACAGAATGGGATAAACACCATCCGGTCCAGGGGCCTTAAACGGTTGAAAGCTCTTCAAGGCCCATTTGAGTTTATTCTGTTCCACGACTTTCCCTGCCGTTTCCCAGTCAGCTCTAGTTGTTTTTAAGCTAAGCTCATCCATGTTGACATCATACATGGTGTCCTCTTCCTGTATTTCTACTGAACCCGGGAAATGCACGTTGAACATCGTTCTCAATGTTTCTTTCCCATTGTTTGTGAGTTCTCCTTTCTCATTCCTTACTGTAGTAAGTGGATTTATTTTGGCCGTAGATATTGCCTTGGCTAGCCTCATACCCTCTGGGAGGCTGCATATGCTTTGGCAGTGTCTTTTCCAGGCCCTTCTCTTTGCTTTCCGCACTTCTGTGTTGAACCTCGTGAGTATCATAGAGTAAGCACCGAAGTTCTTAGTTGCTTTTGCCAGATTAAATGTCCGGCGGGTCTCTACTCTCAGCTTTGCTAGTTCTGGCGTCCACCACGGTACACGCTTCGCTAGGACTGTACTCTCCGGACAGTTGTTAGTCCAGGCGCTATTTACCGCCCTAACTACGTTATCTGCTTCAAACTCTATATCTAATATGGAGTTGAGCCTACCTCTGACCTTTCCAAGCTCTATCTTTAGGTCTCTTTTGTACGCGGCCCAATCAGTGTTCCTGGGGTTGCGCCTTTTTACATTTATGTTATTCATTTCAGCTTCGTACCGGAAACATATGTAATTGTGATCTGAGGATGAGATCTCATTGGAGACATGCCAGTTGCCAATTTTCTTACTCGCTTTGTTGCTGGCAACTGTGATGTCGATAACTTCCGCCCTTCGTTTATTCACAAACGTGGGCTCATTGCCTTTGTTAAGAATTTGTAGAGGAGAACTTACCAGAAATTCCAGAAGTTTTTCCCCTCTCTGATTAGTGTCCGAGCTGCCCCAGACGATGTGATGCGCGTTGGCATCAAAACCAATGATGAGCTCAAAGTTGTTTGTGCTGGAATAGTCGACCAAGTCACGTAGTTGTGTTGTAACTGGGTCCGCATATTCGTAGGGCAGATAGGCAGCCGAGAAGATAACATCCCGACTGCCCGTTTTACCTTCCAATTTTCCAAAATCCTACTTACTGTGTGTTTACTTACTTAATGTGAACGTTTGTTTGTTTAGATGTTTGTTACTCACGGCTTAACGGATTTGGATGTAATTGGCACGTTTGATTACTTGGATTAACACAGGATACATTTGATCCCAGAAAAATTATAGGTTCCCGTCTAAAGTCATCGAGTACGAAGTCTCGGGCATAAAGTAGTTGTAAATAATTCTTTAAAGTTTGGTTTCCGTATCAAATTAGTTATACAATAATCTACATAGGTAGTTGGATTAAGTCTGGTCAAGAATCTTTGTCACTGGCGAGTGTGCACGAGACAAATTATGAGAGGAGGAGAGCGAGAGAGGCCTGTAAGGAAAGAACCTGTTGGAACTTTGTAATTAGTCTACCCACAAAATATGAGAATGGAGGAAGCGAGATAGATAGCTATAGAAGGAAATAACCTGATAAAACTCTGTACTCCCAGCCTTCTGGAGGGATCTGGCTTGATGACGGAAGGGATCTGATGTTATGTTGCAAGGGATCTGATGTGATTATGCAAGGGATTTTGATCTAAATGAGTTGTCTGAGGTACCGCGCCATAAACGTTACATATTATTATAGAAATGGTCTATAAAACGCAGTTCAGTGTTCTCTGGCGTCCATATTGTAACACTCATGAATATTAACAATGTTGTCTGTCTATCGTTCCGCTACGAGTTTCGACACTTTTACACGCGTGTTCAGAGGGCTTAGCACGAACAGATAGACGTTAGCGTATCATTGTCGAGAAAGCGTGCTGTCACGTTCATCCTTATTTTTTTTATGTTTACAATTACGAATACACAAGTATTACGAATATATCGATTCATTTCTAAATTAATTAAACTCCCCGATGAACTTGATGACAAATATGATTATGAAATTGATGAAGTGCCCCACCCTGGATAGTAAAGCGATGGATACTTTACATACCAATTGCGACTAATTGACATCATCACCCATCGATATCCCGCCAAAACTCCTTTCCTTCATCTTTATTAATTTAATCTGTAGTGTGACAAATTGTTTTTTTTAATGGGTACAGCATCAGACCATAGACCAAGACATACACAATTATGTTTTACAACATTTTCATACTTAAATCTGGAGTCCAATTATAACTATACACATCATTCAGTTGTTACATAGCTTCTGTGAGTAGGTACAATTTGCAGAAAATGAATATAAACAGATGTTTATATTCATTTTTTTTCATTCATTCAATACATTGAATCTGTTCCGAAAAATGTCTATCTAAGAACAAATTGAATTATATTGATTGCACATCCGTGTAATCAACATAATTGATGAAGAATGAAAGATAGGAAATCAACTCGATAGTGTTACGCAAACCACAATCTCTTCATGCTAAGCGCTCAGTGTCCGAATAGTTTTGACCACCTGTTTATAAGTTTCTCCCCTACTACAGTTACTTTGACTTTATACCCTTACAGGATGAAATTTCAGAAATCGTTTCTTAATGCTTACCTACTTACCTGGAGTTTAGTTGTTCTCCTAACTAAGTGTGTGTGAGTGATGTACGCTGTTGGCCGCGAGGCCTTTACAGCTTCACCAGACTTAAGGGCGAGTGTGCGACCACTACGCTTGAGCCAGAAGGGCAAGGGGCGACATACTCGAGGGCGCCTTGAAGAGGCGGCCTCGGTTGGGACAGTCGCTGTGGGGGGACGGGGTGCACTACTAAGTGCACCGGTCAACCGCCGGCTATGGGAGGGGACTCGAACTAAGGTTAGAGATACCTATTGATTAACTCGAGGTCGAAGGTGTGTAAAGTTCGCCAACCCGCACTGGGCCAGCGTGGCGAACTATGGCCTAAACCCTCTAAGTTTGAGAGGAGGCCCGTGGGACAGTTTCTTAACAGGGCTAATATTTTATAACGTAAACTTGAAGGCAATTAAAAGTTATAACCTCTAGTTACTTAATAATTCTGCGTTATTATGCCAACCAACCAGGGTTGGCATAATAACGCAAGTATGCCTTAAAGTCCTGTTTTTTCAGAATGTTGTTAATAGGTAGGTTACATCTTTGAACCCATTGTCGCATATCTTTCGCTTGTGAGATTTGTTTTAAAGATAATACTGCATGATGAATGTTGAATAGCTGCTATTTTATATTACCTTGAATATATAAGTGTCTAAAATACCAACATATATATAATATATTATGTACAATCTCTAGCAATAATCTGTACCTAAGCACTTTAGTACTGCCAAGGTAGGTAACCTCTTGAAGAAGAAGACAAAAAGAAATTGAGGTTATCGTAACGATGTTTTTCTTACTGCATAAAGAATAAAAACTATTATTGCTAAAGATGTCCGACTTTATTCGCAACAGCATAGTGAGAAAGCGTGTAGGTATGAAAGATAGTTGCGGTGTAAAAATGAAAAAGGGTATGTTCCGGTGTTTCGGGTATATAGAAACAGTCGACTGAATAAAGAATAACAAAAAAGATAAACAATGCCTAATTTGAAGGATTTAGGTACTTGGGGATGACCTAGACTTAACGCGACCAAATAGACCGTGTCTTATCTGAAGGGTACATTAAGAGTCCCCGTAACCATCAAGTGTGTATGAGATGAACTGTAAGGAAAAAACTTGTAGAAGCTCTGTACTACCCCGCAAGGGATCTGGCGTGATAATATGCAGGCGTGATACATGGTATATTATTGCTCGAGACTGTACCTAGGCAGTTGTCAGTTGAATTACTAAGATCGTTAAACTATTTCTCCGCGGAAGTCATGACCTGGTATAGATCATAAATTATTTTGTCATACGTATATATTAATCTCAGCACACCTATTTATTTTATCGTGAGCCATATGTATATATGTATATAGGTGCAAAGGTGTTCTGCATACACGACCTTTTCGCCGACGATGTTAGGTCCCATATTATAGGGGGCGAGGCTATTACCATATATCGGTCACAATTCCAGACTCCGGACTGATACTGAGGACTTTTCATGAGAAAATTTACATTTGTCCGACCTAGGATTTGAACTCAGGCTCCCGTGATCGCTACGCGTATTATTTGCCACTAGACCAAGGAGGCGATCATGAGTTCATTATTATGTTTATAAAAATAAAAAAACATCTACACGCCAAGCAATTTTGTTGACTACTACTACTACACCACATTTCGCCGACAATGATTAGGAGTACATTGGTAAACCCTCGGTCTACACCATAGAGCATTCACACACAACAACACAAAACCCCAAGTCACTACCGAGCAATTTTTCTTTACAAAAATCTTAATACATTTCCTGACCTTTTTGTGGTCGAGACCTCTATAGAAAAGGTAAGTTATATGGGAATCTACTTCATCAGCTTATCCTTAGATAGAGGCCTTTGTCCAGTAGTCCACTACTGGACAAAGTAGTCCACTACTGGACAAGCGCCCTCCGATTGCAATTTTACCGCCCCTCAATTCCTATGGGGTAGCTTAGTGTTACCCTATGTTCGCAAGAGCACCTTTTAAAGAAACGGCAAACAATATATTTTTCTTAAAACAGTGCTTACGGCGTTTCAGCAAAAAAAAGTTCAAAAAGCGCTTGTGCGAATGAGGGCTATACGAGGGTATACGATGATTTTTGCGCCCATGTATTACGAAGCCAGGATCGTGTAATCTCGAGCCCCACAATGTCCTACTACATCAACGAGACAGATTAATATTGATAGTTAGTTGCCTAAACCCTGGGTGTGGTCACATACCAGTTCCGTTGGCTACTTATTTCAATCACCATTTTAGGCTGATTGCTTTCGCAATTGTAACTACTGTGCGTAATGGGGGAAGGCATAAGCGAATAGCGGTTTAATGATTTATTCACGAAAATGTTATAAATATATTTACACAAGCTTTTATTTAACTTGCAATGATTGTTTAGGTGAAATCTTGCAAGATAAATTAGAACCTCTTCCTCGTATCCTACGGAGTTGAAATTTGACATGATGGTTCATTTCCGGAGACAATGTGTTTTTACGGTAAGTGTGACCTAATTCTATTACTAGGAACCCAGGATTGGCTCTAGACAAAGAAACCTCCTGCATGGCCAACAGCATAGGCACAAAATGTTGTATACACATTTGATAATGGCCGTTTTAAATCGCAAAATTACCAGAGCCCTAAGTCCGTTATAACAATTATAATTAAATTGTTGATAATTGACGTTTTCAATCTACTAGTTCAATGCTTTCTAATTCTTTGGTACCTATCAATAATTATTGTTTTTCCATAGTCGTAGGTACCAGTTTAAACAATTGCCGACATTTGGCACAATTGTAATTGAACGATTTTTGTAGCACGTCATAACTACAAAACACATTGGGCACAGGCCACATAAAAGCTTGTGTTTAAAAATTGTTTTATACTGTTAGTTTATTTGAGTAATTCTCAAAACGTCCATCTGTTCTTCTCAAAAAGTTCTCCCTGCAATGTAGTGGATAAAATTTATATCATTATTTTACAAAGACTATTTTTACTTACCATTTAGTGAGGTACCACTAATTAATTTATTACGTTTCGTTGGTTTAGTGGGATATATTACAGCTGGTAATCACAAGTTTCCGGATCGAAACGGTAAGACCAAGTATTATTGGGGTTCTTATATACAAATTTTCAGTAGCCGTTTGGGATTGTGTCAATTTTGTTCTCGTAGACTCGTAGATTCCGTAGGGTATTTAGTTTGTGGTAACATTGCCCACCTAAGCGACTCCATCCATGGTATCTGGCCCATTCCAATGTTTTTTTTTTAATTATTAATAAATACAATATAATTCAATCTATCAATACCATCACGTCAGATTCCTTGCAGGGTAGGCAGGGAGTGCAATAAAAAATCTTTAAGGTTATGACTTGTACCGTAAAACAGTCACAACATGCGATTAAGCTGTGGATTAAGCCCTATAGACTTGAGAACTTTTCCCAACTTGTTCGTACGCATTCTGCAGTTTGTGCAACTATTGTAGTATTTTAACCGACAATCATAAATAAGGATTGTAAATACCTGCACCAGCAAATACCAGTTTTTTGCTCTAAATTTAGGTCCCCCTTGACAAGTAAGTGTGCATTGGTCAGTGCTCCTAAATCAAAAAGTAAAGGATTTTAGAAAGGCAGGACGTAATTTAAGTCATTGATAAATTATGAAGAGGCAGCATAATTTTTTTTGCAACAATACTCCTTTTCATTTTCATACTATACTTACATAGTATGAAAATATCTATTGTCAAAATATATATGTATATATATATATGAAGTTCCGCTTTATTTATTTTTATAATGTATGACCATTATAAAAATAAATAAAGCGGAAGTTCTTGTTTGGATTGTCGCAAAACTTCGTAGGTGTCTTTTTTGTGTCCAGCTCAAATGCCCCCATCACATTTACCTATATAATACTATGAAAATGGAAACGCCTTTGCAAAGTCGCTGAGGCAGGCCCAGGAAGCGGTAGCACGATTACCTCGAAGCATAGCGAGTAGAATGACCATTATTGACAGGGGATAGAGATCGTTGGAGAAAAGATCCAGAGACCAGCAGTAGGACACTTAAGATTTGTTAAAAATAAATAAAAAAACTCATGTATCTATCTATAACATCACGCCAGATCCCTTGCGGGGTAGGCAGAGAGTACAGAGTTGCAACAGGTTCTTTCCTTACATACCTATCTGGCTTCCTCGACTCTCATAGTTCGTCTCATACACGCTCGCCGGTTACGGAGACTCTTGACTTTTCCTTCAGATAAGACTCGGTTTATTTGATCGTGGTAAGATAGTCTAGGTCTTCCCCGGTACCTGCATCCTTCCACTTTCACATTGTATATCTGTTTTGTCATTCTTTCCTCTGGCATTCTTTCTATATGCCCGAATCAACGGAGCATGCCCTTTCTCATCTTTACACCGATACTATCTTTCATACCCACTCGCTTTCTTACTACGCTGTTGCTAATGCGGTCGGTCAGCTTCACTCCGCACATCTTCCGCAGAGCTCGCATTTCTACCGCATTTATCCTACTTTCATTCTCCTTCTTACATACCCAGCTCTCGCTACCATATAACAACGTTGGGACAAGAACTCCGTTATGTATGGCCAGCTGCGCCTTATGGCTTAAGTGCCGGCTCCCAAGTAGCTTTCCCATCGCACCATTCACTCTGTTCCCTGCACTCACTCTTCTCTCTATGTCAGCGGTGTATTTCCCATCCTTACTGCAGGCGCATCCCAGATATACAAACTCATTCACTTGTTCCAGCACATCATTACCAACCACAATCCTTGCATTCGTTCTGGTTTCTGGTAAAAATACTCATAATAATACAAAAACAGTACCCTATTCGCACACAATGTGACATACCGTCTGTCTTATTACATAAGGCTTTAATTACTTTTTGCGAACACATACCACGGTAGGTTGCGCAGGCGCACGAGGCAGTGACATAACTGTACGCCTGTCCTATATGTTTAATTGGGCTTTACAACCCTTAATTAAGTCATTTCCAAGATACAATCGCCATTAGGGTGGAATTAAAATGAAGATAAAGACAGAAAACACGGTTTTAATGTTTGTTTATGAAACTCTTTCAGAGTTATTTTTGTGTAGTGATGAATTTTTTTATTATTATTTAATTATAGCTGATTATTTAATTTATTTTATTCAGGTATCTGAGTAAGAGTAATTGTTTAATTATCTAAGTAAGTAGGAGAAGGAATGTGAACTTATGTAGTTTGAGGATCTTTCGCTTTGGGTTCGCGTGCTGCAAAATGACCTATTTTGTTATGCTTATTATTTCTACTGCCCCGCTTGGTAAATATAGGCGTGACGGTGTTCATTTATTTATCTTTACGTCCAAATTCTTCTTTGGTGGATATAATTATTATTATAAACCCATACTGTCCCACTGCAAGGCATAGGCCTCCCCTCTCTTCTTCCACTCATCTCGGCTTATGGTAAAATAGGGAAAGGGGTTTAGACAGAATAACCCACCACGCTTGTCTAACGCAGTTTCATGGGTGTGCAGTAGGCCAACTTTTTAGGCCTGTGGGCGTCGTAGTCGCCCTAGGCGTTCATCCGCCGCTGCCCTTAGTCAACATTCCGCACTGATGCCAACTGCAACATTTAGGCCTCTGAGGACTACCTATTCCGAGCCCGTAAAGGGCTTTCTACATCTAACTTGGCTAGATGTACGACAGTTTATTGTCTTGTCGATTGGTTAGGTGCGTAAAAAATAAACTACTTATCTTTCTTTCTATTCTCTCCCACCTCGATTTACGAAAGGCGACTACTTCTAAGGAGTGAAACTGTATAGTTTGCTTTATTGTTAAAAGATTTTATTTTAGTAGCTAATTGGCTGCTTAGTTATAGTATACTAGCTTCTGCCGGCGACTTCGTCCGCAGTAACTTTAGGAACCTAACATTTTTCCGGGATAAAGAGTATCCTATGTGGTAATCTAGGTAATAAACTATCAGTGTGCCAAATTTCATACAAATCCGTTTAGCGTGATTGAGTAACAAACATACAAACTTTCACATTTATAACATGAGTAGGATAAACTATAGAGGGAAGGACATTGTTCTGCGCCCGTACAAGATTTGCCCCAGAACCAACAGCAATGAAAAAATACTTTTATGATTTCAAATCACCCATAAATTATCTTAAGGTATTTATTATAAAACGGACAAGCGGCGGAATCGCAATATTGCACAAAAAATATTAGATTTTGAGGTTATAATTCATCATCATCTCAGCCTATACTTGTCCACTGCTGAACATAGGCCTCCCCAATCGCTTTCCAGCGTAACCGGTCCGATGCCACCTGAATCCAACGACTTCCTGCGATTTTCTCAAGATCGTCGGTCCATCTGGCAGGTGGTTGTCCCACGCTGCGCTTGCCAATACGTGGTCTCCACTCTAGAAGCTTTCTGCCCCTCTGAAGGTTATAATGTAGTAGCCATTAATACATATGAGATTATATTGGGTGTGTTGACATTTAGTAAAGATGTCCGCGACTTCGATATAAGGACTTACAATACATTGAAATAATCGTTTTAGATTGCAAATTGTCCGTTAGATACGGATATTTGCCATTATTTTAATAAAATAGATAAATAATGATGGCATGGGTCACATGTTTGTAAGTTCTGGGGCAATTTTCGACAATGTCCTTTGAGGAATTATTTTTCCTAACATAAAGTCCGTAGGGAACAAACAAAATTGAACATAATGCAATGAGGATCACAGTAATTATCCAATACTTTCAGGATTCGTTGACACATTTGTATAATCCCAATTTATTTTACGTCTGCCTATCACTGCTACAGGAAAGTATTGGTACAGATAATCCATACGGTAACTTATTAAAGCTTCAAGAACCCTCATTCCGTGATACCCACTCACACTTTGCCTTTTCAACGTCAAACCATACACGAACTAATCTCCAGATCTCGCCTTATCTACTCGGCACTTAGCAGCAGCAAGATTGATGATGGCAGGCAGGTTTTGCAAAATAATGAATGGTCTTACGAATCTAGTACGAAATCATTAAGTTTCAAAACAATATTCATAGAATATGTTGATGAATGAATAATGATAAAAATAAAAACAAACAGCGTCAAGCTTCTACTCCCCAAGTGGGAGAGGCAGAGGTGTACTGTGTAGGCCTACATTATTTTTTAAACGTAGCCCCACACTCGTACTTATTCCCGTGTCGTGGGTGCGTTTACAGACATGAAAATTCACGTACACAAATACCCAGACTGGAATAAATAATTGTGGATCACACAAAGATTTGTCCCGTGCGGGATTGAGCCCGCGACTATTAGACACAGTGGGCGGAGCGGTTTAAGCTCTTAACCACTGCGCTAAATCGTCCGTCAAGTGGGAGTGGAATAGGTGTACCGTGTACACCTACATTTCACCGAGGATAACAGATACTAATGAAAAAGGGGGCGAGCCATTTGATATTACAGCGGGTACAGTCTCAAACTCCGGGCTGCTTTTGATTTTTTTAGAATACCTCTTGTTGGCGTTTTTTCGAACTAGGATTCGAAATCAGGCCCAGGAACCCGTGATCGCCATCTGCAGAATCCGCCATAAAATAAATATCATTTGACTAAACTGTTGGTGACTGACACTGACTAAAGCAGTGATAGCCTAGTGGTTAGACCGTTGGACTGCAAAGTCAGAGGTCTCGGCTTCAAACCCAGGCCTCTCTGTCTTTTCGAAAGCATGTGCGTATTAAAAATTATCTATCACTTGCTTTAACGGTGAAGGAAAACATCGTGAGGAAACCTGCTTGTCTAAGAGTTTCTCGAAGGTGTGTGAAGTTCGCCAACCCGCACTGGGCCAGCGTGGTGGACTATGGCCTAAACCCTCTCAGTTTGAGAGGAGGCCCGTGCCCAACGGTGGAACAGTTTCCTAACAGGGCTAATATTATTAAACTGTTGGTGGACTATCGGTTGAAAACGGACGCCTTTTTACAAATTCAGGCCAATATTATAATAATTTTAAGCTAAATATTGTGTCTGTACAATATCGGCTATTTACATATCATGGTCACTGAAAGGTTTTTATGATTTCACTCGGTACTAACCAAAAAACATACGTAAAACCGGGCTTAACTTTTGATCAGAACCGCTTATTCGCTAAGGAAATAGCCGGCTTTTCAATGTTCCAGCCAAAGTGTGCCTTACATAATAATTAACAGATTACTGACTGATAAATACATTAATAGTAAAATACATTTTAAAGCTTTTTTTAAGCCAGGTAATGGCGTAATTTAAAACGACCAATTAAAATTAAATGTGTACTCGTATATAAAATTTCGTGTCTATGCTGTAGGCCGGTAAGGTACTACATACTTAAAAGGAGTCTCTAAATACGGCTAATTTGTAATATGATTTTAAGTTAAAGAAATAAATTTTTGTATTTTTTTTTTTTTTTTGTTGAGTTTTTTCATCTGGTGCCCTAAAAATTCAATGTCATCTGAACTAAACCAACATGTCAAATATCAACTCCGTACGATAAAATTCAGCTTACAAGATTTGACATTGCAAGTTAAATAAAATAATGTATAAACGCATTATCTCTATGGTACCTTCTAATTAAAAGCTTATTGACGCAAAGTAAATAAGTTTGTTCCCGAAAGTTTGCTCACTAGTGCTAAAATAACCCCATCTTTAGGCAAATGTCGTCACGCACAAATATCTTTCCCCATAGAAACCCTTTGGGATAGGTGCTATTCATTGATATAAGATCTATATTCGAATAGCTCTCTTCAATTAGTTCTAGACGCAAATACTCGTGTCTCGTGCAGGTCTAATAAGTGGTTTGGGAAAGGGCGTCAATAAAGCTTTACATTGCAACTACAGGCTTCGGGGCGACCTAAATACTTGTATCAAGTTACGAAATAGTCCTTCGTTATGTTTTACAAGTTTACGCTTACATTCTGCTCAATCGCGTGGAAATTTTTTGGAAAGAGGACACGAAACACTGAAATTATGCCGGGTATATGGCATCAGATTTGACCTCTTTCACATGAGGACTTAACATTGCAGGCGAAATGGCTAGGGCTAGGGCTTGTCCGCTAGAATCCTAACTTCTTGGTCGACAAGTGGATGTACACATAATTACCTCTGCAATTTTCCCTTGGGGAATATACGCGTGGCGTTTGTTGTATTTTATATAGCTACATATTATTAAATGTAAATTTAAGCATTACTGTTGTCAACTGATGGCTTATATGACTTCTGATTCTAACCTCTTCAGCCGAAAGACGTCTACTGCTGGAAAAGGGTATCTTCTAAAGATCGCAACGACAAAACTCATCTTCAAATACGGATATAAAATTCTAGCCTCCTTAATCGGTCTTTATTTTTTTCCCTCTTTCTCTTGAAGACATACTATTCATCCAGCTGGAGTTAGTGTTGTAAAAACGCTCGAGTCGGCGCTTAAAGCGTTCGCATTTTCTACATGTTTCAACGCTCGTGAGCGCTAAACGACTTCAGCGCTCATTTTTAGAACACTAGATGAAGTGTATTGCACGGTCGCTCTCTTCTCGGTGAACCTGTAAAGGCCCCTAGGACAACAGCATAGATCAATCACACACAAACGCGGTGTTTTCGACTATTTTGACCTTCATGTTTGCTTCGTGATTTTGACTCCCACTTTCTTGAGTCATCCGCTGTGTTTTGATGTTCCTCTCCCTCTTGATTCTTATCTATACAACTTCCATTATAATAATAAAAACAGCCCTAAGGTTACGCTTACAATTTAACAGAATTTAGTAGCATTATGTCATTACACAATCACAATAATTTACATAATTACGCGCGCATCACGGAACTGATGATTTGTCGACTCACGCGCACCTGGTAACGTACAAATGCTTAAGAATAGACAATAGTTGAAAAGATTTCAAGATCTAAGTTAGTAAGCAAGATCTAAAAAACTAGTTAAAAACATAAATATCTTTTTCTATTTATTTGAAACTATATCAGTGTAATTTTAATGAAAAAAAATCTCCAAAATAGGTTGGCAAAGTTGCATCGGTTATACTCACATATCGCCGACAATCAAGAATGCCAGTTAACAGCATTTAAAAAAAAAGCGTTCAGTTTTTCAGCGATTTAGTGTTTCCAAGCCAATTCGTAAAAAACAGCAAAAATCGAGTGTTAACCGTCCGAGATAAGCGTTTAGCTGTCCGTAATTTAATAGAACTTGACTTTAGTGGAACAATACCTTGATCGGCAACGGTTATGGTTAGGTTTCTGCAAAAATTTGTTAGTCAAATTGAACCCCTGGCTAAATAATTAGGAAGTAATGATACGGCAGATGGTTGCCGTAATAATATCTATCAGCAACCTTTACGTTTTAAGGTCATCAAAACAATGTATTATGATTTAACGTGTCTATGTAAAAAATAACCTCTTTCAATGGCTGGATGCGCAGTGCACAGCTTTACCTAAAGCCGTTTCTCCACTGTGGCGGACATACTAGCACGTTTTTAGTGCCCGGCTATTTATTGTATATCGGGGTACATAGAGAGAAGTTTTCTTTCCTTTCAGACTTCCCTGGCTTTCTCCACTCTCATAGTTCGTCTCATATACGCTCGCCGGTTACGGAGAATCTTAACTAGTCTGTCACTTTCATTTGGTAGTCATTAAGGCTACTAATCTGTTTCCACCAAATTACACTGGGTCCGTATGATGGATTGTACCATAACCCCTCTCCTCTCGATTTGTGAGAGGAGGCCTTTGCCTTACAGTGGGACAGATAGGATGATTTATCATTCATAGAATCATCCGCAGGAACACACAGACATCCTACAAACAAACACATTTTGAGTTTTTTAGATTTACGCGAATATTACACATGAACTAAAATTATTTTTCGGAATTTATTGCGGTTTATTTTTGATTTTTAGAACCCCAGCGTTTCAAGTGCTTTGCAGCACCCATGGTCACGGGAAGGACTGAGGTGTTAGACGTCCAAAAGGCATA
This sequence comes from Phalera bucephala, assembly GCA_905147815.2. Taxonomy (NCBI): domain Eukaryota; kingdom Metazoa; phylum Arthropoda; class Insecta; order Lepidoptera; family Notodontidae; genus Phalera; species Phalera bucephala. The sequence goes on along the minus strand of LR990625.1, from coordinate 23,503,451 downwards.
GTTGATCCAGGGTACCTTCAAGCTTCGTTCAATTATTTTTGTTGGTCCGATCTACGCAGAATGAGCTCACGGTGTCTTGAGGTCTTTATTTTTTATTTTTATTTTTATTTTTTTTTTATTTTTTTTTTTTATTGGTCTACCAACAATTGTTACACTATAACTTATGTTATTAACTAGGGTTATATTTTTACTTAATCTAAGTGCACAATTTTAATGGGCAAACACAACATGCAAAGTTATGGAACTGTTAAATTAATAAAAGATAACCAATTCAACTGAAGTGGTAAAAGTGACAAAGTGACAGACAGAATGAACAAAAAAAAAGAAACAAAAATAAAAAGATAAAAACAGAGCAACAAATTGAGTGATTAAACTTTATTATACATACTTAAATTGTGGACTTGGTTCTTAAGACTTTTAGTCGATATGCCAAACACATCAATGAGCTTGTCGTATTTGTTATATAATTTGCATAGCCTTGACACAGGTGAGTTACTACCTAAGACGGACTTTCGAAAAGGTGGGCATAAAAGCTTAATGGGTTTTCTAGGCATTTTATATGGAACGTTGAATTTAAATTTTGACAAAATTTCAGGACAATTAATTTCTTCTAATCGTCTTGCAGTGTTATGCTTGGTTTTGGATTTGATTATATTAATTACTGGATCCCAAGTCGATGGAAGCACCCAGCCATCTTCTCTATTGAAATTAGGATGTTTTTTAATTTCAATAGCCTCGCGAAACATCCTTGGTAGGAATCGGTGTTCTTTCACGAGGATTTGTGGTCTATCAAATCTGATGTTATGGCGGGTGCGGTCAAGGACATGTTCACAGACTGCAGACTTCTTTGAGCGACGCTGTTTTAGGTCAGCTATGTGTTCTTTAACCCGAGTTTTTACTGGTCTTTTTGTTTGTCCTATGTAAGACAATTCACATTCACAATCAAGCTTGTATACTCCTGCATCTTGTAGAGGGATGTGACACTTGACAGATGGTAAAAACTGACTGATCTTCTTCGACGGCTTATAAAATGTTTTGATTGAAGCACGCTTCAAGATGTAGCCAATCTTGTCTGTGACTCCTCTTAAGTAAGGTAGTACAGCAGGGAGACGCTCGACTGTGGCTGGTTTCACTCGGTCACTGTGACGTTGGCGTGGGATTATAATAATTACCGGACACCAAGTCAATGGAAGCACCCAGCTATCTTCTCTATTAATTATGTTTTTTTATTTGCAATAGCCAAGGATTGTTCCTTGGTAGGAAGCGGTGTTCTTTCACGAGGATTTGAGGTCTATCAAATCTGATGTTATGGCGGGTGCGGTCAACGACATGTTAACAGACCGCAGACTTCTTGGAGCGACGGTGTTTTAGGTCAGCTATGTGTTCTTTTGCCTGAGTTTTTACCGGTCTTTTTGTTTGTCCTATATAAAAGACACCACATTCTATCAAGCTTGTATACTCCTGCATCTTGTTGAAGGATGTGACACTTGACAGATGGAAAAATTGACTGATCTTTTTCGGCAGCGTATAAAATGTTTTAATTCAAGCACAAGCAGGACTCCTCACATGTAAGTTAGTGTAGCAGACGCTCAACTGTGACTGGTTTCACTCGGTCACTGTGAAGGTGATTTTGCTATAAATCGTATGGCTTAACGTCGAGAACTTAAAAATCAAAAATAAGTCGTCATTAAAACCGAAATGTAGTTTCATTTCATAAACAAATGTGGCTAATGGCCGTTCTTGCTTGTTTTGTGTGTTCGGGTACAGCATACGCTGCAATCAGCAGCACCTTTATACTTTATAAAATAAACACCGTCACGCAGCAAAGGTGTACTTTGCACATCCACATTCGCCAACGATGTTAGGTCCAAATGTATAAGGGGGCGAGGATCTTGCTTATAACGAGCACGATATAGACTCCGGACTGAAGAATTTTTTTAAAAGCAATTATCGAGTCCTTTTACTCAGGCTTCGGACCTCGTGATCACGCACTTATAGACTAAAGTTGCCTTTAAACGGTTTAGTGAAGCTAGCCAAAGTCAAAGCTAAAGTCTTTATTCAAAAGGTGAATACCCGATATTTCGCGAACGCGTCCAATCAAAGAAATCCGCTAATCGTAGCCGAAGCCGACTACGAACTAAACTCCCCTTATATTATCCACTACCGTCATCTGCGGCATGTTCTCACCGACCCTCCCGATGCCTTTACATCCCTTCTTTCGGATACAGATACCGCACACAGGATCGGACACCGACCTCGCCGGCGAAGTCGAAGAATCCCGTGCCTGCCGGCCGGTGCAGAGCACCACGGCGGACACCTAATATACTGCCCGACTGCCCAAGCCGAGGCCCTTCCTCCTTGAGGCGGCCTTGAGTTAGTTGCCCCCTTGCCCTTCTGGCTCGAGCGTAGTGGTTACACGCTCGCTCTTTTATCCGGTGAAGCTGTAAAGGCCCTGCGACCAACAGTGTAGATCATTCACACACACACATACACGCACACTAAAAGCTAGCCAACAATTGGCACTATTTAGAAGTTGTACGTTCTCACTCGCACGAAACTTACAGCCACTCGGGTCGCTGAGAGGCGCAAGGTTGTTTAGATATTATCCGGGTAATATCGCCGACAAATTGCTACAGTCGCTACCACATGTATTTACAAATTTCATGAAATATTCATCTAGCATTATGACGTATATTATAACAGGCTGAATAATAAAAAAATAATTTGCATTCAGCGGTGCTTGATCGATTGCTACATTAGTTTGCATTTAAGAGATGGGAGTTGATGAATCGATTGTATACCTACATATATTTACACGGGCTATTTGAAACTAAAATATTTATTTTATTTCAAAAATACTAAACTGCAATAATGAAATGGTATTTTCAGGCTTGGTGGCGTTATAGTTATAAATGTCTGGGTAATTACTCATATGTGCGAAAGCCACTGCAATAAAATGCCACAGTCAATGAATGACAGGACGTTGGATTCGTGATGGCGATTACGATTTTAACATGTTACAAATATTGATCTGGATTGGATAATTATTTCTGCCTGGTCGTGTATGCATGTGAATACTTTTTTTAATTGAAACTTTTATTAGATCGTTACAAACTTTTTGGTCTGTGTGTTGCATGTCGCGTGACACGCGACATGCAACGCGCTCGCCAGAGCAGCCAAGGCCAATATGTTTCACTTTTACCGTGGTTTCATAAAACCACACAAGGATTTTTTAATATGCTCGTAAGGTATAAGAAAAAAAATCTGGTGTAGGCCAAACTGTTTTTATAACTGCAATAGTTCAGGCCAAACTATTTTATAACTATGGTGGTTTTGTAACTGTTGGACAATGTGTGATAACCCGTTACTCTCAAAATTTACACTGTTTTTTGTGGCAAGTTTTCAATATCGTAAGACGTAGCTACATTTTATTATTTACCTAAGTTACCTGTAGTTTTGTCCATTATCCTTCAGATTATGAGGCATCCGCTTGATAGCACTCCGAAAATTAGCCTCAACAATGGAACATTAAAAGGTTACGACCATTAACTCGACAGTTATTTTACTTAAATTCAAAGACACGAATAATTATCCTAATTTTAATAATAATATCATTTATTCACCAAAACATGCAAATAACATGCAACCCGGAACGTGTGTCGAGGGTAACACTTGTGCACTCGACTGTACGCTCTTTGTTTCCACATTATTGTGTTGTGCCTTTACATCTCGGATATTTCGTCTCGCACCGAGAATCGTAGGTTTTAATTATGCTTAAGTACTTCATAATATGGCACTTCTCATAAATAAGTTTACGCTTAGTTCCTAAATTCAGTAATTTAATGAAAATTTCTTAAGACCAATTTATGATTTCAGAATTTCAATAAATACAATATATTTCTTAGATGAATATTAGTTAAAATACACTAGATCACATATTATTACATTTATGATGAATTGATTCAATAGAATTTCTAAGTTTTGATGTGTACCAATTTATCTATACCCCTTGCGGGGTAAGCAGATTTTCTCAATAATAAAATAGTTCATATCTGTCTATCTTGTATGTAATTATAGATGATTGGTACTAAGTGTGTATCAGTGGAATTCTTCTAATAATTATTCTAAATAGTATTTAACGTAACAAAACGAATTGTAAAACACCTAAAGTAACCTAATCTTAAATTCATCTCCTATTATAAAATCAATCTTCCGCCATCTTTAACCTTTTGATGGCAAATGACAATTCACTTCCGCGTGCCCGAGGTTTACAAAATGTTTCAATCCTTAGACAAAAATATCAAGGTTCAAAATTTAATAAAAAAAAACTATGGCTCACTAATTTATTCTAAAGCAGCTGTACTTGTACCCCGCGACTTCGCCCGCGTGGAATTTCACAAAAAATAACCTAGGTTACTTATAACTTCAGCTATCTGCCAGTGAAAGCCCCGTCAAAATCAAATCAAACAGCCAGACAAAAATTATTAACAAATACTGACAAATTTTTACAAGCCGTACATTTATGGAAAACCATAAGGACACCATTGAATAAATAGATAATCAAAACTGTCAAAACCAACGATTATGAAGTCAATGACCGCATATTTTTCTAAAACTGCAATAACAGACTTGGTGCCCAGGACTGCGCCTTTTTCGCCACTAGACCAACGAAACAGTCATTAGTATTTTTGCGGAATTTATGAAATATGTAATAGAAGAAGAAAATTTTACACTCTCTTTCTTCTTTCTTTCTCTTTCTCTTCGTCTTATTACAGCGCAGTTTTTATTGTTCTAGTATTTTTTAAACATTGACTAAACCAGGTGCTAAAATGGTTCTTATTACAAGCGAAACAACGTTGACAGATTTAACATCTGTGGTTTAAACATTACACCCAAATATGCGTCATGTAGTCATTCTCTGAACAATTAATTTTGTTGATTTAACTTAAATCCACCTGATAGATCAGCTTACGAGTATATTGTTCTCGCATACCCATAGAAATGATGATTTCTGTGCCCAAATCCCACAACAAAACGTAGATGAAAAAATAGATGGAGTTTCTTGACCTTCTCCATATATGTCCATGTCCAAGGAATGATTTTCGAACTGGTGGTAGAGTCTCGGTAATTTTCCTGACGATTCAAAAATACTGTAATAATTTACGTGAACAAAAAATATTGTGATTCTGATACCTACTCGTTTGAATATCCCATCACAAAATGTATGACGTTAGTACTGTATCTTTACCTAGACCCAATCGCGCCAGTTGCCTACCTATTGATCGTTTTGTCAGGGAACAAAACCTTGTACACAACAGATTCTCTCCACTTCACAGCTGGTTGTCACGGTTCGTCGTGACAACTGGTGAATGCGACCCGCCGACATATCCTTGGATAAGCCCCAAGGTGAGCTATTGAACTCTAGGATAACGCCAGAGGTATTTCTAAGGCTTTCACCTTAGCTTTTGACCTAGGCATTTAGATTTGCCTATTGTTATGTATCCCTTCTGAAGTTGCGAAGTTAGAATACTTCTGTCTATATATGTCATCATGCCAGATCCCATGCGGTAGAAGCACAGAGTACAAAGTTCCAACCAGAGATGGGCAAAATGTAATCAGATTAATGATTACAATTGCATTTAGTAATATTCAATCATGATTCAAGATTAAAAGTGTAATCATAATCGTTGAAGATTACAAAATGTAATTGTAATCGTTAATCATTAATACACTATCACGCCTATATTCCCCAAGCGGGGGTCGTTAATCGTTAATCTGATAACATTTTGCCCATCTCTAATTCGAACATTTACTTTCCTTACTCTCTTGCTTTCTCCACTTTCATATTAAAATACTTAATGGCAAGAAATATCTGGCCTTAGGAATCCCACTAATATTATAAATGTGTAAGTTTGTATGTTTGCTTCTCAATCACGCAAAAACGAGTAAACAGATTTAGATGAAATTTGGCACACAGATAATTTAGAACCTGGACTAACATATAGGATTTTTCCCGGAAAAATGTTAGGTTCCTGTCAAAAGTTAACGCAGACGAAGTCGCGGGCAGTAACTAGTAAATAATATAACATCTATTAAGGAGCAGGTTGTTTGGTGATAAGCTTTCTTCTGTCAAAAAAGCTGTTAGATATTATTGTATAAACTTCGCTAATTTCACGTTTTTTTTAAAAATAGAAACACTAGGAATTATTTCTGTATTGTTGGCGTGGGTTACAAACATAAACACATACACACACAAACACACAGTAACACACTGAAACAAGTATTTATTAGTCACACAAAGATTTGTCGCGTGCGGGATCAAACCCGCAACTACTCGATCTAGTGATCACTGAATCTAGCCTCTTAAAGTACAAGAAAAAAGGTTTGGGTTGAGCAATTCCTAAACATATGCTGTGTAACTTAATTTTCATGGATATATTATAATATCGACATTAGGTTCATAAAAAAAATGGTTATCAGAACGGTTAATGGAAAAGTACAATTTATGTAATAGACTAGTCCGCTGAGATTTTCGCCGCGACTTCTTAGTAGAGGTCGATCCGACCCGTTAGTAATAATTTTAACGTTAATACTTTTTGCAAGCTTTTATTTAACTTGCAATGTTCGTATGTCTGTCTGTCTTTCCGAATATGCGGTTTGCGGGTATCCAATTAAGCTGAAATTTGGCATACGTATGTAAACTCGGTGACAATGCAATAATATAGAACCATAGAGCTGGTCTGATGATGGAGTCGGAAGGTTCCCATATGAACATGCAAGCTATATAACGTAACCCCCTCGTGTTTAGGCTTGTTAGATTGGTATTGACAAGTATTATACAACCAGATAGTGTTTTGGATCTGATTAAAGCCTAAAGGTGACCAATGGAATCAATCAACTACCCAATATAACCCTGCCGTGTTGGTTCGTTAGATTTGTCTTGACAAGTACTTTAAGCCCGGATGGTGTCCAAGGTATGATGATAGTACCAGAAGTAAGTCATAGTAACTCCTTAACTAAACAAGATATCCTCGTTTTAGTGCCATAAAAGCTTGTTTTTAAAAATGCCTCTAAATGAAAATTATTCATTGGACTTTGAGTTTGAGTAGATATTTTTTTTATTAACCTAATGTGTCCCACTGCAGGGCAAAGGTCTCCCCCTCCTTTTTCCAACGATTTCTATCCTCTGTCAATAATGGCCAATCTTTTCGATACGCGTCAAGGTCGTCGCGCCACCGCTTCCTGGGCCTGCCTCGGCGACGTGACTAGATATAGCCGTCATTAAGTTTAGGGATTCACAATCTTTCGTAAAATGCTAATCTTCTCAATGCAATGATCGAACAGCCTCTCATTAAATATTATGCAACAGTAGAGCCAAAACAAACGGCCCGTAACGGACGCTTTCATTGTATTCAGAAGATGGACGAAATAACACAATTACACACTTTCGCGCCCGAAGTTAACGGGTCGGAAATTAGTGAAATTGTTTATAATTATACAGACAAGAAAGTGAATAACATTATGATAGAATAAGTGGGGGTAAATTATGAAAGTGTTTGTAGTTTAGTTTGATCGCAACTTCGCTATCTATATCCAGATCCCTTATAACGATACGAAACTTACCTGTCTGTCATTTGAGAAAAAATAATAAAGTGTTATTTTCAATTACGTACTTATCACTGGCGATTTTTATAAAAGTGGGTCAACCTATTGCAATTATCCGCAGTACAATACTAAAGGAATGGATTTTTTTCAAAATCAGAATCAAAATCATCTGTCGAATCCATGAGCCATTAACCGATCGAGGCAGACCAACAAAATATAACAAAACATCTCTTCCTGATTCTAAATAATAATTCCTTGTTTTAACCATTTAAAAATGATTTTGACAACAATACCAATTCTCACGTTTATAATAAACTTAACTGTTGGTAATGATGATGCAAATGAAATGATAAAAAAAAACTTCTTTAACGTTGAACCATCGAACAAATGGCGCCTAATCGCAGAGTCAACAATACTAAACAAAACACCGGTCCAAGATATAAGCGGATAGCATTTAAAGTTTGTAAGAATACTATGTAACATTTAGAAATATTAGAGGGCATTGTCGAAAATTGCCCCAGAACCAACAAATATTTGACCCATGCCATCATTATATATCTATTTTATAAAAATAATAGCTGTATCCAACGGACAAAACGATTTTTTCAAAGTATTATAAGTACACACACAATATAACCTCATATATATTAATGGCTACTGAATTATAACCTCAATATTTAATACTTTTTGTGGAATATTGCGATTCGCCGCTTGTCCGTTTAATAATAAATGCCTTAAGAGAATTTATGGGTGATTTGAAATCATACAAGTATTTTTTCATTGCTGTTGGCTCTGGGGTAAATCATGAATGGGCGCAGAACAATGTCCTTTAGACATATTACATCACTATTTCATAATTATTGATGAAAGTTTGGGCCAATAGTTAAAGAGTAGGCAACTCCGCCTACTATTTCCGCACTCAGGTGTTGGATACCCATATGTGGCAAATATCAACCTGATTTAAGAATGTTTGTTTTTGTCTGGATTTTCATGCTTGTAAAGATTACAAAAATAGATGCAAGTCGAATTTGGGTTTAACATACTTACACATTTGTTTTCGTTTTTTAACTGTCACGCCAACAATGTATGATAATCAATATGATCGAGTCCTTAAATCAGGAAGCAGAATATACCTCCTGGAATAAAATGTTTCATTAAAGCAGTACTCTTCGTATTTAAACAGTTCCAAAGCTAACCTGGCTACCCCAGGAAAGGGACCGATGACCTGGCGAAAATTGCAGATTAAAGCTGGATGCAACTCAAAACCGGTCATTTAGAGCGATCTTTAAGGGAGGCCCTTGTCTTAAATGTGTACTTCATTCAGCTGAAAATGGAAGCAAAACTGCTAATCTCCTCTAACTTACATAGTGATTATGTTCCGTTTAACCGCACCGGCTCCGTGCGAAAAGCATCCATTGTCAAAAATAACGTGTCGAGGCTACTCATAATCCAATGACGGACTGAAACAATAGTTTTTAGCTAGTATGATTCCAACTGAAGGCCCCTCAAAACAGGGATCTTCCTGGAATGGTAATATCCTGTATAGATCCATAATATTTTAGTTTGATTAGAAAAGTTTAGCGAAACTGCCTAGTTGGTCTAGTGGGATTGTGTGTGTGAGTGATCTACGCTGTTGGCCGCGTGGCCTTTACAGCTTCACCGAACAAGAGGGCTAGCGTGCAACCACTATGCTTGAGCCAGAAGGACGAGGGGGCAACTAGCTCAAGGAGAAACGGCCTCAGCTTAGGCAGTCGCTATAGAGGAGGGCGTGTACTAAGTGTCTCGTCGTGGTACTCGGCAACGGTCGGCGGGCAAGAGTTTTTTCGACCTCGCCGGCGAAGTCGGTGTCTGATCTTGTGTCTGTATTCGTAAGAGATCTGGTAGATTCGAACCCTAGATCAAACAGAATTGTTATTGCAGTTTTAGTATTGAAAATGTTCCGTAGCAGTCCGAAGACTGTAATTGTCCTAGGTGAATGTAAATAATACAAACAAGAGTCTCCGTAACCGGCGAGCGTGTATGAGACGAACTATGAGAGTCGAGGAAGCCAGAGAGGTATGTAAGGAAAGAACCTGTTGGAACTCTGTACTCTCTGCCTACCCCGCAAGGGATCTGGCGTGAGGTTATAGATAGAATAAACATGTTTTTTTCTTCTGTTACAGGAACATTCGCAACAACTACTACAATATCTAACGGAGACTGAGAAAATATTCCTATTCGGTGCCAATCCTAATGGTAAGAACTAAAATTACTACACATACTCGTATTATCCTATAGAAAAGCCTCCAAACATTTCGTTCAACTTATATCGGGCACAATTCTAGACATCAATCCTAAAAAAAACCTCTTACTACCCTACTAAACTCTTACTCTTACTTCTCCTCTTTTCCCCAATAAGTCCTAGGATTCAAGATCACAATATCATGACCAGACCCATTGTGAAATACCACATAATATAACTCTAATATTACGATAACTGAGAAGACCTAACGGCGATGACAATTGAGTGGCTAGAACTCTATCAAAGCCTAGCCACGCGGTATACTTGCAAGCTGTTCGGTATGCTCTATTAAACATCTACAAGTTGAATCTGTGGTCCAAAAACCAGCGTAGCAGCTAAAGTGGTGAGCATCCAGAGCAAGATTAGTATTTTGCACCTTCCAAATCCTAACACTTAAGTAATTCGAAGCAATTTTGTATTTTGACGGCTGCAGGCGTACCAGTAAGTCTCTTAGAGGTTAGCTTTCCTGGCGATATGGTCAACAATTGCTGCCAAAAACTAACCCCCCTATTTCCTTCCAACAGAAGCACAATTTGAAATAGCACATCTCAAAACGCCAAAACGTAGGAAACGTTCACTCCTGTACGATGATCAAGACCTAGTCGGCTTGAAGAAGCACCTAGACATCCAACTAAGTCCCCGGAGCAGTTTCCTAGACCCACAGTTCCTGCTGACGAGAAGGTGGTCCAATAATACTGAGGTGGTGCTAGATCAGCATAATGATGAGGAATTAGATCTCTGTTATCATAGAAGTGAGAATGCGGCTTTGTATGCTTGTGGAGATGTGGTAAGTGTATAGTGTTAGTTACATATTGCCACTTCTATCTGAGTTCTTTCTGTCGGTAACTAAATGCTGTAAAATTATTGCCGGGACTTATTTAGTACAAAAGAAGAATAACACTAATCTTTCTTCTTGTTGATGTCGTTAAGGACGACTAAATATTTCTTTAGACCTAAAAATGTTGTGAAGTACAACTATAGTGATTGATAAAGTTATTACTATAATGTGCTTAATACGTAAATAGCTTACTTATTTATATATTTATTTATTGCACAATGTACATAAAGTTACAGACTTAACTATAGTTTATGTGAGCATGACCCAGCTAGGGTGTGGCAAAACTTGTTATAATTTTTCCTTAAATATATAAAAAATTCTGTACATATTTTTGGTTTATTACTACTTATTTAGATACCACTTATTTTCCATAAATTCTTTTATATTATAGTAACATTTTTTAGTAATAACGACTTAAGTTTATTTTTGAAAGTACTGTTATTTGAATTTCTTATATAATCAGGTAACTTATTATACACTTGTATGCTACTTAATTTAAATAGCGCCTTAAAACACTTTAGTCAGTAATAAGAAACGTTTTTGCGTATAATTACGCACCATTTGTATTTGCGATACTGACTATTGATATTCTTACTGGTATGTTCGACATTTTATTTCGTTCAAACTATACTTTATGATTTTTTTTTAGAGAGGCGTAGTCAAATCAAACGATAGTTACTATATCATACACCCACTACCTGAAAGATTTCACAAAGATGATGCTAAAGCTCATGTTATAGTCAAGAAACAAATGACAGAAGATGACAAACACACCTGTGTAGAAAGAGACAACACAAACACAGTAATAGGTCCAGAACCTCCAAAAACATGGACAAAGCATAGGAGAAAAAGAGATATCAATAATGAGAATGTATACAATAATTTAGAAGACTTTAAAATAAATTTAGAACATAGGAATAAGACTATAACAGATTTCATTCAAAAAATAGCACCTGGAACGTACAGGCAAAAACGAGCGATATTACCAGCTCTATTTGTTGAAACAGCAGTATTTGTAGATAGAGATCTGTATAAACATATGACGATAAACTTTCCTAAAGACACTGAGAGGGAATTGGTACGATTTGTTCTAGCTATGATCAATGCCGTACAATTGATATATAACGATCCTTCTTTAGGTCGACCTGTGAATTTTATTCTAAAGAGACTGGAAATTTTGCATGAAGATCCGGCTAATTTAAAAAGGCCTCATGATATAGACAGGTTTTTGAGTAATTTTTGTACGTGGCAAAGGTTGGAGAATCCTCCTGGAGACAATGATCCGTTGCATTGGGATCACGCCTTAATATTGACTGGATTGGATCTGTATGTTGTTAACAAAAATGGCAAAGTCAGCAGTCAAGTTGTTGGTAAGTTATGGTTAAGCTTGCTTTTACATATTCAGATTTATGGATACCAAATACTTTTAAGTTTATTGCGTCTATCATATGATCTCCCAAAGTTATTAAGAATCTTCATTTTAATGTGATACGTTAATTTAATTACTTGTCTATATTATTGTTATTTAGTTTCATAAATGTGATTTTTTTCCAGCCTATTTTGTCAGTACAAAAAGTCCTAATGATATTTTTGGTACTTTTCTTGTCCATATTATTATTTTATTTTCTAATTTTAAACATCACCCATTTATTTAAAAATTTATTGCAGCATCGTAAAATATCTAAAAATTTAGATTTTTTTTAATAATCACATTAAAAGTTAGGAGTTGTTATACATATATCTCGCAATTTTTTCTACATTCATCAAAGATAAAATCTAGAAATCCATAATTATAGTACCAAAGTAAAAGCATTGAGCTCATAAGAAAGCAAATCTTCGCCATAGACAGATGCTTTACGAGTAATGACGACGATGATAATCTTCTATTGAGCATTTTCTAACGAGCATTGTTATTATGTGTGTTAGTTTTTATTACTTAAAAAATTTTAACGCTTTCGTTACAACTCTGTCGTGCGTTAGTAATAGTGTATAGCTAATCGATAAGCCTAGATCTATTTTTAAATAGATGGCACACTGTCACTCTTATATTCATTAAGCTGACTTACCAAAGGTACACTATGTTTAGCCACATTTCACAGACGATGTTGGGTTCCAATATAATTGAGGGATCTCCTTTATCTTAAGGTTACGTTTTTTGGCTGACAACAAATCCATTGGCTTTATACCGGACACAATTACGAACTCCAGACGAATTCTGTTCTAGATATCTAATAGTTAGAGGATAGGCCTTTGTCACATATGAGGTACCTACTCCTAAAGTACCACTTTTAATAGCATCCCAGATATTTAACCAAGCTTCAAGTATATGAACATGACGATCCTAAAGAAGACGGTGGCGTGAGTGGTTCCATGGTGTCGTGACCACTGTAAAAGTTGTGGGGGAGCGATTCTGATTCCCCAAAATGTGCTCAATCGAGCAAGGCTCAAGAAAGGGGCACTGGTAAGTTCTATTGGAAATTCCGGAGCTCTCTACGGTATCGATGAACCTCACAGGGTGTTTTAGTACGATAGAAGTCCTACATACTTTAGTCTATTCCATAAAGGACTGAGAATTTTCTGAAGATTTTAATATTAGCCCTGTTAAGAAACTGTCCCACTGTTGGGCACGGGCCTCCTCTCAAACTGAGAGGGTTTAGGCTATAGTCCACCACGCTGGCCTAGTGCGGGTTGGCGAACTTCACACACCTTCGAGACACTCTTAGGCATGCAGGTTTCCTCACGATGTTTTCCTTCACCGTTAAAGCAAGTGATAATTAATTTTTAATACGCACATGCTTTCGAAAAGACAGAGGTGCTTGCCTGGGTTTGAACCCGAGACCTTTGAGTTTGCAGTCCAACGGTCCAATTAAAGAAAAGGATATGGACTCAAATTATATTTTTTTCTTTTCCAGGGCTCGCTCCAGTAGCCGGAATGTGTACGGTAACAAGCAGTTGTACGGTCAACGAGGGACGTCATTTCGAAAGCGTTTACGTGGTGGCGCACGAAATCGGACACAAGTCAGTAATTACCCACCCGATTATATCGATTTCAGCAATCGTTTCTCGTTATTCGGTTTCTAATCGATTTGTTGTACACTAGATACCGAATAGGCAATATAATTTTGAGCAGCCAGTCCCGGAAGTTTGGAGAAAGTTTGCGGTGGTTTGCCATTTTGGTAATTGAATTATTTGGTTGTGTTTTTTCAACACATAAGTTTAGTCTTATTGTCTAGTAATTTTATTACCTAAAAGTTAGAAAAATGACAATATATCACTGAAAAAGCCGAGTGCCGTTTTTGATGAAATTTAATATAAATATCGCTTGGTGGTGGTCAAGGTTAGTAAGAGCAGAAATTAAATTTTAAAAATTAATTCAGCTAATCGAAGAGTATAACAAACATTTCCCTCTACTCTCTAAGTAATGCTGTAACTAAACATTTACTAAACGTGTTTAATTGTCTGCGTTACTTTCACAAATCCGTGAAATTTTAACGTATTTTTTTTCTCAGAATATCGTCCCTTAATAAATACATTTTATCGATACATTTTTACCTATTTTTTCTTCTAGTCTGGGGATGCGTCACGATGGTCCTCTGGCTGACAACGGGTGCGACCCGAGTGCCTTTATCATGAGCCCAACGTTGGGCAGTGGGAAAATCACTTGGTCTCAGTGCAGCAGGAACTATCTGCAGAAATTCTTGGAGTAAGTTATTCAGTTGTCTTCTATCATAGGCAGGTTTCCTCAGAAGATTTTGAGAACTTTAAATTTCATATATAGAATATACATAGTTAGAAGTTAATTAAGTTTTTTTATATGGCTGTTTTATCATCTATTAGCGGTCACCCATTGCGTCTGCGTATTTATTTTTATAAACCATAGCCTAGGTAGTGAGCCAATCTGATGTATACGCTATATTACTGGAAAGTTTAATCAAAATTCGTTCAGTAGTTCTAGAGTAACAAACATCCATATATCCTCACAAACTTTATTAGCGTACCCGTTTATTAGCATAGTGGAAATCGCAATCGACGTAAGGGACATGCAATCCTAGCGTAGCTATTTAATTAATTAATAATTGTTTATTGAAAAAAATGTGATTTTGGAGTAATTTATAGTTAATGCTACTGAAATTTACATGGAAAAAAAAGATTAAAGCAAAGAACATGTGAAATAAATTTAACAAAAACTTCTTGCATTAGGCAAAACCTATATCGCTGGGCGTTTTTATGTTCCAGTGGATAGTCTAGTGTGTAGTCTAAGAGTGTAGTCTTAGGGTGGTAAAATTATTGTATTTTGAAGAAAATAAACACAATTTAATATTTGTGGCTACTACTACATTTGTAAACTAAACAGGGTTTTTGTTAATTACTATGACGTAATTTAATGTATAACTAAATTTTGCAGCACAGTTCAGTCTCGATGTCTGCTGGACCACGGCAACTCCGCCGGCCAGTTGGATCACAGTGCGGAAGGTATACTGCCTGGCGAGAGATTCGATGCTGATCAGCAATGTAAGCTCGCTTACAATTTTTTTTTTTTAAACGTGGCACGCAATAAACACACCCACGACACAGGAATCAATGCTAGAATAGGGCTACTTATAAAGAAAAAAGTAGTTTCGAGGTCCTGGGTTCAAATCCTAAGACAAAATGTAGTTTTTTTTATGTATATAAGATTTACAATAGCATCTGGAGTTTGGTATTGAGCCCGGTATAATGGCAAAATCGCCCTCCTTAAACATCAACGATATGTGGACGTACACAGTTACACTTTTTTTTTTTTTTATTTTTTTTTTTTTTATTTACGGGGGGAAATGCCTAACGCATACCCCCGGGCCGAGGGCACGGCCCGGGTGGTTATGTGGGGCTTGCACCCACTAAAACCCCCCGGCGTCCTACTGCCCTTCTGCCGGGCCACAGGAATCGTCACTGGTATGACCTCTGTGGCACCGGCGGGTACACAGTTACACCTCCGCCAACCCCGTTAGGGATTATTTTTACATTTAAACAAAAACGTAGTCCCCACACTAGGATTTATTCCTGTGTCGAGGGTGCGTTTACAAACATGAAAATTCACATACACAAATACCCAGACCGGAACAAATAATTGTGGATCACACAAAGATTTGTCCCGTGCGGAAATCGAACCCGCGACTATTAGGCACAGTGGGCTCAAGCTCAAGCTCTTAACCACTGCGCTAAATCGTCCGTCAATATTATAAATATTCTGATTCAGATTTTGAAGTAGCTACATATCTGAATGTTTTAGGTATGTTAAAATACGGTCGCGGAAGCCGTCACTCGGCTGGTCAAAGCTTGGAAGACGTCTGCAGGGACCTTCACTGCCAGCGAGAGAGGTACACGTGGACCTCCCACCCTGCGTTGGAGGGAACCATGTGTGGTGAAGACATGGTGAGTGAAGATAAACATAAATCATTTCATCATTATGTATAATCCTATGATTAGAACACCTTTGCAGATACTTTGTGGCCCAAAATAGGAATAGATAGGGTCGTACGCCCTCAATTGTGCGATAGTGAATCAGGCTAGAAAGTTTCACATCATATTTTACAGTTACAATATTAAAATAGTTCATTCTAGTTCTACAAGTAGTTCATAATTTGGCACCAGTGTGATGCCTAAGGCCAGTATGTTAGAAGCTTTGAACAAATATAATTTATTCTTAGGTTTAAAGAGTAGGTAATAATACTCTAAGGGCCCAGGTGAACATGTCTCCACAAGCAGCACTCGTTCCCGAATAATACTACTAGATAAGCCATCACTCCCCTCAATCCTATTGGAGAATAGAAAGTGATGGGACATACTTACCTAAAAACTCTTGAGCCCTTCCTATTGTTTGATTGACTAGTTGGCCTATAGGTCTTGAATTCTGCTCCCGGATCGAACAGTGTTATTAAAGTTTTTCAATCGAAAAATTCTCAGTAGCTTAGTAAAATAATGGCCGGTATAATGGCAACTGGCTCGCGCTGTATAACATTCAGAGCTAACATCGTCGGCTAAATTTAGGTGTAAATGGTTCTATACTAGTTATAATTTAAAAATATTCCAAAAATTACCAGTACTTTTATACGATACGAGTATACGCTTTATAATGAGCGGTGGTCAAAGTGAGGGTCCTAAACAGGCGAGCTGCATTTGAATTGCACGCCAGCTGCAAACTTGCAGTTTGACCGAGCACAGACCACTTGCATCAGTTGGAAATAGTAAAAGTAATATTTTTGTGGACTGCACAGTGGGTTGGCAGGTTTGATGCAGTTATATCAACTAAACAAAAACTGCTTACAAACTCCAATTTTGCACCTCCATGGAATTTGAATGCGTCCGTTTACACCCTATCAAAAAGTAAATTACCACGGCCGGTCTGGAAGTCTAGACTTCAGACCCGGGTCGGCCGGGCCAAGGAAAACATTTTTAGGCGGAGACTCACAGACAATACCAATCTGAAACGTTGGTGTGGTGTTACCCAAACGATGGTCCACCTTACATCGTGCTATGCATGCCGCAATACTTGCACGCGGCAGAATTTAATGAATGCCACCGACAATGCGGTAGCCGCATTCTGGATTGCTTCTATTTAGATTCGACATGTCTGTCGTTGAAACGATAAAAAGAAGAAAAAAGTATTCAGTGAGATCCATCTCCAGGATTACATTATGTTACTTCTATCTCTCTATCTATAATCTCACGCCAGATCCCTTGCGGGGTAGGCAGAGAGTACAGAGTTCCAACAGGTTCTTTCCTTACATACCTCTCTGGCTTCCTCGACTCTCATAGTTCGTCTCATACACGCTCGCCGGTTACGGAGACTCTTGACTTTTCCATCAGATAAGACTCGGTTTATTTGGTCGTGGTAAGATAGTCTAGGTCTTCCCCGGTACCTGCATGCTTCCACTTTCACATTGTATATCTGTTTTGTCATTTTCCTCTGGCATTCTTTCTATATGCCCGAACCAACGGAGCATGCCTTTTCTCATCTTTACACCGATACTATCTTTCATACCTACTCGCTGTCTTACTATGCTGTTGCTAATGCTATTATGTTACTTCTCTATCAGTATTGTCGCGGCGGTGAGTGCGTGGAGCGAGCTGGGTCCACAGTGGTCCGGGGCGCGTGGGGCCGCTGGGCGGGCTGGTCCGAGTGCGCGTCCGCGTGCCTCGTGGACGATACGCTCGCGCCCGCCGCCGCCGGCGTCGCTGTGGCCACGCGCCGCTGTAACAGACCCAGGTTTGTTATATTATTATTTAGTAATTATCGTCCTGCCATTAAAAGAACGAGAGAAAATATATTTGAGCCATTTTTGGACCCACGGAATCGAATCAAGAAGTACCTTCTTTGTTCTGTGTTTGGTCCAAAATAAAACATTGAGTTCCCTCCACAGCTTTTCTTTGATTTTTTTCTTTTTATTTTCGGACTTTGAAGACCAGGTTTTCAATAGTGAGTGCTTCTCCTGTCCCCGTCATCTGAGTGGATCGGGCGCGATTTCTTTTATAGTCACAACCAATTTATTGTTTTGGTTTCAGACACGAGAACGGCAACAACTATTGCATAGGACACGACAAGAAATACCAATCTTGCCATGCACAGCAGGTAATTATTAGAAAGAGTTTTACATTATCCTAATTAGATAAGATCCCGGGTTCAGATTTCAGGTCAGTTAAAATTGTTCTGTTAATTTTAGCTTGCAGATATTGGAATCTAACGTTGCCAACAAAAGGAAAATATAGGCTTGAAAGTGTTTATTTTTATTAAATACACACACACCCCCAGCCACAAGTATAACTAAGGAACCAATATTTTTTTTACAAACGTAGCCCCACACTAGGATTTATTCCTGTATGGTGGGTGCGTTTACAAACATGAAAATTCACATACACAAATACCCAGACCGGAACAAATAGTTGTGGATCACACAAAGATTTGTCCCGTGTGGGAATCGAACCCGCGACTATTAGACACAGTGGGCGGAGCGGCTAAAGCTCTTAACAACTGAACTAAATCTTCCGTCCTTTATTAATTGAATAAAAATAATTTTCTCTTTTAGTGCAGTAACGTACCTCGAATGACAGTGAGGGAGTTCGCAGACCAGATATGTTTGAGGGCTCGAGATGTTGACCCCGATCTCATTGGCACGGGGCTGCAACGGATTGATTCTGATGGTAAGAAATTGTTTGCAAATACCATAGGAAATAATTTCCATTTCAAAACGACTTATGTTACTTTACATGCCCATATATATATTTCATTTTATGCCCATATTGAGTGTAAAAACCTTAAAAATGCAACATCGGAAATTTTCCTTCTATTTCATTTATAACTTCACTTTGCACCATATTTTTATATGCATATTATATATATTTTTATATTTATAGTGAAAACCACAAGAATGCATTTTTAATTTTTTTCATCCTATGTATTTCATTTATAATAAGTATTTTGCACCATAAATAAATAATTTTTCGGATGTATTTGAAAACGCATCTTAATTGTACACTAGAACACAAAATAAATAAGATGTAGTAATGAAACAGTTGTGGACTCAGCAGCATCATAATAATTAGGGGCCATCCGTTAATCACGCGATGTTTTTTTTTAACAACCCTCCCCTCTAGTGAAAAGTAGTGAGGTTTTACACAAATCACGCGAACGCGTCTAATCAAAGATACCCGCTAATCGTAAAGCCGCCGCCGACTACGAACCTAACTCCTCCCTCCCATCAGTCGCTACCGCCGTCCGCGGCATGTTCTCACCGACCCTCCCGATGCCCTTACATCCCTTCTTTCGAATACAGATACCACAGGATCAGACACCGACCTCGCCGGCGAGGTCGAAAAACCCTTGCCCGCCGGCGACTTCCCAAGGCGAGGCCGTTCTTCCTTGAGGCGCCCTTGAGCTAGTTGCCCCCTTGCCCTTCTGGCACGAGCGTAGCGTTGCACGCTCGCCCTCTTCTTCGGTGAAGCTGTAAAGGCTCCGCGGCCAACAGCGTATTCACACACACACGCACACGCACGCGCGCACGCACGCATGCACGCATGCACGCACGCACGCACGCAAACAAGCACGCACGCACGCACACACGCACACACAAAAGAAACCGCGCGTTCATCGAAAAAATACACGTGCTATCTCACTACACCTCCCTCCCCCGTGTGATATTTCTTGATTTTTTTCCGAAGCCCCTCCCCCCTTTTGAGCCTCACGTGATTAATGCACAACCCCTTAGTTGCATTACTATAGCAAGTAATTGGGGTTCATTGTATTTTCTATAAAAATTGGCAGCTTCGAATTTAAGTGAGTTCTCAGTGTATGGTGTGCGTGTGCGCCATATAGTATTTGTACTAGATTAAAGATAATATTTAATTTGCATTGAAATACACGTTACCGTGAAGCAGATAGCAGTGATGACCTAGTGGACTGCAAAGTCAGAGGTCTCAGGTTCAAACCCAGGCACGCACCTCTGTCCTTTCGATAGCATGTGCGTATTAAAACTTAATTATCACTTGCTTTAACGGTGACGGAAAACAGTGAGGAAACCTGCATACCTAAGAGTTTCTCGAAGGTGTGTGAAGTTCGCCAACCCGCACTGGGCCAGCGTGGTAGACTATTGCCTAAACCCTCTCAGTTTGAGAGGAGGCCCGTGCGTAACGGTGGGACAGTTTCTTAACAGAGCTACTAATACACGTTACCGGAATAATGATTTTATTATCATGTCCTCTAATGTCATGAACATTTACCCCAAAAAGTGGTAATATTTCCGCGCTGCCAACATTACGCGGGTGGGAAGTGCAGTGAGTGCGGGGAGTTTGTTGAATTTTTGGCTTCATCGAGCGACGTGCAATTACGACTTCGCTGCTTCTGCATGATATTCTGAGATTAGACGCAATTTCATATTCAGGCTTATTAGGTACTTTCTCGGTCTCATTTTAAGCACATTTACGCATGGTCCAATGAATAAATCCATGAATTAAGTATTCATCTGGCTCTTATTCCATGCAGTACGATCAATCAGACAATGAGAATTCATGAGGATTCGTGATTCATTTTAGGAGCTGTAAGAAAATGTTCAAATGGTTCATATGGTCCGATTGATTGAACTAAGCGGTCACGAGGACGCACTCGAATTTGGCTGTCATTTTGTTAGTGATCTGTAATTTAACGCATTAAATATTGTTGCTCACCACCAAACAATAAGTCTTGTACTTAATTCATACTCCCACTTGTGTGCGTGCGCGCAGATGTGAGCAGCGCGTGCGCGGTTTGGTGCGATACGCGTGGCGGCGGCTACAAGTCCCGCGGCTGGAGCCTGCCCGACGGCACTGCCTGCTCACGGCAGCAACCCATGTTCTGCATCGCCGGCACCTGCCAGGTATTCACTACAAGTCGGTAGTACACCCGCCAGGTGCACACTACAAGTCTCGAGCTGACTGCCTGACGGCACCGCCTGCTCGCGACAACACCCTATGTTTTGCATCGCCGGCACATACCTGGTATACACTGTAACTTGGTACACAACCTGCCAGGTACACACTACAAGTCGCTGGCTGAGCCTGCCTGCTTAATGTCGTAGCTGTAGGCTGGTTGCGGGGCCGGCAGCCAGGTGCTCACACTAAAAACTTATTGTAATGTTTCTTTAAGTCTTCAAAGACTGAAAGCGATGAATGAAGGTGTACAAATGGGTGACTTAGTGGTAAACCATCTATTTTATGCAGATGACGCGGTTTTAATAGCGCCAACAGCCACTGATCTGCAAACACTAGTCACAGTTATGAAAGACGACTGCATGATCAATGGCTTACACTTGAATGTGAAGAAAACCAAGATTATGGTTTTTGAAAAGGAAGAAACCAGAACGAATGTAAGGATTGTGGTTGGTAACGATGTGCTGGAGCAAGTGAATGAGTTTGTATATCTTGGATGCGCCTTCAGTAAGGATGGGAAATACACCGCTGACATAGAGAGAAGAGTGAGTGCAGGGAACAGAGTGAATGGTGCGATGGGAAAGCTACTCGGGAGCCGGCACTTAAGCCATAAGGCGCAGCTGGCCATACATAACGGAGTTCTTGTCCCAACGCTGTTATATGGTAGCGAGAGCTGGGTATGTAAGAAGGAGAATGAAAGTAGGATAAATGCGAGCTCTGCGGAAGATGTGCGGAGTGAAGCTGACCGACCGCATAAGCAACAGCATAGTAAGACAGCGAGTAGGTATGAAAGATAGTATCGGTGTAAAGATGAGAAAGGGCATGCTCTGTTGGTTCGGGCATATAGAAAGAATGCCAGAGGAAAGAATGACAAAACAGATATACAATGTGAAAGTGGAAGGATGCAGGTACCGGGGAAGACCTAGACTATCTTACCACGACCAAATAAACCGAGTCTTATCTGATGGAAAAGTCAAGAGTCTCC
Organism: Phalera bucephala; assembly: GCA_905147815.2. Classification (NCBI taxonomy): domain Eukaryota; kingdom Metazoa; phylum Arthropoda; class Insecta; order Lepidoptera; family Notodontidae; genus Phalera; species Phalera bucephala. Next base: position 23,481,305 of record LR990625.1, on the reverse strand, counting down.
GTAACCGGCGAGCGTGTATGAGACGAACTATGAGAGTCGAGGAAGCCAGAGAGGTATGTAAGGAAAGAACCTGTTGGAACTCTGTACTCTCTGCCTACCCCGCAAGGGATCTGGCGTGAGGTTATAGATAGATAGATAGATGTTTCTTTACATATCTATAACATACATTTTGGAGATTTCTGGACTACTTATAAGTACTTTTTTTGCTCTGCATTATTAAAAACTTGTCAATTTATTTTTCAGAAATTCACCTGCTCATCTAACCAAGACAACGAATTCTCGCTAAAGCCCGGAGATTGCGAGTGGGAAGCGCTTCAAGTACAAACCGCAACGCCACACACTGCATCGTATGTATCAATTTTACACAACCAAAATATTTTTTAACAGTTTATGACGAAGCACGATTGTATATCACAATCGTAGAAGTGACGGCCGTTGCGGCGGAAAGGTTCTCGAGTGGCGACCACGTATGGGAAGATGTGAAATGGGCAGGCCCTCCACATGATGGACCGATGACCTGGTGAAGGTCACCGGTAAAAGTTAGATGCGTAGCAAAAAGCCGCACATCGTGACGACCTTTGGGGATCTTGCCAGTGAACGTCTTTCGACTGAAGCTAGATACACAATGCGAAAATGGAAGGATGCAAGTACCTTTTTTAAGAGGGGTCAAATCTTACATAAAGCTTCCGCTAAGCTCGAATGGAACTCACGGGTGATGTCGAACTCCTACCGAATAAAAAGTCCATGGTAGCCGGCATCGACATCAATCGTAGGCGAGTCGGGATTTCCGTAAAAACCTAGTCTTCTTCATACCGTGAACGAATAGACAATGTCCGATCTGAAGGGCAATTCAAGAATCTCCCTAAGTGATTGTGTATAAGACTATGAGAGTGGCGAATGCGAGTGAGGTTTGTAGGGAAGAACCTGTTCGAACTGTATATTCTCTGCCTAGTAGAGGGTCTGACGCGATGTTATAGAAGGTCTATCTATCTATTTATATATCATCATCCTAGACTCTTGCAGGATAGACAGAGAATACGGAATTCCAACAGGTTCTATTCTTACAGACTTCACTGAGTGACTGATTATAGAATTTTTCATCATGTAAGTCCAAACTATCTCCTCTAGGACCAAAACCTCGGGGACCTGGCGTCGTGCCGTTGGCTCCCAGTGGCGACCTGCTAGCGGCTGCCACTACCACTGCATCACTCCTGGCACCGGCATTAGGCTGGTCCTGGGTGTCTCACGCCCAGTCACTAGCATCCAGCTCTGCAGAGCTGACGTCACCAGAGCGGAATCGGTAAGACCCAGACACAAAAAAGACTAGATTTCTATAAAATCAATTCTGGAATATTGTCTGAATTTACACGACCAAATCTACGTCCTGGATGTGTCTCGCCCTGTTATGAGCACCCAGCTCTGCAGCGCTGATGTCACCAGAGCAGAGTCGGTAAACCCCAGAGAAAGAAGACTAGTTTTCTATAGAATTCATTCTGGAATATTCTCTGAAGTAACAACAGAATCTACGTCCTGGGCGTCTCTCGCCCAGTTATCAGCGCCCAGCTCTACAGAGCTAATGTCACCAAAGCAGAGTCGGTAAGACCGAGACACAAGGTAGACTAGTCCTCTATTGAATCCATTCTGAAATGTTCTCTGAAGTTACACGACCAACTTCATGTTCTGGGTGTCTCCCGCCCAGTCACTAGCATCCGGCTCTGCAGAGCTGACGAAACCAGAGCAAAGTCGGTAAGAGCTAAAACAAGGAACATTAATCTTTTTCCTACTAATCGTTCCCTGAACTTGCACGAAAATATCCACCTTTTCCCTTTACATAGTAAGATTCTTCAGATTCAGAGATTCTGTTAAACCCATTTTTGATAATCTTGGCAGTTGCCTTTCCTCTTAAATACCCTTTCTTCTTCCAGCAGCAGCAAGACTAAGGTAAGTCTTTCCAGGTAAGCCCTCAGGCTCATAGATGAGCGATAGGCGCACAAATGTGTCGTCGGCGCTATTTTACAGATTCTCGAAATGTGGATAAAAAAATAAGCGAGTTGAAACCTTTGGGCATGCTGGGATACTCACCAGGCACGAGTGTTTCGGCGCGTGTCTAAACCAGACTGAACGCAAGAAGACTACCAATTGCCGCTGGGTCAGGATTTCTCATAGTATATGCTTGAGTTGGAAGGGCTAACCGAGGAATTACCAAATGACCAAAATAGATATAAGATGTTCCTACTACTCGTATCTACTACGGCCCATCCTTACTACTGATTGCAACAAACTTCTCGATTAGTTTTTACTTGCGTCATTAGCAAACTAAATCCAACCGGAATGTATTAAGCTCACTCTCTTGTCCGGTAAAGCTGTAAAGGCCTGTCAGCTACTAGCTTACGGATTTGCACACACATAAAATTAAAAAGAGTTTTTTGTACAGGGCTGCACGCAAAGGAAATCGCCGTACCAGTACGCTACGATGGTCTGCACGAAGTACAAGGACAGAGTGCAAAGACTTTCTGGTCTGGGAATGCAGATATCTCCTGCTTTGGGTAAGATACTCCATATCCTTTAAAAACTAATCCCTCAAGCTATCAGGAGCCGTCTACCCACAGACATCGTACTAATAAGATACTGTTATTACGATTTCAGTGCGTTTACTATACTCCTTAGTTATGTCTGCCACAATTTCGCAATTTCTTGAGAAGTAACTCTCTACTCGGCTCCAATAGGCTCGTAAGTAGTTATACATATGAAAAAATATTTTGTATGAATTAATGACCTATGGAAAAGCAAGCGAATTTGCATAGTTTCAATCTACTGCTGTTGGTGCTGGCGATGCGATTAACCAAGAAAATCCAAAACCAAATCTTTAATTTTGCCCAGTATAACAGCAACAGGTTGCCCCCTATTCCATTGGGAATTAATATTGTCGGTCAAGTGTACACACTATACTTCAGCCACCCTCGTCAGAAAATACAGCGGAACGGCTTTTATAGTTAATTAATTTTGGGTTCTTGACATACCTACATTCTCATAGTCATCAAAATCTAAGGCTTAAGCACAAACAATTTGACGTTATACTAATGTTGTCGAGAAAGCGTGCAGTCATGTTTATTTTATTTACTTGTTTATTCTTCATGCACTTATGTGCATAAGCAGACTTAATGCCTAGGGAATTTTCTGCCAGTCTACCTTAAATGTTTATGTTTATTTAATAAAATTTAGTCTACAAAGGATGGCATCTCAATTCGATAACGTCAATCTATTCACGTCAAGCCTTTAGATCTTTACATTTTGGGGAGTCCCTTTCTGCACAGTAAAGCAGTTTTCGTGAAAGATGTAAACGGCTCTTATTCTACTTTGCTCAAGGAGAAAGCAATACGCTGATTTTGGTAAAGCTATTTGCTACGCAGCTGAGTCTGCACGAGCAGGCACGCATGCCCAATGTGAATCCCGGTCGTAATGACCGATTACCGATTCTCTAGAGGGTAGGTTGCTGTGAGTGTCTTTGAGAGCTCCTTTTTAGAACTAATATTAAATATTTTAGAGGATCCAGATCGGCCATGTCGTATCGCGTGCCAGGATGACCGGGTGGCGCATCGGTTCTACCTGGTTAATGGGCAAGAGGGCTGGTTCCCGCTGGGCACCTCGTGCGGGAAGAAGAACTCCTCGTATTGCGTCAGTGGGAAGTGCTTGGTAAGTTCATGTTACACTGATAAAACAGTTAAGGGACTGTTCCTCATTCGTGTTTCTTATGAAGCCAAGCCGGATCCCAATTGAAGAATTCCACGATATTTTAATTACGAGGAAATTAAACAATTTCCTGAGCGATTTCGATTTGGCGCAGTGGGATGAATCTGTGTGATCCAAAATTATTTGTTTCGGCCTGGGTATTTGTGTATGTAAATTTCCATGTTTATAAACGCGCCCACGACACATTAATAAATCCTAGTGTAGGGTTACCCAACGTTTAAAAAAAGCATGTGTATCCAAAATATGAATATGGGGACAGTCACATAATTACTAAATATTCCGAGATAATTTCCGAAAGCATACACTATAGTGGAATGGAAGGGTAGTGGGACAGTCGTAAGTGTCAAAGAAACTACTTTATTCAATGGCAATAAGAGTCATGGCCCGTTTCTATACTTATAGTTTTATACCGTAATACCATTGAATTAAATAATAATTTCGTTTGGCACTTACAACTGTCACTACCCATCGTATATGAAAAATATTATAGGGCTAAGTTTAACTGATGGCAATATATATATTCTTATATTCGACCACAAACTAATATGTGCTTTGACTAAGGGTATTCTGATTTTCTTCCTCTATCTATCTATATCATCACGCCAGATCCCTTGCGGGGTAGGCAGAGAGTACAGAGTTTTAACAGGTTCTTTCCTTAGATACCTCTCTGGCTTCCTCCACTCTCATAGTACGTCTCATATAAGCTCGCCGGGACTCTTGACTTGACCTTCAGATAAGACTTATGAGTATTAGTAAAAACACATACTAATTTTATATTATTCTCTGGTTGATATATAGGCTAAAACAAACAGCAAATTTTAAGTGCTCTAAAAATTCGCGAGTATACAAATCAATACAATATTCTACAATCCATCTTTCTGTTCGTGCTATAGGCAGGATTCCTTTCAACTCCACTAGCAATATTAGCGCTCAGCCCACTGGATCGAGAAGTCGCGGGTTCGATACCCGCACGGGACAAATCTTTGTGGTACCCACAAATGTTTGTTTCTCCCTGGTTGTTTGTGCATGTAGATTTCGTGTTTGTAAACGCACCCACGACAAGAATTGTTCTTAGTGGCGCAACGTTTAAAAAAGCCGTATTTCTCTACTACCGACTGCCTCGTTGGTCTTGTGTCAAAGCGCATCGCTTTGTGATCACGAAGTCCTGGGTTCAAAACCCAGGTCGGGCAAGTGTAGTTTTTCTAACGAAATCTTCCTAGTACGAGTCCGGAGTCTGGAATTGTGCCCGGTATATGGCAATAAGCTCGCCCCCTATTACATGGGACCTAACATTGTCGGCGAAACGTGGGTGTACTCAGTACACCTCTACCATCCCCGCTTGGGGAATATAGGCGTGACGGTGTGTGTGTTCTCTAGGAATTCGGTCCGGACGACACGCCCCTCTCCGAGATGGTGTTCACCCTCCCCCTACTGCCGCGCAACACATCCACCCGCGTCACGTGGCACTCCTCCCGCCACCGCCGCAGCCTGCAGCGCGACCGACTCACCGTCAAAGCTACTTTAGATCAGAAACACCTTGCCGACATCATTGCTAGACTTAACTTGACACGTAAGTATTTGAAAGATGTATACTGCAAGCCAATGGTCTGCCGAAGACGGCCACGATGACAATCTTTGCGCCATACATAGTGTATACTAGCGACCTTCACCGAGTCATTTCTCCCTCTTAAATCTGTAAGTAAATCTATCCATCAATATCATCACGTCAGATCCCTTGCGGGGTAAGCAGAGACAGAGTTCCAACAGGTTCTTTCCTTACATACCTCTGGGTTCCTCCACTCTCATAGTTAATCTGCGAGTAAATTAAGGGGATTGACACCTTGGCGACAACTTTGCAAGGCTTAACTTGACACGTGACATAAAGACGTCCACTGCATGATCAAAGGCTGTTCCAAAGACAGCCACGAAGACTAGCTTTGCGCTTGATGCATCCAGATTTTTACCTGTGATCTTTACCAAATCATTGTTCCCTCTTGAGTCCTTTGTAAGTGCTCAGAAATTAATAATAATATCAGCCCTATTAGGAAACTGTCCCACCGTTGGGCACCGGCCTCTGAAACTGAGAGGACTTAGGCCATAATCCACCACGCTGGCCCAGTGCAGGTTGGCGAACTTCACACACCTTCGAAAATCTTTGAAGCATGCAGGTTTTCTCACGATGTTTTTCTTCAGCGTCAAAGCAAGTGATAATTATTTTTTTAATACGCACATGCTTTCTAACAGACAGAGGTGCGTGCCTGGGTTTGAACCCGAGACCTCCGACTTTGGAGTCCAACGGTCTAACCACTAGGCTAGCAATGCTGTTGCCCAGAAATCGAATATATAAAATGTTCATACGAATCGTTTCAGACATTGTTGCTATACTTCAGTTGACATGTAAGTGGCCGCAAGCCGTCTACTGCAGAACAATTACATAATCGAAATAGAACAGAATTCTTTTTGGTCTACTTATATATAAATTCATTATTCCCATCCACAGACAACGTTAACGAGCATATCACCTACTTCGACGAAATACCAGACCACATCGAGTTGGACTTCAACAATCCGATACACATCGCACCCGAAGACACGCTCCTGAGGAAAGTGCCACGGCCGACTTGGGACTGAAGACGCTTACCCATTAAAATCTGAGACTTGCTATCAGTCCCACAGATACCGTAATAATAAGACACTAAATGACGACCGTTTGAGGGCCCATCTAGTAAGCGGCGAGTCACCGCCGGCGACGGGTAATTAGGTATCACTAATTATGGTCGGTGTCCGTCCCCTTTGAAATAGTCCAGTTTTTGTCCATCAAACCTCATTTATATAGCCCTTGTTTTCTTTCCATAGTTTACAATAGTCCTTGCACCTGCCGGGGTCAGTTCGCTGGTTATGTTTCTTCATTTTTAGCAAGTGATCTCAGCAGGTGACTTACATAACATTAACTTCTCGCAAAGGGCCTCTACGTGTTGGACCCATACCCCCATGCAAGCCTTTCAAAGGTCCGGGTAAAGCCCGTAAATCTCAGCGAGACACTTAATTAAATAGCGCACGATTTCGTCCAAAACTGTTGCCGCTTAGTAATACATGCACAGTTTGAAATGGACAATAGTCTCACACACACACATTATTGCTGTAAAAATACATTCCGATTAATTTATTATATTTTTAGGAATTATTGCTCTGTCACGGGTGCGTTTACAAATATTAACTTCACATACTCGAACACCCAGACGAAAACAATTATTTGTGGGTTACACAAAGATATGTCCCATGCGAAGATCGAACTCGCGATCTAGCGGAGCGGCTTAACCCGTCAATTATGGTTATAACCATTATTATTAGTATTATCATAATACCCTTATAAGTATCATCATCATCATCAGCCGAAAGACGTCCACTGCAGGACAAAGGCCTCCCCCAAAGATCGCCACAACGACCGGCTTTGTGCTGTACGCATCCAGCTTCTACCTGCGACCTTCACCAGGTCATCGCTCCACCTTGTGGGGGGCCTGCCCACTCCACGTCTTCCAGTACGAGGTCGCCACTCGAGAACCTTTCTGCCCCAATGGCCGTCAGTTCTACGAGCGATGTCCTCTGCCCACTGCAGCTTAAGTTTGCCAATTCTGAGAGCTATATCGGTGACTTTGGTTCTCCTGCGGATCTCCTCGTTTCTGATTCGATCTCGCAGAGAAACTCCGAGCATAGCTCTTTCCATTGCCCTTTGGGTGACCACGAGCCTTCTTATGAGGCCTATCGTGAGTGACCATGTCTCGGTGCCGTAAGTCATCACTGGCAACAGTATAGTTAAAACTTTTGGAAAATTATTTGTGACAATTTTTCACACGTGTGGTGACAACGTCACGCGACTATAGAACTTATAAGTGTATTATTATTATGTGGTCTGGAAAGATACCACATTAATATTATCATAATAACAAAATACTTGCAAAGATAAAATGGTTTCAAGAAAAAGGTGTTTGAAGACAGCCATTGGGCATTATCTAATATGGAATTCATAATACATATCATAAATATTTAAGGTGCTTCTATAATTTATAGACAAACTGACAATTTTAGTGCTGGGATTTGTTTTTTATATACATTAGACACGTCGACAACGATTGATTACAAAATAAATTCGACATCTTGATTTTTAAATTTCTATTATTTGAGAGAGAGAAAAATGTTTTAATAATATAAGTAATCAATGTTAAAAGTATGAATTTATATCTGAGATGAATAAAGTAATAAAAAAACTATATTTTAGGGAAATAAGACCTAAACTAGTGGTTGTAGTTTTATCTGTAGGAATAAAGCACATTTCCCTAAAATACCATGTTTTTATTGAAACATAACTGCATAAGTCTTGTCAATTCTCGTCAAAATGTGCAATTGATTTCGAAATACTGTATACTAGACTACATTTCAAACGACTAAACTTTAGTCGGGTTAATTAGTTTAGTCCGCGCGTCATTCTGGACTAATTGTGATCATTTTTTTTATTTAGTAATTTATTTATAGAGAATTTTATACTTTTGTTATAAGTAGGGTTAAATGAAAATAAAGATATTTTATAAATATCTGTGTATTTTATTTTAGGGCACTTAACAGTACCACAAAATATACTAATTACTACTGGGTTATATTCAATCCTTCGAACGGCAAACACTGAGAACGGCAGTGAGCAGGAAAATGAACATGTAACTGGCCGGCACGAGAATGTAAGCCGCGGCAGTAAACTAGCTTTGCAACAAATAATTACAATATATATATTGAAAATTGACCCCCTCGTTGGTCTAGTGGCAAAGCGCATCGCTTTGTGACCACGAAATCCTGGGTTCAAATCCTAGGTAGGACAAATGTAGTCTTGCTAACGAAAACTTCCCCGTAAGTCCGAAGTCTGGAATTGTGCCCGGTATATGGCAATAGGCTCGTCTCCTGTTACATGGGACCTAACATCGTCGGTAAAAAGTGGGTGAACACAGTACATCTCTGCCACCCCCGCTTGGGGAAAATAGGCGTGACGGTGTACCATATAATCCGGCCACAATTCCCGACTCCGGACTCAAAGATTTCGTTAAAAAACCGACATTTGTCCGACCTAGAATTTGAACCCAGGACCTCTAGTTCCCAAAGCGATGTGCTTTGCCACTAAACCAACGAGGTAGATTTTTTACAATAATCTAAATTATCCAAATAGTCACATAACGTAATGATGAATATAAAATCGGTATTTACAATATAAGAATATAACGTTACTAGCGTTTTTGTCGCTATAAGTGCCGTGTATGCAAGTAGAAGAATCGATGAGCCGACATTTCTACTTCCATTCTTTAACTGGATAATAATAATAAGCTTCTATATCGAAAACTTGTATTATAAGCTTACTTATCAAAAGTCATAACTAAACGACGAACTTCGGCTACGAGTAGCTCTTGTTCTGCGCATTTTTTAATGCTGACAAGAATCTTCCCGAGTCTGTCAGAAACCACTGCCAGAGCTTCCTCAGACCATGCTTGTCGCCATTCTGAAAACATAATAAAGATTAACGACGTTCTAACATTGTAAAACCTATAACTGCGAGCTAGGATTAGCCAGAGAGGTCTGCAAGATAGAGACAATTCCAAACTCCGAACTGCTACTAAAAAAACACCGATAAAAAAGTCGGCATCGAACCCAGAATGCTTATTAACGCTTGGCATATAATATAGAACAATGATGATATTTCGATCACATTGGTCTACTGGTAAATCCTGAGGTTCTGTGACCGAATGTAAAACTACCAGCGTATGAAAAATTTAATATAAAAATGTATTCATCTATACAGAAAATGGTGAAGAAAAAAGTGAATGGAGAATTAGACAAAAAAGACAAGCCCGCTGAGTTTCTCGCCGGATCTTCTCAGTGAAGGCCGCGTCCCGATCCGGTGGTAGATTAGTAAGTTAAAAAAATGTAAATATGACAATTTGTGTAAAAACTACCGAGGTACTACGCCGGCAGTTTTTACAAAATAAATCATTTAGGTTTGAATCCCATGTCGGTCAAAAGGTTTTGCTATCGATTTAATAGCAATCCAGAGTGTGGAGTTGTATTTGGTAAAATAGAAATAGACTTGAATGGCAATAGAAAAAAAAAGAAAATGTTTCCGCCTATGTTAGGCCTCATCTAAATAGAAGTATTACAATGAGGCCTAACATAGCCAGAAACATTTTCTTTCTTTTCTATCTATCTATCTATCTATCTATCTATCTATAACCTCACGCCAGATCCCTTGCGGGGTAGGCAGAGAGTACAGAGTTCCAACAGGTTCTTTCCTTACATACCTCTCTGGCTTCCTCGACTCTCATAGTTCGTCTCATACACGCTCGCCGGTTACGGAGACTCTTGACTTTTCCATCAGACAAGACTCGGTTTATTTGGTCGTGGTAAGATAGTCTAGGTCTTCCCCGGTACCTGCATCCTTCCACTTTCACATTGTATATCTGTTTTGTCATTCTTTCTTTTCTCCTTTTTTTTTAGAGTGGCCCTACACTTCTCATTATTCGTGTCATTATTACGTTTAATAACATAAAATTCTGTGACTTATGATCCACAAAGAATTATTTGTTTGCATCCCCGCAGGGGCCAAATCTTTGTGTGTAAATATTTGAGCCGAGCGGCGATCGTACATGTGACCACTCGATCTAGTGGACTAAGTCATCCATGAACATATGGTACACCTCTGGCGCACCCTCTTAGGGAACACAGGCGTGAAAGTGTTATTTCTTACCTTAACCGTAGCAAACATATTGCTAGCTTGAACGACTTTCTTGTCGACCGCATCAATATCTTGTCTTAAGGAATGTGCAAGCGCAGCGACAGTGCGGTCGCGGCAGCTGGGCTGCTTCGTACACCCGTCGTAGATGTACTCTCTTAGAGGGGAGGCCGACTTCTTACTGCGGAGAAACAATAAGTTTGTAACCATCGCTGTGTATACAACATAATAAACGCAAGACCTCAGACACCCCGATTAGAGAATTGCTTATAAATTCAAAACGAAAACCAAATTTCAAAATTTAAAGGTTTTCACCCCTTTTTCAAGCACTTTTATACCCCAATTAACAATGAAACTTGTATGTGTATGTGTGAATTTTGAGAAATACAGGTTAGGAATGCATTTGTAATCTCCTTATTGCTATTAATCAAGAATAAATTTAGTTTTTTATAGCGCTCTGAAGGAGTAACAGCATTTTTGCAAATTTAAACAAAAATGTATTGGCCACGTATTGGCAAGCGCAGCGTGGGACGACCGCCTGCCAGATGGACCGACGATCTTGTGAAAATCGCAGGAAGTCGTTGGATGCAGGTGGCATCGGACCGGTTACGCTGGAAAGCGATTGGGGAGGCCTATGTTCAGCAGTGGACAAGTATAGGCTGAGATGATGATGATGATGAAACATAAATGTAAGATACATTAAAAATTGTTGGAATCAATTTAGTTACCGATTTAGAACAAACTACTTTCAGGTCTTGCGTTTATTATGTTACACCTTGTATATCTTCGAAATTCATCTACACTAATATAATAAAGAGGAAAGATTTGTGTTTTTGTATGTTTGTACCAAATAAACCCAAAAACTACAGGACCGATTTTAATGATTCTTTCACCATTGGTAACTACGTTATCCCGAAGTAACATAGGCTATAAAACATAGACCCGGTAGGTGGCGCTGTTGTCGACCAGGTACGAAGTTGCGGGAAACTTGCTACTTTATAATATTTATAAAGCTCGTTTACTACTCAAATTACGCTTAATATATAAATATAATAGATTAATTTATTGCTGTAATATGTGAACGCGTAACTCTGGCTCCAATTATGTTTCTTTAAATTCTTATTTTTGTTGTTATTCCTTAATAGATTTATAATATGTTTAAAATTTTTTTTATCAGTCAAGCTACGCTCATTGTTTTCGAATATTTGTTTAAGTTTAGGGCATAGCTGTATAATACTAACGTGTAACTGGCTCCCAAGGTACAGGCAATCGCCTAGTTTGGGAACCACTAGTATTTATAATTTGTTAATTTTGTTTACGCACAAATAAAGTTGATTTGATTTGATCGATATATTATAACAAGATACACAGTCCCGTTCAAAAGCTACACTAAAAATCGTCCCCAAATCGACGTGAGAAATTATAGTTATGATATAAATATAAATCAGGGCATATTGTACCTTACTCGTAACACTTAAAGTTGTATTTGCATAGCAATGAACAAAAATAAAATTTTACGACCGCAGCTCACCGGCAGAACACAAAGTGAGTGGTCCGCACCGAAAACAGAAAGAGATAGTTGCAGACTGCATACGATGAAAAAAAAAATTGTAAAATGCATCTTTTTAATGCGAATAACGACAACACAGTATAGAAAATAATTCATATGAAGTGATAGTTACTTAAAAATAAAACAGCCCATCATTTGTTACTCTATCTATCTATATCATCACGCCAGATCCCTTACAGGGTAGGCAGAGAGTACAGAGTTCTAATAGGCTCTTTCCTTACATACCTCTCTGGCTTCCTCTGCTCTCATAGTTTGTCTCATACACGCTCGCCCTTTACGGAGACTCCTGACTTGCCCTTCAGATAAGACCCGATCTATTTGGTCATGGTAAGATAGACTAAGTCTTTCCCGGTACCTACATCCTTCCAATTTCGCATTGTATATCAGTTTTGTCATTTTTTCTTCGGACATTCTTTCTTTCGCTTTCTTACGCTGTTGCGAATACGGTCGGTCAGTTTCACTCCGCACATCTTCCGCAGAACTCGCATTTCCACCGCATTTATCCTACTTTCATTCTCCATCTTACATACCCAGCTCTCGCTGCCATATAGCAGCGTTGGGGCAAGCACTCCATTATGTATGGCCAGCTGCGCCTTTCGGCTTAAGTGCCGGCTCCCAAGTAGCTTTCCCATCGCGCCATTAACTATGTTCCCTGCACTCACTCTTTTCTCTATGCCAGCGGTGTATTTTCCATCCTTACTGAATGCGCATCCAAGATATACAAACTCATTCACTTGCTCCAGCACATCGTTCCCAACCACAATCCTTGCATTCGTTCTGGTTTCTTCCCATTCAAAAATCATAACTTTGGCTTTCTTCACATTCAACATTCACATTTATTACTGTTTTCTATAATTCTTACAGTTATTAATTGCCCAGTTCGGCATGTTCGTCGCGCGATGAACATGCGACTTAAAGCGTAACACTGCTACTTTTTTAGTACCGCAAACTTTTATATGCTTTCAAATGCTGCCACTTTTCGTGCGACGAGCTCGTATCTACCCCTATTTGGTCGATGTTTAGTAAGTATTATCCACGATAGCTGTTACAATCGGTGTAAAGATAAGAAAGGGTATGCTCCGTTGGTTCGGGCATATAGAAATCGGAAGAAAGAATGCCAAAACAGATATACAAGTGGAAGGATGTAGGTACCGGGGAAGACCTTTTTTACGTGGGGAAATCCTCATGGTCTTCCGCCTCTGAGGAAAGTAGCGGGGTATGTCGGACTCTTACCGACTAAAACCCCATGGTTGCCGGCATCCACAATCCAGGGAGGGGCTCAAGGATCTAGACTATCCTTCCATGACCAAATAGACCGTAAAGATGCAAAAGGGCAAGTCAAGAGTCTCCGTAACCAGCGGGCGTGTTTGAGACGAACTATGAGAGTGGAGGAAGCCAGAGAGGTATGTAAGGAAAGAACCTGTTGGGACTCTGGATTCTCTGCCTACCCCGCAAGGGATCTGACGTGAAGATATAGATAGACAGCTGTCAGAGTTAACAAATTTAAGTAGCAGTGTGCTGGGCACTTCGCTCGCAGGCCTTCGAGGGAAAAAGTTTCCGTATTGCTACCACGACCTGGTGGAGGTCACAAGTAAACGCTAGATGCGTACAGAAACGTAGTTAGCGAGAAGAGAAATAATGACGAAGAGCGCGAAAAAAAATGAAGGGATATTAAAAAAAGGCAAGCCTGCTGAGGCGTCTCGCCGTCTTCGCCTCATTCGACCATAACACCTGTTCCGCCTTGAGGGGTCCATACCGTATAGATTTAATAATAATAATGTCCGACCCCTTTGAAATAGTCCAGTTTTTGTCCATCAAACCTAATTTACATAACCCTTGTTTTCTTTCCATAATTTACAATAGTCCTTGCACCTACCGGGGTCAGTTCGCTGGTTATGTTTCTTCATTTTCAGCAAGTGATCTCAGCAGGTGGCTTACATAACATTAACTTCTCGCAAAGGGCCTCTACGTGTTGGACCCTTGTCCCCATGCAAGCCTTTCAAAGGTCCGGGTAAAGCCCGTGAATCTCAGCGAGATATATAATAATATTAATATTAGCCCTATTCAGAAACTGTCCCACCGTTGGGCACGGGCCTCCTTTTATACTAAGAGGGTTTAGGCCATAGATTTACATAGTAATAATTTACTTACAAATCGATGATCCCTTGTTCTTTCTTCACGTAAGCTTCAGAGACATTGTCTTTCAACTCCAGGATTTTATCCTGTAGATTCTTATGTAATTCTGGTAACATTGCGCCATCGCCCATGGCCGGGGCGCCCAGTATAGTGTACAAAGAGTGGAGTAGTTTATCTGTTGACCGGAGGTTAGTCTCACAGGCTTCCTGTTCTAAACATATTTCGTTCATGGAGTCCTGGAAAATGAATAAACCTTTAACGTGAGTCTCCACTGCTAGCATTAATCAATAGTCCCATAGAACAATATTACATATGCCAAACTAAATAAATGGCATTTGTAACTTTCGTGTCTGTCGATAATTTGGTTTGTTCATTACGAGGTTCCGAATTTTTCAGAGCAGGCAAAGTATTTTTTTAATGTTTGAATAACTACGCTGTTATCCAAGAGAGTATAACAGCTTCTCCAGAATGGAAGTGCTACCCGGGACACCCCAAGGTTTGAACCTTGGGGTGTCGCGGGTAGCACTTTAATTGTCTTAGAACTCGTAACAAATTTAATTACAAAGAAACAGGAGGAGTAGGAAAAATAAAATTCCACTTCCCTCCTTTGTAGAGCGGGAGACACAAAAAATTGGCACATAGGATAAGCCCAGTTGTAAAGCACCACGGTCACGAAAAAATATTAACAGGGCCTATTTGTGAGCCTCATGTTTGATTCCAGTAATAGGTATGGCAAAAACGCTTGAACGCACGGAAATTATCCCGAATTTCTACAAGATCCGTGCAGTAGATTACCCCAGACGTATTTCCCAGGCTGTTTAACATAATGTTTAACATACGCTCTTTGTACCAGAGACTGCACTCCTCAAGAACGTGGTGTGCTGATTGAACATACTCGCAGTTAGACTTGGAAAACTGACATACCAGTAAAGGTACCAGTTTAAAAGAGAATAATTTATTCTTAAAGTTGCAATGTCCGGTGAGAAATTGAGCCACACAGTGGTCCACCTCCAGCCATGTTCTCGCCAAATGCTCACGTACGGACGGCAAGAACAGGTAAAAGTGAGAACATTATCATAATTACGTGATGACATTATCATAATGGCTGCCTCGTTAGGGTAGTGGCAAAGCGCATCGCTTTGGGATCACGAAGTCAAAACCTAAGTCGGACAATTGTAGTTTTTCTAAAGAAAAATTCTCAGTATATGCCAATAGGCTCGCCCTACATGGGACCTAAAATCGTCAGCGAAAAGTGGGTGTACGCAGTACACCTCTGCCTCACCCGCTTGGGGAGTATAGGCGTGACGGTGTCTGTATCATAATTACGATAATGTTTAAAATTCATTTTTGGCCAAAATGTCCTTTACGTCTTTTGAACCGGTATTATTTTACTTACAATTCTGCTCTGTACAGCATCTTCTTCAGTCAAAACATGTCTTCTCAAGTCGGCTGCAAATTGCAGACAATTCTCTATCTTGCGGAGTTCGTGGCGTAGCGCCAAGTACAAGACACGGTCGAGCACGAACGCCTGCTGAGTCGTCTCCAAGAGGTAAGCAAGGTCTTCGTGGACCTGCCTGGAAATAGAGAGCAAGAATAACCACACCAATATCACTAAGTTTTTAAGGGGATGGGCAATAAGTTGTGTCCAAAGTCGATGCCAAATGCGAATACTATGCCATTGCCAAAACTTTCGAACGCAGCTGTAGCGGAGGTATAATAACCGTAAGAAATTTGATTCATGATTAGCTAATTTTTTTAAAAAATATGTTGACTGTATTAACGAGATGATTAAAATTACCTGAAACTGGCTAAAAATAATAACACTAAAATAATATTATTTATAATATTTACTGCAGTGATAGCCTAGTGGTTAGACCGTTGGACTGCAAAGTCAAAGGTCTCGGGTTCAAACCCAGGCACGCACCTCTGTCTTTTCGAAAGCATGTGCGTATTAAAAATTAATTATCACTTGCTTTAACGGTGAAGGAAAACATCGTGAGGAAACCTGCATGCCTAAGAGTTTCTCGAAGGTGTGTGAAGTTCGCCAACCCGCACTAGGCCAGCGTGGTGGACTATGGCCTATAAACCCTCTCAGTATGAGAGGAGGCCCGTGCCCAACAGTGGGACAGTTTCTTAACAGGGCTAATATTATTATTATAATATTTATTTACTTAAAAGCATGTGAAGTCGGATATCGTAATAGATCGTTCAATTTCGGTGTTTGCTGAAACCAAAGAATTAGCCGAAGGTGGTATTTTTGACCGAAGCCGAAGCTTCGGTCTGACACAATAAGTAGTGGCCGACCGGAGGTCGATTTTTGGCCAATGCCGATGCCGACGCCGATTAATAGGCCATCGCCTATTGCCTAACCCTTCTGCCGAAGCCGAAGGTTTAATAACCCTAAGAGATATAGATACCATAATTGGCAAAATTTTTGAAAAGTTATGTTAACAAACTTGTTTTCGTTTGATTTGGTTATTTACTGGCATTCCCGCGCGTCGCCTTTTCCTTCGCACTCTCGCGCATTCATAAGTCGTAAATCGTAATAAATGGTTTAATGTCAGTGCTTGCTAGAAATCTTCAGCCGAAGCCGAAGGGTCGGTCGGACACTAACAATAAGTTTACGAGCCGGGACGTTTACACTGCAAGACGAAGTTTTCCCCAAAGATCGCGACAACAACCCGTTTTGTTTCGTACCCCTCCGACTGTAACCCGCGACCTTCATCAAACCATCCGTCCATCTTGTTGGGGGCCTGCCCACTCCACGTCTTTTAGTACGCGGTCGCCACCCGAAAACATCTGTCAGACAATGTTTACTATACTACCCTGGTTTACTAAATCCAATTCTTGGCAGTCCTACTCAACATATTTCTACAAATGTTACGCCTATATTCCCCAGAGGGGGTGGCAGAGGTGTACTGCGTACACCCACGTTTCGCCGACGATGTTAGGTCCCATGTAATAGGGGGCGAGCCTATTGCCATATATCGGGCACAATTCCAGACTCCGGACTCATACTAGGAATTTTTCGTTAGAAAAACTACATTTGTCCGACCTAGGATTTGAACCCAGGACCTCGTGATCACAAAGCGATGCGCTTTGCCACCAGACCAACGAGGCAGCCCCACCAGACCAACGAGGCAGTCCTTGCTATTCCGGGCCATTAAGTACCCGCAAAAGTGTACAAATCGAGACTGCCTCGTTGGTCTAGTGGCAAAACGCATCGCTTTGTGATCACGAGGTCCTCGGCTCATATCCTCGGTCAGACAAATATAGTTTGTTTAACGTAAAAAACTTCCCAGTATGGGTTTCGGAGTCCGGAATTGTGCTCGGTATATGGCAATAGGCTCGCGCCCTATTACGTGGGAACTAACATCGTCGGCAAAAAGTGGGTGTACTCAGTACAACTCTGTCACCCCAGCTTGGCGAATATAGGCGTGACGATGTGCGCACAAATCGACGTATACGTTTTTCCATAGTTAACATATGTAAACAGTAAAGCAACTTAGTACTATAGTCTTTTTCACGAGACATGCGTTGATCATATTCCATTTCACGCATAAGCCAAAAAATAAACAAGAATATAAAAATACATCCAAAATCTACTTTACTTTTCATTTAAATCATATAATAATATCAGCTTATACTGCCCACTGCTGAGCAAAGGCCTTCTTTCACAAATCGAGGTGAGAGAGATTAGGTCATACTCCACCACGCGGACCCAGTGCGGATTGGTGGAGGCAGGTTTGTGGCCACCTGCTGTTGGAACTTATCAAGCCGCCTTTAAGGCTTCCAACTCGGCTTAACGACTACATTAAGTGGTAACCGGGACCAACGGCTTAACGTGCCTTCCGAAGCACGGAGACGCTCGAATATGAAAATGCCACAAACGGTCACCTATCTCAGGCCGACCGAGTCGAACGCTGATCGGTAAGAACACCGCGGTCGCACAGCGCTACGAGCGCCTCATATCGCCTTTAAATCATATAATGTTCATAAATTTGCGCAATTATTTAAAAAACTTGAAACTTAATAAAACTCTATTACTCAGTTAGGTACATAAATTTTGACGGTTTGTGTTTTAGGGACCGACACTATGAAATCGTTATAATCGATATGTTATTCATTAAAATGTACAAAATCGATTAACGATTGTTTTACAAATATATTATTCTATGTATCGGACTGAAATATTTGGTATTCTCATGGTCAATAAATTAACAAATAAACGTGGATGCGCTATCTTGACATATTAAAACAGAGAGTTTCATATATTTTTTTAATAATAATGCACTTAAGCAATGAATCAAGCGATTTGTCAGACGATTTTTCTGTCCAATGGCTTGGTTCGTAAATAATTAATGAGATTATTTTATTTTGTTCTCTTTTTGTTCCTAAATTATTTTTATTAATATCAATTAATTCTACGTTATACATTTTCTCGATATGATATTCAATAGATTCTATTTCACACTCACCTCATTTCTAGAAACGTCAAATTCTAAACGTCATGACTGGTGAAAAGGACTATAGCGGTGCGAATCAGAATCACACGTGCTCTACTCGGCTTCTCGGCAGGCCACAGAGGGAACTATCGTGGAACAAACTACTTATTAAAAAAGTGAATGTTTTTTGCGAGTCCTCACATCGAGCTAGAATCCTACTATAAATGTAAAAGTGTGTATGTTTATATGTTTGTTATTCAATCACGCAAAAACGGCACAACGGATTTGGATGAAATTTGGCACACATATAAGGAAAACTTACTTTCTCAAAGCTATTGCAGTTTTGGCTGTGGTCTCGATGACAAGGATGACGCGGGATTCGCCCAGCTTTTGTGGGCGAACTATGACGATGTAAATCCGTGCTATACGGGCAAAGCTGGGGCGGGTCGTCAGTTTTATATAGGGAAAACTTACTTTCTCAAAGCTATTGCAGTTTTGGCTGTAGTCTCGATGACAAGGATGACGCGGGATTCACGCAGCTTTTGTGGGCGAACTATGACGATGTAAATCCGTGCTATACGGGCAAAGCTGGGGCGGGTCGTCAGTTTTATATAGAGAAAACTTACTTTCTCAAAGCTATTGCAGTTTTGGCTGTAGTCTCGATGACAAGGATGACACGGGATTCGCCCAGCTTTTGTGGGCGAACTATGACGATGTAAATCCGTGCTATACGGGCAAAGCTGGGGCGGGTCGTCAGTTTTATATAGGGAAAACTTACTTTCTCAAAGCTATTGCAGTTTTGGCTGTGGTCTCGATGTCAAGGATTACGCGGGATTCACCCAGCTTTTGTGGGCGAACTATGACGATGTAAATCCGTGCTATACGGGCAAAGCCGGGGCGGGTCGTTAGTTTAATCAAATTGAAATTTACTCTCGTACCGTGTCTTAGCTAAAGGACAAGTTAAGAGCCTCCGTAACCGGCGAGCGTGTATGAGACGAACTATTAGAGTGGAGGAAGCCAGAGAGGTATGTAAGGAAAAAACCTGTTGGAACTCTGTACTCTCTGCCTACCCAGCAAGTGATATGGCGTTATAATATACATAGAAACTTACTCTCTTAAAGCTAGTGCGGTTTTGGCTGTGGTCTCTACGGCGAGGTTAGTGCGAGATTCAACCAGCTGCTTCACAGCTATTTGCAGCTGCTGGTCGAGGATCGACTCCTCTTGCTCCAGGAGTGCCAACCCACTCTGTGCTTCCATTAGATATGCACTGGAAAAAATGTTTGTTAATTGTAAGTTATAGCATGATAGCCTAGTGTTTAGACCGTTGGACTGCAAAGTCAGCGGTCTCGGGTTCAAACCCAGGCACGCACTTCTGTATTTTCGAAAGCATGTGCGTATTAAAAATAACTATCATTTGGTTTAACAGTAAAGGAAAATATCGTAAGGAAACCTGCATGCCTAAGAGTTTCTCGAAGGTGTGTAAAGTTCGCCAACCCGCACTGGGCCAGCGTGGTGGACTAGGGCCTTAACCCTCTCAGTTTTAGAGGAGGCCTGTGCCCAATGGTGGGACAGTTTCTTAACTGGGCTAATATTTTTATTATATATGAATGTATGTCATATAGGGGTGGTTCAGTGAATGCTGATTGTATAACTAAATAGTTGGTAAATTGAGGGACGATTTAGCGCAATGGTAAGTGGTGATAAGAGCTGAAGGCGCTTTGCCTATTGTGTCTAATAGTCGCAGGTTCCATTCCCGCACGGGACAAATCTTTGTGTGACCCGCAATTATTTGTTTCGGTCTGGGTAGTTGTGTATGTGAATTGTTATGTTTATAAACGCACCCACGACACAGGAATCAATCCTAGAGTGGGCAACAAGTGCAAGCCCCACATAACCCCCCGGGCCGAGGGCACGGCCCGGGTGGTTATGTGGGGCTTGCACCCACTAAAACCCCCCGGCGTCCTACTGCCCTTTTGCCGGGCCACAGGCATTGTCATCAGCATGACCTCTGTGGCACCGGCGGGCTCGGTCCGCAGTTTGGCGCGGACCTCGACCTATACGGGTCCCCAGTCTGGGCGGGCGCCCTGACGGCCCGAAACGTTGTACTGCTGCACCGCGCACAGCGAGTCATGGACGTCAGGGTCGTCCGAGGGTACCGCACCATCGGCCAGAACGCCTCCCTGGGAGTTAGAGGCACAGGCGCTCTCTGAGCTGTATGCCTGGCGTAGGGATCCTACCAACATCTTGGATCCCTGCGCCCCGAGAGCGAGGCGGACGGAGCTGCACCGAGTCGCGCTGGAGGGCTGGCGGAGCAAGCTCGCCCATCCCACTGCCGGTCACACCGTAATCGCTGCGCTGCTGCCAGTCTTCTGGGAGTGGCTGGGGCGACGACACGGCGTCTTCACGTACCGTCTGACGCAGGTACCGTCCGGGCATGGTTGCTTCGGGCGGTATCTGTGGCGGATCGGTCGGTCGTTCTGTCTTCCGGGGCCGCACAATGGTGGCAGCGCTCCGCCTCCTCACGACCGATCCGCCACAGATACCGCCCGAAGCAACCATGCCCGGACGGTACCTGCGTCAGACGGTACGTGAAGACGCCGTGTCGTCGCCCCAGCCACTCCCAGAAGACTGGCAGCAGCGCAGCGATTACGGTGTGACCGGCAGTGGGATGGGCGAGCTTGCTCCGCCAGCCCTCCAGCGCGACTCGGTGCAGCTCCGTCCGCCTCGCTCTCGGGGCGCAGGGATCCAAGATGTTGGTAGGATCCCTACGCCAGGCATACAGCTCAGAGAGCGCCTGTGCCTCTAACTCCCAGGGAGGCGTTCTGGCCGATGGTGCGGTACCCTCGGACGACCCTGACGGCCATGACTCGCTGTGCGCGCTGCAGCAGCACAACGTTTCGGGCCGTCAGGGCGCCCGCCCAGACTGGGGACCCGTATAGGGCCTGGGACCGCACCACCCCCGCATACAGCCTCGTCGCCGAGGCCTCTGGCCCGCCCAAGTTAGGCAAGAGCCTCGAGAGGGCACCTGCAGTCGCCATTATTTTGGCGCTAGGGCGGTGAAGTGGGCCCTAAACGACCAGCGTCCGTCGAGTATGAGGCCCAGTTAGCGCATTTGGGCCGAGATATTTATGCGCTGCCCCCCGACAGTGATATGAGCGTCAGGGGGAGGCCGATTTCTGAGGCCGTGGAAATACACGGCCTCCGTCTCGCTTAGGGCCACCTCCAGGCCAAGTCGCCTAATGCGCCCCACCAACTGGGCCACGCCAGCTGTAGCCAGCAGCGCCGCCTCCCTGTGACTTCGGGCCCTCGCGGCGACGAGAGTATCGTCCGCGTAGCACGTCACTGCCAGACCCGGCAACAACGTGCCGCGCAGGACCCAGTCGTAGGCGATGTTCCACAGGAGCGGTCCGAGGATCGACCCTTGTGGAACCCCGCACCTGACGTTCCGCTCCTGCCACCGCGACGGCCCGGGGTAAACCACCCGCCGGTCCGCGAGGTAATCCGAAATGGTCAAGTGGAGGTATTCGGGGACGCCGTGGTACAGGAGAGCCGTCAGTGTCGAGGAGTAGGACACCGAGTTGAACGCGTTGGCGATGTCCAAGGACACCGCCAACAATACCTCCCCCCGACCCACGGCTTCAACACAGTTACACCTCCGCCAACCCCGTTAGGGATTATATTTTACATTTAAACAAAAAACGTAGTCCCCACACTAGGATTTATTCCTGTGTCGTGGGTACGTTTATAATCATGAAAATTCACATACACAAATACCCAGACCGAAATAAATAATTGCTGGTCACTCAAAAATTTGTCCCGTGCGGGATTCAAACTCACACGACTAGAAGCGTAGCACCGCCAGTATTTTAGTACCGCCCACTTTTATCTGCCTTCAAGTGGTGCCACTTTTCGTGCGGCGAACGGCTACCTATTTTTGATCAATGGTTCCTCCGAAGTGATAAATATACATACGTCATTTGACTCGGATGAACGTTATTGTAGTCATCGACAAGAGTTAGTTTCGCTTGCTCGCCCGCCAGTTCCGCCTGCGATTCTACGTACGCGTGTATCGCATTGGTCAACCTGAAATTATAAAAAAAACATTATCGGTCAAGTGGCACAATCTCGTTACGTAGATACGCCTATATTTCCCAAGCGGGCGTGGCAGAGGTGTACTGAGTACACCCACGTTTCGCCGACAATGTTAGGTCCCATGTAATAAGGTATTGCCTATTGCCATATACCGGGCACAATTCCAGACTTCGGACTCTTACTGGGAAGTTTTCGTTAGAAAAACTACACTTGTCCGACCTAGGATTTGAATTCTGGACCTCGTGATCACAAAGCGATGGGCTTTGCCACTAGACCAACGAGGTAGTCAGTTAGAATAATAATTTTATTTTAAAAATACTTTTTAGGGACAAGCTTTTATGCAGCTAGGTAATGATGCTAAAATTAAACATGTGTATAAAATCTCATGTGTATGCTATTAACCTTTCAGGAGTTCCCTGGTCGGGAGCCAACCCTTAGTACAGTAGCCATGTCATGGCGGAACTTAGAACCGGCTATCATAATTAAACGCGTATACGAGATGGTTTGTTTGTCATATTGACCGTTGAGGAGTTCCCTCATCGGGAACCAACCCTTTTTTTCTTTTTCCTAGGAGGGGAAGTCCTCATGGACACCCAGTTATTCTACCACCGGTACTACCTTTCGGTATTTACTTCAGGGTCCTCATCCTTACAATTTTTTCCCCCATTTTAGTTTGCTATTGCTTCCCAATTTTCTTTACTTTCTAGCATTAGGGGCACTATGTTACCTTTGTTTATATTAGTTCCTAAACTTGTTTCGATCCGTGCGTATATCATTTCATTGAGTGCATTCGAACAATGTGTGCTCTGCATTATAATTGTCATTATCCTCTTACATGCATTTTGCATTTATCACTTTTCCAATTTTGCATAAATAATTAATGAAGACTTCGTGTTCAAACAGGCATTGCGTCAGTCGGAATGTCACTTTACCGTGCTTCCTTGTCACCCACTTTTCCACATCTTTTACTGGTACGTGTCTCCATCTTCCTCTCGATGACTTACGCCACTCCTTTTGCCCTCTTTCATATGTCAGTTTTCGTTCTTGTTTTCTTACTCCTTCCACTGCTTCGCCTCTCCTCTGGTAGATAGCGTTCCTCTCTTTTGCCATGAGGTGAATTGGAAGTAATCCAAAGATTACAAGTGCCGCTTCCGCAGATACAGTTTTGTAGGCACTACAAACCCTCAGAGTTAACCCCTGTTATGACTTACGGGGCCGAGACCTGGCCACTCACAGTGGGACTAGTCCACAAATTCAAAGTCGCACAGCGGGCTATGGAGCGAGCTATGCTCGACGTCTCTTTGAAGGATAAAATTCGTAACGAGGTAATCTGACAAAGAACTAAAGTTACCGACATAGCTCGCAGACTCAGTAAGCTAAAGTGGCAATGGGCTTGTCACATCTGCAGAAGGACCGACGGCCGATGGAGCAAGCGTGTCCTAGAGTGGAGACCGCGACTTGGTAAGCGTAAGGTAGGACGGCCCCCAGCTAGATGGACCAACGACCTCAAAAAGGTCGCTGGGATGGACTGGATGCGGAAGGCGGAGAACCGTGTGCAATGGCGCGCGTTAGGAGAGGCCTACGTCCAGCAGTGGACTGCGATATGCTGATTGATTGATTGAAACCCTCAGAGCAAGTGTTCTTTGGGTTCTGAGTACCCGCCCCCTAGCGCGTTGTACGTTCATTGCTGGTTCCCAGCTCGGCGCTCCATATGTTATTAAAGAATGGGTTGCTAACGCAAGTACGCTTCTTTCCTTCGCTCCTGGGCCTCTAACGTTAAGCAGAAGTATGCTTCATTTACACCAAGATATTTATGGAGTCAGATGAGTTCACCTCCAAGTCACTAATAACCTTCGGCCCTAAAAATCTATCAAACAACATGTCACAGCAATACACTCATACACAAGGGTTGACTAAAATAATTTAAATAACATTTTTATTTATTAAAGAAAATCCACAACCCTTATTATTTATCATACTACATAGACATTGCCCTCAGAATCACCAAACTTGAGTGGCAGTGGGCGGGGTAAATCGCTCGTAGAGCTGACGGCCGTTAGGGCAGACAAATTACGTCGGAGACCTCGTACTGGAAGACGTGGAGTGGGCAGGCCCCCACAAGGTGATCCATTGACCTCATCTGTAGATTACAAGTAAAAGCTGGATGGCTTCAGCTGAAGCCGGAAAGGACCTCCGTGGATGTTTTGCTGAGACATTACCAACCTCACAATAAGTTTCCATTTACCTTTCCTCCATGTTCCTGGCTTCGATCAGCGCAGCTCTGACTTCCTCATCAGAAGCCACATCATTCTGTCTCTTATCAAACTTCTTTGATGTATACAGATCAAAGTGTGATCTGAATAACGCTTGGGACTGGCGATATTTCTCAAACGGACCGAATGTGAAGAATTTTTGGGCAATCTCCTGAAAGAATTATATAAAACTAGTTTCTGCGCGCGATTTCGTCCGCGTTGAGACAGGAACCTTATATTTTGCCAGTATAAAAGGTATCTTATGTATTAATCCTGGTTATAAACTATCTGTGTGCCAAATTTCATGCAACTCTGATCAGCCGTTTTTGCGTGATTGAGTAACAAACATTCAAACATCTAAACATAAAATTTAACATTTACAATATTAGTAGATGTGTGTGTGATGTGGCATTACGCCGATTTAATCTCGATATATCTCATCATCTATCTATCCTCACGCCAGATCCCTTGCAGGGTAGGCAGAGAGTACAGAGTTCAACAGGTTGTTTCCTTACATACCACTCTGGCTTCCTCCACTCTCATAGTTTGTCTCTTACACACTCGCCGTTTATGGAGACTCTTGACTTGTTCTTCAAATAAGACACGGTCTATTTGGTCACAGTAAGATAATGTAGGTCTTCCCCGGTACCTACATACCTCCACTTTCACATTGTATATCTGTTTTGCCATTCTTATAAAATATATATGTTATTATGTTATAACGCACCTTATCAGTGTGACAGTTCCCATACAACTCCAGTGCATCAGCAATAACATCCACCACACCCTCTGTAATCTTCTCCACCTCCTGAGCCAGGCTGATGCACTCATTAGCCACCGTCTTCTCATCCTCCATGCATTGTTGATCAGCTGAGTTCAGCTTTGTTATCTCTAGATTTAGTTCTTCTTTGATGAGCCTGAAATTGTTAAACATAATTATGCGCAACTACAGTTTAAATGTATATTCTAATAGTGACCTCTCCCAGGTTGAACGGCTGAATTATACACATAAGCCTTCCTTTTGAATCATTCCATCCATTGGTGAAAAACATGCAAATCCGTTCAGGTTATCTTACACCTTTGCCATAACCACTAGGAGATTATACTATGGTATGGTATGTAGTATGCCTATCCCTAAAGGGATATGACGTG
The DNA here is from genome assembly GCA_905147815.2 of Phalera bucephala. Lineage (NCBI taxonomy): Eukaryota > Metazoa > Arthropoda > Insecta > Lepidoptera > Notodontidae > Phalera > Phalera bucephala. The sequence continues at coordinate 23,455,145 of LR990625.1, read as the reverse complement.
ATGATATAGATAGACAATAATAAAAACCGGCATGCATGTAAGAGACGAACTATGAGAGTGGAAGAAGCCAGGTCTGTAAGGAAAAAACCTGTTGAAACTCTACTCTACACTCTGCCTACCCCACAAGGGATCTGGCATGATGATATAGAAAGAAAGATAGATAACAATAATAACAAACTATCTTACTCATTTTGTCTTTCTATATCCTTCAGCACAGTTTCGTGTTTTTCCAAAAGGTTTCGCCTCTCTTTCAGCATGCTGATGTCAAGCTTCACATCTTCTATAGTCTCCTGGTCTCCTGGTAGACATATGCCTTCATACTGCTCCTGTATTTGAGATATGGAAGATTCTAAATCTTCCAGTGAGAGGAGCTGGCCTTTCTTTTCCAATTCTATGTATCTTGTGACAAAAAAGGAGGTTAATAAGCTACTACCCATAAGCTACTAAAAGACATCGATAGCTTCGTTATCTTTGTCAGTAAAACCTTGCAGTGATTTTATATGTTTGAAAAAAAGGTGGGTAAATTGGACACTGTTTTTGTTCAGGATCAGACACCGACCTCACTGGCAAGGTCAAAGAATCCCTTGTCTGCCGGCCGGTACAGAGCACTATGGCGTAGTATACGGCCTCCCCCATAGCGACTGCCTAAACCAAGGCCAATCCTCCTTGAGGCGCCCTTGAGCTAGTTGCCCCCTTGCCCTTCTGGCTCGAGCATAGTGGTTGCACGCTCGCCCCTCTTGTTCGGTGAAGGCACCGTGGCCAACAGTGTAGATCATTCATACACTATTGAGGAGTTGGATATTTCCATTGGGCACCTTTCGGCTTCATCATCAGACCCTGAACACTATCTGGTTGTATAGTACATGTCAATACCAATCTAACAAGCCTAAACTCAATGGGATTGTTGTGTAGTTGACATGTTCCTATGGCCATCTTCCAACTGCATATTAGATCAGCTCCGTGGTACCATATTGCATTGTAATCGAACATACATGCGTATGCCAAATTTCAGCTCAATTGGATAACTACAAGTGCTTGAAAAATGGATCACAAGATTAGAACCAGAAAGACAGACAGACAAACAAACAAGTTAAATAAAAGCTATTACGAACATTTTGAATGGAACACAATAGTGCTACACTTTTTGTAAGATTTTAAATGTGTTTAACAAAAACGAATGCAATCACCTTATCCTGGACCACCATAAGTCAAATTTTATCTACAAACATGGGCAATTTGTGCTTAGTTATTGTCCCCAATACGTTGCTGAGTACTTACCGACATTCCTCACGAGCACTCAAGGCGTTATTATTGTCCAAATTATTATAGAGCCAATGCAAAACACCAGAAAAGTCGCGGTCATTCAACATCCATTCGAACGACTTCTTGTAAGTGTCCGCACCCAAACGGTGCAGAAACGGTGCAAATTCTTCATCACTTATCTCGTTTAACACGTTCATACTTAAATTGTATTTGTATTATTACATAAAATCGAAACTTATCTTTAATAGAAAAACAATCCGTTGGCTTTTCAAACAAGAAATTTAAACAATTTGAAATGACAGCTGACACATGACAGCAGACTGTTGCGTTTCGTTCTACGTTAGTTCAAACAAACTTTTAGTAGATATAACATAAACTAAGCGCGTTGCATTTTTTGAATAAAAAATATTTACTCGTGTACTATATCAATTGTTTTTGTTTAATTATATAAACAAGATTATTTCAATAACTATAATACTATAAGAATACAAACTGATACGTTACTGATAACTTAAAAAAAAAAAAAAAAACACAACAAATATGTCAATAAAATGTCTTTTTTGAGTTTTGGCGGGAAGTCGAAGAGTGATGTTGTCAATTTGTTTTAATTTCCAAAACTTGTGTTATTTCGACTAATAATGTGTAATGTTGGTGGAATATTAACCATTATGTGTTCTTATATGTGCATGAGTGAAGGTAATTGTAACACAGTGATAAAACGTGCCTTTTCGACTTCCCTCAAAACGGCCGTTGCAATTGGTATGTAAAGTATCCACCGCTTTACTATCCAGGGTGGGGTACTTCATTAATTTCATTATCATCGTTGTCATCAAATTCATCGGGGAATTGAATTAATTTAAACAAACACGATTATATATCTCACTGGACACTGGCAAAATACACTTATAATTAGTGTGAAGCCATAACTTGAAGAAGAAGAAGAAGAAGAAAATGTCTTTTGTATAATGGTCTTATTGTTTTACATATTATTTTTCAATATTTTGAATTAAGTAGTCGCTTGTACCAATAAATCAAATTAATTTTATGTTCCTTATAGTGTGGTACCACTCACAAAGTTATCCTTAGTGGATTCATAATCACACATGGCGATCAGCGGCTGTTACAATGGACTCGTAGTAACAGCTGTAGCGGCACTATTATTAGTGCCAGCACAGTACTATATTCCGGATTTATATCTAGGGACCGAAGATCCATTAGCCGTTACAGAAACTTTTGAAAGTCCTACTGAGAAGTACGCCTGGCATGATTTCGGTATCCACTTCCCCCCATTGGACGTTTTAGTCACAGTGATACTTTTTATATTGGTGATGTTGATTTATCTTTGCGAATGGATACAGATAAAGCTAATGGAGAGAAGAATAGTAAAGGTGCGCTCATATATCTACCATACGTAGTAAATACTATCGTAGGCATCATACGAGATGCTATTCTAAACACTAAGTACCTACCTACCTTTTCTAAACCTTTACATATCACCATAAATATCTGAAGTCTATGCCAACTACGGATGGAACCATTGTCATGATATATTGCTTATTCTATGTCTATTTAGTTAATTTAGGTATTCCTCCTCCTTAAGTCACCATAGATAATCAATGAGGTGGTTTAATATACTATTACGACTATTTACCACCTATTAACGTCCCAAAATGTCTTTGCGAAATATGAGTGCACCATGTACATCTGTGCATGGGGAAGATACATACCTACTTGTGTGTGTGTGTGTGTGTGTGTGCAATGGTTTACTGGAAATTCCTTTAAGTATATATATATATATTGAAGCCAGAGAGGTATGTAAGGAAAGAACCTGTTGGAACTCTGTACTCTCTGCCTACCCCGCAAGGGATCTGGCGTGAGGTTATAGATAGATAGATAGATAGATATATATTGTATTATTTGTAACAATAATCTTTACATCCAGTTGAACCAGTATTTGGGCGTAAGCTTAGATCGTCTCCGCGGGCTGGATGCCCAACAGGAGCAACTTGAGATCACTCTCAAAATGGTCCAGAACGCCACCTCGGAGTACAATCTGCTCCTATACCTCCTGCTGCGTCAGCATCGCTGCTTAACTGGACATAACAACCAACACCAAACTGCTACAGCGAAACGGGCATAGAGAAGACGGGAGATTTTTCTTTACTGTTTATTCTCAGACTAAAGGAGTAACAAAGGTGGAATGTGCTTAGCTTTTATGGATATTATAAATTTCCTTCCCACTTTAATAAGCACTAGACCAAAATTGATGCACATTAACCCTGACATCTAATGGTCACCTCACAAAGTTGTCAAATATAATGGAAATCATTTGATTGCCCACCATTTGATGGGCAGGGTATTTGTTTAGACAGTTATGGCAAGTAAAACAGCCTAGCAGAATGGCTGCCAAATATAATGTCAGATCTATAGACGGACCAGCCGGTAGTCTTTTACCGGAAAGAGAAATGTCTAGAAGAGATTGGCACCTGCCAGAGGTAGGGTTGATTGGCATAATTGGAAGGAAGCCTATTTTACAGTGGGTTCAAAAAGGGCTGAATGCATTTAATGAGCTTGTCTATTCTTGTTGCTCTTTCGTCTGAGTTATTTAAATTATTTTATTTTTCTATCCTGTGTGTTTAATATTTAAATTATATTAATTGGATAATATTTTGCTGTTTTATATCAATAATCACAATACTCGTGGACAAACTGTACCTACTGTTCCACAGTCTGTTGAACAGAATCCTTCTCTCACCCAAATAATGGTGAGAGAAAATAGATCCAATTCGGTCTGGTGGAAGCAGTTCTGTGGTCAAATATCTTTAAAATTTATCATTCTATTTTAGGTTTCAACTTAGTTTAATAATCGCATGGAGCTGTAAGTAAGACCAAAAAGTTTATAACGTCACGAAAGGCCAAAATTATTCTGATATCCGATTGTTTGGCTGGTCACGCAGCCACCATGTCGCAACCAAACCATCAATTTGAACTCCATTAAATTTCATAGCTGACAAACTGAACAAAGAAGCTTAAGACGTCATACTACCCAATAAATCATTTTATCATCGTGACACAAAGAATGAAGGAAGAGTGGGCAATTTGGACCATTAGCCAATCGGGCCCCTCGGTTTTGGCATATCCTCGCACTTGAACGATTTGCAAGTTCAAGGTCGGGTCGGAGAGGACGCGGGAGACACGTGTCAAGTGCATAAACGGTGCCTTCAGTTCTGTATGCCTTTTTACAAAAAAAAAATATTGAGACCTGTAATGGTGGCCGTAAAATACTGTTACACTCATAGAACTCGTAATGATAGGGGTGGTAAAGCCTCGCGTTAACTTGTCGCCACACATGTGAGAAAATTATTACAAATTGTTTTAGAACTGCGCTGTGGACCAATGTATGTGATACAGGGACTGAAATCTTCCAAACTTGTAACTGTACTTACAAGGTAATACAATGCATCTGAAAATACTTTTTACGGCAATAATGTGAGTCTACATGTCTATTTTTACAAACTGTACATGTATGGCAAAGTGGCGACATGTCGACAGTGCTTACTAACAAAATCATGCGCACTTCCAGCGTTTTCTGTGGTTACGTGGATGGATGTGTACTATTCGCTGTATAATCTGCAATGCTCAATGGGCTATTGTAGATTGTTCCCTATTCTTGTTGTTCGTCAAAAAACTGCTGTTCGCTGTTTGAGACCGATTAGTTTTCATTAGTTCGTTGCTACGAGGCATGCCTTTTAAGTTTTGTCGTTTGAAGAAAAAAACACAACTAGAACCTTATAATACTTTTTATTGTTTTTCAAAGTATTCACCACGTAGCTTACTACACTTTTCCATTCGCTCAAACCAGTTATTATAACATATAACATATATTCCACTCTAAAGTGGGGGTGTTCAAAATGGCTGACTTGAAAGCGTCGACTGCTTCTTCACCGGGCTGGAACCTTTGACCACGAAGACTTTTCTTAATTTTAGGAAATGTAAAGAAATCATTAGGGCTTAGGTCAGGACTGTATAGAGGATGGTCAAGAATTTCTACTTTTTCCTGCTTCAAATACTCAATCGTTTGACGAGCGCTGTGTGAGCTTGCGTGGTCGTGGTGCAGGATGATGCGTCGCTTTGAGTTAGATTTTCGAAGTTCGGCGATGACTTGTGGTAAACAAACTGTGGTATACCACTCTGCGTTAAACATTCTACGCTCTTCAAGTGCAATAGTCGCAACATGGCCGGTTTTTCCAACGAACGTGGCCACCATCTTCTTTGAAGTGTTTCGAGAACGAACAACTTTAGTTGGCTTTGGCTCGTCTTGAAAGACCCATGGTTTAAGACATTTATTTTCTCAAAAGATTTACAAATCACTTACAGAGAAAATACTAAGCTTATAGTACTACAAACATAAAATTAAGCGGACGGCGTAGTTAGCGGATTGACGTACACAAACAATATAAATAAAAGCAGGGTAGTTACAAACGGAGAAATGGGAGCCTATACAAAATCTGTTTTGTTTGTGGCTTCGTAGTTAGATGGTAACTGTGTGAGTGCGGAATATAATAATTGTTTATTAAGGCCTATGAAATAGTGGCAACTTGAAAGAAATAGATTAAAGTAATATAATGTATGTAATTGAGTAGAAAGATTTTTAAGTGCAACTTGTATTATTATAGTATTGGGTATCTATTGGTATCAGATTATTGACTATTATGGTTTCTTTATGTATATTCGATTACAATTTGTAATTGAACTATTAGTATATTATGCGTTTCTTTTTTCTAATTATAATTTGTTATGTAAGTAAAGTTACCCTAAGTAATACATACATATACACACACACATATATTATTTAGGGTCCTAGCAATGAAAAATTATTTAAAATATGGTATTTTAACAACCAGATTGTAGATTGTTGTTTGGAATCAGGATCGTAGGCATAAATCCTAGATTCATCACCACTAATGATGTCGTATACGTGATTTGACTCTCCTCGGTTGAACCTTTGCAGAGTTTTCTTACGCCATCTGACGCGGGCCGCCTTGTGATCGTCGGAAAGCAGATGCGGTATCCAACGGCAAACTACCTTTCTCAAACCTTGGTGGCTTCATGCAAAATCTTCTGAATGGTTGTCTCTGAGATGCCTAATAGAGCCTATATCTCTCGGTACGTCACATGACGATCTTCGAGAATTAGTTGTCTCACAGCAATGATTTTATCTTCAGTGAATGCGGATTTTGGGCGCCCTTCGCGAGATTTGTCACTAACACTAGTATGTTCAAGCTGGAATTCTAAATACCAGCGTTCGACAGTCCGCAGACATGGGGCTTCATCACTGAACACAGATGTTAGCTCTTCAAAATACTGAAGCCGTGTCAGGCCTCTTCTAAAGTTGTAGAAAATTATTGCACGAACATTTTCCTTAGAAAGATTCATTTTCGTACGTAACCTGACAGATTCCAATCGACGCTGTGACTAAACAATAGCATTAATCCTAATACTTTCAACTGTTTTGAGATTCAAAATTTAAACACATTCGAATATAGAACAGTCCAAAATTCAAAATTGCCGGCAAATATGGAAACGGCAGAACTTAAAAGGCATGCCTCGTAGAGGTGAGTCGTATTTATTAGAACAGATCCAAAGAACAGGTATTTTACGAGAATAGGCGGCACCTAATCCAATTCTGACAATACCTAATCCACCTAATATTTATATTCAATAAAAACTATAAACCAATGTTTAGCCGTTTAGCGCGCTCACTCACACCTGTTCCCGCGTTCACGTCAGGATAGCAAAGCGATAAATATATGAGTGAGTGAGAGATCACTCACTCATATATTTATCGCTTTGCTATCCTGACGTGACTTGGAAGGAGCGAGGCAGACGCGTATTGATAGAAAATAAATGTAAATATAATGAATTGAAATCTTTTAAATACGCCACCTTGCGAACGCTAAACTTTTGCGGAATATTTAATATCGCAAGACTCAAAACTTCATACATTCGTAAGTTAACAGTCCTAAGCCTGTTCAAAGTATGAAGGGAAGATACCAATTCATCACTAATATATCATTAAATGATAAAATATAAAACAAGTATTAGTTTATTCAATCAATTTCGTGCAGAAATATATAATCTAAAAAAAAAAATTGATTCCACTTTGAAAGTTCCATTTTCTTAAAAGTGTTATTATGACTGTACCCGTTCTTAACTAACAAAACAATTTAACATTCAATTAATTCAAATATCGATAATTCGATATCAGGATTTGATATAGAATAGGCGGATTGAGATCACTAAGGAACGGTATGTGTATGAGATCATTGAGATTAGGTGTAATAGGTATTTGGATTAGGTATTTATGCAGACTAGGAACAGGTGTATTTAGTACCTGATTTACCTAATACGACCCATCTCTAATGCCTCGTATCCTCCCAAATTTTCTTTAACACATTCCACCTCTCAGTATCTTCACTAAAATGTGTTAACGGGCCAGTCGTTAGGTATGTCGTTGAAAAAATTAAGCGTCAGCCTATATTCTCCATGAACTATATTGTATACCCCCAAATTACAGCTGAAGATGTTAGTTTCCAATGTAATAGGAGGTAAACGTAATGTAATTATACACAAAACAAATTTTTTACTGCTACTGAGAGAGTGTGACAAAAAAAATTACACTGTCAACCATCGATCAAATACAGGTAGATAGGTAAGTGCAGTGAATGAAACATTAAGAAATTTTTTAACATTAAAAATTTTTTCTTTGTGTTACTATACTGTTCAAAGGTATATTTTAGTATTAGGAATACGTTTAAGATTAACAATATTGTTCTTTTTATGACTGATTATGTGCATTTTTTTAGTTATTAATCATTAAATCCGAAATGGCCCCAAAAACCACAGTAAATGAACGAAATTTACCAGTAAATGAGAATTATTATGAATATTTTTAATTAGTTAAAAACTGTACTTATCTAATATGCCTTTAAAAATCAACTACCCAACAACGTTATAAACCTCCAAAATTATAAAACGGAAACAAAAGTTATTTTCGAAGTAATAAAAGTTGTAATAGGTGATAGTATCTTAGCTAAAATAATGGCTCTAAATCAGTAATAATCATTGAAAATTAGTGTTTGTACCTTTCCCGAGCTTAAAGGTTAAGGAAACTGAATCATTATTAACATCCATACGCCTAGTCTAAATCAAAAAATACTATTTTAATACCTAATAACTGGTAGGTAACATCAGATGCAGTTAACAGGATTAAAATCAGATTCATGTTCCTAATGTTACTAATACATAGAATCCTTTTAATAATTTTAATATTAGGAATTTTTATCAATAACCTTAAAGGCCGTCACCAGGATCAGAGCCCGAAACCCATCCAATTTAAGCAAGGCATATGACAGGGAGATCTAAAATTTCCTGTAAATGTTTTACGCTGTAGTGGTTGGGACACGGCAATAATATTAGCAACGAGTACATCCCTCAGCTCTAGTTAGCCAATGCTATTGTGGCTATGACTGAGACTCTGGAAGTCTTCGACACTGCCAGATGACGTACATAAGTAGAGTTTCTCAACTACTTCGTCTAGAAAGGATGACAAGAATCCACAGATATAAAGATCATATCAAACATCCATTTTATATGCACTCGTGTGGAGATTGTAGACTCTACACTCAAAGTTTTTGACGATTGTGTATATCTAAGCCAAATAGTCCAATTGGGTACCCACAACCTTGAAAAAGAAGTCTAACTAATTTACGCTATATCTCTTTATCCTAACTACCGCAGTTTTTAATCAAGAGCACTGAAATGTGGTCGCTTACGATGGGTATCATAAGAAGGCTTAAGATCCCTCAGAAGCCAATGTAAAAGTTACGGTTGAAGTTCCTTGTGGGATCAAATTGGAATTGAAGAAATCCATAGGAAATCAAATTCATCGACATAACTTTCAAAATTGCCAAACTTAAGTAGCAATAAGCGGTGTGTTTCGTTCGTAATACCGCTATCAGTATCGTAATAACAGCTATCAGTTAGCTGTTGTGGCAGAAAGGTTCTCGAATGACGACCACATAGCAGAGGGCGTGGAGTGGACAGGCCTCGATGGACCAATGACCCAATAAAGGTAGCGAGGTAAAGCCGGAGAACAAAATCGGAACCTTATAGTGATTACCCATTATTAGTGATTAATGAACATCTTTTGGGTGGTATGCAGGTTCAGGCCTCGCATCGATGACAAGTTTATTTTTTTTTTATAGAAAAAACGTAGCCTCACACTAGGATTAATTCCTGTGACGTGGGTGCGTTTACAAACATGAAAATTTACATACACAAATACCCAGACCGGAACAAATAATTGTGGATCACACAAAGATTTGTCCCGTGCGGGAATAGAACCCGCGACTATTAGACACAGTGGGCGGAGCGGGTTAAGCTCTTAACGACTATCCTAAATCATCGTTCGGATGGAAAGCCCATTTGTCAGAGAACTTTATTAGATATTTCATTATTTAGGGTAGATATAAGAGTATTATAAAGGGCTCTGTCTGTCTTTTTGATAGTCAATTCTCCATCAACAATAGCCTCAAGTGCTGTTTGTAGTGTTTGGTGGGTATATACATCATCATACCTTTGACATTGTTACTTGTTTGAATTTATGGCATGTAATAATAATAATAATAATAATAAAAATTTTTATTGCAGACACAGAGATCCATAGTTTTACAAATATTCATTTAGTATAAAAAATAAAATAATATGTAAATAAAAAAAAAAACTAAAAGTAAGGAAATTGGGAGAAATCATAAAAGCAGTAGCATTAAAAAAGAAATGTAACATTAGTGCTTAAACTAAAATAACACATTTTGTTCAAAAATGGTGTGTTTACATATAGTATGATCACATTGAATTTTGAAACAAAATTCTTACACAGCAGTGCATTTTGCATGGCCCAAAAATTTTTAATAAAATTTTGTCTACGATCCGCATAATAAATAAAAAACAAAGCTTCAAAGAGGCTCTTCGTCGCTTCTTGATTGATAAATGTTATTTCACAAGTCAATAATATATAGAATAAAACAATAACACTCCGATTTGTTCGACATAATAAGAATTTTTGACATATATATAATGACATAATACATACCTAGATTTTTATAAGTATTTTAGCGATATGAGTGACTTTGTATGCCTATATGGCGGGACATAGAGATCTGTAACCCTATTATTAATTACCACCCATTTGTACCTATTGTATAACAAATAAAGACATTGAATTGAATTTATACTCAGACTCGTGAAGGATCTTAATAAAAATGCCTAATTCATTAACTGGATTTAATGAACCAGTAAATGATCATACTCGTCCCTATACTAGTCAAAAGATTCTAAATCGATTTTTAAAGCTTCTCCTAAAATATAAATCTCGTAACACAAGAGTTAATTACATTAATGCGCTAAATCGTCCGTCGTTCGTCAAATGTTTATTCATGTGATCAACAAAGCTTATCTTGAATTTAAACTTAAGGAGGTAGGTATACAATTTTAGTTAATAATATAAGCTTATATTCTCTGCTGGGCAAAGATCTTCTCTCAAGTCGAGGTGAGAGAGATTAGGTCATACTGTACCACTCAGATCCAGTACGGATTGGTGAAGTAGAGATACAATTTCAATTAGAATAAATCGAACTGTTTGGCACTTTGTCATCATTAGCCAAAAGACATCCAGTATAAAACATATTCTTCCCCAAGGATCGCCATTAATACCGGCTTTATGCTGAAGTACGCGTCCAGCTGTTTGATGCACTCCATATCATTACACCAGATCCCTTACCCCTCCCTTAGGCAGAGAGTTAAGAGTTTCAATATGTTCTTTCCTTTCAGACCTCTCTGGCTTCCGCCATCAGCTTCATCTTATACACGCTCGCCGGTTACGGAGAGTATTGACTAGCCCTTCCGATAAGACATGGTATTTTTGGAAGTCTATCATCTAGGTCTTTCCCGGTAGCTACATTCTTCAACTTTCGCATGTACATAATGCATATAAGTGAGCGTTATATAAGCATGCATGGATATGTGTGCAACATTATTCAAAACGCTAAAGTGACGAGCACCAGTGTAATGTGCAGTCGCTTGCAGTCCTCAATGCCTGTTCATATTCGCTTCCGTGGACACTTAAACAGAGCTTTCTCAATTTCGCGTTTCCATTGTATGGGAACGAGTTTACGATGAAAGTCGATTCTTTTCAACATTTTCATGTACATAATTTTTGAAACGATAATTCAACTCACTCAATAATAGATATATTTTGCTCACACAACTAAAATAAGTCTTTGTGTCGACATGAAAAGAATGAAGTGAAAGAAAATGGAGCCGAAACGAAAGACAGTAATCGTTTGGGACCAAAATATAACGGCCAGGATGATGCTATGACGCGCCTTCCAATGCCCTCACTTCCGGTCTATTGCAAACAAATACAGCACCCTCTGACCCCGATCTCACCAGTGGTATTGAAGAATCACTTGTCCGCTGGTCAGTGCAGACACCTGCCCTTACCCACAACGACTGCCCAAGCTGTGGCCTTTCCTTTTTAAGGGACCTTTGAGCTAGTTGCTCCCTTTGCCTTTTTAACTGGAACTTAGTTATTGTGCTATCACCCCCTAATCCGGTGAAGCTATAAAAGCCCCTTGGCCATTAACATATTCATTCTCACATAAAAAAATCAGGAACACAGCGCCTTCCTCGTAATTATTGTCACTCGTGTATTTTTGCTAATGAGTATTATCAGGCGCGCAGCTGTATCATGTAAATTTTAAATCTAGCAAGTTGTTACTTTGACTGTGCATATCGTATTTTTTCATAATGGTTTTATTTGATTCATTGGGTACTAAAATGTGCAACTAATTTCACATTTACTCGGTAATCGCATTACTTACGCTTAGCTTCTTGTTCTTCTTCAAATGCCTCTCCATTACTGGAGGTTGGCCGTCAGCTCTACGTATGTGCTTCTTTCTTGAGCCATATGGAACAACTGCTCAACGCTGGCAATTCCGGTCCACTCCCTAATGTTACGCAGCCATGATTTTTCCGTCGTCCAACGCGTCTTTTGCCCTCAATTTTGCCCATCATAATCAACTGAAGCAGGTGATATCTATCGTGGCGCAGCACGTGTCCGAGATATCCAATTTTTCGCTTTTTGATGGTTTGCATCAATATTTGGGTCATACCAATACGCTGGAGCACTCTATCATTGCTGACCTTCCGTGTCCAGCTTATACGGAGCATGCGTCGGTAGCACCACATTTCAAATGCTCCAAGGCGCTTCTTGGTATCCTCCTTCGCACACCATTACAATAAAATCGTTTTGCAATGGACACACTTGTTCGTCACCCACATAGGAAGTAGGCAACATCGAGTACTCTCCATATCGCCGCATTGTCCTCTACAAGAAAAACAATGCAGTCAGCCTGTTCAGTCATCAACCAAGCCTCTTTTCAACCATTCTCACCAAACATCAACCTTATTACAACGAGATAAAGATATAATTTACTTTACGGAAAATGGAGCCTTTGTATGTCAAAAGTCCTTATCGGTTCTGTATAGGACTCTTGAAGTTGTTCACTGGTTATGAATGCCTGGTACTTTCATTTTGCGTGGGAAGGTTAGTGTTGTGTAAACTATATTTTTTTCTTTGTTTAAGTTGAATAATACTGAGAATTTAATTTTGCTTTCTCATTTCAAAATTGACATACTTACCTACATATTAACACAATATTAGGGTGAAAGAGCCAGTAACGAACGACGATGATTGGCAAAATGATTCCATAGGTAGGTATAACAGACAAAATTGTATACGTTTGCAATTGTTGGAAGTTTAATCAGCTTAATAGCCGCCCTCTGCGAAGCAAAAACTTTCTTTCACAAATCGAAGTGAGAGCGCAGGAATCGATACTTTTAATGGGAGAGATAATGGGTTAAACTCTACCAAGCGTATTTCGGCGTATTTTGGCTTCTACTCTATAGGAATGACATTCCGAAGTAGGGGTAAAGTCTTGTTTTAACCGACTTCAAAACGGAGGAGGTTCTATATTCGGTTGTAAGTATGCTTTTTTTTTCTTTTTTTTTATGTATGCTTACCGATATTTCCGTCAGTTGTGGGCTGATTTTGATGTTTCTTTTTGCATTGGGTTCAGTGTAGCTTCAAGGTAGCCATTTATGTCCTTGTCTCAATTTACACATTCCTATTGTTTGTCGTTAAGGAGTTCTCTGGTGTATCTTCTAAGTCCAAGGTTCAATGCCAATGAAATTAATGAGAAAAAAAATGGAACCACCTTGGAGCTATACTGAACCCAATGCAAAAAGAATCATCAAAATCGGTCCACAATTGACGGAAATATAGCTGAACATGCATAAAAAAAGCATACATACAACCGAACATAGAACCTCCTCCTCTTTGAAGTCGGTTAAAAAAAAATAATCATATAAAAATAAACAAGACGTCCATTCACAACCATTTCACTTCACTTTCACCTGCCTTACAAAAGGTTATCCTCAGGAAACGTGTCCTTAACGAAGGAGGATATAAAAAGAACCCATTCAATTCAGGAACATCCACCGTTATCTTTGTGAGTTTGTTTGTTCGAGGCGCCCCTCCTAGCGTCTGCTTTCAGCTGCAGATGGACAGAACACGGTATGGAGTCGACAATGTTTATACATATAACTTCTAATTTTGACGGATTCCGGTTTTAAAGAATCCTCATAGAGCTCTGTAAGGATTGTCACAATTGCATCTTCGGTCTAGTGGCGCACAGGTTCGATTCCAAGGTCGGACGTGATATTTTACTAAAAAAAAATTATGTAACAATCCACGGAGTGTGGAATTGTGCCCGATATAATGGCAATGTATTCGCCAACCATTATATGGGCCTTACCACCGTTGAAAAATTTTTTTTTCTTGTATTCTTTAAAAAATCGTTGCCCCACACTAGGATTAATGCCTGTGTCGTGGGTGCGTTTACAAACATGAAAATTCACATACACAAATACCCAGACCGGAACAAATACTTGTCGATCGCACAAACATTTGTCCAGTGCGGGAATCGAACCCGCGACTATTAGACACAGTGGGCGGAGCAGCTTAAGCTCTTAACCACTGCGCTAAATTGTCCGTCATAATATGTCATAAATGGGAGTGTACATAGCACACCTCTTAGATCCCCTATTAATTTATTCTGTTTTTTAGCGTTTCGACGGCAAACATGTGCATGAAGCAGCCCAGAATGCGGCCACATTGACTGCATTGTCGGAGGCAGCTATCAAGTCCTGCTGCGTACAGGTGTTAGCGGATGTGGAGGAAGGTGGACATCGCTTGGGTTACGCCGCACAAACCCCCCAAATTCGTACCGTCTTTGAATCCCTACCCGAACATGTTTTTCTTGCTCCGGCTGACCTAGGTCCGAAGTCTATTTAAAGATTTCCAGACCGGCCATGGTAATTTATGTTCAAGTGGGAGATTCTCAGCAGGTGACACAAAGGGTGGGGGTAATTCGCCGTTCTTATTCTAGTTGTGTGTGTGTGTGTGTGTGTGTGTGTGAATGACCTACGCTGTTGGCCTCGAGGCCTCTACAGCTTCACCGGATTTTAAAGGCGAGCGTGCAACCACTACGCTCCAGCCAGCCAGAAGGGCAAGAGGCGACATACTCGAGGGCGCCTCGAAGAGGCGCCCTCGGTTGGGACAGTCGCTGTAGGGGGACGGGTGCACTATTAAGCGCACCGGTCAACCGCCGGCAATGGGAGGGGATCTACTACTACGTCTACGTCTACTTCGTCGTCGCTCGTATTCTGAGCGGAAAGAAGGGATGACAAAGCATCGGGGGGGTCGGTGAGAACATGTCTCGGCCGGCGGTAGCGGCAGGGGTCGTGAGGGAGGTCGTAGTCGGCGGTGGCTACGATTAACGGATTCGCATGGGAAGATGCGTTCGCGAAGTGACGTGTTGACGCCTTTTTAATAAAGGCGCGAATAGGTTCGAGACCTAGATCGGAGTGGTCTTATTCTAGTTGCCTCACACTTTATATTCTTTTAAAAAAAATGTTTCTTGTACTGGCGCAGAAATTGAAACATAACCATCTGTATTTTTTTTTTTTGAAAACGTAGCCTCTCACCAGGTTTTATTCCTGTATCGTATGTGTGTTTACAAACATGAAAATTCACATACACAAATACCCAGACCGGAACAAATAATTATGGATCACACAAAGATTTGTCCCGTGCGGGAATCGAACCCGTGACTATTAGACACAGTGGGCGGAGCGGCTTAAGCTCTTAACCATTGCGCTAGATCGGCGCAAATTATGTCTGTATCATACAAAGATTTTGTA
Organism: Phalera bucephala; assembly: GCA_905147815.2. Classification (NCBI taxonomy): domain Eukaryota; kingdom Metazoa; phylum Arthropoda; class Insecta; order Lepidoptera; family Notodontidae; genus Phalera; species Phalera bucephala. The sequence goes on along the minus strand of LR990625.1, from coordinate 23,439,497 downwards.
CCATATTATTATGATCTATTACGTTAAGCGCCTTAAACCGTTAAATCAAGAGGTCGTCATTTCAATTAAATAATAGATACTCTACAGTTTTCTTATTCCAACTATCGCGTGCAAAGCAGGATAATTTCGTTAGCGCTTCACAAAAGGACCCCACGGGTAAAGAAAGCCGGTAAACAGGACGAACAAACAAACAGCGTACGCAGGACACGTGCCTTCCCCGTAACGCACGAGAGCGTTATGATAATAGAGCAGGCGTTTATACAACGCTCGTTAGAAGAGTATTGTTTATGGTTGTAACTTTTTTGTAGTAGGTATTTGTTTTTGAAAAGTACAGAATTACGTTCATGATAGAGTTGGGCAAAATGTTACACTGATTTTTTTTTAAATAAAAAAATCTAGTCCCACTGTGGTCACTATTATTCCTGTGTCGTGGATAGGTTTCATCATCATCATCATCATCATCTCAGCCTATACTTGTCCACTGCTGAACATAGGCCTCCCCAATCGCTTTCCAGCGTAACCGGTCCGATGCTACCTGCATCCAACGACTTCCTGCGACTTTCACAAGATCGTCGGTCCATCTGGCAGGTGGTCGTCCCACGCTGCGCTTGCCAATACGTGGTCTCCACTCTAGAATCTTTCTGCCCCAACGCCCGTCCGATCTTCGCGCTATGTGGCCCGCCCATTGCCACTTCAGCTTGCTAATCTTAAGGGCTATGTCGGTGACCTATATGATAGGTTTACCAATATAAAATTTAGATACACAAATACCCAGACCGAAACAAATATTAGTGGATCACACAAAGATTTGACCCGTGCAAGGTTCGAACCCTCGAGACCTCGATCCAGTGGGCGGAGTGACTTAAGCTCTTGCCCAGTGGGTCAAGCCCTCCGTAGTGAAAATGATTAATTGCAAAGTATGGTATATGATTAAAAAATAGAGTTAGATATATTATTTATGATTATTATTTGTACATTTCTCTCTTACGTACCTCTGGTGTTCCAGATTATACGCTGGCTTAGTATTCCCGAAGGGTATACAATCTGCGTTATATTTGGTCCTAGCCTAAGACCTGCCTGTTAAAATTTTACTTTTTAGACTTTCAATGATTCCGAGTAGTTATTTTAAACCATTCCATCGATAATTAAACTAATCATGGAGATTTAAAATCGAATGGATATAAAATATGTCGATTTTTAATTTCCAATATTTTCTTCTAATCCCGTAACCACTATTTTATGATTATCCATATCATTAAACTTCAAAATACGATTTCGTTCTGATTTAGCGGCCCCATACACAAAATGGTGTATTCCCTAATAGAATATAAATAAAACAAATAAATTAGATAAAACTCGTAAAATTCTGAAAACATGCCCATAATACAGTGATATACCACACTTTCATCTTAAGTGAGCTCGACTACAAAAATTAGCTAATAGATTTCAAATATTCCATTAAATACCATTAAAAAACGTAAAACCTGGTAAATGTTTAACCCATAAAAGTTGTAATGTTACAAAATTACATCTTCCAACAAACGTGGCGCTAGTGTTTACGTAAAACTGTCAAAGATGAAGAAGTTTTCATAGATTGTAGTTAGTTCCAATTTTCGTCACCAGCAGACATTAATTTGTATTTACTATTTATTGAGCTATAAATTTCACACTACTTTTTTTATTTAAACTATTCTATTTTAGCACCGTCTATGGTGCCATCGACATGGCATTTCGGCCATTTGAGTTTGTTTTAAACTGTCAACGCTTCGCGGTATTATTTGACAGGTGAGTGCGTTTCAGAAGATTTCAGTGAATATTTTAGGAATTTTTAAATTTATTGCCATAACACTGGTGATTAATACGACAAGGAAAGCTTTAATGGGTTTTTCTATAAGAGAATTTTAGTCTTTTCAAGTGGAAGAATACTTTTATATAAATAGCGATAGACAGACAAAAAATAATGTACAGCTTACGCTTATTACGCTTGTGTGTGTGTGTGTGTGTGTGTGTGTTCTTTGTTTTAAAAAAATAAAGAAAACAAAAGCGTTATATACATAACGCATAATTAATTATTTTTGTGTTCTGTGCATCCGTTCGCGGCTATATTGCGGCTAAAAAGATTGACGTGAGCTATAGAAGAATGCAAGTACGCCGTCTATTACGTATTCATAGAATATAAATAAATGCAAAACATACAATGCAGCCGGAAGAACACCTATTATATAAATGAAAGATAGTATCGGTGTAAAGATGACAAAGGGCATGCTCCGTTGGTTCGGGCATATAGAAATAATGCCGGAAGAAAGAATGACAAAACTGATACCCAATCCGAAAGTAGAAGGATGTAGGTCCCGGGTAAGACCTAGACTATCTTACCATGACTAAATAGTCTCATTTGAAGGGTAAGTCAAGAGTCTCCGTAACCGGCGAGCGTGTAGGAGACGAACTATGAGAGTGGAGCCAGAGAGGTCTGTAAGGAAAGAATTTGTTGGAACTCTGTACTCTATGCCTACCCCGCAAGGGATCTGGCGTGATGATATAGTTAGATAGATAGAAATTTTAACGCTTCGTGTGAGATCGTGTGATTTTGAATGCACTTAGTAGGTGCCACGTACAACTCAGGTATATACTACCAAGGTTGGGGCTACGTTTTTTTTTAACATAAAATCTAAACTTCTTTCTTACTAATTTATATTGTTTTTTGTGACGATGCACGGTGCAATCATATTAAAACTATACACACTGCGTCGAAGAATCCTAATAGTGTGAATTCCGGATATCCTCATTTTCACGTGCTTACGTGAAAGCAGCAATTGATGGCCTTACACTTATTGTCACTAATATGTATAATGTTGTTTTGGGAAAATTTCACACATTTTCATGTTATGGCCTGCTTCGTTTCGAATCTATGATATAAGATGACAATATTTTGGTCTAAAAGCCTACACCTACCTTCATGGACTGTACCGTCTGCCTTTGTTAAGATCAGCCCTGTATGTAAGTACAATTATACTACTAGTATTAGCCCTGTTAAGAAACTGTCCCACTGTTGGGTACGGGCCTCATCTCAATCTGAGAGGGTTTAGGCCATAGTCCACCACGCTAGCCCTGTGCGGGTTCGCAACGTCACACCTTCGAGAATCTCTTAGGTATGCAGGTTTCCTTACGATGTTTTCCTTCACCGGTAAAGCAAGTGATAATTAATTTTTAATACGCATATGCATTCGAAAAGACTGAGGCGCGTGCCTAAGTCCGAATCCGAGACCTCTGACTTTGCAGTCCAACGGTCTAACCCCTAGGCTAGCACTGCTTTATGTAAGTAAAAAATAATAAAGGACGAATAAACTTAAATGTGTATAAACATCTTCCTGTTATGCTGTTGGCCGCTGGGAAGTTCCTTCGCCTGAGGCCAATCCTAGGTTAAAAAAATGCATTGTTATTAGACCAGAACGAACATGTCAAATTACAAGTTTCTGTTTACATTTGCAAATAAAACAGATGTTGTAAGTTCAACGGCCCGGTTCCGTACTGACGAAACTCTGCTTAAATAATCAACGAATTAATTGCGTTAATTAAGATCGTAACATTTACATTTGTGTGTTTTTGTTTATGTCAATAAAATGTTTTCGTGGCAGTTTTATGTGAGGTTTTGTAATGTCTAATCTTGAGAACGGGACATCCACGGGGCATTTCACAAGCTTTTATTTTACTTCCCATGTTCGTATGTCTGTCTTTTTGGTTGAAATACTGCGATCCATTTTAAAGGTACTTGCGGGCATCCGATTAAACTAAAATACGGCATACTTACATATGTAACTTCGGTGACAATGCAACAATATGACACCTTGGAGCTGGTCTGATGTTGGGGCCGCAATGTAACTATATACACTGCTCAAATTAACAAGATATCTATAGATAACTTGTTTTTAGAAGATTTAATTACCTGTTTATCTTTTGTTAATTTAGTAAAATTTTCTACCTAACTTAAGAATTTGGAGAGAAATAAGATTTTGGAGGGTTCGTTATCAGGCAGAAGCGTCTGTAGAAGAGAATTTTAAAACACATTTCATCATTAACTTTTAAAATCGCTCATCCAGCTTTTCATTTTATGTGATAACCAAAAAAGCGACCTCTGAAAAGACTGTCACGATCTGGTGGCGCGTAGTCTGGGTAGGGATCATCAGGCCTTCGGTTTGAATTACCGCGCCACCTGTGCTGGCACAGTCTTGTCGCACCACCTTTTTGTACGTGGGTAAATCCTCACGGACTCCTACCAGCCTTTGAGGAAGCTGTCGGTCTTTTACTGACTAAGCCCCACCACGGAGGGGCTCCGGGATCCCCGCTAGGAACGTACCGGTGCCCTTCTATGTCGTGCTCCGAAGAGCCCAACTTCGTGCTAACCCTACAGTATGGGCTATCAATCAAGATAAAGTCGAATCTTAGTGGGTCTCGCGGTTCGATTGATTAGTACAGTTAAACCGCTCGGGTCAGACCACGGTCCAACAAACAAATGATTGATTAATTTAGGACATCTAATTAACCTCGGGCAGTTATGTGATTAATTTAATACAAACAAAATGATAGATAGTTACGTTTATATTATTGAAGTCTCTGCCTTTCTTCCTTGATTTAAACAACAAATAGACAAGAAAAGGATGTGTGCCTTCGGCAAGTGTCACTGAGTTGAGTGCTATGGTAAGAGATGTCAAAATTGATATATAAGCTATATTCTTTACAAAACTTTGCTGAGGATGTATGTTCACTATGTCGACCAGGTTACCATTTATTTCTACAACTTAAAAAAAAACAAAATCGACATGTAAACATTTACAAAAAATCGCTGTCAATTGGCAGTGCGTTATGGCAGATTTACACGTTAGGTAATTACGTACACATTTAATTAAGTACACACCATTGCAACTTATTACTAAATTCAATATTTACACGAATTTATTCTCTTAAAATTAAGTTAAAATTATAATTACATAACTACTTCGCCGCACTGAACGCTCTCCTTAACGGTAGTTCAGATTGTGTTCTGGTTTGCGGATGCATGGAGTGATATTTTGTCGGTCTGTTTGACGTATTGTGAGGAACTGGAATGAATGAGCTTGTATATTGCACTTTCATACTCTTAATGAATCCCATTTTTTATTTATCTATATCTATATCATCACGCAAGATCCCTTACGGGGTAGGCAGAGAGTACAGAGTTTCAACAGGCTCTTTCCTTACATACCTCTCTGGCTTCCTCTACTCTCATAGTTCGTCTCATACACGCTCGCCGGTTACAGAGACTCCTGACTTGTCCTTCAGATAAGACCCGGACTATTTTTTCATGGTAAAATAGTCTAGGTCTTCCCCGGTACCTACATCCTTCCACTTTCGCATTGTTTATCAGTTTTGTCATCTATATATCTCTTTTTTATATTTTCCTTTATACTAAAGTGTGTGTGTGTGTTTGTTTTTATATTTATTTATTTACATAATAAAACGGCGGTGTACCTGCCATATTAGTATGTAAATAAATAAATTATAAGCCGAAAGAAATCCACTGCAAAGGCCTCTCCTAAAGACTACCTATTTATTTATTTAGGTCAATAAACAGATACAATATGCAAAATATAAGATCAAATAAATAAAGAAATAATTGAAAACATTAATTTTAATTGAGTATGAGTTCGCTTTGGGCAGAAACCTTAACAATGTTGTAGCCCACAGCATTATCCACGTATTAAACTATGATGATGATGATTGATCCGACCGATTTCGGCCATGGCGACCACTTTAAAGACCCCTAGTCAGAGTAATGCCGCTGATGCGCTCGAAGATGGCTTATGTAGCCTATCTTCGCGGCGAAACTCCGTGCACATTGAGGGCACGTAAGTACGCCGTTCTCATAGTTGTATGATATGGCAGCAGGTGGGCGGGCCTTTAACTGATTGCGTTTGGCGTCAAGGTCAGCTTTACGCTGAGCCTCGAACTCGTGTACTTGGCTGTTCACCATCCTGCGCCATTCTGGCCGCTGTGCTGCCAAACGTTCCCAACGAGAGGGCTCTATGTTGCATCTCTTCATGTGTCGCTTTTGGACATCCTTGTACCGGAGGAGGGGACCGCCATGATTCCGCTTGCCCTTCTCCAGTTCAGAGTAGAAGATGCGCTTCGCCACTCTTTCCTCCGCCATACGAGATACGTGACCGCACCACCGAAGCTGTCGACGCATTAAATAGGCCTCAATGCCACCAACATTGGCTCGTCGCAGAACTTCGGTATTTCGCACTCTATCGGACCATCTGATCCTCATGATGGTACGGAGGCATTTAAGGTGGAAGCGATCCAGAGTGCGAATGTGGCGGCGGTATACACACCACGTCTCAGAGGAGTATAGGAGGTTTGGCAGCACGATTGCCATATACACCGATATCTTAGTGGGCAACTTAAGGTTATGCGAGCAGAAGACCTTGGTACATAGCTTGCCGAATGCCGCAGCTGCGGTACCCACCCTGCTATTGATCTCAGCATCAAGGTCACACTTGGATGTTACAGTGTTCCCCAGATAGCGAAATCTATCCACCTGCTTTAGCACATCCTCACCAAGTTTTATGGTCAGTGTCTCGTGACCGTGCATGTCCAGGGACTCCGTCTTATTGACACTGATCTTTAAGCCAAACTTACGGCAGGCTTGGTGGAATGCGGACATCAGCTGTTGCAGGCCGTCTAGGGATTCTGATAGGAAGCACAAGTCATCAGCATACATGATCTCAGTGATCAGTGCGTAAGAGACTTTAGTGCGAGCCTTAAGTCTAGCCAAGTTGAAAAGGCTGCCGTCTGTGCGGAAACGGATGCGGACTCCCTGAGAAACAGTGTGTAAGACCTCTCTAACTACCACCGCAAAGTATAAGGCGAACAGAGTAGGCGCTAAGACACATCCTTGCTTCACCCCACAGGTAACGGGGAAGAAGTCTGTCTGTTCACCGTCTACGGCAACGCAGCATTGCATGTCGTCATGCAGGAGTCTAAGAAGTCTCACAAACTTTTCCGTGCACCCGAGCTTACCTAGCACCAACCATAGAGCTTCCCGAGGCACGCTATCGAAAGCCTTCTCCAGGTCAACAAAGCAAAGGTACAGCTGACAGCCCTGTTCCCTGCTCTTTTCTTGCAGTTGACGCACAGAGAATATAGCTTCGCATGTGCCTCGGTCCGGTCGGAAGCCAAACTGGGTTTCAGGCAGAATCTTTTCAGACAAGTTCTTTAGGCGGTTTAAGAGAACTCTAGCAAAGACCTTTCCGGGGGCTGAAAGGAGCGAAATACCGCGGTAGGAGTTGCAGTCAGATCGGTCACCCTTGTGCTTGTAAAGAGCACTTATGCGCGATACTTTAAAGGTATCCGGAACGCGCTCCTCCTCCCACATGCGAACAAATAGTTCCCACACTAACGTGTGCAACTCCTCTCCGCCGTATCTTATCAGCTCTCCCGGTATAAGGTCAATGCCAGCCGCCCGTTTGTTTTGTTGCTGTCTGATGGCAGTAACAACCTCGTCACGCAATAGAGTCTCGTCCAGCTCAAAGGCGATAGGGAGCTGAGGCATTAAACCGATACTTTGCAGATCAGCTGATCGATCCACATTTAGCAGAATGTTGAAGTGCTCCGCCCAGCGGTTTAGTATATCCTCCTTGCTTGTCAACATGTGACTACCGTCTAGAGACCTTAAAGGCACCCGAGCTTGGTAGGATGAACCAATCAGCTTACGTACCTCACTGTAGAACTCACCCAGCTGGTTTGTGTCAATGAGCCATTGCATGTGACTAGCTTTGTCCTGCCATCACTTGTCTTTCATATGTCGAGACAGCTTGCGCAATTCGAGGTCACTAGCTTTAACAACCGCAACGCTTCCTCTCTGCCTTTTGTGCTGTCGCAGGAGATCTCGGTGTTTGTCGAATGCTGCCCGCAGGGTTTCATCATTTCCATCAAACCAGTCTTCGTTGCGACGGATTTTTTTACCCAGTACAGTTGAAGCGGTATCCATGATATGAGATGACATAGTTCCCCAGGCAGCATCAACATCACCTACCTCATTAGCTGGCATCAGCTTTTCAGACAGGGCTTCAGCGTATTTCTCCCTGACCGCGATATCTTCTAGCTTATCCAAGTTCAAAGAAGCAAGCTTTTTTATAAGAGATCTACGCGGGCGACGGAGGCGGATTCGTAGCTTAGTGACAATAAGTCGGTGGTCAGACCAGCAGTGCGCACCACGCATCACGCGGGTGACCTGTACTTGGCTGAAATCTTTTTGTCTCACGATAGCATAGTCAATCAAATGCCAATGCTTAGATCTTGGGTGCATCCATGTTGTCTTGTACTTGGCGGCAAGTCTAAACATAGTGTTCGTAATTGCCAGACCGTATTGAGCACAAAGACTGAGCAGCAACTGACCATTGCTGTTCATGTTGCCAACTCCATGTCTACCCAGAACTCCAGGCCAAGCCTCATAGTCCCGTCCAACCCTGGCATTGAAATCGCCCAGCAATAAAACCTGCTCCCTGGCGTTGAAGCTATCGAGGCAATGTGTCACTTCCTCATAGAACTTTTCCTTGATGTCATCAGACTTGTCTAACGTTGGAGCATAGACACTGATGACATTAAGGTAGTTGTCTTTGTCCAGGTGAAGGCGCAGTGTGGTTACGCGGTCTGAGATATGTACAGGGTACTCCTCTAAATGCTTTGCTAAGTGATTCTTGATGGCAAAACCTACCCCTGATCGTCGAGTTTCGGAGGCAGCGGTACCTTTCCAGAAGAAAGTGTAGCCGCCACCTGCTTCCACCAGCTCTCCTTCATCGGGGAGATGTGTTTCGCTGAGAGCAGCCACATCCACGCTATAGCGATGAAGTTCCCGAGCTACTATGGCGGTCTTACGTTCGGGGCAGGCGTTGACATCTCGATCAAGAAGCGTTCTCACGTTCCACGCGCCGAATGTCATAACAGGTGTTCTTTTTAAATTTCCTTTGCGGCGTCGACCACGATTTAAATGATGCGATGATAGCCGCGGTTACTACCATCTGCCATGTCGGGACGAGCATTTTTTAGGGCACCTTTTCTAGCCCCCTCCCCAGCTGAGCGGGGAAAGCAGTGCCTCCCTAAACAGGGCTGCTTTGACATCCCAAGTGCTGCCGAGCCCGTGCTGTCGTCCCAAATGTGCAGCTCGGAAACGACCACGGCGTGTTCTCACGCCCCCGGGACCGCCTGCGTGCAGATATCAGACAAAGCCTAGTTTGCATCAGGCTAGACCTCTCTACTTCTACCCATCGCCACAGGACTTTTGCGTACTCGGAGTCCAGTAACGGAAGCGGTCAGATGCGCAGGAAATATTAAGGTGCACAAGTATACGCGCGAGACACAGGTGCACATACTCATCCTTATCCTTCTGGGCCCAGTGGAACGGAGACCGTTACGACCGGAGAAGGACTCAGACAGACGGAGCAGTATCACGGTGAGAAAGATACAAGGAGTCAGTATTTTCTCACACTCCCTTAATCGCCTTCTACGATACCCACGGGAAGATATGGGGTGGCGCTATTCTGCTCTGCCGGCACCACACGGCATTAAACTATACTGATATTATAAAGAGGAAAGATTTGTATTTTGTACGTTTGCAACGAATAATCTCAAAAACTACTGGACTGATTTCAAAAATGCTTTCACCATTAGAAAGCTAACTTATCCAGAAGTAACATAGGCTATATAACATAGACCCGGTATGTGGCGCTGTTGTCGACCGGGTATGAAGTCGCGGGAAACTGCTAATAGGAAATAATTTAATAATAATGAAAGTACGGTAGAACTGAGTAGATATTCAAAGTATTGAAGATAATAATGCATGAATAAAGATTAATGAAACATTATGTAAAATAACGAAAGTGTATATACAACATTAATAATTGTATTATATAGAAAAAGAAATTTATATGAAATGGCATGCTCCGTTGGTTCGGGCATATAGAAAGAATGCCAGAGGAAAGAATTACAAAACAGATATACAATGTGAAAGTGAACGGATGCAGGTATCGGGGAAGACCTAGACTATCTTACCACGACCAAATAAACCGAGTCTTATCTGATGGAAAAGTCAAGAGTCTCCGTAACCGGCGAGCGTGTATGAGACGAACTATGAGAGTCGAGGAAGCCAGAGAGGTATGTAAGGAAAGAACCTGTTGGAACTCTGTACTCTCTGCCTACCCCGCAAGGGATCTGGCGTGAGGTTATAGATAGATAGATAGATAGAATTAAATGACATACATTGCACCTCTGATTAGAATATTATATAAAGATTTCCTTAATACGTGTGTATCAGCTACCTATTAAATTTTAAGATCATCATCATCATTATATTAATACGTGAAGCAAAAATAAGTATGAGCCTGGAGTCTGGAATTGTGCCCGGTATATTTGGCAATAGGCTCGCCCCCTATTACATGGGACCTAACATCGTCGGCGAAACGAGGGTGTACTCAGTACACCTCTGCCACCCCGCTTGGGGAATATAGGCGTGACGGTGTGTGTGAAGCAAAAACTTTGTACTCCTTTTTACGAAAATTGCGCGGACGGAGGAGGATGAAATTTCCCACACTTATAGTTTATATAGAGTAGGAGTGCAGAATGCTAATATTTTTTTAAAATTATTAATAAAAAATACATTAAATCAATAAAGGAAACATTACACACACTACCATGTATTTGACACACACACACGCTGTCAAAGTCTGTGGTCAAATTGAGAATAGATTAATATTGTTTGTCTTTAATATTATGTGTCTATAGTCTTACTGAATGTCAAACATAACCAGCAAACGATGAAAGAGTTTTTACAAAAAACATCGTTTACAGAGATGTTTTGTATCATTAATTATATTATCGAAATATGTATGTCAAGTTCAATGGACAGCATTTTATTAATAGAATGGTTTGTCGATAAAAAAAAAAAATTTTTTTTTGGATTTTTTTATTTAGATTTCATATATAATTAGTTTAAAAAAAAATAGGCAAATTAACAGTGTAGCCTTGGCGAAATGTGTGATTATAGAAGTATAGTCTTTGACAATAGAACCTTAATAATGTTCAAACATATAATTTAAATTAATTATGGTCGAATTCCGACCAATGGGTGACCACTAGTTATAATAAATACTCTATTCCGTACCCTTACCAACTACCCAGAAACCCATTTCCATCAAGGTCTCAACGGTTAAGACCTTGAAATCCAACAGATTTCCAGGGCAGTGGCATCGAGGGGGCCAAAGTTCGTTTTATATTTTTTTGTAATTATTGCAAGTCACCCTACCGTGTAGCATTACTCAGCGAGTCATGGAAACGCACTAACGGGGTTTTCCTATTGTCTATATAGTACAACTGTGAAGGTTCTTACCCTCCTTCTTTACAAGAATGACATTCTTAAGTGATGGCAGACTTTTTTACCAATTCTTCTTGTTTTCGTATCACTGATTTATATATTTCCCGCCGACTGCTAATTTAGTGATATGGCTATTTAAAACTAATAAAATGGTTTACATTATTAAAAATATATTTATTCAAATTTGGAAAAAAAAATTCTATCTATCTATATTATCACGCCTGATCCCTTGCCGGGTAGGCAGAGAGTACAGAGTTCCAACAGGTTCTTTCCTTACAGACCTCTCTGACCTCCTCCACTCTCATAGTTTCGTCTCATACACGCTCGCCGGTTACGGAAACTCCTGACTTGTCCTTCAGATAAAACACGGTCTAGAAACATTATTTCATACAAAACAATAAAAACCTAAAAGTTGGCTCCTAAAAGGTTGAAAATTCATTGTATGAAATCATCGAATTACTTATTGAATATTGATTACGATTAAGTATATTTCGAAAAAAATACGCGCATGCGTTTATTTTGCAATTTATTTTATATAATATCTTTATAGATACAATTTACTATTTCACAAAAATCTGTTAAGTAGAACGTTTGCGTGAAAGAGTAAGAATCATACATCCTCACAAACTCTCGCGTTTATATTATAAGTAGGTCTACTAGGATTTGTGAAATGCGTTTTATGATGTTAAGTTTGTTGAATTATTTACGATTTCCGACTAGAGGTAGGGCCGAAGGGAATAACTGTGCCTACGACTAGCAATGGGTAGATGACATGATTGATGATAATAATACCATAAACAAAGTAACAAACACCTAAACTGTACAACGGAACATGACTTCCGAGTGCTCCTCCCAGTTTAGAGGAGGGTACGGCGCGAGATTTGACGCGTTCATCGGCTTAACTGTGATTTATAGAGCGCTGGCCCATCCCGCCATACACCGGCGGAGGATGCTTACGGAAAAACATATTATCTTCTATTTAACGCTTAGTACCCATCCTTAGTACCTACTGAGTTTATGGATAGTTTAAAATGCATTAGAATATTGTTTATACTATTATTATTTTACCTATCTGAGATTTACGGACTTTACCCGGACCTTTGAAAGGCTTGCAGGAGGACATGGGTCCAACACGTACATGCCCTTTGCGAAAAGTTAATGTTATGTAAGTCACTTGGTGAAAATGAAGATAGATGACCAGGTCACTGACCCCGGCAGGTGCAAGGACTATTGTAGGTTATGGAAAGAAAACAAGGGCTATATAAATGAGGTTTGATGGACAAAAACTGGGCTATTTCAAAGGGGACGGGTACCGGTTATTATTATTAATGAAGTTTTGTAGGCCTAAGATTTAACATTGTGCATTATGTTGTTTTTCTAAATAAATAATATTAATAATACTAGTCTGTTTTACTTCCCTACCATAGGTACTGTAAAGCTCTCGAACCGTCAGGAAACAAAACTTTAACATATGCCGCGAAAGAATTTGTGAAAGCATGTTTTATTTCGGGTTTAATATTCGCGTAAATTTAAGTCAATAAGTGCTGCTTCGGTTTCACTTGAATATGGATAACTTTTTCAGCTAGTATAACGATTATTCATCCCTTTCTATCTATCTGTGAAATCTCGCCAGATCCCTTGCGGGGTAGGTAGAGAGGACAGCGTTGCAACAGATTCATTCCTTACAGACCTCTCTGGCTTTCTCCACTTCTATAGTTCGCCTCATCCACGCTCGCCGGTTACAGACACTCTTGTTACATACAAACTATTTGGTCATGGTAAGACAGTCTAGGTCTTCCTCTGTACTGACATCCTTCCCTTTCTACCGTTTATTATTTATTTTTCTTTTCTTCTCTGTAAAGAAGGAGACCATGTAGCCGTTCACATGAACATTTTGTTTATTTGACTTAGATGGACAAGACCTACCTCACCTAGGTACCCAATGCTACTAACAAAATTCCGCAAAATCGAATCTTAACCGATCAATAGCCAGTATTTATCTGTTTTTGATGATCAACAGAGCCGATTCTTATTTGTTCTCTAGTACCTCACACCAATGTTGACAAAAGACTTTTATTTTAAAAGAGTCCCCATAGTTTCTTGCCAGAGGGCCACAGTAAGGTATTCCGATATTGTGGTAGAATCTGTGAAATATAATCCATTGAAGGACAATGGTCTCCCCAAAGATCGCCACACGACTGGTTGTCGAACTGGCCTCCTAAGGAACAACAGAGCAAAGTATGGGCAGGAATGTGGTCTGATTATGAAAAAAATATTGTCTACTGCGATCACCAACCCCGGCAGCCAGAGAGGTATGTAAGGAAAGAATCTGTTGGAACTCTGTATTCTCTGCCCACCCCGCAAGGGATCTGGCGTAATGATATATCTATATCACCACGCCGGGTTAGTGATCTTTTTATCTAGATAGATAACCAACCCGTCTGCCCAGCGTGGCGATTATGGCAGCATCCCCTCAAAAGATCGACATTAAATATTATGGTTAACATAAATAGAAACGATTCCAGATTCACTTAAACAAATCCTACTGCATCAAGGTTTAAATACCTTATCAATACGGAACATAAGTTTACGTCAATCAATCAAACAGCATTCATAAGTAATCAGTTTATAATTAATTAAGTACCAGATTTCAAACATTGCTTCAGACAATGAGATAGCACTGACGACTCATCAAAGGAACCTAAATATGGATGAACTCTTGACTTTTGAAGCCTAATTCCAGATGATAAGGATACACTTTGAAACTTGTTGAAATGGACCAAACCCATTTTCGCAAATAAATTACTTGAATTGTTTTGGTGTTCAAAGCTGCCAACTTTAAAGAGCTTTTTTAGGCCTTTAAGTAATGCTGAGAATATGCAAAGACTTACGAAAAGTGATGCCAATTGGCATCACTTTACCACCTTAACAACTTAAAAATATCTGTACCTATGAACAATTCTTTCAATTTGTTTAACAATTGCTCTCTTGGTCTCTCGTGTGGGCTAAAAATTATCTCATAAGCATCTCTTACACGGCAATCTACCAAATAATTTTATTTTCTATCAATATTATACCTCTATTTGTAAAATAATTTAGCTTTCTTAGGGTCAAGTTGGATTTGCTACTTTTAGCATTGGCGCTCGGTGATTTAGTTGTAGGTATTTCTGAAGCTTGATTACTTGTCAGGAAATGCTTAAAGAATGCTATAGGGTAGTTGATTTCAAGACACCTTGTATATGCCCTCCCCCATAGCAACTGCCCAAGCCGAGGCCGTTCCTCCTCGAGACGTCCTTGAGCTAGATGCCCCCTTGCCCATCTGACTCGAGCGAAGTGGTTTCACGTTCGCCCTCTTGTCCGGTGAATCTGTAAAGGCCCCGCGGCCAACATCGTAGATCACTCAAACTAAATAATAGCAAAAGCTCGATGCGCGTGCGATGAAGCGTCAGGTAATGCTAAAATAATGCTATAGGGTAATTGATTTTTTTTAATGCGACATCACTTAAACATGCTAAATTTAGCAATAAAATGCTAAATTCACAGCACATGCTGTTCAGACCCAGCTAGCCCTAAATTGTTCGTTGTCCCTTCGCACCCAGCGATATAGGTCATAATAATAGCTAGTTGCACAACCGACCATTACAGACCATTACCAAAATAAGGATGCTCGTGATAGCCGATTCGATTCCCGTGTGATGCACTCTGTACTTATCGTAAACGGTCAATTTGTCTTGGTACGATTTTATTACCGATAAATTTTATGGTTGTACGTTTTGAGTGCGTCTTTAAATTGACGGTTCGGAGACAAAGAGAGTTATATTTAGCGTACCTTTGTAATATTATAAAACAACGTCACGCTTATATTCCCCAAGTGGGGGTGGCAGAGGTGTACTGTGTACACCCACATTTCGCCTAAGATGTTAGGTTCCATGTAATAGGGGGCGAGCCTATTGCCATATACCTGCTACAATTCCAGACTCCGGACTGATACTTTTTTATTTTTTTCTCGTAGCCCCACACTCGGTTTTATTTCAAAATTCACATATACAAATACCCAGACCGAAACAAATCATTGCGGGTCACACAAAGATTTGTCCCATGCAGGAATCGAACTTTCGACTATTAGACACAGTGGGCGGATCGGCTTAAGCTCGTAACCACTGCGTTAAATCGTCGTCAAATTGGGAACTTATCGATAAAAAAGCTACATTTGTCCGACCTATGATTTGAACTAAAGAGGCACTATGTAATATATCTGTCGTATTAACTACATCGTTATTATAAGTAATATGTCGTTTTTTTTAAGGATAAATTAAAGAACGAAACATGCGACTGCGGCTTCGCCCAGTTGTTAAGTAGGCCGCTCCGCTCACTGGATATACAAGTCACGGGTTTGATTCCTGCACGGGAAAAATATTAAGCGGCTGGCAAAAATTGGATGAGAGTAGCCGAGGATAGTACTATAGCGTAAAATTCGAGAGGCCTGCATCCAGCTGAACTGCTAAGGCCTGATGATTATGATGATGATGATGATGACGGGACAAACTTTGTTTCGGTCTGAGTCTATGTGTGTCTGAATTTCATGTTTCTTATCGTATCCATTGCATAGAATCACTTCATTGTGTGTGGAGCAAAGTTTTTCAAGAGGCGATGGCTTGGTCCAGTTGGTAAAGCGTATACAATGGTTGCAATTAATTGCGTAGTTGGAAAAATCACCCAGGTGGTGGATGTTTTTGTTTTTATTATTCTCATTTCAACGAAAATTGTGTGTGCGCGCGTTCGTGTTTGCGTGCGTGCGTGTGTGTGTGCGTCTGAATGATCTACGCTATTGACCGTGGATCTTTATAGCTTCACCGGACAAGAGGGCGAACGTGCAACCACTACGCTCAAATCATAGCTATAACAGAAACGTGGAGTGAACTATGTTCTATAGGGTAAGGGTGTAAATAAAATATTAGATATACGGCCATATTTATGTAATTTTTTGTTGGATGTCAAATCTTTTGAACGGTTTACACTATTTACTAAAGTAGTGCTTATAATAATAATAAGTCCAATTTGACAGCTGCATCTGCATAGCATAATAGTATTTATAAAGTGTAGTCGTATAATAGCAAGCTATAAAGGTTTAATAATTTAATAACATAAATTTAACATAAAAACCTTATGTCTTTTTCCTTAAATATTTCCTTGCATTATTTCTTCATTGTCAATTTTCATAAATTATGCTAGAATAGATACATAAACAATATACCTTATTAGAAAAATAAATATTATAGTTCCTATAAATAACATATTTTGTCAAACAATTTTATGTCTTTTAAAATATTTTGTTGTTTTACTACCAATTATAGTAAAATTAATGAATCATGATTAAATGTATTTTTTTGTGTTTTGTAATTTCATAATACCTTTGTAAAAACTAATTTATAATCGAACCTCATTCAACGTGACATTCGAAATAAAACTAATTAGTAGCAATCAATTTCAAATTGTATTTGCAATATTTTAGTAATTAACATATTATTGCTTATCGTTGTCCTTATTCATTAGACAGCTGTCATTTTAATTTTGTCACATTTTACAATCATTTTTATATAAATTGTTTAACGTCATAACTAGCAAATACACTAAATTTAGTGTTTTTTAATTTTTCCAAAAAAATTCTGAAAAAATTCCATTACCAATTGATCCCATTTTGTAAAAAAATACACTGGATGTCAAGTCTTATTTTCCCCATAAATAAAAGTATCACTGGTCCGTCACTATCACATTACAAAGTTTATTTCACTAATCGCTAGATGGCACTACGGCGTAGCGGGTTCTTTTTGATTGTCATATAACAAAGTCCTCACAGTCTGTTGACTTTCTTCAGATTTCAAGTTACTGGTCCTTTTTGAAGTGTAGTATGTGAAATTATCGTTGAGAGCGACGGCCTGCGGGCAAGAAATATCATGAATTAGACAATGTTTAAAAATATATACACCTTTCCGCGGTCGACTATTTATCGACCGGAAGAGTGACAGTGATTAGTTTGCATAAGAATAATAAGGGACAGATATATTGAGTACGCGCCCGGAAATTAACCATGTATGTGCAAAAACAAATTTGATCATTCTCTAAAGAAACTACACTATGAATAAAAAATCTGCTTTACAAGAACTTTGCTTCAATATTTTCTGTTTTTAAGTAAATTTTATTGACTGGTTCTTGAGCGTTTTATTGACTAGTTCTTGAGCGTTTCGTGGAGACTGGTCCGTCCTTACTGATTAAACCTGCAGTTCTGTTTAACTTTGGCTCGTTAGGCATCATACTGGAGCTATCTATCCGTCTATATTATTATGCCAGATCCCTTGCGGGGTGGCCAGACAGTACAAGTTCCAACAGGTTTTTTCCTTATATACCTCTCTGGCTTCCTCCACTCTCATAGTTCGTCTCACACTGAAGCTATAACCAAGTATTTTGTTGTAACTCATTATATATTTTATATTAAACAGCATTATTTTCTTATTATTATTGTTATAATTTATTTTTTAATTATGTACCTTTACAAAGTCTTTATTTTGTAAATGAGAGGATTAGGTAGACACTGATTAATACGATGAGTTTAATATATACTTAAGCCCATCTTCTTAACTCGTTCTGCATTGTTCTCCCATACCCCATGAACGCAATGTATACAAAAATAATTGTAAAACAAATTTAAAGAGTAACCGCGGAGTTTCTTGCCCTTCTTCTCCACAGGAATGACATTCCGAAGGGGTGGTAGAGTCTTAAGTAAGCATTAACTTTTCTTTCCTGACTATTCATAAGTACTTCTTGGTCTACATGATTAAGAACTTATGATTTTGATTTCTCAGACAATTTAAAGTCTCAATAGGGACGAGTCTATTGCTAAGTCTATAACTTAAACCGTAAAATTCCTGGCTCCGGACTGTTTCTTAGATATTTTAATAAAAATCCCCAATAAAAATCTGTCTGTGTCTTGGGAACTTAGGATTTGAATCCAGGACGTCGTGATCGCCAGCCGCACCATGCGTCACTACACAACTAGTGCGTTAATATGATCCAGGAATTTTGTATGGGCGTGTATTATTAGTTGTCATTTGCTAACTTGCAATTTAAAATCAATCAAAGTCACGTCGAAATTCCCTAAGCGGAGGTGGCAGAGGTGTACTGTGTACACTCATTTTTCAACGACGGTGTTAGGTCCCAAGTAATAGGGGGCGAGCCTATTGCCATATACTGGGCACAATTTCAGACTCCGAACTGATACTGGGAGTTAGTCTGACCGAGGATTTGAACCCAGGACCTCGTGATCGCAAAGCACATTATTCGCCACTAGAACAACGAGGCAGTCAAGTATATAAATAATTATTTAGAACTGTTGCAGAAAGTAGACTGAAACTTTAAGAAGATCCACAAATTTTTTCCTAAAAAACATCTCTAGCCTATCTCTTTATCATCACGCCAGACCCCTTACGGGGTAGGCAAAGAGTACAGAGTTCCAACAGGTTCTTTCCTTACATACCCCTCTGGCTTCCTCCACTCTCATAGTTCGTCTCATATACGCTCGCTGGTTACGGAGACTCTTGACTTGTCCTTCAGATAAGACACGGTCTATTTGGTCATGATAAGATAGTCTAGATATTCCCCGTTACCTATATCTTTCCACTTTCGCATTGTTCTGTTTTGTCATTCTTTCCTCTGACGTTCTTTCTTTATGCCCGAACTAACGGAGCAGGGTATGCTCCGTTCTGATCTTTACTCCGATACTATCTTTCATACCTACTCCTATATATTTAAATTATTTAGTTGATTTACAGTTATACTTACAGCATAATAAACAGTAGCTAAACCAATCAGGGCACCAACTAAGACATCCCACCAGTGGTGCCTGTGGTCGGTGATCCTGGTCAGAGAGCAGACAGCCGCGTAGCTGATGCTTAGCAGCTGTAGGACTGGTACCAGGAAGATACTCTTGTGGTTCCATTCAAACGCACGGCTTTGGAGGTACCACTGTAAAAAATGTTTACATATATTTCTCGACCTTCCAACATTACCTAAACCAAAGGGAAAATTGCCCGTCGGCCGGTGCAAAGCACCACGTCGAGACACCTAGTATACGCCCTCCCCCATAGCGACTGCTTAAGCCGAGGTCGTTCCTCCTTGAGGCGCCCTTGAGCTAGTTGCCCCCTTGCCCTTCTGGCTAGTGGTTGCACGCTCGCCCTCTTGTCCGGTGAAGCTTTAAAGGCTCCGCAGCCAACAGCATAGATCATTCACACACACACACAACAAAGTGAAAATAAGAAGTCTTTGTGATTGGATTATATAGTCGTACAAGGATCATTTGGCCCGCGGCCAAAATCGGAACTAACGCTGTCATCAAGTGAAATGTCAAAGGACAACTCTGCGTCTGTTATGAATAACAGTCGCAGAGTTACCGTTTGCTATGAAACTAATAATATTTTTTAACACGTTCACGGACAGTACGTTGAGAGACGTGAATTATGACCCTCATAATATGGCACTACGGCTGTAGGCGGCGATTTAAAAACACCAAAAGTCGAACTCCGTCTACATCCGACTATTTCTCATAGCATTTATAGGAAGGATATGACGTGCTCAGAAGTTACCTCTATCACGCACACATTGAAAGACACTACGTCTATGGCGGAAGATTTACACACATATTATCTATGGACCAGTCGCCGCGTGCCGTTAGTGCCGTAATACACGGTTTAGAATTCACTTGGAATGAATGTCCGCCTACAGGCGGTTACGTCTCTGTTCGTTACTGCCGCAACACATACTTTTAAAACCCAATAATGTGGCAATCCGTCCCCGTGATGCCATTTTGTATGGAAAGTTTGTGTGTCATATCACAAATTATTGATAATCATTTTGTGTCCGTGAACGTGTTAACTAGTAACAATGCGGACCCACCTGTTGAAATATTAGATAGATAGATAGATAGAGTACACTTTATTGTACACCAACATAAGCAGAGAACAACAAAAAAAATAAAATATACATATATAAAATGGTTGAACAATTGGCGGCCTTATTACTAACAGCAATCTCTTCCAGGCAACCAACATACCAAAGAGCTGAAGAGAGAAAAAAAGAGAAATAGGGCAGTTGGTGGCGTACACTATCATTGAATTATTGACATTAAATTTCACTGACTGCCTCGTTGGTCTGGTGGCAAAGCGCATCGCTTTGTGATCACGAGGTCCTGGGTTCAAATCATAGGTCGGACAAATGTAGTTTTTCTAACGAAAAATTCCCAGTACGAGTCCGGAGTCTGGAATTGTGCCCGGTATATGGCAATAGGCTCGCCCCTTATTACATGGGACCTAACATCGTCGGCGAAACGTGGGTGTACTCAGTACACCTCTGCCACCCCTCTGGGGAATAAAGGCGTGACGGTGTTTAAATTACACTTAACTGTAAAAAATTACCCTGGAAGTAGGAAATGTTTATTAAATGATAACCCTAATTTCACACCGACGTCTCCTGTCAATGTAATCAACAGGCTAAAAGATCCTTGTCACATTATATAAAGAAACTTCTAAACAATCTATAGTATTCTCAGTCCACATCTCCATTTGCTCTTTAGCCTGATGGTGGAAGGTCACTTACCGCAATAAAGAATCCACAGTACACAGAAAGAGACGTGTGGCCTGAAGGGAAACTTCTGTAAGAGTCCATTTGGTTCCAACTCGAGTATACTTTTGACGTACACTGGAATGAACTCACGAACTCTGAACTGTAACAAAAAACACCATTTTGTTAATATGAGAACATAATGCAAGTTTGATAATAAACTGGAATCGAACGGGTCTTATCTGAAGGACAAGTCAGGAGTCTCCGAAACCGGCGAGCGTGTATGAGACGAACTATGAGAGTAGAGGAAGCCAGAGAGGTGTGTAAGGAAAGAGCCTGTTGGAACTCTGTACTCTCGGCCTACCCCGTAAGCGATCTGGCGTGATGATATAGATAATAAATTCATGGTGCAGCTGGCGATCAGGAGATCCTGGTTGCGAATCCTAGGTTGGAAGATTTATGTATCAATTCTCAGTTCAATCTTGACTTTGGAATTATATGTTTTTATAATTCACGTAACGACCATACAAGGAAATATTTGTGTCGGGGGTGCATTCACTAACACGAAATTCACATACTAAAACACTCAGTTGGTCTGTCAACAAATCGACGTGTCCAACAAACAAAGCCCTATAATCTAGTATTTATATTTGGCATAAATAACCTTATTGATGGACACGAAAGTTCCAAATGCCATTTATTATGTTTAGCATATGTAACTTTTTTCTACGGGACCGTTGAAATATTTGTGGGTCATACAAAGATGTGCGGGGATCGAACCTGCCACTGAGTAGTTCGTGGAGCGTATTAAGCTCTTAACCACTAGACTAAGCAAGTATAATGAGAATAGGCTCACCCCTTACGTGAGACCTAATGTCTTCGGCGTAATGTGGTTGTCGATGGACAGAGACCTCGAGGCCGCATCCCAACACGTTGGTCTGACCAGATTCGCACCACTCTGGACACTACAGTCTACAACGCGCTGCATGCCGCCGAGGACAGGGGACATTGGAGAAGCGTCACAAGTGCAAGACTCGTGGGAGGTGAAGGCCACGACCCTCAGACATGAGGAATACGACTCGAGGAGGAGGAGGAATGTGGTTGTACATAGTACGCTTCTGCCCCGAGAATAAAGCCGTAATTAACAAGCAAAGGCTATAGATATAAATGTACTAAACTTACCCATTACAGGTCTTTCCTTTATCAGGCTCGCATAAATCAAAGAAGGTTGGCCGAGGGCTCCCAACGATGCCCTTCATCACCTCCACAATGCCAAGGTTAAGAATAAATCCGTAGATATAGGTCCGGTACAGATAGCATGTGTTTCTGATCGCCTGTCGCAATTTAGAACAGGCAGAAAAATCTGAGTCGACGAAAATGTATTCTGTGGGCAGCGCCTGGAAAAGTTAAAAAAATAAATTAATTACTGTGAATATTTTAAATAAGTGTAAATATTGTTAGTTAGTTCTCATAATATTATAATCGTGAAAGTGTGTAAGGATGGTTGTCTGTATGGCTATTTATAACTTTTTTACGCCAAATCTACTGATCCGATTTTGATCAAACTTTACAGTAATAATTTATACATATAATACATCAAATTAACAGATAGTATATACAACTTATAAAAATATTACTAAATAAATTAAAAAATAAACGCATGCATTCTTAATAACGTTAAACGTCTTTTATATAAAAATGTCAAAATATCGATATAGCAATTTTGCCTTTCCGACATATTCTTGAGAGCTTATTATTATAATAAAACAAAAACACACCGTCACCTATATTCCCCTAGCGGGGGTAGCAGAGGTGTACTGAGTACACCCACTTTTCGCCGGCGATGTGAGGTCCCATGTAATAGGGGGCGAGCCTATTGCCATATACCGGGCACAATTCCAGACTCCGGACTCATGCTGGGAAGTTTTCGTTAGAAAAACTTCATTTTTCCGACCTAGGATTTGAACCCTGGACCTCGTGATCACTAAGCAATGCGCTTTGTCACTAAACCAACGAGGCAGCTTATTATAATGTCTTTCAAAAACTATTTAGTTCTTTCCATACTTGCTTAGAATTTTTGTCGATGAGATCAAAATAATCTTTGTAATAAGATCACCATTTACATATATTACCAAACTCGCCGTTTCCTGCGGCTGCGCACGCGTTTATTTCTTAATATCTTTTTATGTTATAACCTTTATGCTATATTGATGAGTAAGCTATATTACTGTAAAGTTTCCTCAGAAACCGTTCAGTATTTTTTGCGTGAAAGCATGGGCGTATAAAAAAGGCGGACAGAATTTCACTAAACAAAATATGAAGCCAACCCCAAAAAGAACTGACTTACTATTGAGCTCACTTTATGTTAAACGAAATTCCGTCTACGTCCATGCTTGAAAGAGTTACAAACATTCTTATATCCATGAAATAAAACTATTTTACGGATTTTATCATGGTTCATTTTTGATTTTTATCACGGGGGGATTTGGTCACGGGAGGGTCCCTCCCGTGACCATGGGTGCTGCAAAGCACTCGAAACGTCGGGAACTAAAAATCAAAAATAAACCGCGATAAAATCCGTAAAATAGTTTTATTTCATGTGTAATATTCGCGTAAATCTAAGAAGTCAGTATCCTTACATCCATTCAATCTCACAAACTTTCGCATTTATAATCGGACTAGTTTCTGCCCGCGACTTCATCCTGTTGAGTTTATACCTTACATTTTCCGGGATAAAAAGTATAATAATATTAATATAAGCCCTGTTAAGAAACTGTCCCACTGTTGGGCACGGGCCTCCTCTCAAACTGAGAGGGTTTAGGCCATAGTCCACCACGCTGGCCCAGTGCGGGTTGGCGAACTTCACACACCTTCGAGAAACTCTTAGGCATGCAGGTTTCCTCACGATGTTTTCCTTCACCGTTAAAGCAAGTGATAATTAATTTTTAATACGCACATGCTTTCGTAAAGACAGAGGTGCGTGCCTAGGTTTAAACCCGAGACCTTTGACTTTGCAGTCCAACGGTCTAACCACTAGGCTATCACTGCTTCTTAAAAAGTATTCTGTGTTAATCCAGGTTGTAAACTATCTGTGTGCCAAATTGCATCCTAATCCGTTCAGCCGTTTTTGCGTGATCAAGTAACAAACAACAAAATATCCAAACATCCCAACAACTAAACCAGGCATGTCAAACATGCGGCTCGTTGAGTATTTTCCTGCAGCCCGAATCAATTTTGAAAACGGCCAGATAATGCGGCCCGCGAGCTTGTTACAACCGTTTCGGAAATTTATTAAATATATCTATCTATCTATCTATATCATCACGCCAGATCCCTTGCTGGGTAGGCAGAGAGTACAGAGTTCCAACAGGTTCTTTCCTTACATACCTCTCTGACTTCCTCCACTCTCATAGTTCGTCTCATACACGCTCGCCGGTTACGGAGACTCTTGACTATTCCTTCAGATAAGACTCGGTTTATTTGGTCGTGGTAAGATAATCTAGGTCTTTCCCGGTACCTGCATCCTTCCACTTTCGCATAGTATATCTGTTTTGTCATTCTTCATCTGGCATTCTTTCTATATGCCCGAACCAACGGAGCATGCGTTTTCTCATCTTTACACCGATACTATCTTTCATACCTACTCGATTTCTTACTACGCTGTTGCTAATGCGGTCGGTCGGCTCGCATTTCTACCGCATTTATCCGTAATAAATAAACTTGTCCTATAATAGTACATTATTTTTACTTAAGTTTTTCAGTTGTTTGTCTTCTTTAAGATTAGGTTTTGCGGCCCACCTAGTTAACGGTCTTCATGCTTATGGCCCACCAGTAATTTTGAGTTTGCCACGGCTGATTTTCACATACAAACTTTCACATTTCATCATTTTATTTTCAACAACAATTCCGAAAGACCTACAATTTCCTTTGGCGTCTACTTACGATGACTATGGGTAGTAAAATTACAGTAGACATGAGGGTCGCCCCGTTGACTGTGTCTCCTCTGAAGGGAAAGCTGAGGGCTGGGTCGTTGCAGTAGAAGCCTGCCTGGTGGTTGGGGATGAAACCCAGCTCGAACAGGCCGATCAACACAGCCACTGTGGACAAAAGAGATTCAGATATATTTCTTTAAAAAAAAAGGGCCCCACACTAGCAATTATTCCTGTGTCGTGGGAGCGTTTACAAACCATGAAAATTCACATACACAAATACTCAGAGACCTAGACCGAAACAAATAATTGTGGATCACACAAAGATTTGTCCCGTGCGAGAATCGAACGCGCGACTATCAGGCACAGTGGGCGGGGCGGCTTAAGCTTTTAACCACTGCGCTAAATCGTCCTTGGGAGAGAAGTGTACTCGAATTTTCGAAATCGCTGCTAAATGCAGATAGTATACGGGTTTAATTATCGAAAGTGGGTCCTCAATCCATACGGACACTAGTTTCCAGGGTATTTACCTACATAACTGTTTTCGCTATCGAAAATCTCCCAGTATCAGTACGAACAGTGCCCAGTATAATGGTGATAGAATCTGGTACAGTGCCCAGTGTAATGGCATAGACTCGCCTCCTTTAACATCGGGACCTAATATTGTTTGTCAAAAGTGAATGTTTATAATACATATCTGCCAGTCCCGCTTGGCGAATATAGACATGACTGTGTTAATTAAAGGAAATTTTTATTTTCAATGCTAACCGATAATGTTCCAGTGCTGAGGTCTCCCTCCGTTAGTTCCATCCTCCTCTATTTAAGACTATTGAGAACTAAAGATATATGAAGTTGTCTAGTCACCTCGTCATCTGCTGTGCCTACCGTTGCTTATAATTTGGACATAAAAAAAGACTATTTTTAGAATGCGATAGTTGCTATAATCTCTTATATTAGCTATTTCAACGATGTAGGACAAGGGGGATCTGGCGTGATGATATAGATACACAGAGAACAAATCAGCAAACGATCTGACAATAGATAGACAGATGCTTATAAGTTTTAATTTCAAAAACACACAAAAGGAAACTTAACCCGTCAATCTCTTCAAGAAAATTCCTAGAGCGTACGTCAAAATATTACATAATTGTGACCTCTGAGCGACGGCGCGGTCCCACCGGCCGACATTGACTTTGAACCTGTCAGAACGAGGTCGCACGTTTGGGGCTCGCGAAATAAATTGACTAATGACTCTCCTTTGCCAATGTCACGGGACTGCGAGTTTGGGCTAGATCTACTACGCATCAAAAAAATATACAAGAAGCTGATTGATCCAGAAACTTTCAGCGCATTAGACAATCGGGCTAATTCGATGCACAGATCTCGGTCCACGCGGGTCAGATGGTCGCCATCACGCCAGTCACCTTGCGGGGTAGGCAGAGAGTACACAGCTTCAGCAGCCTCTCTGGCTTCCTCCACTCTCATAGTTCGTCTCATACAAGTTCGCCGGTTACGGAGACTCTTGACTTACCCTTGAGATAGGACATGGTTAAACTTCATATTAGTAAATCAATTTTGTCTTCAACTCAGCCACGAAGTTTTTTTGTAAAGACCGGGTCGAGATGGCGCAATTTATAATAAGTTAATTTATGCTTTCACTAAGTTATCCCTCTCTTCATTTTTGTCAAGACAGTACAATCCGGTGAAAAACACTTCAAATGTTTAGAACATTTTAATGATACATTGCAATCTGCATTGCCCAATTTTGGATGATATCTGGACTCCTGAGTTGTTAAAATAATTCGATGATGAAGTGAAAAGATCCTGACTGTAGCGTACTACAGACAAAAGATGCATTGGGCAACTTCAATTTATATAGGAGTAAAGTGTCTGTTATTTAACTTGACCGAATTGAAGGTGGCTTTTTCCGAACAGTCGCTCATGCATAGTCGCTGAGAAAGGTGTCATTATACAAAAAAATTTTTAATTATTAAAGTTCAATTACCCTATTACGTTTTGATAAGGAGTAGTAATGGATACTAATTAACTTGATTGCCCAGTATCATGGGCGTGTGAAGCGCATCAGTGTTGCGGAGTGCTAACTTCAATCCGGCCAAGTTAAATCGCGCGCACTGTATCAACTTTCATTTTTTAAACATAAAAAGTAATCTATATCCTTTCGCAGGATGCAATTAATCTCCATGCAAATTTTATCAAAAGCTGTTCATTGGTTAGGCGTGAAAAGGTAACAGAGAGGGTTAATTTTTCATTAAGTTACTGGAGTTAGTGGAGGAAGAAAGAGATATCTGCAATGAAAGCACTTTGGAAGTCTGTACTCTCTGCCTACTCCGTAATCTAGCGTGATTATATAGACAGATAGATGGGCAGAATTCTTCATACATTTAAACTTGCTTGCCTACGCCTCAGATTGCATTTGATTACCTCTAGTTATGGATTGCATAAAACCACTCCATGCAGTTCGTCCATTACCGCCGAGTGACGTAACAGGTCCTGATGGATGCAATGGGCACATCCGCCACGTTGCTCACCGCGTGTTTCTAGATGCGTGGTGGAACACTCTTCGGCGATCAGCACGTTGGGGCACGTGTAAGATTCATTGGAAAAGTGTGCTCTCATCTTACGTGTGAAGGTATATTTTTATACAAATATAGATTTGTTTATTGGCTTTTTATGATGTTAGTAATGTGGATGGCAGATTGTAAAAATTTCAGAAAAGAAATAAAAAAAATATTATGCACTTTTGCCGCTACTCGATAACAGATGGCGCTACTAATATAATAGTTTTCTAAAGGCGATCGCACACGATGCGTACAGCTAGTGCAGCATCGTAATCGTATCTTTAAAAATAGGTACTCATTTTTATGATTTCCATAGGCACAGGCAGCTGCAATAAGATGTAAATACTTTGCATTGTTCGAATGTGATTTTCAGGGATTTTTTTTATTAATACCTAGTTTCACAAGTCAAGTGTTTTTAAGAGTACGTCGATCCTTTATATGCAACATCTATAGTATATTGTACATCGACACGGAAAAGTGATAGAAATTCCTAAATATTTCATAAAAAATTCTCTAAAAATCACATTTGAAGTTGCACCTGATTGTACAAATGAATTCGATTAGTACTTAGACCCAAACAAGTAACGAATAGAAAATTCCCGCCTCGATCCAGTGAGTCAACGAAACGACTGATACAAATAACACTAAGCAATCACTAAACACTCTAAAACAAGCAACAACTTTTGAATAATCCGTATTTCAAGTACAAAATTATGAAACATTGTAAATTCCAGACTCAACAGAAACCTATAATTACCCGAACGATTTTACCTTTGAACGCAACTATTAATCGAGCATCGATTACGTACGATAATGACCGTTAAATCGAACGTCCCTAAATAGGTATTGACTTCTTAGACTTAGACAAATTACTTCTCTAGATGGAGCATTGCGCGCGCGGTAACGACATAAAAGTTTTATACCCATATGGTAGATAGATTGTAGTACGCAGACGTACACGCACGCGCACTCACACATTGACAACTTTTGTAAAAATTTTTAAAAAATCGAACACTAGTATTTTTTAGCAGACATTGGTACGGCGACTTTATGAATTTGACATTTCTAGATGTGTGATGATAGAATCGATTGAAGATCGTATCGAGATAATTTATAACGAAGGATGAATCGATATTAATAACAATAATTTAGGACCAAAAAGGAAACAAAATGCAAGATTTCATAATTTTTTTTCAAGCGATTGGTGAAAAAGTCTATTAAACTGATTTTTTTTATTATGTCTAAATGACGCATTCACGTTTTTTTTTTTAATTTCTTGACCATAAGTATACTATGTCTCTCGATCGGATACGTAGAATAGTATATTTGTAAAGAAAACGGCAATCGATTTTGTAACAATTTTGTCGTGTTAGTACCTAAAACGCGAATCGTTCCAATTTACATAATTGAGTAATAGTTTTATTAAGTTTTAAGTTTTTTTATTTTTTGGATTCCCTATTTTAAATATTCTTGAATACAATATGAACTGGAATATAATCAAACGTCACCCTGCCTATGTCTCGTGAAATAGACTATAGCATCACGCATATGTAGTGCGTAACTGAGCCGCATTTAGGCGCCATTTTTGTTAGCATTGCTCCGTCTAGACAAGTCTTAGTCTAAGGGTATCGATTAAAATACTCGATGCAACGATCGATGGGGCATAAACAGCGCGCGTAGTGCGCGTCAAATGATTAGGGTGAACGAAATTGTAACTGGCCGTGTTATTATTTTATAGGTATCTACTTATTAATATTACTCAAGCATAAAGTGTGTTTTGGAGATCTGGGTACAGCTTTAATAAGATTGGTTACGTAGTTTAAAAACAACATAGTGCGAATATAATTACATAATATCTATTTAACACATTGAGTGGGTTATTAACTATATCAATTACCTTAACCTTTTTTAAAAGTAATGTTTAATTTTGTTTATCTTAACCTTTTGTAAGTTTGTTTTATTTTTTTATTTGAAAAAAGAATGTCGTATCAAGCGCTTGTAATTAATTTTCTATAAATTAATATTTATTAGTTTTTATAATTAAAACGCGACTTTAGTTTCAGTTAAAATATTTTGAAATGCGATATGGAAATTTGCGTCGAATGCTCTCCCTAATGATTGCTTTTTTAAATTTATGTCAAAAGGTCATTGGCACGTTTTTTTTGTTTTCAAAAATAAACGGCGATCAGTGACTGCGATTGCGTGCATTCTGCCACATGCAACCAGTGTTGCCAACATAAACCTACTTATTAATCCATACATTTGCAAAATTGTGTTTTATTTAAATTAGGTAGTGCAGTGAAGTTAATAGTAAGGATACGGACTACATTTTGGTTGAAAACAGTAAAGCGAGGTTTACGATTTTCAAATCAGTTCAATTTTGTTGATTGAATGTTGATGTACAACTTCAACCATTATATAAAGTCAAGGGAAGTTTTTTTTTGGCGGGAAGTCGAAGAGTGATGTTGTCAATTTGTTTTAATTTCCAAAACTTGTGTTATTTCGACTAATAATGTGTAATGTTGGTGGAATATTAACCATTATGTGTTCTTATATGTGCATGAGTGCAGGTAATTGTAACAAAGTGATAAAACGTGCCTTTTCGACTTCCCTCAAAACGGCCGTTGCAATTGGTATGTAAAGTATCCAATTTCATTATCATCGTTGTCATCAAATTCATCGGGGAGTCGAATCAATTTAAACAAACACGATTATATATCTCACTGGACAATGGCAAAATACACTTATAATTAGTGTGAAGCCATAACTTGAAGAAGAAGAAGTCAAGGGAATGGTATGTATTTCCAATTTTCCTCAAAACTCCCGTCGTATTTAGTCTGAATAAAATCTATTACTCTACTGTGGAAGCTTTACAACCGATTAAATACCCTTGTGTTTTACCAATTTAAAGAGAGTTAAATTACAATGATGGCGTATTTATTGAAGAAGTTAAATTATAAAAAAGATCGTGAAAAAAAACATCAATCTACTCATACAACCTATCGAAAAAGGAAATACGAACACCTGTTTATAATCTAATCACTCCCTAGACTTATTACTACCAACTACAGGCGGTGACTCACTGCACGTATCCTGTAGTTCTGCCGTGAATTGTTATTTTTACGTCTGGTTTGTTTATAATACTTACAGACAGGGAAATTTTGTTCGCTCGACTTGTTAAAAGATTTTTATAAATAAACAAAAAATTAACACCGCTACGCCTATATTCCTCAACCGTTGGCATAGGTGTACAGGATACACCCACTTTTAACCGACGATGTTAGGTCCCATGTAATAGGGGGCGAGCCTATTGCCATATACCGGGCACAATTCCAGACTCCGGACTCATACCGGGAATTTTTCGTTAGAAAAACTACATCTGTCCGACCTAGGATTTGAACCCAGAACCTCGTGATCACAACGCGATGCGCTTTGCTACTAGAGGAATGAGGCAGTCATTTTTTCAGTCAAAGATATTTATACTGCAAATAAAATAAGCGCGCATGTAAAAAATTGCTAACCATCGCTAATATGCATAAAATTAGTGACTTATTTCCATAAAATAAACCTTAAATATTTTAGATCATTATATTTTGCTACAAATTATAAATTTTCTATCTACATCATCACCCAGATCCCTTGCGGAGTAAGCAGAAAGTAAGAAGTTTCAACAGGTTCTTTACAGATCTCTCTGGCTTCCTCCACTCTCATAGTTAGTCTCATACACGCTCGCCGTTTTCGGAGACTCAGGACCTGCCTCTTGATTAGTAATTCTTATTGTTATGTACTTTATATATAACTAGCGACCTACCCCGGCTTCGCATGGGTGAATTATACACATAAACCTTCCTCTTGAATCACTCCGTCCATTGGTAAAAACCGTATGAAAATCCTTCCGGTAGTTATTGAGTTTAACGCCTTCAGACAGACAGAAAGACGCGGCGGGAGGAATTTGTTTTATAATATGTAGTGATTGATATGTTTAAATTAACAAATAATTTATTTTGTCTCGATATAAGAATTTTTATTTAACAGGTAACACCGAAGCGCACCAGTGTGGGGTCTACCACGTGTGTCTCATAAAACCATTTTTTACCTTTTACCAGACATAAATAAAGAGAACGCGACGGTAATCTATTTTTAATTATTATATTTTAAAGTTTTACGACGTTTTTTTATATGAAAAGGGTGACAGTGGGACACTTTACGACAAATTTCTGTTCATCCAACGTTTTTTTGCTATGTCAAAATTAAGCCTTTTTTATGTGAAGTTAGTTGGCGCCAGAAATAATTTTACAGTCGATTTTATTCTCGAACAGATTATTATGGCTTAGTTGTAGGGTTAGTCGTTAAAAATGTACCGTTGGAATCTAAGGAAACACAAATGTAAAAAAGGTAGCCAAAAAAATCCAAAATGTTGTACATAAGAATACGTGGCAAGTTAAATCATTAAACTTTGACTACGCTAGGAGTTTGTATAGAACTAGGCGCTAATTAAGTCAATTCTTTTACCTATATTATCTCTAGTTACGTATTCTTATACAAGCTGTAACATAATAAACGCAAGACCTGAAAGTAGTTTGTTTATAATCGGTAACGGAATTGATACCAACTATTTTTAATGACTCATACATTTTTTTTTAAATTTGCAAAAAATGCTTTACTCCTTCAGTGCGCTATAAAAAACTAAATTTATTCTTGATTCATAGCAATAAGGAGATTAGAAATGCATTCCTTAAACGTATTTATCAAAATGCACACATACACGTACAAGTTTCATTGTTAATTGGAGTATAAAAGTGCTTAAAAAAGGGGTAAAAACCTTAAAATTTGGAAATGTGGGTTTCGTTTTGTATTTATGAAGCAATTCTCTAATTGGGGTATCTGAGGTCTTGCGTTTATTATGTTACACCTTGTATAATAAACACGAAAATCCTACTAATATTATAAACGCGCCTTCAGTAAGGATGGGAAATACATCGCTGACATAGAGAGAAGAGTGAATGCAGGGAACAGAGAGAATAGTGCGATGCGAAAGCTACTTGGGAGCCGGCACTTAAGCTAAAAACCGTAGCTGGCCATGTATAACCGAATACTTGACCCAACCCTTTTATATGGCAGTGAAAGCTGGGTATGGAAGAAGGA
Organism: Phalera bucephala; assembly: GCA_905147815.2. Taxonomy (NCBI): domain Eukaryota; kingdom Metazoa; phylum Arthropoda; class Insecta; order Lepidoptera; family Notodontidae; genus Phalera; species Phalera bucephala. The sequence goes on along the minus strand of LR990625.1, from coordinate 23,406,831 downwards.
GAATAAAGTCGTATAAATGCGGTCGAAATACAAGCTCTGCGGAAGATGTGCGAAGTGAAGCTCACCGATCGTATTTGCAACAGCGTAATAAGAAAGCGAGTAAGTATGAAATACAGTATCGGTGTAAAGATGACAAAGGGCATGCTCTGTTGGTTTGGACATATAAAAAGAATGTCAGGAGAAAGAATAACAATACAGACATACAACGCGAAAGGGGAAGGACGTAGATACCGGGGAAGACCTACACTATCTTACCATGACCAAATAGACCAAGTCTTATCTGAATGACAAGTCAAAAGTCATCGTAACCGGCGAGCGTGTACGAGACGAACTATGAGAGTGTAGGAAGCCAGAGAGGTATGTCAGGAAAGAACCTGTTGGAACTCTGTAGTCTCTACCTACCCCGCAAGGGATCTGTCGTGATAATATAGATAGATAGATATTATAAACGCTATAGTTTATGAAGATGAATGGGTGTATAGATGTTTGATTCTATTTCACGCAAAAACTACTGAAAGGATTTTGATGTAACTTTGAATCGATATAGCTTATACATCAGAATAATACATAGGCTGCATAATTCATAAAGATATTACAAAGTTAAATACAAAATAAATCCGTACGCCGTTCCGGGTAACCGGTAGGAGATGCAACATTAACAAATAAAAATTACAGTTGCATGCATAAAATGGTTCATTTGTTTTACTTTTATATTCAGTCAGGTTATAATTTAGTCAGTTTGTAATATTTATCTGACTATTAATAAATAAGCCCTTAATATATTTCTTTCATTTCCAATTCAATTATTCAATCCAATTATTTGCAATTCTACGTAATTATTGTTGTTATTTACTATATTTTCCTGTTAAGTAGACAACAACGAACGTAATTAAAGTAAGCATATAATTTATTTATTATACTCTTATGTATAATTAATAAATAATATTAGCCCTGTTAAGAAACTGTCGCACCGTTGGGCACGGGCCTCCTCTCGGACTAAGAGGGTTTAGGCCATAGTTCACCACGCTGGTCAGTGCGGGTTGGCGAACTTCACAAACTTTCGAGAAACCCTTAGGCATGCAGGTTTCTTCAAGATGTTTTCCTTCACAGTTAAAGCAAGTGACAGTAAAATTTTAATACGCACATGCTTTTGAAAAGATAGTGTGTGGTGCGTGCCTGGGTTTAAACCCGAGAACTCTGCCTGAAGACCAACGGTCTAACTACAAGCCTATCACTGCTTGCCTCTTATGTATACCTAATATTATATTGATGCTAAAAGACCTAAAGACACCACAAAGTTTTTTTTTCATACACGGTTATTGGATAATGAATAACTTCTTGAGGAGAAGATCTGTACATAATTAAAAACAACGTTTGCTCTGAGATTTACTAATTTAACCAAAAAGAAAATTTTTATTTATTTCGTCGAGTGTCAATATTTTTTTTCTCATTTTTCATGAGAGTGGAGGAAGCCAGAGAGGTTTGTAAGGAAAGAACCTGTTGGAACTCTGTACACTCTGACTTTCCCGCAAGGGAACTGGCGTGAATATAGAAAAATAGATTTCTCTTGCCGTCATTGATATTATTCTGACCACGGGACTTTTCTTTGTAACTGGATGGTAAAACGCTCCGTTCCCGTAACTTTTTCGTATTCTGCTGTAGAAAATACTCTTGTCTACAGGCCCTGAGTGCACGTTAGCGTGACGCTAGCGAGATCATGTTGTCACCATCATGTTTTTTATTTAGCTCAGCTCTCTATTAAACTGTTGTTGTTGTTTCCCTATGACATATAGAATTTGCTCTCGTAAAGTTATAAAATAATTACTATATTCTATTAATATTCTTTTTTAATCTTTTATTATTATTATTTCAATCTCGAGACTCCGTGAGTCTCCTTAATTAGATATTTTATCTTTTCTATTTACATGGTAATTGAAATTGTACACCCAAATTAATGTTTACTATGATCACTACTAGGGAAGAGCGCTGATGCCTGAAATACAGATATTCATTTATCTAGTTCAGGTACAGATGTCTTACCGTATAAACTAAGCAAGGATTTTCTGTAAATTTTACTATTTTCTTTGTAATATTGTGTGTAAAGGAAAGAATAAATGATCATTATTATTATTATTACTCATAACGATGTGTAAGTATTATTGTTTTCATTTTGTGTTTAGATGTTTAAATATTTGTTACTCAATTGCGCAAATGTGGCGCTCGTAGCGCTGTGCGACCCCGGTGTTCTTACCGATTACCAAGGTTAAGCAGCGTTCGACTCGGTTGGTCCGAGATGGGTGACCGTTTGTGGCGTTTTCAAATTCGAGCGTCTCCGTGCTTCGGAAGGCACGCTAAGCCGTTGGTCCCGGCTACCACTGAATCTGGTAGTCGTTAAGCCGAGTTGGAAGCCTTAAACGCGGCTTGATAAGTTCCAACAGCAGGTGGCTACAAACCTGCCTCCGCCAATCCGCACTGGGTCCGCGTGCTGGAACATGACCTAATCTCTCTAACCTCGATTAGTGAGAGAAGGCCTTTGTCCAGCAGTGGACAGTACAGGCTGATATTATATTATATTATAATTGCGCAAAAACTGCTGAACTGATTTGGATGAAATATGGCAGACAGTTTAATACCTGGATTAGCACATAGAATACTTTTTATCCCAGAAAAATGTTCGGTATCTGTCTTAATTAACACGGACGAAATCGCGAGCAGAAACTGTTTTTTTATACATACAATCATGCTTGTATTCCCCAAGCGGAAATAGGGATATACTATACAGTATATGTTCATACTTGTGTCTATGATGTTAAGACCCCCTATTGCCATAATACCGGGCACAATTATAGGTTTGATACTGGGAATCTTTCGATAGAATACCACATTTTGCCCGACGTATGGTTTGAATTCGGGACCTTGTGATCGCCAGTCTCAAAATAGGCGACTATATCAATTATTTTGGTATATTTTCTTTACTACTATTAAGTTTAAGATGTTATATTAGTATAGACGCTTCTCTATAAGACGACTTGAATCCAATAAAACATTTTTTTTCTCTTTTTAATAACGACCTTACGCTAGAAAACATATTTCACAAATAACAAGTAATTTGAGACTTAATAATTAATCACCATTATTTTTATTAATTAACGGTATATTGAAATAAAATTTATTTCTAGCTGTTAACAAAGCCATATCTAATATAATAACGTTAGTAGAAATTTAAATATTAACTTACAGAATGACAGATTAAATGAAATATGATTGCACATCTGACCTCCATGGATTTAATTTTTTTAATTGGAATTTCTTTAATCTATAGTATATTGACATTGGAAAATGATTTTTAGCACGTTTTAAATTTAGTTCCAATTACAACGTACCGTGAATATATCCAAATAATTTTTAAGAATAGTATATGTTTACTGGCGACATAATTTACTCTTTGGTTCGGTGAAATGCGAGCCTAATTTGGTAGTCAACGCATATGGCTATAATATTTTATTTTATATCTTTCGGCTGTTCGGATCGATATCAATTAATTGGATTAATAATTAATAAGAGAATGTTATACAAAAAATAGATAAGTATAAATAATAGATGTGGGCATAGTAATAAAAATATACCATTAATAAAAAAATATTTAAGAAGATAGGTGAGTATAATTATGATAGGAGTTTTGGCGGGAAGTCGAAGAGTGATGTTGTCAATTTGTTTTAATTTCCAAAACTTGTGTTATTTCGACTAATAATGTGTAATATTGGTGGAATATTTACCATTATGTGTTCTTATATGTGCATGAGTGAAGGTAATTGTAACAAAGTGATAGAACGTGCCTTTTCGACTTCCCTCAAAACGGTCGTTGCAATTGGTATGTAGACAAAGCTTAGCTTTGACTATACTGCCCCCTTGCAAGATTCTCTCTCACAAATCGAGGTGAGAGAACTTAGCGTGTAACTTAACTAATCATAATGTTACCCCTGTTAAGAAACTATCCCACCGTTGGGCATGGGCCTGCTCTTAAACTAAAAGGGTTTAGGTCATAGTCCACCACGCTGGCCCAGTGCGGGTTGGCAAACTTCACACACCTTCCAGAAACTCTTAGGCATGCAAGTTTTCTCACGAAGTTTTCCTTTACCGTTAAAGCAAGTGATAATTTTTAATACGCACATGCTTTCGAAAAGACAGAGGTGCGTGCCTGGGTTTGAACCCGACACCTCTGACTTTGCAGTCTAAGGGTCTAACCACTAGGCTATCACTGCTGAATTATTAAATTATTTTTTCATAGTCTCTGTCACGTCAACGGTCCGCTAAAAGGTGCTAACGGAAGATCAGCGCTGGCTGCCTTCAGTCAGCAAACTTGCTGAGTTATGACCCTTTTAGTGATGCACGCCCTATTTCTATCTAATAATTGTTACCTTACGTCATGTCATCTTATTACGTACACTATTTAGTCAAAAGCTTTTATGGAACTACTTGTGCGACTTTTATTATTATACACTTATATATGAAAATGTCACGAACCGCTGACCGAGCGGACCTTTTGAGGCCGCTAAGAAAATCGCGGTCCCACAGCGCTACGAGCTTAAATTAATAAGGGCCCTTTACAACCCTCGTGTAAAATGTTGGTTAACTCGCCAGTAGCGTTACTCGGCAATTAAAAATGTCTAGTTTAGCAATCGGATAGGGCTACTCAGTACTTACTAATTTAATTTGCAATTAGTCTACTTCAGACTTCACTCAGGGTTAGTGAAAAGGCCCTTCATGTTTTTAAATAAAAAAATAACTTACGCATAAGTAGGAGAGGTAGATCGACACCCAAACTCCACCATAAATTCCGTGATCTGGTTCCTGGATTTGAAGACTGTGACTCCACATCTTTTCTCTGTAACAATGAAGAAAAATATTAGAGAGAAAATGAATTGAGGTTCGATTCTGTACCCCCCAAATAGTACCTACACTGTTAACGTAAAATGTCAATACGCACACGTTCTTTAAAAAAGAAAGGGAGAAAGAACCCACCGTCACTCCTATATTCCCCAAGAAGGGGTAGCAGAGGTGTACTGAGTACACCTACTTTTCGCCGATGATGTTAGGCCCCATTATATAGGGGGCGAGCGTCTGGGAAATTTTTGTCAGAAAAACCACATTTGACCGATCCACGACCTCGTGATCACAAAAAGGGATACCGCTTTGCCACTAGACCAATGAGAGAGAGAAAGAAAGAAAACACCGTCGCTCAAAGAAGTCTGCAGTCTGTGAACATATCCTTGACCGCACCCGCCATAACATCAGATTTGATAGACCACAAATTCTCGTAAAAGAACACCGATTCCTACCAAGGATGGTTCGCGAGGCTATTGAATTTAACAAAATCCTAATTTCAATAGAGAAGATGGCTGGGTGCTTCCATCGACTTGGGATCCGGTAATTAATATAATCAAATCCAAAACCAAGCGTAACACTGCGAGACCTCAAGACACCGTGAGCTCATTCTGCATAGATCGGACCAATAAAAATAATTAAGAAGTTTGAGGGTACCCCAGAACAACTTTGCCTTTTGGACGTCTAACACCTCAGTCCCTCCCGTAACCATGGGTGCTGCAAAGCACTCGAAACGTCGGGAACTAAAAATCAAAAATAAACCGCGATAAAATCCGTAAAATAGTTTTATTTCATGAAAGAAAATTTATTGTCACAGCACGAGAGACAGAATATTTAACTGGTACATCACATTCATATCGACAATTCAACCATTCAATTACAGAACGTTCAAACGATTAACATTGTCTATAAAATATATAGGTAGGAACACAACAAACAAATACACATGAGTATGTGTCTCACTAAATGTGAGTATTCTGATTATGATTTACAGTCAAATGAGTATTAGTAACAAAAAAAATAGAAGCCCTGTTAATAAACTATCCCACCGTTGGGCACGGGCCTCTTCTTAAACTGAAAGGGTTAAGGCCATAGTCTACCACGCTGGCCCAGTGCGGGTTGGCGAACTTCACACACCTTCGAGAAACTTTTAGGCATGCAGGTTACCTCACGATATTTTCATTCGCCGTTAAAGCAAGTGATAGTTAATTTTTAATACGCACATCAAAAGACAGAATTGCGTGTCTGAGTTTGAACCCGAGATCTCTGAATTTGCAGTCCAATGGTCTAATCACAAGGCTATCACTGCTCTATCGCTGCTCTTATTAGTAAAATAAAAATAAGCACCGTCACGCCTATATACCCCAAGCGAAAGTGGCATAGCTGTACTGTCTACACTCACTTTTCGCCCACGATGCTAAGTCTCATGTAATTGGGGGCGAGCCGATTGCCATAGACCGGACAAAATCCTAGATTCTACACTGATAGTGGGAACTTTTCGATAAAGAAATTACATTTGTCCCACCTAACCCAATACCTCGTGATCACATATTACACTATTCCCAACTAGATCAACGAGGCAGTTAGTAGAAAATGAACCTAAAAATAAGCGAGCTTTACGTCATGTCGAATGATTAAGTGTGCCATTAATTCCGCGAGAAAAAAAAGTCTGTATAATGCTATTAAACTTGAAAAATAAAATGGGTATTATTTACATAAATCAATACGAGAACAACACTATTCCAACCCTATTAGCTAAGGTATAAAGTCAAATTTTTAAATGAAACCTCTTAAAGTTTGGTACATTATTGCATAACTTAGAACTCCAATCTCGTTGAGTCAGTGAAGTGAAAAACAAACTCGTTTTGTCATAGTGATGCGCCATACTACTCAGTTTCACGGGACATCCCGGGATTATTTTATTTATTTATTGTTATTCTTGAGTGCTGTTGAATAACATGATTAGGTTCTGAAATCCCATCAATTGTGTGTATTATTAATATTTTGTGGTTAAGTTTATTATTTGTTAATTACAGTCACTGGTGAAATATTGTGAGAGATCATAAATGACAAACTAAGTAAGTTTTAAAAGACGTATCACAATATTAGTGTCAGGAAAATATATCCATGGAATAAGGGTGTATCGAACATGGTATGACCCCTGGTTTGGTCCCTGATGGCTCTTTGGAAGAATAAGTTTATACGAGATTATTGCTTACTCGGCAGTAAGTTTAATATATCACCTCCATTTCATGATACCTTCCTCGAAGATACCAACAACTTATTAACTTAAGTTTTTTCGCGAAAAGGTAGTTATTATAAAAAAATAACATAACTGGAAACCATTAATATAACATTAAGAAAATAAAATGGCAACCCAAAAAAATCTTGAAAACAGAAAAGTCATCTTTGTAAATTTAAAGAGATAAAAAACTAAGAACAAATTACTTATAAAAGGTCACGTGTTGATAATTTAACAGCGTATTAATTATCTGTAGAACAATATCTTTTAATTTTACAAAAAAGAGATAATTGCTGCGCATTGTAAATCATTTTTATCATTAAAATATTCTTTATCTGCCCATTGCTTGTGCACATTTTACTTTAAAATAATGAAAAGAAACAAAACTTATGTAACAGTGTCGATTTTACACATATTTTTACTCAATATCTTGTTTATGTCGTTTTATTTTGGTAAAAATACATAGGACATAATAACAAGGATAAACAACAAAGAATCTACATCAAAATAGTTTTTCTATTAAATTTCTAAACCAAAAATAATTTTATAAACCATGCTTCCTAAAGATTTCATTTATATAAACACAACTATTTAGAGAAATGCAAGTATTTTTGTATCCAATCGTATATTCCAAGGACGAAATTTTCTTTTTTTATTAACTCAATATCTACTCAAAAGTCGCAAAGCATACATATCTAAAATTATAATAATATGATAAGAACAATATCAGCCTAACCTGTCCCACGGCTAGGCCGTGGCCTTCTATCACAAATCGAGGTGAAAGACATTTAGTCATACTCCTTCACGTGGACCCACCCGATGCCCTTACATCCCTTCTTTCGGATACAGATACCGTACACAGGATCAGACGCCGACCTCGCCGGCGAGGTCGAAGAATCCCTTGCCCACCGGCCGGTGCAGAGCACCACGGCGAGACACCCAGTATACGCCCTCCCCCATAGCGACTGCCCAAGCCGAGGCGAGGCGCCCTTGAACTAGTTGCCCCCTTGCTCTTCTGGCTCGAACGTAGTGGTTGCACGCTCGCCCTCTTGTCCGGTGAAGCTGTAAAAGCCCCACGGCCAACAGCGTAGATAATTCACACACACACACACACACACACACAAACACTGATGGAACTTATCTAGCCGCCTATAAGCCTTCCAACTTGGCTTAACGACTACCCTACGACTTACGAGTAGCCGGGCCAACATCTTAACGTGTCTTCCGAAGCACGGAGACGCTCGAATATGAAAAGGCCACAAAAGGTCAGCCATCTCAGATCGCCCTAGCCAAACGCTGCTTGAACTTGGCGATCGCTAAGAACACCGCAATCGTACTGCGCTACGAGTGCCTATCCAAAAATATACCAAACACAAAAAAGTAACTTAATTGAAAAATTTTTACAGCATAAATATCTTTCACCTCACTAGTCATTACCACCCCCAGAGCATGGCCGGTGTGACCTTGGCGCGTAATCTCATCTGACCTTCAGAGGGTGAGGGGTTGACCTTTGAACACGTAATGCGAGTGCGATGACCTCCCATTGTATAAGTCTGGTCTCAATATTTATTCAGGATTGTAAATTTAAAAGGGTTTAAGGGTCTGGGCCCTTATTCGCTATGAACAAGCGCTTACGTTATGATAACTTCGTTTAATGGTATCCCATATGCCACTGGAGTATGAAATAATAATAATAGTAGCCCTGTTAAGAAACTGTCCCACCGTTGGGCACGGGCCTCCTCTCAAACTGAGAGGGTTTAGGCCATAGTCCACCACGCTGGCCCAGTGCGGGTTGGCGAACTTCACACACCTTCGTGAAACTCTCAGGTATGCAAGTTTCCTCACGATGTTTTCCTTTACCATTAAAGCAAGTGATAGTTAATTTTTAAAACGCACTTTCTAAAAGACAGAGGTACGTGCCTGTGTTTGAACCCGATACCTTTGGCTGTGCAGTCCAACGGTCTCACCACTAGGCTATCACTGCTATGTTTGATTTAATGTTTATAAAAAACGCAGCCCCATGCAAGGAATTATTCGTTTTGTGGACGCTATGACCAAGATACAGACCCATCCAGACCGAAACAAATATTTGTGGGTTACACAGAGCCTTGTCTGAACTACGCTGTTGGCTGGACAAGAGGGCGAGCGTGCAAACACTACGCTCTAGGTGGAGGGAAAGGGGGCAACTAGCTCAAGGGCACCTCAAGGAGGAACAGCCTCGGCTTGGGCAGTCGTTATGGGGAAGGACATATACTAGATGTCTCGCCGTGGTGCTCTGCACCGGTCGGCGGGCAAAGGAAGCTTCGATCTCGCCCGCGAGGTCGGTGTCTGATCCGTAGAAAGAAGAAGGGAAGGAAAAAGGAAATAAGGGAAGTAAGCCCATCGGGAGGATCGGGGATCTAACCCGCGACTACTCGATCTGAAGGGCGGAAAAGTTTAAGCTCTTAACCACTGGATCTAGCCGTCCAGATAAACGATCATTTCACAAAATTATCCACACACAACACCCACAACGCGCCACGTTACGTGTTTAAATGGTGATAACAAATAAGGGTCTGGTGGTTTTGCTAATTTATGTGGGTAGTCCGTTCGTTTACTCGGGTTCCGTTGGATGCGGGTAGTACAAAAGGGACTCTTGTTTAATTCATCTGCGGTTAGTTCAGGATTCCATGCCTAGTTTGGAGTTTAATTGTAGTTGGCAAAGAGTAAATAATCACTACGTTTTAGTTCGGAAAGTGAATATATATCCACAAGTTTGTAGATATACTAGCTGTAACATAATAAACGCAAGACCTGAAAGTAGTCTGTTCTAAATCGGTAACTGAATTGATTCCGATATATAATGTAACTTACATTTTTTCTTAATTTGCAAAACATGCTGATACTCCTTCAGTGCGCTGTACCAAACTAATTTTATTCTTGATTCAAAGCAATACGACAATTTTCTGTCACCCCCGCTTGGCGAATATAGGCGTGACGGTGTTTATTTTATTATTTATAGTTTAATTATTGTGACTATTTCTAAAAATATATTTTATAGTGAGGCCTGATAGATGCAATATAGGCAATTTAAAGTAGTACATAGATACCAAAATAAGATTTTGGCGTTTAGTTGTTCTGAAATATCTCAGTCACTACCTCTTCCTAAATTTTGTCGTAAAAAACTGTCTTTTACAGTCCGGGTAAAGAACCCGGATCATCAACGCAATGAGCAATTCATGTGCAAAAAGATAAAAAAACACTTTCGCCTGAACAATGAATGATTCAACTGCTGCTATTTTTAAATTCCTGTAATCCACAAAGGACATTGTTGAAAATTGCCCCATAACCAACAAGAATTGGACCCAAGCCATCATTATTTATCTATTTTGTTAAAATAATGGCAAATATCCGTATCTAACGGACAATTTGCAATCTAAAACGAATATTTCAAAGTATTGTAAGTACTTATATCAAAGTCGCCGACATCTTTACTGAAGGTCAACACACAATATAACCTCATATGTATTAATGGCTACTAAATTATAACCTCAAAATCTAATACTTTTTATGTTAAATTGAGATTACATAAAAAGTATTATTTACACAATTAATACCTTTAGAGAATTTATGGGTGATTTAAAATCATATAAGGTTTTTTTTCATTGCTGTTGGTTCTGGGGCAAATCATGTATGGGCGCAGAACAATGTCCTTTAAGTTATTCGCAAATATTTGAGTAAAACTCTAATTATAATAGGTATTTATACCCTACAAGAAATCTAGTGTATGAGATAAATATATTTATTATAGATATATTTATTTTATCTACGGATATTTGAATTTAGGTTATCTAACCAAGGTGATATCTGAAGTGTGGTACTTTTTGTAAGTGGCTACATATTATATGCAAAACATGAAATGATATACAAGTATAATTTGGAACAGAAAGAGAGTGATTTCAATGAGAATGAGGTTTATAAGGAGAGAACTTGGTGGAACTCTGTACTCTCTGCCAACCCCGCAAGGAATCTGGCATGTTGATGAAATAAAACTTACCTATTTAACAGTAAGTACAAAAAATAGCAAGCAAAAAAACAGTGATAGCCTAGTGGTTAGACCGTTGGACTGAAAAGTCAGAGGTCTCGGGTTCACCCAGGCACGCACGTCTGTCTTTCGAAAGCATGAGTGTTTTAAAAATTAATTATTACTTGCTTTAACGGTGATGGAAATAATCGTGAGGAAACCTGCATGCCTAAGTTTCTCGATGGTGTGTAAAGTTCGCCAACCTGCAATGAGCCAGCGCGGTCGACTTTGGCCTAAACCCTCTCAGTTTAGGAGGAGACCCTTGCCCAACGGTGGGACAGTTTCTTAACACGGCTTATATAACAAAACATTTAGAAGACTTAAGAAAATAATAAGATTTTTCCCAACCCGATTTTGATATTTATAATTCGATCGACGATCATGGTATGGGATCGCGGTGTTCTTAGTGATCACCAAGTTTAAGAACTTTCGGTTTGGTCGGTCTGGGATGGGTGACCGTTTATGGCATTTCCAGATTCGAGAGTCTCTGTGCTTCGAACGGCACGGTAAGCCGTTCCGGCTACCACTTAACGTAGTGGTTAAGTCAAGTTCGAAGCCTTCACCGGTGCGTTCTACTTGGAAATCCCGGAGCCCCTTTGACACGTGCCAGTGCCGGCCACCATGGGGTTTTAGTCGGTAAGAGTCCGACATGCCCCGCCAGCTTCCCCTGGGGCTGGCGGAAGTCTATGAGGATTTCCCCATGTAAAAAAAAGGTTTTAGACTTGGTTGCTCACACGTTCCCGTAACCAGCCCCAGCCACAGCGACAAGTTGGAGCACGGTGAGTGTTTTAACCGGCAGGAGTATCGGCATAACCCCTCGCTAACCCCTAGCGTGCAGGTATCCTATGTAGGTTATCCCCCAACACAAAAAAACGTTCGAAGCCTTAGTTGCTCACGAGTTCCCGTAACCTGCCCCAGCCACAGCGATCAGTTGGAGCACGGTGGCAGTTTTAGCCGGTAGGAGTCTCGGCATAACCCCTCGCTTCCGCTTAGCGTGCAGTTATCCTATGTAGGATTTCCCCCAACACAAAAAAAAGTTCGAAGCCTTATTTGCAGCTTGATAAGTTCCATCAGCAGGTGGTAGAATATGACCTGCTCTCTCACCTTGATTTGTGAGAAAATACCTTTGTACAGTGGGCCAGTATAGGTAGAATGATGCATTGTGTTGTATCATACATACTATGACTCAAGAATCAAAACAATAAGCTCTATCCAAACTAATTAAGCTACTAATCCTAACTTCGACTGCCTCGTTGGTCTGGTGGAAAAGCACATCGTTTTGTGATCACGAGGTCCTGGGTTCAAATCCTAGGTCGGACAAATGTAGTTTTTCCTAACGAAAATCTCTCAGTATGAATCCGGAATCTGGAATTGTGCCCGGTATATGGCAATAGGCTCGCCCCCTATTACACGGGACCTAACATCGTTGGCGAAACGTGGGTGTACTGAATACACCTCTGCCACCTCCGCTTGGGGATTATAGGCGTGACGATATGTTAATCCTAACTTAATGTATTTTCGTATTGTCTCATGCTTAGCACGACCCAAACATCCAAAATAACTTGACCCCTAAAACAACATTATAGCCATATCTATGTAGATCTACATAAACTGGTCAGTAAAATCGAATGTGAAAAAACACCAAGTCATTTTCAACTTTAGTTGATAGTGATAAAATTGATTTTTCTTTTTACTTTACTTTTAGAGATTTATGTTAGGTTTGTTATACTTTGGATGTGTCATTTTCCCGTGACCGTGAACTTTGTGACCGGACTTCAACAGTAATGCAAAAAGTATAATTATAGCACTGAATCGATTGCATTATCATTTAATAACAAAAAACAAACTAAACACCGCCTATACTCTCCAAGCAGGGTGGCGGAGGTGTACTGAGCATACTCACTTTTCGCCGACAATAATAGCCGTGACGATTATCGTTTCGTCTTACGTGAATCAAAACGTTTCATGAATTGTAATATCAATACAATAATCACTACATATTATAAAACGAAGTCCCCCCGCCGCGTCTGTGTGTCTGTCTGAACGCGACAAACTCAATAACTACCAAACGGATTTTCACACGGTTTTCACCAGTGATTTAAGAGGAAGGTTTATGTGTGTAATTCACCCGTACGACGCCGGGGCGGGTCGCTAGTATAGTATATACTAGGACTATTTTGACTTCCGTATAAGACTCCAATCACAGGCCGACAAAATTTAGTTCTGCACGAGAAAAACCTGTGCTAGCTCTGCTGCTACAAAATCGTCATGGAAAAATGCCTCTTCTGGGTTTCCCAATCAATCAATCAATCAGCCTATCGCAGTCCACAGCTGGACATAGGCCTCTCCTAACACGCGCCATTGCACACGGTCCTCCGCCTTCCGCATCCAGTCTGTCCCAGCGACCTTTTTGAGATCGTCGGTCTATCTAGCTGGGGGCCGTCCTACCTTACGCTTACCAAGTCGCGGTCTCCACTCTAGGACACGCTTGCTCCATCGGCTGTCGGTCTCGGCATGAACTTGGATAAAACCAAGATCATGTTTAATGAACATGTCACGCCGGGACCGATCTACGTCGATGATTCGATGCTCGAAGTTGTTCGGGAATATGCCTACCTTGGACAAGTTGTCCAATTTGGTAGAAACATCTTCGAGAAAGAAATCAATCGCAGGATCCAAAAAGGTTGGGCAGCATTTGGCAAACTACGTCACGTTTTCTCTTCGCGTCACCAATGCGTCCTACCTGTTATGACTTACGGGGCTGAGACGTGGCCACTCACAGTGGGACTAGTCCACAAATTCAAAGTCGCACAGTGGGCTGGGTTTCCCAATTTTTTGAATTCTACGGTCAACTTATCCAATTGTTATAATTACGAATATTAAAAAAATTGATAACAGCCCAACCTTTCTTAAGTGATTCGATGCGCTTACCAACAAACACCATTTAATTTTTATTTATATACTTTGAAAGGAAATAAAATAAAAAACTTATAATATTTACCGGTAATGTTCCATAAGTCTCCATTTTCACACTCAAATTTTGCAATACAAAATAGTGATAAAAAAAAACAAATAAATTCCTCGATTAAACCCGTACGAATAGTTTCATTTCATGTATAATATTCGATTATATTATTTTTTCAACACTTTTCATGACAAGTTACTACTCTTCAATACATGCGACTGATACGCACTATCGCAATGACTAATTTCATGACTATTATAACTACTGTCTTTGAAAAAAATCAGCCAAGTTTTTAACTTTAGACCTGGAAGCTAACACATTATTATTATGAATTAATGAAGCAGTATATTAGGTTAATTGTATTATATGTAAAGAGCAAGTAAAGAGTCCTTGTAAACGGCGAGCGTATATGTGACTAGGGGAAGCCAGAGAGGTCTGAAAGGAAATAACTCATTGGAACACTGCACTCTTTACCTTCCCCGTATGGGAACTAGCGTGTTATAATATTTTATTGTACATATTTAATTTTGTTTTATTGGTACCTTGGAGTATAATATTAGATAATTTTCGGCATTATTAGCATTTTATAACATTTCTTTTTAGTTTATGTATATATATGGGAAATTCTCTCCTTCATTTTTTGCAAGAAGTCCCTTACCCAGAAGTGGGACATTGTTGACTGATTAATAAATTAAGTATATTATTTTTGGGATATCGCAAATTGGGATTACAACCGCTAAGAACCCTATTCAATTTCGTATACCAAATAGAATAAACGAAAGCTAATAATATACTCGTCTTATTCACTTTAACTCTACAAAGCCATGCTATGTTATATTTAGAAATTTCAGTCCCTATTAATTTCACTAACAATCTTCCTATTGCACGAAAAAGAACAGAAAACTTTCATTGAAATTGGTTCATTCTTTCAAGTACTTTTAAGTTAGTCATAAAATCCTCGAAACTTTACTGCGGTTGCATATTTTATGCGGTTTATTCAAAGGTAATTACGAGAATTTTATGCTTCATGCCCCTTTCACATAATACAAAACTCCATACAAGGTGTAAGCTAGGTACGAAAAACCTGAAACAAGTTACACTTGTCGATATGAACAACTATAAATATGGCGATAATTACTGGAAAAAACAAATAATGAGCAGTTTCATACATTTTGGGGAATAGGTATGTACCTACCATAAAAAAATATTTTATTTATTTAAATCACATAAGTCAAAAGTCTCTGTACCGATGTAGGAGACGAACAATGAGAGTGGAAGAACCCTGTACTCTCTGCCTACCCCGCAAGGGATCTGGTGTGATGATATAGATAGATAGATATAGACATTAGACGAATTCTCATGTTATGTGTAGGTAAGGTGTTTGTATGAACCTGCAATATTTTTTTATTATTGTTGAGTGTTATCATAGTATAGATATACTACCCGTATTATTTGTATCAGCGTTTCCGTACCAGTTTCCTATCCAACACACGAGAAAAATCGTTTTGTATAATTACTAAACCGGCAAGATCCCATATAGGTTAAATAGTGGATAAATTGCCAGGAAGACTATCGTATGAATGTGCCTAGCATAAGCTATACATATTTAAGCGCGAGGGGACGGTCAACAAAATGTGACATCATGTGGCCCCTTGTCCCCTTGCGAAAATGGACCACTTGTCACAAGGACGGGCAGGGCTCCAAGAAACATAAAATTCGTGGAGGTATTTTTAACATACAATACATACACCTCTGCCACACCCGCTTGGGGAATATAGGCTTGAAATTGTTTACGTAATTTATGGAAGGCTTTATATTATTCCTTTCTGAAGTCATTTGTTTTCTAGTTTAATATAATATGTTAACCATTTTTGTCGTGAACTTGACCCTACACATCCACTACTTTTTTAAGATAAGCACAAAAGATCACATCCACTGATCGAATGATACGCGAACGATGCGAAATGCATGACGCATGTAGATAAAATGATTGTGTTGACTACATAAATCCGGAAATATGAAATTATCACTATTACTCGAATAAATAAATAAAAACATTATCAGTCTGTCAATGTATCGTGACTGACATGTGACAAAAAGGTGACAACAATAATGTATAGAACCATAGAAGTACTCTATGTACAGAACATAGAGGTTAGTATAGAAGGAGAATATTACACTCAAGCATTCTTGGCACAAAGGCGGCAAATAAGTAAGGTTTAATTTATGTGTGTGTGCGTGAATGATCTACGTTGTTGGCCGCAGGGCCTTTACAGCTTGACCGGGCTCTTGCCCGGTCAAGCTTTAAAGGCCCTGCGGCAGCCTGGGGGGAGGGGCCCTGCGGGCCCTCTTGGACGAGCGTGCAACCACTACGTTCGAGCCACAAGGGTAAGGGGGCAACTAGATTCAGGGCAGAGTCTCAAGGAGGAACGGCCTCGGCTTGGGCAGTGGCTATGGGGGAGGGTGTCTCCGTGGTGCTCTGCACCGGCTGGCGGGCAAGGGATTCTTCGACCTCGCCGGTGAGGTCGGTGTCTGATCCTGTGTGCGGTATCTGTATCCGAAAAAAGGGATGTAAGGGCATGGGGTCAGGGGTCGGTGAGAACATGCTGTGGACGGCAATAGCGGCTGATAGGAAGGGAGTTAGGTTCGTAGTCGGCGGCGGCTAAGGCTTAACTACATTACTTATTGAGTTCTGAGATTAACTTTTTTATTTGATGGAAATCTAACAGCCTTTTTGTAGCCTGTTTGACTGTCCCGGTCCTGAGCTTAGGGCTCCCTTTTACACTTCCACAGCTGTCGATCTATTGCTATATCGGGCCACGAAGTGCCAAAGGCAAACGCAGTCACCAATTGGATACCAAGTGGAGGTCGCAGGCAACGAAAATAATTATAAAAACAAATTAAGAAGCAGGTTTTCACAAATAAACACAAGTTTACAATTTTTCGTTTATGTGGCCACAAGTGCCGAAGTAGATAGAGAACTTAAATCCTTTACTATTTGCCAAAAATAACTGAGTTAATAAGCGCCTCGCAATAACAGGCTTAGTATTGAACAAATCAAGATCGAGATCAATAGATATTTTATTAAATGTCTCATTCACACGCCAAAGATACGTATTCTTGCTATAAGATACGTATTCTTTCTATATTTATTATTCTATTACACATGAAATAAAACTTTTAGCGGATTTTATCGTGCTTGATTTTTGATTTTTATGTTTTGGATATTTTGAGTGCTTTACAGCACACATGGTCACGGGAGAGACCGCTATATCCCTTCTATATCCCTCCCGTGACATTTTTATGTGACACGTCTCCGACTTGTGTTGCGTGTGACTGATACCAAACGCGTAGCTGACGACTAGTTGGATGTGGACAGGTCATCGGGATTAGCCGCATAGGTTTTAATAAGTGAATTTAAAGAGCCATATCTGTTGATTGTTTTAACTTAGAAGCCTAAATTTTTTACATTACCAAGGGTCCGTAGACCTTAGCATTTAAGATTAATTTCAACTTAATGCATTAACCTGTTCTTGAGAAAATGGGTCTTTAACCGTCGGACAGATAGACAGACGGGCGGACAACAAATTGTTCCTATAAGAGTTCCGTTTTACTGATTGTTGTATGGACCCCTAATAATAACCAAGTTTTCACATTGTCTTGGTATTCCAGTTGCTATGATATCCTTTTTTCCTTATATTGTACATATTTTATTTTTAAGATTTATATTATCCAACGCTGTTAGATAATTATCTAAATAAATCAAAATAAATATTTGTCGTTTAATAAGAGTAATGCACCTCAGATAATAAGTACGTACCTCACTTCTGACGTTTTTATTCAATGAAGCCATCCTTTTTAAATTTGCGAAACTTGTGCGCACCGCTGTCAGAGAATTCCGTTGAACCATTTTGACTTTCGAACCTTTTAACAATTTTTTTTTAATTTTATTCACAATCGTTCATAGATATACCGTTTTTAATTTTTACTCATTTCAACACTAAATAAAACACAAAATTATTCCTTTTCGATAAAAAATATTTTATCATTTTTTCATGCTGTACCATAAACACTTAAATTTCACTGGTTTCAATTTAAGCACATGTTCCAATATTTTTTTACACTATGACCACTATCGAGACTTTTTTTTAAGTTAGAAATATTGCAATTGAAATCATTGTAAAATTCGAGCAATGGACAAACCGTTTTCATTAACTAGCAGTTAAAATTGAACCAATTGTACTACGTGACTCCAGTTTTATAGTTATTTGATTCGATGAGTAACTTATAAAAGGAAAATCCGTATGTTTGACGTCATTAGTTCAACCTAGTTGTCGTTATTGTTAATATTGTGTTTATTTATTAGAAATTTTAAGTTTAGTCATTTAGCGTAAGGAATGCTTTGACCTACATCAAGTAAAGTGGGTCTAATGGTTAACGCGTAGAACACTAAGCTGTCTTAATCGAGTAGTCGCGGGTTCGACCCTGCATGGGACAAAAATTGTATGACCTCAACTATCCGTAGCAGTCCTATGGTGAACATAAAAAAATCTATTCTATATCATCACCCCAGATCCCTTGCGGGGTAGGCAGAGAGTACAGAGTTCCAACAGGTTCTTTCCTTACATACCTCTCTGACTTCCTCCACTCTCAAAGTTCGTCTCGACTCTTGACTTGTCCTTCAAATAAAACACGGTCTATTTGGTCATAGTAAGATAGCCTAGGTCTTCCCCGGTACCTATATCCTTCCACTTTCGTATTATATATCTGTTTTATCATTCTTCTGACATTCTATATGCCCAAACCATACCCTTTCTCATCTTTACAACGATACTACCTTTCATACCTACTCGCTTAAATAAAAGTTTTTATAAGGATATAACCTAAGATTGTGCTGTATTTAAAAATTTTACTCGTATCATAATATTAAGTTTTTGACTAGTACGAGACTCAGCTAACCCAGTCAATCTGGTTGAACAGTTTTGTGGGGCTGTGATTTAGCATTGTCCATTGTGTTGTTTTTCTACACACCGTCACGCCTATATTCCTCAAGCGGGAGGCCCGAGGTGTACTGAGTACACCCACTTTTTGCCGACGATTTTAAATCCCATGTAATAGGGGACGAGCCTATCGCCATATACTGGGCACAATTTCAAACTTATCCTGGGATTTTTTTTTAGAAAAGCTCGATCGACCTAGGATTTGAACCCAGAACTTTGTGATTACCAGGTCCTGGGTCCTTAATTAAAAGTGTTCAAAATGCAGTCTTGATCAAATCTCAATATCATAAATCTCACAAATAATATTCTCATAAAATATCGACATCGACCGAATCGAGATCGGACCGAAAGTTAATTAAAATGTGAACGTTATTCCGAAAAAATTTTGAACTGACCTACCTACCTATATCATCACGCCAGATCCATTGCAGGGTAGGCAGAGAGTACAGAGTTCCAACAGGTTCTTTCTTTACAGACCTCTCTGGCTTCCTCCACTCTCATAGTTCGTCTCATACACGCTCGCCGGTTATGGAGACTCTTGATTTGTCCTTCAGATAAGACTCGGTCTATTTGGTCATCATGGTAAGATAGTCTAGATTTCAGTTATTTTTTTTTATTATTTAGACTGTCAGCTGAGATTAACATCTGATCAACAAAATGATAAATTATATGTTTTAAATTAAACAACTTGACATTATTTCGAAATTAGACTGAGATGATATTCATATTTGCAATAGTAACGTAAACATATTTTTTTGTTTATAGATAGTAGGGTTACATTTTTAAACAAGGAGAAGAGGACCCTAGTAGCTTTCATCATTGTTATATTTCTCGGTTATAACATTTTTGGACTCTCCATGTTAGATTGAAAATGAATAACTAAACACAAAACACACACACTCACGCCTATATTCTCTAAGCGGAGGCGGCAGAGGTGTACTGAGTACACCCACTTTTCGCCGACGATATAAGGTCCCATGTAATACACGGCTAGCCTATTTCCATTTAATGGGCACAGTGCCAGACTCCGGACTCATCCTAGGAATTTTTTTTCAGAAACACTACATTTGTCCAAACTAGGATTTGAAACAAGGACCTCGCGATCACAAAGCGATGCGCTTTGCCACTAGACTAACGAGGCAGTAATAAAGTAAAAATTAAAGAAACGAATGTAACCCAACTAAGGAAATTACCCGATTGATATCCAGAACTGCCGATAGAAAGCGCTAGTAGTATTTATAAATGCTGAAATATAGTAGCCATCCATTGGATCTAAGTGGATTACATGGTAAAATTGTTTTACCGCCATTTAGTACATTTTATAAATGGAATATTGACCCAACTACATCTATAAAAATAATAATATTAGCCCTGTTATGAAACTGCCCCACCGTTGGGCACGGGCCTCCTCTCAAACTAAGAGGGTTTAGGCCATATGAGAAGAACTATGAGAGTGGAGGAAGCCAGAGAGGTATGTAAGGAAAGAACCTTATGGAACTCTCTACTCTCTGTCTACCCCGCAAGAGATCTGGCGTGATGATATAGATAGATTGATGATTATTACTATCTATCATCAATCAGTCTGTTCTGTATCTACCCACTGCTGGGAACGAATGGCGTGATAGAGGATCACGCCATTCGTTCCGGTCCTGTGTTATATTCCACATTTTCCGGTCACCTTCACTATATAATATACTATTAGCCCTGTTTAGAAACTGTCCCACCGTTGGGCACAGGTCTCCTCTCAAACTGAGATACTTTAGGCTATAGTCCACCACGCTGGCCCAGTGCGGGTTGGCGAACTTGACACACCTTCCAAATACTCTTAGGCATGCAGTTTTCCTCACGATGCTTTCCTTCACTGTTAAAGCAAATGATTTGAAATTTTTAATACACACATGCTTTCGAAAAGACAGAGGTGCGTGCGTGGAAGATGAGACCTCTGACTTTGCAGTCCAATGGTCTAACCACTAGGTTATCACTGCGTCACACATCTATATTTATGAACTCAAAAATTCCCTCTCTCTCATTTGACTTTCTACTCTACAGGATAGAAAAAAAATTCAAAGACCTTCCTCTTTTTTCAATGTAACATCCGTCAGGGGACATCTATAAAATACGTCACACGTTTAAGGAAGGGGATCAACGCGTCGTTGGGACGTCACATGTGTAAATCTAAAGCACTAAAACTTCATATCCAATGAATGACTTCTTTCTAAGTATAAAATTTGAAAACAATGTGAAGTCACATCAGAAGCGAAGGGACACACAAATATGACAAAGGCGGAGGAGAGTTTAAAAAATCATGAAGTTAGTTGTGACTTCACTTATTGATGGCCCCTCATATTGATTTTGTTCATATAAAATGTAGCTTATATTACCCGGGCCATATTAACGACATCAAGAAATCAATTGACACCTCATTCTACAAAACCAGATGAGTAGATAAGCCGCTACTGTGGTACATCTACGCGAAAACATACGTAGATACATAACCTTTCCTTTTGGCTTTGCTAGCTCTCAGCAGATTTGTATTTTTACCTGTAATTAGATAAAAAATATCCTCTCCACAAGGCTATGTTACTACCCCGTGTACCCGTAAGGGATACCTCAGATTTATTTATTTATTTAATGCTTTATGCACTACAGGTACAAAAGCGGACTTAATGCCTGAGGCATTCTCTACCAGTCTGCAAAAAATATAATTTGATACATAGATATGGATATATATATATATATATATATATATATATATATATATATATATATATATATATATATATATATATAAATACACATATACACAAATGAAATTAAAATTGAGATAATTCTGCTAAAGTTTTGAGAAGATAATCCTGCACTTTATTTTTAAAACACGAGCTATTTTTTACTGTTTTAGCTAGAAACACTTCATATGTATTTCGTACAAAATTATAAACAAGTTAGAGGTATAAGCATACTCCAAGTAGCGTCACCTTACAGTATTAACAAATCATTTGATGCGGGGACAATGGCTACAAATCAACATTAAATAAATCACAGACATCTATCTGGAATCGTTAGTGAAGACACTTCGCCCCCGACAAATGGCTATTATATTTCACCCCTAGTAAGGTTTTACGTAGACTAGCAACATACACAATACGAAAAAGTTGCTTGCGATTTCCTATAAAAACTATCCAAAGTTAAATTCTAAAATTAATAATATATATATACACCGTCACGCCTATATTCCCCAGAGGGGGTGGCAGAGGTGTACTAAGTACACCCACGTTTCGCCGACGATGTTAGGTTCCATGTAATAGGGGGCGAGCCTATTGCCATATACCGGGCACAATTCCAGACTCCGGACTCGTACTGAGATTTTTCGTTAGAAAAAACTACATTTGTCCGACCTAGGATTTGAACCCAGGACCTCGTGCTCACAAAGCGATGCGCTTTGCCACCAGACCAACGAGGCTAAATAATATGATTTTGTAGTTATTACATTGCTAAGTTTGATTTCGACGCTTAGTTTAAGTGTTAGCGAAAATGTAAAAGATTAGAGTTTAGATTATAATTTTAATATTGAATAGTATTAACGACATCTTGTCGTTGTGTCGACGTTTATGTTATCATAAAATGAATATGATTTTCGCTCTTATAACAATTGGGTATGTAGCTATAGTTAATTCTCAAATTTTGCTGGATACAAATTGTGATTGGTGTAAATTGTCAATAGAAAAAAGTACGTCGCAGTTTCCAAAAAGAAAACTATAACAAAAATATTGGAAATAGTAACTAACTGTTTCCAATATTTTTGTTATAGTTGTTGAATAAGGAAGTTTTTGAGAGAGGTACCAAATTTCTTTTATTTAATAAAATAAATTTGGTAGCTCTCTTAAAAACTCTTTCGACATCAAAAGTCTCTCACCAATTTTTTATTTCTTTTTTAATTTTTGGCCATGAAATAAAAGTAGCTCTTTTGTTGCGGGTGGTTATTTGGTGCGTATTAATTCCTTCCCTATATTATCATTAGCCTAGATAACAAAGTTCTAGGGATTTAGACCAAAGAGGCAAGCCAGCTAAGTTTCTCGCTGGATCGACACAAACTCGATTTATACAAAATAAATCGAGTTTGTGTCGGGCAATATCACCGGTCTGCATCGCGGCTCAATCTACAATAAATACAGATGGAGGTAATAAATAAAGGCTTGCAACGCCAGGCACTGCCGGTCGCGGGGCACAAAGGTTATCAACTATATCTCTGAGTCGACGGACGTGCGGACGAAATGTCGAACGGAACCAATCAAGTTGTAAGGATGGATATGCAGAAATTCGGACATACTTTTTCAGACATTCATTGATACTTATTTGAATGATGATTGATTCGTTGGTCTAGTGGGAAATTATGCGCGTTGCGATTACGAGGTCCTGGGTTGAAATCCGAAGTCGGACCAATGTAGTTTTTCCATCGAAAAATTCCCAGTGTCAGTCTGAAGTCTGGAATTGTGACCGGTATATGGCAATAGGCTCGCCCCTTATTACATGGGAACTTATATCGTTATATTTTTATTCCTTTGTTACTCAATCGTGTATTCTTCTTATTTTAATGAATGGCCCCACACTGTAACAGTGTATTTTGCCAATATAAAGTAATAATAAAATCTAACAGTAAATTATAAATAATCGCTTGTTGTCTGTCGCCAGTACGGTAAAAAAAAAAACACCGTCAAAACGTAAATCACTCGTGAATCTAGTTTTAAAATAGATACAGATTTTTAATTAAAACAAGATTTACCACTGATTTTCGTTCTGCAATACGGGCCTAAATGGTTGAAAACATTCAGATGACATTTGATAAAAGGGTAGATCATAATCTGAAGGGACACAATAGTCTATTTAAATTTGGCCAGAATATAATCGCCAGCGACGCAAGCAGAAATTAGGTCTTTCAATACAACATTACTCAAATTTCAAGTAGTTCCAGAACACCTCTATTTAGTTAGTCTATTGTTCAAACCACTACAAAAACATCTATCTATCTATCTATATCATCACGCCAGATCCCTTACGGGGTAGGCAGAGAGTACAGAGTTCCAACAGGCTCTTTCCTTACATACCTCTCTGGCTTCCTCTACTCTCATAGTTCGTCTCATACACGCTCGCCGGTTATGGAGACTCCTGACTTGTCCTTCAGATAAGACCCGGTCGGTCTATTTGGTCATGGTAAGATAGTCTAGGTCTTCCCCGGTACCTACATCCTTTCACTTTCGCACTGTATATCAGTTTTGTCATTCTTTCTTCGGACATTCTTTCTATATGCTAGAACCAACGGAGCATGCCCTTTCTCATCTTTACACCGATACTCTCTTTCATACCTATTTGCTTTCTTACTACGCTGTTGCGAATACGGTCGGTCAGCTTTACTCCGCACATCTTCCACAGAGCTCGCATTTCCACCACATTAATTCTACTTTCATTCTCCTTCTTACATACCCAGCTCTTGCTGCGATATAACAGCGCCACAATGAGCTTACCTGCATCATTCACTCTCTTATCACCATAAGGACCCAGAGCAGCGTTGCAAGTTTGCCGCCTGGTTCCCACCCATCCGTTCAGATCGCATAGAAAAACATAAATTACGAAAATCAAGAATCCCACAACCTACACCTGGTCCCATCAAAATTCATAACTTCCACATAACACCAATATTATCGAATCTCAATAAATATGAATACTTCGTTTCCGCATAAACCTGTCCTATGCGCCGGCGCATAACTCAAGATGCGCATCGGATAATCGAAGCACAGTTAAGTTATTGGTTTACCCGCGCCGCACTTCACACACCGATAAATAACTATAATAATAACTTTACACGTATAAATAACAAGATTACTTACATTATTTACACAGGCTGGTGTGTGTTCTCACTAAATTTATGGAATACGTAGCTAATACAAAGCAGTGGATCAGAGGTCTCGGGTTCAAACCCAGGCACGCACCTCTGTCTTTTAGAAAGCATGTGCGTATTAAAAATTAACTATCATTTGCTTTAACGGTGAAGGAAAACATCGTGAGGAAACCTGCATGCCTAAGAGTTTCTCGAAGATGTGTCAAGTTCGCCAACCCGCACTGGGCCATGGTGGTGGACTATGGCTTAAACCCTCTCAGTTGGAGAGAAGGCCCGTGCCCAACCGTGGGACAGCTTCTTAACAGGGCTAATATTATTATTTAACTAATAAACGAAATAAAGGATTGTACATTTCGGAATATCTCGACACTAAAACTATTTGGGTTTGAGCAGCTCCTCATTCTCCTAAATACTTGCTACTAAAACTATTTTATCAATAAATGATATATAAACAGAAAAGCCAATCAAATAAAAGCTTTATACTATCACGCCAAATCCCTTGCAGGGTAAGAAGCCAAAAAAAATTAAAACGAGAAACGTGGGACGCATTAAAGAGTGAAATAGCTATTTATACAAGACTAGCGGCCCGTCCCGGCTTCGTACGGGTGGACATAATCTTTTGTGTCTGTCTGTAGCCTATGTTACTAAGCGATAATGTAGCATTCTAATGGTGTAAGAATTTTTGAAATCGGTGCAGTAGTTTTTGAGTTTATTCGTTACAAACATACAAAATACACATCTTTCCTTCTTTATAATATTACTAGCTGTGCCCGCGACTTCATCCGCGTGGAATAGTGTCTTTGCCGCAACCCCCCCCCCCCCCCCCCCGCGCGGCTGCACAGCGCTCAATGTGTACGGCGCGGTGCTTGGCAACTTTCTTACTCGCGTTACCTTCAGTGTCACATTTTGTAATGACTCCGTAAATGTTACATCAGAATGGCTCTAATATTTTTTCTCTTGTCGTAAACATAAAACATTCACATAAACCTTACATATTTCCATACAAACTTTCATCCCCTATTCCCTATTGTTATTTTACACCCTTAAAGGTAAAACTTTTACACACTTTGAATGTCATATTCATTTATATCGAATCAACAGCCTAAAAAATAAGTTTCAAGCTTCAAGCTCTAAAAATAACGATACTTCCATACAACTTTTCAACCCCCCTTTCAATTCGTTAGAACCCTTTTTTCGCATTAAAAAGTAGCTTATGTCTTTTCTCAGGCTCTAGACTATCTGTGTACCAAATTTCATTTAAAACGGTTCAGTAGTTTGGGCGTGACAGCGCGACAGACAGACAGACAGAGTTACTTTCGCATTTATAATATTAGTAAGGATTATAGATTATAGATAGATGCAGGTGAGGATAGTATTGAATGCGCTCCACGTTTTCCCTTTAAAATTATTTTACCTGCTCGCCCTGCAAGGGATCTGGTGATATAATTATCATATAGATTATTTCATACATTTTAGTCCGCTTTCAACTCTTTTTCTTCAAATTCTTATTAAAACCAACCTTTTGTTGTTCCATAATGTCAACTTCATAAACTACAACTTCCATTATTTCCACGAGGAAAAAAGCAACAGTCTGTATAACATTGTTATTTATATCGGTTATTAATAGACTTCAAAGTGTATTGGATATAATAATGTATGTTATTTATAGAAATGGCGGCTTGAAATTAGTTGAGAAATGAGTTTTGATAAATTAGTAGTAATTTTCTGAAACTCAAAAAATAGACTCGCGTACAAATTTGTGAAATTATTTCATAAATTTTTGGATAGATCCATAATCTAAAAAGGCAAAATTTGAATGCAACACCTCAGATTTTTTCGAAATTGCGACTGTAAAGTTTAAAGGTTAATACTGAATAGTGTTTTAGTTGTGTTAATATTTATCAATTAGCAAGCTGAAGTGGCAGTGTCACATATGACGCAGAACCGATGGCCGTTGGGGCAGAATGGTTCTTGAATGGAGACCGCGTGTCGGCAAACGTAGTGTAGGGCGCCCTGTAGCTAGGTGGGGCGACGATATTCGTAAGGCAGCGGGCAGGGATTGGAAAAGGAGAGCTGGAGATCGAGCTCAGTGGCGTGCCATGGGAGAGGCCTACGTCCAGCAGTGGACTGACACGGGCTGATGATGATGATGATGATGATGAATATTTATCAAAACGCCAGTCGCAAGTAACAAGAGAAATATCGCGTTTACGAAAAGTGACCGTGTCATCGATTACAAATCTTAAAAGTGTATTGCGAGAATAGAACCTTAGATATAGGCAAAAGTACACCCATATTTCGCTGACGATGTTAAAGGGGGCAGGTCTATTATCATTACACTAAGCACAAATTTCAGACTCACAGCTACTGAGAATTTGATAGAAAACTCCTATAACACATTGTCCGACCCCCCCCCCCCCCCGACCCCTGCCGCCACCGCTGGCCGCGACATGTTCTCACCGATCCCCCCGATGCTTTGAGATCCATTCTTTCCGCTCAGAATACGGGCGATGTCGACGTAGTCGTAGATCCCCTCCCATAGCCGGCGGTTGACCGGTGCGCTTAGTAGTGCACCCCGTCCCCCCACAGCGACTGTCCTAACCGAAGGCGCCTTGAAGAGGCGCCCTCGAGTATGTCGCCCTTTGCCCTTCTGGCTCGAGCGTAGTGGTTGCACGCTCGCCCTTAAGTCCGGTGAAGCTGTAAAGGCCTCGCGGCCAACAGCGTACATCACTCACACACACACACACGCACGCACGCACGCACGCACGCACGCACGCACGCACGCACGCACGCACACATTGTCCGACCCAGGACCCCGTGGTCGTTAGCTAGACGACTAAGACTAAACTGAAATACAGGCAACAAATTCTTTTGTAGCACGTGCTTATTACTACCGACAGGTCAACTAGTAAAGTATCCAAATAGGACAACTGCTGCTTAAGAGAGGAGCTAACTGCCTACACAACTTTAAGCTGTACTATAGCTCGATAAGAGAGTTCAGGCTGCATAATAGTGTAAAGCAGTAAGCTCTTAAGCAGCTGTTGAGCTACTTGGGTAGGAAATTCATTTTACCCTACCAGTAGGTAGTAACATAAATAACTTAAAAAAAGGAAAACCGCCTTCATTACTAAATTGAAGTCGGTTCGGCCGGTCGGTCGGTGCAGTCAGTTACTTAGCACCCACTTCAAATATTTATTTTTTGCCTTTTAGTTATGAAGTCGGTTACCCTTTTTTTAAAAATTTATTGATTTTACAATTTTGAGTGAATTAATTATTTATATACCTACATTATATTTTTCTGCTTATTTCTATAGTAAAGTAAGTACGTAAAGTAAGTAAAGTAAGTAAAGATTAAGATAAAATCCATAATAACTGAATCTACACAATAAAATTCGAGCCCATAAAATTTTTATCCTCTATTTTTACACAATTAGGGGTGGTATTTCTTCTTCAAATTTAAATGGGACCAAACGGGAAGTGAGACAAAAAAGAATTTGCCAAATCGGTTCATAAATTACGGTGTTATGAGGTAACTAACATAAAAGTACACTCGAATTGTGAACCTCCTCCTTTTTTGTGAAGTCGGTTCAAAACACGTTTACATTTTGTTTCTTTTAAAAGTTCAAAGTAAATATAGGAATTCGCTACCAATAAACGGTTTCCAAGAATTTTTATCAACATAAACAACATTAGTTTGTGTTCTTATCGAATCTACGAAACGTTTACAATGTTTCAAGTGCTACCATTTCTTTGTGGTAAAAATAAAATTTGTTAATATTAATGCTTCAGTGTTATAAAACGCGATATTTGTACGCTTTTAAAGTGTTTAAAGTGTTTCATAACGATCGTGATCCATCGAAATGGGTCAATTTTTGTTGTATTTCCTTCGACTTAGCTGTCTGGAATTGCTATGAGCAATAAGATCGTCAATTGTAGCTTGTGTTGTTGGATAATTACTACTTTATAATGCATTTGGTTTAGGTACAATTAATAGTAATTTATAATATATTTACATAACTTATTACAGAAATTGTATTAAAAAAATATATATATTTAGTAATTATTATCCTAATTTTTAATTATTAACTGATATACAATGCGAAAGTAGAAGGATGTAGGTACCGGGGAAGACCTTTTTTTTTTTTTTTTTTTTTTTTACCTGGGGAAAATCCTGCATAGGACTTCCGCGAGCCTCGGGGGAAACTCGCGGGGCGTGTCGGATTCTTACCGACTAAAAACCCCAGGGTGGCCGACATCAGCACTTTGGAGGGGCTCCGGGATCTCCGTATGGAACGCACCGGTGCCCCTCTTGTGCCACGCTCTGAAGAGCCCGCCTTCGGAGGGAGACTTAAAGACACGCTCCCCCCCGCACCAACGCGGTGCTCACGGCGACGTGGGCCACACCACGCCGCCGTCCTCCTCGGGGTCGCTCGTGAAGAACGCTCAAGGCCCCCGCCCCTTGCGTCCGCGACCCCGAAGGCCCCCCTGCTGATGTTGGTGCAGGGGGGGTCCCCCGCCAGATATTACGGCGGGAGACGCGAGTTAGCCCGTATTCTTAAGCCCCGGGCTATTGGGCTGGGGGGCCTGGGCGGGCTGTGCCTCCGCCCCGGCGCCGTCGCCTTCGTCGAGCAGGATCGGCCCTCTCCCGATCCCGCTCAGCCTCCTCCTTCTGGGACATTACAGTCTCGCAGAAGGAGGATACGGCCCCCCACGCCGATTCCCCTGCCAGCATAGCCGCTACTATTGCCGGCAGGGAGAGGTCCGGTCCGATCCGGTCGACCAGGATCCGCCGCTCGGAGGCCCACGCTGGGCACTCTTCGAGCGTGTGCTGGGCGGAATCCTGGTCCCCACCGCAGTGGTGACAGGTCGTCGTCGCCTCGCGTCCGATCTTCCTCAGATAATCACCGAAGCAACCGTGACCGGTGATTATCTGAGTAAGTCTATAGGTGACTCGCCCTCTCCTCCGCTGGTGCCAGGCTTCGAAGGACGGCAGAATAGCTTGGACGACACGCTTGCGCGCGATGTGCTCTTGACTGAGCCTCGCGCGCCACTCCTCCAGAGCGCGTCGTCGTTCCCGCCGTCTCACTTCTTCGAGCGCAGGCACGCCCTCGCCGCTTTGGACCGGGGAAGACCTAGACTATCTTACCATTACCATATAAACCGGGTCTTATCTGAAGGACAAGTAAGGAGTCTCCGGAACCGGCGAGCGTATATGAGACGAACTATGAAAGTAGAGGAAGCCAGAGAGGTATGTAAGGAAAGAGCCTGTTGGAACTCTGTACTCTCTGCCTACCCTGTAAGGGATCTGGCGTGATGATATAGATAGATAGATTATCAAAAGATGGATATTAGTAAAGTCCGTTTTTATTAGCTGACAAATTTGGAAACATTCTTGACATCACTACAGAAATTGTATTAAAAAAAAATGCGTTTACTGTCACATACAAGTCAAGGACAAAAATCACTCGATAAAACAATTATTGCAAGACATTTTTCTTATTTATATT
Source organism: Phalera bucephala (assembly GCA_905147815.2). NCBI lineage: Eukaryota > Metazoa > Arthropoda > Insecta > Lepidoptera > Notodontidae > Phalera > Phalera bucephala. Next base: position 23,376,277 of record LR990625.1, on the reverse strand, counting down.
ATTTTAAAGATTGAAGAAAGCAACTGCCTCGTTAGACTAGTGGCAAAGCGCACCGCTTTGTGATCACGAGGTCCTAGGTTCAAATCCTAGGTCGGACAAGTGTAGTTTTTCTAACGAAAACTTCCCAGTACGAGTCCGGAGTCCGGAATTGTGTCCGGTATATGGCAATAGGCTCGCCCCCTATAACGTCGTCGGCGAAACGTGGGTGTACTCAGTACACCTCTGCCACCCCCGCTTGGGGAATATAGGCGAGACGGTGTGTTAAAGATAGCAATTATGTGATAAAAGTCACTAAAAGTTGTTTACCAAATTGCTCGTCTAAGGAAAAAAATAATGTAAAAAGACCTTTTTAAAAACAAGCTTTTATAGAAGAACACAAAAAGGTCTTGCTTAGTTGAAAAGTTCCTATGGCTCCATGAACAGACCAGCTCCATGGCACCATATTATATACCAAATTTTAGCTCAATCGGATACCCGCAAGTGCTTGGACAGGAAAGACAGACAGTTGGACAACGAACATTGCGAGTTAAATAAAAGCTTGCAAAAATGAACTATATCTATTTACAGGGAAGCATTAAACTATTCGAAATATAGGATTTCCTTTAGGAAACCATGACGATTTTTTTCTAATATCTCTCTTTATGTATATCATCATGACACTTCGTTTTCAGGGTAGGCAGAGGTACAGAGATACTCGTTTTTGATTTAACAAAACTATATCTCATAACCTGTCACCAGCGGTGGCGCGATGACCTCGACGCGTATCGAAAAGAACGGCCATTATTGACAGGGGATAGAGATCGTTGGAGAAAAGAGGGGGAGACCTTTGCCCTGCAGTGGGACACATTAGGTTAATAAAAAAAAATATCTCTTAATCGACTCGGTTTTGAACTAAGTTATTTTCCCAAAAAATCATAAGTTTGTTTTACTATAAAACTGATAAATAACTCGGAAGTAGCAAAGGGCAGTACCCACAACGAAATATGCCTGTAAAAAAAGTAAAATACTATTTTGAAAGAGTGAAAGTTGACCGTGACGTTTCTCGTCCTTCTTCGCCACAGGAATGACATTCCGAAGTGGTGGTAGTCTTAGTTACTGTTCTGACAATTCATAAATGCTATAATGGTTTACATGTATAAAAAACATTCTGATTATGATTCTGTTCTACTGTGTTTACCCACGTTTTGCCGACGACATTAGGTCTCAATATAAAAGAGGGCGACCCTAATAATATTATACCAAAAACACCCACGAAAGAACAAACAAACAGACCCCAAACGGTAACGGTCAAAGTTTTTCGTTAAACCACACTGTCCGATCTACGAGTCGAACCCAGAACGCCAGTTGCACAATTCACCACTGGCCCAACGAATCAGGCAAGTGTTTTTTAAAAAACAAAACCAAATACAACCCAGTCGGCTGGTGTATCATTTACTTCAATTTGTAACGTAACACTCGCTAAACGGCTTCTGTAAACGAGACGTTTGGGAAGCTCTACTCACCCACTTATTTAATTAAAGCATCATATTAAATGAGACAAGACGTCTACAAATTATTTCATAACTGGGTATTTTATTTTTTGATTTTAATGACGGCCAAACTCAGCTTACTAGATCGCGCGGTTGCAGATGCGGTTCCCGCTCTAGGTAAGGTGGAATTGTTAGTTATTGTGGTCCTTTGGCGATATAACTTACTTTTGCTGTGTTTGGAAGTTATTAATTAACTAATTCTTTAATTTATTTGAGAGATAAAATTAGTTGTCTAATTTTGAAGAAGCGCCATCTGTTGTCGAATAGTAGAGTTATATATGAAGAATATGTTACTAACTGTAAATTATGCGTATTTTCCTTAAATATTTAATGGTATTAATAATTAAATAGATAATTATGCAGTGTAAAATGCATATAGATGTATTATTATTAGATTTAAAGTGAATATATTAATGAAAAATTACAATTTAAAAATTAATCAAATATAATAAACTTTACCCATCGTAGGAAATAGTAGGTAATGTGTTATTTTTATCTTTCTATGTATATCCAGAGTCCAGAGTGTGTGAGACGAACTATAAAGGAGAAAAAAACCAGAGATATCTGTAAGGAAAAAAACCTATTGGATCTTTGTACTCTTTGCCTCCCCACAAGGAATCTGGCGTGATGGTATAAATTGTAATTTTTAAACGGTGTATTAAACTATCATAATACCAATGTACGATGTATTAATAATATTTTAGGTGTCAATTACACAAAATTAGGTCCAATTCAAGCGAGCTTCGCCTTTACGATGACTAATTTGTCGCTAATCATTAATTTGGAACGCAGGCAAAATTTTACATCTATATTTGGACTTGGCCATATCATTGCAAAGTTTCATTTTAGGTTATCTAGTATAATATGCGTCACAGCCAATCATTTTGGCCTGATTCCCATAGTAATAATGATATTTTAATATTAATTATTGTTTTAATTAGTCCTCTGGGCTTGCAGATCGCGGACTTCAAACTCTGTGTGCAACTATATCGAGGCTTAAAAAGGCTAATATCCACTCCACAGTTTATTATAAACCCAACTATATCTGAGTCGTAAGGCATCACATTGGAGCTCGATCGCATGCTCAATTTTGTATAATATAAAATGTGTCTATATAGAAAAGTATGAAAAAAGAATAGAGAATTAGACAAACTAGATAAGCCCTCTGAGTTTCTCGCCGGATCTTCTCAGTGGGGGCCGCGATCCGATCCGGAGGTAGTATGAGTAACTTAAAATAAATGTAAATATGACCATTTGTAAGTACCCCTGCATTTTCAAAATATATGAACTTTATTAAGTATATATTAAGTCTTTAGAAGTTTTTAGAAGCAACTATCTACATCATGCAACACATATAACGCAAGACCTCAGACACCCCAATTAGATTATTGCTTTACGAATTCAAAACGAAAATCAAACTTCCATATTTTAGGAGTTTTCTACCATTTTTTAAGCTCTTTGTTACCCAAATTTACACCTTGTATATTATCTGACTAGATCCCAGAAATTAATTTATAAAACCTATTTCTTCTTTTTACCTACCTAGAACTATCGGTATTGTATTGGTACCAAAAATATTGTCTTTCCCATCAGGGCCCATTTTCGCTATAACCAAACGCGGTTCGTGACTATTAAATTGTGAAATGATGTCACTGGAGTATCATTTAATGATAGTTCCATCAAGTTATCATAACGCGCCGCGTTACGTTTTTAATTAGTCATAGCGAATGACGGCTTGGTCCAGTGGTTAAGGTTTAAGTCGCTCCACTCACTGGATCGAGTAGTTGCGAGTTTGCAAATATTTGTTTCGCTCTGGGTCTTAGTGGATGTGAATTTTAGGTTTGTAAATGCACCTACGGCACCTGGAGGCGCTCGCAGCGCTGTGCGACCGCGGTGTTCTTACCAGTCACCAAGGTTAAGCAGCGTTCGAATCGGTCACCCCGAGATGGGTGAACGTTTGTGGCATTTTTATATTCGAGCGTCTCCGTGCTTTGGAAGGCACGTTAAGCCGTTGGTCCCGGCTACCACTTAATGTGGTAGTCGTTAAGTTGAATTGGAAGCCTTAAAGGCGGTTTGATAAGTTCCAACAGCAGGTGGCCACAAACCTGCCTCCATGAATCCGCACTGGGTCCGCGTGGTGGAGTACGACCTAATCTCTCTCACCTCGATTTGTGACAGAAGGCCTTTGTCCAGCAGTGGGCAATATATTGCACCTACGGCACAGGAGTAATTCCTAGAGTGGGGTTACGTTTTAAAAACGAATGAGGGCCCTGTGAAGTCGTGACATAAATGTCTACGCTATTCTCGATAACGGGTAGAATGATTAATTTATAGTCTACTCATACTCAACTCAACTAAAATCATTTATGTTGTAAACCATGCGGGGGGTACTTACAAATGGTCATATTTAAATTTTTTTTAACTTATCTACCACCGGATCGGAACGCAGCCTCCACTGAGGAGATCCGGCGAGAAACACAGCGGGCTTGTCTTTTTTGTCTCATCTCGGATTTCTTATATTTTCATCATTTTCTTTATAGATACATTTTTATATTATACAAAATTAAGCAAGCGATCCGGCTTAAGTTATGAATGAAAACCGATAACTTATATATTATTCCGATGTTAGTATTTATTATTACTACTAACTAGCTACATATCAATTGACACAATCGACCGTATTAAGTGTTATGTTAATGTTTTGAACACCCGACACTGAGTTTTGATCGTTAAATTATACTTTTAACCCGAGTGCTGAAGGGTAATGTTTCTTTATACAAACAATGGTGCTTCGTTAACGCACGCAGCGATTGTACTGTATGCTGGATGCTGTCGTCGTAGCAGAGTTGGGCAAAAATTAATTGTCTATCTATCTATATCATCACGCCAGATCCCGTGCGGGGTAAGCAGAGAGTACAGAGTTTCAACAGGTTCTTTCTCCACTCTCATAGCTCGTCTCATACACGCTCGCCGGTTACGGAGACTCTTGACTTGTCCTTCAGATAAGACTCGGTCTATTTGGTCATGGTAAGATAGTCTAGACTAAGTCTAGGTCTTCCCCAGTACCTACATCCTTCCACTTTCGCATTGTATATTATAAGAATTAATTGTGAAAACAATAATAAATTGTAATAAAAATATTACGGATGTTATCGAGATTTTTTTTCTATATATCTATATCATCACGCTTGCTCCCTCGCGGGTTAGGCAGAGTTATTATGGTTATGGAGGTTATTATGGTTTTTTAGCAGTAGCAGTGATAGCCTAGTGGTTAGACCGTTAGACTGCAAAGTCAGAGGTCTCGGGTTCAAACCCAGGCACGCATCTCCGTCTTTTCGTAAGCATGTGCGTATTAAAAATTAACTATCACTCGCTTTAACGGTGAAGGACAACATCGTGAGGAAACCTTCGTGCCTAAGAGTTTCTCGAAGGTTTGTGAAGTTCGCCAACCAGCACTGGGCCAGCGTGGTGGACTATGGCCTAAACCTTCTCAGTTTGAGAGGATGCCCGTGCCCAACAGTGGGACAGTTTCTTAACAGGGCTAAAATTATTATATATTATTATATATGGCTTTTTAAGTTCTCGACATTTTGAGTGCCCTACAGCACCCGTGGTCGCGGTAGGAATGTGGCGTTTGACGTCCAAAAGTCATAGTTATTCCAGAGTACTTTAGGGGCATTTACCTAAATTGCAAATGAAATTTCAACTGATTGATCCTATAATTAAAAGATGAATGAATTAATTATGCCCAACACTGCGTCGTGGCAATCGTATATAATCTACTTCTGGCAGACAAAGTGCCACCTGAAGTTCGGCGACATGTGACCTGCGCTATAGAAAAGTCAAAACAAGAGTCTGATACCCAAAACCTCTTATTTATTCATTCATTCTGATTTATGAGTTGACCTTGTCGGTACAGCTGATGTTTGCAGCTTCCTCTGTTTGACCCTGCCTAAAGCTTACTATTATAAGTTCCTTATACGATCTGCCAGAAACTTTCTCCATTAGTTGCCTAGTGTCGCTTATGCTTGCCTACCTCTTCTTGTCTTTCCTTCTACTTCTCCTTCCAAGATGTTTTGAATAAACTGTTATGTCGTATAAGATGCCCTATCATCTTCCCTCTCTATTTTGTATCGTTTCTAATAGTAATCCTTTTCATTGACGTCTTCATTTGTAACTCTTTCTGTTCAACTGATCTTTTCTATCCCCAGCCAGCATTTCCAAGCATTCCAAAAGCCTCTAGTATTTCCTTACGTTCGTTTGTCATAATCCACGTCTCGCACCCGTACAGAGCTATGCTCCAAATATGTGTTTTAATAAATTTATTTCTGATTTTCTTCGATATTTTGGATGTAAATATGTTCTTCTACGGCCACCAAATTCCTTGGAAGCCCCAAACTCTTTTTGAAGTTCACTCAGACCGTGCAGGATCTCCCAATGACCAGGCTTAGACAATGGAGAGAAAGGAAATTCCCACCGCATTACTTCGTTCAATGTCAGGAGCAACTACCTCTAGGGCACTAACTGCCGTGGTCGGCCCGCATTCATAAAATCGGCTCCGCATTCAGATAGGTGCAGGCATTTGTGCATATGTAGTTTAGATACAAATGCGATTGTGATGGAACCTCACAGACTAAGTCAAACCTGTACCTGTACAAGGAAAGAGCTGAGCGCAGCCACAGATGTCACGATTGAGCTAGCCACTCAGCGGGACAAATATGAGCCGTTGCAACGAAAAGAAGAAATGACAATCTTTTGAGGAGTCTTTCGTTCTGCAATAGAGACCTTATAGCTAATAATGATATGAACAATAGAGGCGGTCACAGTGCTTTGTGACCGCGATGTTCTTAGCCATCAGTAAGGTTAGGCAGGTTGCGGATCCGTCAGTGTGAGATGGGTGACCGTGTCTGGTATTTTCATATTTGAGGGTCTCTCACGGTTTCTCAAGCCGTTGGTCCCGATTACCACTTCATGTGGTAGTCGGTTAAGACGAGTTGGAAGACTACAGGCGACTAAAAAGTTCTAGCAGCAAGTGGCGACAAACTTGCCTCCATCATCCGCACTGGATCCGCGTGGTGGAGTATGACCTAATTCCTCTCACCTCAGTTCGTGAGAGAAGGCCCCGGTACTGAGACAGTATAGGCTGATTCATTATACAAACAATCTATGTATAACGCAGCGATAATATAGTTGACTGAACATGGATCTTGTAATTACAAAGTCCTAGATCCCTTATTCGCTATGACGAAACGCGGCGCGTTACTATATCTTCGTGAACTGATTGTATAATGGTATTCTATATGCCACTGGAGTACCATTTAACGATCATTCCACGAAGTTATCGTAACGTGCCATGTTACAAGTTCAATTGGTCACTTTGATAGAGAAAGACACTGAATTCAATCTAAGCTCAAATCCTAACAGCGTTCTTTCAAGTAATAACATCGACAGTAATAGAGTTTATCTGTTAAATTAACTCGATCCACGAAAAGGCCCTGGCCACGATGGTATACCAGCAAAATTGCTTTTAAATTGTGCACATGAACTATGCTATCCATTGATTATTTTATTTAATACACTTAACTTAATGCACTTAAAATCAAGATAAAACATATTGTACCTATTCATAAATCAGTCGATAAATCCAGTTGTAAAAACTATCGGCCAATCAGTATCCTCTCCACTGTAACAAAATTATTTAAGTCGGCGGTGTATGAGCAAATATATAGTCAAATATAACCATATATTACAAAACAAACGCATGGGTTTGTAAAAGAACCGATCAACCGTTACGAATTTATTAGAATATAAAAATTTTCTATGCGAAGCTTTTCCTAAGGGTGGCCAAGTCAATGTTTACAGATTTAAAAAAATCCTTCGACATAGTTAATCACATTTTACTCTGCAAGAAACTAGCTAATTATGGAATTCATAGGAATTTGCTACGCTGGGTCAAGTCATACCTTAATAATAGGACCCAACTTATTATGCTTGTTATCTCCTATAACAATCGGGTCCAGAGTATCGCAGGGGTCACACTTGGGGCCCCAATTCCTCATTGCTTTTATATATGATTTAGTTACTAAACTCATATGGCCATGCCTTCTATATGCCGATGATTTCAAAGTTTATGAGTCTATTAATACTTTATCAGATTGCTCCGACCTTCAACGTGACATTGACACTATCGCTGCCTGGTGTTGTGAAAATAACATGTTTTTTAATGTAAATAAATGGTATACTATAACTTTTACAAATAAAATATACAAAACAAATCGCATTTACAAGCTTGAGGGTTAATTATTTTAGTTAAAAGGTATGGCGAAAGATCTCGGTGTACTTTTTGACCAAAAACTTACATTTCGAAAACACTATGCCTACACAGCAAACAAAAATAGTTAGATTAGATAAACAAAAATGTAAACTGACAATTTGTAGAAGTTGAAGAATACCGATTACTTGGATTTATAAGTATTTCATAAGTAGAAGTACGAGAGATTTCAAAACACCAAATAGTTGACTTAATCTCTTCTATAGTCTTGTGCGAAGCGTCATAGAATATGTTTGTGATGTCTGGTTACCGTGCCATACTGTCCATTCTGAAGCTCTTGAAGGTAAATGAAAATGTTTAAAAATACTCAGCTACAAATGTGTATAAAGAAAGATTAAATAAATTTAAAGTAACCCTACTTTATATACGGCGGCAAGCAACAGGACCTTATACACTTATGCAAATTTCTCCATAACCAATCAGATTCACCCTATTTGTTAAGTCTAGTAAATTTTAACACCAAACGCAATCCCCGGAAACATATGAGGACGTTCAACTTACAAATATGTAAAAACAACACATCTTACTACAACTCAAACACAAGTATGTGTCGTCTTTATAAAGAATCATGATTAAATCATCCTAATCTTGATATACACACTAAGACAATGCACTTTTAGAACTTCTGCCAAGCGTATTATAATATATCTATTATAAATATTTTTTTTTTCATTTCACCCATCTACCTACTTCAATTCTATATTGCCTCACATTTAATTTCCTTGCTAACTTGTTAAATATACCACTTGCAACTCTTCTAATGATTAGTACTGTTTTGCTAAGATGTGTCAACATATAAGGATTACATACATTCTAGACTACAACTATATTTATGTGTAATTTGTAAATGATATACTGATTGTAATCTGTTTTGTTATCACAACAAATGAAAATCAAAATAAAATAAGGATCCAATATGTGTATGTAAATGATCTGCGCTGTTGGACGCGGGGCCTTTACAGCTTTACCGGACAAGAGGACGAGCGTGCACCCACTACGCTCGAGCCAAAAAGGTGAGGAGACAATTAGCTCAAGGGTGCCTCAAGGAGGTATGGCCTCGGCTTGGGCAGTCACTATGGGGGAGGGCATATACTAGGTGTTTCGCCGTGGTGCTCTGCACCGGCCGGCGGGGAAGGGATTCTTCAACCTCGCTGGCGAGGTCGGTGCATTGCTCGCTCGTCTGTATTTTAAAATCTACCTATATTCAAGTGCCATTTTAAGAGTGTAAACAGATTAAAAATATATCATTGCAATGACACATCTTCGGGATCAGTTCAAATGTAGCTATTAAAGCATTTTAATTCGTTTTTGTATCTTCTGCAAAAAAAACTCTTCATAAACAACATTTGGAACAAACAACTGCATATCGTAAGATTGAGAAAACAAGTTTTTGTTCGATCCCCGCGCGGAACAAATCTTTGTGTGACCTATAAATATTTGTTTTCTATCTATTTATCTATATCATAACGCCAGGTCCCTTGCGGGGTAGGTAGAGAGTACAGAGTTCCAACAGGTTCTTTCCTTACATACTTCTCTGGCTTCCTCCACTCTCATAGTTCGTCTCATACTCGCTCGCCGGTTACGGAGACTCTTGACTTGAATGTCAGAAGAAAGAATGACAAAACAGATATACAATGCGAAAGTGGAAGGATGTAGGTACCGGGAAAGACCTAGACTATCTTAGCACGACCAAATATTTGTTTTAATTTGGGTATATAAACGCGCCCAAAACAATAACAAGTCTGAGTGTGAAGCTACGTTTATAAAAAAATCATCATCCTTCCTAGTTCGCCTAATTAGCACAAAATACCTATTCAAAAATATAAATGTAAATGTTTCTTGCTTAATCCTATTTATATATAGGTGAAAAACTCTAGTCTATATATTAAGGACAACTGAATGCAATCCAGGTAGTGGTTTCCGAGAATAGCCCGTGCGTGCATAGAAAAGATGTGGTCGACGAATTTAATACGAAATCATTTATTTTGTATGAACCCTGGGGCACTTACATATCGTCATCTTTGCATTTCTTATCACCTTTAAATAGGTGGTTCTATTTTAGTCTGTATGTAATTTATAACTTATCTACTACCGGATCAGAATACGTACTCCACTGAGACGATCCGGCGAGAAACCTAGCAGGCGGAAATTAAAATTCACTTCTAGTATTTCATTATTACGATTTCTGTGGATGATGCCATTGAATAACCCTTGTATCAGTTGATGTTTTAACAGACCAGCTCTATAATAAAGTATGATTCAAACAATTGTCGAATATGAGTTCGTTCATCCTAACTGTGAAACAAACGGTCTTCACATGGTGTACCTACTTCCTACTTACTAGTGGTACTGTTATTGATTAACTGAAAGCTGCAATTATAATATCACGACAGCAACCCTAGAATGGGTAGTCAGAGATATTTAAGTTTACACCAATATGGTTGCTAACAGCACACGTAGTAAGGGTAGTATTGAGACAAACTGACGGACGATTTAGCAAGTGGTTAAGAGCTTAAGCCGCTCCGCCCACTGTGTCTAATAGTCGCGGGTTCGATTCCCGCACGGGACAAATCTTTGTGTGATCCACAATTATTTGTTTCGGTCTGGGTATTTGTGTAATTTTCATGTTTGAAAACGCACCCACAACACAGGAATAAATTCTAATGTGGGGCTACTTTTTTTTACAAAAAATACTAACAGTGGCACTCCGGGAGTGCCGACAGAAGTTTTCAAACTTGAACAATTACGTGTGTATTTTTTGAATCGTCAGGAAATAATTTTTAACGGTAACAGTGTCGCGAGTTCAGTGGTTTTTTCCCCATCTCAAAAAATGCCCTACGCGCCTAAAGTTTGGTTATGGTATCTATCTACTAATACATCAGCCTGTCCCACTGCTGAGCAAAGGCCTTCCTTCACAAATCAAGGTGAGAGATGTTAGGTCATACTCCACCACGCGGGCCCAGTGCGGATTGGTGGAGGCAGGTTTGTGGCCACCTGCTGTTGGAACTTATCAAGCCGCCAAGGCATCCAACTTGGCTTAACGACTACCACTTGAAGCTGTAACCTAGACCAACGGCTTAACGTGTTTCCGAAGCACGGAGATGCTTAAATATCAAATTATCACAAACGGTCACCCATCTCAGATTAACCGAGCCAAACGTTGCTTACTTAACCTTGTGATCGCTAAGTAAACCACGGTTGAACATCATTACGAGTGCCTCGCTACTTAATGGTGAGTTACCAAGTTTTGATGAGAGCCCGTTTCCTGTCTTCACTAATATTTTAGAGAGGAAAAATTCATTAGTTTGTATCGATACACTCTAAAATTCCTGAATTAATAATATAAAAAGGATAAGAAGGAGAATGAAAGCAGAATAAATGCGGTCGAAATGCGAGCCCTGCGGGAGATGTGCGGAGTCAAGCTGACCGACCGTATTCGCAACAGCGTAATAAGAAAGCGTGTGTGAAAGATAGTATCGGTGTCAAGATGAGTAAGGGTGTGCTCTGTTGGTTCGGGCATATAGAAAGAATGTCGAAAGAGTGACAAAACAGATATACAATGTAAAAGTGGAAGGATGTAGGTACCGGGGAAGACCTAGACTATCTTACCCTGACCAAATAGACCGTGTCTTGGGCAAGTCAAGAATCTCCATAACCGGCGAGCGTGTATGAGACGAACTATGAGAGTGGCGGAAGCCAGAGAGGTCTTTAAGGAAAGAACCTGTTGAAACTTTGTACTCTCTGCCTGCCCTGTAAGGGAAATAGGGTAATGATATAGATAGATAATATGAAACCACAGAATTATAAATATCGGTGCAGTATAATAATTATTTCACCATAAGAATGCTATATATTATCCAGTAGTAACATAGACCCGGTAGGTGGCACTGTAGTCGACCGAGCCGCGATAAACTGTTAGTATTCAATAAAGTACCCGTTTCATTAACTGTCCGTTGAATTTGGTACGAGGCGTATAGTAACTTTGAAAGGTCGTTGACGTTAACATTTTCATTAGGGATACCCTAATGTATCATTTCCATATAAATTGCTTACGTAGCTTTTAGCCCTCCCATCCGTTAGCAACAAACCCTCCGTAATTTGCCCTACGAGTCGCTTTTACAAGGTTTTATTTAACTTGCGATGTTTGTTTGTTCAGGTAAAACCTTGCATACTGAACCACTTCTTTTTCTCCTACGTAAAATGTCCCTTAGAAATAAGGTAACACTTCACAAAACTTGTATATGGCCCATCATGACGTACGCTTGTGTGGTGTTCGGGCACGACGCCCGCTCTCACATCGATAGACCAAACGGTTCAATCCCGTTTCCTCCTAAAAGCCGTCGGAGCCCCGTGGTTCATACGGAATGCCGATCTCCATTCCGATCTCGGTCTCGAATCTATACGCGCCTTTATTAAAAAGCGACAACTCGATATTTCGCGAACGCGTCCAATCATAGAAATCCGGTAAACGTAGCCGCCGCCGACTACAAACCTAACTCCCTCCTATTAGCCGCTACCGCCGTCCGCGGCATGTTCTCACTGACCCTCCCGATGCCCTTACATCCCTTCTTTCGGATACAGATACCAAACACAGGATCAGGCACCGACCTCGCCGGCGAGGTCGAAGAATTCCTTGCCCGCCGGCCGGTGCTGAGCACCACGGCGAGACACTTAGTAATCCTAATATACACTCTCCCCCATAGCGACTGCCCAAGCCGAGGCCGTTCCTCCTTGAGGCACTCTTGAGCTAGCTGCCCCCTTGCCCTTCTGTCTCGAGCGTAGTGGTTGCACGCTCGCCCTCTTGTCCGGTGAAGCTGTAAAGGCCCCTAGCCAACAGCGTAGATCATTCACACACACACATACAAATTCTCCTACGTAATTCAAAATTTGACATGTTGGTACAATGACAATGCATGTTATGGTGAGCATGACCTGATTCTACTCCCAGGATTGGTTCCAGACGAAGGAACTCTTATCGGCCAACAACATAAACATGAAATTTAGTTTAGTTATGCGAGTTACAAATTCAATATCGATTGGCCGTTTTAATTCGCACTATTACCTGGTACCATTATTGCATAAAAGCTTGTTTTAACCGAATTCAAAAAAGGAGGAGGTTCTTTCGTTTTGCATTTCGCAATTCGCAATTCGAATGCATGTTTTTTTTATGTATGTTACGCAATCATTCCGCTAATTATAAATCGATTTTGATGATTCTTTTTGCATTGAATTCAATATAGCTCCAAGTTAGTCCCATTTTAATTTCAGCAGTATTGGACCTTGGACTTTGAAGATACATCAGGGAACTTCTTAACGACCAACAATACATATGTATAGATTGAGATATTATTGGTATTACGTCAATCCTATAGGTACCCTACTATAGAACTAAGCAGAATATTAACCGACTTCAAAAAGGAGGAGGTTCTTTTATAACTTCTTTGGTAATAAACCGATCGTGATAAGTCTTTTTGCATTGGGTTCAGTATAGCTCCGAAGTAGTTCCATTTTAATTGTATCCATTTTACCTTGGACTTTAAAGATACACCACGGGACTCCTCGACCGCAAACAGCACGAAGGTGTAAAATCAGTTACTATGAGCATTAAATCAATTCTGTTAGTACCTTACTGTATAATAATATAACATAGGTATATAAATATACATAATTCATGCCCCATCACTTAAAATTAAGAAATAAAAAACTTTTTAAAAATGTGAAACCTACTTCAAAAAGCAAAAAATAAACCGACTGCACCAACCAGCATCGATTTCAAATATTTATTTTTTGCTTTTTGAAGTCTGTTTACTTTTTTTTAAAGTTTTTATTAAAAAGTTTTTTTGAAATAAAATTACCTATTTTTTGTATGTTCGCCGATATTTTCGTCAATTTTGGATCAATTTTAACGATTCTTTTGTGTTGGGATTAGTATAGCTCTGAGGTTGACCCATTTTAATTTCATTGGAATGGACCTTGAATTTTGTACACCAGGGACACTCCTTAACGACATACAGTATGAATGTGCAGATTGAGTTATAATGAGTACTAAGTCAATACTATTGATACCTTTCTATAGAACTAAGCAGAATATTAACAGACTTCAAAAAAGGAGGAGGTTCACAATTTGCCTATGTTTTTCTAACTTCTTTATGTATGAACCGATTTTGATGATTCTTTTTGCGTTAGGTTTAGTATACAAGGTGTAACATAATCGCAAGACCTCAGACACCCCGATTAGAGAATTGCTTCATAAAGTCAAAACGAAAACCAATTTTCAAATGCAAAGGTTTTTACCCTTTTTTATACCCCAATTAACAATGAAACTTGTACGTATATGTGTGCGTTTTGAGAAATACGTTTTAGGAATGCGTTTGGAATCTTCTTCTTGCTATGAATCAAGAATACATTTATTTTTTTATAGCGCACTGAAGGAGTAAAAGCATTTTTTGCAAATTTAAAAAAAATGTAAAATACATTAAAAATTGTTGGAATCGATTCAGTTACCGATTTAGAACAAACTACTTTCAGGTCTTGCGTTTAGTATGTTACAGCTTGTAGCTGGGAGGTAGTTCCATTTTAATTTTACATTTACATAGGAAATGTAACCGTTCGTTAATACAGCGATTTGTTTTCGAACATTATCGAATATAACAATTATAATCAAGTGGTACAATATTATTATCAGCATCACTAACAAAACAACTACACCTTCTGCTATAAGATTTTATCTTATCTCATAACAAATAACAGGTGTCGGTATCTATATCAACAGGCCACATCCTTTGAAGGGTAGACAGAGAGTACTTTCTGCAACTTAAGTCACTTAACATTCGCAGTTTTTCAAATCGGTAATAATCTTTATTTAATAAAAGTTGGTGCACATTCTCAAAACAAATTTAGTAGCAACAAATTCAAATATGTTATTAGACTAACAAAAATAATTGATTTGATGCAAAACAAAGCGATTTAAAAAACTGAAAATGGTAATGGGACTGTTGCTGATTGTACAAAAGTCTTATCTCAAAGGTAGCCTTTGAAGTGTGTTTTTTCATTTTTTAATACCAGTGTTAGTAGGCATTGGGCTTTTGCTCGATGACGACTAAAATGACACCATGTATTTAAAAGTAAATTTCTGACTAAAGCATTTTACGTGACTAAATGTCATAAAAAATATGACATTTCGGCGACATGGTTTCAGTAAAAAAATATCTTTAGATTCTTCAAACAGAAACTTATTTCTTATTTTTTTTTTAAAACGTAGCCTCTAGTTCACACCCAGACTGAAACAAATATTTGAGGGTCACACAAAGATTTGCCCCGTGATAGAACCGGCGACTTCTTGCCAGTGGGCAGAAAGGTTTAAGCTCTTAACCACTGCACCATTGCCGTCACTGAACCGCTGTCGTCAAACTGGTCGCAAAGACACTTAAAATATAGGTAAAGGCATACAAGTGCCCAAACCTCAGGTAAGCAAGTACCTTTAAACCAGATGCCCTTCGAAAAAACCGGTAATTTAAAATACAACTTACCGTTTCATTCAACGTCGTATTCGAAGATACGGTTATAGTGAAAACCTCAGTACTTTCTGTCGGTACCATATTATTTGCACTGACACATCCCAACGCATCCATAACGACGATAAAACACAACACTAACTTCGCAAAACCACAATAAAAAAAATATTGAACGTCAAATTTGACACTGACAGTTTTACTTTTAATTAATATATTTGTTTATAATAGGCACGTGTTTGAACTTGAGAGAATGATTTAAAAAATCAAATCGATACCTAAGTGCAAGTCAAGTGCCTCAAGTTGTGATAGTGTGCCGACTGACAGACGGCTGCGTGCGCGCAGCTCAGGCGGTCGCAATGATATATAAGGACTGGAAGCAACAATGCGAGCGTAGGCGGCATTGTGTGAAGGACGACTATCATGTGTTATTATTTGGATGTTAGATGGATTTATTGTGTACAATTTTACACGTGTGGTTGACCTTCGTGTAGTAGGTATCTATGTATGTAATATTCAATCGGACGGTTTGATTCAGTGGCTTCTATAACGGCATTCGAGAAATCTATTGTGCCCACAAATATTTTTTCCGGTTTGTTTGTGTGTGTGAATTTCATGTTTTTAAACGCACTACGAATTTTGTTATTACTGTGCTAACAGCACAGGAATAATTCGTAGTGTGAGAATAGATCTTTAAAAAAAGAAAGGGACAAAGTTTGGCCATAACCGACGGGTTTCAAAGGATTAATATTGTGCAGTAAAAATGGTGACATTCGCGAAATAAGTAACTAAATTTAACTAAACCCATTTATAATTAAAAAAGATTATTAAAATTAAAATAATAATAAAATAGATAGCTTGCCTTATCAAATCACTTCTAGTTATTATTTTATTGCAATTAATGATCAAGAATGCCAATAACATAATAAAAACAAATTAAGGACTCAACTTAGGGACTCTAAACGTTTTTTTATAAAAATTGGAAATTGAACTAAAATGATTTTTAATTTCAAGCTTTTAAGTGTTTTTTTATTTTCTTATACAAATATGTAAATGATTTTTGACTTTGAAAAGCGCCTGACAGAAATTCCATTTTTAGGCATTTTACGCCGTATATTTAAAATGCCTAAACATAATGAAACAAAATCTAATGAGATCACCCCGGTAGTAAGACCTTAAAATAAAATTATCCTAATCCGGCCATTATTCATAGCTAATGACGGCAATATTATAAGGCCACACAAACAGTACAAAAAAATATTATATATTTTAATTCAGGAACTCCTCCGTTTCCATGTCGCTACTGCTTAGTAATTAAGGACATCTTGTTAATTTATATATCTTTGTCTGCTAAACGGGTTTGCGCAGAATGCTTTGGTGGTAAGACTTAAGGATTGCAAACAACATAAAAAATCTTCGAACCAAGAATGTTCTCATATCCGTCGTCATTTTTTTATAACTAAAGAAATAACACAGCCACATAGCACCGGGCAGAATTCCAAACTTTAGACTGCTAATGAGATTTTTTTAACGAAGAAATCTAATAATAAATCAATTGTAAAAAAAATACATTTTTAAATACAAGCTTAACATGCAGCCGATCATGATTAGATGTAAAATTCCGTGTCTATTCTGTTGCCCATGCAGGAGTTCCTTCGTCAGGAGCCAACCCTGGATGAACAAATAGGTCATGCTTACCATAATAAGGCGTTATCATCAAAACTCAATCAACATGTCTAATTCCAACTCCGTAGGATAATAGGAAGTCATCAGCTAAGTCGGCATTGGTTCCAGACGAAGGAACTCCTCATTGGCCAATAGCAATTGCTTTGTGTCACACTCTGACCACCGCTTCCGGGGTACTGGTTTGGTTGCTTGCGGGGGCTCTTTTGCGCGAGTCACCCCCTTTCCTCCAATATGGTCTAGGGGAGGTATGGCTGTTCCAGTACTCATACTCGTGTAGAGGTGCTGCTTGTGGGGACTGGTCCATCTGGAATCCTTTAGGCACACTTCATAAATAACTTCATTAGTCTCATATCTCGGTCGTACGGCATCACACTGGAGCTAGATCGTAAACTATTTAATTGTAACCTAAACATTGTATCCATATAATATGATTGAAAAAAATATAGAAAGGAAAAAAGAGAAATAGAATTAAATAAAAAAAGATAAGCCTGCTGAGTTTCTCCGCTGGATCTTCTTAGTGGAGGCCGCGTTCCGAACCGGTGATAGATTAGTAATTAAATTAGATTAAAAATAATGTAAATTGACTATTTGTAAGCAGCAGAGTTAGTGCAAAATATTTAAGTTTGAGTTTTAGTATATACACAAAAACTTGTATACACATTCAAATTTGTATACGAAATTAAAAATTAATATGATTAGTATTTAATCTATCTATCTATCTATAACCTCACGCCAGATCCCTTGCGGGGTAGGCAGAGAGTACAGAGTTCCAACAGGTTCTTTCCTTACATACCTCTCTGGCTTCCTCGACTCTTATAGTTCGTCTCATACACGCTCGCCGGTTACGAAGACTCTTGACTTTTCCATCAGATAAGACTCGGTTTATTTAATATGTGCTTAAAAACTCATTTTAACTTTAAGAAAGTTTATATTTGGTTTTTTAATTGTTTTTCTCTTAATGTAACTAAATATTATATTATTAATTTGAACTCCCAAGCCTCAAGATACAACCGTGCTTATTTTGAGGCTCAACGAAATATGACATTTCATACTACTCAGTATCTCTCTCATCTTAGAATATTACACTTGAAATAAAACTATTTTACGGATTTTATCGCGGTTTATTTTTGATTTTCCATCGGCAACTTAAAAATCAAAAATAAAC
The DNA here is from genome assembly GCA_905147815.2 of Phalera bucephala. Classification (NCBI taxonomy): domain Eukaryota; kingdom Metazoa; phylum Arthropoda; class Insecta; order Lepidoptera; family Notodontidae; genus Phalera; species Phalera bucephala. The sequence goes on along the minus strand of LR990625.1, from coordinate 23,358,055 downwards.
CGCGATAAAATCCGAATAATAGTTTTGTTTCATGACATTTCATTTTATTTCGCTCTTTAAATTGCACCAATATTTGGGTAAGTAAAAGCTTGTTTTTAAAAATGTGTTTTTACTATTATTTTTATCAATCCCATACTTTATATCCGCGGATTCTTGTCATATTTAGAAGTAATGGATCGACGTTAAACACAGTAGTAATGATTCACGTGTAGGTAATATTGAATACTAATGTCACAAATGTTGATGCAACACAATGTTTGTTACAGTACAAATACATGCAGTGGGTAAAATCAGTTACGTTTCGTTGCCATTCACCCTCTTACATTGGTAGAGTGAAAGTGAGTGTGAAAACTGTGTGTCCCGCTACGCACACATACACGTGACGTCATTTTTTCCCGTTATCTTGTCTGTGCGGTAGTATTTTCTATTTATTCTTGACATGAAGTCAACCAATTCTTAGTATTCGTTTAGAGACTGATTTGTGTGTGTGTGTGTGTGTATGTGTGAATGATCGACGCTGTTGGCCGCGGGGCATTTACAGCTTTGCCGTATAAGTAGAGACATACAATAATTGCTAGCTCCCATATATTTGGCCGATCAGTTGAGAATTAATAATACTTAAACTTTTTTAACCGACTTCAAAAAGGAGGAGGTTCTATGTTCGGTTGTATGTTTTTTTTTTGTATGTTCAGCGATATTTCCGTCAATTGTGGACCGATTTTGATGATTTTTTTTGCATTGAGTTTAGTATAGCTCCAATGTGGTCCCATTTTAATTTCATTGGCATTGGACCTTGGACTTAGAAGATACACCAGGGAACTCCTTAACGACAAACAATAGGCACGTGTAAATTGAGATATTATGGGTATTACGTCAATCTTATAGGTACCCTAGTATAGAACTAAGCAGTATATTAGCCAACTTCGGAAAAGGAGGTTCATAATTCATCCTTTTTATAACTCCTTTGCTTATCAACCGATTATGATGATTCTTTTTGCATTGGGTTTAGTATAGTTTTGAGGTGGTCCTATTTTAATGTTATTGGACCTTGGACTTTGAAGATACAAGAGGGAACTCCTTAACAGCGAACAGCACGAATGTATAGATTCCGTTATTATAGTCATTATATTAATCCTGTAGGTACCTTACTGTACAACTCAGCAAAGTAATATAATATCGGTATATAAATATCACTAAATAATTGACTCGTCACTTAAAATTGTAAAATAAAATTCTTTAAATAAAAAAAGGTAATCCGACTTCAAAAAGCAAAAAATAAATATTTGAAGTCGGTGCCAAATAACCGACTGCACCAACCAACACCGACTTCTAATATTTATTTTTTTGCTTTTTGAAGTCGGTTTACCTTTTTTTTAAAAGATTTCTTTCCTATTTTTTTAGATTTTAATTTATGTACTTACTTTACTTGCCGTTTTTTTTAAACAGGCATATAGTTGGTTTTTACTTCGTTTGAGTAATAAAGAAGATTTATAAGCTTACATGCATAATTATGATTTAATAAGTATTTTTTTACAATTTCACTCATCAAGATTTCCGTTGCATTTCGAATATTTCTCAATTAGATTACTGCATTACGAGTGCGCTGTGGCAGTGTCAATTTGTGGGTCATCTGACACCCAGTCCACGCGCGTGTGATTCGGACTAGTGGATGTCATAATGTATTAGATAATTAGTGATACGTAGTATCCCTCAAGCTGGACCGATGACCTGGTGAAGATTGTAGGTAAAAGCTTGATGCGTTCAACACAAATCTGGTTGTCATGGACATCTTTGGAGAAACCCTTTGTCATGGAGAGACGGAGGACGTCTCTTGGCTAGTGATGAATTATATGCTGACGTTTTTGCATTTTGAGTGCCTCGTTGGTCTAGTGGCAAAACGCATGGTTTTGTGATCATAAGGTCCTAGCTTCAAATCCTAGGTAGGACCAATGTAGTTTTTCTAAGCAAAAATTTCTAATAAGGATCCGGAGTCTGGAATTGTGCCCTGTATATGGCAATAGGCTCGCCTATTACATAGGACCTAACATCGTCGGCAAAAAGTGGGTGTGCTCAGTACATTTCTGCCACCCCCGCTTGGGGAATAAAGGCGTGACGGTGTTTTTGCATTGTATAGTTAAAATGCCTCGTGAGCCTGATGGCTCGCAATGTGGTTGGTGATGATAAGGTCCTGAGTTCAGTTAAGATAGAACAATGTGTTATTGACATCGATAATATATCGATGATCATCTCAGTACCCGTCCAGAATCTGAATCTGTGCATAGTGTATTAGTAGACTCGCCCTCCTATTACAACTCTCCCCCCTACTATTCAGCCTTTACACGAACGATATTCCTCGTTCGAGTAAGGTGCATCTAGCCCTATTCGCGGTTGATAACGCTCTCTATGTCTCGCATAGGAATAAAGAATTCATTACCAGAAACCTTCAGGCAGCCGCCAATACCCTAGGGAATAGGTTCAGGAAGTGGCGTATTGAGGTAAACCCAGACAAGAGCGCTGCGGTGTTCTTCTCCAAAGGTACCACCCCACGCCCCTCCCTGCGCCACCCCAGAAGTAATCTCGGTCAAGTGACTATGTTCGACCTTCCTATTCCCTGGGTCAAACAGGTTAAATATCTAGGGGTCACCCTAAACAATGACCTTCGGACCGCACATCAAGCGAGTCCATAACCGAGCAGCCTTTGTGCTCGGTCGTCTTTACCCGATGGTCTGCAAGCGGAGTAAAATGTCCCTAACGAATAAGGTGACTTTACAAAACTTGTATACGGCCCATCATGACGTACGCTTGTGAGGTGTTCGGGCACGCCGCCCGCTCTCACATCGATAGACTCCAAACGGTTCAATCCCGTTTCCTTTGCAACGCCGTCGGAGCCCCGAGGTTCATACGAAATATCGATCTCCATTCCGATCTCGGTTTCGAACCTATTCGCGCCTTCATTAAAAAGGCGACAACCCGATATTTCGCGAACGCGTCCAATCATAGAAATCCGCTAATCGTAGCCGCCGCCGACTACGAACCTAACTCCCCTCCTATCAGCCGCTACCGCCGTCCGCGGCATGTTCTCACCGACCCTCCCGATGCTCTTACATCCCTTCTTTCGGATACAGATACCGCACACAGGATCAGACACCGACCTCGCCGGCGAGGTCGACGAATCCCATGCCCGCCGGCCGGTGCAGAGCACCACGGCGAGACACCTAGTATACGCCCTCCCCCATAGCGACTGCCCAAGCAGAGGCCGTTCCTCCTTGAGGCGCCCTTGAGCTAGTTTGCCCCCTTGCCCTTCTGGCTCGAGCGTAGTGGTTGCACGCTCGCCCTCTTGTCCGGTGTTCATTCTGTTAAGGCCCCGCGACCAACAGCGTAGATCATTCACACACACACACACACACACACAAAATCCTATTACGTTAAGTCTTAACATCACGCCAGTTCCCTTACGGGGTAGGCAAGTAGTATAAAGTTCATCGTAAGCGAAATTAGAGTTTACACAGTATTCCTCTTCTAACCCCGTTTGGAGAATTTTTGTATGACTAGTTACTACTAAGTTTGTGATATTTTTTTGTATAGATGTGGTGTTTGTATTTATGCAGCAATAGGCTAAGCCCCCTATTACATTAGAACTTAACTTCGACACAAAGAGGGGAAATAAATCCCCAACTGTTAACGCCATTTTAAAATAAATGGTGTGATGAGTTTACTATATATTATCTAGACTCCAATGGGTAAATAATAAAATTTATATGATTTATTACACAAGTTATAATAGTTTATATTTATACAAAATGATTCATAATTATTACACATTTTTTCCTACATCTTGAACACAATAATTGTTTATTTAAGATACAATCATTTAAACATAATGTGTATGTAGGTTAATTAAATCAGTGTCGGATTAATTTATGTAAAAGGAAATAAACACCTTTTTAGTGTGTGAGTGACCTACGCTGTTGGCCGTGGGGCCTTTACAGCTTCAGAGGGCGAGCGTGCAACCACTACACTCGAACTAGAAGGGCAGGGGGGCAACCTCACCTCACCTCACCTCAAGGCCACCTCAAGGAGGAACGGCCTCGGCTTGGGCAGTCGCTGTGGGGGAGGGCATATAGGTGTCTCGCCGTGGTTCTCTACACCGGCCGGCAGGCAAGGGATTCTTCGAGCTCGCCAGCGAGGTCGGTGTTTGATCGTGTGTGCGTTATCTATATTCGAAAGAAGGGAAGTAAGGGCATCGGTAGGTCGGTGATTATATGCCGCGGGCGGCGGTAGCGGCTGATAGAAGGGAAAGAAAATAAAAACCGTCACGCTTACATTCCTCAAGCAGAGATGGTAAAGGTGTACATTGCACACCCACTTTTCGCCGACGATGTTATATCCCAGTGTAATTGATTTACCTAATGATAGCTACGATAGTATTATTAGGGTATTCCAATCGAAAATTTTTAAATATTGGCACAATAAACAATAGGGAATATGCGTGTAATTCAAATAAGCGTCAAATATTTTTTTTACAAACTATATCGCATCAGAATGATGTCTATACCAATATTTTATTAATATAATTACTTTTTGATTAAGACAATAATTATTGAAAGTACAAAAAATGAGTAGGAAATTCAGAGTAGCTGGAACGCCACGCTATTGGACAGATCGAATGTGACGTCAAAGTCTACAATACAAATGTCAATAAGTGCACATTTGTTGGATTTTTGCTATTGAGTTAGTTTTATTGTGTTGTTTTTTGTTGTTGATTAACACAAAGACAAAATTTCAGTTTTAATTATTTAAGTTAATACTTACGTTAAAGTGATCTTCACAGCAATATAAACAAGTTGAAGGAGATACCGTGTCTCTTTTCCTGATTTTACACCACTTTCTCGTTATGTCCGCACCTCTCGGGACAAGAAAAAACACTATCGGGGGCATCCCTTATTGTATTTTTACACCTAGGCACAATACAGTGTTGTTCCATTGTATAATAGTCGCAAAATACAAAATAATAATAAGTTACAGAATACATTACTTCTACAGTTCACTAGTTAATTGTTATTATAGACTTTGACGTCACGCTAACCCGCCAAAATGGCGGGCGTTTAAATTGCTCTTATCTGTTTGCTACCTTCAATTTTTTTTTTATGGCCCTTTACTGTTTGTTTTTAAAGCTTAAATTTTTTTGGCAATTATATATTGAAGTAATCTATAAAAAATATACTCGCATGTTCCCTATTATGTATTCCTACTATGTAAATAGCGGATAATCTTATTACTAGCTGTTCGAATTAGGATAGCTGCCTAGCCGCGTGATTGTTATTCGGACCGCTAGTACTAGGATGTTCTACTGTAAACATATGTTTACTGCGGTATTGGCATCTTGCGAGTCTTGTCTCATATTAACTATCCTGTCCCATAGCGACCGCCCAAGCCGAGGCCTTTCCTCCTTGAGGGGCCCTTGAGCTAGTTGCCCCCTTGCCCTTCTGGCTCGAGCGTAGTGGTTGCACGCTTGCCTTCTTAGCCGGTGAAGCTGTAAAAGCCCCGCGGCTGACAGCGTAGATCATTTACATACACACACACGTATTAAGTGAGCCGAATGCTATTGGGTGAGCCGAATGCGATCATTGTTTTGTTGTTTGAAATACAAATGCTATTCCGAATATATTCTCGTGTCATCAAGTCTCCCCCCGATGGCGGGCTTTTCAGAGCGCGGTACAAGAGGGGCCGTTGCGTTCCATACGAAGATCCCGAAGTCCCGCCAAAGTGCTGATGTCGGCCACCCTGAGGTTGTTAGTCGGTAGGAATCCGACGCGCCCCGCGATCTTCCCCCGAGGTTCGTGGAAATCGTATGCAGGATTTTCCTCAGGAAAAAAAGGTCCCATGCAAGAGGGGGCGAGCCTATTGCCATTATACCGGGCACCATGCCACACTTTGGTCTGATACTGGATTCTTTTTCCATCTATCTACTCGTATCTATATCATCACGCCAGATCTCTTGCGGAATAGGAAAATATTCTGTAGATAAAATAATTTTGTTCTAGGATTCCGACCCAGGACCTCGCGATCGCCAGGCGATCACATCTGTCTAGTCTGAGTTTTACATAAAAACACATATTTGCACAACCTCAAAACATTTGCGAGTTACTCACTTACCTAAGTTGGTCGCGATGACTCATCGTGTAGTATTCTATAGTATTTACTTTCGCGGTGACGCATGCGCGCATGGCGCGGCGATGGGGACGAGGTGCGCGCGCGCATGGCAACTGACTCATACGTCATTGGATTCGTGGCGGAAGTAGCGATACGGAAACGGGATTTTCGCGGGATACTAGCATTTTAACATTTTTTGTTTTTATAATGCGATTTGTTTTTCTATCGCAACGACATTAATTTAATTATGTAAAAATATATTATTATTTAACATATTTACACAAATAATGTAAAGATGAACTTAAATTTATTTTACTTCAATTCGACTGCCTCGTTGGTCAGGTGGCGAATAATTATAATGTCCTTTGCGATCACGAGGTCCTGCGTTCGAATCCTGGGTCGGACAAATGTACCACCACTTCCCACTCCATCAGTGCTGGAGTCCCACAGGGCTCAGTTCTCTCACCGCTCCTGTTTAGCCTTTACACGAACGACATTCCTCGTTCGAGTAAGGCGCATCTAGCCCTATTCGCGGATGATACCGCTCTCTACGTCTCGCATAGGAATAAGGGTTTCATTACCAGACACCTTCAGGCATCCGCCAATTCCCTAGGGAATTGGTTCAGGAAGTGGCGTATTGAGGTGAACCCGGACAAGAGCGCTGCGGTGTTCTTCTCCAGAGGTGCCACCCCGCGCCACTCCCTGCGCCGCCCGAGAAGTAATCTCGGCCAAGTGACCATGTTCGACCGACCCATTCCCTGGGTCAAAGAGGTCAAATATCTAGGGATCACCCTAAACAGTACCATGTCCTTCGGCCCGCACATCAAGCGGGTCCGTCACCGAGCATCATTTGTGCTCGGTCGTCTCCATTCGTTAATCTGCAAGCGGAGTAAAATGTCCCTTAGAAATAAGGTGACACTTTACAAAACTTGCGTTCGACCCATCATGACTTATGCGTGTGTTGTGTTCGGGCATTCGGCCCCCTCTCACATCGATAAACTCCAAGTGGTTCAAAACCGCTTCCTCCGTAAAGCCGTAGGAGCCACCTGGTTCGTACGGAACGTCGACCTCCACTCCGATCTAGGTCTCGAACCTATTCGCGCCTTTATTAAAAAGGCGTCAACACATCACTTCGCGAACGCATCTACCCATGCGAATCCGTTAATCGTAGCCACCGCCGACTACGATCTCCCCCCCGACCCCTGCCGCCACCGCCGGCCGCGACATGTTCTCACCGACCCCCCCGATGCTTTGTCATCCCTTCTTTCCGCTCAGAATACGGGCGACGACGACGACGTAGTAGTAGATCCCCTCCCATAGCCGGCGGTTGACCGGTGCACTTAGTAGTGCACCCGTCCCCCTACAGCGACTGTCCCAACCGAGGGCGCCTCGAGTATGTCGCCTCTTGCCCTTCTGGCTGGCTAGAGCGTAGTGGTTGCACGCTCGCCTTTAAGTCCGGGGAAGCTGTAAAGGCCTCGCGGCCAACAGCGTACATCATTCACACACACACAAATGTAGTTTTTATAATGAAAAATGAGTCTTAAATTGTGCCCGGTATATGGCAATAGGCTCACCTCCTATTACATGGGACCTAACATCTTCGGCGAGAAGTGGGTGTACACAGTACACCTCTGCCACCCCCGCTTGGGGAATATAGGCGTGACGGTGTTTATTTATGTAAAGGTGAACTTAAATTATTTTAATTATCTACCAGTTAACTCTTCTTATTTTAATTTGACTACTTTTTTAAAACTGTCATATGTATTTATATCCTTATCTTAAATCAGACAGATTGCTTTCTCTAACGAAATATTTCAATATCTGAATCCACCTCCACCTAAACCCCATCGGCTTTTTTCGAAGTCAGTTAATGAATAAAACGTATATTTTTATTGACTTAGCGCTAAGCATACAAATGATAAAGCGTCGCTTTGCACATGCGCTGGCGCCATCCTCGATAAATCACGTCATTGACTGAAGGCCTTGGCAACAATGTGTCACAATCATTACGTCAAATGCGGGTAGGTTATTGGTGGTTCTTCGTCCTTGTATCTTTGATATATAAAATGAGGGCACTTGACTCATCATAGATTGATCATAGTCATAGGCGAAGCTACGAGGGGGCACAGGAAAAGGCAGATGAGGATGAAGATCTAACACCCCTCCAATGTGAAAAATCATCAAGAAAATAACGTACGAAAGTATGAATAAAATTTTTGAGGGTTCTACACAAGTGCTACTAGATGTCGGTATATTAATTTTTTATTGAATTCTTCGGGGTTCCGTTCTTAACGTTTCGTTATTACCGATTTAAGTGCGGAACTCTAAAAAACTAGGCGGCGAAATATGGTGAGTTGTATTATTAGCATATTTTATTTGTTTGGTTATTATTTCAGCCATATTTTTGTGCAATTTGTGCATTGCAAATAAATTATTATTTTATTTCACAGACGTTTATTTTTCTATTTTATTTTGATTATTGTTCTTGTGTCTGACAGCTGACTATATGTGAACGTAGCCTGTAATAGATTGTAGTTAGTAACTAAGTATTTAGAAACACATTTTGATTTTCCAAAAAATAAATATAACTTATTTGGACCTTATATCGTCAGCCAAAAGTGAGTTTACAAAGTACATCTCACCACCTCTGCGTGGGAAATATAGGTGTGATGGATTTTTAGTAAAATATGGCAGCGATTTTAGTAAAATAATACGCTGTTATATGGCAGCGAGAGCTGGATATGTAAGAAGGAGAATGAAAGTAGGATAAATGCGGTGGAAATGCGAGCTCTGCGGAAGATGTGCGGAGTGAAGCTAACCGACCGTATTCGCAACAACGTAGTAAGACAGCGAGTAGGTATGAAAGAAAGTATCGGTGTAAAGATGAGAATCGGTATGTTCTGTTGGTTCGGTCATATAGAAAGAATGTCAGAAGAAAGAATGACAAAACAGATATACGAGTACAATGCGAAAGTGGAAGCATGTAGGTACTGGGGAAGACCTAGACTATCTTACCATGACCAAATAAACCGAGTCTTATCTGAAGGACAAATCAAGAGTCTCCGTAACCGGCGAACGTGTATGAGACGAACTATGAGAGTGGAGGAAGCCAGAGAAGCATGTTAGGAAAGAACCTGTTGGAACTCTGTACTCTCTGCCTACCCAGCAAGGGACTGGCGTGATGATATAGATAGATAGATCTACATACTTATTAGTAAAGTTTTCTCAATATATTAACTTTTAATAGAAGAAGGAAACACTTTAAGTTGCATCTATAGTTAGTTACGGTGTGTAGTTTTTGTTGCTTCCTAGCTGTTAAGGACACCGCATATGCTACATAAACGCTTATCTAATGTGTATCTACTATTGTTTCCATTCATAGTTCTGATAAACCTTCAATGGTCAGTACTCGATATGATTTTAATCAGACTCCTTCACAAATAAGGAAATGTGAATCAATTTCAAGGGGAATTTTCGATACTAATATTATTAATTCGAAAATAACTCTGTCTGTCTGTCTTTTTGATCAAATTCGGCATGGAGATAAATTTTATCTGGGGAACGGACATAGGTTGCATTTTGCAGTTGCACTTTGACTTTTGCCTTGTGTGTGTGTAAATGATCTACGCTGTTGGCCGCGGGGCCTTTACAGCTTCACCGGACAAGAGGGCGAGCGTGCAACCACTACGCTCGAGCCAGGAGGGCAAGGGGGCAACTAGCTCAAGGGCGCCTGAAGCAGGAACGGCCTCGGCTTAGGCAGTCGCTATGGGAGGCGTATACTAGGTGTCCCGCCGTGGTGCTCTGCACCGACCGGCGGGCAAAGGCTTCTTCGCGGCGAGGCCAGTGTCTGATCCTGTGTGCGGTATCTGTATCCGAAAGAAGTGGTGTAAGGACATCGGGAGGGTTGGTGAGAACATGCAGCGGACGGCGGTAACGGCTAAGAGGAGGGGAGTTGGGTTCGTAGTCGGCGCGGCTACGATTAGCGGATTCCTATGATTGGACGCGCTCGCGAAATATCCGGTTGTCGCCTTTTTAATAAAGGCGCGAATAGGTTCGAAACCTAGATCGGAATGGAGATTTACTTTTGACTTGAGTTTGACTATACACGGTGTAAATTTTGTCGTCCTGGAGCGAAAACCCAAGTGATATATCCATTGCCCTGGTAATAAAAGAATAAATAGAAGAACACATATCTCTGCCTTGAACACATTTGACAGATTTGACTGTCTCGTTGGTCTAGTAGCAAAGCTCATGGCTTGGTGATCAAATAAAGTGTTTCTAAGAAACTTCCTAGTATGAGTCCGGAGTCTAGATCTGTGCCCAGTATATGGCAACAGACTCGCCCCCTAATTAATGGGACCTAACATCGTCGGCGAAAAGTGGGTGTAATCAGTATTCCTCTGCCACTTCCGCTTGGGGAATGAGACGGTGAACACATTTCAATAGGTAACATCTTCATAACACTGATTAAGGCCCACTTGCACCAGGGTTAGCGTTATTGAGTAACTCGAGGTTATAACAAACCAACAACTTTTAACCTATACTAATACTGATAATCAAATGACGTTCAATGTATAATAAGGCTTTGACAACTTTTGACAGCTTTGCCTTTTGAGTGTATGTGTGTGTGTATGTGTGTGTGTGTGTGTGTGTGTGCGTGCGTTGGGTGCATGCGTGCGTGCACACACACACACATATACACACACAAAGAAAATACGATAAATAATGTTCATGGCTGAGCACTATCTCCTGAGATAGTGCTTAGCCATGAACTTATGAGCTTAGCCTTCCGCCTAGTTCAAGGGATAAGGTCAAAAATCTTTGTTTAATATTCCATAACCACTACACACACTGTAATTGTGTTATTATGTGTATTGTCTATAATATGTTTCTCTTATTAAAAAAAACGTAGCCCCACTCTAGGATTTGTTCCTGTGTCGTGGAAGCGTTAACAAAAATGAAAATTAACATACACAAATACCCAGACCGGAACAAATAAGTGTGGATCACACAAAGATTTGTACCGTGAATCGAACCCGCGACTATTAGACACTGACCACTGCGCTAAATCGCCCGTCAAATTATTTTTTTTTGGAATTACATGTTGTACAATACTTTTAGTGGTGAGAAATAAACTATTTTATTTTATTTATATATTTTATAGCATGCGCAAAATGATATTAAGGGGCAGCGCGGCTCGTCAGTTGGCCGGTATATACTAGTACCTTCGATGTTTCGATTTTTTACTTTAGCTATAGCAGTGATAGCCTAGTGGTTAGACCGTTAGACTGCAAAGTCAGAGGTCTCGGGTCAAGCCCAGGCACGCAACTCTGTCTTTTCCAAAGCATGTGCGTATTAACAATAAACTATCACTTGCTTTAACGGTAAAGGAAAACATCGTGAGGAAACCTGCATGCCTAAGAGTCTTTCGAAGGTGTGTGAAGTTCGCCAACCCGCACTGAGCCAGCATGGTGGACTATGGCCTAAACTTTCTCAGTCTGAGAGGAGGCCCGTGCCCAACGGTCGGACAGTTTCTTAACAGGGCTAATATTATTTTATATTATTACTATAGCTATAATATTCGGAATTCGGATAGGTCAGTAGGTAGATAAATAATAATAAATCATTGATTCAATTAAAATCAGTTCGCGTAACAATCTTATTGGAGCTTATTTAAGTAGGTATAATTAACGGGTTGCCTGAACTAGGTTGAGACCTGTGTCTCAGGCAGGATTTGTGCTAATTGTAAAAATCCAATGGTTTTATTTACAATAACATAACTTATTTGATTGATAAGTGACTTAACTAATAAAATATGTTTTAAACTACTTTTATAATAAAATTCAAATTATGATATGCTATAAATATATTTCTAAAATATTTTCTATATTATATCAATTGTATTGTATAAAGTTAAACTTTCGTCTTTGTAATATTAGTCTAGATTACTTTAAGTTAATGATGGTATGTTTTTCTTTTTGTGTACATTATTAAGGGTTACTTCCCAGAACTAAATTAAGATACTTATGTTTTATTTATTATTTTTGGTTGTAATCTGTTTATGTACCTATTCAATAAAATAAAATAAAATGTAACATAATATGTTGTCTACTAATTGCAAATAATTGTATCGTCTGTTCGCAAGACGCACTTTGTAAATAATTAAAAAGCGTTTGTTTACAGCTAAAATTATTTAATTTGTATATATTTAGTGCTCTATTTATTCTATTGTACAGAAAAGGTCCTAAAAAAGTGTAAAATCTATCTATCTATATCATCACGCCAGCTCCCTCGCGGGGTAGGCAGAGAGTACAGAGTTCCAACAGGTTCTTTTCTTACATACCTCTTTGGCTTCCTCCACTCTCATAGTTCGTCTCATACACAATCGCCGGTTACGGAGACTCTTGACTTGCCCTTCAGATAAGACACGGTCTATTTGGTCATGGTAAGATAGTCTAGGTCTTCCCCGGTACCTACATCCTTCCACTTTCGCATTGTATATCTGTTTTGTCATCAGTGTAAAATCTATTAGTATATATATGTTTTGAGGTTGAGTTTGAAAAGCACACTATATCTTTTCGTCTCTTATTAATGGTAATGTCAGCAGCATAAGCGAGCGTTTTGTGCTGTTTTAGTAATATGTGCATTATGAAAAGTTGGCGGACTGTTAACACCTGCAGGACTTGTATAACAGGGTAGTGGGAAAGCGAAAAGGATGGAAATTGGCAACTTTTAGAACTGCTCTTTGGGCACGTTCGAGGGGCAGTAAAACAGTTTTTAGGGCTCCTCCCCATGAGGTGATACAATACTGGATTATGTTACTTATTAAAGTGTTCTTTCCATTCATTTCTTTATCACTAATGAACACTAGGCATTTGATACACCACCTGGGTTTTCGCTTCAAGACGAGTGTGTGTGAATGACCTACGCTGTTGGCCTCGAGGCCTCTACAGCTTCACCGGATTTTAAAGGCGAGCGTGCAACCACTACGCTCCAGCCAGCCAGAAGGGCAAGAGGCGACATACTCGAGGGCGCCTCGAAGAGGCGCCCTCGGTTGGGACAGTCGCTGTAGGGGGACGGGTGCACTACTAAGTGCACCGGTCAACCGCCGGCTATGGGAGGGGATCTACTACTACGTCGTCATCGTCGCCCGTATTCTGAGCGGAAAGAAGGGATGACAAAGCATCGGGGGGGTCGGTGAGAACATGTCTCGGCCGGCGGTAGCGGCAGGGGTCATGAGGGAGGTCGTAGTCGGCGGTGGCTACGATTAACGGATTCGCATGGGTAGATGCGTTCGCGAAGTGACGTGTTGACGCCTTTTTAATAAAGGCGCGAATAGGTTCGAGACCTAGATCGGAGTGGAGGTCGACGTTCCGTACGAACCATGGGGCTCCTACGGCTTTACGGAGGAAGCGGTTTTGAACCGCTTGAAGTCTGTCGATGTGAGAGGGGGCCGAATGCCCGAACACAGCACACGCATAAGTCATGATGGGACGAACGCAAGTTTTGTAAAGCGTCACCTTATTTCTAAGGGACATTTTACTCCGCTTGCAGATTAACGGATGGAGACGACCGAGCACGAAGGATGCTCGGTGACGGACCCGCTTGATGTGCGGGCCGAAGGTCATGGTACTGTTCAGGGTGACCCCTAAATATTTGACCTCTTTGACCCAGGGAATGGGTCGGTCGAACATGGTCTTCAAGACAACTAAAATTACACGTTGTATAAAAAAAACACTGCCGCGTTGGTCTGGCGGCAAAGCGCATCGATTTGTGACACGAGGTCCAGGGTTCAAATCCTAGGTCGGACAAATGTAGTTTTTGTAACGAAAAATTCCCAGTATGAGTCCGGAGTCTGGAATTGTGCCCGGTATATGGCAATAGGCTCGCCCCTTATAACATGGGACCTAACATCGTAGGCGAAACGTGGGTGTACTCAGTACACCTTTGCCACCCCCATCTGGGGAATATAGGCTTGACGGTGTTTTTGTTATTTATTTTTATAAAAAAATTGTTAAGGGTGTGAAATAGTTGCTGAAAATTTGTGTTTGATGACTACAATATGATGGGTTCCATACCCATCATTATTGAAGTTAGGGATACGAAAATTCATATTAAGGATTTGGTAACTATGTTCTAGTATAGAAGTGTTTGTTATTTACGGCTGGTTTAAATATTTAACTGAAGGAGAGATTTGCCTATTACGGATAGAATTTTGACATATTTTCTATCTATCTATCTATCTTTATCATCACGCCAGATGACTTGCGGGGTAGGCAGAGAGTACAGAGTTCCAACAGGTTCTTTCCTTACATACTTCTGTGGCTTCCTTCACTCTCATATATTGTATACTCTCATAATTGGACATATTTTAACACCGTCACGCCTATATTCCCCAAGCGAGGGTGGCAGAGGTGTACTGAGTACACCCATGTTCCGCCGACGATGTTAGTTTCCATGTAATAGGGGGTGAGCCTATTGACATATACTGGGCACAATTCCAGACTCTGGAGTCATACTGGGAAGTTTATTCGTTAGAAAAACTTAATTTGTCCAACCTAGGGTTTGCACCCAGGACCTCGTGATCACCAAGCGATGCGCTTTGCCACTAGACTAACGAGGCAGTCGTGTAAAAAATATGTCTAAATTCCTGGCAGAGTATTAAACTGTATCTATAACAGAACAAAGAAGACTAGTAAGTACAGACAGCAATGTAAGTCACTCAACATTCTCAGTTTTTAAAAGTCAAAGTCAAAATATTTTATTTGTAAAGGCCAACAAGAACGCTTACAAATTTTACAAATTTTTACTATTTTTACAACTACCACCGGATCTGAACGTGGCCTCACACTGAGAAGATCCGGGAAGAAACTTAGCGGGCTGGCCCGCTAAGTTCCTTCCCTTTAAATTTATATGGACTGGCCTTTCTGTTTATCATTCTCTTCTTCTTTTTTTAAATCGACACTACTCTTTATTGTGCAAACGTTGGTGACCATTATCAATACAATATTATTAGTAATAAAAAAAAACACCGTCACGCCTATATTCCCCAAGCGGGGGTGGCAGAGGTGTACTGAGTATACCCACGTTTCACCGACTATGTTAGGTCCCATAGGGGGCGAGCCTATTGCCATATACCGGGCACTATTCCAGACTCTGGACTCGTACTGGGAAGTTTTCATTAGAAAAACTACACTTGTCCAATCTAGGATTTGACCCCAGGACCTCGTGATCACAAAGCGATGCGATTTGCCACTAGAACAACGAGGCAGTTATTATTAGTGACGTAATCAAATATATTTAGATAAACGAAAATAATGGATTTGAGGCAAAACAAAAGTAACTTATGTTGCTGACCCGTTGCTCTTTATTCCATAATATAAATCAGTAGCCCAAAGAAATACAAGTATACCTATATTTATATCCTATATATCCTAATGACATCTATAAAACTATGTATGTGCTATACAATACTTCATTATTATAACGTTATTTTACTTTAAGAATTACGAGATTCAAGATTCGACTGATTTATGATTAAACAAACCATGTTTTTGTAATTTTATTACCTCTATTTTTTGATGTTTCTTCGTATTTTAATAATGGATTTTATAATATTTAACAAGTTAACCTGTAATTGCGTGCAGAAAGTTTGGGACCCCTCGATACAGGCATGCCTAGTAAGAGGACCATGTATACAAATTTAATAAATGCACCGCCAATTTACATCATCATCATCATTATATTAATACGTGAAGCAAAAACTTTGTACCCCTTTTTACGAAAATTGCGCGGACGGAGGAGTATGAAATTTCCTACACTTATAGTTTATATAGAGAAGGAGCGCAGAATGCTAATATTTTTTTTTAAATTATACCTAAAAAATACATTAAATCAATAAAAAAGACATTACACGCACTACATGTATTTGAAACACACGCATATATACTTTTTTGTTTATTGTAAAGGCTGTGGTCAAATTGAGAATAGATTAAGATTGTTTGTGTTTAATATTATTTGTCTATAATCTTACTGAATGTCAAACATAACCAGCTAATGATGAAAGAGTAGATCGAATTTCGACCAATGGGCGACCACAAGTATTTTTAAATGTGTAATTGTGTTCTCGTATAGCAAATTTAAATTTGTAGTTTGAAAATAAACAATTTTTATTTTTTTGTATTTATTGGGTAATAATATCATTATCGTTATAGCATAAGACCATTAGCGGTCAGATTGCGGGGTGCGTCATTCAGAAGCAAAATAGCCATAAGTCTGATTGTGTGATTTTACTATGCCTTTCTACGGAATAACCCGTAGAAGGAAAGATGTTTAACCACTAGATGTTTCCCATTGTATTTCTATAAATCATGTCTATACCTACTAACTGAGCCTTTGCCTAGCTGTGTGGCAAATGAATCATAGCTAAGAACACTCTCGATCAAGTCACCTTAAAAAAACAAATGAAAATCGCTTCATTCGTTTAGGAGTTATGATGCCACAGACAGACACACAGATACACACAGATGTTTAACCACTAGATGTTTCCCATTGTATTTCTATAAATCATGTCTATACCTACTAACTGAGCCTTTGCCTAGCTGTGTGGCAAATGAATCATAGCTAAGAACACTCTCGATCAAGTCACCTTAAAAAAACAAATGAAAATCGCTTCATTCGTTTAGGAGTTATGATGCCACAGACAGACACACAGATACACTCGTTAAATTTATAACACCCCTTTAGTATCGGGGGTTAAAAACATGTTATTTAACATGTTTTTAATATATTTACATTGAATTTTTTTTTTTTACATTGAATAAGATTTTTTTTCTAAGTATAAGACTTATTAAATGCCAAATTGTACCCTTAAAAATAAAAATTTGCAGGTTATTGTCATCATGATAGACGTCAAAACCTTGAAAGCATTTCAGACAAGATTTGAATTAAATATTAATTAAGATTTTCTATTTAAAAACTAATAAATAATCAACAAAATGAACGTGCCAGAGACTAAATCTTATGAAGATGAAGCGGTCGACACCGTGGTGTCTGTCATTAACAAGGCTAAATTCGAGATGGGATTGCGACAAACTCTTTGCCAGCTGGCCAGTAAGTACTTCCACGCTGATATTCCTGCTGGGGGAGTTAATAATAATATTTGCTCTCGAGTGGGAGGTGTACCAAGTACGCCCGCATTTCAACAAGGTATTTTCATCCCTATGTGAGAAGGGATCAGCTTGTTGTTATTTTTTTTAAAACATACTTGAGGTCTGTCGATTTTTGAGGGTCTCTTGAACATGGAGGTTTATTAACGTTTTTCCCTTCATCATAAGGAAGTCATTACTGGATAAAGCGTTACCAAAAGCCGGTTACGAAAAGAGGTGTAAGCAGGGATTGGATGAACCCTAGTTCTTGTGGTTAAAAACAAGCATTTTAAAAACTAGAAAGAAAGATGAATGATAGAAAAATATGTATTTGTAACAAGAATTAATAATAATATCAGTCTATAATAGCCCACTGCTGGGCAAAGCCCTTCTCTCACAAATCAAGGTGAGAGAGATCGTAGAGATTAAGTCTTGAGATCAGGTCATCGTCTACGAGAACCGGTGCGGTTTGGTGGAAGTAACATGGTATCTTTCATTACAATAACAAAAATAAAAGAAAACGAATCAAATATAATTTGTTCGTGACAAACAGAAACCACTCAGTATCATACTGGTTATACAACCAACAATACCAGTGTCTGCCTGTAACCCATTTTGTTGTGACTCCTTTAAAAATCTCCTGAAATATCTTACTTGCAGACAGCCGTGAGTTTGCTGATCACGCCAAGGTTTCCCTGAAGCACGTCGTACCACCGCTGGCGCTCAACTGCGAGGCTTTCATAGCCGAGACCATTGAGAGGGAGTGGAAGTTGACCACAGCTCTTATGTACATAGTCAAATACTTGGGCGGCTCCAAGGATGAGACTTCGCAGTTCTATTACTTCGAGGTTTGTATTCTCTGTGAAATGCACGGGTCCTTGCAGTTACTTAATCACCTTAAGTTGCATATAAGGATGGAGGTGTCGCCAAGCACCCAAACTCTTTAGGTGCTTAAAGAATATCTACGTAGGCCGGCATGTCACCAACCGCTCCGATCCCTATAACCACGGAAAGCATTATAACATTACGTTCATTAGCGCACATATCGAGCATCAGTCCCCCTTTGGAACCTCCGTGACGTCACGGTCATGGACGCGCACCAACGTTCTTAGGCCACCGCGACGCCACGGTCTTGCGGGCGCACCCCATAGTGCCCTTCAACCTCCCCTTACAGCCACCCCAAGCCTTGCTTGTACTTGACACTGATACTACTACAGATTCCTCCGAATCTGACCGCTATCCCTAAACAACCCGATGCATCGATCACTAGCTCACACACATCATACAATACAATTAAACATACATACCATGCATTGGAACTCTCAAGGTTTTCCACATTAAATATAACCGTATACCTTTACCAAATATTATAATGCCTCAATGTCCTCTCAGTCTTTAATGCTAGACTATTTCTCTTATATCCCAAATCCTTGCCGTTTTTCTTCCTGAGGCAAAAGCCGAATAATTTTCATCCGTCATCTTGACCGTTATACTTTTTCCGCAACCATAAGCTAAAAAATGTTATTCGCGACTGCAATTAGCGACAGGAGGAGTAGAATAGCATTGCGAACTATCTGGACAGACGTCATCAAAAAGAACACGAGCACCAGTATCTCACCAATAGCCATCACACAAACTGATTGCCGGGAAACTTGGAGAGTGATGGTGCAAAAACTTGTCCGTGGTTACCTTTATGTCAGCCGCGACCCTCGTTTATAAGGGACCGATCGAGAAGCAGTTTAGTAGTATAACACCACTTCTACTTCGAAGAAGAAAAAAAGCTTAAAAATTATAGGGGGCGAGTACGCATCCAGCTTTCACCTGCGACCTTCACCATCGGTCCACCTTATGAGGGACCTGCTCCTTCTACGTTTTATGGTACTGTACATTCTGCTCAATTTTAAAGAATATTACCGTACTCAATTTAAGGTTAATTGTTGCCAGGCAGTCTTTAGCCAGCCGACTGTAGCGTACCCAATTCCTCAAGCAACTGTCTCCGTGTTCTTCAGGCTCGAAGACAAGCATATTGAACCGCCCGAAATGCAGGGTGTACCTTCGGTAAGCTTCTCTTTTTCGATGTTTCTACAAAAACTAGAAGTAGGTTAACAAGTACAAAACTGCGGAACTGTTTTAGAAAGATAAAAAGGAAGTATATTTATTCAACCATACACACAGACAACGAAATAGTAAGAATAAAATACACATCTGCAAACACCAGACGATTTTGTGGGGTTGAACTCGATACTGTCTATGCATTTTAGCGCTTACTTACATTAAACACGTGGTCTCGTGCTCGGGCACGATATATATCTTCTTCTACAGGTCATTATGGTGGGCAAAGTTGCCGGTAAAAGGCGTGTGTGTAATCTCCGGGTATGGACGGGCGTTGGTAACGCTGCACAACTATTTCGTGTCGCACAAAATAAAGACGAATTCTAAAAATTGATTGCCAACCGTCACTGGTTGGAGAGGCACCAGAAGAAGAAGGTTATACGAGGCTCGGTTTGGTCATATTGAGACGCATTCGAGTATCTCCGTGTTCAGGAGGCCGGTCAAGCCGTAGATCTTGATCGTCATTCAGTGTGGTCGTTATTAAGTTAGATTGGAAGAATTTTGAAGGTTTAATCCTCTGGGCCGCTTTGCCATGGTGTTTTGAGGCAATTTCACGTGTTTCGGCAACCTAGAGGTTAGTAAGTTCTAACAAAAGGAGCCCACAAAATTGCCTTAATTATTTAATACAGGTCGAGCCTATCATTATTACATCGTCCTATTACTTATTAAATCGTTAATGGAATGTGGATGTACGTGGTACACCTCTGCCCCCTCCGCTGTAGGTAATGTAAAATATACCTAGTCACATTGTCCTTTCGATTGTGGTTTATTATTCAACGTGACATAAAAGGAATCACTAACACAAATCGGTCAATACGCAACTAAAATGAATATACCTATATATTCTGTAAAATGGCTACTTTTATGTGTAATGTTATAAGCATGTACGTGGTCGCTAACACGCATTTCACCAATGGCATGCAGTGTACTTGCCTAATACCGTATTTAATATGACCAAATAATCATATAAATCAACCCATACCGTCCCATTGCTGGGCAAAGGAGTTCTCTTACAAATCGGCGGACGGACAGCTTTGTCCAGGAGTTAAGAGCTTAAGTCGCTTCACCCTTATCGAGCAGTCGCTTATCGAGCAGTCGGGGGTACGACTTCCACTCGGGCCAAATTTGTTTAAGTGTTTGTGTATGTGAATTTCATATTCGTTAATGCATCCACGATACAGGAATAATTTCTAGTGTGAATACTTTATTTAAATAAAAATCTTTTAAAAAAGGAAAACGACTTCAAAAAGCAAAAAATAAATATTTGAAGTCGGTGCTGGTTGGTGCAGTCGGTTACTTGGAACCGACTTCAAATATTTATGTTTTGCTTTTTGAAGTCGGTTTACTTTTCTTTAAAAAGATTTTGATTTTACAATTTTAAGTAACGAATGAATTATTTACTAATATTAAATACCGATATTATATTATTTTTCTGAGTTGTACAGTAAGGTACCTACAGGATTAATATAATTACTATAATAACGGAAACTATACATTCGTGCTGTTCGACGTTAAGGAGTTCCCTGGTGTATCCTTAAAGTCCAAGGTCCAATACCAATAACATTAAAATAAGACCACCTTAAAACTATACTGAACCCAATGCAAAAAGAATCATCAAAATCGGTTCATAAGCAAAGGAGTTATAAAAAAAGGACGTATTATGAACCTCCTTTTCTGAAGTCGGGTAATATATTGCTTATTTCTATAGCGGGGCACCTACAGGATTGACGTAATACCCATAATATCTCAATTTACACATTGCTGTTGTTTGTTGTTCCCTGGTGTATCTTCTAAGTCCAATGCCCAATGCCAATGAAATTAAAATGGGACCACCTTGGAGCTAATACTGAACTCAATGCAAAAACAAATCATCAAAATCGGTCCACAATTGACGAAAATATCGCTGAACATAGATAAAGAAAGCATACATACAACCGTACATAGAACGTCCTCCTTTTTGAAGGCTTTAATAAAAGGAGGAATCACGGTGAGATAATAGGCATGCACCACGTGGATGCAGTGTTGATTGGTGGAGGTAGGTTTGTCTGTAGCTATAAACTATGCCTGGTTTACTGGGAATAGACTCCCTCTCTTTATTTCATTACACTGGAACTTGACATCATCGACGAAATGTGGGTGTACATAATACACCTCTTTAAGAAACCTTTAGGGAATATCAAGGTGTTTCTTCCTTTAAAGAAAGTTTTTTTTTTCGTTGCTTAGTTGACTTTCAGGATCGAGGGTCACCACTCGGACCACGAAGTCCGCTACGTGGCGCTTACCGCAGACTGGATCCTTGCTGTCATCCAGATGAAAATCAAACTCTTCAAGAGGATTGAGGCCATCAGGCTAATGTAAAATGTCTAATTAAAATTACATGTTTAGATATATATTATATTAAATGTTTTTTTGGAAGGACCATGGGAGAAGGATACATAATGCAACAAGAGTTTTTTAATATTAATACTATATTCGTATTGGAATCCTAGCTCAGCAAAATGTGCTTTTTCTATCCAAGAAATAAAAGATGAGATTCCCATCTGTTCTCCAACCGGTTACACATATATGAAAGCCTTTTATTCCGATCATGATGACCCTGAAAATATGTATTTCGAAAAACTCACTGACTGTGAAGATTCGTAATCATAAATTGTTGGGGAAACCCTACAACAGATATCATAATAATAGCGATTTTTCGTAGTTGGCGTCAAGGAAACAAGGTCTGAATGAGTCACAATAATTTGTATTCCCAGAAATATTTAAATCTCTGTCGATCATTCTGCGAGTCATGGCACTCAGGTATCACAAACTGGTTTTGTAGTTACGTTTCTTGTTGCGAAGGCATTGATTGATATTCATTTCATTGGTTTAGCTTTGAGATGTAGCCAAGTTGAAGCAATGTTTGGTGCTGTCAATATTTATTGGATAAGTACCTATTGGGGCTGATCATCGTTAGCGAAATATGAGTAATGTTGTTAAAATGCTCGAGTCGGCACTTAAAGTCGTAAACGACTTCTACGTAGTTCAACGCTCGTAAGTGTCGACTCAGCGCTAAACGCTCGACTTCAGCGCTCATTTTTACAACACTAAATATGAGTGACCATATTACACTTCTGCTACCCCTATCCAGAGGTTGTAGACGTACCGATGTGCGTATTAAAACCAATAACAGTGTTAATAAAAGATACACTATAAGATAGGAAATAAAATAGCAGTGGAAAAATTAATATTTTCCAAAATAGCTCTTAAAATTTCTCAAGATATAAGTAAATAGATACAGAATATTAATATATAAGTCCATTACGAATCCAATATGATTGCCAAAGATACCTGTAACTCCTGGGTAACAGAATAGCATCTTTACATTATCACCATCATTATCAACCGAGAAAAAAAGTTCGCCAAGATCATCTGCTTGTGTTGTTCGCATCCATTCCAGGTCATAAGTCCATCTTTTGGAAGGCTTAAATACTTAACGTATTCCTATATGTAATCGCCTCTTAAGCATGTGAGCCCAACTTAGCACTTCTGGAATATTTGTACAGTAACTAAATATTTTTTAAAAGGCTATTTCTAAGAAGGGGGTAATATATATGATGTCAGGAAGTTCAATTTTATTTAGTGATGCTTTTACGACTAAGCGGGCTACATTTCATCGTTTAAACGTGTGACGTAATTCATAAATGGCTCAAAATGTCATGATATTAATATCCAGATCATACCAGTTTCTAACTCAGAATCTAGTTACCATTTTAGTCCGCACCAGTTCAAAGAAATCTCGACATTCAGTCCAATGGAACCAATGAATCAGTCGAACGGTATCGCTCGGCGCAATGTCCTTGCGCAACATTGCCACTTTCACTCCGAGTGCAACATTTAAAACGGAAATCTTTAGCACACGGTTATTTGCCTATTTGGATATGTATACACTGTATGATCAAGACAGTAGGAGCTATGTGCTGCTCTTAGTCATCTTGAAGATGTCGATTATTCGGACGATGGCGGTTTAAGAGGTTCCAGACTGCCATGAAATCTGCGAGGGTAAAGGGGAAGCGATGGTTGTTCCCCCCAAGAAGTGATCGAACCAAATCAAATGAGGCACAAAAAAGGAACACCGCTGTATTCCCCTCAGAAGATCTCGGAGCTCCTCAGCCTCATACTGAATAAAGCTACTACAGGAGTTCTTAGTCGGGTAAAGTTCCCATATATCGTCATTTTTCCATAGAAGACTGAGAATCTTTTGAAAAAAAAAATGTCATAACGTCGGATCCAGGTTTCGAACCCAGAACCTTGTTATCACTAGCCACAGCCCACACCACAGGCAACTAGAACAACAAGAACCGGTATGGTTTTTTACAGTTTAACGAAAAGAAGTTTACAATAGAAACAGTGTAGTGTCATGTGTGTAGTGTTTCAAACATTATCACCTCCCATTCCGACAAAGTCTATGATTAGAAGTATCTTTCTCTGACTAACTTGCAAAGATTATTCTCGTAACAGTACAGTATCAATTATTTTCTCTGCGTGTTTAAGTACCTGTGTCGTAGGAAGCTAGTAATGACTGGACTAAATTATAAATCTATCGTTTTCATTAAAGTGTTATAACGGGCATCTAATCACAAAGCTGGTTTCTTGAATAGTTACAAGTTCCTTCCAACTATATAATCTCTATGGTAATAAAATAGCACCAAAACTTGTCACACTCTTTTTTTTATATTCTAACTTTAATACATTCTATGCAGAATATGGATTTCCTCAAAGATCCCCACAACGAGGCTTTGTGCTACCTATATGCCTCCAGATTTTACCCGTGATCTTATTTTTCTAACTTGTAGGGTCTTCAGTTAACCATTTCTAAGGACTAAGTCAGTTCTCCTACAGATCTCTTCGTTGCTGATCTGACCTTATTGGGAAGCGCTAAGGAAAGCTCTCTTTATTGCCCTTTGGGTGAATAGAATAGAATTATTCTAGTATGGATATCAACAGCAGAAGCAAATCATTGTGGGTTTGATATCAATCACACAGACAAACATCTTCAACTTAAATTACCACCTCTAACTTAGAAACGACCATATTTTATCTATATCTAAAAATACATATTTAAATAACTTGCACTAAAAATAAAACAAGAATATTTCCGAGTAAAACCGCAAACCTGAATTCTAAAAAATGCCACATCGCCGTGAGAACCGTTGACCATAAAAATCGGACACACCATCCAAGGTCCAACATAGCAACAATAGAACCACCATAATTCTACCAAAGGCTAGGGATCAGTAACAATAGTAAAATATCTACCTGGCTAGAATCATCGGGCCGTTTCGCGCCATAATGACCCAAACCTGTCATTCGATCGCGCACACGCTGCGCCGGCGCACGACGACCGCGTAAATACCGCCATCTTAAAATTTCCGACATAAACATTCGAAATTCGACCGTGTTTTTGAATTAAAAAGTGTGTTGTGATTGGGTGAATATGGTGCGAACATTTAAAGTGATTGGATGTTTTAGGGTGCCAAAGCGTGGTGGTAGTAAAGTGGTGCCTGCATCCAGTGGCGATGGAATTTTCACTATCGAGAGTAATATGTCGTCTACCTCGACATTGGATATGGATGTAAGTTAATTGCAAAATATGCTTATGTAATGGCCGAAAATGGCAACAGGTTGTCTTACCTGTCGGTCACACTAAATTTAGATTTGCTTCGGTGGAACGTTGGCGTACTGTGCACCCCTCTGCTTAACTCTTCGGCGACAGAAAAATTAGGGTTGCCACCCATACTTTGTAATAAAATATTGTACCCATTTTTATGTGGCTTACATTTATTATGTTGATGTACAATTTAAATGACACCAAGAAATTAAATTTGATATCTTCTCTACGTGCCCTTACATTTTGTAGTGTATTTCGCAATTTCACATTGCCAAATTAATTTCCCATTGATAAATAGAACGCATATAACGGTAAAAGTCCTTAATCATTGACAATAAATTATAAAATATACTTGTTGTGGCCACTGCATTATATTAACTGTCAACTGTCACTCACGGATTTAAAGTTATCACCTTATAATATCAGCTTATACTGCCCACTGCTGGACAAAGGCCTTCTCTCACAAATCGAGGTGAGAGAGATTAGGTCATACTCCACCACGCGGACCCAGTGCGGATTGTTGAAGGCAGGTTTGTGGCCGCCTGCTGTTGGACCTTATCAAGCCGCCTTTAAGGCTTCCAACTCGGCTTAACGACTACCACATTAAGTGGTAACTGGGACCAACGGCTTAACGTGCCTTCCGAAGCACGGAACACCTTGTCAGTTGCACATTTGGTTGCACATATCTTCCAAAGATAATTACAAGCACGTTTATTTGTTCCTACATGGAACAAATTATAGCAAACTGAATGATGTTTGGTGTTAAAATCCGAATCTAAGGTAAGCTAGATTTAAGAAAAAATCATTGTTACATTTAACCTCTCTAACTTAATTACGACTATCTTTCTCCAATCTATAGTATATATAGTTCTTAATTGCTACTATCTTTCTCCAATGTATTCAAGTTATCATAGACTGTAAACATGCCGTGAAGTTGTTTAGCAGTGATAACAGTGATAGAAAATTTCTAAAAGTAATAAAAAATATGTTTTTAAACAAAATAGTAAAGTGAAACAAATAATACTTTTATCTTGATAAGGCGCAGCTGGCCATGCATAATGGAGTGCTTGTCCCAACGCTGTTATATGGCAGCGAGAGCTGGGTATGTAAGAAGGAGATTGAAATTAGGATAAATGCGGTGGAAATGCAAGCTCTGCGGAAGATGTGCGGAGTGAAGCTGTCCGACCGTATTCGCAACAGCGTAGTAAGAAAGCGAGTAGGTATGAAAGATAGTATCGGTGTAAAGATGAGAAATGCTCCGTTGGTAACTGGCATATAGAAAGAATGTCCGAAGAAAGAATGATAAAAGTTATATATAATGCGAAAGTGGAAAGATGTAGGTACCGGGGAAGACCTAGACTGTCTTACCATGACCAAATAGACCGGGTTTTATCTGAAGGACAAGTCAGGAGTCTTCGAAACCGGCGAGCGTGTATGAGACGAACTATGAGAGTAGAGGAAGCCAGAGAGGTATGTAAGGAAAGAACCAGTTGGAACTATATACTCTCCCGTAAGGGAGAGTATAGCGTAGTAGTAGTAAAAAAACCATATTAAATAATTCGTACTTATTATTTAAGGCAACCCTAGCAACAAGCATAAAATATTATTTTGTTTATTTAATGATACGTGGTTATATGTAGTAAGTACACCAAACATTTCGTAATTTAAAAGAGACAATATTAATACAAGTGTATCCACCCGCAACGTTAGATGATTGTGTTTTTAAGTATTCTACAAACTCTATTTTAGTGCTATTTGGTATGTTTTTAACGGCTGTAATACGTACATGCCAATAAAATCAAAAAGTTACAATTATCTCATATTAACCTTGCCGCCTTCAAATTGTCATGTTTACTTTTTAATTTTTATTTACCACGCGGATTAGAACGCGGCCACCACTGAGAAAATCCGGCAAGAAACTTAGTCTCAGGCTTGTCCTATTTTGTTTAAGAAGGTAATTGATGGATCGTGCACAGTGGCATGCAGTTGGAGCTATGCCTGATGATGAAGATGATGATGATGGGGAAATAGACTAGCACAGAGATGGGGATATCCCGTTTAAAGCCGTCGGAGCCCCGTGGTTCATACGGAATGTCGATCTCCATTCCGATCTCGGTCTCGAACCTATTTGCTCGTATATTAAAAAGGCGACAACACAATATTTCACGCAATCATAGAAATCCCCTAATCGTAGCCGCCGCAGAATACGAACCTAACTCCCCTCCTATCAGCCGCTACCGCCGTCCGCGGCATGTTTTCACCGACCCTCCCGATACCCTTGCATCCCTTCTTTCGGATACAGATACCGCACACAGGATCAGACGCCCTTGAGCTAGTTGCCCCCTTGCCCTTGCTCGAGCGTAGTGGTTGCATGCTCGCCCTCTTGTCCGGTGAAGCTGTAAAGGCCCACAGCGTAGATGATTCACGTACACACAGACACATACACACACAACACAGTGAAACAATACACGTAGTACGTCAAGCAAGACATACATATATTTTATTTAATGATACCCCAACAGCCCACAGTGCGTACTCACAGAAAGAAATAGACGTTTCAGGTAGTATGTAATACTTGTTCCATCTATTTTAAGAATTTTATTATGTGTCTACAAAAACATTACTATTATCACAAGCGTTTGCACCTCGTGGGATTATTACTATATCCGACGATTGTTTATCTCTGTTTGAACCATAGAGGTAGACTTAAAAGCATAGAGGGATTATAAACCCAATTCAGCTGTACACTTTTTTGGGACACTTGGTACCATTTAGGTAACCAATTTAAAAATCTTTGTTTCCACATGGTTCGAACTTTTTTTTATTGAAAAAGGTTTGCCATTTTGACGTAGGCTCCAAGCAAATTTATCGGTTAATATTTGTTTGTGTAGTGACTGTTCCCGATGACTTTTTATTTGTTTTCAAATAATAATAAAGTGTACAAGAGTGTAACTGATTACGATAGACGTATCTCCTTTCTTATCACTGATATGACACGTGTAAGCAGTGCAAATATATAATCTTGTAAATGCTCCCTCTATGCTTCTAGTACCTCTAGTACCTCTATGGTTCGAACGACTGTTAAAAGAAACAGATGTTTTCCTCGAAATGACGTCATCAGTATAAAATAATTACTTATATCCTAATAGGTGATTTAAAGCGAGTTAGTAATGATGTATATCATTAGTTCGTATAAACTTAGTACGAAAATTGTTTAGCGTGACGCTAGCTAGTTGATATGCCATGCTTCTCATACTAAATTTTATTAAATATAGTCAAATCAGCCTATTGCAGTCCACTGCTGGACATAGGTCTCTTCCAATTAGCGTCACCATACACGGTCCTCCACCTTCCGCATCCTCTCCCACCCTGCGACCTTCTTAAGGTCGTCGGTCCACCCAGCTGGGAGGCGCCCTACCTTACGTTTACCAAGTCGCGGTCTCCACCCTAGAACTCGTCTGCTCAATCGGCCGTCGGTTCTTCGACAGACATAGCCAGCCCACTGCCTTTTTAGCGACCTTACTCTGCGAGCTATGTCAACTACTTTGGTTCTTTGAATTATATATGAAATATTATGTGCCAAGGATATTTGCTCTCGTATATGTTATTGACAGGGGAAGTTCGTGTGAAATTAGGGTTATCATTTAGTAAAATTTTCCTATTTCCAAGAACATATTTCATTCGGTGGGTCACGGACGGTTACTAATTAAAAGAAGAACTGGGGTAATAATAATAATATCAGCCTATACTGCCCACTGCTGGACAAAGACCTTTTCTCACTAATCGAGGTGAGAGAGATTAGGTAATACTCCACCAAGAGAACCCAGTGCGGATTAGTGGATGCAGGTTTGTGGCCACTTGCTGTTGGAACTTATCAAGCCGCCTTTAAGTCTTCCAACTCGGCTTAACGACTACCACATTAAGTGGTAGCCGGGACCAACTGCTTAACGTGCCTTCAAAAGCACGGAGACGCTCGAATATGAAAATGCCACAAACGGTCACCCATCTCGGGCCAACCGAGTCGAACGCTGCTTAACCTTGGTAATCGGTAAGAACACCGCGATCGCACAGCGCTACGAACGCCTCGGACTGGGGTAAATTTCATTACAAACGGCAACTCTGCGACTGTCATGAGGCGACATTTCACTTGATGACAGCGTTAGTTCCGATTTTGGCCAAGGACCATAAGATTTTTTTTATAACTGTAAACATGAGCGTGGCAGCACGCTTATTCGTTAGCGATACCCTAACCTCAATCTTTTCGTGCTAAGCCATCTATACGGACGGACGATTTAACGCTGTGGTTAAGAGCTTAAGCCGCTCCGCCCACTGTGTCTAATAGTCGCGGGTTCGATTCTCGCACGGCACAAATCTTGTGTGGCCCACAATTATTTGTTTCGGTCTGGGTATTTGTGTATGTTTATTACGTACTTACGTATACGATTTTAACATAAGGTGTCATTCATCACATTCTTATTAAATCAAAGACAAAGCCTAAAATCTTATTGTATAGGCTAACAAGAGCTCTTACAAACGTCAAAAATTATAATTTTTTTTTACAACTACCACCGGATCGAAACGCGGCCTCACATTTTGTCACGGCTTCGTTGTAGGAGTAATAAAAGTCGAAAATCATTTCTTTCTTCTTTCTTTTTTTAAAAAACGTAGCCCCACTAGGATTTATTCCTGTGCCGTGGGTGCGTGATACATGAAAATTCACATACACAAATACCCAGACCGGAACAAATAATTGTGGATTTGTCCCGTACGGGAATCGAAGCCGCGACTATTAGACACAGTGGGCGGAGCTTAAGCTCTTGACCACTGCGCTAAATCGTCCGTCTGTATTTACACGATTAAAAATATTTTAAAGTACATTTCTTGCACCGGATATTAGTTATTGCCTACACCGCAAGGGATCTGGCGCGATGATATAGATAGATAGATATTAGTATTTTTTTTAACATCTACCACCGGATCGGAATACAGCCTCCACTGAGAAGATCCGGCGAGAAACTCAGCGGGCTAGTTAACTTAATTTGTTTTATTCGACTGACCTTTCTGATTTTGTGTTTTTTTTACCCATTTCGAAGTCTAAAGATTGTGTTTGTTAGTTTGGCTTCCTACGACATATTTATAACAGTCGTTCGCTGTATAATATTTAATAATATAATTTATTATTCCCGTTTAGGTACTAAAGAGCGTTAAATATAGACACTCTTATCACCAACTGACGGTCACGATGTGTCTAAAGACTATTTACTGCAGCACAAATCCCGTTTGTCAACACGTTAATGTAACAACATGATTGATTTCCATGATACTTCCTGGATGCTGGAAGTCAGTCTGTGTCTGAAAATTTTTGTTTTTTATTTGTCTATATAGGAGCAGTGATAGCCTTGTGGTTAGACCGTTGGACTACAAAGTCAGAGATCTCGGGTTCAAACCCAGGCACGCACTTCTATCTTTTCGAAAGAATGTAAGTATTAAAAATTAATTATCACTTGCTATAACGGTGAAGGAAAACATCGTGAGGAAACCTGTATGCCTAAGAGTTTCTCGAAGGTTTGTGAAGTTCGCCAACCCGCACTGGGCCAGCGTGGCGGACTATGGCCTAAACCTTCTCAATTTGAGAGTAGGCCCGTGCCCAACGGTGGGACAATTTCTTAACAGGGCTAATATAATTCTATCTATCTATATCATCACGCGAGATCCCTTGCGAAGAAGGCAAAAAGTGCAGATTTCCAACAAGTTCTTTCCTTACATACCTCTCTGGCGTCCTCCACTCTCTTAGTCCGTCTGATACATGCTCGACGGTTACGTACTCTTAACTTGTCCTTCAGATAAGACTCGGTTTATTTGGTCATGGTAATATAGTCTAGGTCTTCCCCGGTACCTACATTCTTTCACTTTTGCATTGTATATCTGTTTTGTCATTTTTTCTTCTGACCTTCTTTCCATTCTTCCATACCATTCTATTTTTTATTGAGGACTGATTAATGATTTACCCCATCTCACCTGGTGAAAGTGACAATGGAGCTGAAGATGTAGCTTCAGTAATAGCCTTTTATGTATTTATGAAAGATACACCATCGACTTATCACACACAAACATAACAATGATACAGATGCAGTCTGAGACAAGGTGACACGCCTTTATAGGCGTATACAACACTTAAAGATAGTAGTCAGTTCAAGTAATGCAAAAAATAAACATAGTGGAAGAAAATGTCAACATCACAATAAGAATTACACCGTCACACCTATATTCCCCCAAGCGGGGGTGGCAGAGGTGTACTGAGTACACCCACGTTTCGCCGACGATGTTAGGTCCCATGTAATAGGGGGCGAGCCTATTGCCATATACCGGGCACAATTCCAGACTCTGGACTCGTACTGGGAAGTTTTCGTTAGAAAAACTACACTCGTCCGACCTAGGATTTGCACCCAGGACCTCGTGATCACAAAGCGATGCGCTTTACCACTAAACCAACGAGGCAGTCTATATCTATATGTATAAAATAAGTGTTTATGTATCATCATACTAAGAGGTCTCTCTGGCTTTCACCATTCTCATAGATTGTCTAATACACGCTCGCCAGTGACTTTTGATTTAACTTTCAGTTAAGACACGGTCTATATTATAGTCATGTTTGAATTTAATATGATTCGGACAATTAGTTATATCTTTATGAGGCTTAATCCTATTTTACGACAACTCAAATCTCCTTAGTTTTTATTGTTAAAGTCGAAAGTCAATCATTTATTTGTATATAACCAAAGTTTTCAGTAAGAACACTTTCAAACGTAAATATTATTACATTTTTACCACTTTAAAGAAAGAAAAGTATATTTATTAGTACAGCTAACAGTAATAATAATAATATAATTTCTTTATTCGAGTGACCAGGACTCATCATGTTAGTAAAACTTAACCTATGTTAGTATTCCATTTTAAAAAATATTCGATTCAATACTGCGCCATTCCGTGCGAGATGGCGCAGCAGTGATTCACATCAAGACAGTCCAGCCTGCTGGAAATCATATTCAGCAGGCTCCACGGCATGCGCATCAGAGATGCACACCTCTTCCGCATAGTGGTGTAGAAGCAATCTACATTGGCGTCTGCGAACATCCCTGATGCGCTATAGAATCGGAGCAGTCCCACTAGTACTCTGAACGCATTACATTAATAACACTACAAACTATATAGATGACGATAACACACGTGACGTGCGCGCTTGAAGTTTAGGTTCTCGACAAGCTAGACGTGCGGCAATGAGTGGTAAAGTTAAAATAAAAAAGGACTCCTTTGCCGCACGAGGTGGTCGAAAACGAACCTACAGCACAAACACCCGGATCGGAACGCGGCGTCCACTGAGTAGATCCGGCTAGAAACTCAGTGAGATCTGCTCAAACCCACTCTTATCGGCGGGGTAATGCGAAAGGATATTGTCGAAAATTGCCCCAGAACCAACAAACATTTGATCCATGCCATCATTATTTATCTATTTTATTAAATTAATGGCAAATATCCGTATCTAACGGACAATTTGCAATCTAAAACGAATATTTAAAAGTATTGTAAGAAGTGAAGTCGCCGACATCTTTACTGAATGTCAACACACCATATAAGCTAATATGTGGTAATGGCTACTGAATTATAACCTCAAAATCTAATACTTTTTGTGCAATATTGCGATTTCACCCGCTTGTCCGTTTAATAATAAATGACTTTATGGGTGATTTGGAATCATACAAGTATTTTTTCATTGCTGATGGTTCTGATCATGTATGAGCGCAGAACAATGTCCTTTTGAAAGATACTGATATTCTTTTTATTGCGGATAATCTACTTTAAAAATGAAAAAGTGACTTCATCATGTACACTCACTACACATATCTGACTTATTTTAGCTTGAAAGTGACACACGGTCACACAATAATATACCTGTATATTTTTCTATACCTATAACTAATGACAGGAAACCCCCATAATGCATGGCCGTTGCAAAAACGCATTAAAAACACAAGGAGAAAAAAAAATAAACACGAAAGTTAGCGTGTGTTAAAAATACACGACCATTCTTAAAATTCCATTCACAATTCTATTTTTATACGCTTCCACGTCTTTTACAATGAGTCGGCTTATAAATGAACTTACCTGGGGTTTAAAAGGACTTAACAATTTCGGATTTAAAGCTTATGGTTTTAGATATAAAGTTGAATTTTGTTTGTATTGGTTTATAAGGCTTTATAGGAAATGGTTTCAATTATGGGAATTCCTGGTGGATGGCTCACTCTTTGAGAAATAATATGTACGTGTTTGTGGCCAGTGTTTAATACACCAGTCACGTATTTCTTCGTTGAGAAATAGACGGATAAGGCATGTAATTGATTCATAGAAACATGTTTACTTTTATAAGTGGAAAAAGGTACACATTTATAATTATATAAAATGTTTCTGCAGTTTAGCCACAGATTATAACAGATACTTCACTCCAAATTATCAGCGGCGCTTGAATAAAACTAAAGCGACCACGCCGTATTTAATTTATGAAAGTAAGGTTGATTGCAGGCAATGTCGGTTGCCACCATACTCCCTTAGCGGACAAAATTTTTATACCGACCGTGACGTCTTGACATTTATTTTGTAGATTTCTACTTATTTATTGGATTGCATAATGCACAGATATATTAGAAAGAACGTTTCCAAAAATACAAAATAAAACATACCCACGACACAAGTGATAAAAAATATTGACAACTTTACTCATTCTGAATGTTCTTTTTATGTACTTTTTTGATACGAGGTATTGGAACGTTGACTTTCTCGTGGTTCCAGCCGTAAGATCCTTGATCTTTTGGGCCGCGGCCAAAATTGGAGCTAACACTGTCATCAAGTGAAATGTCACTTCATGATAATCGCAGAACTGCGGTTTGGTAAGAAATTTACCCAAGTTTTTTTTTTAATTTAGTAAGCCTGCGGACCCTAGTTTTAAAATTTTAAATTTCTCCTTGGAAGTAGAAATTTTTTACTAAATGGTAACCCTTATTTCACACCAACAACCCCCTTGTCAATGTCATTAAGCGGCCTAAAGGTCCTTGTCGCAGTCTTAATTTATCTGCTCTAATTTGTGTCATACATCGTAGTATGACCTTTAACTACTCACTGTAGCATCATGTGCCGTGACAATACCATTTATGTGGGAACTATAGTGAATAGCAGGAAGCGTGATCGGATGGAGTGGTCTTTGTGTCAACACAACCAGTCAGCCGTGGTTTTTAGTCCATTTCTATATACAAGCTGTAACATTATTATCGCAAGACCTGAAAGAAGTTTCTTCATAATCGGTAACTGAATTGATTCCAACAATTTTTAATGTAACTTACATTTTTTTTTGCAAACAATGCTGTTACTCTTTCAGTGCGCTATAACAAACTAATTTTATTATTGATTCAAAGCAATACGGAGATTTTAAATGAATTTCTATAACATATTTCTCAATACGCACACATTCATATACAAGTTTCATTGTTAATTGAGGTATAATACTTAAAAAAGGGTAAAAATGGTTAAATTTTGAAATTTGGTTTTCGTATGTAATTTGTGGAGCAATTATCTAATCGTGGTGTCTGAGGTCTTATGTTACACCTTGTATATTGCACCTCCGCTCAAATAGCGTCATAACTCGAAAATCGTATGGTTTTTGTTTTTCTATAAAATGGCATATCATACCGCCTGCTGCCGGCTGCCGTTACGGCGTTTTGAGGCGATTTCGTGTGTTTCCGCAACTTCCAGGTTAAGTTAAGTACTTAAAATGATAATAAAAGTATGTATGTATCTACATGCTAAGTTGGACAAATCACCAGCTTGATTTTTTACATTATTTCTACCTATTCTTGTCATCACGCCAGATCCATTGCAGGATGCAGAGAGTACAGGGTTCCTATTGGTTCTTTCCTTACCGACTTCACTCGCCAGCACGGTAAAGGGCTGATAGGGTAGGATCTTACACGGCAAGACACCTAGTATACGCCCTCCCCCATAGCGACTGCCCAAGCTGAGGCCGTTCCTCCTTGAGGCGCCTTTAAGCTAGTTGCCCCCTTGCCCTTCTAGCTCGAGCGTAGTGGTTGTACGCTCGCCCTCTTGTCCGGTGATGCTGTACAGGCCCCGCGGCCAATAGCGTAGATCATTCACACACACACACACACACGTCTGAATTTAGTATACGTATGACGGCCTCTACTGGTGTATTACTAACAAAGAAACGTGACCACATCGAGTGTTGTAATGAACAAACTCAACGATAAAAACACTTGACCCGCGCTAAAACAATGGCCTGCCGATCGTAAGGCCGACTATTTATAATCTTTAAATTATGAACGTTCCGTTATTAATTACAATTAATTTATCGTGTCCTGTGTTGGGTTGGTGACCGATAACTTTACCTTCAGAGAGAATAAGCTACTAGGTCTTGTAAATCGTTTGATTAATTTTCCACCCGTGTGCAGGGTTACCAGATATCAAAAAATTACCCATAAAGTCAGAAGAATTTTCGGTAAATTTCCTGTCATTTTGCAAGTTATTAATAATTTTGGTACCAAAAATAAAATATTTCGAACCTTAACAGACATGTTAAGGTTTGTCTGTATTAATTTTTATTTAATATTTATCGGACCGGTTGCGCTGCAGAGCGACTGGAGAGGCTTATGTTTAGCAGTGGACGGGTATAGCCTAAGATAATGATGGTGACGATTATTACTTAATTTAATTTGTTATTTAATTTTTGGTACCATAGTAATTTCGGAAATCTTGTTAGTTTTTCCCGTTTTTCTAAAAAGGTGTTTAAAAGAGGGACTTTTTGGGTCACCCTGGTCACGGAAACTCTAGATTTTAACTATTATAATATTTCAATATAAACTGAAACTCAAATTCCACTCAAAGCTCTGCAGTCAATTTACATTTTTTTAATCTAATATAACTGCTAATATACCACCGGCTCGGAACGCGGCATCCACTAAAAAGATCCGGCGAAGAAACTCAGCGGGCTTGTCTTTATTATTTACTTTTCTTTCTCTTTATATCTCAATCATATTGTGTGGATACAATGTTTAGGTAACAATTAAATAGTTTACGAGCTAGCTCAAGTGCCTTACGATCGAGATATTAATCTAGTGTTGTTATCTGTAAAGAGTGTCTAAAGGATTTCTGGTTGACCAGTCACTTTGACAACCTACATTACTCATTTTACTTTTAAAGTCTCGCGACATAACTGACGCACCGCGAAGGGAGCGCGACGGTGGCGTGGCTTGGGGAGTTGGGGACTGAAATGTACGAGAGATGGCACACAGCGCAGCCACCTTTGGCGCGACGGCAAACGTCACAACCGAACGTAGCCGAGCGCTTCTATCGCGCTCCCGTCGCGCTCCGTCGGCTGTTTGACTAAACTAAGACCAAACTTTTACCATTGTTCCACTATACATCGAGACTTAAGCAAGAAGATAGAACGACTATACGAAAGAAAAAAGATTAAGACCCTATCGCACTTACTTGGCTCGTGAATTTTATTCAAATTTTGTTCTTTGATACTTGGATTCTCAATGAAAAACGAAACAGTACTCAGCTTAGTGATCTGAAATTACAAAAACAAAATCTGTTATTTTGATTTGTGACATCAATTAACAATGTACAACATGTCAACTTTATTTTACTATATATCATTTGAAAAGGTAATTTCGACTTTACCAAATAATATCAATCTATTTTTGAAGAAGTCATTATTCATTTTTATGGACGATGTGACTAACGAGGCAGCTCGTTAGTGTAATGACGTATGATGTGGCTGATAATGTGACTAGTTTTCGCTAAAAGAGGATCTGGCATCAAATCCTAGGTCGGACAATGTTATTACGGATTTTCTGTGCAAAAATATTAAGTAGCAACGCTTTATCGTGTTTCGGCACAATTTAATTACTCTCCGTCTATCTTATTATTTAAGACTACATTAATAACGCGATATAACTGTATTTTACCATTTCTTTGAGAAATTCCACGTTACGGTATTGATAATCTTGTTGTGAACTTTTTACGCTTTTTAATTTTAATTGTAATTTTGGATGACGCCGGCGGCTTACTTTAGTAGTTAGTGCGTAAGCCGTTCCGCCCGCTATATCGGGAAGACACGGGTTTGATCTACGCATGAGACTATTTTTTTGTCACCTAATAAATGCTTGTTTCGGTCTGGGCGTTAAGAAAATGTCATTATTTTCACCAAGGAGTCTAATCAATTTAGAACTTTATGTACTTAATTACTTATGATAATCTTTTTTAAAAACAAGCTTTATGGCGAAAACAAGTCGAAGGTATTTTCCAGCTTCATCATCCGACTTTGGACATCATCTGGATGTATCAACGAGCCTAAATACGAGAGCCATATTGCGTAGTTTACATGTCCCGATAGTCATCTTCCAACTCCGCTACCTTGAGACTACATCATAAAAACAGGTCCATGTTACCATAATATTTAACTTTCACCGAACTTAACGTAACGTAACTTATGTAACGTTTGCCAAATTCCAGCTCAATCGAATACCCGCAAGTGCTTAAAAATGAATCACAAGATGTGAACCGGAAAATCAGACAGACACAGGCAGACAAAAAAAAATTAAACTTGAAAGTCAAAAGCTTCAATTTGTAGGGATTTTTTTAATTAAAATTCAAGGCTCGATTACATTTTCAATACCAATCAAGATATACTAACACTAGCCGATAACCTGTCTAATTACCCCAACATATTAACGCAATTTCCACTCTAAATTGTAGTTTCAATAGTGTAAAATTGAATAGAATACCAATGTTGGTTGAATCGTTATTGATTCATTAGCTCAGAACTGGTTGCCTGCCAAGGACTGGTTCACCCTGATCATAAATACGTGTTCATTAATGATTCAAAAATGTATATGTGTCAGTCTTTATGAATATAAGCTGTAAGACGCAATTACGATTAATCATAAAATAGTTTAAATCAAAATAATAATTTATTTGTATATGCCAATAATAAATTAAAAAAGACGAAATTATAATTTTTTTTATGTCTACCGGATCGGAACGTAGTTTCCACTGAGAAGATCCGGCAAGAAACTCAGCGGGCTAGTCTTTTAACTTAATTTGGTTTATTTTATTACCCTTTTTTTTATTTAATAGTCTCTCATACTATCATGACCGTCAAAAGCGTTGGGACAAGCACTCCGCTACGTATGGCCACAGCTTTGCCTTTTGACGAAGTGCCGGCTCCCAAGTAGCTTGCCCATCGCACCATTTACTCTATTCCCCGTATTCTTCTCTCCATATCAGCGGTATATTTCCCATCCTGAATTATGGCTCTGTATTGCGGTAATATCGCGATGTTCGAAGCGATCACTAAGGTTAAGCAGTGTTCGGCTTGGTCCATCTGAGATGGGAGACCGTTTGTGTAATTTCCATTTTTTTTTGTAAACTTATCTCCACGATAGGATTTATTCCTGTGTCGTGGGTGCGTTTACAGATATGAAAATTCACATACACCAATACCCAGACCGAAACAAATAATTTTGGATCACACAAAGATTTGTCCCGTGCGGGAATCGAACCCGCTATTAGACACAGTGGGCGGAGTGTCTTATGCTCTTAACCACTGCGCTAAATCGTCCGTCTGTCGGTCCGTCATTTTCGAGGATCTCTGTGTTTCGATAGGAATCTATGCCGTTGATCTTGGTTCACACTTCATTTCGTTAAGCCAGTTCGAAGTCTTATGAGTGGCTTAATAAATTTCAACAGCAGGGTGACCACCTGCCTCCACCAATTCCCACTTGGACGGTAAATATACCTTTTTCCCAGTAGTCGGACAGTATAGAATTTAATTTATTATTACCACTGAGTACTGATTAACTTCATATTATAGTCTTTTTTGACAAGGCATGGGTACGGTGACGTTTCATCAAATTCCATTTCACGCATGTTTTATTGTGGAATATATAAAATAAGCAATCCAGAAAAGAAACAAGAATATAAAAATAAAACAAAAATCTATTTTAATTTGCATTTAAAAAATATACTGTTAATAAATTTGCGTAATTACTTAAAAAAAAAAACATCTTTATATAACCCTATTTCTTAATTATATAAATTGGAATGGTTTGCGTTTTGGGAACTGACATAAAGAAATCGTTATAATCGATTGGTTGTTTTTAAAAGTGTAGAAAATAGATGGCCGATTTTTTTTATGAATATTGTTATATGTGTTTGATTAAAATATATGGTAAATTAATAAAAAAAACGTGGATACGGCGCCAACTTGATACATTGAAATAGACAGTTTCATAGATTTTTTAAATAATAATTTTCGTACATGACGAATTAAGTGACGAACGAATCGCTCGAAGACGAATCGCTTGATTCGTAAATAAATAACGAATTTTGTATTTTGTTTTTCTCTTTGTTCCTACATTATTGTAACTAAAATCGATTTGTTCTCCATTACACATTATCTCGATACGAATTTTCAATCGATTCTATTTCATTCAATTTTATCATTACCACATTTCTAGAAACGTCAATCCCAAACGTTACCCTACACATGTCTCGTGAAAAAGACTGTAGCGGCATCTATAAGTGTCTACATAATTGCATCATTCGTTTTATGACGATATCTAGCTGACCGTATAGCGTTGTAAGTTATTAAGTCATCTTTAACTATTAAAACGGAAAATAACTAATAGTATATGCTTACACTGAACTCTGCCTTGTTCTAGTCACGAGTAATGCACTTTGCGATCACAAGGGTTTCTATCGAAAATTTCCCAGTATGAGTCCGGGTTTGGAATTTTGTCCGGTAGATAATGGTAATAGGTTCGCCCCCTATTACATAGGAGCTAACATCGTGGGCGATTTGTACACAATACTTCTTTGCCACCCCCGGGAATATAGGCGTAACGGGATGTGCTTACAAATTAGTTCTTGTTGGATCTGATGATGTGGATCTGTGTGTGTTCATGATGATATATAGTTATCTATATCATCATTCCAGATCCAACCACAATCCATGTACTTCTATACAAACTTTTTTTGTTAATTTTAATGTTAGCCATCGATTGATATTCACACACCGTCACGCCTATGTTCCCCAAGCGG
Source organism: Phalera bucephala (assembly GCA_905147815.2). Taxonomy (NCBI): domain Eukaryota; kingdom Metazoa; phylum Arthropoda; class Insecta; order Lepidoptera; family Notodontidae; genus Phalera; species Phalera bucephala. Next base: position 23,317,822 of record LR990625.1, on the reverse strand, counting down.
GGGTGTACTGTGTACACCCAATATTAGCCGACGATGTTAGGTCCCTGCCCGACTGCCTAGTTGCGAATAATGTGCTTTGCGATCACGAGGTCCTGGGTTCAAATCCTACGTCGGACAAATGTAGTTTTTCTATCGGAAAACTCCCAGTATCAATCCGGAGTCAGGAATTGTGCCAATAGGTTCGCCCCCTATTACATGGGACTTAACATCGTGGGCGAAAAGTGGGTGTCCACAATACATCTCTGCTACTCCTGCTTGGGGAATATAGGCGTGACCGTGTATACTTACTTACTAAGCTATCTTACTTACAAACTTAACTATCTATATCATTGTTCCAGATCCAATCACAATCCATGTATTTTTATACTAACTTATTCGTTTTTTTATAAACATTGTTATTGGCTCTAATACACACGTTAGCACGTCTACAATCTCTGAGCGGGGGTGGCAGAAGTGTAATATGGTTACTCATATTTCCTCGTTGACTGCCTCGTTGGTCTAGTGGCAAAGCGCCTCGCTTTGTGATCACTGACATCGTCGGCGAAAAGGTGAACTCGGTACACCTCTGCCACCCCCGCTTGGGGAATCTAGGCGTGTTTTTTATTTAATGTTATTCGTCTGTAGTTATATGGTCGATTGATATTTAATTTATTAAGATATAATCTACTAAGAGGTCTAGGGTTGTGAGAATATTTCTATCTCAAAATTATCATTTGCAGTCCGAAGTCTGGAATTGTGACCGGTGTAATGGTAATAGGTGATATTGGTACCTAACAGGATTATTGGTTTTGTAATTATCCTTTACGCCTATATTCCTCAAGCGGGGGTGGCAGAGGTGTACTGAGTACACCGTGTGTGTGTGTGTGAATGATCTACGCTGTATGCCGCGGGGCCTTTACAGCTTCACCGGACAAGAGGGAGAGCGTGCAACCACTCCGCTCGAGCCAGAAGGGCAAGGGGGAAACTAGCTCAAGGGCGCCTCAAGGAGGAACGGCCTCGGCTTGGGCAGTCGCTATGGGGGAGGGCGTATACTAGGTGTCTCGCCGTGGTGCTCTGCATCGGCCGGCGGGCAAGGGATTCTTCGACCTCGCCGGCGAGATCGGTGTCTGATCCTGTCCATCATTAGAATGACCATACTTATAAATGCAAATGCGTCAATCAATAAAATAGAAAAAAACATTACCAAAATCTTGTTTAGTTTCTGCATAATGCTATCCATTCATAGTAGATACCTATTATTATTATAAAAACAATCCTAAGTCCGCGACGCCAAGGTCGGACTTATAATAACAATATTTCGAGCAAAAACGCATTCGATTATCGCCCCATTAGATTAGTGTTTAGTCTTCACAGGCACGTTCTAGATAGCTAAATTATTATGCAACATACATCGTTCAAATATCGTATAAATATACACGCAGTGTTGGGCATTTCATTTGCAATTAAATGAATCTCCCTGAGGTACTCCGGAATAACAGTGACTTTTGGACGTCAAATGCCGCATTCCCTTTCGTGATCATAGATGCTGTATGGCGATCGAAACATCGGGCTTAAAGGTTAAGCCGCGTTGTTATCCGAAATATTGGCAACCTCTTTTTCACAATTAAGTTTTGCCCAACTCTGAATACACGCTCGCCGCACGAAAAAGGGCACCACCAAAAGGCAGGCAAAAGTGGACGGTACTAAAAAATTAACGGGATTCCCCTTTTTTGCAAATACAACTTTTAAGTGATACGAGTAATGTACAATATGCCCTAATTTATGTTGATATCATAACTTTAACCACTCACGAGGATTTGGGGACGTTTTAGTGTAACTTTTGAACGGGACTGTGTATCTCGTTGTGATATATCAATGGCTATTATTATTACTGGCTAGTTGGATGGTAACAGGGAATAATAGATTATTGAATTTCGCCCCCGGCGTTAAGTGGCCGGGTCATTATGTCATGATTCTTTCTTATCTTATTCTTTTTTAAAAAAAACATAGGCCTACATTAGGATTTATTCCTGTGTCGTGGTTGAGTTTACAAACATGAAAATACAAACACCCAGACCAAAACAAATAATTGTGGGTCAAACAAAGGTTTGTCCCGTGCGGGAGTCGAACCCGCGACTATTAGGCACAGTGGGCGGAGCGGCTTAAGCTCTTAACCACTGTGCTAATTCGTCCGTCATTTTGTCATGATACAAATGTACTCAGTTTTTCAAACACGAATTTCTTATGCATAAACACGCAGGCCGATACAAATAATTGAGCGTCACCAATATATCGATGTGCGTCACATAATGATTTGTCCCGACTACTGAATCTAGTGTTGTAAAAATGAGCGCCGACCGCCGAGCGTTCAGCGCTTAGTCGACGCTTACGAGCGTTCAAGACTCGAGCGTTGAAAGCTCGAGCGTTTAAGCCTCACGGAGCCTTGAAGATTTGGACTATAACGCTCGAGTTGCGTGCTCAAGCGTTATAGCGTTATAATTTTTTTTGCATTGATCCTCGAAAATCGAACTTAATTTATAGTGCCGGTACAACTGTATACAGAGGCGTACCCACCACGAGTAACTAAGATTTTTGCATCAATTTTGATAAATGAAAAAAGGTGTGTAATTTTAAAATGACCAACACGAAGCTAGTATTTGCATGAATGCCTGATTTTTCCAAGGGCAGCTCTTGTGGAAAGTACAAGTGCAGTAATATGCTAATGGCAAGCTTCTGGACAGAGGGTGTTTACACACCGTCACCCCTATATTCCCCAAACGGGGGTGGCAGAGGTATACTGAGTACACCCACGTTTCGCTGACAATGTTAGGTCCCATGTAATAGGGGGCGAAACTATTGCCATATACCGGGCACAATTCCAGACTCCGGACTCGTACTAAGAAGTTGTTGTTAGAAAAACTACACTTGTCCGACCTAGGATTTGAACCCAGGACCTCGTGATCCAAACTATCGATCGCACAAATGTCTTATCATGATTCACGTAAAATTCTAAAAAGATCCGCTGATCTAACAAACAGCTGAAAAAACATACACTAAACGGAATTTTGTTTCAGTTAAACAAACATTTTTCAGTAAATTTGTAACAAAGTATATCCTGAATAACTAATCAGTACTCTGTTATGTTATTTTACAAGGTTTTGCCCGTGTTATTACTGGTAATCGCGTAAGAAAGAAAACACATTTGTTGCTCCATACTGGACACATTACACCAAATAACCGCTAATATACACTGACTTAAATAATTATTATAATCATGATTATTACTCAAGAGTCAAGAGTCTCCGTAACCGGCCAGCGTGTATAAGACAAACTATGAGAGTGGAGAAAGCCAGAGAGGTATGTAAGGAAAGAACCTGTTGGAACTCTGTAGTCTCTGCCTATCCCGCAAGGGATCTGGCGTAATAATATCGATAGATAGATGATTATTACTATCCATCATCAAGTCTACCCATTGTTGAGTGTAGCCGTCTCCTTTATCACACCATTCAAACCGGTCTTGTGCTATCCTTTCCACAATTTTCCGCCCACCTTCACTAGATAATATAATATAATATTACCCTTATTAAGAAACTGTCCCACCGTTAGGCACGGCCTCTTCCCCCAAAGGTCTGTTAGAAAAGATCCTGTTTAAATTCTGTACTCTCTGTCTACTCGCAAGAGATCTTAGTTAATATATATGGATAACTATCTTTTCGGCAGATCCTTCAAAGGCATTTAAATTATCCTCCTTTCGATTGAAATCGATTCAGAAATTCCGATTTCTTAATTCCAGGATTTGGGTATCTTTCGGCATGTGTTGAATCATCTGGCGCCGGTTACGAATCCACTTGTTACGTAAAATACCTGCATTGGCCCTGGGTTCTTAAACTGAAATACGAACACAAAATGTGACGCATTGAAAAGCTATTAACATCTCGCGAAATCATTCTGATATTCGAAAGCCTTCTTAGTATTCATATAATTTGTATGTGAGGATCTAGACGATGAGAAATGCTGTCATGCCTGTTGACCCGGTATCGGGTATTCATTTAAATGTTGCTTTTTAAAAGAAAAATAGTCCTACATTAGGAATAAGACAAGAGTCTCCGTACCCGGCGAGCGTGTATGAGAAGCACCATGAGAGTGGAGGAAGCCAGAGAGGTATATAAGGAAAGAACCTGTTATAATTCTGTACTCTCTGCCTACCCGCAAGGGATCTGGCGGTTGATATATAGATAAATAGATACAGATCTTTATATCTCTTCCAGTCTATATCATCGATCAGATCAGGCAGATCCCTTGCGCTCTTAATTTATTGAACAATAATCAGAATTCCAGCAACGAATTAAATTAAAAAAACACATAAAGCATTGATAGCCTAGTGGTTAGACAGTTGGAGTGCAAAGTCAGAGGTCTCAGGATGCGGCACCTCTGTCTTTTAAAAATTAAAAATTAACTATCACTTGCTTTAACGGTGAAGGAAAACATCGTGAGGAAACCTGCATGCCTGAGTTTCTCGAAGGTGTGTGAGGTTCGCCTACCCGCACTGGGCCAGCGTGGTGGACTATGGCCTAAACCCTCTCAGTTTAAGAGGAGGGCCGTGCCCAAAGGTGGGACAGTTTCTTAACAGGGCTAATATTAAACTATATAAAAGAAAGTCAGTAATTTAATATAGGCACTACTCGTCTTGATATACTAATATTATGATCATTTAAAACCACATTCATCAATCAGTCCATTCATCCACCCATGTAACCATAATCCTTATAAGACACCTATATTTATCTACATATGTATCTTGCTGAGATTTACTAGTTTCGACAAAATTTTTGGGAAGGCTTACGTTGGGACAAGGTTCCAACGAGAAGTTAATGTTAGTCCCCTGCTAAGATCAATTACTGTAAATGAATAATCATAAACAGCGAGTCTCTGTACTCGGTGAGCGTGTATGAGACGAACTATGAGAGTGAGCCAGAGAGGTATGTAAGGAAAGAACCTATTGGAACTCTGTACTCTCTGCCTACACCGCAACGGATCTGGTGTGATGATATAGATAGATAGATAATAGCATATAGAAAAGAGCATATAAACCAGTAGCTACCCGTGACTTCGTCCGCGTGGAAAAAATGTAATTCATGAGTTTTGATAATTTTGCCCGGATCCCTAATTCTTTTAGAAATAAAAGTAACCCAAGTTACTCCCTATAACATCAGCTATCTGCCAGTAAAGGTCCCGTCAAAATCGGTCCAGCCGTTTTGGAGATTAGCCGAACAAACAGAGAAAAAATGTAAAAATTGTTTATTGTTATAAGTACCGCATATACTTTTATATGCATTTAGTATAAGGCTGATATTATAGATATATTACGCTTTTTCTAGTAAACAAAGTAATTCATAGACCACCTACCCAAAAGTTTATCCTAACTGATATTCGGACTACGAGTCCAAGGCCACACTAATAATAAAGAAAAAACTAGTGTTTTTTCTTTATTATTAGTGTGGCCTTGGACTCGTATTGGATAGTTCCAATTAGCTGGGATGATATCTTTCTGCTTTATCTGCCGTTTTTAGGCGACTTCGTGATGTCGGGGATTATGTAACTGACTGGCTAAAGTAAGACGTAATGTTTTCGGTCCGTTACCCCTCGAGTTAATATGTACGTCCTCGAGAAGCTACTTCAAACAAAAAGAATTAGCTATGTAATAAAAATACATGTAAAAATAAATCTATAATTAAGGTGTCTGTTTGTAATGTCAAAATAACAGCTGTTTACTAAATGCATATCAAATATGGTACTTATAACAATAAAACAATTTTTAAAATTTTTGTTGCCTGCCTGTTTGCTCCGGCTTATCTCCGAAACGGCTGGACCGATTTTGACGGGACTTTCAATGGCAGATAGCTGATGTTATAAGGAGTAACTTGGGTTACATTTATATCAAAAAGAATTAGGGATCCGGGCAAAAGTATTAAAACTCATGAATAACATTTTTTCCACGCGGATGAAGTCGCGGTCGGAAGACGGTTACGGAAGTTCTATGCAGGATTTTCCCCAGGTAAAAAAGAGACGCAGTGTTATTGAGGTTTTTGTATTGAAACAATATCTCACTACATAGCAGTCAGGGTGCCCGACATAACGGCAGTAGGATTTCCTCCTATTGAATTCTAATATCGTCTACTACAAATGAATTAACTTTAGTTCAGTACTGCCATCTATTGACTTGTAGCAGAACTAAACTATCATAGCCAGAATAAACAGTCATAGAGACATCTATTGTCGAGTAGCAAAAGTAAGTAATACGTGCTGATGGTTGTTTTAAATTTGCATTTATCGATAGCTTAATCTAGCTATAATGATGCGAAATCGATTATCGTTACCTACTATTATTATCATGGAGACTCAAGCTCTGGATTAAAAATACAACGTGTTTTCGACCGAAACACCGTTCACCAAACCACCTACATGCATTTCATGCTCAGCAAAATTTTGTCAAACTATTATTGAAATATTATATAAACAATACATCCGCTGCGCTCTAGTGTGGGTGTACTGGGGCCAATTTTATAATAATTCTGCTCCCTAGAGTCCCAAGTTGTTTCGCCGGCGACCGGCAGCAACCGACGGACGGTTTTGCTTCGGACGAATCAGTCGTCAAACGTACGGCGCGCTTTACGAACGTGAGCATCTTTCTGCGCTTTTTTGAACTTCGAACGCGATCGAATATAGACACGACAAATTACTTTTTTCATTTTGTGTTCATTTTATATAATAATTGAATTGGTTATTACATATTATTCGTTTGGTTTTAAATCGATTATTTGGACAGCAGTGCGAGTGTTTTGTTTTGTGTTGTGATTTTTTTGTTTTTTGGAGGAATTACCTAAGTTATTTGTTTTATTTTTTTTTCGATTGGAGAAATGTATGCTTATACAGTTAGCTGTATTTTCGGCTAAAGCCGAAAACAATAAAAGTTTTGGTAAGTACTTATTTGGATTTTAAGATTATTTTAAAGAGCTAATCTGGGACGATTCTAATAAGACTAATAAGGACCTTCTATCATATTTTATTTCAGTTAAATAGTTGGAAATTATTATCAAAAGATGGATATGATGTAAAGCAGGTAGGTATCAGCTGATTAAATTAATCAGGTATTCAATTATCAATTTAAGTAATAGTTAAAAATATTTAACTTTAAAATCAGAATTAAAATATGAATTATATTTACACTACAAGTTCTGTGCATTTAACACTATCAGTGTTTCGAACAATAACAAAGATAGCGTAATTAACTAATAATTCATAATTACTGTCATTTGATTAAAAGAGGTAGCAACCAACTAACCGATATTTAATATCTATTTAAGTGTCCTCACAATAAAGTTAAAAAATAAGGAAATCATTAGTTGGTTAAATTACTTTTATAATTTGGAAAAAAGTTCGGCTCCACACTAGGAACACCAAAACCAAATAAATAATTGTGGATGTCTTACCTCTTAAAAAAGTCCGTGGAGTAGATCCCACTCCATCCAATGAGACAAGCCGCCGTGTAAGTTTTATAAATAAGGAAGTAAGTCATTAATTATACTGCATTAGAAGTGCTTATTACACTTACCATACAGTAAAACGAAAAGATAGGTTAAGTAAGTTACCTACAAAAAAAAAATAATGGCGAATAAGTTATTATAAAAAAAAATACGGCCCACGTAATTATTTTTGACAATATAATTATTTAGGTATTTGCTTATACACGCATATTTAAAAAATGTATCACGTACGTACCTACTATAATTTTAGTTTCAAACTTCTTATTTTAATTCCAACTTCCTCAAAAGTTAATTAGATATTTAATAGAATTTAAAACCAGCTTTAGTGAATACAGCGAAAAAATATACAAAAGAAGCCCAATTACTAAATATGTGAACAATGGGATAAAAAGTTAATTCCTTTAAAGAAAGGCACAGGCCTTTATTTAAAGGAATTATAAATAAAACCTAGATACATATCTACGTAGATACTTAACCAACGTAATTTCAAAAAGGCTTAGTGCGAAAAATAATGTGATGCGATACTTATCGTGTGGAAAAAAGCGCAGTCCGCACTAACATTCAACATTTATGAACATTTCTTAAACATTTTATTGTGTAAATTTTCCACTTAATGGCGAAAACATTACAGCAATGGAATATCTAGGTACTTCAAATCTATGTTAACCTTGTATTAAACACTTCTCGTTTTCATTTTCATTTCGTTTTTTTAAAAACGTCGGATTTACGGTTGGGAACGTAAGACAACACTTGGATTTATTCCTGTGTGGTGGGCGCATTTACAAACATGAAAATACACATACACAAATACCCAGACCGGAACAAATAATTGTAGATCACACAAAGATTTGTCCCGTGCGGGAATCGGACCCGCGGCTATTAAAAACAGTGGGCGGAGCGGCTTAAGCTCTTAACCACTGCGCTAAATCTTCCGTTCTTTATTTATATTATCACGCCAGAACCCTTGCAGGGTAGCTAAAGAGTACTGAGTTCCAACAGGTTCTTTACTGACCTCTCCGGCTTCCTCCAATCTTTCACTTCATCTCATACTCACTCACTCGCTGTTCCGATAAGACTCTATCCATCTATATCATCACGCCAGCTCCCTCGCGGGGTAGGCAGAGAGTACAGAGTTCCAACAGGTTTTTTCCTTACATACCTCTCTGGCTTCCTCCACTGTCATAGTTCCTCTCATAGGCCAAAATCTCTCACTCCAGAAGCCAGGCTACGGGACAACAAGATACCCACCCCCATGCTGGCACGATCGCTCTCCAGACCACAGAGCCATCATGCCGTCAGGGAGATCACAGGTTTCACTGCCCCCTCGCTTAGTCTCTGTTACACACAGAGCATCCAGGCGTCTCTCTTTCATTACGTTCCGATAAGACGTGACAGATATATTTATCTATATCACCACACCAGATCCCTACCCGAGTAGGCACAGTCCAAAAGGTTTTTACGTTATTGACCTCTCTGCCTTCCTTTACTCTTACACTTAATCTCCCACACGCTCGCCGGATACTACTTCCGATAAGACATGGCAGATAATTGGAATAAACTAGCAGTTTCTGTGGCTTCACTCCCGGTCGACAACAGCGCCACCTGCCAGGTCTATGTTACTTTTGGATATTTTAGCTTTTTAATGGTGAACGAATTGTTAAAATCGGTTCAGTAATTTCAGAGTTTATCGGTAATAAACTAACAAATCTTTTCGTTTTACAAAGAGGAATATCAGTAGATCTTAGATCATATTATATGATACATCATATATATGGGATCATATCATATAGTACATCATATCATATATGGTTAGTAATTCGCTCAAAATTCTATGAAGGTTGGATAGCATTGCACAAGATCATTCATAAAAACTAAAATACCCAAAAATATTTGATCTCCTACGTTCATTCACGTCGGAACCCAGCGTTATCACACGTCCGAACAATTTCTTCGTGATAAGCGCAAGCGCATGTCGGCGGTATCTCACGCCTTGACCCCCGTTAACACGACAAATGACATTACGTGTGATAAAAATTGAGATGGTTCCGACATTTTTAGTTTTTATGATGCAAAATATATGTTAAAATAATAAAATTCCCGACATAATAATATAATATCAGCCTATATTGCCCACTGCTGGACAAAGGCCTTCTCTCACTAATCGATGTGAGAGAGATTAGGTCATACTCCACCACGCGGACCCAGTGCGGATTGGTGGAGGCAGGTTTGTGGCCACCTGCTGTTGGAACTTATCAAGCCGCCTTTAAGGCTTCCAACTCGGCGAACGACTACCACATTAAGTGGTAGCCGAAACCAACGGCTTAACGTGCCTTCCGAAGCACGGAGACGGAGAGCTCGAATATGAAAATGCCACAAACGGTCACCCATCTCGGGCCAACCGAGTCGAACGCTGCTTAACCTTGGTAATCGGGAAGAACAAAATTCCCGATGTGGTGACGGAACTTTTAACGCAAGACCTGAAAGGAGTTAAAACTAGTTAGTTTCGGATCGGCAACTGAATCAACTACACCTATTTTTAATATTTATGGTTAATTTGCTGAAATTACACCGTCACGTCTATACTCCCCAAGCGGGGGTGGCAGAGGTATAATGAGTACAGGCACTTTTGGCCGACGATGTTAGGTTCCATGTAATAGGGGGGTGAGCCTATTGCCATATACAGGACACAATTCCAGACTCCAGACCAGTACTGGGAATTTTTCGTTAGAAATACTATATTTGTCCGACCTAGGATTTGAGCCCAGGACCATTCCACGAAGCGATGCGCTTTGCCTCTAGATCAATGAGGCAGTCAATTTACTGAAATAACCCGCCGGATATCTGTACTCTATGCTTACCCCGTAAAGACCTGACGTGATGACGTAGACAGATCTATCTTTAGCCGACAAACGTCCACTTAAGGGCAAATGCCTCTCTAAAAGCCGCCACGACGACCGGCTTTGTATTGGATGCATCCACATTTTAACCGCGACCTTTACCAGGTTATCGCTTCATCTTGTAGGGGCCATCGCGACCCTTTCTACCCCAACGGCCATTTATTTTAGGAGCGATATGCGCCGCCCTCTGCCACTAAATTATAGCAATTCTAAGGGCTATGACAGTGACTTAGGTCTTCCCCGCTTCTGATTCAATCCCGCAGGGTAACTCACTTGTTGGTAAAAGATTAGTACACAACTTACCTAAATAAACTTTGGAAAATAAATTGATATTATCAGAATCGCAGTATTTGGCGAACTGTAGTATCGTAAGTAGATACGGCGTTGTCAGTTGTCATTTTTCGTACATTTTGAGATGGAGTGTTCTGAATATCTATCTATTTCATTACGCCAGACCCCTTGCGGGGTAGGCAGAGAGTACAAAGTATAGTTCTAAACAGGAATGGTATTAATTTTGTCTATAATGAATAACACAATTACAACATACGTCATTATAACAGTAACCTCTGGACCTCGGGCGCATTATTTCCGTTGCGTTACGCCGAGTCATAGAGCACGTTCCCTCTGTATCTATGGTATAAAATACCAGGGCACTATGCAACAGTAAATTTTCCTGAAAGATCGCTTTATAATGGGATCTTAGAATTAGTTAATATTTCTTTTAAAAATGGTGTATAATCAAATCATAAGCACACACATGCCTATATTTTCGAAGCGAGGGAGGCAGTCTTCTGCCTCCCTCGCTTCGAATCGTATTGGTTATATCTTCTGGATACATCACTTAATGTTAAGTCCTAATGTTCTGTTATTTTTTCGTAGCCCCACACTAGCGATTATTCCTGTGTCGTTCGTGCGTTAACAAACATGAAAATTCACATACACAAATACCCAGACTAAAACAAATATTTGTGGGTCACACAAAGATTTGTCTCGTGTGGGAATCGAACCCGTGACTACTCAATTCAGTGAGGGGAGCGGAGTCAAGCTCTTAACCATTAGACGAAGTCATCCTGTATATCCATATATTGCCAACATATGTATACCTATATATAGCCAACTATGCTAGGTTCTTCTGTAGGGGGCGAGACTTGCTATTATACAAGGCACAATTCGAGACTCTAGACAGCTGGTGCTAATTTTCGACAGAAAAACTACACTTTCTCTTCTTTAGTTCAAACTCAAATAATTTATTTCGTGTAAGCCCTGCGGGGTCGCTTACCAATAGTCAATTTACATTTTTTTTACATCTAATTTAAATACTAGTCTACCACCGGATTGGAACGCCGGCGGGCAAGGGCCTCTTCGACCTCGCCGGCGAGGTCCAAGAAGCCCATGCCCGCCGGCGAGGTCCAAGAAGCCCATGTCCGCCGGCCAGTGTAAAACACCATGGCGAGACACTTAGTATACGACCTCCCTTATAGCGACAGCCAAACCCGAGGCCTTTCCTCCTTCAGGCGCCCTTGAGCTAGTTGCCCCCTTGCCCTTTTGGCTGGAACGCAGTGGTTGCCCGCTCGCCCTATAAAGGCCTCGCGGCCAACAGCGCAGATCGTTCACAAACACAGAAAATGGGTGCATATAGTATAACTCTGTTTTCCCCGTTTCGGGAACGTAAACGTACGTCACGTTTACATTCCCGAAACGGGGAAAACAGTTTATCATGATTTTTAATACGTGTTGTGTTTATATAGCTATCATCTTAATTACCCCATTTTTCTCCGAACAATCGCTAAGGGAATGAATGAATGGGTTTATTATAATAATATTTATATCGCAAATCACATATTGTTAGAAACAACGATTTCCGTCGTACTTACGTCATGGCCGCCATTCATACCATAACTATACTTAAAGCAAGCTGTCCTTTTAAACTCTGAATAAGCACTATGGTGTGCTAAATAGTGTCTATGGTTCCGGCTTCCTGTACGTGTTTATGGATGAGTCAGAGAGAATAAAGTGCTACGTATTTTATTTACCTAGCCCATTATAATTGCACTAAAGGTACGGCAAAACCGACGCGTTCAGCCGCGGCCGCGGTGGCGTCCCCGGCGGTGGCGATAAGTATCTCCCTATGATTGCGTGTGCAGACGCCGCCCAGATAGCGCGTACAGGACGCAGGACGCGTTGATGTGAACATTTCCATACAAATATTACCGCAGGAGCTGATCGCTCGATTGATCGAAGGCGTTGGTTAGGCCGTAACTTAACAGTTTTCCGTGGCTTCGGCAACAGCTCCACCTACCGGGTCTTTGTTACTTCAGGATAATGTAGCTTTTTAGTGGTGATTGTGGATAATGTAGTTTCCTAATAGTGAAAGAATTATGAAAATCGGTAGTTTCAGATTTTATTAATTACAAACAAACAATTCTTTCCTTTATAGAATAAGAGTATAGATTATTTTAGGGCCACGTGATAGACCTGCCGATATTTTTCTCTGATATCCCACGACAAAATGTAGATGAGAAATTGTGAAAATATATTTTAAACCAGTAAACGTGGAGTTTTATTGCTCTTATTCTCCGCAGGAATGCCATTCCAAAGTGGTGGTAAAGTTTTTGTTAGTTCTTTGTCGTTTATTTATAAAGTTAAGTTAGTAAATTTGTTATAACAAGGGCGTTGCCCGATAGGTTTACTTTTACTTAACTATTAATTTCTTAACACCTAATGATTAAATAATAATTTATTTCTTTTTAGTGTCCCACTTCTAGGCAAATATTTTTTCTCACAAATCGACGTCTGAGATTAGATCACATTCCACCTCGCGGACCCAGTGTAGATTGGTGGAGGCAGGTCTGCGGTAACCTGCTGTTAGAACTTATCAAGCCTTCTATAAGGCAACTTTGCTTAACGACTACCATTAAGGAGCAAAGTCAATGGCTTAATGTTTGGTCAATTAGCCGACGGTGCGCGACGGGAGCGCGACGGATGCTCTCGGCTGCGTTCGGTCGGGACGTTTGCCGTCGCGCCGAGCGGGGCTGCGCTGTGTGGCGTCTCGCGTACATTTCAGTACATTACAACTCCCCGTTCCCGGCAACAGCCGCGCCACCGTCGCGCTCCCGTCGCGCTTCGTCGGCTATGTGGCGAAACCTTTAACTTCCCAAAACACAGAGGCGCTCAAAAATAAAATTGCCAAACACCCATTTCAGACTGACCAAGTCAAACGTTGCTTAAGCTTTGTTATCGCCAAGATCACTACGGTACCAGATACCGCAGAACTTCTAGTGTCGCCTTGATCACCTTCTCCAGTCTATTACAGTCGTGAAGAAATATTTTTTCTTCACCTGAACCTGAACCTGAACCTGAGAACCTGTTGGAACTCTGTACTCTCTGCCTACCCCGCAAGGGATCTGGCGTGAGGTTATAGATAGATAGATAGATAGACAATTTCACCGACCGAAGTCCCTTTCTGATCACCTCCTGCAAGTTAATAGCCGTGGAGATATATACTTTCCAACAATTTCGGCAACAGAATCAAATATATACCTTTATGTATATTTTATTTTAATACAGGAAACTTAAAAATGTTAGTGTTACGAAATGTAACCTCAATAAAAATTTTGCACGTGATTTCAACTGCAGCTGATTTCGAAGCACGTGACTTGTGCAGATTTGGAATTTGTTCTATAGGTATAAATAAATGCTTCTTCATCTAAGCATAAATATATTATTATTATTATTAAAAATAAAAAATAAAAAATTATTGCGTTCAGAAAGACAGTCAGACAGACACTGCGGGACATGTAGTAATGGTTATAAGACGTATTTACACTGACCCATAGGCCTTTATAAGTCCTTACCAAGTCCCTTTCAGAATTCGCGCACTAATATACTAGCTGGCTACCCAAGGCCTCGACGCTTTGGGGGGGCTCCGGGGATTTTCCCGAGATTTTTCCCGTGCGGGAATCGAACCCACGACTATTAGACACAGTGGGCGGAGCAGCTCAAGCTCTTAACCACTGCGCTAAATCGACCGTTGGCCGTCATATTGTATTTACAATATCTACACGGCATTTGCAAGGCGGACCGCTGACTTGGTGAATGTTACGTAAATAAACTGGGATCTTAGGGGTCGTCCATTATTCACTTGAGGCTTTTAGCAACTCCCTCCCCCTGGTGAATCGTGGTAAGGATATAGTCTAACCCATCATCACGTGTATTTTTATGGTATGTAAAAAGTATCTTAAAAAATTCAAGGTGTGTCCCTCCCCCGTAATGATATTTCGTGATTTTTCCAAACCTCCTCCCCTCCTCTCGAGCCTCACGTGATAAATGGACGATCACTATGGCCAATTAGACACGTAATGCGGTGTGTTACGATAACTTTGTGAAATCCGCCTACCACCGCCCGCGGCATATTCTCACCGACCCTCTTGATGCATTTACTTCCCTTTCGAATACAGATACCGCACACAGGATCAGATACCGACCTCGCCGGCGAATTCAAAGAATCCCTTGTCCACCGGCCGAGCACCACGGCGAGACACCTAGTATACGCCCTATCCCATAGCGACTGCCGAAGTCGAGGTCGTTCCTCCTTGAGGCGCCCTTGAGCTAGTTGTGCCCTTTCCCTTCTGGTTTGAGCGTAGTGGTTGGACGCTAGCTCCCTTGTCTGGTGATGCTGTAAAAACCTCGTGGCCAACCACATAGATCACTCATACACACACATAAACTTAGATGCATAAAGCACGAAGCCGGTCATCGTGGCGATCTTTAAGGAGGCCTATTTCCGCCTTTTGGCTGACGCAAAGTGGACACAGTTTTGTAGTATATTCCTTATATGCTACAAAATTGTATCCACTTTACACTAAAAGTTTCGCTTATAATTACGTCGCCATTTATTTTATTTTTGTTGCTTAAATCGCCGCTCATATATCGCTATATTATTAACAAACAGCTGTCTTACAAGTTTCAAGATGTCCGCCTTCAAACTTGCAGCTCTTATGACCCAATTAGCTCTAATTCCCACCGTCTTAGTATAACGTGCGGACCGTTCTTTTAATGGCATGTTAAGTACATCGGCTAGGTATAAGGTTGTCAAGCGTTCGCCTTTAGATAGCCGGACAATTTTGGGCTCTTGTCGGTCGTAAATATTTTCGTGCCCGGCCTGTCCGGTTTATTAGTACTAGGTCTCCCCCGGTACCTACATCCTTCCACTTTCGCATTGTATATCTCTTTTGTCATTCATTCTTCTGACATTCTTTTAGCATACCTTATATATAGATTGTTGTTATAGCTGTTTAGTTGTGTAACTAAACTCAAACCTAATTCATTTATTCTTACAAACAATGAAAAGGCCTTCCCAAAGATACACATCCATGGGACCTTCCTTAGTCTACGGGTGGACCTTGTGGGAATCTACCGACTGAGCTTTGGGTTTGGCTGAACCCTTGTCCTACGGTAGACATCCTTCAGTTTATTATGATAAAACAATTACCTAACATTTTTTTTTATTATGAAAGTTATAATCAACTTTCAAAACGTACATCCTTGTTTAAAAGAAAATAATGTGTGGCTATTAAACAATAATGTCCGGCTTTTTAGGGAAAATTGTCCAGATTAATAATTGGCCGCGTCCGGCTTTTGTATTTAGGGTCTGGCAACCCTAATCGGACGTATGATAGCCGGTCGTAGGGATTACGAACGCGAATGTACGACTGATTGATTCGTCACGGGGATTGTGACTTTTACTTTCGGAATTAGAGTTTATTATGGGATGTGAAAGTTGTTAAACGAGGGGTTTAGTTGTAGATCATATTTGTAGGGGCAACACGACTAGACGACAGCTTGGTCCGATAGTTAACAGCTTAAGCCGCTCCGCCCACAGGATTTAGTAGTCGCGGATTCGATCCTCGCACGGAACAAATATTTGTTTGGCTCTGAGTGTGTATTTTCATGATTTTTGTGTGTATGTGTGAATGATCTACGCTGTTGGCCGCAGGGCCTTTACAACTTTACCAGACAAGAGGGAGAGCGTACAACCACTACGCTCAAGCTAGCAGGGCAAGGGGGCGACTAGCTCAAGGAAGCCTCTAGGAGGAACGGCCTCAGCTTGGGCAGTCGCTATGGGGGAAGGCGTATACTAGGTGTCTCGCTGTGTTGCTCTGCATCGGCCGGCGGGCAATGGATTCTTCGACCTCGTCGGCGAGGAAGGTGTCTTATTCTGTGTGCGGTATATATATATTATCATGATTGTAAACGCGCCCACGACACAGAACTAATTCTTAGTATGTGGCTACATTTAAAAAAATATAGGATTGTTGTAGTAGTGACTACTGTGTGACCTACACCTGTATAAACTTCTAATGTCAATTCAGTGGAAAAAAATGTATCTACTTAATAAGTACCTAATTAATAAGAACATGTATTTAATAGGCAATGGGCGGGGCACATCGCTGGCAAATCATGCTTGTTAGAGTAGAAAGGTTTTCGAGCGACCACGTACCGGAAGGCATGGAATGGGTAGAACCCTAAAAAGGTAGACCGATGACCTTTCGAAGGTCGCGGGTGAAAGCTGAATGCGTACATCACGAAGCCGGTCGTTGTGGCAATATTTGCGAATTAATGAATTATTGTAACACATTAATGAAATAAGATAAAATAACAAAAATATACCCTTTTTTATTCAAAACGATGCCGTAGCCATAATAATAATATAAGTCCTGTCAAGAAACTGTCCCACCGTTGGGCACGGGCCTCCTCTCAAAATGAAAGGGTTTAGGCCATAGTTCACCACGCTAACCCAGTGCGGATTGGCGAACTTCACACACCTTCAAGAAACTCTTAGGCATGCAGGTTTCCTCACGATGTTTTCCTTCATCGTTAAAGCAAGTGAGAGTTAATTTTTTAATACGCACATGCTTTCGAAAAGACAGAGGCTTGGGTTTAAACCCGGACGTCTGACTTTGCTGTCCAATGGTCACTGTAGCAATATTGGCCAAAGAGTAAATATTTTCTGTTTGTCCGACCATGGTTCGGAACCAGCAGCTTATGGTTACCAGTCATACCATGTACTATTAAACTACTGAGGCAGTCATCTAATCTTCAATTTAAATAATATCAGTGCAGCTTCACGAATAACGGTTCGTAGCCAAATTAATGCTGAAATTAAGTGTGTAAACTCCTGTTTTCTGCACTGGAACAGCCACAAATAATAATAAAACAGGTTTCGGCAATCTAAAAATAATTGCTTAGCAGCTTTTTCAAACATAACGGACTACACAAATCAAACTAGATAGACAAACATAAATAAAGTTGTATAATCTGTAATTTAAATCTAAAACAAAGCTTATCACGAAATAATTGCACGGCTGGCAACTCAATAAAAAATCGATCAATCAATGATAAAATTCACAATCGACTAAAAACAAACTACCCACATAGACGTCAATCGACTCGACGAATCGGTTTCTTTAAGCCATCTACACACTGAACCCGCTGACCAATCGACTTATGTCGACGAGTTCAGTGTTGGCGGGTTAGTCGGGGCTTTATATCGTTGCAATATGATAATCCTTGTCGGCGGAGCGAGATGAGCGTCTTTGTCTGTATAATTAGCATCGATATATTATTTTGAATTAGATTAAAGATGATAGTCTTAATAACGTCCCGAAAAACAAACACAAGTATGTGTGTGGTCTTATTTTAAATTAGTTGGATCCAACTGTGTAGCCAACGTAAGATTGCTTTAAGATATGTGGCTTTCTGCTAAAATTACTATAATAAAAAGAATCTTGAGGTCCTTAGTATATTAAAACTTATATCTACAGTTGCTAGCTACAACGCTATAGTATCGTAAGTAAATCCGCAAACGTTTGTCTGTCATTCTGTTCGTGATCCGTAATATAGTACAAAAAATAATATTAATGGTAGTTAGATAAAAATTAAATCGCGTTATAATAGAAAAATAATTTTATATCATATGTAATCATTGCGAAAATCTAAGAACTAGATATGACTGAGAATATGTTGAATGTTATGACATGACCAATGGGTCAACTGCGCGCGCAGATCGTTTGGTAGTCCATGCGACTACAAACCACAATGATTATGATTCTATCGAATAAAGTCGCCGACTTCAAGCGACCGGGCAATGTCGGTGAGTCGGCGTGTAGAGAGCCTTATGGATTGCAATTTGACATGAGGAATTAAGTCCGTTGACCCAAAATACGTAACGACTGTCTGTCTATACGTGTCCCGACCTAAAAAGTGATGCAGCGATCGCTTGCATATTAATTTAGTCGATGTTAGATAGTCGAGTTGTTTTAGGCGATCGTTAATTTATTTTTTGTTAGTTCTTGTTTATGAATATGATTAGTTGTCTGATACTTGACCTTTTTAGTGTGAGTCGAGCATTCTATTAAAATGATAATCTGATGTACATGTTAACAATGTGATGTTAATGACATTAATGCGTGATGTGATTTAAATTTAGTACCCCAAGTTTTCATTAAACTCATTCGCGTGGTAGTGAACAGAGAAATGGATATGAAATTGGCCAGAGCGAGAATGTAAACTGCTGCAGTGAGGGTTGAAACTGGATATGAAAATGAACAGTGTTTATTTAAACTCTCTAGGGCGGGTAGAATAATGTTGACGTTTATATTCAAATGAAAAAAAAAAGAATATTACATAAAAAATAATCTAAAACGTTACCACCATGTAAATACCCTACCTTATAAAACATATCATTGTTTTCTCACCGTCACGCCTATATTCCCCAAGCGGGAGTGATAGATATGTGTACTGCGTTCGCCCACTTTTCGCCAACGACGTTAGGTCCCATGTAATAGGAGGCGTGCCTATTGCCATATACCAGGCACAATTCCAGCCTCCGGACTGAAATTTTCGAAAGTAAAGCTACTGCAATCTTATGATCGCACACATTATTCGCCACTAGACCAACGAAAGAGTCTTCTCAACTATCAAAGTACGTCTCTCTTCAAAGCTTAATACACTTATCTGTTTTGGAGACTCTTGACCCGTCCCACAGACTAAACATAATCGTTGGGCATCTCCAAACTAAACCATAATAAGTTTTCTCATAAACTTCTTCGGTGATGACGTAAGATCTGTCTGTTTGTCTTCAAACCGTAATCTCGTTTACGCGCCCGCATTTCACGGAAGTTGTGTTTTATCGCATGCGTTTTTTTATGGGTCGCGCACGTTACGGTCTAGTTTCCACAGACCTGTATTTTAATTATAAGATTCTTTTAAAGGATGTGACTTTGATGCCCATCTGTATGTAGCATGGTAGCTCTAGAAGTAATTTACGGATTTCAATGTAATTTTTTTTAGTCAACAGGAGGACCGGCGGAATGGTCCTTAGATCCATATTTGTTTGACATCGTTTGGGTATTACAAAACTATTTGCTCTTTCGATTTCATATACAATATCTCCAACTCTATTTATACCATAACATCATTTAACATAACGACAAAGATAATATTTTTTTTTTATTTTGCCAGAGAGGTATGTAAGGATAGAACCTGTTGGAACTCTGTACTCTCTGCCTACCCCGCAAGGGATCGGGCGTGAGGTTATAGATAGATAGATAGATAGATAATATTTTTATATTCCTGTAATTGTACTGCTCCACATAATTGTGTCGTAATGCGTTAATTAACACGGTAAATAATACGTTCATTATGCGGTGTGGAGCCTGTATTTAATGCGTTAATTGCGATGTGGTAGCATTTGTACACCTTATATAAAGCGCATTTTGACATTAAGGGGCTACGGCGAAAAACACGTGTGTTTTTACTTCACGGACTTCAAGGAGTATATAGATTAAATATTTAATATTTAGAAATATGATTTGAGTTTGAGACGCCAAGCGGCCGGTTACCAAACAATTAATGTAACATATTTAATACTAAAAATCACACTTATGAATAAATCAATTTGAATTTTTAATTTTTGACTCTATATTTTAGGATCTGGTAAAAGGACTTCATGATTAAACGAATTTTTTTTGATAGAAAAAATTGAAGGTCATCTGTTACTTTACATTTTCTGATTCCTACGCGTAAAGTATATGAACTAGTCAATATAATTTAGCTAAAAACATAGACAACAATTGTAGCAAAGTCTATGTAAAGCACATTTTTATTTCATAGTGTAGTTTTTTTTTAGAAAATGATTTTATTCTTTGCACATACGTCGATTATTTCCGAGCGCGAGCTCAATATATCCGTCCCTTGTTATTCATTTGTAAAGTAATTGCATCACTGTCTCTCTCCCGGTCCATAAATGATCGATCACGGTAGGGCCTTAACATTAATGTTAAAAACTGCGTCAAAATAAGACGTTATAAAATAACTTTTCTACATCTCATTTAATACTCTATCATACATCTGAAATCTATAAATAAAATCTTAGTTGACGTGTTAATTAACTCCCACCCCATCCCCGATGCCCTTACATCCCTTCTTTTGGATACAAATCCCGCACACAGAATCAGACACCGACCTCGCCGGCGAGATCGAAGAATCCCTTGCCCGCCGACCGGTGCGGATAATCACGGCGAGACACCTAGTGTACGCCCTCCCCCATAACGACAGCCCAAGCCGAGGCCGTACCTCCTCGAGGCGCCCTTGAGCTAGTTGCCCCCTAGCCCTTCTGGCTCGAGCGTAGTGGTTGCACGCTCGCCTTTTCTCCGGTGAAATTGTAAAGGCCCCGCGGCTAACAGCGTAGATCATTCACACACACACAAAAGTGTTAATTACAGCTTATGACCCTGGTGGAGCAAGTAGCATAGTATTTGAGGACTTTCGAACAAAAGAACATATTCTGTAACCGGTAGGGTACTTCAGAGTTTCGTCCCACAGTGTTCTTTTTACAATCCATTAACCACACCTAATGGTCCTAATGACCTACGAAAGGATGTTCAGAATACGTAAAAACTAACAGAAAATAGTTAAACATTTAATGACAACTTTTGCGGTTTACTAGATCGTCATAAAAAGGAAATAAAAAGTCGAGCGGAAATTATGTTGCGGTAGAAATCACGTGTTTATTACATTTTCGAAATACAAACTAAATATTATGGTATTTTTACTTAAAGAAAATAAATGTAACTTGTCTGTGGTTGCAATTCAAATATGAAAGGATTGGTTATGACTTCCGCAATCGGAGGACTTGTATCAAGAACTAGAGCAATTTGTCTAAGAAACTAAAATTTTTTTTTAAAAATAAGCCTAGTAACTTATTGCACAGATCGACTGACACCCACATAAAATATATTTTTTTGCTTTTTAGCTAATTGAAGTATCTTATTTTGGTGCTGTTTTAAGTAGGTTTCCCTTTTCTTAAAAAAGTTATTTATTTTACAAATTTATGTGATAAGTGAAAATTAATATTTTTATACCAAATATATTTCATTATTTTTTTTTAGTTTTATAGTAATTTACCTACAGGATTGACTTAATACCAATTATAACTTAATCTACATATTTTTATTGTTTGTCGTTAAGGAGATCTCTGGCGTATCTTAAAAGTCCAAGGTCCATTAACAATGAAATTAGCATACCACCACCTCAGAGCTATACTGAAACGCTAAAAGAATCATCAATATCGGTCCAAAATTCAGACGAACATAGAACCTCCTCCTTTTTGAAGTCGATTAAGATGCCTAAGAAGGCAGGCTTATCGTATAGTTCGAGTGGATAGTTTATCGCATAGTTCGAGTCGTTAGTTTATTGCATAGTTCAAGTAGCGTTCACGAGGTCTTGGGTTTGAATCCTAGATTAAATGGGGTGCTTTTTCTATAGAAAAATTCTGAAATAATGGGTGGATTCCGGATTTTGTCCCGGTGTTATGGCATTAGATTCCCTTATTACATTGCGACGTAACATAGTCGGCGAAAAGTGGGCGTCCACTGTACACCTTTGCAACCCCCCGCTAGAGGAATGTATGCGTGACGGTGTGTTAAAGAACTTACAATTAATACAATGAATAAACTTTTCCAAGGTTTTTGTAATGGGATATAATTACAGGCATATGTGTTTTGGAATGTGTTTGACAGACGAGTGAATGAAGGAAAAATTAAAGGAATGATGTTTAAAACATTACAGTTGAAGTTGTATTAAAATTTTATGTCTTTGACGTTTGTAAACAATCTTGACGGCTAATAATATTCATTTTCACATTCACGTGTCACGCCACAAAATACGATAGCACAGTAATGTGAAATGATTGAACAATTATACTGTTAACTGGGTGTAATATGCAATATTATGCAACTATTTTTCATTACTTATGTTGGGATTTTAGGAAAACCCATAATGCCGATTTCTCCAAAATATCACCTATATTAAATAAAAAATAAGCACCGTCACACCTATGTTCCCCAAGTGGAAATGACTGAGGTGTATATATACATATCGCCTAACCTAACCTAACCTAACAGGTCCCAATAATTGAAGGGCGAGCCTATTAATTTTATACCGGGTACAATCCCAAACCCCGAACAGTCTTCTTCTGTTCTTCTGGCAAACATGACACAATTTTTTATTTTTTGTTTATTTTTTTTTTACTAATATATACGACTAATTCCTGTGTCGTGGGCGCGTTTACCAACATGAAAATTCACATACACAAATACCCAGGGCGGAACAAATAATTGTGGATCACACAAAGATTTGTCCCGTGCCGGAATCGAACCCGCGAGTATTAGACACAGAGGGCGACGCGGCTTAGGCTCTTAACCACTGCGCTTAATCATCCGTCAAATTATATGGTTTCGGCCCAGAAAGCGGCCACACTAACTGCATTTTCAGAAGGATACATTAAGCTGCGTACAGATGTAAGGGCACGCAGGGCACGATAAAAGGTGTGGGTCGTGATATTTTTCGTGCTGTCAATAAGTTTCTACCCCGAACAGTAACAGAGGTTTATTGATAAAAAGTTCCGATGTGTGTTTGAGTGATGTATGCTGACGGCCGCGAGGCCTTTACAGCTTCACCGGACTTAAGGGCGAGCGTGCAACCACTACGCTCGAGCCAGAAGCGCAAGAGGCGACATACTCGAGGGCGCCCTGAAGAGGCGGCTTCGGTTGGGACAGTCGCTGCGGGGTGAGGGGGTGCACCGGTCAACCGCCGGCTAGGGGAGAGGATCTATGACTTCGTCGTCGTCGTCACCCGTATTCGGAGCGGAATGAAGGGATGACAAAGCATCGGGGGGATCGGTGAGAACATGTCGCGGCCGGCGGTGGCGGGGGCGGCAGGGGTCGGGGGAAAAAGTTCCGACCTCTAGGTTGGCTCGAGCATTATGCACCACTGAACCAAATGAGGCATTTATAAATCCAAAATTTATAAATGCCGCAAAGAGTTTGACGCTACGCGCTACGATTTACATTGCTCTTGCCTGTCCCCTTCACAAAAGATGGCCGCGTCGGCACCAATACGGCGGGTGCAATAAATAATGATACTGTTTAACGTCCATCAAGTCGTGCGCTTCGACGCGGGCCGCGCGGTAGGGCTGCCATTGTCCTTTACTAAAATAATTATAGTAGGTTCCCGCGGCTTCGCACCCGGTCGACAACAGCGCCACCTACCGGGTCTATTTTTATTATTACCGAAAGAGTTATTAAAATCTGTTCAGAAGTTTCAGCGTTTATCGGTAATAAACAAAAAAATCTTTCCTCTTTAAAATATTAGTATAGATATAGACAAGTAGCTGTTGCACGGAACTTCGCACATGGCTATTTTAGTAATTTGGCTATTTTATATAACAATAAAATGGCTTACAGCATTCAGGAGAACGAAGTAAATACGAAGAGGTGGCTTAATAAGATGTTCCTATACAGTTTACGCGTGGCACTGCGCGGGGTGGCACGGGGTGAGAGGGACGTTTCGTCCAACCCACATTTGTATTTGTCATCTGGCGGAGACTGGTAAAAACTAAACGGTTCGTTCATGTTAATGCTACTTGTAAGTTGAACATTACGGTAAATGGTATTTGTAATAGAAGTATTCTAATAAATTACGAAAAAAATACAAGTGAAATGTGTTATTATTTATGTGACCAGAATGTCGATCCAAGTAATCTTTGCATGTTAAGATACATCACTTCATTTTAAGGGTTTTATTTTGAGTAAAAATAGATAATATTTAATAGCTACGCGAACTCAAGCGGACGTGTGAATGGAGCGATAAGCGCTGACAAACTAAGGTAAGCCACGCCTACCACGATGACGTCAAGGCTTTTAGGGATTCAAAAGGCTTCCTCTTCGTATTTGCTTAGTGCTCAGGAATAAAATAGCTTCTTGACAATGAAATTTCAGCATCGGATCAACAGCTCCAGAGATTATCTTCTACAAAAATTGCTTTACCTCTTTTTAATATTAGTATAGATATTAATATAGGTAGAGTTTATTCTATATTTATTGCTATTTGTTAAAAAAGAAACGCTTTTAGGTCTGCTGTCGATAAAACATTTTAATTATCTAGGATTAAATACAGTAGTGTTAGTATGTTTATTTAATGTTATTAAATATGTAGCTTAACAACAATAAGTAAGGTGGTATTATAAAGTAATAAATAAGGTGGTATTTATTATCACTTTGAACCATATTTTATAACAAGATTAGATAGGGCATTGACACTTATAATCAATTATATTATCATAATCATAATAAATTGGTACTAATACGCTAATTGTGGCGCTTGTAGTGCAAGCGGAGTATCTTAGCGTCTCGGCCGTTTTTTGGATTTTTTATATTCAAACGTCTTCGTGCTTTGACACGCAGAGCCTTTGGTTCCGGTCACTACTCAATGCGGCAATAGAAGTTGGAATTAACCAAGATGGAAGGCTTATGGGGGACTTGATAAGTGCCGATAGTAGGGTGGCCACAAACCTGCCTCTATAAATACGCATCGCGTCCGTGTGGTGGAGGTGACCTATTATATCTCACCTGTATTTGTATGAGAAAGCCTTTGCCCAGCACTGGGGCAGTATATATAGTGAGGCTGATTTACTGATAATACGTTAATTGTACTAGTATGACTGTAACTACTCAGTTTTAGACTAGAATACTCTTTATTGTACACCAACAAAATTATAAAACAAAATGTGAAATAAGACACTGATATAATAGGCGGTCTTATTGCTAAGAGCAATTTCTTCCAGACAACCTGGTTAGATAGTTTTAGTGCTATGAAAAACCTCCACATTTCCAGGAAAACGTTCGTCAATAATTCAACAGCGTCGTAATGCAATCTTCTTGATAACTTGTTATCTAGTGAAATATTATTGTGATTGGATATCTAATCGCTTATTCATAGCATACGTAGTTTTGTTCGTTGTATTGTCTTCAATGCAAAGTTTTTGAGGACATGAATATACCAGTATCAAAAATTTTCTCTGATTCAATTGAAAAGTGACAACCCTAGTCACCCTTATATTCTGCTTATATAGCAAGTGCACTTAATCGCAGAGATGGACTTGGTTGGTGCACTAAAAATTAAAAAAGTAGAAAACAATCTTTATTATCAGCCGGAATGCGTTCTTTAGTAGTCCGTGAGTTCTTTAACCCAAAGATCGCCACAATCACCGAAGCCATGGAGTGAAACTTTCTTCTGGAAGACATGGAGTGGACAGGCCCTGCACGAAGTGGACAGATGACCTGAAGATAGGTACAGTAGATAAGTCTGCCAAAAGACTTCTACTGTAGGACAAAGACCTTAAAAAATCGCCACAATGACCGGTTTTATGCTGTACACAGCTTTTGCCCGCGACCTTCACCAGGTCTTCGGCCCATATTGTGCCTGCCCACTCCAGACTTTCCGGTCCATGTTATGAGGGGCCTGCCCACTCCAGACTTTCCAGTATGTGGAATAGGCAATTGACTAATAATTTATTAATGAAATATTTTTAGAGACCGCAAGTAAACAGTCTTTTCTTATGTCAATTCTTTTGCATCGGTAAAAACAGCAAAAGTTTGGTTACAATATAAATAAAAAATAGAGCCAGGTCATATATCACACTGTTTAAAAGAATGACGGTAGTAGTACATCTAAGTAATAAATGATAATACATTCTGTGTTACGCCCACCCGTGCTTTTCCCCTCGAGTATCAAGTGCACCCGTACAGGGACGGACTGACCTTCCAGACTGGTGCATCACATGTAAAAGAATGTTTATTAATAACTCTGTTAGCTTTTCAACAGGAGGTGACTGATAACTAAAACCCTCTTATTGAAAAAAAATTCTAGACAATATATCCACAGTGAAATTCCTATTAAAATACAACATTCATAAGTAATTTTGACATCATCATCATCATCATCATCTCAGCCCATACTTGTCCACTGTTGAACATAGGCCTCCCCAATCGCTTTCCAGCGTAACCGGTCCGATGCCACCTGCATCCAACGACTTCCTGCGATTTTCACAAGATCGTCGGTCCATCTGGCAGGCGGTCGTCCCACGCTGCGCTTGCCAATACGTGGTCTCCACTCTAGAATCTTTCTGCCCCAACGCCCGTCCGATCTACGCGCTATGTGGCCCGCCCATTGCCACTTCAGCTTGCTAATCTTAACGGCTATGTCGGTGACCTTGGTTCTTCTACGAATCTCCTCATTCCTGATTCGATCGCGTAGAGAAACGCCGAGCATAGCTCTCTCCATAGCTCGCTGAGCAACTCTGAGCTTTTTTATGAGACCTATTGTAAGAGACCACGTCTCTGATCCATATATCATCACTGGTAACACACATTGACTGAAAACTTTAGTCTTAAGGCACTGAGGTATTTTGGATGAGAAGATATTGCGCAGTTTCCCGAACGCTGCCCAGCCGAGTTGGATTCGTCGATTGACCTCTCTCTCAAAGTTGGACCTACCTAACCGGACTACCTGTCCCAGGTAAATGTATTCGTCGACAACTTCAAGAGAAGAGTTCCCAACGGTGAGTGCGGTGGGTACGACATGGACGTTAGACATTATTTTGGTTTTGTCCATGTTCATTTTAAGACCCACTTGTTGAGATACTCTGTTGAGGTCACCGAGCATTCGTCCTAGATCTTCCAGCGACTCCGCGACGACCACAATGTCGTCGGCAAATCGAAGGTGAGTGATGTATTCGCCATTGATGTTGATGCCAAGTCCTTGCCATTCCAAGAGTTTGAAGGCGTCCTCTAAGGTGGCCGTAAACAGTTTCGGAGAAATGACGTCTCCCTGTCTTACTCCTCTTTTTATGGGGATTGCCTTCGTGCACTGCCCCTGTACTCGGACTGACATGGTGGCGTTATTATACAAGCACTTCAACACTTCGATGTACCGATAGTCAATGCGGCATCGCTGGAGAGATCTAAGAACCGCCCAAGTCTCGATCGAATCGAAGGCTTTCTCATAGTCCACAAACGCCAAGCATAGTGGCCGATTATACTCCTCGGTCTTCTGTATAATCTGCCGCAGCGTATGTATGTGGTCTATGGTACTAAAGCCTTTCCGGAAACCGGCTTGTTCGGGAGGCTGGAAGTCATCAAACCTGCGTTCGAGACGATTCGTAATGACTCTCGAAAACAACTTATAAACATGGCTCAGCAGTGTGATGGGCCTATAATTCTTCAGTAAAGTGTTATCACCTTTCTTGAAAAACAGTACCACCACACCCCTGTTCCATGCTTCCGGCGTTTTGTCTTCGAGCAAGACGGAATTAAACAGCCTCTGAAGGACTTTAAGTACCGGCGTTCCGCCCGCTTTCAGAAGCTCTACGGTAATTCCGTCTTCGCCCGGCGCTTTGTTATTTTTGAGTTGTTTGAGAGCCATCCTAATCTCGTACAGGCTGATGTCCGGGATATCTTCAGTGTAGTGTCGGGTTAGCTTGGCTCTTGGGTCTTTTACCAAGTCAACAACAGGTTCAGCTACTGAGGTATACAACTGCCCATAGAACCTCTCTATCTCCCTGAGCACCTCCGACCTATTCGACGTTACGTTTCCGTCCTCCGTCTTCAGCTTCGTCAACTGGCTTTGCCCAATAGACGCGTCTCTTGCGAACACTTTAGAGCCCTTGTTCTGTGCTATGGTCTCCTCAATACGCCTTGTATTGAATGACCGTAAATCGTGTCGCAAGGACTTCAATATCTGTCCATTGAGCTGCCTATAGGACTTAGCATCATCGGAGGTTTGGAGCGTCATGGAACGTCGCTCAGCCATGAGGTTTCGGGTGTAGTTGGATAGTTTTTGAGGTCTATTTTTACGGTGGGGCTTAAAATACTTGGACCCGACCGTATGGACAGTCTCTACCAGCCTGTTGTTGATTTCGTCCACTGATGCGCTGCTGTCTAGCAATTCGAAGCGGTTTGCCAATTCGAGTTGAAAGTTCTCGGGGTTTTGGATATGTGATTGACATATGATCAAAATAATATAAATATTTACGAAAGTGTACGAGATACTTATTTCACGAAAATTACGAATAGTTCAATATGATTAGAAAGATTGATAGAAGGTTGTGCTTTGTCCATACAGATGATTTCTTTATTTAGTTTGTTTAGTTGTTTACCGGTTATTAGAAGAAGTCCAAACCTGATGGTTTCTGACCCGACTTAAACACTAAAGTTGGCGAAACTATGAAACTTACATTTGTAATGTCTCATCTCTTATCAGTAGAAGAGATAATAATAGGTATTACATGAGAGGCTATGGAAACTATACAGAATTTAATGAATTCTGCAAAGGCTTATAACTTGTAATTACTTTGAAATAACATGACTATATAAATGAATGATTGTAGTTTTCTATTTCAGTATATAATTATTTATTGGCAATGTCTGTGTAATGGTCGACTAAACTACTTATTACTAACTCTTGTATAAAGACTAGTTTAATAAGTAGTCATTAATTATATGTCAGACCAGATAACACAAATTGAATTAGCGAAGCGATAAAACAAAATGGCGCCTAACATTTTGCTTTCGGAATTATTAATGCATTGTTTTTATTGGGTTACACAGGTAACTATTAGGTAAACGACATTCCTAGGCTTAAATATCGTTCATAAGTCTGTTTTAAGTTAACTATTTGTTCTGTACGAAATTAATAAAATTATTTGGTATCCGTCGTATTATTTCTGAAGTGGTCCGTGCCGTTCAGAACATTTAAAAATACCAAATGTCCATATTTAAATAATATACCTTAAACAGGTTATGAAATAGAAGATGAGCTTGCTGCTGCGTAAAAACTGTTTGGCCGATGTTAAGTAAATATTTTTACTTATTTTGGTGCTTTCACTCATCTTCATTAAGAACTACGTAATACTTACATAATATACATCGGCCCTTTAAAATTCGTTTATAATAACGACACTTTCAAATGAAATAAAATGGTATTTAAAGTAATTCGGAAGAGCTGGTATCTAAAAACGGCACTTTAAATCATATAAATTCCAGAGATTTATGAGAATTAAAATCCGGATAGATCAATTAAAACCGAATAAGATTATAAACCCCCATAATTTACCTCTAAAAAGTCGTTAAATTTTTTTCAATGTATCTCCTCAAAGGTTGTCCAATATGACTTTATAAACAGGCGGTGTTCCTTACAATATAAATTTTGCACACAACGCTATTTTGAATTATTTTAAAAATACACGTTACCAATCGAATCTGATAACTTATCTCGACAAAAGTTTCTATAACACGACGGTATGACGACAATTCTTACACAAACGAACTTTTAAATTAAAAATTGTTTACACAAGGATAACCCAAATACAGCGTGCCATATAAATATTGATGATGTCCCGGATTCTTTGAAGGTAGATTACTGACCTCAGACAAACCGTCGGCCGTTGTCAAATATTACATTATCTTGGACATGGAGTTAATTTTATGCGGTACTTTTGACTTAACAATGTAAATGATGGGTTCCAGTAACTAGATATCGCGTCTTTAGTTTTTTAGCGTTTTACTGATAATGTCTTCTATGGGACTATTCTTGTAAATAAGTTGTATGCGCTTGCAATGCTATGTAAAATAAAAACACCGGCGCGCCTTTATTCCCCTAGCAAGGCTAGCAGAGGTGCGCAATGCACTCACATTTTGCCGTAGATGTTAGGCCCCAATATAACAGGAGTTGAGCCTATTGCCATTCGTCCCAATTTCAGACTACAAACTTATACTGCGAAATTTTAATAATAATGAATATCTTTATAAAATTATTCAAAACACCCTCACGCCTATATTCCCCAAGCAGAGGTATACTGTGTACTCACATTTTTCGCCGATGATGTAAGGACCCATGTAATAGGGGGCGAAAAAATCAAACAGTCAATTCAAATACGAATCTCTTTTATGGACTTCTATGCGGTATCGATCTTGATATTTGGGTTTTGAAATTCTATCTATCTATATCTTCACGCCAGCTCCCTCGCGGGGGCAAAGAGTACAGAGTATAATTCTAAAGTTCTTTATTTTAAAGTTCTGGCACAGAATCCGGCCCTGAACCCGCCTTACATCTTCATAAGACACACAATAATGGTTTATTCAGCTGGCCTGTCACTCCGAGTGCATGACGCCATCAGCTAATGGGGTTTTGATTATTGATTTACTACCAGCCATCCAGAGGATAATTTGTTAAATGTCAGCTTGATTTGGCGTTCGGGGTTTGTAGAAGGGAGAAGGCGCCAGGGTCCTATTCGCTACAACCATAGACATTGTAAAAACATAGAAGCCGTGTGGCCGCGTGAACTAGTCGCTACGCATATCAGAAAATAATCACATAATGCTTCAAAACTGCGTGGGTCAACATATGTGATAGAGTCATCAATTGTTATACAAAATATTTTTTACAGCAATAATGTGAGATTTGTTTTCATAATATTTTTCATAAGTATTTTTTCTTTCACTTTTTTCTACTTTTACTTCACCTTATTCAAACTCTGCCGCAATCCATTAAAATCAGTTTTTCTTACCTACTTTACGAAGTTTTCTTTATTGCCTAAGTTAATTTGATGTATTTAGATAAATTTACCACTCAATTTATGCTTGTACCGATTATTTTTGACGGACGATTTAGCGCAGTGGTTAAGAGCTTAAGCCGCTCCGCCCACTGTGTGTAATAGTCGCAGGTTCGATTCCCGCACGGGACAAATCTTTGTGTGACCCACAATTATTTGTTTCGGTCTGGGTATTTGTGTTTGTAAATTTTCATGTTTGTAAACGCACCCGCGACACAGGAAACTACTAGGCTACGTTTAAAGAAAAAATGAAATTTCTTTTTTAATAACTTATCCAACTTTACATTTGCAGAATCATCGGTTACCGATAGAACAATAGAATTGGAATTGGGAGTGTATGTAAGTCAATGTGTAATTTTTCAAACTGCATGTATGCCAAAGCGGCGACAGTGTTTTTATCGAAATTGTGTACTATTTCACTATCTATCTATCTATCTATAACCTCACGCCAGATCCCTTGCGGGGTAGGCAGAGAGTACAGAGTTCCAACAGGTTCTTTCCTTACATACCTCTCTGGCTTCCTCGACTCTCATAGTTCGTCTCATACACGCTCGCCGGTTACGGAGACTCTTGACTTTTCCATCAGATAAGACTCGGTTTATTTGGTCGTGGTAAGATAGTCTAGGTCTTCCCCGGTACCTGCATCCTTCCACTTTCACATTGTATATCTGTTTTGTCATTCTTTCCTCTGGCATTCTTTCTATATGCCCGAACCAACGGAGCATGCCCTTTCTCATCTTTACACCGATACTATCTTTCATACCTACTCGCTGTCTTACTATACTATTTCACTACTAGTGTTTTATTATCACGATTTCTGTAGCGGTACCCAATCAAACACGTAACGCGTAACAATAACTTCGTCTTATGTTTCTCCAATGGCATTACATGCCATTACTCGATCATTTCCCACAGTTATCGTAACGCGCCGTGTTTGTTTAGCGAATAAGGACCCAGTACTTTATTTTGTTATAAACCCATTGAATGTCCCAGTTCCGTATATCCGACAAATATTTTCGTGCCCATATCGCACCGCTTATATTTATCCGACAGCATTTAAAGTTATTTTCGTTCGTATTTTATGTATGTAAATTGACAATGTGTGGCTCCCCGCAAGGGTTATACAAAATAAATAATTTGAGTTTGAGTTACAATAAATTTTATGAAGATTAGAGTATTTTACGAAACTTACGGTCACTAGGAGGACAGAGAGGTGCAATTCTGTTTTTCTTATCTATTACGTAGTGGAGATATCGTTGATAAAAATTTACTTACATTAATATAAATGCGAAATTCCAATATTTGTGCTTGTTATCAAACCTTGTCATGAATACGTCATGTGATATATTTGAAAATTTACACAATTTATTTCATATTTTTAGTTAGTTGTACAAAATTATTTTAAACATTGTATTAATTCTACATTTCACCAAAATATCTTTAAGCAGCCCATGTTTTATGCGGGTCTAAGGTCCATCAAATAGGATCATATTGAATAGGTATGTCAGCGATATGTGACTTTTTTGTTGGTATAATGGCAAAGGCCATCGCTTTGTGATCACGAGGTCCTGGGTTCAAATCCTAGGTCGTACAAATGTTTTTCTATCGAAAAATTCCCATTATGGGTCCGGAGTCTGTAATTGTGTCCAGTATATGGCAATGGCCCACAACATGGGACCTAACATCGTCGGCGAAACGTGGGTGTACTCAGTACACCTATGCCGCCCCTGCTTGGGGAATATAGGCGTGACCGTGTATCGGGCTCAATGGCGCCATTGGAAGAAGCCTATGTCTGGTAGTAGACTAATTTGGGCATACGATGATATTGATTTAATTTAAGTCAAATGTTATTTTTTACTAAACCCGTTTCACCGTCTTTTACTCCCACAGAAATCAAAAATTGTACTCTCCCGGTCCGATGACTATACAGATCCTACCAACGTGACGGGAATCAATGCTCCTAATTAATATTCAATGATTTTTAATTAACATTTCTATTCAAATCATAACTCATACTATCACCCAACTGACAGATCCAATTTAATTTAAATAACATATCAATAAAATGAAATAAAAAACAAAACAAAATAATTAATAACGGCTTAATGAAATGGATTGTTCAGAACAATAAGATTATTCAGAATCATGTCGGACAGATGAACATAAGAATTATGAGTGTTATTCAATGCTCATCATTGTTAGATGTGTGTGGTATTCAGAGATTATATTAAAATTTATTTAGGGAGAGCTGCATAATCGAGCGAAGTAGAAAAATGGGGCCAGTGCGTTTCTTTTGGAGATCTTGGCTACCCTCTGCCGTGATCAAAGTCGACACCAGTGTCGAAATCCCCAGGGATTTTCTGGTGCAGGGTTCGATTTTCATTATACGGGTCTAATACCAACTCGAAATTAAATAAATAGTATGCCCAGAACAGCACATATTACGACCTTTCAGTAAACAATCTTTCTTTTGAAGATTTTTCTCCCGCGATACCATAACGAAAAAAATGAAAATGTGTTGTACTTGTCGATAAAGGGGAAGTTAATCGTTGGTCTAGCGGAGGTTAAGCTGCTTTACGAAACCCTTATGAGTCTGGGGTAGAAAGTCCACTAGGGTATTAGGTAGTCGATTTATAAGATTTGCTGATGGAAAAAAGGAATGCAGGATCATGCCAGCCGACATTCCTTTAATCGTGGTCTGTTATATCGACTGTCATCTACCGAATATTCTTCTGTTTCTTGTTTGTTTGTCTTTTCCTATGAAATGTACAAGTGCCACCCTTTGTGAGTGTTTTGTTAGCCTATACAAATAAATGATGTTTACTTTGACTTAGGTGTGTTTATTTAGATAGTTAATGGAACCTGTCAAAACTCTTGATGTCTCTTGTCGAGTCGCTTACCGCAAATGTTACAAATAGTAGGCAAGTGTAAGCATTTGCTATTAGTAAGGTATTAACTTTATAAATCAAGGCACAACTACCTAGTACCTACTAGAGGCAAAAGTACGTACTAGTTTACTTCTAGTATACTTGCGTCTGTAAACGGTCCCATCTACATTTAGAAGTCTGGGTCTCGAAATCGATAGAATTCCTAACAATATTACCCAAGCAAGTGACATCTATTTTACAAGTTGGGTTGCTGACATGTCGCTGTTTACAAAGGCCTTGAAGACTTTCACTGATTCAGTCGTTTGTTACGCTCTTTCTAAACTGAACTGTTGACGTATTTTCAGAAGTGTAATACAATGGAAAAGTGGAAGGATTTAGGTACCGAGGAAGATCTTTTTTTTTATATAGAAAGCCCTTTATAGGTACCCGCTAGCAAAAGCTCCGGCTGTAGATAGACCAAGTGCACCGACTAAAAAATTTTCAGTGATACTCTCCTTCTCGCAGACCTATATCTTATCTTACTATGACCGCATAAACCATGTCTTAACTGATGGGCAAGTTGCGAGTCTCTGTAACCAGCGAGCGGGTTTTGATGTGTGTGAATAATCGATGCTGTTGACTGAAGGGTCTTTACACCTTTGCCCGGCAAGAAGGCGAGCGTGCAACAACTATACTAACCGTTGGCTAGCGGGTATGCAACGAACTATAAGAGTGGAGGAAACGAGAAAAGTCTGTAAAGAAACAACCTCTTGGAACTCTGTATTCTCTGACTACTTCATAGAAACTCAATTTCAACGCAATAATAATGCAAAAGGGAGCTGTCAACATGGCACCAAAAGAATCAATTTATGTAACATAATGAATTTAGGCAATTCTTGTTAGCTTGTTCAATGCCCACCTAATATTGGATTAATTTGCCGCTAGCATCGTATCAAAGCAAGCCAAGTGGGTTCAATGTCTTTATTTTCAATATCAATGCATTGGGTTTAGATTGAAGCCCAAGGAATTTTTGTTTGAATAAAAAAAGAAAAGTTTTATTTTACTGGTATTGTAGGAAATTATTGATTGCAGTGAATCCAAGGTTGCAGGTTTGCATTTTCCAACCGTTGTTGTAAGGAAAATAATGCATGTTTTGATGTGTCACAGTAAGATTTGTAGGTTATAGTAAATGTAGGCATAAAGTATTATCTGTTATATTATAATATTCAATACTTAGTATTCACAACAGAAATATTTTTTCAATATAAACTGTATCTTATATAAACTGTACTGATCCTCCTGGAGCAAGAATACCTTGGTTGTTTATTAAGTCTTACTGATTGTGATCATGTTTCGGATTGGACTATAATTTCTATAGTTTCTCCTACTTGCTTAGGGGCAGCTAGAGCGTTGACTATTCTAAAGGCATTTCAGGAGTCATATGTGATTACGCAAATACCTCGTGTTCGGTAATATCCAGGTAAACAATTTTAGTGCGTATGTGGTACAAATTAATAGTCAAATTTGTTACTTACCTACCTGTTGTTAAAAGCTCGTATATCCATCTATCCACTCCATAATCTTGAAACATTCAATAAAGCCCTGAACTGACTATATCACGTCCGGATCGCAGCAGTAGCCCGATGATTACCCTAATAGCGCTTTCAAATCTCAGCCAATAAATCAAAGTAATGAACTTACGGCTATGAATAGGACTTCACATTGAAGAGCAACAAACTTAGCGCCTGAAGACCTTAACAATCTTAAATATGCCATTCAAATAAACCTTAAACTTCCAACTTTAAAGTTCCGTTCAGGTTGCAGCAGTTCTTGCTGTAAAGTTGTCGATATAACTGCTTCAACAAACTTTATATTGCGATCGATGTAAGCTTTATAATTATAGTAGCAAGGTTGAAGTTCGTGTGGTTGATTAGTAAATGTAATGATGTTTGAAGCTAATTGCAGTCATAGTAATGACTCCGTATTAGAGGCGGTGCATTGTGTGAGTTGCTATGGCGAATGGTTTCTTTTCAATACGTCACGGTGGTTCCTATATCCCTGGGTTTATTGCTACTCCGGGTTTCTTTTTCCTTTTTTCATTCTTGGGCGGACAATGTTATTGAGATTTTCTAGCGCCAGATATTCTCAGTTATAGTAGTTCGGAGTCTGAAATTTTGCCCGATATTAGCAATAAGGTGTCTCCCATATTATATTGGAGCCTACCATTGTCAGCAAAATGTGAGTCTATACAGTATCTACCTTTGTCAACAATATCCCAACAGTACCTTTGCCGATCTCGCTTGGGGTGTGACGGTGTTAATTTCTTCAAAAATATTCCCCTACACTAGAAATGATGGGTTGTATGTAGATATAGTAATATAGTCTATATTTCCAAGACCAAATAGATCATCATCATCATCATGATTATCTCAGCCTATACTTGTCCACTGCTGAACATAGGCCTCCCCAATCGCTTTCCAGCGTAACCGGTCCGATGCCACCTGCATCCAACGACTTCCTGCGATTTTCACAAGATCGTCGGTCCATCTGGCAGGCGGTCGTCCCACGCTGCGCTTGCCAATACGTGGTCTCCACTCAAGAATCTCTCTGCCCCAACGCCCGTCCGATCTACGCGCTATGTGGCCCGCCCATTGCCATTCACTTTGCCATTGCCAAATAGATCAGATGATATTTATTGTTTCTTCTTCTTCTGATCCCTCGTTATCTAGTGAAGTTTAGATATCAATTGGTACAAATCTTTAAATTATTTCGAAAACTAAAATAACGACAAATGTTTATGCTTCATTAAATTTTGAGTGAAATATCTAACTAGATATCATTAGTGTCAGAGTAATAAGTGTCAAAGTAAGGTTACTAGTTAGCTCAAATTATAAATACTGATTATTCCATCATCTGCTCTTGTAACGTTTGATGTGTCCTTTATGATTTGCGCACATTTTGCTTGGGAAAGTTAGAACTTAACTTTCGTACCTAATGGCCCGCAGATTGTAAGTCTCGAGCACGTGTAATTCAAACAGATCAACTATGTTTATCCGAAGAGCATTTCCCGGAATAATAAAAAGGCTTATTGATCGATTATTATCAGCTTGATTTAATTTATGTTAACGTGTCCATGAAGCTAGCTTCATAATTTAGAACATTGATATTAATCGTTCTTATCAAAACCTCTACATATAACTAGCAGTTTCCCGCGGCTTCGCACCCGGTCGACAACAGAGCCACCTACGTCTATGTTACTTGTGGATACTGTAGCTTTTTAATGGTGAAACAATTATTGAAATCAGTTTACTAGTTTTAAGTCCGTATTACAGAACGAGAAGTCAGTCAGACAATCGTGAGTTTAAAAGCTAACTTTTTGTACAAAAATCAGATGTTAGAACTAGATTCACAACTGATTTACGTTGTGCATCTAGTCAGTATCTATCTATCTATATCATCACGCTAGATCCCCGGGGTAGGCAGAGTGTACAGAGTTCCAACAGGTTCTTTCCTTATATACCTCTCTGGCTAGAGGTTTTCGATTACAAAAAACTAATCTTTCCTCTTTGTAATATTAGTATTGATGATTCTAAAATCCCCATAGCGACAACTCAAGCCGAGGCCGTTCCTTCTTGAGGCGCCCTTGAGCTAGTTGCCCCCTTACCCTTCTGGCTCGAGCGTAGTGGTTGCGCGCTCGCCCTCTTGTCCGATGAAGGTGTAAAGGCCCCGCGGCCATCAGCATAAATCACTTACACACATACATAAAATGATTCTAAATTGTTGTAAATGTTTGTTGGATATCTTGTCTACTATATCAACGGTTTTAATGTTTTGTTCTAGCCGCGGAATTTCATACAAATATCTAGCTTAATTTTTATTTATTTATAATATAATACCAGCCTATACTGCCCACTGCTGGAGTAAGGCCTTCTCTCACAAATCGAGGTGAGAGAGATTAGGTCATACTCCACCACGCGGACCCAGTGCGGATTGGTGGAGGCAGGTTTGTGGCCACCTGCTGTTGCAACTTATCAAGCCGCCTTTAAGGCTTCCAACTCGGCTTAACGGCTACCACACTAACTGGTAGCCGGGACCAACGGCTTAACGTGCCTTCCAAAGCACGGAGACGCTCGAATATGAAAATGCCACACACGGACACCCATCTCGGGCCAACCGAGACCAACCAACCATTTATTTATTTATATTAAACTATTTGCAACCTAAATATCTACTACCCACATAGGTAGAGACACAGAAATGATAATGATTTCTGTGGGTAGCGAATATCGCTTGATCTATACAGGTCTTTACACGGCATAGTGTACGGTTTTTATATACAATTGACCCACCTTTATAGAACTACTTGTACTAAAATAAACGACCAGAAATAAAACCGCTTTCTGCCCAGTGGGCGGACATGCAAACAAACATACTTTTTATTACATGTATAAATCAGTGGGTCCACACACCAGGGTTAACACAGGCGGGGCGTCACGACATATTTTACGGATTTTGTTGACTTAAGGTGAGAATCTGTATTGTTTTTTTAAACTTAAACACAATTTCTCTTTCTCTCTATATATTATCACGCCAGATCCCTTACGCCGGGATAGGTATAGGATGACATTATGCCTATCTCTGGTTCTAACAAATAATTTATGTTTTATAAACCTGCGGGGATACTTACAAATTGTCAATGTAACTTTTTTTAATCTTACCTGACTACTATTCTACTACTGGATCGGAACGCGGTCCCATTGAGACGATCTGGCGAGAAATTAAGATTTTTTAATCAATTTGTTTTTTCTTTTTTTCCTTTATTATCTAAATCATATTGTAAGGTACATTTTTTAGGTTACAATCAAGGATTTAGAATATAGCTTCAGTATCATGCCTTGCACCGAGATATGAGATTAATGATGTTATTTCTAAACTTTTCCGTGCTATTATGTCGTGCCGTGACAAAAGTTTGACACGAGAAAACTCTTTACTGAGAATACTATTTTGACTTGCGTAATACTCTTACGGGTCGACAAATTTTGTCCTGCGCGAGAAGTCTTGCCCGTGCTAGCCCTGGGGCTTTATTCGCTATGACCAATTAAACACGTAACGCGGTACGTTAAGATGACTTCATGAAATTATTGGTTCAATACTTGTAATACTCCAATTCCATACAGAATACCATTACACGTTCATTTCACGAAGTTATCGTAACGTTTTAGCGTTTGGTAATAGCGAATAAGGGCCCCGTATCACCTACATTTCGCTGCGTGCGCGCCGCGTCGTATATCCGTCGATGCGCCGGCGCATGTTTATAGCTTTTATAGTTCAATTTAATCTCGTTTATACAGTTACGATGGGAGTTATGAATCTATTCATTGATATATTTATTCATTATTTATTTTATAAAAACAGCCCCACACTAGTAATTATTTCTGTGTCGTGGGTGCGTTTACAAGAATGAATTTTATATACACAAATACCCAAACCGTACTCAGTGGGGGACTCTAAGATTTGTATTATGGGGAGACCGAACCTATGAATATTTGGTCCCATAGGCGGAGCGGCTTAAACTCTTAACCGATGGACCAGGCCGTCCGTCAAAATTTTTTTTATAGATTACATTCCAAAAACCTGTCACCCCATTCATCTTCGTGTTATGTAATTCACGTGCCAGCTTTCTAATGCTATCAAAAATTGTCGCAAGTTCAAGAACGCGACTCCTACGCTTCATCGCTTGCGCCAGCGCATGATGTCGCAACCGCACAGGTGTTAGGCATGGGAAATTTCATGAGAAGCATGTAAAAAATCATATGAAATTATTGTTCATTCGTTACACCTGTCTGTTATTTTCTTTGCTAAACAACACTAAACTTTGCTAAAATTACATCCATATTTATATTATAAATTCTAGAGTAGGTTTGTGTGCTATATTTTACGGCTTGACCACTAAGCAGATTTTTATAAAATTTGGAAAAGGGACAGCTTGCATCTAAGGGACGGACGTGGGCTGCCCTTTTCTATCTATCTATCTTTACCATCACGCCAGATCCCTTGCGGGTAAGAAAGAGTGTACGGAGTTCTAACATGTTCTTTCAGTTTACTTCTTCTCTCAGAAATACTGAAGCAGGCGCAGTCGCGCGTAATTACTAGTGTGAAATAAAATCGCATTTATTCATTATTCAATTTAGTAGCAAACAGTAACAATTGCGACGCTACTTAACTCCAGCTCTCAGTGAATTAAAAATAATTCACCTGTGAAATTTCGCAAATGAAATCGCTGTGAAATGAAATTATAATTTCATTAATGAATTAAAAGTAGCAGCCAATTCCACGCCTAACAGGTACCGCTTAATTGTTGTAGCCGCGCCCACTTGTTTATAACTTAACGCAGTAAGTGTTACTACTTACTTACTACTACTACTACTACTTTTGTTCTGACACCGATGTGGTGGTTCCACGTACTCCCGACGATATGCAATGACATGGAATAGACTTTGGTTTAATAAAGTTTTGGTAAGGTAGCTCTGATACCTTTGGGATGACTTTTCAATAATCTTTACTTCAGTACTCAGCTGCGATATACATAAGGAACTCATGTGCAAAATAGTATGCTTCTAAACTAGGTTTAATATTTATAACTATTTAATCCAAAATGTAGTATTCATGATTATGTCATAATAAGCATCACAGGAAGGCGAAGCCAGAGAGGTCTGTAAGGAAAGAACTTGCTGGAACTCTGTACCCGCTGCCTACCCCGCGAATGAGTTGGCGCGATGATATAGATAGATAAATAGATATGGTATACCTAATTGTCCTTATGTACTACTGAGTGTAAACAGAACACGAGTTCAACAATAAGAGAGAGTACCAATCCCTAAAATCCTCAATTTTCAACTAAACAAATAATAAAACTAAAACAAAGACCACTCTACGCATTTCTGTCCTACAATTTTTTGTCAGAGATTATCGCAGGGTGCGACTTCGTTAGATCTTTAACAAGCTTAGGCAGGTTTAATAACAATTTTCTCACGTCACGGCTTGTCAGGGCGGGTGAAAGCTAAGGGTCTCGAAAGCCGGCCTTTGGCAGACCAGTGGTAGGAGGGATAATCGCCGGCACGATTTGAATGATTTGCCTTGCTTTTCATAATATTGGAGAGTAAGAGCCGTATTACTTAATGTAATAACTTCTTACTCCTAAATCAAGATATACATATATAGATTAGGCTTACGTAAAATCAATGGAATGCCTACTTAGTCTTAGTAATCCCTAGTTAGAAAAAGTATGGTTTTTCTATGAACAAAAATTCAGTCGGTGTCTGGCGTCTGGAATACAACCCGGTATAATAACAGAGTGAGGGTAAACGCTATTTACTTGGACAATATGTTGCGATAATTAACTTTTTTGAAAAAAGAAACCGACTTCAGTCAGGGCAAAAGTACCATACTTTTGGCCTGGATAAAAAGCAAAAAAAATAAGTGTTTGAAGTCGATACCAGTCGGTCAGTTACTTGGCACCGACTTTAAACACTTATTTGTTGCATTTAGGTTGAATCGAATACGAATCTTAGTAGTATTAACAACTTCAGATATTGATTCACCAAAACTCAAAATAGCTACACGTAGCACAGGAAAATAACAGAAGAATAACAACAAAAAATCGTCGAATTCTTTAGACGGA
Source organism: Phalera bucephala (assembly GCA_905147815.2). Classification (NCBI taxonomy): domain Eukaryota; kingdom Metazoa; phylum Arthropoda; class Insecta; order Lepidoptera; family Notodontidae; genus Phalera; species Phalera bucephala. The sequence goes on along the minus strand of LR990625.1, from coordinate 23,275,844 downwards.
TAGCAAAAAAATGTTTTCACCAACACGTTCGTGTCATTTTATTTCCAATCAATTTTTTTTGCTATCGCTCCGTGGCTGTTGTCGGTGACAATGGGCCGGCAACAGTTATTCATGGTTTATTCATAGCATTCGGTCAGCCCACAAGGCAGGCAATTGACAGCAGGCTAAACGACAGCTCAATACCTGGGTTGGAGATTACAGACTAGAAAGTGCGATTCAATAAATATGATTAATGTTATGTTGGATTTAGATTAGGGTTAAACTTTGATTTAGTAGAGTCAAATGTTAGAGTATTTTAGTAACTATGCGTAGCATAATTATATTACCTTGAAAATTATATTGGGACCACTTTCTACGATAAACTTGAACCTTGACAAATATACACTTTATTCCAAATACTTATTTTTATTACTTACTTAAACTTAAAATATTCAATACATACGAAGATCCATCACATCTCTTACGTGGGTTCGATTTGCATTCGCAGTGATCAGTTTTCTATTTGTTGAAGATCATTATTTTGTGCATATAAACATCTCTATAACGTATTCAAAAATAATTTCGTTAGTGATAATTCCATTCCTAGACGTCTTCATAATAGATTATGTCCTATTTAAGACTATTTACAGCCTTTTTCCTTATCAGCACTTATAGATTAAGAAAGGTCAAAGTGAATTTCCAATAAGCGGCGAAATAAGTATGAACTTACTTCACTTATGATAAAAAATATTTGATTACCTAATTTACACCACAACCGAACATACTTTATTATTAAATAACGATAAAAGTACCGTATTCCGACACTCGATAATATTTTATTAGTCTTTCGCAATAAAAATATCGGAGTTGGTTTACTGTTATTTACCTTTTATATGTCAGAGTATAATAATAGTCAGTTTTGTTGTGTAAATACGCGTTTTTGAATATAAACATACGTCCGGATCGATTTGATGGACACGACTTATATTTAGGGTACCGTAACAATACGTGAAAAACGAATACACGCAAACATCTAAAAATGTTATGTGCTTAATAGCACAGAATATTAAAAACTCAATCACATAGTGAGGTACAGTTTAAATGGTATAAGCTACGTCATTCCACTATTCGCAAAGGTAGAGCAGTGGGTGGAATTGCCGTTATTTTTATGTAATTTTTAACGGACGCCCACTGTGTCTAAAAGACACAATTATTTTTTCCGGTCTGGATCTTTGTGTATGTGAATTTTCATATTTGTAAACGCATCCATGATACAGGAATAAACACTAGTGTGGGGCTACGTTAATTAAAAAAAAAATATTTTTCATTGCTAATTTTTTGTATCGAAAGCACAGACTGGAATTATAACAGACGGAAAACGTAAAGTTATATTGTTAGCTGAGGGGCCTTTACATTTTCACCGGGCAAGTGCCTCGGACTAAATCAATTTTACAGTATAAGCATATAGTTTCAATGATAGCGACTTTTCAAGTGAACCAAATATAAAGTAAATTTTAGATGATTAATTTAGAGCAAATCTTACTATCTAAGTCTAACATCAATTTGCTATGTAAGTCAAAATTAACACATTATTTAAGTCCATGTTATAAGCAAATAATTAAATTACTAAAGGTGTTTCTTATAACACGTTGATATTCCGTTATTCAAAGGAATGATCCTGTTATTGGGTGCCTAAGCTATCAGTGAGGGTTTCTCGCGCCAGTAGATCGTACATGAAGTTTGCACAATAACTAGCTCCGTTTACAATCACTTTTATTAACACTATCATTGAGACGATGCAATGTATCCTCAACCTGCACCATTTAAAGTGCCATGAAAAAGTCACTTTCCTATCTTTCATATAATCGCGCGAGGAGTGTAGTCGTTGTACGAGTGTGCAACAACTACACTCCTCGCGCGATTATATTACAGCTTCACCGGGCTTAAGGGCGAGTGCCCTTAAGCCCGGTGTAGCTGTAAACCGAGTAAACAGCGTCGATCATTCTCACACATACAAAACACAATCGCGTGAATAGCGGAATTGAAATCCTATCCTACTAATATTTTAAATGTAAAAGTTGGTATGTTCAGATGTTGGTTACTCAATCACGCAAAAACTGCTGAACTGATTTGGATGAAATTTGGCACACAGATACTTTACTACCTGGATTACACAGGGCACACTTAGGACTTTTTATCCCGGACAAGCTAGGCTGGAAAAAGTCTTCACGGACGAAGCCGCGGGCAGAAATTAATCAAAAATAAATGTACGGAACATTACCCGACTCAACCTTAACGAATTTTTAAGTTAGCAAGCAAACATGTTTGAACATCTTCAAGTGGTTTTGAATGAACCGAATTGCTCGTTAGACGTCTGACTTCTTTGAGTGTTATGATAGTGGACCGTTGTCAAAGTCAGTTGGATTGTCAGCTCAGTATTCAGGGATTTGGAGGATTTGACAATAACTCAGTCTAGTAGTTTTAGTAGGATTGTAGGTAGAACCGTTTACTGGATTGAAAAGTCATGGGTCCTGTCTCGCCGTGGTGCTCTGCACCGGCCGGCGGGCAAGGGATTCGTCGACCTCGTCGGCGAGGTCGATATCTGATCCTGTGTTCGGTACCTGTATCGGAAAGAAGGGCATAGGGAGGGTCGGTGAGAAATGCCGCGGACGGCGGTAGCGGCTGATAAGAGGTGAGTTAGGCTCGTAGTCAGCGGCGGCCTCAATTAGCGGATTTCTATAGTGTGACGTGTTCGCGAAATACCGGGTTGTCGCCTTTTTAATAAAGGCGCGAATAGGTTCGAGACCGAGATCGGAATTGAGATAATGGAAATAAAGATACATTTTAATTTTACGAAGTTATCGTAACGCGCAGAGTTTTGTCAAATTGAATAAGACCTCTGGATGTTTATGTACTAATGTGATTTTCATATTCGTAAACGCACTCGTAACTCGAAAACAAATCCTAATGTAGGCTACGTGTAAAAAAAATCGAAGGCATGTAGATGGTAGATGGTCCTTCACCAAAATAATGATCACGGACGAAATACCCGAATCTTCAGGGTCTAGTCAAGTACAAGCGTTTTGTTTCGCTCTCTTTGTCATTGTTCTGACCACGTGGTAAATACCACGTGGTCGTTGTAAGATGTGATTTCCGAGTATTTTTTCTTTTTTCTATTAGCGTTAACGATTGTAAAAAAGCAAGGCATTCTCATACAATTTTAGTTAAATATACCCAGCATACTTAACCAAGTCTCAAACCGCAAACATTTAATTATCTCATTAACGTCAGCAGAAACGCTCAAACGTTACTAATTTGATGCTAATTCTCGCAATTTTTGAACACATCATCATTCACGTTACTACTGCAAAACAATGAGATACAGGAAGGAATTATATGTCTATATTATAAACTTTAATTATAGAATTTATTTCAATAAATTAAATTTAAAAAAAATCATAAATGAACTGATTTCACTGAACGCTGATTTTTTTTTGATCAAGTTCATGGAAAGATTTTCTCTTCCCATGACCAGAATTCATAGGCAAAGCACTCGAATCGTCGACATCAAGCCTACTTTGTAGCACCTGTCACGGGAAGGACTTCATACCAGAGATGGGCAAAATGTAATCAGATTAATTATTACAATTGCATGTTCTGATATAAAATCATTATTCAAAATTAAAAGTGTAATCGTAATTGTTAAAGACTGTAAAGTGTAAGTACTCGTGAATCATTAATACACCGTCACGCCTATATTCCCCAAGCGGGGGTGGTTAATCATTAATTTGATCACATTTTGACCATCTCTGCTTCTTACCTTACTATCTTTCTTTTTAAATAATTACCAATTGTTTGTAACGACTGGAAACATTGTAAGAAAAAATAATAAAACAAAGTACCTAGTACAACCAAAGTACAAACAAAGTATCTTTGCGACTGCGAATCCAAAAGGCAGAGGTCCAAAGCTGCCCAGCATGTTATCCCGAGAAAGACGGTGGCGTAGTCTGTGATCCTCACTGAGAACCGCGTCGATGCCGGGAGAAAGCAAGTCTTGTTTTCCCCCAAAAACAGGCTCTTAGGAACGTAGCATAGAGGGGCATCGATGTGTGATATATCAGAGCCTCTAAGTAGTGGATGCTGAGCACCGAGGTAGATTTATCTAGTATTTAAGAGTTCGATACTCCACGCTAGCTTCTCGGACGTTTTACGTACTAAAAAGGTCTTTCACCACCCTCTAGTAAACTCTGAAGTAGATTTATCCGCAATTAAAGATGCATGTAACGAATTTCACCATCTCTGAGTAGCCCTATCCCACGGTTAAACTAGTTATTTTTAATTGTTGAGTATCAATAATCGAGAATTAACTAACCAGCACTTTACTCGAAGAGGATGTTGAAAGAGGCCCTTCAGTAGTAACACAAAGAGGTATATTCGTTTGCTCCAATTATCTAAAAAGATGTCACGCTTTGCCTTCAGGTTTCGTCCTTCTTATCCATAATTGACAAAGCCCTTTTCCTCAAGCATGTCCCAACACAGCACTCGAACACGTAGAGCCAATTAAAAAGGCGCCTAAACGCCTCTGCCCTGAATTTTGAACGCGGCCTATTTAATATTTTATATTCAAACGCCATTGCCAACTAATTCACCATGCCACCGGCGTTTTAACGTTAACAAATTGATTGTTACATAATAGAGCAGTCAAGCATTTTCTTGTAAATTGCATAGCAAATTAAGTTGGTTGTGTTCCGTGGAAGATTGTATATTCATTAATTTATAGTGAGTCTTTCATTCCCCCTTGCTGGCGTGGCGGAGATGTACTGGGTACGATATTAGGCCTCAATGTGAGAGAGAGCGAGTCTATTGTCATTATACCAGTCCCAATTCGAGAATCAAAACTTGCTATGACTTTGTGGATACCTTAGAATAAATATCAGAAGCCGCGTCCAGTCGTAATTGCACGCCGCGCGGTGAAGCAAAAAAATAATCATAAATATATAAAATATACGGCACCTGAATGCGCTAGTTAGGTATGAAATAGGATCCCATCATGTATCTTTTTGATCTCAAAAGCATTTTTACAGGCAGGAACGACACAAGACAGCATAATTCAATTTAATTTGACACGCGCAGAACACGTTATTCCTCACAACGGTCACAGAGACTACTCGCGTAAACGTGTGACTACTTGCTTCGCAGGTAGTAATTGTTGCTTCACTTTGATGCGCGCCAGCTTCTGGTTTATTTATGTTCTAAGGTCGATACAAAAACCCTTATAAATCTATGTCCAACCTAGGCGAGCCCAGTTCCACAGCCGGTGCCTTATGATCCCCAGTTGCATTATTCGCTATAAGACCACCGTGGCACAAATAAATATGTGTAAAGTAAATGGGGTCTAGTATCAATTATTATTTATTGGATAACTAGCGACCCGCCCTGGCTTCGCACAGGTGAATTATACACATAAACCTTCCGTTTGGTAGTTATTGAGTCTATCGAGTTCAGACAGACAGACAGACGCGGCGGGGGAACGATACGATAAATCGATAATCCAAATTTATCTGTTACTTGATCGCTGTCAACGTAGAATGTAAAATAAAAAGAGAAGTCATTCCTTGAAGCTGACATTCCCACCTGTGACTGTTGTATTAGATTGGATGGAAAAAGAAGTACCTTTCATAGATAACCAGTTCTAGCCAGTGGAGCCGGTACTAATTACAGCGACCTTGAACTGGCAGATGTCTGACACCAGTAACATCCCGGCGCCTGCTATATTAAGACGTTTGATGACCACTAATTTGCTATTTCCTGAAGGGTCAGTGCTATTTAAAGACAAAGAATGCGGTGAAATGGGGGCTGTCTGCTTTTAATTGTAGTGTTGGTAGAGAGGGGAATTTGCTTATTGTAAGAATTATGAACAATTGAACTTAAAAGCCGGTCAAAAAGTACGGTAGTCAATATAATTGAGTTAGGTCACGATGGTTATGACTTACGTCTTTTTAAAAAACCGGCAACGTATCAGCTCTAAAAAACGTGTAAACATGGTGTAAGAATTACGGAATAAAGAATTACCTCTTCCTTGTTTATACGGTGAGAACAAATGATAAACAGAGAAATGATGATCAATTGAAAGGATCAGTCAATGATTTTGTGATTGAACGAATGGTGTTAGAACTAGCAAATACGAAAATATAAATAGCAGTTTTACATTTATGCCGGCATGCTTAGTCCTTTACAAGAACGATGTAAATTAATTATTACTTTTCTATAATATTAGCCCTGTTAAGAAACTGTCCCACCCTAGGGCACGGGCCTCCTCTCAAACTGAGAGGGTTTAGGCCATAGTCCACCACGCTGGCCCAGTGCGGGTTGGCATTCCTTTTCTATCTACAATATATATATATATATATTTTTTAACGTAGCCCCACACTAGGGTTAATTCCTGTGTCGTGGGTGCGTTTACAAACATGAAAATTCACATACACAAATACCCAGACCGGAACAAACACTTGTGGATCGCACAAACATTTGTTCCGTGCGGGACTCGAACCCGCGACTATTAGACACAGTGGGCAGAGCGGCTTAAGCTCTTAACCACTGCGCTAAATCGTCCGTAAAATTGTGAAAACTCATGTATTATAAAACATAAAAACATCGTCACGCCTATATTCCCCAAGCGGGAGTGGCAGAAGTGTACTGAATACACCCACGTTTCGCCGACGATGTTAGGTCCCATGTAATAGGGGGTGAGCCTATTGCCATATACCGGGCACAATTCCAGACTCCGGACTCGTACTGGGAAGTTTTTCTAACGAAACTACACATGTCCGACCTAGGATTTGAACCCAGGACCTCATGATCACAAAGCGATGCGCTTCGCCACTAGACCAACGAGGCAGTCAAACACAGGAAACGAAAACTCATGTATTATATTACTGATATTTAGACTTTATGATACCGACCCGCTTAATTCAACTATAAGAATCAACCGTAACATTGTTTTAACTTGCACGCTTTTACATTAAGTCAATTATCAGACATGCGGAAACCATACTTCTGAGTATAATCCCGGCTTGGGTAGGAAGTAAGCCGATTAGTTAGGGAGGCTTATTACATAAGTATTTGTTATGTAATTGTTGAAATGAACTAAACTATTGAATATTTAAAAGGGCTCGCAGCGCCACAGGCTCTCGCTCTTTTTAGCGATCAGCAAAACTAAACAGAGTTCAGATTTCCGGGTATCCCCATGCTGTAGAAGGACGTTAAGCTGTTGGTCTCAGTAACCATGTGGTAGTCGTTAAGCCAATGTTACAAGACTTAGTCAGAAATGGGCAAAATGTAATCAGATCATTGATTACAATTGCATTTCGTAATATTCAATCATGATTCAAGATTAAAAGTGTAATGGTAAACGTTGAAGATCGCAAAATGTAATTGTAACCGTTAATCATTAATGCACCATCACGCCTATATTCCCCAAGCGGGGGTGGTTAATCATTAATCTGATTACATTTTGCCCATCTCTGGACTTAGTTATGACTTGATAAGTTTATGCAGCAGGCGGCCACAAACCTGCCTGCACTGTTCCGCATTGGGTCCGCGTGGTGGACCAGTGTATGACCATGGCCTGATCTCTCTTACGAATACTTGTAAGAGATTTTAGCCTAACAGTTTCTTTTTTCTTTAAAAAAACGTAGCCACACGTAGGATTAATTCCTGTGTCATAGGTGCGTTTGGAAACATGAAAATTACATACAAATACCCAGTTCGAAACAAATAATTGTGGTTAAATAAAGATTGGTCCCGTGCGGGACTCGAACACGCGTCTATTCGACCCAGCGGGCGGACCATTGCGCCAAATCTTTTATTTTAAGGATTTTAGGTTGATTTATCATTATTATATACGAGATTCTGTGGAATATATATCACCAGCTGTGAGATATATATCACCAGCAGGTTCTTTCCTCATAGCCCTCTCTGGCTTCCTCCACTCTTATAATTCGTCTCATACACATTCGCTATTTAAATAAAACAGAACATGATGCAAAATCGAACAACGAAAGCCACAAAACAGATCTATGTTCACAACAAACTCCAGTAACAAATAATAACGGCCATTACGAACAAATGGAGCTACATCAAAGCGTCCCTTATCGTATCATCACGACGCATATAAATAACCGGGGGCAGAGGTGACACGCAGGCACGACCGATACCAATCTCTTGTGTAACAACAATTTGTAATACGAAATATGGGTCTCTATCTGTGTATTATTATCAATGGCTGAAGGAGTATTTTTAAAGGTACTGTATAAACTGCTTCGGTAGTCTGGTGGTGGTTTTCTAATTGTAGGATCAATGAATTGAAACTGAATTTGACTTCCTCGTTGGTCTAGTGGCAAAGCGCATCGCTTAGTGATCACGAGGTCTTGGGTACAAATCCTAGGTCGGACAGATGAAGTTTTTCTAACGAAAACTTCCGAGTATTAGTTCGGAGTCTGGAATTGTGCCCGGTATATGGCAATAGGCTCGCCCCCTATTGCATGGGACCTAACACTGTTGGCGAAAAGTGGGTGTATTCAGTACACCTCTGCCACCCCCGTTTGGAGAATATAGGCGTGAGGGTGCTATGAATTGCAATTTCAGTTGCAATTATATTAATCCCAGAGGTACTCCTGAGGAATAACAATGCCTTTTGGACGTCAAACGCATCAGTCCCTCCCATGACCATGGGTGCTGTAAAGCACTCGAAATGTCCGGAACTTAAAAACCAAAAATATATTGCGATAAAATCTGAAAGATTTTAATTTGAAATTTAATTTTTTCACAATCAATTTGAACTGCCCAACTCTGCGTATATTACTTTGCGTCTTGATTCGAAATGACCCCAATTTCGCACAGAGTGCACTATGTCATCCTCGCTTGGGGATATAGCCGAGTCAGTGTTCTTTTTTATTTTGTACTAGCAGTTTCCCGCGACTTCGTACCCGGTCGACAACAGAGCCACCTACCGGGTCTATGTTATATAGCCTATGTTACTTCTGGATAAGGTAGCTTTCTAACAGTAAAAGAATTTTTGAAATCGATGGGTCTAGTAGTTTATGAGTTTATTCGTTACAAACATATTAATACAAAAATACAAATCTTTCCTCTTTATAATATTATAATAATATCAGCATATAGTGCCGACTGCTGGACAAAGACATTCTCTCGCTAATCGAGGTGAGAAAGAGTAGGTCATACTCCACCAAGCGGACCCAGTGCCTGCGGACCTGCTGTTGGAACTTATTAAGCCGCCTTTAAGGCTTCCAACTCGGCTTAACGACTACCACATTAAGTGGTAGCCGGGACCAACGGCTTAACGTGCCTTCCGAATCACGGAGACGCTCGAATTTGAAAATGCCACAAACGGTGACCCATCTTGGGCCAACCGAGTCAAACGCTGCTTAATCTCGGTAATCGGTAAGAACACCGCGGTCGCACAGCGCTACGAGCGCCTCGCCTACTTTATAATATTAGTATAGATGAAATATATAAATTCCTTCCCTCTCTAAGCGACAGTGACAGAGGTATAGTGTGTACACACACATATCATCGACGATGTAAGGCCCTAATGTATTGGTCTATTGCTATTATACCGGTCATAGCTCCACATTCCTGTCTGATACAGGGATATTTTTCAAAAATAATCAAACCATAGGATTCTTTTTCTACAAAAAAAAACGATAATCAACTAACTAGGCAGCCTTAACTGGTCTTGAAAATAAACAAAGATATTTTAAACCTTTCTTGAGCAACCATAATTTTTGTATAATGCCCTTTTTGTTTCCATTACGATATTCTGATAATCTGATCCCTTAGCACGTCCCTAAAAGGCATTTGTCAAGTTCAAAATGCCATCTAAAAATGCCAATCGTGACTTAAACTACGATGACTATATGTCAGCGGTTAGCAACCTGCGACCCGGCTCCTTCGGTCCGCGATTAAAGAATAAAAATAAACACCATTACTCTATATTCCCAAAGCTAGCTGACAGAGGTGTACTGTGTGCACCCACCGACAATATTAGGTCGCAACGCAATAGAGGGCCAGCCTATTGAAATTGAACTTCACACAATATGGAATGCGATTGAAGATTTTTCGATAAAAGAGCACACTTTGTCTGACCTATTATTTGAGCTCAGGACCTCTTAATTATCAGCCGAATATGCGCCACTAAACCTACGAGGCAGTGTGACAATGAGCAGCCACTGTTTTGTAAATAAACCTATTATAATTTGGCCTGTAGCTTTATTATTATCTCGAATTTTCATGCCGCAGGAAGCACGTTAAGCCACTAGTTCTGTGTGTCGCTGAAATCCGACAGTCGATAAGGCATACCGGAGGCCATGAAGGTGACTTGACCAATAAATATCAGTCCAGTAATTATTTTGAAGTTGGCCGGCAAAAGGCAAATAGCGTGATAAAGAAGATGCCTACTCTCAGCAGTTGAGAAATACAAGTTAATTGATGTTAATGATGATGATTACGAATTATTTGTGGTCACATCGTTCACGATGGGCGTCATAAAAAGGTTCACAAGAGAGCTATGCTCATAGTTTCCTAGGGTTATCTATACAAAAATGATGAGATCCGTAAGAGAGCAAACGCGTAGAATTGATAGCCGTTGGGAAAAAAACGATTCTCAAGAAGCGACCACGTCCTTGTAGATGTAGAAAGTGTCTCTACAAGATAGGACAAAACCTGATAAGAGTCACGGATATATGCTTAACGCATACAGCACAAAGCCAGTCTTTATAGCGATCTTTGGGAGGTTTTTTTTTCCTGTAATAGATGTCTTTTGACTAATTATGAATTATTGTGTGCTATTGCATTTCCAATATCTTCGATAAACTTCTTATTAAGTGTAAATGCTTTTTGTTGTACCTGCGATCTTCGGCAGGTCTTCAATATCACTAATTCATTCACTTTCAGTTCCCACTGCAGGGCATAAGTCTTCTCCCTCGCACGCCTCATCACTATCCTGATCCATACTTGGCCAGTTCTTACCTACATACTTTAATACTCACTCATAAAAACAGGAACAAGTGAAGCAAACATTCATTTCAATTTTGCTACTATATGGCTCTGGCCTTGGAAAATCTACGAGACGATTTAGCGCAGTGGTTAAGAGCTTAAGCCGCTCCGCCCACTGTCCCGAATAGTCGTGGGTTCGATTCCCGCACGGAACAAATCTTTGTGTGACCCACGATTATTTGTTTCGGTCTGGGTATTTGTGTATGTGAAACGCTCCTACGACACAGCAATAATTCCGTGTCAGGCTACGTTTTAAAATTTACACGCTAAAATTTAGTGAAATTGTTTTTCTCTCAATAAGAAACCAAAAAAAATTCAATGACACCCATTTTTAGGGTGTAATATTTCTGTAGCCTATGCCACCTAGACTATAATGACGTACGTAAATACGAACATAGATTGCTAAAAATATAACCCTTTCTTTTGGCTTCGTCGAAGTCGGACAAAAAGGTTGACGATCGCTACTTTACATTCAAATGTCAATAGACATGCCAATACACAGTGTTCAGTATTCCATCACGATTGCTAGCCCAGAATGTGGCAATAAGGTTACACAGGCGCCGCTAGGTGGCGCCACACGCTGATAGACCCCCGATAGCTTCTTAATGACCGTTTTCGAATACCTAGGCGTTCGGCTTTGTAATTTAAAACAGCTGTATGTAGGTAGAATTGAATCGCTTAATGATCTATCACTGTCTATATCCATCAAGTGTAGTGGCAGAGGTGTACTGAGTCCACCCACATTTCTCCAACGATGGTGGGTCCTCATGAAGGTAATGTGTTATAATGTATGTCAGTGTAATATATGGTTCGGGTATATGGAAAGAATGTCCGAAGAAAGAATGACAAAACAGAAATACAATGCGAAAAGGGAAGGATGTAGGTACCGGGAAAGATCTAGATTATCTTACCATAACTAAATAGACCGTGTATTATCTGAAGGGCAAGCTTACGGTGTCTATTTTTTAAGCGACTATAAAATGTAGGAGGTCCTATATTCATCTGTTTGTCCTTTTTTTGTAAGTTTACTAAATAACGTCGTAAGTAAATTGTAGACCTATTTTTAACCGACTTCAAAAAAGAAGGAGGTTCTCAATTCCGTTTTAATTTATTTTTGTTAAAAATAGGGGTTGATATTTTTTTATGGGCTCGCTATTAATAATTAATTTATTCATCACTTAAAATTATAAAATAACTATACACACCGTCACGCCTATATACCCCAAGCGGGGGTGGCAGAGGTGTACTGAGTACACCCACGTTTCGCCGACGATGTTAGGTCCCATACCTATTGCCTATTGCCATATACCGGGCAAACGGGAATTTTTCGTTAGAAAAACTACATTTGTCCGACCTAGGATTTGAACCCAGGTCCTCGTACTCACAAAGCGATGTGTTTTTCCACCAGACCAACGAGGCAGTATAAAATAACTAATATAAAAGCAAAAAATAAATATTTGAAGTCGGTGCCAAGTAACCGACTGCATCGACCGACTGGCACCCATTTCAAATATTTCTTTCGTTCGTTCGGTTTTCCTTTTTCTGAAAAGTTATTTATGATGATTTTCTTTGCGTCGGGTTCAGTATAGCTCCGAGGTGGTCCCATTTTAATTTCCTTTAGTGGTTCCATTTTAATTTCTTTGCCAAGTAACGGATTGCACTGACCGACTGGTACTGACTTCAAATTTATTGTGTTGCTTTTAACTTAAGTATCTTTTGCACTTGTTAAAGTCGGTTGGTTGCCTTTTTTAAAAGGAATCATTATTTATTCATAACTTTATTTAGACATGTCATTTTGTGTTTCACACATTGTACCAGTTGTTCAGTCATTAGAAAATAGTTCAATTACACGTGTAGAAGTTAACGGTCCGTATGAACTTTTAACTGAACAGTTATACAAATTGCGAGCGAAAACTGCGAAGAATCGCATTACCATTCAATAGTGGACAATGTTTCGTTATAACGGTAACTAAACGAGTTTAAAATGAGATAACCCATATGATAATATAATATAAATAATAATATGTATTCATGTATGTTTATAAGACTCGATTATAGGCAAAATAGCGTACATATTAGATATTGCTGCATTGTATTGTGGAAAATTACCCCAGAACCAACAAAAATTTGACCCATGCCGTCATTATTTATCTATTTTATTAAAATAATGGCAAATATCCGTTTCTAACAGACAATTTGCAATCTAAAACGAATATTTCAAAGTATTGTAAGTACTTATATCGAAGTCGCCGACATCTTACTGAATTTCAACACACAATATAGCATCATATGTATTATAACTACTGAATTATAACCACAAAATCTAATACTTTTTGTGCAATATTGGGATTCCCTCGTTTGTCCGTTTAATAACAAATGCCTTAAGAGAATTTATAGGTGATTTGAAATCATACAAGTATTTTTTCATTGCTGTTGGCTCTGGGGCAAATCGTGTATTGGCGCAGAACAATGTCCTTTAACTAGCGATGACTTCCTAGAATAACTTCATTGTACTAAATATTTATATACACCTAGCGACCGGCCCCGGCTCCACACGGGTGTATTATACGCATAAATCTTACCATCCATTGGTGAAACCCGTATGAAAATCCGTCCGGTACCTATTCGTCGGTTTTTAAACGTAGCCCCACACCAGGATTTATTCCTGTGTCGTGGGTGCGTTTACAAACATGAAAATTCACATACACAAATACCTAGACCGAACAAAACATTGTGGGTCACACAAAGATTTTTCCCGTATGGGAATCGAACTCGCGTCTTTTAGACACAGTGGGCGGAGCGGCTTAAGCTCTTAACCACTGCGCTAAACGAAGTTATTGAGTTTATCGCCTTCAGGGTTGTTTTATAATATGTAGTGATAGTGATAAACACCGTCACGCCTATATTCCCTAGCGGGGGTGGCAGAGGTGTACTGAGTACACCCACGTTTTGCCGACGATGTAAGGTCCCATGTAATAGGAGGCGAGCCTATTACCATATACCGGGCACAATTCCAGGCTCCGGGCTCGTACTGGGAAGTTTTTCATTAGAAAAACTACACTTGTCCGACCTAGGATTTGAACCCCCTCGTGCGCACAAAGCGATGCGCTTTGCCACTAGACCAACAAGGCAGTGATAGTGATAAAATGATTAAAACTCGATCGCTCCTACATTCTCCTAGTGGGGTGGCACAGGTGCACTGCGTACACCCAATTTTCGTGAACGATGCTAGGTCCCAATGTAATATAATAGGCCATCATACTGGACATTGTGCCATTCCGACTGGTATAAAGAATTTTTCTACAGAAAAATCTCAGTAACATTGTCCGACCTAAGATTGGAACCCAGAACCCCATGCAACACTAAACTAAAGATTAATAAATGTACTTAAGTATTTATGTAAATTAATTAACAATAAAAATTAATTGATATCTATTAATTATAATAATAACTTCTTAGATTTACACAAATATTACACATGATATAAAACTATTTTTCGGATTTTATCGCGGTTTATTTTTTATTTTTAAGTTCCCGACGTTTCGAGTGCTTTGCAGCAACCATGATCACTGGAGGGACTGAGGTGTTAGACGTCCAAAAGGCCAACTATGCCTTTCCGGGGTACCCTCAAATATAAAGTTATAATAATAAGTTAATTAAAAGTAAAATCAACTAATACATTAAATTGCTTACCCCGCAAGGGATCTGGCGATAGTATAGTTATGGATAGGTATTAGATCATCATCAATCTCTAGTCCATTGTTGGATAGGCCTCGCCAAACACGCCATTGAATATTTACTATAGCTAACAAATCTTACAATAGATATAGTTAAACAACAACAGTGTATTGTAACTTAAGCATAATCAAATTAATTTCACGTAAACAAGTCATCCTTGAGGTATGAATTCCGAATATGTGGGTCACAGTGTACCATAGGTGCCAACATAACCCAGCCGGTTGATAGACGCCCTATCTACTTAGGAATGTGATGGCACAAACGTTGGAGCCAACGTTGGTCCAATGTTTGTTTGTTTAATTTACGAGGTTGTGGTGAAGGTGTATGATGTGAATGTGGTAAACATTTAAAATAGGTACGTTTGACTAATATGAATAAATCAGTGCACACTCTTCTACGACGTTTAGATGGTACACATGCTATAATTATATCATTATTATTTATCTTGCTGAGATTCATGGGTTTTATTTGGATCTTTAGAAGGCCTGCACGGGGACTTAAAATAGTCTATCTATCTATCTATAACCTCACGCCAGATCCCTTGCGGGGTAGGCAGAGAGTACAGAGTTCCAACAGGTTCTTTCCTTACGTACCTCTCTGGCTTCCTCGACTCTCATAGTTCGTCTCATACACGCTCGCCGGTTACGGAGACTCTTGACTTTTCCATCAGATAAGACTCGGTTCATTTGGTCGTGGTAAGATAGTCTAGGTCTTCCCCGGTACCTGCATCCTTCCACTATCACATTGTATATATGTTTTGTCATTCTTTCTATATGCCCGAACCATATAATTTATTCTAAGCCTGGGGACTGATCCAACACGTAGAAGCCCTTTGCGGGAAGTAAATGTCATGTAGTGTCCGACCGATGCTTCGGCCACCTTCGGCTAATCCAAAGTCGGAGGTTTTTAGCAAACACGAAATTTAACGATCAATTACGATTTACGAATGCTTTGAAGTAAATTATTATTATGCTTCCATCGACTTGGGATCCGGTAATTAATATTATCAAATCCAAAACCAAGCATAAAACTGCAAGTCCTCAAGACACCGTGAGCTCATTCTGCGTAGATCGGACCAACAAAAATAATTAAGAAGTTTGAGGGTACCCCGGAACAACTATGCCTTTTGGACGTCTAACACCTCAGTGCTTCCTGTGACCATGGGTGCTGCAAAGCACTCGAAACGTCGGGAACTTAAAAATCAAAAATAGACCACGATAAAATCCGTAAAATAGTTTTATTTTAAATTATTATTAGGTTGCCAACAGTGTCCCTCTGCTGGGCAAAGGCCTCCCTCCCATCTCTACTCTATTTAGGGCTATTGAGCGCCAATCGTTTTTTAAAGGCGTCCAGTTCGTCCCGCCATCTCCTTTGGGGCCTGCCGCGACGCCGTTTAAAATTGGGAGGAACCCAGATTATTTTGAAGTAAATAAATATTATTAAATAATATTAATCCAGTGTTATCATTTTTAACCAGGTATAAGTCATTTTAATCATCTCGCTAAGTTAATACAGACAACTTTTTTAAATTTAGCTAATCATGAATAAAATTTCTTAGGTTTCTTCAGCTTAGGCCGAAGGTTTTAGCGATGGCCTATTAATCAGCTTCGGCTTCGATCAAAAATCGACTTTAGGTTGGAAACTAACGTTATGTAAGTCTACTAAGACCAATGGTTGAAAATGAAGAAACGAAACAGCGAACTGACAGCTGGTGCAAGAACTATCATAAATTACGGAAAGAGAACAGGGGCTATGTACTCGTAGATAAAATATAAACATCCTGATAATAAATGACAAAAGATGATGAAAGAATGGTGAAAGAAATGAAGAAAGAATGACAAAACAGATATACAATGCGAAAGTGGAAGGATGTAGGTGCCGGGGAAGACCTAGACTATCTTACCATGACCAAATAGACCGTGTCTTAGCTGAAGGGCAAGTCAAGAGTCTCCGTAACCGGCGAGTGTGTATGAGACGAACTATGAGAGTGGAGGAAGCCAGAGAAGTATGTAAGGAAAGAACCTGTTGGAACTCTGTACTCTCTGCCTACCCCGCGAGGGAGCTGGCGTGATGATATAGATAGATAGATAGATAATAAATTTTCTGTATCGTGGATGCGTTTATAAACATGAAAATCGGAGCCGGACCGAAAGAAAAAGTGTGGTGCACACAATGATTGTCCCGAGCGGGTATAGAAACCGGAACTACTTGACAAAGGCAATAGAGCCTACACACTGCTAGACTAATCCATCAACGACGATAGAACCCAAATCTTTAGATGTAACTATCTAATTTTGGTATGCGGCAACCTACGCGTTGGCGCCAACATGGTTCCAACGTTTGAAAGTGTGCCAGAGACGTATTCTAAGAGTTTGCGAATTTGATTTGAATTGGAAAGTATGTAAATTCTTCGCCTATTGTATTTTAAGTGGCGGCTCATTTGCTATTAGCAATGATGCTACATGATTGCTAATCTTTTGATACAAGCAATCAGTGTGAATATTAAAATATATATGTACTGTTCCTAGAATAATACGGCTTGCACAAGTTTAGTGAAAGTCGGTCTAGTTATAGAGAAAATTGGAATAGAGGATAGCAATTTGCACTTCCCAAGTTCAATGACCAATAACAATCGATGAGATTTAATCAGACTTAGATATGTATCACTAGAAATAAAAACTCTGTGAAATCGATCAGTAAGCGAAGACCTTTGACCAGCTGTGGGACAGAATCGCCTGATTTCTTCTTTTTTCTTTTATCTTTTTTTAAAAAGCGTATTTTGGCGCAGTGGTTAAAAGCTTAAGCCGCTCCGCCCACTGTGTCTAATAGTCGCGGGTTCGATTCCCGCACAGGACAAATCTTTGTGTGACTCACAATTATTTGTCTCGGTCTGGGTATTTGTGTATGTGAATTTTCATGTTTGTAAATGCACCCACGACACAGGAATAAATCCTAGTGTGGGGCTACGTTTATAAATAAAAAAAAAAACGAGCTCTTAACCACTGCGCTAAATCGTCCGTCTTGCTTTATTATTTATACATTTTTATAAATTAAATCGAGCTAAAACAACGCTAATATAAAATATGAAATAAGGGATAAGAACTAAATAAGAAAATATAAAAATATACTAACAACGACACAGGGAAGCTTTTAAGTATATTTTTTTTTGGTTTTTCTTTAAAGAAGTTACATGGTAAACATTTATTTTTAATTAAACGACACTACTTAAAAAGTAAGAACAGGAGAAATTTTACTTTACAGTT
The DNA here is from genome assembly GCA_905147815.2 of Phalera bucephala. Classification (NCBI taxonomy): domain Eukaryota; kingdom Metazoa; phylum Arthropoda; class Insecta; order Lepidoptera; family Notodontidae; genus Phalera; species Phalera bucephala. Next base: position 23,257,788 of record LR990625.1, on the reverse strand, counting down.
TTGAAGTTAGAATGCTTATTCTGATAATCATTTTTTTGACTTACACCACTATAACATTCAGCCAGTTTAAACTTATTTTAAACCAAGTGTATGCAGTCATGGTAAACCAACTGAATTTAAACTGCACATTATTTGATCAAATAATTTGATCAAGAACAACAGTTGATAATTTATCGGGTTACATTAATATTTATCGGCACCCGCGCAGGTCCGCGTTGGCTCCACGTCAAAAGCAATAAAACATTTGTACTTGACCAGAAAATATTGTGAAACATACAGTGCATAGCAATTTGGACATAAAATCAGGGGTTGTAAAACCTTAAAGGTGCCTGTTGCATAATATACATATTAATATTAGCCTAATATGCATATTAATATTAGAATGTGAAAGTGGAAGGATGCAGGTGCCGGGGAAGACCTAGACTATCTTACCACGACCAAATAAACCGAGTCTTATCTGATGGAAAAGTCAAGAGTCTCCGTAACCGGCGAGCGTGTATGAGACAAACTATGAGAGTCGAGGAAGCCAGAGAGGTATGTAAGGAAAGAACCTGTTGGAACTCTGTACTCTCTGCCTACCCCGCAAGGGATCTGGCGTGAGGTTATAGATAGATAGATAGATAATATTAGCCCTGTTAAGAAACTGTCACACTGTTGAGCACAGGCCTCTTCTCAAACTGCGAGGGTTTAGGCCATAGTCCACCACGCTGGCCCAGTACGGGTTGGCGAACTTCACACACCTTGGAGAAACTCTTAGGCATACGGATTTCCTCACGATATTTTCCTCCACCTTTAAAGCAAGTAATAGTTAATTTAAAATACGCACATACTTTCGTTGAGGCAGAGGTGCGTGCCTGCGTTTGAAAGACTGCGTTTGAAGGACTGCAAAGTCAGAGGTCTCGAGACCTCTGACTTTGCAGTCCAACGGTCTAACCACTAGGCAATCACTGCTTTCGTCATATACATCATAATTTTAATTTAAAAATACCTTTTTAAAAATAAGCTTTTGCAGCAAGAACACAACGAAGATATTTTGATTAATTTAGGAGTTCCTATGGCTTCTTTTCGGCTCCAACGTCAGACCCTGGACATCATCTTGGTGTAAAGTACTCGTTAAGATAAATCCAACGAGCCTAAACAAGGCGGAGTTATATTGGGTTGTTCCATTTGCCATCTTTCGGCTCCATCATCAAATCCTGAACACTATCTGGTAGTAAAGTACTTATCAATACCAGTCTAACCAGATTAAACTCGAGAGCGTTGTATATTTTACATTTTCTGTTGACGTTGTATTGTTGACGAAAATTCTAAAAAAAAATACCTAAATAATACGTGGCGAGAAATATGCCGGATTTTTTTTACAATTACTGACTGAAATTACCTTTAGAAAAAGATTTAGTCCAGACGTGTAACCAAAAAAATATTAATTAAAACTATACATTTTATAACAATCTCATTACAAATTTATAACTGCGAAATACGGTTACTTTTTGTTATTCATCCAACATACGTAATTAACCATCGCGGACGGCGCTTGCGCAGCTCAAGTCAATGACAGTTGACAGCGCGCCCAATATGGCGCGACAGCAACTGTCAACTGATCACCGGTAATAGGGCTGTCAGGTGATCTTGTTTTTTCTTCGTACTTTGTCGGTATTTCATTTGTGATAGTTATTTTCTTGTGAAATTATTTATTCTAGTCTAGTTAAGTGTAGAGTATTTTTTCTATGTATAACGCCAGTTTCCTTACAGGGTAGGCAGAGTGTACAGAATTCTAACGAATTAAAGGATCTTAGAGACCTATCTGGCTTCCTACACTCTCATTAAGTGTCATAAAAAGTATAGTATTAATGATGCTTAATAATTACGAAGTATTATAAAAAAACGGTTTGGATCTGTCGAGGGTTATGATAGTTGCGGTTTTCTTGTCTTCAAACGCAAACTAGACGATATCAATAATTTCCCAATTTATGCAGGTTAGATACTGAAACGTAGAAGAACACCACTAATTCTTGTAGATATTATAAAAATCGGTCGGAAAGAACTAAGAGTTAAAGTTTTTTCTCGTGTCCTCCAATATGAACTGAGCATCCAATATTAAACGAGCATGTAGCCATGATGTATTGCATGATCTGTTTAAAACCGTTTGGAGCGGTAAAAAGGCCGCCGGCAAAGACCGTCACGACGACCAAGTGCTGTATGCACCCAGCTTTTGCCTAAGACCTTTATCAGATTGGTAATTGGAACATGTATAATACCAGCCTATACTGCCCACTGCTGGATAAAGGCCTTCACTCATAAATCGAGGTAAGAGAGAGACAGGTTTGTGGGCACCTGCTGTTGGAACTTATCAAGCCGCCTTTAAAGTGGTAGTCGGAACCAACTGCTTAACATGCCTTCCGAACCACCGAGACTCTCGAATATGAGAATGCCATAAACGGTTCTCCATCTCAGGCCGGCCGAGTCGAACGCTGCTTAACCTTGGTAATCGGTAAGAATACTGCGGTCGCGCTACGAGCGCCTCGGATTGGAATATGTGCAGTATTCTTGTCTTCTCTAGCCAACCCTAAGATTAATTATTAAATAGGCCTTCTTTTTTACCATATTTTATTACCAAAAATCAAATCAAGTATAAGTTTAACCGCAGGAAGATCTTGGCACAGGTGTGACTTACAGCGCCCTTATTCGCTATGACCAATCAAGCTTAACGCGGCTCGTTACGATAATTCCGTGAAATGATTGTTTAATGATACTACTGAGCACCATTACACGAGCATTTCCCGAAGTTATATTAACGCGTCGCATTTGGTCATAACGAATTAGGGTCCCGTATACTATTACATAACAAACTTTAATCGTTCTCCTTTTATTTAAAAATAACCGTGTCAGTGGACGCTTGTTTGTTTACACGTTTTAACTGACTTCCTTAGTAGTTATTTATAACTGATTTATCGTAATTTTCCTTGTAGTTCAATTGAAAATTGGTTTATGTTATTCTGTATGGCTACTGTTTATTTAGTGTTTATCGCGAGTACGCATGTATACTATTCTTAATTCTTTATTGTATACACACAGAAAATGTTACAAAATAAAAATAATAATAAAATAAAATGTACAAAGGCGAGCTTAACTCAAAATTGAGTTCTCTGACAGCAAACCTTTAAGTGACAGAGAGACAAAACATTAAAATAAGGATAGAAATGAGTGAACAACACGAAGGGAATAGTTTTAGATAATAAAATGATAGAATACATATAGATAGAATATATACCTATAAATATACTACACACTATACGATAACATAAAATATACTACTTGATATAATACATACATACATATAACTTACATAGATAGGAAATGTTCTTTAATTCTTTTCTCGAAAATCTGCGGAGTAGAACTATCGCGTAAGGAGTGTGGAAGAGAATTCCACAAGCGCACAGCACATACAGTGAATGAGCTATGATACCGGCTCGATGTATGCCGAGGAGTACTAAGAAGAAGAGAATGTACTGAATGATGTAATGAATGTAATACTATGTACTATATTAAAATGTTTACGAGGCCCATGTAGCTCGGCGGAATCGCAGTGTTAGCGGCCTTCAAAGTTAAGCATCGTTCGGCTTGGTCAGTATAAAATGGGTGACACTTTATATTCAAATGTCACCGTAATTGAGAAGGCTGTATAAAAACGAATGAATATATTGAAAAAACAATAGTTTGCGATCAGGTCGGCTGGAAAATATGTTCACGTGGAGACTCCCAGTCTGCGGTATTCAACCCGAATAATGTCCCACCGTTCTGGGCAGCTTTGGAAGACAAAAAATATGAGCCCGCATTCGTACGAGTGTTTCTTCAACGAGTATTTTTAAGCGCTATAAGCGCTTTAAAAATGTATTTATTGCGATTTATTTACATTCCAGTGACGAAAAAACGATTAACAAAAGAATTTATGTGCCTTTTGGTTTATGCTGATGCTGTCTTGTCAGCCCTAATCCCACCACCGTATCTGTCAGCGGATCGCAAATCGTAGATACACCTGGGCTATTGTTATTCTGTATGAGCTCATAGCTATGGCCGCGGAATAAAATATTTTTAATGGACATTATAATAATCTTTATAAACAATACCTTGACAGGCATGTGCCTATTTAGAGAGTCTGTTACGTCGTAACATAGTTTTAAAAATATAAAATAAAAATAAAAAATCTTTACACACAAACAAACAAAATAACTAGTTGTTACATCGAATGAAAACCGCGCGCCTTAACTAGTGATAGCATCATAATGACCATATAAGGTATTCGTTGGCACCGGAAATCAAATTCCTTCTAGAACACCTAATAAGAAACGCCCACCACATAGAAGGATCTAGAAATAATACAATAGCGAACAACGGGACAATGATCCAATCTCACTCGGTTCGGTTATTGCTAACTTAGTCCCACAAGAATTTTATAAAAAACAGACAATAGTTTAGGGCGTGCCTTGCTTCGGTTGAGCCGTTCTTTCTATATCTCTGTCCTCGTCTCAGACGAAGGATCAAGAGATCTGGGGAGCGCGCACTGTTGCCAGGCAGGAAGTAGGCCGTTCTGGGGGGGCAGTATATAAAAACGAGTTCGCGCATGAACAACCCTTTTCCGACGCCAGAGCTCGCACGACAACAATTCAGTTCAGTTCGAACAGTGCTTTATTAAAATAAAAAAAAGTAAAAGTTTAAATTAGCAACATTCTTCAACCCCCTTGGTAAGTTTAATATAATTATTCCAATAGTTCTGATTGCTGTTAACTAATTTTTCGTGTCGGGATTAATTCGATTACTATTCAACAAGTGATTTGTTCTACCTTTTAATAGTGTATTTTTCTGTGGCTAAATATATTTCTTAATAGTGGGTAACAACGTAACCAAATGTGACAGCTAGTATCTTAAAAATTGTAAAATATAACCTTTTCTATTTAATCATTCGATAAGTTTTGAATATGTTTCACCGCGGTATTTTTCTTCATTTTTATTATCATATTAATTTCGTCCAATTCGATCCATCCTCCAGAAGAAACCAGGAGAGATATGGCCACGATAATTAATTCCCACTGTGCATTCCACGCATGTGTTGTTGAACATCGGTGGCTTGTGAATATCTATTTTTCTAAATATTTGTTGTCAAAAAAATTCCGTAATAACTAAATTTCTAACTTCATACATTAAAATAATGAGCTTTTTGTTTTGTTAAACTATTAGAAATTGCCACCGCAAATTGTATTATGTAAACAAAATTATTCGCTGGATTGATGCCACGAAAGAGGGTTTTCTCAATATACCCTACAAAAAAAATATCAATGGTCATTGTTTCGACGTTTTTATAGACCTACCGTCATGTGTAAGAATTAAAATTTATGTACCTCATAGCGTAGTGGAGTGGTGATAGTCCTAAATATAATGTTGGGGTTTGATTCTGGGTTGGGTAATAAGTTTTTTTATATATTTGTTTTTCCTTATATTTAAACCGGACGTATATATCACCACTCCATTTCGTGAATATTTTAATTGCTTCGCGAAAGATGCCGACGCCCACTCCTGGTCTCACCTAGTGCCTGGGGGTCGGATCTTTCGCGCTACATGTGTCCAATTCGGCGCGTTCCAGAAAACTGGGGGTCCACCGTACGGGTTGACAAGTACGGTTTGGGAGACAGCAGGCCTCATTTCTGCCCGTCGACTCCCGCTGACCTCGGCGGCTGAGGGCCTTCTACAGGGCACCTCCAGATTCCTCACCTAGCCGGTGGAGGCTGTTACCGAAGACCCCCCACGCGTCACGGGATCGAGCGGCCTAAAGATAAGTCCCCAGCGCCCATAGGTTTTTTTGTGGACCCGAAAACTCCCCTGTGCCGGGAATTCACGCCCCATTTTAATATTGATACTTATTCTAATTTTCTGGATTGTTTGCGTAATTAAATATATTTTTCCTGATAACAATAAACATTTGTATTTTTTTGTAATTGTTTGTTTTATTTGTACCCGCCGTCAGGCGGTCGTAACAAGTCTTTGGAAAAAATAAGTTGTTTAGGGTTCCGTTTTCGAATTGGTCGTGTATTCTTGTTTGAATAATAATAATCTTGTTTGTATGATTTGCTTAATTTGCTGTTGGTAGTGGGATTATTTGGCTTAATTTGAAAATAGCTTATAACTTAAACTGATTCTGTCTAGTAGGTATTTTATTTATTAAAAAGCACGACTTATGCATACGTTCATTTTAGACTGACATAGAGATTTTCCTTTTATACCGGGAATGATTCCAGATTCATTGATTTACAATAGGAAAATCCAGTAACACTTTTCTGGAGCTAGAATGTATGAGCTATAAGTATTTGTAGCTATTGTGCTATCAATGTTCGATAACTCATCTATGTCACATAACGAAAGTATAGTTTTACTTGAATACTTTAAAAACTAACTACGGAACCCAATATCGTCACGAACTGCGCTGCGCCATTTTTTAATCTTCAATACTGCACCCATTGTAATTGTTAGTAAATTAATGTTTCAATTGAATTCTAGACACGAACTAGAAGTTGCCGTTAAAATATCGTTAGTGACTGTGAGTCATAGGTATATTACCGTCGCAGATAGTGATCACCGTCGAGGTTTGGAATCGGATGGGAGAGCGAAAAAATGAGAGTGTAGGTACAAATATGTTGGCGTGGGTTATTCCAGAAAACCTCATTGACATATAATTTTTTTTTTGTTTTTAAAAAACGTAGCCTCACACTAGGATTTATTCCTGTATCGTGGGTGCGTTTACATACATGAAAATTCACATACACAAATACCCAGACCGGAACAAATAATTGTGGATCACACTAAGATTTGTCCCGTGCGGGAATCGAACCCGCGACTATTAGACACAGTGGGCGAAGTGGCTTAAGCTCTTAACTACTGCGCTAAATCGTCCGTCGATATTTATGGTATGGTATTTTCGTCCAAAATCCGCATTGACTGCTGATTTATAAGGGTGGGCACTCATTACCAACCGAAATGAAAACGTGATATTTTATTTTCGAATTTCATTTTTTTGCGTTCCACTTTGAGCATAATGTCAGCCACCAAATTTATGAAAAAAAAATCGGATGTTCCCAATAAGTACCTAAATAAAACCTGTATTCTTCCTGCTAGTTATCTAGCAAGGAATGTTGCGTTATGATAACGTATAGTAAGTCCGTTAAAGGTACACACGTACACGATTTTAGTAGAATCCAGTACATATCTTATTTGCATTATTGTTGGACATGAGTACTAATTAATTCAAGTGGCAATTAGCCAAACGTTAGTCCATGTAGAAAACACAGAATGTTATATACTCATTTTCAATTTCCTTATTTGTTAATTTCCTACTTCTGGATGGCATTTTTCCAATATCATCATTGAACATCAATCAAATAAACAGAGATAATGCCAGAGTCGTTAATGAACCAACGAAGTGTATGTATTTACTGGTATAATTGTCGAATCATACCTATTTTTTTCTATTGAGTTGAGGTGTCAGAACCTTAAACCATTTACGGCCGGTTTCAATATTCAACTGAAGGATAGATTTGCTTACTGTCAGTAGAATTTTGACAGATTTTCCATACAAAATATGTCAAAATTCTATCCGTAGTAGGCAAATCTATCCTTGAGTTAATAATATTAAAACCATACACTTAGACACTTACGCGAATATTATAGTGCAGGTTAACTCAATCAACAGATATGTCAGTATATACATTTAGTCCCAAATTATTTCGTTATAGTAACGTTGACATACATTTAATAAGGCAGGTGTTAGAAAGATCTATCCATCTATATCACCACGCCAGATCCCTTAGGGGTAGGCAGAAAATATAGTTTCAACAGGTTCTTTCCTTACGTACCTCTCTGGCTTCCTCCACTCTCATAGTTCGTCTCATACACGCTCGCCGGTTACGGAGACTCTTGGCTTGCTCTTCAGATAAGACACGATCTATTTGATCATGGTAAGATAGTCTAGGTCTACCCCGGTATCTACATCCTTCCACTTCGCATTGTATATCTGTTTTGTCATTCTTTCATAGAATCAAGAAAGATAAGAAAGAATCTGCATACAAACTCCTTCGTATATAGGCTTAAGCATGCCACTCACCGCTACGACACTCAAGCAAAATGATGTTATTTTGAACATTTCTTACGTTACACGAAGATGACGCGGTGAATTTTAACCCTAAACATTATTCACTTTAAGATTAAACAAACTTCGGTTTTTCAAACCAATATATTATTCGTTTTAATTTAACATTAAAATTTAAATAAGACAATATAAATGACAGTAAACCTTGCACAAACAAAATTTATTTTTAGATACCTCTGTCACAAGACTCACGGGCTAACTTTAACTGCACCCAGCTATCCGTGTTAACTACAAAGTTAACGATGGAACAGTTAAACTGGGTTTACGATTACCCGAGACAAATTATAGATAGATTTAGTGCAACCGACCGATGCGTTTTCTTGCAGTTTTAGTTAGACACGTTTGTTTGTTGATATACCAACTGAATTTACAATAATCATCTATTTAGTAATTATGTACGCGGTAAAAAAACTAGAAAAGACGCGATATTGACAGTCTGTCTCGTTGAACTTGTGGCGAATAATGCGCTTTGCAGTCACGAGGTCCTTGGTTCAAATATTATCTATCTATCTATCTATAACATGACGCCAGATCCCTTGCGGGGTAGCCAGAGAGTACAGAGTTCCAACAGGTTCTTTCCTTACATATCTCTCTGGCTTCCTCGACTCTCATAGTTCGTCTCATACACGATCGCCGGTTACGGAGACTCTTGATTATTAGGTTGGACTGACTTTAAATATTAGGTTGGATAATAGTAGTTTTTCTACCGAAAAAATCCCGATAACAAGTCCTGTTGTTCCTACATCCTGTTCTCGAACGTAGTCCCCTGTCTCGTTGAGGCGCCCTTGATCTAGATGCCCCCTTGCCCTTCTAGCTCGAGCGTAGTGGTTGCACGCTCGCCCTCTTGTCCGGTAAAGCTGTAAATGCCCAACAGCGTAGATCATTCATATACACACACATACCGACATCCTATTGTCCAACAATGTAACGGTCCCAGGTAATAATGCTACCCTATTATCATTATACCATATTGAGGCGCTCGTAGCGCTGTGCGACCGCGGTGTTCTTACCGATCACTAAGGTTAAGCAGCGTTCGACTCGGTCGGCCTGAAATGGGTGACCGTTTGTGGCATTTTCATATTCGAGCATCTCCGTGCTTCGGAAGGCACGTTAAGCCGTTGGTCCCGGTTACCACTTAATGTGGTAGTCGTTAAGCCGAGTTGGAAGCCTTAAAGGCGGCTTGATAAGGTCCAGCAGCAGGTGGCCACAAACCTGTCTCCACCAATCCGCACTGGGTCCGCGTGGTGGAGTATGACCTAATCTCTCTCACCTCGATTTGGGAGAGAAGGCCTTTGCCCAGCAGTGGGCAGTATAGGCTGATATTATTATTATTATACAATTCTACCAGGTTAATTCCAGATTACTACTAATATGCTCTTTTGTTAGAAAAACCAGAATAACAATAACCTGGGATTTGAACTCAAGACCTCGTGATTGTCAGCTGTATGCCGTTAGACCAACGAGATAAGGAAATCTATTCTCAGAATCTGACCGAGCATGTTTGCATAATCCTAGGCTTAAAACGAATGTTATTCTGGGTCCAGTCCTAATCAGTGAACGCACACTGCTGGGTTTGGCTCCTGTGTGTCACGACTTTTGTTTCAACCACCTTCACTTCTTAACACTTATTATAAAATTGGCTTTTATTTATGTTATGTTTATTTGTAAAGTCAAGAGTCTCCGTAACCGGCGAGCGTGTATGAGACGAACTATGAGAGTCGAGGAAGCCAGAGAGGTATGTAAGGAAAGAACCTGTTGGAACTCTGTACTCTCTGCCTACCCCGCAAGGGATCTGGCGTGAGGTTATAGATAGATAGAGATAGATGTTTATTTGTACAAACTCTACTTTGTCTACTTAATGTATATATACATACATAATAGGCTACGTTAAAAGCTTTTGGAAGTACAAAATAAAACAGGAAAATGAATAAGGATTTTTCAAAATAAGCAAAAAAGAAATAACTTATCCGCGTAAAGTTCTTAGCTTGATTTTTAGGTAACTATGATAACATCATATGGAATAAAAAATATGGATCTCTTTATTTTGGATCTAGCTTCACTCAAAATATTATTTAATGTATGCTAAAAAAAATAAACGTTTATTCCAGACTGACAGTTAAGATTTTTTTAATAGACGAACTGAGGGCCTTGACAAGTTGCAAGCGTTTTGTTTATATTCTCTTGTCGCCATCGATAGCTTATTGTTTTAACCACGTGACTTTTCATTGCAAAATGTCATTCCCAAACATTTTTCCGCTTTCTATTAGCGTTAACGACTGTAGTTGGCAACTTGGCTATAGGCGCTGGTTATCCGACCTACGATTCGAAGCCAGGTCGTTTTTTTGGCGAGAAGTCGAAGAGTGATGTTTTCAATTGTTTTAATTTCTAAAACTTGTGTTATTCCGACATATAATGTGTAATGTTGGTGGAATATTAACCATTATGTGTTCTTATATGTGCATGAGTGAAGGTAATTGTAACAAAGTGATAAAACGTGCCTTTTTGACTTCCCTCAAAGCGGCCGTCGCAATTGGTATGTAAAGTATCCATCGCTTTACTATCCAGGGTGGGGTACTTCGTTAATTTCATTATCATCGTTGTCATCAAGTTCATCGGGGAGTTGAATTAATTTAAACAAACACGATTATATATCTCACTGGACACTGGCAAAATACACTTAAAATTAGTGTGAAGCCATAACTTAAAGAAGAAGAAGAAGACAGGTCCTCTAAAGGAGAGTTTATTTTTAAATATATTGTTTGTTTGTTGCAGAGAGTACCGGGGCCGCCGCTCGCTCCCCCCGCGGAGATGCAGGCGCGGCACAGCCTGTTATGGCACCTGCTCATCGACCTGCCCATTCTGCTCTTAGGTAAGTTCAATTATACACCAACAAATGCTTATTGTTACATATTTAACCGACTTCAAAAAGGAGGAGGTTCTATGTTCGCCTGTATGTATGCTTTTTTTATGTATGTTTACAGATTATTTTGATGTTTTTTTTTTGCATTTGGTTCAGCTTTCGCGTTCAAACCCAGGCATGCACCTCTGTCTTTCCGAAAACATGTGCGTATTAAAAACTAATCATTACTTGCTTTAACGGTGAGGGAAAACATCGTGAGGAAACCTGCATACCTGAGAGTTTCTCGGAGGTGTGTGAAGTTCGCCAACCCTAACGCCTTAACCCTCTCAGTTTCAACAGGGCTAATATTATTCGTTCAACATAGCTCCAAGGTGGACCCATTTTAATTTCATCGGTATTGAACCATGGACTTTGAAAATACACTACGAGACGCCTTGACGGCAAACAGAAAGAATGTGTAAATTCATTTCTTATGAGTATTATATCAATCATGTAGGTACCTTACTATAGAATAATACACACACCATTTGTAAAATCGTTATATAAAAATATATAAGTTGTTTGGTCTCCAAATTACAAAGTGCATGTCGCAAGAATTGAACGTCTACAGAAGCGTTGGCTGTGGCATGAGTCTTATAGTGAAGGAGTAGCAAATAAATTCAAATCCTATCAAGAACGTCTCTCTCATTTTGGATTACACTCACTGGAGAAACGTAGAAAATATTTGGATCTAGTTTTTCTACATAAATTATGCACTGGCTTGTTTAACTGTCCTAATTTGCTCAGAAAAGTTCAATTTAACGTTCCAAGATTTAATCCAAGATCGTGTAGGAAGATGCTGTTTTCTCGTCCTGTCTCTCGCACTAATTTAAGAAAATTCAGTCCATTGTCACGTATGGATACATTGTGCGATGTGTATAAGAATGTCTTAGATTTATTTGCAACCAATAAGTTAAAAACGATTATACTTAGGACTTAGATTTCTATAATATTTATTTTATTTTCTTATTGGGGAGTTTATTTATTTAATTATTTTTAGTACTCATAGCTCTTACAGTACTTAGCATTCTTAGTTTAGTTAAAAAAGATCTTGTTTAATTTATATTTTAGTCTGTAGTGTCCACTCGTAATATAAGGCTTAAAGTGCACAGCGATAGACAAGCTCTATCCCGTATTGCTTACAGTTGAGTATTATGTTGCGAGTGAACCTTAGCCTTAGTTTTAGCTTGGTGGTGGTAGTAATTCCCGTTTTTATTTAGGTATTATTGCATGCTGTGATTTCCTGTAAGTGACAAGACACTTAGCTTAACTGTTATATACATGTATCTTTATTTTTAACTGTGTACTTGTTGTTGGAAATCCAAATAAATAAAATAAAAAATAAAATAAAAAAAATAAAAAATAAGCGATAATCAAATCGATTATGGTTGGTTGTAATCGATTGAATATAACCGATTAATAGGATTGGCACCTCCAACCGTAACTCGATAACAACGTCGACATTCAGTAAAAATGTCGAGGACTTTGAATTAAGTACTTAAAATACTTTAAAATATTTATTTAAGATCGCAAATTGTCCATTAGATACGGAGAATTACCACTACTCCCAAAATTAGATGATTAATTATGGTATAGGTCACAGGTTTGTTGGTCCTGGGGCCATTTTCGACGATGTCCTTTTCATGTTCTTTAAAATATTACAAATATTTTTTTTTTATTTTGCCCTGTTAAGAAACTATCCCACTGTTGGGCACGGGCCTCATCTCAAACTGAGAGGGCTTAGGCCATAGTCCACCACGCTGGCCCAGTGCGGGTTGGCGAACTTCACACACCTTCGAGACACTTTTAGGCATGCAGGTTTCTTCACGATGTTTCCCTTCACCGTTGAAGCAAGTGATAATTGATTTATAATACGCACATGCTTTCGAAAAGACAGAGGTGCGTGCCTGGGTTTGAACCCGAGACTCTGCAATCCGACGGTCTAACCACTAGGCTATCACTGCTGGCTAAATAAACAATATTAGGAGTAAAATATTTACAGTCTTGCAGACACAATTGTAATTCTTAATATCAAGGCCTCAATATGCTGTAGTCCGTACACTAATAATTCATAGTCTCGTAAAAAACTGTTTAATTAGCGCGACACATGGTTCATTGATCATTTTAATTGCTGTCGCGTCATGCCTCGTTGGGTTATTAATTACCCTGTTTAGCTGCATCGCTACTTGTGTAAATGCGAATTTGCCTCTTTATTTTTGCATACATATTACCAAGATGTGTTGAAGCGTATGGAATATTAAACGCTTACTTATTACAAAACGGCCACTTTTTAGAAATACCGTTAGGCCTTTAATTGCTAAGCCCACGAGTGTAATATCTGCAAGGCATATCAATTCATTAAAAATAATCGATATTTGGATCAAGTCGAATGGAACACTCTAGAACCAATTCTCGATTAAATATAGGATTAAAAGATTGATTCTCGATGTTTCGATTCGAAGTGGACTTTAATGAATGTACCGATAGAATGAATTTGTTTTTTTGATTCCTCTGTTTGTAGTATTACTGGATTTAACTATAAACGTTTCTGTGATTACTTAAATCTTTGATGTACCTACCTACTTACACAATTTAAATAAGTCATATTGTCGATATACCCCTGTAGTGTCTGACGCATGGCTCTAGTAAATAATAAGGCCTTACATGGCTTAACAGACCTTATAATAAACGTTACTGCACCAATAACACCTTTCATTCGATAGACTCAGTCGCCCAACACCGTACATCCTGTTATAACATCGCACCGTGTTTTTTAAAACAGGATTTTTTCCTGTGTCGTGGGCACGTTCACAAACATTAAATACACAAACACCCAGACTGGAACAAATATTTGTGGGTCACACAAATAACCTTCCCGAGCGGGAATTCAACCCGCAACTTATCAATCCAGTGGGCGAAGCGACTCAAGCTCTTAGTCACTGGACCAAGCTGTTCGTTAATATTACATAATACATTACATTATATACTAGTGTGGTGCGTACACACTACGCTCCTTTTTAACATTGAAACATGAATCGATTCGATTCAGTAGTTTCTAAATCGATTTTCTGACTCGAAGTAATCGGTTTCTCGATTAATCGATTTAAAATGCACATACCTACTATCTGCGTCCGATTTCGCGAAAGATTTTGAGCCTCAATGAAACAGTGGCTAGCCCGTTGCTATTATCATCATTATCAGATAAAATATGTCCACTGTAAGACATACGCGTCCTAAAACTATCGCGACGACGACCGCCTTTGCACTACAGCTTTTCCCCGGTTCCTTTACCAAGTCATGGGTCCATCTTGCCATTATCCTGGGCCTTCAGTATCGACAAAGATAACGATCACCATCTTACCGATTTCAGTCGATAAATCCTTATGAATTCATATTAATGGTGTATTAGTCTGTCGAAACTATAGATTTTTGTCAGTATCATAAGTCGATAGCTTTGAAAATACGTACGTACTAGTAATGTGGTGAAAATAAGTTTTGTTAATTTTCAGGTTCGAACTTAACTAGAATAAAAAGCCTAGGTACTATTTCATACTCCGGAATGCTAGAACAACCCAAAGAACACGTCTGAACTAGGATTCGAACTCAAAACCTTGCGATCGCCAGCCGAAAAATGCATTATAACAACAAAGCCAAACAACCCACGAATTGCAGCCATAATGGATTCCTATCAGACTCCCATCTCCGCATACCATTTAAAGTATCCCACTTAACCTGCAGGTTAAAACTACAGTTTAACTTAATACATAAACCCATTACCTAAATTTTTCCACTCTTTAATCGACAAGTGTTCTCGTTTTAAAGAAATTTAGTTATCAACAGCTCACTGCATTCCTTTTTTTGTTGTTGATAAGGTATTTTGTAACGGGGTCGCACATGAGGTCAATTGTAGAGTTGGTTGGTTTCAGAGAGGCTAAATAAAGAGTATCTTACAACCCTAAGAGTATTGTTAATTTGAATTTATGAAGCAGTACGTTTTGTAGTCAAAACGTTTTCTTTTTATGCCTTATGTACTTTGTGCTGCTAACAACTTTTATGATCTGTGCTTAGCATATTATTTTAGTGTCATAGTATTTTAAATATCACGAATTAATAATTTACTGTTTGTAAGTTTTATTTTGTGTGTGTGAGTGATCCACGCTGTTGGCTACAGGGCCTTTACAGCTGCACTAAGCAAGAGGGCGAGCGTGCAACTAATAAGCTCGAGCCAGAAGGCCAAGGGGGCAACTAGCTCCAGGGCGCCTCAAGGAGGAACGTTCTCGGCTTGGACAGTCGCTATTGGGGAAGGGCGTATACTAGGTGTCTCGCCGTGGTGCTCTGCGCCGGCCGGCGGGCAAGGGATTCTTCGACCTCGGCGGCGAGGTCGGGGTTTGAGTGCCTGCTGTTTGTAAGTGACAATTCTTTTTTCACAGGAATTTCAGTGGTGGTATAGTCTTTGTTATATAATGAACTAAAAATATATTGATTCTAAACAATAGTATTTTTTTACTTAAATTTTATACAATAGGCTTGATGATCTGGTGAAAGTCGCAAATAAAAGCTAGTTGCGGATGTTTTAATATTATATTAACTTTTAGTCAAGAGCTCGATCTTCAGCTCTCCTTCTCCAATCCCTGCCCGCTGCCTTACGAATATCGTCGCCCCACCTAGCTACAGTGGCGTGTCATGGGAGAGGCCTACGTCCAGCAGTGGACTGACACGGGCTGATGATGATGATGATGATGATTAGTCAAGTCTCCGTAACCGGCAAGGGTGTATGAGACGAACTATGAGAGTGGAGGAAGCCAGAGTGGACTGTAAGGAACGAACCTGTTAAAACTCTGTACTCTCTGCCTATCCCCTAAATCATCTGGTGTGATGATATAGACAGATAGATATTAACTAATCTTAAATTGACCAAGATCGAATCCTGTTTCCCACGGCTTCTATGGTCAACTCGGCACAATAGCAAAAAGTACACAGCCGTGATTCTCACAACATGTCCCGTTGGTTCAGCGTCATATATGAGACAGACATGTGAGAACTAGGCTTATGTATTATATATAATATACCAAAGTTACATGCAACGCCATATGGTGCCAAATACTTTGCTCTAAAAATGGAAGTTTACTAACAAAAAACTTTGATATATGAAGTGCCAGTTGATTTTGTTTGAATTTATTTTTTAAGGCTGTTACGTTAATTTAGTAGGGCATGATACAGCTGGAAATCACGAGGTTTTCGGATCGAATCCTGGATTCCAATCCCGGATTCGAACCTGGAACCTCTTCCTCCAACCTTCATTCTCCTTTGTTCGCAAAGTGTTTTTCGGTTGATAAATTCTTAGAAACAGTACGGAGTCTGGAATTGTGCCCAGTCTAATAGCAAGGGACTCGTTTATGACTCATTGGGACCAGAGCACCACGGCAAGACACTTAGCATACCCCATAGCGACTGTCCAAGCCGAGGCCGTTTCTCCTTCAGGCGCCCTTGATCTTGTTGCCCCTTTGCCCTTTCACCTGGAGTATAGTTGTTGCACGCTAGCCTTCTTGCCTAGGGAAGCTATAAACAGCGGCCTACAGGTCATTCCCAGAAACACAAAAAAATCGTTTATAATCTAATATAGATAAATATATATATAGATTTTTTTTTCTTGTTATATATACTACGCAACCGAAACAATCGTCATTGCGTCATCCGGATCGCTTTATACAAATCGAATTACGCTTGCTCATCGAAATGTTTTGGTAAACATTGCAGTGTGGGAAACGAACCTGGACCGCGTGTTGTTACAGATTCTTGTGAACACATTCCATTAGCAAGTAGTTGTGCGTTATTTTGTGAAGAATTATCGTCTTTAATACATACGGTGGCTTAATGAAATAATGATATAATTAAAAATCAAAAAAGAGGAATTCAAGCTTTTATGAGCAGCAGGTTTTACCTAAGACAAAGCTTTAAAATTTTGAAATTATAGCCCCCATTTTCCTGGGCAAAGTCCTGTATCGAACTTCCGCAGGTCTCCGAAGAATCTCGCGGGGCGTGTCGTCATCATCAGCCCATAGCAGTCCAGTTAGCTAGTAGAACTATGCACATTGTCTTTGACTTTGACTTTTGATTTGGACTTGTTGTCTTTGACTTTGACTTTTGATTTGGACGACGTTGTGCGACTGCGGTGTTCTTTGCGCGCGTGTGTGTGTGTGTGTGTGTGTGTGTGAGAGAGTGATGTACGCTGTTGGCCGCGAGGCCTTTACAGCTTCACCGGACTTAATGTGTGTTCTTTGCGATGACCAAGGTTAAGCAGCGTTCGACTCGGTCGGCCTGAGATGTGGCTTTTTCATATTCGAGCGTCTCTGTGCTCCGGACGGCATATTAAGCCGTTGGTCCCGGTTACCACGTGTTGTGGTAGTCGTTAAGCCAACTTGGAAGCCTTATAGGCGGCTTAATAAGTTACATCAACAGGTGGCCACAAACCTGCTAATCCATCCATTCCGATCTCGGTCTCGAACCTATTCGCGCCTTTATTAAAAATGCGACAACTCGATATTTCCCGAACGCATCCAATAATAGAAAACCACTAACCGTAGCCGCCGCCGACTACGAACCTAACTCCTCCTCCTATCAGCCGCTACCGCCGTCCGCTGCATGTTCTCAACGATCCTCCCGATGCCCTTATATCCCTTCTTTCGAATACAGATACCGCACACAGGGTCAGACACCGACATCGCCGGCGAGGTTGAAGAATCTCTTGCCCGCCGGCCGGTGCTGAGCACCACAGCGAGACACCTAGTATACAACCTCCCCCATAGCGACTGCCCAAGCCGAGGCCGATCCTCCTTGAGGCGCTTTTAAGCTGCCCTCTTGCCCTTCTGGCTCGAGCGTAGTGGTTGCACGCTCGCCCTCTTGTCCGGATCATTTGCACACACCTGCTAATCCAGCAACTATCCGCACTGGGTCCGCGTGGTGGAGTATGACCGAATCTCTCTCACCTCGATTTGTAAGGCTTTGTCCAGCTGTGGGGCAGTATAGGTTGGTATTATTTATTTATTATAAAAAGAATGTGCCGTGTTTTCACCACCACCAAACAGATGACAACAAGTATAAAAAGTTAATTTCCGTTTTTTTCCATCTTTTCATTGTTCTGTGCTTCGAAACATTGGTTGTTTATTAAACAGAATAAGGTTGGAACCCGATGCTCCTACTCAAATGTCGTTACAGTTCCAACGTGCGCCGTCGCATTCCGTTGTTCGTGTAGGTGTCACGTTATAGCCCTGTAGATCTTTAAGATAGGAAGAGAATGCTAAAGTTTTACTGGTCATCTGACGCCTTTTGAGGAAAACATTCTCTTTTAAGCGTCAATAAATTGGATAATAGAGTTATTTGTTCTTGTTTTATCGTTTTAATTGGGTATTCTTGGCCTCCTGTTCTGTAAAAGGGTATTTAAGAAACTTTTTATTTTGTTATGCGGAAAAATTTTACAGCAATTCCCAGCTGTAAGTAAGAACTTTTTCAAAAGATAACTGTTACTGTATTATAAATGCCCCGTGTTGTTCTCCTTTGGCATTATTTTGTGAGTATCCCATATATAAACGCAACAAACAAGTGCAAATAGTCGTATTAAAATGTGTGTGTCTGTGTGTATTCAGGTCGTATTAATTCTGTATCGGTAAAAATCTTACAAAATCCCTAGCTCTCTGTAGAGAGCAATATGTGGGATTTTTACACTTCTTAAATCTCTCATGATATTCTTCGGTATTATAGTGAAGTTATTTAATTTCTAAATGCAACACAATGGAGCTAAAACTTTTATCAAGTAAAGGAATATTTAGGTAGTTTTTATCTTGTTTTGCGGGATAAAACTTACGAAAATCCCTAGCTCTCTATGGAGAATATTTGAGACTGTACTAAAAATCCCCCGTACTATAAATGTTTCTTCAGCATTATAGAGGGATATGACATACTTATTAATGCAATACACTTGTGTAAAAACTGTTAATTAAAAAAAGGGTATTTAGGCCATTTATTATGTTGTTCCCATGAAAATTTCACGTAGAACGAGTTACTTTAACTTAATTATATGAAAGTTGCAACTTAAATGAAGGAAGTAACATTTAACTGGCGTTATGGGTATCAGCGTCCTCACATGTTTTGAACATAAAAAATGTCATAGACGAATCCCCAGCTTTCTGTGGGAAAGACTACTGCACTTTTACTGTACTAAAAATCCCCTTTTCTAAAAATACATCATCGGCATTATGGTAGAGCTATAAATACTAAATGCAAAGCACTTGTGCATACACTACACTACACTACAATAAAGGTTTAAGAAACTTGTATCATTTAAAAACTAATTGCTTTTTGTTTTATACTTCCTTTCATTATAATTAAATGTTGTTAAAAATAAATTGTATGCAATAAATTAAACTTTCTCGCGGCGAAACAAACTGCCAAAGTTTCTACTAATTAAGGGACGTAGTTATGACTAGTTCCGATTGAACATAACTACATTTGTAAACAACAAAAATAAATACCTAGTTACACGAATTGTGCTTCAAAATGTGACGTCCGACAACCTGGTTTTTTAATCTATCTATACGAGCATATCGTCACGTCAGATCCCTTCGTGGGTAGGCAGAGAGTTCCATCAGCTTCTTTCCTTACGGACCTTTCTGGCTTCCGGGTTATCAAAGTTTCTGGAAAAGTTTCAAGAGAACTAAACTGTCTCAGGAAGCTAAATAGATATACCACTCTTTATAATACACCGAATGCATTACAACATAGTTAATGACAGAATATAAGGTTCATTTGTCGGTCTTATTGATAATTGCAATTTCTTCCAGTCAAACAGATTGATGGAAATACAACAATAATTGATTTTACCATAGCCCGTCTTCTGATGTGTAAGTCAAGA
Source organism: Phalera bucephala (assembly GCA_905147815.2). Lineage (NCBI taxonomy): Eukaryota > Metazoa > Arthropoda > Insecta > Lepidoptera > Notodontidae > Phalera > Phalera bucephala. The sequence continues at coordinate 23,237,787 of LR990625.1, read as the reverse complement.
ATCTCCGTAACCGGCGAGTGTATATGTAATGAACTATAAGAGTAGAGGGAGCGAGAGGTCTGTAAGGAAAGCGCCTGGTTGACTCTCTGCTTTCCCCGCAAAGGATCCAGCATGATAATACACTTTTAAGAGTCTCTTTTTCCGGAAAAAAGTTAATTTGATTTCTTCCAAATGAGTTAATGTTTAGTCTCTGTCTGGGTTTTTAGTTTTTCTAGAAACGTGTTGGAACTCTGTACTCTCTGTCTACCCTACAATGTGGCGTGATGATGTAGGAGGAGAGTCCAAGGCAAGCAATCGACTTACATGGCTGCCATCTGCACCAACATCAGTATGCAATTAAAACCGAATTCCTGATATGTCAATCAACGCAATTAACCACTGGACTCCTGCCAAATGCCAATCTCGTGTCAGTTGCAAATAAGGTTGCTAAACCGTCTAACGAACATTCAATTTCATTGCCTAATTAATTAGAAAATAGCTGTCGAATAGTCGATTTACAGCGAGGATATAAACGACTTACAGTTTTTTTTTCCAAAATGAGATAAAAAAGTAATAAACACCGACACATCTGTACTCCTTAAGGTATAATCTGTGGTATTCCCCAAGCAGGGGTGGTAGAGGTGTACTGTTTATCGCCGACAATGTTATCTCTCAAATTAATAGGGAGCAAGTCATACCAGGCACAATTCTAGACGACTGCCTCGTTGGTATAGTGTCGAATAATGTGCTTTACGATCACGAGGTCCAGGGTTTAAATCCTAGGTCGGACAAATGTAGTTTATCTATCGAAGAACGTCCACTATCAGTCCGGAGTCTAGAATCGTGCCCGGTATATGACAATGGCCTCGAAAAGTAGGCGTACACAGTACACCTCTGCCACCCCTGCTTGAGGATTACTGGCATGACGGTGTTTTTATAAATTTACACCGCTTTTGATTTTTTTAAGAAATCGAACCTAAGAGCTTGTGATAACTACTTGCACTATCAGCTACTAAATCAACGAAGAAATCATTAGCGATTGTCAATACATAATTTAAAGCAGGATTTTATTAACGAGAGAGATCTGCAATGAACCTGTTGGAACTCTGTACTCTCTGCCTACTCGCAAGGCATCTAGCGCGATGATTTATCTTGATGGAAAGTCGTCCAATTATCGATAAACGGAACTGTCGAGTAATTGATGCAAAAAACTAAATAAATAACATCGTTAAAATAGCTTCTTATTGCCGCAATAATTGTAATATACTAATAAAAGAAAGTGGTGAACTAATTATCATGACTATAAGAGACGTAGACGACGAACGAAGACCTTAATAAAGCAAAATTAAACAATGCTGTATAATACAAATTTGAAAAAAAAAATGGTTATCAGAAAGGCGAAACAAATTAAGTTAAAAGACTAGCCCACTGAGTTTTTCGCCGGATCTTCTCAGTGGAGGCCGCGTTCCGGCGGTAGATGTAAAAAATGTAATAATTTTAACGTTTGTAAGTGTTTATGTATTGGCCTAAACAAATAAATAATTTTTGACTTTGTCTTTGAAAGGGGTACGTAAAATGCTTTTGTTAAAAAATCTGTCTGTGCCAGCAAAGGTCGCAGCAAAAGTTGGTTATGTAAATCATTGTTTATTCTACCTCATATGTATACAATATGCAAAATAAATGTTAAAAATATCTAAAAATGTTGACTCATCAAATATTTTGGTATGGATTCCCAACCAATGTTAATTGTCCACTGATGTTAATACTTAATGTTGCTTATGTAAACAAATTGCCTTATCCGCTGAAACTGTAAAGGCCCCGCGGTCAACAGCGTAGATTATTCAACACAACAAACACACACAAATTGCATAGGCTTGCAATTTGTGTGTTGGGTTGCTGACCAAACACGGTCTATATTTCCTAAGTTTCTGTAAATTTTGCTTTAAAAACATTTTGAAATTCTATCATTGCTAACTAAATTAGCATAGTAAGCAGTTTTTGACAACAAAGCAGTGATATATTGAAATGAGTAAAGTTTTCATATTTTCAAAAGAACATTTTTCTGCGCATGCGCATGTGCATACATGATTTGTCCCAGACCAAACAGTAATGAAAAAAATATTGTGTTTCAAATCACTCATAAATTCTCTTAAGGCATTTATTATTAAACGGACAAGCGGGGGAATCGCAATATTGCACCAAAAGTATTGGATTTTGAGGTAATAATTCAGTAGCCATTAATACATATGAGTAAATTGTGTGTTAACATTTAGAAAAGATGTCGGCGACTTCGATATAAGTACTTACAATACTTTGAAATATTCGTTTTAGATTGCAAATTGTCCGTTAGGTACGGATATTTGCCATTATTTCAATAAAATAGATAAATAATGATGGCATGGGTCAAATGTTTGTTGGTTCTAGGGCAATTTTCGACAATGCCCTTTTAAAAGTTTTTTGTTTGTTTTTATATTCGAAATTGCGAGTGCTCTTTTTGGATTTTATTTCGGAATATTGTACAGTGTTTTATTTCATTTGTGTAATATTTCAGTAAATCTAAGATATATATATATATGGGATATATATATATATATATCCCATTGATAATTTTTTACATGTGTTACCCGTGTCATGCGGTTTGCAAACATAAGAATTGACATACACATTTGTGTTCAACCCAGACCGAAATAATTGTGAGTCACACAAAGATTTGCCCCGTACGGGAATCGAACCCGCGACTATTCGACCCATTGGGCGAAGCGGCTTAAGCTCTAACCACTTCGCCAAATCGTCTGTCAATTGGAGAGACTGCTTTAGACCGATGTTAATGATCATGACAACTTCTGAGTTTTGAGATATTTATTGCCTCTAATTCGTTTAAATTATAATAAATATGCCAACGTGTAACAACGATTTCTATGCAAACTTACCTTGAAGCACATATTTTGTATACTTTGGAACTTACCCTACTTGAAACACGGATGTTATTGTCTGCAATCTTACTTCAATAATGTATACAAGGTGTATCGTAAATAACGCAAGACCTCAGACACTCCGATTAGATAATTGCTTCACAAATTCTATACGACAGTCAAATTTCCAAATTTTTAACCCCATTTTTAAGCACTTTTATACCTCAATTAACAATGAAACTTGTATGTGTATGTGTGCGTATTGAGAAATACGTTTTAGAAATGCATTTGAAATCTCCGTATTGCTTTGAATCAAGAAAATAATAGTTTATTATAGCGCACTAAAGGAGTAACAGCATTTGATGCAAATTAAATAAAAAAGAAAGATACATTAAAAATTGTTGTAATCAATTCAGTTATCGATTTAGAACAACTTTCAGATTTTGCGTTTATTATGTTACACGTTGTATAACGGCCGCCCCCGCACGTTCACGCCAGTTGGTATTTGTCACCACCAGCGGTGTCATGTCGGTTGCCGCTCTGGGTGGGCGACACGCGATATCGGACACTGTTGACACATAGCTGACACTGCCCTGACACTGCCTTGACACCGCTGTACCTTGGACACACACGTGTTTTAAAATCAGGTTGATATTTAGCTCAGGCCTGGACAACATAATTTCAACCACATTTAGTTATTTCTTGATTTCTGGAAGCTTTAATAAATATCTGTTTTCAATCCTTGCATAATATAAAAAAGTTTTTCAAAAGAACTTTCGGAAACGATAAGCAGTGGTCAACTTTAAAATCTTTAAATTAACGCCGTGTTTAGAATTAATTTTTTCTTGACTAAGCGGTACTTAAGTACCATGATATGTACATTTCTTGAACAGTTTTATGATAGTTGTTCATGACTGCCACATTTTGGGCTAAACTATTGTGATATTGTACCATTGACCTAATGTGTAGTATGGACTAAGCCCGCCACTCATTCCCACCATTGTAACTCCTGTAAGCCAGGATCCACAATAGTCTCCTTAGATGACGCCAAGGTTTGAACCTTGGGGAGTCCCGGGAAGCACTTTAATTATCTTGGAACCCACAACAAATTTAAATAGAAAGAAAAACAGGAGGAGTAGGAAAAATAAAAATTCCACTTCCCTGCTTTGCAAAGCGGGAGACACATAAACAATGTGTAGTATGTCAGTGTATAGTTCTTTAGTGGCTTTTACTTAGTATGCACACTTCTTTAAAAGAACCGTATCAATGTAATTATTATTAAAGTCAGTAATTAAACATGCATTGCTTATCGAGATGGTTGTCTATATTGGAACCTTGTGACCACAACATTACAGACCCGATAAAAAAACTAAAGAAATTTGGCTGATCTTACAACATTCTCAGTATTTTAAGCAAGCATTTGTGTGGCATTAAATCTATTTTTTTTATCTTACTTATATTTTAATATGTTGCCCAAAAAGATGTTCACAACCGATTTCAAAATTTGAGTATGTTTAGCCACTTATGTTGGTAACTGTACCTTATGTAAAAAATGTCGGTTATCTAACAAAATATATTTAAAAAATTACATAAGAATGCATTTACGTAACACAATTATGATGGCTCTTGAATTATAATTACGTGTAGTCATATTTTTATACAATCCATCGATATAAAAGCAACCTCCGTTGTTTTGAGATCAGTTCAACGCGGTCACAATGATAATGGTTTACGATTTTAATTAAATTAACTATCATGCTAGTTGCGTAAGATTTACGTGCGTTTTAACTATAAATACGTAAGTTTAATTGTCGTAATGATATGGTCTAATTGCAACGGGAAGTGAGGACATAGCATGTAGTTAAGTATTTATATGAAGAAACTGTCCCACTCTTGGGCACGGGCCTCCTCTCAAACTGAGAGGGTTTAGGCCACAGCCAACCACGCTGGCCCAGTGCGGGTTGGCGAACTTCACACACCGTCGAGAAACTCTTAGGCATGCAGTTTTCCTCACGATGTTTTCCTTCACCGTTAAAGCAAGTGATAATGAATTTTTAATGCGCACAAGCTTTCGAAAAGACAGGGGTGGTGCCTAGGTTTGAATCCCAGACTTCTGACTTTGCAATTCAAAGGTCTAACCACTAGGCTATTACTGCTATTATGTAGTAGTTTAATAATTGTATTTTAATATTAGACGTATAGTGTATGTTTGTGTATGTAAAATTTATTTCTACCTACGTTTACATGATATATGACAAATTAGTCTTTTTTTACTAGGAGAAAATCCTGCATAGCAATTCTGTGAGCCTTGGAGGAAGCTCACATCTATCTATCTATATCATCACGCTAGATCCCTTGCGGGGTAGGCAGAGAGTACAGAGTTCCAACAGGTTCTTTCCTTTCATACCGCTCTGGCTTCCTCCACTCTCATAGTTCGTCTCGCTCGCCGGTTACGGAGACTCTTGACTTGTCCTTCAGATAAGATTCGGTCTATTTGGCGTGTTACATTCCCATTCGACGGGGTTCAGGGAATTTTTACGAGAATCGCACCGGTATCTCTGTGCTACACTCCAAAGAGGTCGCCTTTGGGGAGGAAATAGTCTTAAGGAAGAAACTTATTTTTTTGTGCAAGGAGATATTTGTATCAACTGTCTTTTCTATTCTATTTTTAAATATCATGGCTCACATTTCAACAATATATAACCCTAAAGGTAGGTAAATTATAAAACATGCAATTTTGGTCACCACTACTCCAAAAAAAAATAGGCGAACCAAAATCTGCCTGTTGACGGTGATTCTGCAATATGTCAGGTAGATAGAAACAATAGACTTCTTACGGCCGGTTCCAATATTTAACTGAAGGATAGATTTGCCTACTACGGATAGAATTTTGACATATTTTGTATGGAAGCATCTGTCAAATTCTACTGACAGTAAGCAAATCTCTCCTTGAGTGGAATATTGAAACGGGTCGTTACAAGATTTCCGTTCTGCCCTTCAAAGGTACAAACAAATATCGTTAACGGCATAGTATAAATGGAAACGACCTCGGACTAAAACTAAACCGAATAAACGAGGTGATGTCAAAATTGTAAGATAGCCAAATAAGGCAGGACCGGCCAGCAGGGCCAGATGGGCGGCTTCAAGGATCGTCGTCAATAGTGCACTGCCCCAGAAAAACTGTGTTTACTTGGTACACTTTTATTCGACAGACCTAGAAGGAGGGAAATGTTTTTCTGATGTATGGAAATGATTTTTAATTTAAATTGATTTTCATAATATGAACGTCATGCCAAGCCTATACCTAAAAATCATTGCCTGTGAATATTCACATGTGAAATAAAATTGAAATTTCATGTATTTAATTTTTTTCGTTTATTTCAAAATTCATATGGCTATGATTTTTGATTCGGTAAGAGCCCGCTTTAACGGTAAAGGAAAATATCGTGAGGAAGCCTGCATGCCTGAGAGTTTCTCGAAGGTGTGTGAAGTTCGCCAACCTGCATTGGGCCATCGTGGTGGACTATGGCCTAAACCCTCTGGATAACATCGTGGTGGACAGTTTCTTAACGGGGCTAATATTATAAGAGTCAGTGTTAAATAGCTCTACACTACGCTGTATGATGATAAGAAATTCCAATAATATGCGATTTCATATTGTGATTTTAGCAGTCGTTCTGAGAGAGTAGCAGGTGCGAGATTAAAATATAATTTCATATAACTTTTCAGAATATCCGCGAATATCTGGGTCCGCGTGGTGGAATGACTTAATCTCTCTCACCTCGATTTCTGGGAGAAGGCCTTTGGCCACCAGTGAGACAGTTAAGGCTGATCATCATCATCATCTCAGCCTATACTTGTCCACTGCTGAACATAGGCCTCCCCAATATTAATAATAAGGCTGATATTATTATAATAATTTATTTCAGAATATTTCCTGTAAAGTTTTTCATGGCTGACATTTATACACACATGTTGACTATTACGCCTATATATCACAGGGTTCATTAGAGACTACACTCGTCCCCATGTTACGGTTATGACAGTTCATTTAAATATATTTGTATATGTTGCTAATAATTTGGTTTTTACAATGTTCACCTATGTTGGTAAAATAAAGAGTATTACCGATTTAAAAAGCTGAGATTGTTAAGCTATTTAAGTCGCTGACTGTAAATCTCGTCATGCAGTTCTATCGATTCAGAGTGCTACGCTTGGCCCTTTTCAAAGAATTATTTTGGTCGGTTGGTTCTCTTCGAGCGACTTCTTCCGATCAGTGTTATTCCTGACATAAGTAGGGGTTGCCGTATTCTAAATCTAAAGCTGCCGTATTTATAAAAAGAATTTTAAACAATACTATATTTTACAAAAATACTTCTATCTTCATTTCGACAGTCTACAGGTTTTGCGGTGGCTATAAATAAATACAATAGTTAAGGTGCCGCCATATACCATATTTTTGACGACTTGATAACCACTTCAAACACACACGAGTATAAATGTATCTTGCACAATATTTAAAGCTTCACTAATCATCTAGTAACAATGCCATTGTTGAGAGGCCCGTAATCTATTGGACAGGATGACTTTCCTAGTGCAGTTACCAGTCTCTCGCAAAGGTGTTTATATCTCATTAAGAAATAAGCCCCAATTAGAATGTAAGTACCTTTTGTGAAGAGGTATATATAAACTATTATTATTACTACGAGCATTACTTGAATTATATAAAACACCTTCACGCCTATATTCCCCAAGCGGGGATGGTAGAGGTGTACTGTGTACATCTACTTTTTGTCGAGGATGTGAAGTCCGATGTAATAGGGGGCGATAATTGCCATACACCGCGCACAATTCCAGACTCCGGACTGTAACTGGGAACTTTTGGATAGAAAAACTACATGTGTCCGACCTAGGATTTAAACCCGTGATCGTAAAACGCACCATTCGCCACTGTCCAACGAGGCAGTTGCATGACTTACGTCAATTGCGGTTTCTAAGAAAAACACTGCTTTTGATGTCTCAACTCGCGTTTGCCCGATATATATATTCATCATGTGAGTTGTCTGTCCCTCAACCACATGGCCCTACCAATTCAAGATCCCTACTCAAAAATCTTTTTTCACCAGCTGGGTACTTATTATTTATTTTATTGTAATTTTATATAATGGGGTTTTCCTAATAAATGTCCATATCGTCGTTGTGGTTTCGCGTAAAGGTAAATGGAAAGGAAAATGGAAATAAGGACTTAGCACGAACTAATTAATGTTATCGCAACTCTATCGAATTTGTATGCCTTCTTTGTTACATTACAAATTTATTTACTAAATAAACATGAAGCGTGCTGTCGAGAAAGCATGCTTTGACAGCATGCACTATATACACAAACGTCAATATCGTACAGTCAGCGACTAAGTCGCTGAACATTGCCAGTATTTTGAACCGGTAATATTCTTTATTATAAAAACTTTGGTGAACATTGTTAAAGCCCCATTAGTAGCAACATACTTAAATATATGTCGGAGAAAGGCCATTCCCCTCGACATCATCAGTGGTCATACGTCTAGTGGGCGTCATCAGGGTTAAGTGCCAGCACAAAACAATTTATTCACTGTCCTTTAGGTACAATTTAATTGGAATTTCACAGTATTGCAAATAACTTCGTTATAATCACTATTCACTTTCACTGATTTTATAATCACTTTTATATAACTTTTAAAATAATTTAATCCGAGCAGCGGGTTTGCGGCACCGATCTAGCTTCGCCAAACTCACAACAACACTCCTTGATCCACCTCGATCTACAATTTTTATAACAATCTCCCTACTCGGCAACTGCCAAGATGGCGCCTCGACTCCGCTCGAGGACTACCCTCTGCTCAAGTAATTAGAAATAAGATGTTTACACAATTATTTTAACAACGCTAAATTTAAAAGAAATTAAATAAAGAATTAGTAGTCAAACTATCTCGCTTTATGACAATCACCAATCAACCGGACCCGTCTTCAGCAATCAAGCGGCTTGAAACTCTTCTGATAGGCGTTATCGTAACGTTGTTCAGAAAGCGTGCTGTCACGTTCATCTTTTACTTAGTGAACGTGTAGTGTGAAAAGAATGGGCATATCTACTCGATGGTGTTGTTAAAGTCAATCTGTTCGTGCTAAACTTTGAGGTTTGTAACAATAAGTTTTCCCGCCTCTGTCTACGTGCAGGACAGACATTTATATTAGTCAGAGGTATAACCCATAACAAATTTATACGTAATATGTGGTTGCGTGACAAAGTGAAAAAAGAAAAGTGTGCTGTCATAAGAAAGATTCATCGACTGACTGTAGAAATTTTAGTCTGTGTCATTGTGCACAAGAGATTTAGTGGACACCATGGACGCTAAACGGTGCAAGTAGTGTGAGTATGTACATCGCACCTCCTCCGTTCAAATAGCGTCATATCTCAAAAATCGTATTTTTTTTTGTTTTACATGCTCTCAAAAGTGTATGTCTGTCCCTTTCCGGTTCAAATCTTTTGATCCATTTTTTAAGCACTTGCGTGTATCCGATTGAGCTGAAATTTGGCATACGTATGTAAAGTCAGTCACACTGCAATAATATTGTAACTAGTCTGATGATGGAGTCGGAAGGTGGCCATAGGAACATGTGAACTATACAACGTATCCCCCTGGTGTGTAGGCTTGTTAGATTGGTATTGATGAGTACTTTACAACCAAATAGTGTTCAGGATCTGACGATGAAGCTAAAAGGTGGCCAGTGGAACCACCCGACTACTCAATGTAACCGCACCGTGTTTGGGCTCATTGGATTTGTCTTGACAAGTACTTTAGACCCGTATGGTGTCCAAGGTCTGATGATGGAGCCAGAATGAAGCCCTAGGAACTCCTCAACTAAACAAGATATTTTCATTGAGTGTTTGCTATAAAAGATTGTTTTTATAAAGGCTTTTCAAATTAAAATTATTAAATATTAGTGCCCTCAATGAAAAATATTTTTTACAAAGGGTTTTTTAATATGGCATATTATACTCTCGGCTCCTTTGTCACAGCGTTTTGTGGTAATTTTAGCGTGTTTCACACAACTTGCAGGTTAAGTAACTTGAAATTATAAAAAAAAAAAACAATTTTGAGTTGCGACACTATTTGAGTGGAGGTGCGTTATGTTTACTGTGATACAAGTAAGACTGCGGTTCGAATCAGATTTCGCAGTTTTAAGAGCAAAGACTATTTGTTCCGAGACTAATGCTATGAAAATGTTTTTTTTTGTAATTTCATTGTCTGAAAAATCGCGATTTCGACAGCTCATGACCTGTTAGCGTAAAAATGTTTGTGATCGGGCCAGGAAAATCCAATCCAAAAGCGTCAAGCCGATGGTAACCTGCCTCCAAGTTTCCACATCACTAATTGGGACTTCAATTTTTATCGTTTATTGTTATTTTGTTGATCTCTGCAAGACAGACACAAAAATGTTATCATTTGCTTGGGTCTGAGTGTTTATTAACGTGAAATTCAGGTTTGGAAGGAAAGAACCTGTTGGAACTCTGTAGTCTCTGCCTACCTCGTTCGGGTTCTGGCGTGATGATATAGATAGATAGAAATTCAGGTTTGTAAATTTGTCCACGAATAAGGAATAATTTTTATCTACTTGGGTGCCGTCTTCTTTTCTTAGAGTATTTTTTATACTCAAGGCGGACGTAATCTCGCTAAACAAAAAGTGAAGTCCAATAGTAACACAGTTGTGTACAAACGAGCTCAAACGCAGACACTCACGCCATAATAAGTCTACTTTTACGCAACAAACCTCGTTTGACAGAAGTCGGTTTGATAGTGAGAACATTAAATGCGTGAAAAGAGTGTTCTGACGAACTGAAGCGCGCACAGCGTTTCCTTTTGTACCTAACATCACAATATGGTCTAAGGTGTGTGCACTCAAACAAGGTTCTTTTGGCTCGTAGCCAAAATCAGAACTAACCTCGAACTAACGCTGTCATCAAATGAAATGTCACTTCATGACAGTTGCCGTTTGTTGTGAAATTAACACAAGTTCTTTCTTTAAATAGTAACCACGAGAACCCACCTGTTGTAACTATTTCCTGGAATTAGGACAATTTTACTAAATGATAACCCCATTTCACACCAACGCCCTCCTGTCAATGTCATCCACGCAACAAAAAATCCTTGTGACAAAACTGACTTGCTATTGGGCACGTTATTTAGCAAGATTCCGTCTGCCTTTCTTTGTCAATGCTTATACTGAATAACCGAACATGATACCAATCGACACTTGACTTCGGAACCTCATGGTAAAGTTACAGCGAGTACACAATGCTATCTCAATCGCTTATCGAATAACCTGTCGATAGCCGATCTCTGTTTACAATGTCAAAGTTATTTTGGTACTCGAAGTCACAATGTCAGGGAGATGTCGTAAGTAAATATACTATCCGATCCAAATAAGTATAGGAACGTCAATGACCTCGACCTGTAACTTGAAAAGTTGTTTTGCATCGGAAAATAGTACGGTTTGAATTATGGAGAAATATATTGCATGCGTAACGGTTTATCTATCGCCAGATCCCTTGCGGGGTAGGCAGAGATTACAGAGTTCCAACAGGTTCTTTCCTTACATACCTCTCTGGCTTCCTGCACTCTCATAGTTCGTCTCATATACGCTCGCCGGTTACGGAGACTTTTGACTTGTCCTTCAGATAATACTCGGTTTATATGTTCATGGTAAGATAGTCCAGGTCTTCCCTGGTACCTACATCCTTCCACTATCGCATTGTTAATCTGTTTTGCCATTCTTTCTTCTGACATTCTTTCTATATGCCCGAACCAACGGAGCATACCCTTCTTTACCCCTATAGTATCTTTCATACCTACTCGCTTTCTTACTACGCTGTTGCGAATACGGTCGGTGAGCTTCACTCCGCACATCTTCCGCAAAGCTCGCATTTCCAGCGCATTTATCCTACTTTCATTCTCCTTCTTACATACCCAGCTCTCGCTGCCATATAACAGCGTTGCACAATGGTTTTCTACTATATTATTGTCTCACGTAAGACTCACTGTCTTTATATATTGTCACCTATCAAAGGTTCGGATCAAGTCTTCTCACTCCGCAACATCGTAGAGAAGCATCTGGCAGTGGGGCGGAAGGTTTTCTGCGGTTTTGTAGATCTGGAGAAGGCATTTGACAGAGTTGTGCGAAAGAGACTTTGGGACATTTTGCCAGAGTATGGTATAGATGGCACTCTGTTGCGAGCCGTCCAGTCCACTTATGTGGAGTGCAAGGCATGCGTACGGGTGGGTGGTAACAGGTCACCCTGGTTTGACGTTAAAATCGGCGTCAAGCAGGGTTGCGTGTTGCCCGCTAGACTGTTTATAATATATCTGGACAAAAGTCTTCAAAGACTGAAAGCGATGAATGAAGGTGTACAAATGGGTGACTTAGTGGTAAACCATCTACTTTATGCAGATGACGCGGTTTTAATATCGCCAACAGCCACTGATCTGCAAACACTAGTCACAGTTATGAAAGACGACTGCATGATCAATGGCTTACACTTGAATGTGAAGAAAACCAAGATTATGGTTTTTGAAAGGGAAGAAACCAGAACGATTGTAAGGATTGTGGTTGGTAACGATGTGCTGGAGCAAGTGAATGAGTTTGTATATCTTGGATGCGCCTTCAGTAATGATAGGAAATACACCGCTGACATAGAGAGAAGAGTGAGTGCAGGGAACAGAGTGAATGGTGCGATGGGAAAGCTACTCGGGAGCCGGCACTTAAGCCATAAGGCGCAGCTGGCCATACATAACGGAGTTCTTGTCCGAACGCTGTTATATGGTAGCGAGAGCTGGGTATGTAAGAAGGAGAATGAAAGTAGGATAAATGCGGTAGAAATGCGAGGTTCTGCGGAATATGTGCGGAGTGAAGCTGACCGACCGCATTAGCAACAGCACAATAGTAAGACAGCGAGTAGGTATGAAAGATAGTATCGGTGTAAAGATGAGAAAGGGCATGCTCCGTTGGTTCGGGCATATAGAAAGAATGCCAGAGGAAAGAATGACAAAACAGATATACAATGTGAAAGTGGAAGGATGCAGGTACCGGGGAAGACCTAGACTATCTTACCACGACCAAATAAACCGAGTCTTATCTGATGGAAAATTCAAGAGTCTCCGTAACCGGCGAGCGTGTATGAGACGAACTATGAGAGTCGAGGAAGCCAGAGAGGTATGTTAGGAAAGAACCTGTTGGAACTCTGTACTCTCTGCCTACCCCGCAAGGGATCTGGCGTGAGGTTATAGATAGATAGATATAGATAGATAGATAGACCTATCAAAGATTTATTTCGTTTTATGTGCCTGAAAGTTCTCCCTATTTTTATTTACATTGCGTAGTAAGTAGATACCTAATTAGCAGAGTAGGCAGCCGAGTGTTATGCTATCTATCTATCTATAACCTCACGCCAGATCCCTTGCGGGGTAGGCAGAGAGTACAGAGTTCCAACAGGTTCTTTCCTTACATACCTCTCTGGCTTCCTCGACTCTCGAGTGTTATGCTATCTTGGAGAAACTCTCTGGTTTCACTCATTAGTCTTGTAGCGCATATTACGACTAGCGATCACGAGGTCCCAGTTTCGAATTCTAGGACGGACAAAGTGCTATTGAGGTTTTTCTATCGAAAAATCTTATAAGCAGTCCTGAATTCTGCCCAGTATAATGGGAAGAAGCTCGCCTCTGTTAGATTCGGATCTAACATCATCGGTGAAATGTGAGTACACCCAGTAGTCAAACTTAAACTCAAATAATTTATTTTGTATAAGCCCTGCGGGGCCGCTTACAAATAGACAATTTACTTTTTTTTTTAAACTTCCTATCTACCACCGGGCCGGAACTGAGAAGATCCGGCGAAGAAACTCAGCGGGCTTGTCTTTTTTCTTTAATTCTCTTTCTCTTTTTTTTCTATTTTTTTTAATGATATTGGGTGGATACAAAGTTTAGGTTACAATTAAATAGTTTTAGATCTAGCTCCAGTGTGATGTCTTACGACCGAGATATGAGACTAATGATGTTATTTATAAAGAGTATCTAAAGAATTTCAGATGGACCAGCCCCCACAAGCAACACCCGTTCACGAGTATGACTACTGGAACAGCCATCACTCTCCTGGACCATATTGGAGGGAACATACGTTTGGGGAACACAATATTAAAATAATAGGGTATCTCGCTATCTTCCGGCACATAATTTTACAGTCTTTCCAAAAAAAATTTGATTCTTACGATCGTGGAGATTTCCTAACAAAATTTTCTTTATCGTTACTGACAATCGCAGTTAAATTCCAGGGCTGCGAGGCGAAATTCGAACTGTGGGCCTTAACAATACAAGGCGAATATTCTATAAATAAGCTATTATTGCTACAGCCGAGATTTGAAGCCCTCAAGTCAAATGTTCTGCCATTAGGCTATCATTGCTATTGAATCCCTCAACAAAAAACCTTTTCAACACCTTAATATAGAAAAGTACAGTTGTCCGCACAAAGAGAACCGTTACAACGACAGAGAACGAAGTGGCAACACCACTATAAATATATACGAATTAATGTGTCCCTTTGAATGGCTTGCTTAATTTAATGGTGCCCTAATTTGCGTTGGAGATGCTTCTTTCAAATACAAATAAAATTCATTGTCAAAAGTCGTCCTTACTACACCGAGACACATTTACTATGGACACCCTGTGTGAAATAAATTATATGCATTTGTATTAGGGGATAAATGTATGGCACAGGTGTTGCTTAAGATGTTGCTCGACAACCGACGTTGGCCGGCAAATCTCCCGCGATCTATGATGTTCACATTTATTTAATCGGTTGCAATATGTCGCCCGAAGTGAGTTCATACTACTTTTGTCCGGATCCGAGCGAATTACGTAAATAACCGAGAAATGATTCGCATGGTGGACCGCTAACCAACAGCACCCCAAGTCTGCTATTGCAATTGTATTAAGGTAGTCATTTTATGATGTAATAATTGTTATTTCTGAAAGTTTTAGGGATCCAATAATTCGATGGCGTCATTATGGTTTTTGAATAGCGTATCATTGCTCTTCCACTAACACAAATATCAGGATTTGGTAATCTGGTACTTAATAACAATTCGATGGTCAAAAGTAGGCATTATTTAGGATTTAATGTCGAATAAAATTTAGTAAAAAATATGAGCTGAATACGGACATACCATGCTTTAAGCAATATAGAATATTAAGTCATCCGTCTGTTATGTATTCGATAAATTCCCCGAGAATACTAAACAAAGTCTTTATAACCTAATCATTATGTAGCTGTATATCTCATAGAGCTATTTTCGTTGTAGCTTCTACCTTTATTGACCCCAAAATGGCCGATGAGGCTCCAACAACATACAAAACGCTATCTTGATGACTCTATGCGCAAACTCTTAGTGAGTTTGCGTATAGAGTCATCAGCGTTTTGTATGTTGAGCTCAGAATTAATATAATTATAGGCAAAAGTATTTGCATTCCTTCTAACATAGACTTTAACCCACATGTTGGGAACACGATAAAAATTTGCTTTACACGTTAAACAAAATAAATACTAGCATGTGGTGTTTCTCTAGATTATACTCAATTGAAGACGTTTTCCAGAAGTGCAAAATTAGATAACTAGAAAATATATACTAGATGTAAAGAAAATTATTTTGAACCTTGTAAGATGTTCTATCTTATGGGTATTAGTAAAAATATAAGCTAAAACAAACACAGCCGATTTAAATAATGTTGTATAAATATAATTATTGGGTATTTCGTCTATTAAGTATTTTATGAATTCCGTGAGAATGCAAAACAACATTTTAGTATACCAGTGATCGATTAGGGTTTACGTTATTTCTAAACGTTCTAAGGAAATAAATTCCCGCTCATAATTTAGAATTAACGAGTAAAATACTAAAACTGTACATTATATATTTCGAAACAGATCAGATAGATGTCTGCGCAGGTTGGTGTCGAAACCCGGGCCCGGAGCTAAGGCTATTTATTATAGGTATTACTAAATGGTAAAGTCATGATTCGCCACAAGCGACCAGTGTTGTGTTACAGCTATAATTCTGATGGTACTCCGGTATTTGATTACGACATTGCTTGAAAATGGCTGGTAAAACTGATGGTTGTCTGGTCTTAGTCCTCGAGTGGCGAACAGGTACTGGAGACTGTTTGGATTTGAATGGAATTTGAAGACCTGATGAAGGTAGAGGGGAAAAGTGGAATGTTAACAGCACAAATCCTGTTGTCGTGGCGATCGATAAAGAAGAGAAAGAAGTTCACTGAGAACTTTGTAATGCGTTCCAAAACAAATTTTTGGTTCACACTAAGAAAACTTCATTAAAAGTTATCCTTCTTCTTCTTCAAGTGCCTCTCCATTACTGGAGGTTGGCCGTCAGCTTTGCGTATGTGCTTCTTTCTTGAGCCATACGGAACAATTGTTAAAAGCTGGCAATGTTGGTCCACTCCCTAATGTTCTGCAGCCATGATTTCTTCTGTCGTCCAACGCGTCGTTTGCCCTCAATCTAAAAGTTATGCAGTTATCCAATAAATGTAAACAAAAAGGCTATACCAATAATTGTTTGTATATTCATTAATTTATTATTACTTATTTAATGAAACTTTCTGATTTGATAGCCCATTGTTGCAATGCGCATACAATATCGTAACTTCACATTATTGGGGATAGTCTCATACATATATTCAGTGCTGAGAGAAACTGGCTATTAGTCGTTTAGACAATAAAATGTAAATGCTCCTTACTGGTTATTGTGATAGACGCGGGTTTTGTAAACATTTTCTTCTTCTTCTCCAAGTTATGGCTTCATACTAATTATAAATGTATTTTGCCAGTGTCCAGTGAGATATATAATCGTGTTTGTTTAAATTAATTCGACTCCCCGATGAATTTGATGACAACGATGATAATGAAATTAATGAAGTACCCCACCCTGGATAGTAAAGCGGTGGATACTTTACATACCAATTGAGACGGCCGTTTTGAGGGAAGTCGAAAAGGCACGTTTAATCGCTTTGTTACAATTACCTGCACTCATGCACATATAAGAACACATAATGGTTAATATTCCACAAACATTACACATTATTAGACGAAATAACACAAGTTTTGGAAATTAAAACAAATTGACAACAACACTCTTCGACTTCCCGCCAAATTAAAACTCTTTTTAAAATCTTTTATGGCGTTATTCGAGGTGTCAATCATTTTTAACCGTCTTTAAAATCAGAGTTGCTTTGGTTCTGGATAATTTATAATTTGCATCTCAAGAAGATTGCCAAGATGCCATTGTGAGATTAGGATAAAAAAAAAATAGTTTATTCTCTTACCATGTGTACCATAATTTTATCCAATACTGGAACATCTTACTAAGTAAATGTCTAATGAAATACAAACATGAGAGTTTTTAAAATAATATGCTTAGTACAAAGTTATAGCTACAATAAGAAAACAAAATTAAATACTAAAAAAAAGAAGAACTATCTGCCTAAAATAAAAATGGGAAGAAGATAAATAAATATCTATGTATAATAATATATATCTTGTTGATAGATAAATTATATTATTGTATGATTGTGTTCATATGTTAGGTAATTATTGTAACGTACATGGTTGATACATGAATATCTGTCCAAATCTGCTGTCTATTAAAACATTGATTTTGACGATTACGATGTGTCGTAAGTCTAAAATTCTAATAGTTAATCGGTGTGTGGCGTGATCCAGTCGCGATATAGCTAAATCCGATTATATCAGCTTCCTGCGTGTGCCGGAAGAGACGTGGACATGACGGTATTAATAAATTCGGTTAAAAAGGAAGTTACGATGAAACACTCATCAGCTTAATAATTGCGGATTAGAAGAGCAACCTAGATTTACTATGTCTCCCTAGGTTAATTAAATTGCAAGGTGGAGTACTATAGTCGTCTATTCCTATGAAACTTTAAAACTCTCTAAATATTTTTTCACTTAACATAAAAACGTCGATTTCTTACTATCAGCGTCTTTATTTTGAAATCTTCAGAAATACTGTCAACACACAACACAAATAAAATATCTAAAAATGGTGACGATTTGTTTAAAAAGCTTTAAAATTTGATTGGAATAGACTATAAAGTAAATGGGGGTGTTGCAACCGTGATTCGATAGCAACTAACATCAACACGTCAAAATGAAATGACAGCTGTAGCGATTTTTTTGTTATTATATTGCTTAATAATTAGCGTTTGTATTTTACTGACGACGCATCCGAAGTATACAATGGTGATTCCGCCGAAGCAAAGTTACCAGTTAACAATGATACTGTCATTTAGTTGTCATTGTCACTTACTTGTCACTGTCAATATGACAGGTACGGGTATAGACAATACCTTTTTTAATCAAAAAGCGCGGGAATATTGGACGTTTTTTCCTCTATTGGTCTTTATCATTCTTCTTCTATATTCTTATTACTGACATGGCGGCTATCTTCCGGCACTGAAAGATAGCTTATAGGATAGGAGAACCGTACAAATCGTTGACTAAAAGGAAAAGTGTCGCAAATAAAAATGCAAGAATAGGAAAACGAAGCTTTACAGTTTTGAAATTAGAGTGCTAGTTTAAATAACGAAGTTTTTAAGTTAGGTCGCTAGTACATTCAGTCAGCGATATGTTTTGAAAAACCCATAAGTTCGAGCTAGATCATAGTGGTATGTTCGCATTAATCCCATGACCTCACACCAAAGTTTGAGCTCCAAAACCTCACTATCCATGTGCATTGACCCCAAACCTTGCTAATTGTTCGGCACGCACCGCTAACAACTTTACACTACACTCCACATAATGCATTCTCATTTTTATACCCTGGTAATAGAGTGCAAAGTAGTAATTGTGGGTGTAAAGTAAATTTGCATGTTTTAGAATAGGGTCAGTGGATGCAGTACGTTAATTTAATAAAAGCCGTATGGTGATGGCTTTAATGGGTATAATACAACGATATTATTATTATGGAAGGAATTCTTATATAAATTGTTCTGGAAAGAAGAAATATCCCTACCAAATCCCTTCACCTGCTAAGAGTCTCCCACCTCCCAATCTATCAGATTACCATGGCCGATCTAGAGATCTTTAAATAGACTTCGGACCCAGATCAGCCGGAGCAAGGAAAACATGTTTAGGTAGGGATTCATAGACGGTACCAATTTAGGGTGTGTCTGCGGCGTAACCCAAACGATGTCCCATCTTATATCGTGCTCGGCGTCCCCTAACACCTATAAGCAGCAAGACTTGATGGCTGCCTCCGATAATGCAGTCAATGTGGCCGCATTTTGGGCTAATTCCATATAACTATAGCATGATTGCCGTCGAAACAGTAAGAAGAAGATTATTTTTATAGTATTGTGGGTATAACCCTCTTTATGTATGACCATGGTTCGGTCTTGTGGTTTGAGCGTACGATTGATAGTCGTAGATTCGATACCCGCCCGGAAGAAATAAATTGGGTACACCTGGGTATTTGTGTATGTGTAATTGACGCTTATTAAATTATTTCCTGGTGCAGGGCATGGTTTAAAGCGTACGGTTACCAAGTGCGTGTGGCACAGGTGTCTGTGTGCAGTGTACACCCACATTTCGCCGATGATGCTAAGTCCTTATATAAAAGGAGGGCGAGACTATTGCTGCCATACTGAAAACAGTTCCAGATTTTTTCTATAAAAAACCTAAATGTAATTTAAATAGGGGTTGAATTTAGGGATCATCAGCTGCATCGTACACTAGACTAATGAGATTATGTGTATAATGATGATGTATAGAAGATAATGATGTATAGAATAGATACCTACCTCGTTAGTCTAGTGCATATCAGATTTGAGCAAAAAATATAATTATATAATATTAGCCCTGTTATGAAACTGTCCCACTGTAGGGCGCGGGCCTCCTCTCAAACTAAGAGGGTTTAGGCCATTGTCCACCACACTAGCCCAGTGCAGGTTAGTGAACTTCACACACTTTCAAGGACCTCTAAAGCATGCAGGTTTCCTCAAGTTTTTTCGTCACCGTTAAAGCAAGTGATAATTAATTTTTAATACACGCATACTTTCGAAAAGACCTCCGGCTTGGCAGTCCAACGGTCTAACCACTAGGCTATCACTGCTGGTTGAGATAAAATTCATTGTGAAAAAATTTATTTGCAATTAAAATATTTCGAATTGTATCGAGGCTTAATTTTCCGATGTTGCGATTCCTCTACAGCACCCATTGCCACGGGAGGGACTGAGGCATTTGACGTTCAAAAGTCATAGTTATTCCGGTGGACCTCAGGGGAATTAATTTGATTGAAATTGAAATTTCAATTGTTTGATCCTACTATTTTAAAACATGATTGTATGCCATACACTGGTGCATATACAGTAAATAATGTCGTTGGTGTGACCTGTCGTTAAACCATGTGAATGCATCGTTGCATAAAATGAATAATTTTAGCGGAAATTAACAGCGCAGTTAATGGCTAACGGCTTCCAACTGTTGGTGACCCCTTGCATATTTCAAAATCGGAAACGTAGCGTGTTCCTAATTATTTTGCAATCGTGCAACATTGGGACACGCGATGTTGCAATTATGAAAATATTGAAAAATATATTACTATTATGAAAATAATAAAAACTTCATGTTTAGATTTTACCTCTAGTGTTACGAATACTTACGAGAGGTTGGGGAATAAAGGAGCGCTTTTTTTATTTTCATGGTAGTAATTTATGTTTCGCTAAAGATATTATTCTGTTAATTGATTAAAAAGGGGCGACACTATTCCTGTTTTACATGACAAAATTCCAAACTCCAGTTTTTTCTTTAATTTTTCTATAGGTAAAACCCAATAGCGTTTTGTCCCACCTAGTATCCCTTCCGGCTGGAGCGTTCGCCTCCTTGTTTGATGCATCTGTTAAGGCCCTGTCGCCGAAATACATACGCACGAAACCGAGGTAGGATTCGAACTCCGGACCTCGCCAGATCATGCGCCACCGGACAATCAAAGCAAAATATTTTTAAATAGCATCCTGACAGCATGTTGTATATTATTCAGTATCTGAAAAATTAATCAGTTAATCAATTACTGGAATATTAATCTGTTACTGTAATTACGATATATAACGTTGGGACCTCGGCTACAAATCGGAGATTTTCGAAAACTGATCGAATTATTACGGCGGCGGGGGGAAAACTTTTCTAAATGAAAATAGTCCTTCATAGATACTTACTGATCAATTTCGGATACTCTTAGTGTCTTGTTAGGCTGTTCCAGATACGGCGCCATTCAACTATCATTATCCTATTGTCATTGGTAAGCAATCGGCAGGGCCGTCTTAGAATAAGTGTAGTTAGGCAGAGGTCGTAGTTACCTGCTATGGCAGATAACTGTCTATTTCCTATATCGAAAACACACGGAAGTTTTACTGCGTGCGATATTGTGCAGGATAAACCAGGACTATTTGCCAATAATTATGTTGACATGTTTAAAAAGTCAGTATAGCAATTTATATTTGTTTTTTGATCAAAACTTAAAATGAAATCGATTCTTCTAAACGTATTCAGGAAACGTACATGTATAATTATATATTTTTTTTATTTTCTGCTCACATGTCTTCGGGAGAGCATTTAAAAAAGTATGAATATTATTTATTAATTATTTTACGAGATAAAAGATTCAAATGCAAATCAAACCCAGATGCTCTCAGTTTATTTAAAGTTAAAATACAAATATTAAAATTGATACAATTATGAATAATAGCAGGTAATATCAGATGTGTTTTGAATATAAAGTATACAATTTGTTGTCATAAAATTAAAATATCTAGGTCGTCATTCAAGTTAAACTAGTCCAATCAACATCATTTCATATCAGTTCATAGCATTTGTTATCCATTTTATTTCCATGACTGACAAATTTCCTACGAAATAAACCGCTTTTTTCTTATGAATCTGCATTATCACATAAACATAAGCATAACAAAATACTTCTATCTTGTGACAAAAACAATCTATATTTAAAACAGGGACATTTGTATGTATCAGATCAAGAAACATGAAAAAAGATCAAGTCAAGACAGGTACTATTTATAAGATTAAATGAAAAAATATTTCTCTTTCCCAGACAAAACTTTCACCTAGTCCGGTCTGTTTGTTGATTTAAATAAAATTTGCATTTAAAGTAACGCGTCTATCATTGGTTTGGATTTAATAATTGTGCTAGTAATAAGAGTTGAGGTTTAGGAAAAAGCTTTGTGAGTGTATTTCCTAAATGAAGCTAAGGTTTCTCCTTATATTCAAACAACGAATTTCTAATTCAACTTATTTGTTAATATACTCTAATATGGGTTTGTCAGATGGTCTGAGCATATGCCCCTCGGTTCGCTGTATCGAATGCTCATGGATTCGACCCCCGCAAGTGACAAATTTCTTTGAGTGATCCACAAATAATTCCAGTCTTAGTATGTGTCTGTAAATGTCATACGCATTGTATGACATTTACAGACACATACAGACACATACTAATTGTAAACGCACCCGCGACGCAGGAATAATTATTATTTCCTAGTATGAATCAAGGTTTAGTAAAGAAAAAAACATTTATTTCGTGTGCTGGACGCATAATATAATTTCCAGTTTAACCAGTTGCAAAGCCTAATTTTACTAATCTTAATTTACTGCAATAAAGTTACTTTCGCTGCGTTAATTTATTGCTTAAATATTCAGTTGTCTGAACAGGGATAGTGTTAAGTGACTAGTCAGTGGCTCGCATAAGAATATTTCTTCTAGAATTTAATATTAATTTCGACAATTTCATTGTTATTTGTACGGCCGGAACGTTCATTGTTTGAAGCCGTATGTTGCCTAATTCCGGCGTCAATCGTCCGTAGCCAACTGCAATTGCATTCACAATTGCACTGACCCAGTTATGTGCATTGTATCGTTGGTAAATATTGTAGATTATTCGGGTTAACAGCTTTGTATTCAAAGAGATCAAATCTTCAATCAAATTTTGTAAAAATAAGCAAAAGTATTTTTATGAAGATTGTCTTAACATTTTTTGAAACCTAGATTCTCAACGAAATCAACTTTGTAAAAATCACGTTTTGCGATTTATGATTGTTTTCTTTTTTTTCTAATGTTTCCTGTTTTTTTTTTTTAAATTAATGGTT
Source organism: Phalera bucephala (assembly GCA_905147815.2). Taxonomy (NCBI): domain Eukaryota; kingdom Metazoa; phylum Arthropoda; class Insecta; order Lepidoptera; family Notodontidae; genus Phalera; species Phalera bucephala. The sequence goes on along the minus strand of LR990625.1, from coordinate 23,214,629 downwards.
ATTGTCGTATTATTCATTATTTTCAAGATTTTATTACTTGACTGTCTCGGTGGTCTAGTGGCAAAGCGCATCGCTTTGTGATCACGAGGACCTGGGTTCAAATCCCAGGTCGGACAAATGAAGTGTTTCTAACGAAAAATTCCCTGTACGAGTCCGGAATCTGGAATTGTGTCCGGTATATGGCAATAGGCTCGCCACCTATTACATGAGACCTAAGATCGACGGCGAAAAGTGGGTGTACTCAGTACACCTCTGCCACCCCGCTTGGAGAATATAGGCGTTAAGGTGTTTATTATATTACTTAACAGTTACTAAAATGAAAGCGCATGGACATTACTTTGGTGATAGTTGAATCCTTTTTTGGTTATTACTTAATAGATAGATCCGGATTTTTTTCTATAAATAAATACTAGGCGAGTCCCCGATGCCCCTACTTCACCCCTTTAGGGGATGAATTTTCAAAAATCCTCTTTTGTTGGTCACTAAGTTACATAATGAACTCCTATGTGAAATTTCATACTTCTAGACCCACCGGCTCAAGCTGTAAATTCTCAAGCTTAAATACCCATTGCTACGAATACCATTAAAAGCCGTTGACCCAAAATAATTTAAAAGCTATAATTAACTTATCCGCAGATAACTCAGATCGCATTTTATTATGTTAATATGTAGTGAAAACCATAAAATTGATACAACAGCTGATAATTCTATGGTTAATAAAAACTAATGGAGATTAGCATAATGAGATTATCACATAAATACCTACTGGTATTTAATATTGTATAGCGTGTGTGTGTGTGAATGATCTACTGTTGGCTGCGGGGCCTTTACAAGAAAACCGGACAGGAAAAGACTGTGAATGCGGGTGATAGCAGGCTTAATTAAGTTTCAAGCATAATTTATAAATAGCCTATGAAAAAGCAGTGATATCAGTGGTTAGACCGTTGGACTGCAAAGTCAGAGGTCTCGGGGTCAAACCCAGGCACGCACCTCTGTCTTTCCGAAAGCATATGCGTATTAAAAATTAATTATCACTTGCTTTAACGGTGAAGGAAAAACATCGTGAGGAAACTGCATGCCTAAGAGTTTCTCGAAGGTGTGTGAAGTTCGCCAACACACACTGGGCCAGCGTGGTGGACTATGGCCTAAGCCGTCTCGGTTTGAGAGGAGGCCCGTGCCCTACGGTGGGATAGTTACTTAACAGGGCTAATATTATTAATATAACCTATATCGTCACGCTAGACCCCTACGGAGTAAGTTTATCACTACATAATATAAAACAAGGTCCCCCGCCGCGTCTGTCCGTCTGAACGCGATAAACTCAATAAGTACCGAACGGATTTTCATACAGTTTTCACCAATGGACGGAGTGATTCAAGAGGAACGTTTATGTGTATGATTCGCCCGTGGTAAGCCGGGGCTGTTCGCTAGTAAATAATTAAATAAATAAAAGTATATGAGCGAGAAGGAAGCTATAAACATGACGGGGCAATAAAAATGACAGACGACTTAGCGCAGTGGTTAAGAGCTTATGCTGTGCCGCCCATTGTGTCTAATAGTGGCGGGTTCGATTCCCGCACCGGACAGATCTTTGTGTGATCCACAATTATTTGTTCCGGTCTGGGTATTTGTAAATGTAAATTTTCATGGTTGTAAACGCACCCACGACACAGGAATAAATCCAAGTGTGGGGCTACGTTTTTAAAAAGAAAAAAGAAGGTCCTTTTGCAAAGAACATGTTAAAACTCTAAACAATAGAGAGAGATAAAATAAAAAAATTAATGAATTCGTGTTCAGTAATACTAGTAAAATTACTCTTTTAAATTCCGCGAGGACGCAAAACAATTTATATAATAAGCAATACGAAACATAAAACCTCTTAACATAAGTAAGTTTTGGTTAATGGTACGAAGAAAATACAATCTTTATACCTACTAATAGCTGTTACCCGCGACTTCATCTGCGTGGACAATTTTTGAGTCAAAAGGTAACCTTCTCTATCTCCTTCCCAAATTCTATTAAAATCCGATCAACTATTTACATGTGAAAAGGTAATAGACTTTGCTACTTTCACATTTAGTATGGATACTTCAGATTTAGTTTATAGTATGATATTAACCCGGGACCTATAGGAGATCCGGCTATCACAGCTGTATCAACAAATTTTATGGTTCAATTTTGAAACTTCGTTAAGCTTAAGTAATTTGCGACGAATGGCACCAACACTTAAAATCCGTCCACCACTGACACAGAATAAATAAAACAGATACCTCGTAGTCGTAACCGCGACAAAACGACGACGTGCTCGTACTTACCAATCGGTATGTCCGCAATCTTGCGCTTTACCGTTTGTCAAATGTATCCCCGCTCTAGAATTTATTCCCATGTCGTAGGTGCGTTAATAAACATAAAATCTATCTACACAAACACCCAGACCGAAACAATCATTCGTGAGTTACGCATAGGTTTGTCCCGTGCGGGGGCCGAACCCGTGACCACTCGATCATCTAAACAATAAACCAAGTCATCATTTTTACTTCATCTTGCATCTTTTCCCGAGGCATGCGTGTATCATCTTAGCACATACAGTCAAAAACGACGCGTTGTCCTTTCTTTGCTGACACAATCCTATTCGGCGGTAATAGATTGACGTGCAACATTCCGTTTATTTTAAGAGAAAATTTATCTCTCTTTCTCTTGCTCTCTCTCTCGCTCTCTCTCTCTCTCTCTCTCTCTTGCTCCCTCTCTCTCTCTCTCTCTCTCTCTCTCTCTCTCTTTGACAATTATTATTCCCATCTGATGGTGGAGTCTGCCTTCCTAATTTTCCTTTCCCACTTCGTTCTGTTCTGTTGAAAGTGTCGTGTTCAAAGGCATTGCAGACGCAGAGGCACATTCTTGAGCACATCTGCCCATCTTATTTTCAGATTGGCCGTAACATTACCCACATAATCGACAGGTCTTCTTTTTACATGGCCATGCCAACGGCGTTTACTTTTTGAAGCTTATCAGCGCCATCGCGAACTCCGGGACTCCCGCAAACGTACTCGTTGGGAATTTTGTCGAGTCTCGTCACCACGCACATCCACGAAAGCATTTTCATTTCAGCGACTTGAAAGGAATGGACTTGGCGTTGCGCTACGGCTCACGTTTCGCTACCATATGTTAAGACTGACCTAATCATGCTTTTGTACACTAAACCCTTAAGCTTAACGGGCATGCATCTGTCACAGGTTACGCCAGTTACTTCTCGCCATTTAAGTCAGGCTGCCGCTGCTGTATGTTACAATCCAAATACGTTACATTACAATCTAAACCACTCAGTATGCATGAAATGAAGTTCTTATCTAAGTCATCACGCCAAATTCCTTGTGAGCCAGGCAGGTCTAAATAGTCATTTTTTCGAATATGAGTTTATTAAAAGTACAGAATACTACTTTTATTATTATATGTCGCCATAATCTCCCTTAAGGTATGTACTTACATGCACTTTACTGCAGCTCATAATTAGTACGGAGCAGAGTATCTGTATTATATGTGCTACTAATTTAATGTATTAGTGCTAATGAAAACATGGCTAGTGGCCGTAATATTATGTCCATACGCCATATTTAAATTACGTCGTTTATTTGCCATAAAACTCATGGATTAACTTATTTGCCTCCGCCATCAAAATATTATCGCCTGGCGTTAATGCATTGGGTAGTTAAGATGGAGATAAATATTTAAGTAGAAATACCTATTATAACATTGACTCTTGTGCGGTGAAGCTGTAAAGGCCCCGCGCCAACAACGTTGATCATTCACACACACACAAAAAAGTCGCACAGCGGGCTATGGAGCGAGCTATGCTCGGCGTCTCTTTGAAGGATAAAATTCGTAACAAGGTAATCCGACAAAGAACCAAAGTTACCGACATAGCTCGCAAACTCAGTAAGCTAAAGTGGCAATGGGCTGGTCACATCTGCAGAAGGACCGACGACCGATGGAGCAAACGTGTCCTAGAGTGGAGACCGCGACTTGGTAAGCGTAAGGTAGGACGGCCCCCAGCTAGATGGACCGACGACCTCAAAAAGATCGCTGGGACAGACTGGATGCGGAAGGCGGAGGACCGTGTGCAATGGCGCGTGTTAGGAGAGGCCTATGTCCAGCAGTGGACTGCGAAAGGCTGATTGATTGACACACAAAAAAAAGAATTACTGTCGTAATATTTTTCCAAAAGCGCATTTCTTTAATCTGCGCTATTGTTATCAGGTCAATAGCACCTATCTTTTATACTTAACACGTTTTTATCAACTCGTTTCCTTGTCTTCTTAGTTGTCTGTTACATTTTAGTAGTTCTTCTAAACTTGAAAGTTTAAACATAGCTCTAACTGGATGACAATGCTAATAACCAACAAAAATCCAACATAAATTACTAAACGCAGAAAATAAGTATTTTTTATTTTATTTCGTTTAATGGTGCCATGTTTTTGAAACAGATTAAAAACTATAAAATAATTTAAAACCGAAAAAGATGTTAAGCGCATGTAATTGCTATTTCGATTTTAAATCTATCTATCTATCTATAACCTCACGCCAGATCCCTTGCGGGGTAGGCAGAGAGTACAGAGTTCCAACAGGTTCTTTCCTTGCATACCTCTCTGGCTTCCTCGACTCTCATAGTTCGTCTCATACACGCTCGCCGGTTACGGAGACTCTTGACTTTTCCATCAGATAAGACTCGGTTTATTTGGTCGTGGTAAGATAGGCTAGGTCTTCCCCGGTACCTGCATCCTTCCACTTTCACATTGTATATCTGTTTTGTCATTCTTTCCTCTGGCATTCTTTCTATATGCCCGAACCAACGGAGCATGCCCTTTCTCATCTTTACACCGATACTATCTTTCATACCTACTCGCTTTCTTACTACGCTGTTGCTAATGCGGTCGGTCAACTTCACTCCGCACATCTTCCGCAGAGCTCGCATTTCTACCGCATTTATCCTACTTTCATTCTCCTTCTTACATACCCAGCTCTCGCTACCATATAACAGCGTTCGGACAAGAACTCCGTTATGTATGGCCAGCTGCGCCTTATGGCTTAAGTGCCGGCTTCCAAGTAGCTTTCCCATCGCACCATTCACTCTGTTCCCTGCACTCACTCTTCTCTCTATTTCAGCGGTGTATTTCCCATCCTTACTGAAGGCGCATCCAAGATATACAAACTCATTCACTTGCTCCAGCACATCGTTACCAACCACAATTCTTACATTCGTTCTGGTTTCTTCCCTTTCAAAAACCACCGATTTTAAACTTCATTTAAAATCATGAGCTTAAAATTGATAGCCACTGGCTTAACTGATATAGAATGAAAGAAATATTCAGCACACGAAATTCCCACCAAACAGTTCTTACCATTACTAATCATCATATCTTCTACTATAATCCCTTCACTTAACTTTAATTGAATTTCATTTACTAATAGTTATTATAATGAAAAATTATTAAATTTTACGACATTTAAAATCAATTATCACTAAACGAAACCTTGAAAACCGGCTAATCTTAAACATAACATAAAATGTTAATATCTAACCTGACCGACACGACGCTTGACCTAAAAAAAGATAATATATTACATATATAACGGTCAACAGATACGATACGATCAAACATCTCATATCGATTACACCTACACTCGATTTATGAGTGAAAACAATTTATAGAATAAGAACATAACCTTTACTTCTTAGAATATTTATTTTTTTTCTTTAAAAAACGTAGCTGTAGTGTCGTGGGTGCGTTTACAAACATGAAAGTTAACACACACAAATACCCAGACCGAAACAAATAATTGTGGATCACAAAGAAATTTCCCGTGCGGGAATCGAACCCGCGACTATTAGACACAGTGGGCAGTGCGGCTTAAGCTCTTAACCACTGCGCTAAATATAAACTAGAAGCCGCGTCCAGTCGTAACTGCAGGCCGTGTGCTGAAACCGAAATTTAACAATCGTCACCGCACTCACCGCACTTCCCACCGCGTAATGTTGGTAGCCCGGATAAATTTACCACGTTTTGCGGTAAATGTCGATGACATTAGAGTGGGGATAATAAAATCATTGTTGCGGTAACGTGTATTTTTATACATATTAAACTCAAAAATAGATATACTTGAATTATTAAGGCTTTTAGTCATTTAATATCGGGAAATATTAAAACCATGAGACTTAGTAGTTAACTAAATATCATTTAATACTATATTAATAATGTCGTCAGCAAATAAAAGTACGGAAAAATAAAATTGTCATACTAGCAACACTAACAAAATGGAGGCGTCTTTTACTATTACAATAACAGACGGAAGAATTAATTCAATATTTAAATAATACAGCACCTGAATGCGCTAGTTATGTATGAAATGCAACTCCAACATGTTTCTTTTTGAGCTCAACAGCATTTTTACAGGCAGAAACGACACAAGACGGCATAAGTCATTTTAATTTTTCACGCGTTGAGCACGTTATTTCGCACGACGCGGTTACAAAGTTACTACATTACGTATTACTCCTTGCATTGCAAGTAGTATTTGTCGCTTCAATTTGATGCGCGCCCGCAGCTTATGTTTTATATTATTCTAAGCCTTTACTTATACAACGTGAGAATTGGGGTATTATGCCGAAAGTTGTAGCTTTCTTGAGTCAGTCTAAACAACTTTTGCTGTACGTTTTTTTTTATTTTTTTGAGAATTTATAGTTTTCAATACAGATTAAACAGATGATCTAGTGTACTTGTATTGGAAAGAAAAAAAATGCATAAAATAAAAAGCTGTAAAACAAAAATTGAGATTGACGTATAAAAGCTAAGTACATCTTTCAGCATGATACCCCAAATAAAACTATTTTACGGATTTTATCGCGGTTTATTTTTTTATTTTTAGTTCCCGACGTTTCGAGTGCTTTGCAGCACCCATGGTCACGGGAGGGACTGAGGTGTTAGACGTCCAATAGGCACAGTTGTTCCGGGGTACCCTCAAACTTCTTAATTATTTTTGTTGTTGTTGGTCCGATCTACGCAGAATGAGCTCACGGTGTCTTGAGGTCTTGCAGTGTTATGCTTGGTTTTGGATTTGATTATATTAATTACCGGATCCCAAGACGATGGAAGCACCCAGCCATCTTCTCTATTGAAATTAGGATGTTTTTTAATTTCAATAGCCTCGCGAACCATCCTTGGTAGGAATCGGTGTTCTTTCACGAGGATTTGTGGTCTATCAAATCTGATGTTATGGCGGGTGCGGTCAAGGACATGTTCACAGACTGCAGACTTCTTTGAGCGACGGTGTTTTAGGTCAGCTATGTGTTCTTTAACCCGAGTTTTAACCGGTCTTTTTGTTTGTCCTATATAAGAGAGACCACATTCACAATCAAGCTTGTAAACTCCTGCATCTTGTAGAGGGATCTGACACTTGACAGATGGTAAAAATTGACTGATCTTCTTCGGCGGCTTAAAAAATGTTTTAATCGAAGCACGCTTCAAGATGTAGCCAATCTTGTCCGTGACTCCTCTCATGTAAGGCAGTACAGCAGGGAGACGCTCAACTGTGGCTGGTTTCACTCGGTCACTGTGACGTTGGCGTGGGACTCGAAGCTTATTGTCGTGCAGGACTTGCTTGACATGTTGAAGCTCGGCAGCCAGATGTTTCTTGTCACAGATCCCTTGTGCTCTCTGAAACAAAGATTTACCCACGGTAGCTAACTGTGTTGGATGGTGGTGAGATTCACCGTTTAAGTACCTATCAGTATGGGTCTTTTTACGATAAACCGTATGGCTTAAGGTGTTGTTGGGGTTACGGATTACTAACACATCTAGGAAAGCTAGGGAATTATTTGCCTCCAACTCCATTGTAAACTGAATTTTAGGGTTAATGGAGTTAAGATGATTTAGGAATACATGAATTTTGTCAGATGGTAATATTGTGAAAGTATCATCTACGTACCGCTTGTAGAAACTTGGCTTTACAGGTGAGGTACGAAGGGCTGTCTCCTCAAAGTCTTCCATGAATATATGAATATGAATATAAAAAAATAAACCGCGATAAAATCCGTAAAATAGTTTTATTTCATGTGTAATATTCGCGTAAATCTAAGAACTCAATATGATACCCCAATTTCGGATCACTGTGTATAAATCTACTTAATTATCATGTTATTTATTTTCTTATAATAATTTGAAGCTAACACATGTAATGAAGGCAGATACATATAAATATTGCAATGAAGTTGAAAGCCGCAAAAGGAAGAACGACTCTGAAATAAAAAACTTACAGTTATACAAATAAAAAAAGAACATACGAGTAGTAACATGATGGAACAGAACAGGAGGAAAAGAATAATATTATAATTAAATGCATATTTAAAAATATTGAAGGTATTTTACAAGGAGACAATAGAGCTGATATGATTTGTCAATCACATTAGTTAAAGTTATTCGAAGCATAAATTACAACATTAACAAATTTAAAACGTTCGATTGTTTCACTACTATATTTAGCCAGCTTATAAATAACTTTATGAATAACTTTTATTTGATAAACCTAAATTAATACAAGTAAATTAAAATGAATCACCACGAACATATGCGGTAAATTCAAGAAAGTAGATACCACACATCTAAGATAAACATCAGTTATTTTTAGCTATTATAGGTTAATAATTTACTCGGTTAGCCACTTCAATTACCTGTCAGTAATCCATGCATTATAACTTAAAACCGCATCAGAGCAATAGAGGTCAAATAGAAACCACATTATTTACATAAATTGAGTTATCTTGGCATTAGTTTTGCATGTTATCAATGAATAAGCATTTGAAGAGAGTGGAGAAAGCGAGAGGTATGCATGGAAAGAACATGTTGAAACTCTGTACTCTGACTACTACCCTGCAAGGAATCGTGACTGTATAAAGAGAGACAGATTGAAAAACGATAGTGACAGTGTAATCTCGTTTATCCTCCGCGATGCAGCTGTTTGGCACAACCAGTCGTGCTACAGGAAAGTTTCCTTTTTCCGTGATATTACTGGTAGTGCAAATGGTAAAGCTTCTCCCGTGGCACTACTATGAAGCTAGTAATGTCACACTTATGTAACTTTAATGAAATTATTGATGGCTTGGTTTATTGGTTAGAGCGTGGCGTCACACTGGTTATGACTGCACATCTCCCTCTTGTCCACCATACCTGCCGATTACATCTTGAGCTAGCAGTTGTATATGTAGGCAATCGATAATTTAGATGAAAGTGCAGTAGCACTGACTGCATTTAAGCTCTAAGTGGTAGTTTGATTGCATAATCAAGCAAGGCTATAAATCCATGCCACCCATCTGGCTCAAGTTACATACCTTTAATAGAAATGCAGACAAATCCAAGTGGTAAAACTATACAATGTGGATGCGTGGTTGGCGAAAGTAATCTATTTGTTGCTTTATAATCATCTATCTATCTATCTATATCATCACGCCAGCTCCCTCGCGGGGTAGGCAGAGAGTACAGAGTTCCAACAGGTTCTTTCCTTACATACCTCTCTGGCTTCCTCCACTCTCATAGTTCGTCTCATACACACTCGCCGGTTACGGAGACTCTTGACTTGCCCTTCAGCTAAGACACGGTCTATTTGGTCATGGTAAGATAGTCTAGGTCTTCCCCGGCACCTATATCCTTCCACTTTATAATCATCACTTTATAATCATCCTTTATAATCATCACTTCTTAATTTATCCAGAAGCGATTAAGAGATTCAAAACCCTATTTATATCAATTAAGCAATTTCGTCAACTGCAGCTCAACTCAATTCTCCAATTTCATTGGAATTGGGGTACGGTGGCCCACCACAGTATCTTACAGTATTAATATAATCCTACTTTGCCGTGAGAAAGAGTCTGAAGACAATAACACTGAAGAAGTTGCGATAACCCCTCTAACCGTCTGCTTACAACTGTGCACTGAGTGCAGTGGCCTAAATCTATTAATCCAAGCCACCCAAGTGGCTAACAACATGGGCGGCTCAAGCAAAACGTTGGAAATGGGTTAATACGGTGCTAACATATGCACTTAATCTTTAAACCCAGCGTATTACCTTGCCACGTACACAGAAATATAAGTAAACAGTGGAGCAACTTAATTTTCGCGGGCCGAATAATAATGACGCACGTTCTACGCAGCTTCTGGCAGTTTTTTTTCAACAGGTATTTCCCAAATTTCCAAAATTTTATTTTCACTACTTCCGTGACTTTTATTTTTAATTCTTACGAAATTCAAGAAATATACAGTACAATTAACATGAACAAGGAGCGAAGCGCGTTATCGATAAGTAGATGGAAATTACTGTAGCTATCTTTTATACTGTTCCTAATTCATCTCTTTATGATAATCGCTAGTAGTACCCGTGGATTTTTAAAAATGATTAGAAGTGAAAAAATAAGGACGACCAACGTCCTTGTTTTAATAGAAGATTTAATTCATTGTTTTATTTGTAGCTAACCATACTTTAAAACTTATTCATGGATGTCGCGGAAAAGAAAATATACTATCATGGGAAGTCGCGAAAACTAGTACATGAAAGTTATTTATATATCTACGAACAACCATTTTCAACGGCTAGTTAAGTACTCGCTAATCCTTTTCCCCCTGGACCACCGTAAGGTGTGCATATCTAAACAGTATTCGTTTATTTAATTTAAATGTAAATATTATTATTTAATTACACTACTTTAGTCTATTTTTCATTTATACATTGTAATTTTAGTATGCTTTTAAATTAATTTCTTTTGTAAGGACATATTGTGTCTCTTTATTTTTGTAAAATTGCTAATGGAAGAGTGGAGTCTCCTAACACAGGTATAAACATACTTAAAAGGAGTCTCCAACCACTGTCAAAGAAAGTTTTTTTGTTACCGAAATAAAGATTTTTGATTTTGATATTGATATGATAATACCTGCTGAGATGCCGCGTAGAGCGCGCGTCTGTGTGCGTTATTCTTATGCGGGCCGCTAGTACCAAAATGTTCCACTGTTTAAATATGTTTACTGTGCCACGTGACTGTAGGACCATGTGCTTTCAACAAAGTTTGGTTCATTACCCATACGCTAATGTAATATGTAAATATTTCGGAACGAATTTTCTTGATTAACATACTAGCGACACACCCGCCCCGGCGTCATACGGGTAACGGGTAGCACGGACAAATATTATTATACATAGTTTGGACAATTTGCGCAAAATATTCATAAATTATATACCTTCGCCTACTCGGTGAATCCGTCTATACAAGATGTATCGTAAATAACGCAAGAACCCAGACACCCCAATTAGATAATTCACTTTACTTCACAATTAGTTTCACAAATTTAAGATAAAAACCAAATTTCTAAATTTATAGTATTTTACTAATTTTTTAAGTACTTTTATACCCCAATTATCAATGAAACTTGTATGTGTATGTGTGCGTATTGAGAAATACGTTTTAGAAATGCATTTGAAATCTCTGTATTGCTCAGATTTAAAAATAAATTTGATCCGTTATTACGCATGGAAGGTGTAACAGCATTTTTTGCGTATTAAAATAAAACGTGTAAGCTACAATAAAAATAGTTGGAATCAATTTGGTTACCGATTTAGAACAAACTAGTTTCAGGTCTTGCGTTAATTATGTTACACCTTGTATATTGCTGAAAACCGAATGAAAAATCAGTGGTTTTTTAGATTAGCACTTACATACACAGAAAAGACGCGGCGGGAGACATCAATTTATACAGGTATACTTAATTAACATATTCTTAACATTTTAGCAAGGGGTATTTTTGGATCCGCATCCGAATTGAAACAGGATTTTCCTTTTATTATTGTTCTTTGTTGGAAATACGTTAGTCATTTCAACATTATCGACATTCATGTCGACATTTGTATTATTAGGAAAAACAATAGAAAGGAAAACTAAAAGTACTAAGAAGGAGGTGTTAATATTAGACTAAGTTTGGTACCTTTGTCTCACTCATACCTCCATTTTGGCCATCGAAAGGTCCCGTTATGTGCGTCATTTTAGTACCTTGTATCACAAGGTGCTATGTTCGAATACGAGGTCAATAAGCGTGTAGTTTTTCCTACCGAAAAAAAAACCAGTATCAGTTCGGAGTCTGGAATCGTGCCCAGAATAGTGGCAATTGGCTTGCGCCCCCTTTTATTACCTGGGGAGAATCCTGCATAGGACTTCCGCTAGCCTCTTGAGAACGGAATGACTACCGACTAAAAACCCCAGGTGGTACCTTTGTCTCACTCATACCTCCATTTTGGCCATCGAAAGGTCCCGTTATGTGCGTCATTTTAGTACCTTGTATCACAAGGTGCTATGTTCGAATACGAGGTCAATAAGCGTGTAGTTTTTCCTACCGAAAAAAAAACCAGTATCAGTTCGGAGTCTGGAATCGTGCCCAGAATAGTGGCAATTGGCTTGCGCCCCCTTTTATTACCTGGGGAGAATCCTGCATAGGACTTCCGCTAGCCTCTTGAGAACGGAATGACTACCGACTAAAAACCCCAGGGTGGCTGACATCAGCACTTTGGAGGTATCCAGGATCTCGATATGGAACGCACCGGTGACCCTCTTGTGCCGCATTTCGAAGAGCTCGCCATCAGGGAGAGACTCTATAACACGAGATCCCTTGCACGACGCGGTGCCCACGGCGATGTGGTCCACACCACGCCACCGTCCTCCTCGGGGTTGCTCATGAAGGACGCTCAGGGCGACCCCGAAGGCCCCCTGCTGATGTTGCTGCAGTGAGAGTGATTTGCTCGCGCCCTAACCTAACCTAATATCGTTAATAAAAAGTGGGTGTACTTAGTGCACCTCTGCCACCTTCGTCACCACAGTGTATTTTTTAAATCAATAACTTGTGTAATCACCGTTGTTTTGTCGGTATATTAATTGACGACCTTTGTTCGTAATAGACAGCTGTTCGTCATAACTCTGGACAGATTTATGTATTGTTTGTGTACAACACGTGTTTGATAAGGCACCGTCGTGTGAATGCCTTTAGACCACCTACTTAAGTGTGGAGTAAGTAATTAAAGCTGGATGTAAACTTTGGTGGTGACCCCGCATGTTTCGAGTCTTCGTATTCTAAAATTTGGCTGTTTGTACGGTAATAAAAAAGGATTTTAAAGTTGTTTCTCACGCCATATGTGTGGTCACTATGGTACGTTTTTCTTTTTACGAAGGTATCTTGTGAAAAATTATAATATTTATATCCATAAATAGGCTGTTTTCGAGATAATAGGTTCACTTATAATCCTCCAAATGTAACCGATTGTGAATGTGCAAAGTAGTCAGAAAATACAGAACTACAAGAAGTTCTTATAGAACATAACACACAACACGAAATATCGAACAATCCAGAATTTCGAAAAAAATATAAAATAAAACAACCCTTAAACTATCCATTATTTTTAAAAAAGAAATGTTCCGCCATTTGTGTTCCATATCTATCACTAAATCAACGATTTAACATCAACAATTTCCTACAGCCAAACAAATTAGTAAACTTTGCTACAAACCCTCGACCTTCACCCTTGAAGGTCGAAGATATACGTGATATTAAAGTGGAAGCCCCAATCAAGGTCTTCCGTGTTTTGTGGTCCTTTCGCACTGCTACGCACGAGCACCTGATTATTCATATTGTTAATCCAATGGACCTAGGGCTTCCCTCAGAGAACTTTTTAAAGAGATCAACATTCTCACGGTCGCTTCACAGTATATATACGACAACATAGTGTACATACGTATGCATATCCATTTATTTGATAAAGTGAGCGACGTTCATAAATTAAACACTAGTAATAAACATAAACTGGTATTACCAATTGTTAGGCTTAAAAAAGTATTTACTTCCTTCGTAGGAGTCGGTATTCGCTGCTTCAATAAGATACCAAAGCCCATGTTAGAGTTGCCACTTGACAGATTTAAAAGGTATATTAAATCATCACTAATGAGTAAAGGATATTATACACTAAATGAATTTTTAAATGATAAAAATGCCTTTACACAAATTAACTGAAATTTAGAAGAATATAATGTTAAGTGCAGCGTTTCCTGCCTAGCGAGCGTTCATTGATTTTAAATATTATTCTCGAACGATGTCGACAGGGTCGTGGATTGGTCATGCTCACTAAAATGTCTTTGCTAGTGGCGGCTCTGTGGAGCGGGTCATTCTTTTCCCTCTAAAATGGTTGAGGAGAGTGATAGCTGCTTCTCAGGTCATACTCGTGAACGGGTGCTGCTGGTGGGGACTGGTCCGTCCCCTGCCCTTTGTCTAACTGAACGTGTACCATAATGCTGTTGAATGTTGTCTCGTTCGGCATCACACTGGAGCTATGACCAGTTGTTTTGTACGCACTCTTTACATATTTTATAGTAACACTTTCTCTTACTATTATTATTATGCTTTTTATTATATACCTCTACAACATCTCTATTTTGTAAATGAGAGGACTATGTAGACACTGACCAATACCATACTGAATCTAAGTACACTTATGATTAATCTATACTTAAGCACATCTATTTAGCTCGTTCTGCATTGTTCTCCCATACTCCATAAATGCAATGTATACAAAAAGTATTGTAAAACTCATTTTTAAAAAAGAGTAACCGTGGAGTTTCGTGCCCTTCTTCTCCACAGGAATGACTTTCCGAACGGATGGTAGAGTCTTAAGTAATTAATAATTTTCTCTTTTTGACTATTCATAAGTGCCTTTTGGTCTACATGAATAAAAAACTTTTGATTTTGATTTTGAATATAGAAAAACCACCGTAAAATACAGTAATACAATGAAGATAGTGGAAACTTAAAAAACACCGTCACGCCTATATTCCCCAGCGGGGGTGGCAGAGGTGTACTGAGTACACCCACGTTTCGCCGACAAGGTCCCATGTAAGCGAGCCTATTGCCATATACCGGGCATAATTCCAGACTCCGGACTCGTACTGGGAAGTTTTCGTTAGAAAAACTACACTTGTCCGACCGAGGATTTGAACCCAGGACCTCGTGATCACAAAGCGATGCGCTTTGCCTCTAGACCAACGACCAACGGCAGTCAAAAGTCAGTGAAAACTTAACATTCCGTTTATAGCTAACGTTTCTAACATTTATAGGTAATCACGGTAGTCTTAGGTAGCGCTGTGCGACCGCGGTGTTCTTACCGATTACCAAGGTTAAGCAGCGTTCGACTCGGTTGGCCGGAGATGGGTGACCATTTGTGGCATTTTCATATTCGAGCGTCTCAGTGCTTCGGAAGGCACGTTAAGCCGTTGGCCCCGTCTACCACTTAGTGTGGTAGTCGTTAAGCCGAGTTGGAAGCCTTAAAGGCGGCTTGATAAGTTCCAACAGCAGGTGGCCACAAACCTGTCTCCACCAATCCGCACTGGGCCCGCGTGGTGGAGTATGACCTAATCTCTATCACCTCGATTTGTGAGAGAAGGCCTTTGTCCAGCAGTGGGCAGTATAGGCTGATATTACTATTATTATTACAGTAGGCTTAGTCATTTAGAAGTTTTTGTATTTAAACGTGGCACGAAAAGTACTAGAAATCTAGTAAGGTATATAAATATACAAAGTGCAGCTATCAGCAGGTTGCAAGTCAAACTGTTTTGAGCTTGGATATTAATTGAGCGAGACTATCAAAATGGACACCGAGTTATGGTATTTTTTTGGTAAGTTCGTTATCAGAACATACGAACCAAAAGCGAATCACGATCTAAGTTGGTTCTGCAATGTTTGGTATGAAACAGACTGCAGTAATATCTGGGTATTCTGTTGGGCACACTGTACTGAAATTTATTCAATAAAGAGGGACAAAAACAGAGCTACTCCACACCAATTTCATCATCAGGTAAAAGATGTATACTTCTGGACAAAGGCCTCCCCAAGAATGGCAACAACTGGCTCTGTGCTGGAGGCATACAGCTTTCACCCGCGACCGGGTCATTGGTTCAACTTGTGGCGATTCTTCCCAGTCTACGTCTTCCACTTAAGAACCCTTCCGCCCGAAAGGCTATCAGTGGGCCAACACATTATAAAATAATTATTTAACTAATGTTATTAGGTAATTTTTTTAGCAATATAGGCTTATTATACCAACTAATTTCTAAAAACAGTGATAGCCTAGTGGTTAGACCGTTGGACTGCAAAGTCAGAGGTCTCGGGTTCAAACCCAGGCACGCACCTCTGTCTTTTCGAAAGCATGTGCGTATTTAAAATTAATTATCACTTGCTTTAACGGTGAAGGAAAACATCGTGAGGAAACCTGCATGCCTAAGAGTTTCTCGAAGGTGTGTGAAGTTCGCCAACCCGCACTGGGCCAGCATGGTGGACTATGGCCTAAACCCTCTCAGTTGGAGAGGAGGCCCGTGCCCAGCAGTGGGACAGTTTCCTAACAGGGCTAATATTATTATATTATATACCAACTAATTTCTACCCGCGACTTCCTTTGCGTTGACTTAGACAGGAACCTTACACAACGAAGCGAAGCACAAACACAACACCCACTTAAGTCTTTACCAAGTTCAGACTTTTGGTATATTACTTTTATTACTAAGACAGCTGTTAGGCAGAAGGTCCATTGCTGGGAAACGATTTGACTTAAATCCAAAATTGCTACCCTATTCAGAAGTCCGAGTTTCTAAAGGCATGTGTTGCTGATTGCATGCTGATTGGGACGTTGTAATATTGTAATAAAAGTGGAAGAAATAATTAAGCAATGCAGGGTGATAGGAAAAGAGGCTATCATGGCGAAAGATGGTGCATTTGTACGTCAATTTCTCTCATAGGTATAATTTTTGTTTTAGTTTTCAATTAGGGATTAATTTCCTTAGGGATTAACTGATCTGTGCTGGTGACTAAGATCCACTCCTTAATTTGTCGAAGCACTGGATTCTTGCGTTGTTTAACGCGCCTTGGCGTATGTTTACTTTATTATATAAAATTCTATCTATCTATCTATATCATCACGCCAGCTCCCTCGCGAGGTAGGCAGAGAGTACAGAGTTCCAACAGGATCTTTCCTTACATACCTCTCTGGCTTCCTCCACTCTCATAGTTCGTCACATACACACTCGCCGGTTACGGAGACTCTTGACTTGCCCTTTAGCTAAGACACGGTCTATTTGGTCATGGTAAGATAGTCTAGGTCTTCCCCGGCACCTACATCCTTCCACTTTCGCATTGTATATCTGTTTTGTCATTCTTTCTTCTGGCATTCTTTCTATATGCCCGAACCAACGGAGCATACCCTTTCTCATCTTTACACTGATACTAGCTTTCATACCTACTCGCTTTCTTCCTACGCTGTTGCGAATACGGTCGGTCAGCGTGACTCCGCACATCTTCCGCAGAGATCGCATTTCGACCGCATTTATCCTGCTTTCGTTCTCCTTCTTACATACCCAACTCTCACTGCCATATAACAGCGTTGGAACAAGCACTCCGTTATGCATGGCCAGCTGCGCCTTTTGGCTTAAGTGCCGGCTCCCAAGTAGCCTTCCCATCGCACCATTCACTCTATTACCTGCATTCACTCTTCTCTCTATATCAGCGGTGTATTTCCCATCCTTACTGAAGGCGCATCCAAGATATACAAACTCATTCACTTGCTCCAGCACATCGTTACCAACCACAATCCTTGCATTCGTTCTGGTTTCTTCCCGTTCAAAAACCATAATTTTGGTTTTCTTCACATTCAAATGTAAGCCATTGTTCATGCACTCGTGTCGTCTCTCATAACTGTGACTAGTGTTTGCAGATCAGTGGCTGTTGGCGCTATCAAAACCGCGTCATCTGCATACAATAGGTGGTTTATCACTAGATCACCCATTTTTACCCCTTCAGTCATCGCATTCAGTCTTTGAAGACTTCAAAATTATATATAAAAATAGCCTTGTTAAGACACTGCCCCACCGTTGGGCTCGGGTATCCTCTCAAACTGAGAGGGTTTAGTCTATAGTTCACCACGCTGGCCCAATGCGGGTAGGCGAACTTCACACACCTTCGAGAAACTCTTAGGCATGCAGGTTTCCTCACGATGTTTTCCTTCACCGTTAAAGCAAGTGATAGTTAATTTTTAATACGCACATGCTTTCTTTCACTAGGCTGTTTTTTTATAAATATTATATAAAATAGTCAGAATTATACTAGGAATTATCCCTGTATCGTAGGTGTATTTACAAATTCAAATACATAGACCAAAATAAATATTGGACTCACAAAGATTTGCCCCGTACAGTGATCGAATCAGTGAAACGATCGCTTTATGCTTAGGTCATTAGACCAACCCATCATCGTAGTAAAGCACGCGATGTAGAAACCGACTTTGTGTACCCATGGTAAAGTACTCACGCGACGTGTAAAGGACCTGGCGTTTTCAGGGCTAATGGAAGGGCAAAGCTATAAAGATGGTGGCGATATAACATATACTTTATAGCTGTTTGAAGATTACATTGTTTTATGAAGGCTTAGTTGGTCTAGTAGTTGGTCCTGGGTTTAAATCCGAGGTCGGAAAAATTTAGTTTTTCTATCGAGAAACTCTCCGTATAAGTCCGAAATCTGGAATTGTGTCCGGTATATGGCAATAGGCTCGCCCCCTATTGCATGGGACCTAACATCGTTGGCGAAAAGTAGGTGTCCACATTACACCTCTGCCACCCCCCGCTTGGGGAATATATATTTGTGACGGTTAGATACGGTTAGATCTTAATAATAGAGTGGAGTGGAAGGGATTGAGGTATAAAATAGTAATAAATTGTATCTGTGAGAAAGAAAGCAGGATAAATGCGAGCTCTCCGGAAGATGTGCGGAGTGAAGCTGACCTACCACCGTATTCGCAACAGCGTAGTAAGATAGCCAGTAGGTATGAAAGATAGTATCGGTGTAAAGATGAGAACGGGTATGCTCCGTTAGTTCCGGCATATACTAGAAAGAATCTCAGAAGAAAGAATGACAAAACAGATATACAATGCGAAAGTGGAAGGAAGTAGGTACCGGGGAAGACCTAGTCTATCTTACCACGACCAAATAGACCGAGTCATATCTGAAGGACTAGTCAAGAGTCTCCGTAACCGGCGAGCATGTAAAAGATGAACGATTTTTATTTTTTTATTTTATTTTTATTTATTGAATTGAATGAGAGTAGAGGAAGCCAGAGAGGTATGTAGAGATAGATATCTAACTATATCATTACGCCAGATCCCTTGCGGGGTAGGCAGAGAGTACAGAGTTCCAACAGGTTCTTTCCTTATACACCTCTCTGGCTTCCTCGACTCTCACACACTCGCCGGTTACGGAGACTCTTGACTTGTCATTCAGATAAGACTCGGTCTATTTAATTGTATAATCTAAATAAAACCATTTCAAGTAACAAACAATCTTTATCTTCCACAAACGGGCCACAGCTCATCTGTAGGATAAGGAAGTAACCACCCTAACCCTACACCCAATAACACTTTGTCCAATATATGAACCCAGGACCTCGTCCTAGCCAACCGTATCTTGCGCCACCAGACTAATGAGTCAGTCTCTATCAATATACTTATAAAATATCTTAACAAACATAAGTGCTATGCTGTTCTCTTATCAGTAGCCCGTTAATCATAAATTGCTCATACATATGAAATACAGAATTAACCGGAAACAATAATCATATTAAAATATAAATTTTAATAAACTGCAATAAAATTCAATTTTCTGATGATTAAAATTAGCATTAAACTATTTCGAATTGAATTACACGTTTGCTTAAAAAGTTAATAAATTTGATACATCCAAAGTCGATGTGTTTGGCATTAATTAAAAAAACGGTTGCTTAATCAGCTTTCAATCACATAATTATGTGGCTACTGGCGATAACCAAAGATACATATTACTACTAGATCAGTGAAGTAGCCCAAAATTTAAGTTTTATCAGGTGTGGTTAAAACCACGATCACTATACAAATCGACACACCGAATCAGATGCATCCATGAAAATATAGTATAAAAATCCACATTTCACCAATATTATCTTCCAACAATCGTAATAAGAAATTATTCCAAGAATCGTATAAGCTTATTGCCGTGACAGCCAAACCAATTCAAGAATTAAGAAAAAGCAGGGCAGGGTAGGTATGCCCTATCTTGGGACTTATTCCTGTATCATCGGTACGTTTACGAATACTAATTTCAAAAGAACGAAGCATGAAAAAATATGTGTTTGTGACACAAAAACTAAATTACAAATAAATGCAAATAGCATGGGTCATAAAACGGGCTTACACGCAAATATAAATACGTTCAAATCCAAACATTTTCCATTGCGTTAAGAATTAGTTATTTGAATTAGTTAGTTGTGAAGCATTCGGCTTGAATTTTGAGGTGGTTTGAGCTGCAAAAGGCACTCTAAGCTTTGGTCCCGTTCAACCAAGTAGGAAGCCTTTTGGGCGACTTGATATGTTCCACTAACAGATGGCCAAACCTGCCTCCGCCAATCTGCACTCTCACCTCGATCTGTAAGAGAAAGTTTATAGAACAGTTTAGGTTGATTAATTTCGGAAGCGTGGTTAAGTTGGCTATTCTAGAAATATAAAAAATACTGAAGTCGTATATCTCTGGTCGCCAGTCAATTAATATTAAGGCGCCATGACACTTTCGTTATCACCAACTATTTCCGTGTGTCAATTAAGTGAAAATCTACGGATTATAAATAGAAGGGCCTTGTTTGGTGAAGCAATACTTTTGATCGATTTTTGAAACATACACCCACCGTCAGGAGTGCCAGAGGTACACTGTGTACTTAAACCCGCATTCCGCGCAAGATGTTTGGTCCCAATATAGTAGGTGGCGAGCCCGTTTCTATTATGGCAGGAAAAATCTTAGACTCCGGACTGATAGGGATAAAATCTTGATAGGAAAACCCCAATAACAATTCCCCCGAACTTAGATTGTTGGGTGTACGCAGTACACCTTCTTCACCCCAGGATCCTTATCGGCTATGAATTATTAAAAACGCTACGCGGTGCGTTATGACAACTGCGTTAAATGATCGCCTAATGGTATTCTGTATGCTACTGCAGTACCCTATTTGGTCACAGCGAATAGGAATAGGACCCTTGACGGTGCCCCGGAACAACTATGCCTTTTGGACGTCTAACACCTCAGTCCTTCCCGTGACCATGGGTGCTGCAAAGCACTCGAACCGTCGGGAACTTAAAAATCAAAATAAACCGCGATAAAATCCGAAAAAAATAGTTTTATTTGAATAGGACCCTGATTAAAAATATATAGTCACATAAGAATCTTTTGGCCCGCGGCCAAAATCGGAACTAACGCTGTCATCAAGTGAAATGTCACTTCACAGAAATTTACCAAAGTTCTTTTTTTAATTAGAAATCATGCGAACCCACCTGTTGTGATATTTTCCTAAAAGTAGGAAAATTTTATTAAATGACAACCCTAATTTTACACCAATGCATTGTCAATGTCATCCAGGGGCTAAAATATCCATGTCGCTCTATAAAGACTCTGCTTAAGAAATATAATTCTGACCGCAGATATAGATGCGCAATTTATATCCGTGGTTATGACCACAGAATAAGAAGGCACCTCCTTCTTTATTCCGTAGTTGTGACGGTGAATACTTATTTTTATGTATGTAACCTACACGCCTTATAGTATACGGCCCAACTTGGCCAGTCATAAAAGTGTGAAATGACGCAATATTTGAAATCGATTTTCTCTATCATCATTCGATAATCAATGTTTCATATCGATACAAATGTTGAGCAACCGATCATTCGTCGATTGATTTAAAGATAACACTTTCGGCGGTCGGCTTAGAAATGAGATTAAATATATGATGAAATGAAGATAATTTCGGTATCAAATATTATAATTGTGATTGATCTCTTGTTGAAGCAATCTTTTTAATGACTAACATTAACTGTCATAAATTATGTACGGTATAATCGGATTTTTTCTTTTTTAGACGTAGGAATTATTCCTGTGTCCTACACTGGATTATTACCGAGTCGCGGGTGCGTTCACAAACATGAAAATTCACATACATAAATACCCATACCGAAACAAATAATTGTGAGTCACACAAAGATGTGTCCCTTGCGGGAATCGAACCCGCGACTATGCGACCCAGTGGACGGAGCGGCTTAGCTCTAACCATCGTGCCAAATCGTCTATCAATCGGAGATACTGCTTTATAACGATGTTCATGATGATGACAACTCTTAAGTTTTGAGATATTACTGCCTCAAATTCGATTAAATTACAACATGGCATTAAGGTTTGCTCAATTAGCCGACGGCGCGTACGGTTGTGACGTTTGCCGTCGCGCCGAGCCTGGCTGAACCGTGTGGCGCCTCCCGTACATTTCAATACATTACAACTCCCCAAGCCGCGCCACCGCCGCGCTCCCGTCGCGCTGCGTCGGCTACGTGGTGAAACTAGTGTTGTAAAAACGCTCGAGTAAGCGCTTAAAACGCTCGCGTCTTCTACGTGTTTCAACGCTCGTGAGCGTCGACTCAGCGCCAAACGCTCGACTTCAGCGCTCATTTTTACAACACTAGCTGAAACCTTTAATCTTAACTTGACCTCAAATGATTTCAGTTCATTAAGTAAGCTTCTACAGATAATTTGACATAAAGAACAAGTTTCCAATCTCCGATTAAGCAATAAATTGATGCATCACTAAACCGCCGTTAAATGCAAATTGATTGGGCTTCGGATAATCGAGTGCACTTTACTTCAGTAGTCGTTTATCTTGCATCTTAATCACGGAACTGGTAATCTTGTTGTAAGTTTCTGACAGTGATTAAAGTAACAGCACAGTAGGTAATATGTAAACAGTAAAACATATTCTTCTTCTTCAAATGCCTCTCCATTACTGGAGGTTGGCCGTCAGCTCTACGTACGTGCTTCTTTCTTGAGCCATATGGAACAACTGCTCAACGCTGGCAATTCCGGTCCACTCCCTAATGTTTCGCAGCCATGATTTTTTCCGTCGTCCAACGCGTCTTCTGCCCTCAATTTTGCCCATCATAATCAATTGAAGCAGGTGATATCTATAGTGGCGCAGCACGTGTCCGAGATATCCAATACATATTAGTGTGTGTGAATTATCTGCGCTGTTCGCTGGTCGGTAGCCTTTATAGCTTCACCGGGTAAGAAGGCATGCAACAACTACGCTCCAGTTGGAAGACCAAGGGACCAACTAGTTCAAGGGCGCCTCAAGGAGGAACGACTTTGGCTTAGCCTTAGCCACCTAGTTTATGCCCCGCCTCATAGCAAAAGCCTAAGCTTTTGCTAGGGGGCGGGGCATATACTAGGTGCCTCGCCGTGGTGCCCTGCACCGGCCGGTGGGCAAGGGATTTTTCGACCTCGCCTGCGGTGTTGGTATCTGATCCTGTGAGCATCTGAGTACTAATGGTTCATATAAGAAACACGCACACAGACGCGTGCTCTAGGGCTTTTCGGCAGATCTCACCAGCTGAGAAGCCGCATAAAGCGCGCGTCTCTGTGCGTGATTCTTATCCGGATCGATAGTATTAAGATGCTTTACTGTTTATATATATTTATTGTAGTATAGTGATTAATGATCTGCTTGTAATTATATATTAATATCTAATAAAATACACGAATAGAGGCATAGAGGAGCACTGTGCCGCGTTTGTCTTAGTAATAACCAAAGTTATGCCGTATTCAGCTCGGTTTTTTCTGGATGGATGACGGATTGTGGAAGAGTCCCCATGCTTCGGAAAGTACGGTAATCCTGTTTATCCTTTATTTACACAGTATTGTGCAAAGTAGGGTATTTGTGTGGTGAATCTGCATTCATAAATATCAGTAAGGAACATAAATAATTATGAAACAACTTGTCCACTAAATAAGAAAACTTTTTTTTTTAATTTGGGTAATAATAATTACCAACCAACTCCCACAAAACTATTTACGACATCACAGCTCCAGACCGAGAAAGTGGGACGAACTGACTCTTTCTTGAAAGACTGAAGATCCAGAAATCAGACGAACCGAACATAAATTCAATGAAAGCAGTGGCTGAATAAAAAATCCAATTACCGGAAAAACCTAGCTCAGGCGTGATATGCTCAGTAGCCATAAATGATAATTTAAATCGACTAATAATCGATTCAACGGCCCATCACTAATAACTAAGATGGCAACCGATGAAAATGTAAGCGGGATTGGCGTGGCCTACGCTGATATGGGACCGGGCACTACGCATTGGAAAATAGAAATCTATTTATGCAATGCAATAAGTTGTTCCGTATCCCTTAGAAACTGTGTGTGGAGGTATGACATGTCGTAAAACATGGTTTTAAATACCTCATTGGTCTAGTGTGGATATGGTGATAACAAGATTCTAATCCTAGGTTGGGCAAAGTGAAATTTTTCATTAAAAAAAAACCGAATAGCGTATGTGGTGTAAAGCTATCATGACTGTAAAACATACCTTGTGGAATGGCTTTAGACTAAAAATTACGATGAAACTAAAAGACTCCTACAAAGAATCATATAACTCACACACACACATTACAAAGTTCCAACAGGTTCTTTCCTTACATACCTCTCTGGCTTCCTCCACTCTTATAGTTCGTCTCATACACGCTCGCCGGTTACGGAGACTCCTGACTTGTCCTTCAGTTAAGACCCGGTCTATTTGGTCATGGTAAGATAGTCTAGGTCTTCCCCGGCACCTACATCCTTCCACTTTCGCATTGTATATCAGTTTTGTCATTCTCTCTTCGGACATTCTTTCTATATGCCTACCCTTTCTCATCTTTACACCGATACTATCTTTCATATAAAAACTAAAATGTAAATTTGATGAAAAAATCATATTATACGAGTAATGTATGTTATGGAAGAGCAGAGACTCCTAACACATGTACTACATACTCAAAAGGAGTCTCTAAATACGGCTAATTTGTGATTTGAAGTTAAAGAAATAAATATATTTGTATTTTCAAAATATAGTGTACATGCCTTGTTGGCTCGCCCCTTATCATAGTGAGACCTAACATTGTTAGCAGTATGTGAGCTTTCACAGTAGGTACTACTGTAACACTTTCGCTCAGGGAATATATAAGTGACGTTTATTTTTGTTTTTATTGGTAAGCTGCATGCTATAGAGCGGTGTTTATTGTCTAGCTGCGAGCTATAAATAGCCACCTTTTAGGTTCAGCATATTCACTGTAGTTATGGTCACCTTTTTCATTTATTAGCCATAACAGGAAAAAGCCCAAAAATATATGCGGTCGTAAATATCCCCGTCAGGAAGGAAGTTCCTTACGTAATTATTTCTCTCTCTCTCTCTATTTACGGGTTTACAATTCAGGCTATTTTTTTTAATGGGCCTAAGTCCGCCACTCATTCTCACCATTGTAACTCCTGTAAGCCAGGATCCACAATAGTCTCCTTAGATGACATCAAGGTTTGAACCTTGGGGTGTCCCGGGAAGCACTATAACTGTCTTGGAACCCGCAACAAATTTAATTAGAAAGAAAAACAGGAGGATTAGGAAAAATAAAAATTCCACTTCCCTCCTTTGCAAAGCGGGAGACACAAAAAAAATGGCAGATCAGCCATAGAGAAGGAGACTAGAACTAAGATAAGCCCAGTTGTAAAGTACGAAAAAATATTAACAGGGCCTATTTGTGAGGCATGAAGGTTTGATTCCAGTAATAGGTATGACAAAAACGCTTGAACGCACGGAAATTATCCCGAGTTTCTACAAGATCCGTGATCCGTAGATTACCCCAGATGTATTACGCAGACTGTTTAACATAATGGTACGCTCAGCTCGCTTACAATTCAGGTTATATTCCTTACAGCGCACAATGCTTGCTGCTCGAATCTCCATACTCGCACGCATCCATACGACTGCATAACTTTTTTTTACGTGACGATTTCTGCCAGTTTACTACTGTAAGCCGCGTAAAAGAACTTCGTTCTAAAAATCTACTATCTTGCCTACATTTATACAAACAAATGGAAAACTTTGAAATCAACAAGGCAGTCAACAACGAGGTAGTCTTTTTTTTAAATAAGACTATATAAATCTCAGACTAAAAACACCTATGCATTCCAAAAATTTCTATGATAAATCTTTTTCAGTGTAAGCTGTCCGCTTGTGGAATGCATTACGTGAGTCAATTAGACGTGCACATACATTGGCTACTTTTAAAATGATGGTTAAGAACCACTTCCTCTCTGTTGTCAATAGTGAGACGCTGTCATAACTTCTAACCTTTTGTATTTACCTATCCTTATTTATGCGTTACGTTTATTTCTATTGCACTATGTATAAATTTAATATATTTCTTACTATATATGTATGTCATATTTTGTATATGTATAGTTACTTTATTCTGAATAAATGTACGTCACCAACTGCCCTTTATTTCTGTTGTATTTCTTTCGACTTGGTTGTCTGGAAGAAATTGCTATAAGCAATAAGACCGCCAATTGTACTTGTTATTTTACAACAACTACTTTGTTATGTTATAATGCATTTGGTGTGCACAATAAAGAGTATTCTATCTATATATCTATCTATATTCCTAATCTGTATGAGTTCCTGGCACCTTGTTAAAAGAACAAATATAAAACTCACTTTGTAATCCCTATTTGATATCATACTGTTGATCTATTTGCGGTTGTCCAACGGCCGCGCAGGTGTGAAACCGCGCGGAACACGATACAATTGTCGTATTTAATTACAATTGTAATTAGGACGTGTTGCAAAGTACTACGGATCATTGCGATATAGTAACAACACTACACCGCTCAGAATACCGGCGACGACGACGTAGTCGTAGATCCCCTCCCATAGCCGGCGGTTGACCGGTGCACTTAGTAGTGCACCCCATCCCCCCATAGCGACTGTCCCAACCGAGGGCGCCTCGAGCGTAGTGGTTGCACGCTCGCCCTTAAGTCCGGTGAAGCTGTAAAGGCCTCGCGGTCAACAGCGTTCATCACTCACACACACACACACACAGTAACAACACTACTACTACTCGAGGCGCTCGTAGCGCTTTGCGACCGCGGTGTTCTTACCGATCACCAAGGTTAAGCAGCGTTCGACTCGGTCGGCCTGAGATGGGTTACCGTTTGTGGCATTTTCATATTCGAGCTTCTCCGTGCTTCGGAAGGCACGTTAAGCCGTTGGTCCCGGTTACCACTTAATGTGGTGGTCGTTAAGCCGAGTTGGAAGCCTTAAAAGCGGCTTGATAAGTTCCAACAGCAGGTGGCCACAAACCTGCCTCCACCAATCCGCACTGGGTCCGCGTGGTGGAGTATGACCTACTCTCTCTCACCTCGATTTGTGAGAGAAGGCCTTTTCCCAGCAGTGGGCAGTATAGGCTAATATTATATCAATTAGTGTCTACTTATACCGAATACCACGACAAGAATTACCTCTTTCAGGTTAGTCCAGTAAAAATGACTACTTAATCCAAACATACCCAGTTATTTCGTCGACTGCCTCGTTGGTCTAGTGGCAAAGCGCATCGCTGTGTGATCACGATGTCCTGGGTTCAAATCCTAGGTCAGACAAGTATAGTTTTTATAACGAAAACTTCCCAGTACGAGTCCGGAGTCTGGAATTGTGCCCGGTATATGGCAATAGGCTCGCCCCCTATTACATAGGACCTAACATCGTCGGCAAAACGTGGGTGTACTCAATACACCTCTGCCACCCCCGCTTGGGGAATATAGGCGTGATGGTATTACCCAGTTATTTCTATCTAGTTATCGACAACATACCTCTCTCTGCTCATATTAACTGTGCTGTATGTTTCTTGGATGTCGTAGGAAATGTAAAATGACCGAAATAAATGTCATAGAAGTTAATACAATCTGAGTACCTCATTGGTCTAGTGGCAAAGCGCATCGCTTTGTGATCACGAGGTCTTGGGTTCAAATCCTGTATGTAGTTTTTCTAAAGAAGAACTTCCCAGTATGAGACTGGGATTATGCCCGGTATATGACAAGGCTCGCCCCATATTACATGGGACCAAACATCGTCGGTGAAAAATGGGTGTACTCAGTCTCTCTGCCACCCCCACTTGGGGAATATAGGCAACGGTGTTTAATTTTTTTTAAGTTAATACAATTTCGAAAGTCTGGGAACTAGCCTATTTTAGTCCTTTCTCTTCCCGAAATAGATAGCGCAATGTTCTGACTACGTGTTTAGAAAGACTTTCGTTGGTTTTTTTTGGCGGGAAGTCGAAGAGTGATGCTGTCAATTTGTTTTAATTTCCAACACTTGTGTTAATTTGAATAATAATGTGTAATGTTGGTGGAATATTAACCATTATGTGTTCTTATATGTGCATGAGTGAAGGTAATTGTAACAAAGTGATTAAACGTGCCTTTTCGACTGCCCTCAAAACGACCGTCGCAATTGGTATGTAAAGTATCCACAGCTTTACTATCCAGGGTGGGGTACTTCATTAATTTCATTATCATCGATGTCATCAAGTTCATCTGGGAGTCGAATTAATTTAACAAACACGATTATATATCTCACTAGATACTGGCAAAATACACTTAAAATTAGTATAAAGCCATAACTTCAAGAAGAAGAAGACTTTCGTCGTAAAATGTCATTCACGTACATATTTGCGTTATCTATAAGCGTTAATGAACGTAGAAAGTCAACTTAACGGACGATTTAGCGCAGTGGTTAAGAATTTTAGCCGCTCAGCCCTCTGTGCTTAACAGTCGCGGGTTCGATTCCCGCACGGGACAAATCTTTGTGTGATCCACAATTATTTGTTCCGGTCTGGATATTAGTGTATATGAATTGTCAAGTTCGTAAACGCACCCACGACACAGGAATAAATTCTAGTGTGGGGATACGTTTTTCATTAAAAAGAAACTAAGCTGCAGGCTGTGGCTACTATTAAAATTGACTTCTGCCTCGTTGGTTGCGATCACGAGGTGCTATTTTCAAATCTTAGGTCGAACAAATGTAGTTTTATAGTTTTTCTATTGAAAAATTCCCGTTATCAGTCCGAAGTCTGAAATTGCACCCGATATATGGCAAAAGGCCCGCCCCAAAAACATGTGACCTAACACCGTCGTGTGTGTTGCCAATGATGACTTAAGGGACTGAGATATGCTAGCTTACGATGGGCCTCATAAGAAGGCTCTAGATTATCCAAAGGGCGATGGAGAGTGCTATGCTCGGAGTTACCCTGCGGGATCGAATCAGAAACGAGGAGATCCCCAGTAGGACCAAAGTCACTGACATAGCACTCAGAATTGCTAAACTTAAGTGGCAGTGGACGGGGCACATCGTTCGTAGAACTGACGGCTGTTGGAGCAGAAAGGTTCTCGAGTGGCGACCACGTACTGGAAGACGTGGAGTGGGCAGGCCCTCCACAAGGTAGACCGATGATCTGATGAAGGTCGCGGGTAGAAGTTGGATGCGTACAGCACAAAGCCGGTCGTTGTGGCGGTCTTAAGGGGAGGCCTTTCTCCTGCAGTGGACATCTTTCGGCTGAAGAAAATTAAGACGAAACATCGTCAGCGAAAAGTGGGGGCACACAGTACCTACACCGCTGCCACCACTGCTTGGGGAAAAAAGACGTGACGGTGTTTAGAGTTCAATAACATTTAGTTTGAGTTGATCGTTTAACTCTTTCGCTTCACAGTTACATCAAAATGATATACCATGTCTTACTCGTGACATAAGAAAACTGACATACTGTCTAAGAATATTAGCTTCTTAAAATTGCATCATCAAAATATTCTGTTTGAAATTGCATTTTTCGTTAAGCATTTCTTTATATTTTACACCTTATGCGAACATGATAAAGCATGTAATTGAATATTTTTGTAATCTTACACGGATTTACGTAAAACACTATCAATTATGGCAAAACAAATAGCGGGTTTTGCACAACAAAATCTTTTCGTAGCGACCATTCGTCATGGTCGTATTCTAGACAATCATCGATGGGTTGACATTTAAATAAAATTACGTGCTCGGTAAATTATAGTAGTTTGTAGTTATTTTTGTGCTTAATGCATGACACATTTGCATATCAAAAAGAATAATAATCTATACTAATATTAATAAACTCAATAATCGAGATACTCTGAAATTAACTGAACTGAACTGATTTAATTATTCTTTCACTAGTAGCATTTGGGCAAAAATTGGTTGTGAAAAAATTAAATGCAATTTCGGATTTTATCCCCGGTAGGTGGCGATGTTGTTGAGAAGGTGCGAAGCCGAGGAAAATTGCTGGTACTTGATATAATGCCATTTGACACTAACACAAGCAGCCGTTTCGTAGCCTATTGTCACGACACAAAAAAAAAAGATACTTTCATCTTAAGTAACCCATTCAATCAATACAAAAGCTAACAACTCAACAGTGAGTGCTCGAAGCTCATAATCCGGTATAACACTTCAATATCACTTACCACAAGAGGTGCGCCCTTCCTCTTCACAACGCCGTTATAAAATTCACACGCCCATGGCAGATCATTAGCTAGTTAGTGAGCCATGGGGACTTTCACTATAACCACAAACTGTTGTCACGACACTGGATTGTAAAGATTTATTTTGGGACTTGATCATGTTACTGCCACTGAGATAAATATTATATGAAAATGGTTACTGTACTGTACTGGTTCTTTCCTCCACTCTCATAGAAGTCAGCTGGCTACGGAGATTTTTGACTTATTTGTACGTACGTACGGATTAACTTCTATGGCCAAAATACTGCAAGAATCGAATCTTTAAACGTCGTCTACAACGTTCAGCTGTTTCGTGGAAGTACTATGAGAATACGAAAAGTAAATTTTGTGTTCTAGCAATATTTTGCTAGTAGCATATGTCCCTTGGCCATAAAAAGAACTTACATACGTCAAAAACCATTACCTTATTTCATCTACTACGGAATAAGAATACGGACTCCACTGAATTAAAACATAGTAGGGTCAGCTTATCAAAATAGTGATGTTTTTAATTGATTACAGACATCCGTAAAGCACTGAATCATGCCCATATTTCACAATAAAAAGAAGTCTGAAACAGAATACGTAGTAAGGGATTTTCTGATTTGGTGAAACGTTACTTATCGATATATTTTTTTTACACTCAATCGTCTATTATAACATCCATAGAAAGAAGTAAGTAATATAAAAATACCCTAAAATTTAAAATAAATAACCTAAATGGAATAATATAAGCCTCGCCACCAAAAAGGGCCCCTAAGCTATATGGTATGATAAGGCAACAATATCATTTTAACAGCGTTGGTTTTCAATGAGGCCGCAAGTAAGGTGCAGACATTGAGCCAGAATATTATACAAAAAAAAACTGAATCCCTGCCCTCTCTCCCTGCAAGCTTCGGGCGCGACATTCGACTTTTCTAAATCTAAAATCTCAGACAAAGCAAATATTAGACAAACTTCGTTGTCGATTTTGAATTCAAACTGCCCAAGAGTCACAGGCGCTCGTAGCGCTGTGCGACCGCGGTGTTCTTACAACCTTCGACTCGGTTGGCCCGAGATGGGTGACCGTTTGTGGCATTTTCAAATTCGAGCGTCTCCGTGCTTCGGAAGGCACGTTAAGCCGTTGGTCCCGGTTACCACTTAATGTGGTAGTCGTTAAGCTGAGTTGGAAGCCTTAAAGGCGGCTTGATAAGTTCCAACAGCAGGTGGCCACAAACCTGCCTCCACCAATCCGCACTGGGTCCGCGTGGTGAAGTATGACCTAATCTCTCTCACCTCGATTAGTGAGAGAAGGCCTTTGTCCAGCAGTGGGCAGTATAAGCTGATAAAAGAGTCACATAATATGCCTTTGCCTTTATTACAGGTATATCCATTGATCACGGCCATTGCGTAACTATAGTGACTGTCAAATAATGAGATACGAATCCATTACTATTGTTAGCGGATGATGGATGCCACCTGGCGGTGAATCACGGATGCTGTCAACACCTTATCGGGTTATAGAAACTGGATGCCAATTTAACGGCTTTTAGTCGTGAGATGTGGCTTCATTGCGTTAAGAAGGTGTTTATGGAGCCATGAATTTTCATTTTGAAATTTATGGATGATCATTAGAATTGATTTGCATATAATTTCATTGTATTTCGGTGATATCGAAGTTATACGATTAGCAGTATTGGTAGCGGAAAATGGTTAGAGTCAAGTTCAACGAAGGCTGTAGTGATAATATAGATATCGATATATTCTTCACATACATATATGATTGCGCCTTTGATCCATTTTGATTTTTGTAATTTTGCACCTGCCAAACTTGTTTTTACATCATCCTAAGCTAAACTGGCAGGAAATACCTCAGACATTATGTCCGCCAATGTACCTACGTAAATGGATAAACGGTAAATTAATAGGTATAATAATAATTCTATCTATCTATCTATATCATCACGCCAGCTCCCTCGCGGGGTAGGCAGAGAGTACAGAGTTCCAACAGGTTCTTTCCTTACATACCTCTCTGGCTTCCTCCACTCTCATAGTTCGTCTCATACACACTCGCCGGTTACGGAGACTCTTGACTTGCCCTTCAGCCAAGACACGGTCTATTTGGTCATGGTAAGATAGTCTAGGTCTTCCCCGGCACCTACATCCTTCCACTTTCGCATTGTATATCTGTTTTGTCATTATTTCTTCTGGCATCCTTTCTATATGCCCGAACCAACGGAGCATACCCTTTCTCATCTTTACACCGATACTATCTTTCATACCTACTCGCTTTCTTACTACGCTGTTGCGAATACGGTCGGTCAGCGTGACTCCGCACATCTTCCGCAGAGATCGCATTTCGACCGCATTTATCCTGCTTTCGTTCTCCTTCTTACATACTCAACTCTCACTGCCATATAACAATAATAATTCATTTAAATTAAAACATTTGAAAACGTACCTTACTCTTATAGTACTTTTGTAACGTGCCATAGCAGGCAGCTTTTTCTTTTTAGGTATATTCTATGCGACCGATAACAAAATTTTAGGTTCATATCTTGGGGTAATATAACGTTAAAACGACATGATGTTTAATTGTAACAACTATAAATATACGCATATTTGAATAACAATCTGTATTTAAAAAAAAATGTTGAGTCTTCTCAAAAGCAGGCTTCTATGTTGACTTTCCATCCCAACGACGTTAGCATACAGAAATCCACAACAGGTATCTTATAGAGATCCCATTAAATACTGAAGTACAAAACCGTAAAAAGTGAGAACAATTCTCCAGCAGGTGTTTTGTTTAAAGATTCTAAAGGTACATCGCAACGATAAAAACGAGAACAAATACAAGCCGAAGGAACATAAAGGAAGTTGTCACAGGATGTCAGATAAAAAGTCAAAAACGCCTTGTGCGACCGCTGGCATTTCCCGGACTCGATAAAAATACTATAAACGAAATAGGACTTTGGTAATTCCATTGTTCTTTAAGTACCTGATATATTTCTTTCTTCGCCTTTTGTTTTGTTGGTGGCTAATCTTATGTTATGCGTTGGTCTGCAAGAGCGATTCTTTTCGGTGCTATTTATTGCAAAATCATTAAAATTCTTATAATAATAATATTAGCCCTGTTAAGAAACTGTCCCACCGTTGGGCATGGGCCTTCTTTCAAACTGAGAGGGTTTAGGTTATAGTCCACTCCACCACGCTGGCCCAATGTGGATTGGCGGTTGGTTGGTTTTGAAATTATTGATTTCCGAAAATCTATCTTTATATATCATCACGCCAGATTTCATGCGGGGTTGGCAGAGAGCACACAGTTCCAACAGGTTTCTTTACAGACTTTTCTAACTTACTCCACTCACATAGTAACTAATAGACCGAAAATAACAGATGATATAAAATCATTAGCTAGAAGACGTCCACTGCAAGACAAAGGCCATCCTCAAAGACCGCCACAACGTACGCATTCAGCTTTTATCCGCGACCTTTACCAGGCCAGGGAAACTGGCCTACTCCAGAATCAAGAACTCTTGATCTTACTAAAATGAGCATAAATGTTGTACAATTCCATCAGCCAAATTATTGCATTTAAAGTTATCGATCAACATAACTTTAGAAAGCTTGAACATTTTTCGACAGTTTAGTTACGGTTGGAAAGTAGGTAACCAATTCAGATTTACAACAGATTATAAATCATAAAGCGCAATAAATCATAAAGTTGGTTGTAAATCATAAAATAGAGTCGGACCGTTACGGTGTTGAACTGCACACTAATTATGTGTGTGATGTATGGCAAACTACGGTATTTTATGTTCCTATTAGTAATGCAGGTGTATCTACTAATATGATAGATAAATGGACAAATAGAGTACTATACTGTATTTTTACTTATGTACATTGTATCTATACTAATATTATAAAGAGGTAATGTTTTTGGGTTTGCATGTTCGGGGTAATCTCCGGTACTATTGATCCGATGATTCCTTCACCATTGGAAATATATCTTATCCAGAAGAAACATAGGCTATATAACATACACCCGGTAGGTGGCGCTGTTGTCGACCGGTTACGAAGTCGCCCGAAACTGCTTGTAGGTACAATTGGCGGTCTTATTGCTAATAGCAGTCTCTTCCAGACAACCAGTTGGAAGAAGCAACAGATAAAAACAGAGGGCCGTTGATGGCGTACACTATAAAGTTGATGTGTAATTTTGATGATATAATATTTTTATTAAATTAAGGACTGGTCAGCGAGTAACCCTTATAGTATAATAATTTGGCTCATTCAATAAATTCACTCTGAAATTGGCTGAGGATATAGAAGTTAGACCGAGTTCTGAATTAGTATGATCGGGCTAAGCCCGGCTCCTCCTAAGGCAGCTCCGTGCAACACGTCGGAACACGACGGGGTCGTTAGGCGGCATAGCATTGATGAGAGGGTGCTGACTAATCCCCGTCGTAGCCTACCACTAGTAAAGGTGTTTCACGATGCTCAAAGGCTACTTGTAGGGAATCTAGAGTAAATCTTACGGATGTGAACAGCTTCAGTCCCCGAAATAGGATAGTGAATAGGTCAATAGGATCATACAATATCACTATATTCTATTCAAAATTTAGTCGGTCAGTCTTTTGGCCTACACCAACAAATTATTTATTTGCATATTCCTAGGTGTTTGCAAACGTAAACACTTTCACATTTTATTTATTCAGATACTTATGAGATCAGATTGCGACCACCATTGAGAAGGAGAGAAACTCAACGGGTTAATATTTCAAATTTTATTCGGATGTAGTATCTAGATTATGCCTACAGGGCAAGCACGGGTGGCAAGACTTTTCTCGTACGGAAAATTTTGTTGATCCGTGATTCGACAGACACAAGTTAAAATAATTTCCGTAATACGTCAATACAATATATACATTTTTAACTCGTGTCAAACTTTTGTTACGGCGCGTAAGACGAAACTGTTACGCCTAGGGCGACAAAATGTTCGTCCGTGATCTTTTCGCGCCACCTGTGCTAGCCCATCTAAACAGGAATATAATTTATTCAAGTTTTATATGCGATCAGTGTGTTTTGTCCATTGCCAGAAACATTTCGAAAAACGAGTAACGAGTTAACGAGTTCCCTTAAATTATGCCACAGTTTCAACCTCAACTCATCATCATATCTTTATAATCTCCATCGCTAACCATTGTCAAGTTTATAGGTCATAAAATTGATGACAAATGAACGTTATGAGAACTGAACCATATAATAAAATTGATGACAACTGATTCATAATAACGGATTGTTGTGTTAAACAATTTATCGTTTAAAGCTCATAATAAAATATTAAAATTATATCAGTGGATTTCCGTTTTATGTTGTCATAAAATTTTGATTTTTTTATTTATGCGTCATGGGGTTAACTTTTTTAATGAGAATCATCTCTTTAATTCTTTATATTTGTTAAGGCGCGAAGTTATCCTCATATCGTCATTTGGTATGTTTAATAGCGTTTATCTTTATTGTGTATTTAAAAATATCAAAGACCTTGACGTGACAGTTAAGCTTAACATTTACCCTACATGACATCGATGATTTCAACCTTTTTTACAATATCAGTTGAGAATTAAATTTAACCTCTAATAAATAAAGCCCTGAGTAACTTTAATTTGTAAGCAATGTAAATTTTTTAGTTACTACTACATTAATAAAAATGAAGTATGCAATATTTTTATTTTAAGTTTTGACTCTAATCGTTCACCCTTCAATAATGAAATTATAATTTTTGGTATAATTCATTGCGTGCGGTTCTCATTTTGCGTATTGTACATTATGCGACGAGGGGATAAAAATAATATATTTCTTTAATAACTATCATCATTTCTTTAAAGTTATTTAAACACCACACATATTCGTTAAACTCTCGTTAAAATTCTATTAAAGAACTTTCCAATAACATACAAAATATCTTTAGCATTTCGTTGGGACGTTCATTTAAGTATTCAAGTTAAACGCTCCGTTAAATGATTTACGGAACAGGTTCTGAACCACAAAATATTAGTTAATCATAGTCCCGGTTAGTTAGAACGTTATAACTGACAAGTTTTATAGATTAGAAAATAGTTTCGACTTGTAACGGACGCTGTTTACCCGCGGCACTGAACGCACGATATTTTTTGGTATTGTTGAAATGTATGTTATTTCAATATATAATTTACCTATTTGCCGAACTTCATCTTATTCCCTTCGCTACACGTTAACACGTTATCCGGGATCTTTAAACACCTGAGCCCATCAATTTCGTACCATTTCCCTATCCCCGTTATCATTAATTTTTAAAACATTAATAAATGTAAAACGTTGAAACCCTTCTTGGGGTTGAGTACTAGTAGGCCAAATATCGTCCTTGGATGCCGTATATTCCGCCGTTCCAAAAAGATTTGTTTTGCTGTCGACCACACCCACAGTTCTACCACGCTTAAACTACTTATGTAACATCTGATGATTGAGCCGGGGCCATAGGGACATGTGAACATTAGCACATCGTGTTTATTCTCATTGGATTGGTATTGACAAGAACTATCCAACCAGATGGTGTTCATGGTTTGAGGTGGAAGCCGAAAGGTGGCTAATGGAACCACCCAACTATTCAACATAATTTGGAGAGGGTCTTTTTAAATTATTTTTTGTGATAATACTGAATAACATACTAATTACTATGTTTTCTTGACCACAGTGGGCGCAGTATGCATACTCCTGGAAGTGGGAGCGCTGCCGAGCCGTCGAGCTGGCTTCATCTGCAACGACCCTGCCCTCTCGTACCCTCACACCGGGGATACCTTCTCCATATCCCTGGTGGCTGCCATTACTATCATCGTACCTTATTTAATCGTGAGTATTGACAAATCCATCTTACATACCCTCACTCCCGGTTGGAAAGTAATTAGTGCCAGGGCGTCCTCTTGTTTGATTTCCTATTAGCATATTGATTGAAGAGCCACATAAATACCTAATATATAAATTTATTTTATACTACAAATTACTACATATAATGATACTAAGAATATGTTTCAATTGGCTGATTTCTATTCGAAAACCAGCGTGATTTCGAAAACCTACTCAACTTATTTTCATTACAACTTCAAGCAGTCTGCGCGGTCAGTTGACAGTTTCAAGTACTTTATGTCAACTGCACAAAAACTGTATCTAAACTGCAATTTTGCAGCTAGCGTGCAATTTAAATCTGTTAAGATCCTGTTGTCTCAGCAGGTAATGACGACTGTTAAAGCGTAGCGTGTTGTTCTGAACGAGCTCGAAGTACTGCTGCTTTGTAGAAATTTTCTGAGTATCTGTACTACTAGGACGGACATCACTGGTCATGCTCACTAAAAGTTTATGCTTGCGGTGGCTATTTGGTGCGGGTAACTCCTTTCCTCTAATATGGTCGAGGGACGTGAAGGCTGCTCAAGGTGTCATACTCGTGAACGGGTGCTGTTTGAGGAGACTGGTCCGCCCAGAATCTTTTACATATTTACTTACCCTTTAAAATATTATCATTTGCCTTATTATTTTGATAATTGTTTCATTTGATAATTGTCTTATATAGCATTGTATCTATATAGAAAATGATGTGAAGAAATAAAAATAATCAGACAAAAAAAAAGGTTTTGTCGGACCTTCTTAATAGGACCGCGTATTTATTCCAAATTAATGATTTAAGTTTAAAGCCTCAATGTTGCTGAACAACTTACGGCCTATTTCAATATTTAACTCAATTAGGATAGATTTGCCTACTACGGATAGAATTTTGACATAATTTGTATGGAAATTCTGTCAAAATTCTACTGATATTAACCAAATCTATTCAGTTGAATATTGAAACCGTCCATTAGCGAGTAAGCGAGCCGGTGACATGTCGAGAATTCGACAAAGCACCTTATTTAAAATTTCTGACGGCTATTGTATGACTACTTGTATGAATTACTGCCGGCAATAATGTTAATAGGCAACAGCTAATTGACGATTTAATCTGAACGCGTTAAGAATAGCGTGGTAATTGATGATTTCAACGCAAATATTCGACAAAAGTCGCTTAATGGGTGTGTCTTTGGAAATGAATATGAAAACGTTTGCTAAATATTGTTTGTTTGTCACGTAAATAAGTTAGGGAGTCAAGTTAAGCTGTACTTTTTCCACATTTTTGTAAACACTTTGAATACCTTCATGAGTATATTCATATCTATCTATATCCCTTCGATCTCATAATATTAAATTTTTAAAATATACTATCATCATGCCAGATCACTTGCGGGTTAGTTTTTTCCTTAGACATCTCTTATGATGCGTTTATAAATATACCTAGACCTACACATACTCTTGGGGGGCATATAAAGATTTGCTCTTTGCGGGATCAAAACGGGCTTATTCAATGAACCAGAAAAATATTGAATTCTCACTAAGGGTAGAGGATGTTCGTTATCCAATGCAAGGCTTTCAAAATTATTTCAAATGACCGACTAATCTCAGCAGAAAAATCAAAGAAAGCATACCAAGTATAAAAAAATAAATAATCACCGTCACGCTTATATTCCCCGAGCAGGGGTGGCATAGGTGTACTGTGTACACCCACTTTTCGCCGACGATGCTAGGTCCCATATAATAGGGGCCGAGCCTATTGCCATATACACAATTCCAGACTCCGGACTAATACTGAGATTTTTATCGTTAGAAAAATTACATTTGTCCGACCTAGGATACTCAGGACACGTGATCACAAAGTGACGCGCTTTGCCACTAAACCAACGAGGCAAACCAATATTAAATAATATACGCAAGTAAAGTCATAAGTAATCACTAGTTGTTGTTGCGTTATACAAATATCCATTAAAAACTACTAAACATTGTCTTGCTCTGTGTTTAAGCTAACAATGATAAGCATTTTAAATCCGCCTCGTATTTGTTTAAACTGCTTTGAATGATGACGACGGCATGTATACTTCCACTAATGCCTGCTTAGGTGAATATCTATCTATATTATCACGCCAGATAACTTACGGAGTAAGCAAAGTACAGAGTTCCAACAGGGCAATATGAATATCTGTCTTTAACATCACACCAGATCCCTTGCACGCGCGCAAAGAGTACAGATTTCCAACAGGTTCTTTCCTTACATACCCGTCTGGCTTCCTCCACTCTCTTAGTTCGTCTTATACACGCTCGCAGGATACGGAGACTTTTGTCTTGACTCTTGAATATGTATTCATAATTAAGCGTCTAGTAGATTATATCATAATTGCTTTTCGTTATGCGTGAGGCGCTCGTAGTGCTGTACGACCGCGGTGTTCTTACCGATCACTAAGGCTAAGCAGCGATCGACTTGGTTGGCCTGAGAAGGGTGACCGTTGTGGCATTTTCATATCCGAGCGTCTCCGTGCTTCGGAAGGCATGTTAAGCCGTTGGTCCCGGCTACCACTTAATGTGGTAGTCGTTAAGCCAAGTTGGAAGCCTTATAGGCGGCTTGATAAGTTCCAACAGCAGGTGACCACAAACCTGCCTCCGCCAATCCGCACTGGGTCCGCGTGGTGGAGTATGACCTGATCTCTCTCACCTCGATTTGTGAGAGAAGGCCTTTGCCCAGCAGTGGGCAGTATAGGCTGATAGTGTATGCGTTTGCTTCGTTTATCTAGTGGTATCCTAGATTCAAAACTCACTCAACTCAACTTCAAAAATCGCAGGTCTCAGTCTGAAATGGTGCCATGCATTAGCATGGTATATGGTACGCGAGATTATTGAGGCTCGCGTACCATATACGCGATATATGGGTGTGCTAAGTACACCTCTACCAACTCCTCTTAAGATAATATAGGCATACCTAATAGACTGAGTCTTATCTGAAGGACAAGTCAAGATTCTCCGTAACCGGCGAGCGTGTATGAGACGAACTATGAGTGTGGAGGAAGCCAGAGAAGTATGTACTCTCTGCCTACCCCCCAAGGGATCTGAAGATATAGATAGATAGATAGTTAAAATAATGAGTGGCAAAACATTTCAAAACCGTAAACTGACATAGATAAAATAAAGAATAAGTAACGGTGATAAACGAGTCGGAAGAATTCTAGCTATGTAACCACAAGGTACAGGATTTAAATCTCCGTTTCTACTCCGTTTTATTAACTCGCTTTCTTGTATGTATGTTTATCTGTTTGTCAATTTAATATTAAGGTTTATAGTAAACTAGCAGTTTCCCGCGACTTCGTACCCGGTCGACAACAGCGCCTCATACCGGGTCTATGTTATAGCCTATGTTACTTGTGGATAAGGTAGCTTTCCAATGGTGAAAGAATCATTAAACTCGGATCAAACTCATTTTTTTTCCTCTTTATAATATTAGTAGAGGCGCTCGTAGCGCTGCGCGACCGCGGTGTTCTCACCGATCACCAAGGTTAAGCAGCGTTAGACTCGGTCGGCCTGAGATGGGTGACCGTTTGTGGCATTTTCATATTCGAGCGTCTCCGTGCTTCGGAAGGCACGTTAAGCCGTTGGTCCCGGTTACCACTTATTATGGTAGTCGTTAAGCCGCCTTTAAGGCCGGCTTAATGAGTTCCAACAGCAGGTGGCCACAAACCTGCCGCCACCAATCCGCACTGGGTCCGCGTGGTGGAGTATGACCTAATCTCTCTCACCTCGATTTGTGAGAGAAGGCCTTTGCCCAGCAGTGGGCAGTATAGGCTGATATTATTAATATTAGTATAGATTCTTCAAAAGCCCCATTCATAAATAATAGAAAAGCTGATCTTATATATATGAAATCGGCTACCCGATAAAGCTGGAAGGATAACCTATAATAAATTATACCTATATCATTATTCTATCTATATCATCACGCCAGATCCCATGCGGAATAGGCAGAGAGTACATAGTTCCAAAATATTTTTTTTTTCTTACATACCTCTCTGGCTTCCTCCACTCTCATAGTTCGTCTCATACACGCTCGCCGGTTACGGAGACTATTGAAACTTGATAATTAACGAGTCATGAGTGTTTTTATTCGGTGTCATACTATGAGCAGACGATCATTAGCAGTAGGTAAAAAAAAAGTTATTACCAATTAAAAAAAAAACTATTTAAATCATGTTTAGTTTTTGTATCGCACTACTAAATACCATTATACGATAATTTCACGAAATAATCGTAACGCGCCGCGTTTGGAAATAGCAAATAAGAATCCAAAAAAATCCAAATGTGGTAGTCGTTAAGCCAAGTTGGAAGCCTTATAGGCGGCTTGATAAGTTCCAACAGCAGGTGACCACAAACCTGCCTCCGCCAATCCGCACTGGGTCCGCGTGGTGGAGTATGACCTGATCTCTCTCACCTCGATTTGTGAGAGAAGGCCTTTGCCCAGCAGTGGGCAGTATAGGCTGATAGTGTATGCGTTTGCTTCGTTTATCTAGTGGTATCCTAGATTCAAAACTCACTCAACTCAACTTCAAAAATCGCAGGTCTCAGTCTGAAATGGTGCCATGCATTAGCATGGTATATGGTACGCGAGATTATTAAGGCTCGCGTACCATATACGCGATATATGGGTGTGCTAAGTACACCTCTACCAACTCCTCTTAAGATAATATAGGCATACCTAATAGACTGAGTCTTATCTGAAGGACAAGTCAAGATTCTCCGTAACCGGCGAGCGTGTATGAGACGAACTATGAGAGTGGAGGAAGCCAGAGAAGTATGTACTCTCTGCCTACCCCGCAAGGGATCTGATGATATAGATAGATAGATAGTTAAAATAATGAGTGGTAAAACATTTCAAAACCGTAAACTGACATAGATAAAATAAAGAATAAGTAACGGTGATAAACGAGTCGGAAGAATTCTAGCTATGTAACCACAAGGTACAGGATTTAAATCTCCGTTTCTACTCCGTTTTATTAACTCGCTTTCTTGTCTGTATGTTTATCTGTTTGTCAATTTAATATTAAGGTTTATAGTAAACTAGCAGTTTCCCGCGACTTCGTACCCGGTCGACAACAGCGCCTCATACCGGGTCTATGTTATAGCCTATGTTACTTGTGGATAAGGTAGCTTTCCAATGGTGAAAGAATCATTAAACTCGGATCAAACTCATTTTTTTTCCTCTTTATAATATTAGTAGAGGCGCTCGTAGCGCTGCGCGACCGCGGTGTTCTCACCGATCACCAAGGTTAAGCAGCGTTAGACTCGGTCGGCCTGAGATGGGTGACCGTTTGTGGCATTTTCATATTCGAGCGTCTCCGTGCTTCGGAAGGCACGTTAAGCCGTTGGTCCCGGTTACCACTTATTATGGTAGTCGTTAAGCCGCCTTTAAGGCCGGCTTAATGAGTTCCAACAGCAGGTGGCCACAAACCTGCCGCCACCAATCCGCACTGGTGCTACGTGGTGGAGTATGACCTAATCTCTCTCACCTCGATTTGTGAGAGAAGGCCTTTGCCCAGCAGTGGGCAGTATAGGCTGATATTATTAATATTAGTATAGATTCTTCAAAAGCCCCATTCATAAATAATAGGAAATCTGATCTTATATATATGAAATCGGCTACCCGATAAAGCTGGAAGGATAACCTATAATAAATTATACCTATATCATTATTCTATCTATATCATCACGCCAGAACCCATGCGGAATAGGCAGAGAGTACATAGTTCCAAAATATTCTTTTCTTACATACCTCTCTGGCTTCCTCCACTCTCATAGTTCGTCTCATACACGCTCGCCGGTTACGGAGACTCTATTGAAACTTGATAATTAACGAGTCATGAGTGTTTTTATTCGGTGTCATACTATGAGCAGACGATTATTAGCAGTAGGTAAAAAAAAAGTTATTACCACTTAAAAAAACTACTTAAATCATGTTTAGTTTTTCAGTGCACTACTAAATACCATTATACGATAATTTCACGAAATAATCGTAACGCGCCGCGTTTGGACATAGCAAATAAGAATCCAAGCATGGTTTATGTAACAACAGAAACAAATGACCATTCCTTACTAAACCGACATGGAATGCAATACATAACGTACAGAAATACCTTCCACTTGACGCTTGCTGGTCTATATGCAAATGTTAAATTTAACACCTGTTACGGCATGAGAACTCAGTGCGGCGTGACAATTGATTAGTAACTCATTGTTATCGATGTTGTAAATAGCTCGTTAATGTTTTATCTTTCATTTAATAATAATAGATTAGCCTGGCTAGTAACAACGTTGCTCGCAGAACGGACAGCCGTTAGGGCAGGTTTCTGAGAGGCGACCAAGTACCGGAAGACGCGGTGTGGGCAGTCCCTCCACATGAACGCCCGACGATTTACTGAGGGTCGCGGGTAAAGAAGAATGCGTACAATAAGTCGTTGTGACGATCTTTGGAAGGACTATATCCTGCAGTAGATGTCTTCAGCTGAAGAAGAAATCAGTCTACACTGTCCCACTGTTGAGCTTAGGCATTTGCTTACAAATAGAGGCGGGAGACAATATTATCGATGCTAGTACCCGTGGTTTTTAATCGGTCCGACACGCCTCACGAGTTCCCCACGTAGCTTCCGGAAGTTTTATGCAGGATTTTGCGCAAGTATAAAAAGGTCGTTCTACCATGCGGATTCATTGCGGCTCAGGCAATGTGGCCACCCGCTTTTGATGCTTATCAAACCGCTGATAAAGTTTCAACTAGGCCTAATTACCACATTTAGTGACAACTGCAACCAATGGCCTTCCGGAACATAAAATGGAAGTGCCAATAACGGTCACTCAGTCCAGACTGAACGAGTCGAATGCTGCTTATTCTTGATGTACGCCATAGAACCGTTTAGGTATATGGCGTACATCAAGATTATAACTGTTAA
Source organism: Phalera bucephala (assembly GCA_905147815.2). Taxonomy (NCBI): domain Eukaryota; kingdom Metazoa; phylum Arthropoda; class Insecta; order Lepidoptera; family Notodontidae; genus Phalera; species Phalera bucephala. Next base: position 23,170,216 of record LR990625.1, on the reverse strand, counting down.
AAAAACTCATCATCACCCTTATCCTTCAAAATCTGAATTATAAAAATCCTCTCTTTTCAGATATGGGCAGTCGAAACGACGCTTCACCAAGAAGACGAGTATAACCTAAAGAAAAGCAAATACATTACCAGCGCGAAGACCGCGGCCCTCATCTACCGCGACTATATCTACGGGTCGGTGGTAAATCTGACCATTTTGGAAGTGGTCAAGTGCGTGGTCGGGTCACCGCGACCCACCTTCTTTGATTTATGCCAGCCGGATACAGCTAGCACTTGTAATGAGTAAGTTTCATTTAATTTATGGGTTTTACGACAATATTTATATGTCGTCAGATGGCCAAACTAACTAGCACAAGAGCTCAATCTTTACACTCAGACATGCGCGGGGTTAGGTTTCCAAACAGCTAAACACAATAATTGCCCATTAGTTATTTAATCACATCACTTATCCACATGAAACACAATATCAACCATTTAATTATCAAAAGGGCAGGACGACCATTTTGACACGTCGTCATCGCATCGTTCTCCATGTTCTGTTCATCTTTCTAATTCAAAATCCCGTTGACTCTTGCGTTCTGTCAGCACGCGGCCGTAGCGCTGACTAGCGGACGACCCGCGCACTATTTGCCACAGATAATAACCACGCCGAAATATATAATTTTATTTTCAAGTTTTATTTAACCTAGAAATTAAAAGTCGGGGTTTCTCAAAGTTATTGGTTATAGCCATTTTAAAGTAAGGTGATTTCTTAATACTTAAATAACACAAAACTAATTTGAGAACAAAACAAGTATTCTTATACGAATATAGGTATAACACATGTACAAATTTCTCTATTATTACATTTCGTATAACCTCTAGGCCATATGCTTAAGCCAATAATTATTACGTAAGTTCCCGTTCATCATAATTATGACGTAACTATAATGCCTATGTTTGCCCACAGCTCGGAGTTCGTGAACAGTTACCAGTGCACTTCCACAAAGTACTCGAGGTATCTACAGATCGACTCCAGCCGGAGCTTCCCGTCCGCACACGCCTCGCTATCCGTGTACTGCGGACTTTTCTTAGCCGTGAGTATAATGGATGGACATCCGTGCTAATATTATAAAATCTTATTATTTTTCTTTTCTTGTATTTCTTTTTTAACTACGTAGCCCCACACTTGGATTTATTCTTGTGTCGTGATCCACAAATACCCAGACCGGAAAAAATAATTGTGGATGTCACAAAGATTTATCCCATGTGGGAATCGAACCCGCGACTATTAGACACAGTGGGCGGAGCGGTTAACCACTGCGCTAAATTGTCAAAAAGTTATCAACGAGAGCACTACATCGCTATAGAGAAAAAGCTAGTCTAGTTTACAAGCAGTAGTTAGCAAGCACTTTGGACAACGGCATAGAAGAATATTGGTGCAAACACACCTTACGAACTTTATCCGAAGCTCACAGATGTCACAAGATTTTCGCTACGTAAAACAATGCGAGGCATTACATTCTTAAAATAAGCATGAGGCTGAACAGCACATTTAACAATGTTTCGTACACAGTTCCATGTGATTTTTGTGTACCACCATCATGCTTAATGCCACGTAACCGAGCTTAATATCTCTCTATCAATATATATCATCTACCCAGCTACCTTGCGGAGTAGGTCTTTTACACAATTTAGAGTTCAAAATTCTAACAAAGTATCTCTTTCAGTGGTACCTCCAAAGGCGAGCGTTCAGCTGGCACAACAAGTCAGTGCTGCTAGTACCTCTAGTCCAGGTGCTGTGCATCATTTACGCAGCTGTCTGTTCGCTTACCAGGCTGACAGATCACCGCCATCACTGGTGGGACGTCCTTGTTGGCGGGATCATGGGAGTGCTTAGTGTTTTATATACGGTATGTTCTTCTAAGTTATCCTTCTTCTAGGTAGATCATTGTTAGCTTTAATTCGACCTGATAATGGAGACTTTTGATAGTAAAAATGTGTTAGGTACTTTCAATTAAAAATATTCCAATTTTTAATTGAAGCAGCAGATATTGAAATATAATGTTTCAATTAAAATAATCTCACATTCACTTATCTCTGTTTTTTATTTTTTTTTAATCTAACATAATAAAGATAATTAGATTAAATTGATGGTCTCCTAGCTTAATAGAACTCATCGTTAGGAATAAAAGATGCTTTAAGATCAGAATATTTACGTTATTTTGCAACTTAACCCTTGGACTTAATACAATTTTACGTTGTTTATTTTTTCATACTGGCTAGTATAAATTCTTTTGAATAAAAAACTCTTTACCCCTATTCACAGGTGCTGGTCCTCTGCAAGAACTTCTCACAGCCTGCCGTGGTTAGCACCAGTGACATATCCAGCAGCGACGGCAATAACCACCAGTCGGTTCGGAGACTACTTGCCAGCGAAACCCACGTTGTTGTGCCCTAGCCACAAGCCGTGTAAGCGTCGAGCTTACCCGATGAGGAACAGTTGTGATGGTTACTCCGAGTGCTGTGTTGGATCTGTATCCTGATCTGAGAATCATAGTGGTGGGTGTAAGTGGGCGGAACAAAGTTGTACAAAGACTGGCTTCAAAAAAAGGAAATTTTGAAGCTAAATGTTGCAAGTAGAAATAGATTTACACTTTGCATTTAAATTTGTTTCGAATTTTAAAATAAGTAGTGAGTTTGTTACGTGCTGTTAATGTTCGTCAACTTCAGATGAAAATAATGATGGCTATTTTTAATCTACATTAGTTATTGTAAATAGATATTCTGATTTTTAAATTACTTGACTTTGCAAATGAGCTTTTAGCGATTATAATGTTCGAAATTAATCGTTTGAAATTAGTAGTAGATTAACATTGCCTTCATATTTCTAGTTCATTTTAATCGTACGTAGGATATGACTTCTTATAGATTTTTAGCTAAGAATAAAAAAGCAGCTAATAAAATAACGAAGGGGTTTACTTGAGTCTTAAGATAATAATATTATTTTAGTATTTGTGAGGAAATTAACATAATTTATGACTTCAAAAGTTGTCAATAAATTAAGAATTTGTTTGAATTAAATTTCATAAAGTAAATTTATTAAGTACTCTTTTGCCTTAGTAGATTACGTCGATTCGATTCCTTTACGATGATTTTCTGTCTATTAAGAATCACTATTGTATAATAAATATTAACAATATAAAATCAGCACTTGAGTAATTCGTTATAAATACATTTGAAAGACAGCACAAATAATAAACTCGCTGTCTTGTTCACTCTTGTTGACAAACACCGTAATATGAGCAAGACGTGACATGAAACTAAGGAACGGTCAAAACAAGAAACGAGAGAGTTTTATAAATAATCGCCTAGTATGCAACACATTATTTACTTTTTAAAAGGGAAAGCTCCCTAATAAAAGCAAAGTAATTTTGTTTGCAGTGATAGATAACATCAATCTATCATTTTATATGCATCTCTACCACTTTTCAAAAATGATAAAGTGGCCCAATGGACGTTGACAGATTGACAGATATTTTAAAAGGGAGACGTCAAAAACTTTGAGAATCTTATGTTTCAAATTGACAAAATGTTTATTAGAAAATAATTTTGTTGTTGTTTTTTGTCATGTTTAGTAAAAAGCAAGGTGTAAATTTCATTATAGTTAAATTTAAGTTAATTATAAATGAAACCAGTGATTAGTTAAAAGCCAAGTTAACAAAAAGATGATAATTTATTGTTTTTAATTATGTTTCTGTCTAAAGAAACATTCTATTTTGTTTTCTTCAATAATAAATAAAATAAACAGCACGGTTTTGATAAATCACACGGCATTACTCTACTTATTAATTTATTGTAGGCAAATGTTAAATAAAAATATGAAAACATTTTTAAGTTAATTAATAACATACATGACAGTATTCGCTGTAAAGTACCTGTCTAGTCGTAAGTTTTACTAAAAAAATTATAATAATATTTATGTTTTAATAACTTCTGACGTTACATATACCAACCCCACCTCTTATTTATATTTAAATATAAAAAAAAATAGAAGAATTCCAATATCATTATTATATTATTTTTCTGTATATTTTTTTCCTTATTAGATAACTTTGACATTCCCGTGCATTTAGAATCACTAGATGTATTTTTTAATTGGATTTTGTAAATATTAATTTAGGTATTTGATGTGCGTGGCTCAGTGTATGTCTGTTAAACATTTGTATTATAAAATAAACAAATTTGTCTTAGAATATTTTTTTATTTGATTGAAATTATATTAAGGTGGCAATTTGTCACTAAATGAAAAGTAAATAAAAATTTATACCGCTAATTGAAAAAAGAAAATCTATCTATATCATCACGCCAGATCCCTTGCAGGGTAGGCAGAGAGTACAGAGTTCCAACAGGTTCTTTCCTTACATACCTCTCTGGCGTCCTCCACTCTCATAGTTCGTCTCATACACGCTCGGCGGTTACAAAGACTCTTGACTTGTCCTTCAGATAAGACTCGGTCTATTTGGTCATGGTAAAATAGTCTAGGTCTTTCCCGGTACCTACAAATATCCCTTATTTTATTGTATTAGTCCGCAAACTCTTCGAGTTTCTTAACAATTTGAGTTTTGTCGACGATGTTAGGTCCCAATTTACCTAATAGGCGCATTATTTAGAATAAAAAGGAAAGAAAGAAAGAAAAAGATTACACCGGGCAAAATATAAATTGTTAGTCCACAATATACTGGGAATTTCAGAAATTACACTTTGTCCAAACAAGGATTTGAACTCTTAGTCCGGTCAAAACAGACATTCAGGCGCACGAGTATTCCGACCAAGTTAAAAATTAGTACGAATGTTGGGAACACCACCATAAACAAAATGTGAAAAATCGCCATTGATCGCGTACTGGTGAAAAAAATTATTTAAGACCAAAGTTCGCGATAAAACTAACCATTAGGCTGAAAAATGCAAAAACCCATATTTGCGAACTGACCTTGAATAATTTTTTATTCACACTTTATTGAGCTAACTTGACCGGACTATCTCGTGGCCGCTACGCATCAAACGCCCCTAGGCCAACAACACAGGCATTAATTAAATGAATTTTACAAATACCCAAACATTTTCGTTACGAGATTGTTCACAAAGAAACTTCTAAAAACCGAACGCCGAACAAAGACATTCCCGACAGGTCATAATGTAAACAATTCGCCTCCAAAACTATTTCAGCTGGGTAGGGGCACCATCTGTTTAACGAAATCAGGACAGTTTCATATTGCGTTGTTTAATCCCGTGACATGATGACATAGTTTCGATTATTATATTATAATGGTGATACGTTCAATTATTCAAAAAACTGCCTTACACATCGTTGCGGTAAGCTCATCATTAACACTTCAATACGTAAAATGACATCGTAAAATAAAAAAGCAGCCTCACCCATATATTTCCCAAACGGGGATGGCAGAAGTGTACTATGTACACCCACTTTTCACCGATGATGTTAGGCCCCATGTAATAGGGTTATAGACTTTTCGCCACTACCGCGCACAATTTCAGACTCCAGACTGATACTGGGAATTTTTCGATAGAAAATCTACATTTTTCCGACCTAGGATTTAAACCCAGGACCTCGTGATCGCAACGCCTACTGTTCGCTTAGGTTACGGCCACACCAACGCGTTCAGCCGCGCCCGCGGTGGCGTGCACGGTGGCGATCAGCTCCTGCAGTAATATTTGTATGAAATGACGAACTATGAGAGTAGAGGAAGCCAGAGGTATGTAAAGAAAGAGCCTGTTGGAACTCTGTACTCTCTGCCTACCCCGTAAGGGTTCTGGCGTGATGATATAGATAGATAGAAATGTTCACACCAACGGGTCCTGCGTCCTGTATGCGCTATCTGGGCGGCGTCTGCACGCGCAATCATAGGGAGATACTGATCGCCACCGTGATCGCTGCCGGGGACGCCACCAACGATGCCACCACGCCACGGCCTCGGCCGAACGTGTTGGTTTGGCTGTACCTTTATAGTTTGCTTATATACAGGACCTTGAGATCGCACAGCGCACTGGCTGCCACTAGGCCAACGGGGCAGTCAGTAATGTATTCCAGCGGCATTGTCACTAATAAATTCATCATTTAAGTGAAAAAAATTATGTTAATTTTGTTTTGTACAGTGATTCAATGATAAATTAGAAATTGATAGCATCTTTAAAATTTAAAAGCAGTTCTTGCAATGGGTGTTATAGTAATATTAATATGTAATGAATACTGCCATGCCTCTGCGCTACACTTGGGGAATAGAAGCATATTCCCCAAGCGGAGCGGCTATGTATACCCACATTTTGCCGGTAATTTTATATCTAGGGGACGAAACTATTGCCGTTATAACGGGCGATAAAAAACTCTCAATAATACTTTATCCGATCTAGGATTCAAACCTAGAACTGAATGATCTACGACGAGGCAAAAATACGATAATAAATTCTTTGTATGCCAATAAAAATTAAGTTTCAAATAAAGTTGCCGTTAGTCTCAAACTAGACGAATCTTGGGCACCATACAGCGTATACTTTATTATTATTATATATAAGTTGGCTGAAATCATTAAAACTTTATAGTTTATATTCAGATAAGACAGTCTTATTTTACATAACCAATTAGATTATGTCTTATCTGAAGGGCAAGTCAAGAGTCTCCGTCACTGGAAAGCTCGTATGACACGAACTATGAAAGCGAAGAACGCCACAGCGGTTTGCAACGAAAGAACCTGTTGGATCTTTGTATTTTCTGCCTACTAGATAAATAATACAAGTGTCTACTCAAAGTCAAAATTGATGGAGACAGTACCAATATACGTCAATAAAATTATCTCTAAAACAATGCGGCTAATGTCATTTATAGTTCATCTCGATTTAACGCTGGATAATACGTGAATTAACTAAAATCATTAAAGTCTAGCAGTCAGAGTAACATCACGGAACAGAAATAAATTCGATACATAAATGTCACTGTGAATTTGGATGGAATATCACATCTTTAAGCTTTAAGGAAGCCAGCATTAACTCTTGGTATCTGGGGAAGGCTATTATTATAAGTCGACAACCAATTCAAATGACGGCTGAGTTAAACAGGGTGTATGACTGTTGTAGTGTTGGGCTGTGTTTAATTTATTTTTGTTTTCTTTAACAAAAAACTTAGCCACACTCTAGGATTTATTCCTGTGTCATGAGTGCGTTCACAAACATGGAACTTCACATTCACAAATACCCAGACCGGAACAAATAATTGTGGATCACACAAAGATTTGTCCCGTGCGGGAATCAAAACCGCGACTACAAGACACAGTGGGTGGAGCAGCTTAAGCTCTTAACCACTGCGCTAATTTGTCCTTTTAATTAAAAAAATTACGTAATCTTTTTTCTTAGACCAGTTAGATACACCGTGAAACCTAATTTTCAATCAGCTATCGCTATCCCTATCAGCGCTTCAAACCTTGATAAAAATGTTTTTATTATTATGTCGTAATATTTTAAAAAATAGGTAGATTTGAGGAGAATATTAGTAGATAGGTAGACTAGAGGCAAGAAAGGTAGGACTACCAAAAAGTTAATGTATATGGCAACACTGATCAGTACCTATCTCCCTATGATCGCCCGTGGATACGCTGCACAGATCACGCGTGGAGGACGCAAGAAACGTTACTGTAAAAACGTCCATAGAAATACCTGAATGCAGGTACTGATCGCCACCGTGCACGCCATCGCGGACGCAGCTAAACGCGTTAGTTTAGACGTACCTTAAAAATATTCTGGCCGCATTCACTTAAATCCAACAAAAACATTTTCTATTCATCTGTCTATATCCTCACGCAGATCGCTTACACGATTGCTTGTCCTGTCCCTTTTTGATTCTATTGCATCAAAAATACTTATTAAAGAAAAAAGTCAAGAAATAAAAGGACGCCAAGAAACGGTCAAGATAGAAATACTAAGGACATAATGTACATCAAGAGTCTCCGTAACCGGCGAGCGTCTATGAGACGAACTATGAGAGTGGAGGAAGCCAGAGAGGTATGTAAGGAAAGAACCTGTTGGAACTCTGTACTGTCCGCCTACCCCGCAAGGGATCAAGCGTGATGATATAGATAGATTTATAATGTAAATTATAGACATATGTTTACTGCGCTATTGATTACTTAATACTGCCACCCGTACGGATTGTCATTGCTATGGAGAAGAAGGGCAAAATATCAATGGTAACTCTTCTAAAAATATGAGTTTTGAAAATTTTTTTCATTGCTTTCATGGGCTATGGGAAAATAAAACGAGTTAAAAACAATCAGTTATTGTGGGCTGTCTTACCCCCAATTTTTGAATAATAATTCATTCGAGAATTATCTCTTTTCTTATTAATAAACTGTCACCACATTTTTTTGTAAACGTGCTGTCTTTATGGGCATTCATGTCTTATACCATTTAAGAACCACATTAAAATAAAGTCTTCATTGCAGTCACAGTTATAAAATAATTTATATATACGCCCGCATCCATGTATCTTCTTGTTAAGACTTAATTCACACTGAGATAGTAGCGGCCGGCAGTTTTAGTGCGTAGCAGAGCTAACACAGGCGGAGTCTAAGCCCGCGTTCGCACGGGCGCTTATGCATATAGCGTTTTTAAGCCCTGTGAGCGTTTTTTAACCGACTTCAAAAAGGAGGAGGTTCTATGTTCGGTTGTATGTATGCTTTTTTTTATGTATGTTCAGCGATATTTCCATCAATTGCGGTCCGATTTTGATATTTTTTTTTGCATTGGGTTTAGTATATCTCCAAGGTGGTCCCATATTAATTTTATTGACATTGGACCTTGGACTTAGAAGATACACCAGGGAACTCCTTAACGACAAACAATAGGCATGTGTAAATTGAGATATTATGGGTATTACGTCAATCCTATAGGTACCCTACTATAGAATAAGTCACTGGTCACTTAAAATTGTAAAATAAAAATCTTTTATAAAAAAAGGTAAACCGACTTCAAAACGCAAAAAAATAAATATTTGAAGTCGGTGCCAAGTAACCGACTGCACCAACCAGCACCGACTTCAAATATTTATTTTTTTGCTTTTTGAAGTCGGTTTACCTTTTTTTATAAAAGATTTTTATTACAAAATGTGCTCAGCTGCACTGGTTAAGCGGGCGAGCGTGCAACCACTACGCTACGCGTACAAGACTCGAATCGCCTGTACCAGCCTGCTGGGGTAGTCAAGTTAAAATACTATACAATACTCTAGTCACATCGCTATCGATTCCCAGAGGAGATACGCCTCACCAATATTCCTAGCGAGGCAAGTGAAATAGTGAGTAAAAGGGAACCAAAAAGGCGCAATCACGAGCTTCGAGGAGCATAAATCCAGTCGTGACTTAATACGCCTACAAGCACGGCGATACATACTAGTGGCCAGTGGCCCTGAACCTTTTAACACCTGCTAAAATATAATATATTCAAACTTCAGGGGGCACTATGTGATGCAGTGGACAACTTTCAGTTGATAATAAATTTATAATTACAAATACAAATATGATATAGTACTACCTAATAAACGAAGGAATTTAGGACATTCTGATTTTTACCGCACTATTGCTACACTTCAATAAATAACCATTATTACACAAAAAATGAACACGCATGTTTTGAAAAGTCAAGCGAAGCGACGAAAAAATCTTCGTGTGCCATACAAAAATTGTTTCGGTCTGGATTTGTGCATGTAAAATTTATTTTTGTAAACGCACATCTATACAGGAATAATAATTACACATAGTGCGCGGCAACGCTTTTTTTTTAATTAGTGAAGAAGAAAAAAGAAGAATTCGTTTCAATAATCGGTTTAACTCCTTTAGGTACAACTAAAAATAAAAACCACGGTTAACTCCATTTGTGTTCAAAGTGTCAACTTAAGATAATGTGTGTGCTTTACGATATCATTTGCATGTGTTTGTCCACGTGTAATCGACACCGGCGTATTCCGATGCTAATGACAGAACAGGTGGGCTATGCCAACAGCACATTCCATGTGTAGGCTTACTCTGATCCTCAGTTTTTTTTTAGAGAAGTATAAATATAAAATATCATGGAAAGACTAAGTCAAACGGGGAATACTATTAATGTAATGCTCTCACATTTTCCGACTATCCATAGTCCCTAGGTAATAGGTGCAAACTTATAGCCGTTATACCGGGCCAAATTCTAGACTGAACTGATTATTTTTCGATAGAAAGGCGCCATTAACACTTAAAACTTTGGATTTGAAGTCAAAACCTCATAATCGCCTCCCGTACCTACCATTTTAATAGATCAAAGAGGCAGTTTCCACTAAAGCATAGCAGGTTTTCAATAAGGTTTTATACAAACACAAAGATGTGATCTGAGTTCGCACGCACACATTGATATTACCACACCTAACGTTGTCGAGAAAGCGTGCTGTCACGTTTATCTTTATTTAGTGAATTTGTAGTGTAAAAGAGGTGGTATATCAACTCGATAGCATTGATCTTACGTCAATCTGTTCGTACTAAGCCCTTAGGGATTTGAACCAAACGTGCTTACAGGGCACAAGGCTAATCAACTTGGTGTCGCATTTTACGCTGCACTATAGATAGAAATCTTTCTACAGTTATAAAGCGACTACAGAAATGATTAACATCTTTATCTTTTGCATAAACAGAAGCAGCGACATAATATAATGTAGATACCAGTTAACATTAGTAATCAACTCGGTAATTAAATGGAGAAACTTGAAACATGTAAATAGATGGAAGCCAGAACTATAACGCATAAGTAAACATTATTATTTATATGTTTCGTGATTATTAGCATAATATAGTTAAGAGTAAAAGTGAAAATACCGATTGTTCGCATCCATAAAGACGCACCTTATTCTTCCAGGCAGTGTAGCGCGCAATTTTTTAGAGAAGCCACTTCTAACTTGATTGATTTTGATTTTGAATTTAACTGATTGTGCGTAATTAGTGTCCGACCGAACATTCGGCTTCCTCCGCCAAAAAATACCACCTACCGCCAAAACTTCGGCTTAGGTCTAAATGGGCCAAAGTTGAACGATCGATTACGATTTTAGATATATGAATGCGCGAGAGCGGGGCGGAGCAAGCGACACGCGAGAAGCACGGGTCTCATTGCGAAGCCCCGGCCAGCCGCCATTGCCAGTAAATAACCAACACCAAACAAAACAAGATCGGTACTACAGATACCATAACTTTTTAAAAATGAAGCCAATCATGTTCAAAAAAACATTGTTGAAAATTTCCCCAGAACCAACAAACAGTTGACCCATACCATCATTATTTATCTATTTTATTAAAATAACGGCTAATATCCGTATCTAACGGACAATTTGCAATCTAAAACAAATATCGCAAAGTATTGTAAGTACTTATATCAAATTGACCCTGTAAAAAGCAGTAGGCGTGCCTATTAGCTATCTGAAATGCTTGTTTTGTTAGACTAAATACTTATATAGATAGTTCCCTAGTGTGTCGTTAGGTATCTATTAAACATAACTAATCTTTAAATCGACTCACTATATTTTTGACTACACAATATAACCTCATATGCATTAATGGCTACTAAATTATAACCTCAAAATCTAGTGCTTTTTTGCAATATTGTGATTCCCCCGCTTATCCGTTTCATAATAAATACCTTAAAGAATTTATGAGTGATTTGAAATCATACTAGTATTCTTTCATTGCTGTTGGTTCTGGGGCAAATCATGTATGGGCGCAGAACAATGTCCTTTCCTTGGGTTATTAAACCTTTGGCTTCGGACGAAGGTTTTTGCGATGGCCTATTAATTGGCTTCGGCTTTGGTTCAAAAATCGACCTTCGGTAAGACACTATAACTTGATGACCGTGGAGCCAGCAAGTATGATTGTGTCTCATAGATAATAAAATCTCATGTTTTCCGAGTTCTCTAAATGTATCATAGTGCACATGAAGGCATATTTGATAAATAAAACTTAGCATTTGAACGTTTTACGTTGCGGCAAGCACTTCACACAAAGTGAACTAGAGTATATGCACTTTAACTTGTGCTGTTGAGAGAAATTAAAAAAAGAAACTTTGTCCCACACTACGATGTATTCCTGTATTCACATACACAAATAACTAGACTGAAACAAATAATTGTGGATTACACAACGATTTGTCCAGTGCGGGAATCGGGCCCGCGACTATGAGACAGTGGGCTAAGAGGCTTAAGCTCTTAACCACTGCGCTAAATCGTCCGTCAAATTACTTGAGGGTTAAGCCCTTAAGGTTAGGTATAATAGCCGACGGAGCGCGACCGAGGCGTTAGGCTGGTGCTCGGCCGGCGATAGGCAGCGCGGCTATCATGTCACACTATAGGCGCCAGGCGCGATGAATCGCTGGCCAAGCCGCCGCTCCACACTAGCCTCCCACTCGCACGCATATTTACGTCCCGCTCCGTACGTGCTTCGTTTGTAAAGGCATCGGGCGCGACGACGGCGGGTCATGACATTTGCCGGCGCGCCGAGCGGGGCCGCGCTGTGTATCTCTCTTACATTTCAGCACATTCAACTCCCCAGGTCGCGCCACCGGCGCGCTCCCGTCGCGCTGCATCGGCTATGTGGCAAAACTTTAAACAACTGGACCAAGCCGTTCGCCTAGCGAGCCATTTAATTTACAATTCTTAATAAATAATAAACACCGTCACGCCTATATCCCCATGCAGGGGTGGTAGAGGTGTTAGGCCCCATATAAAAATAGGTGAGCCTGTCGCCCTTATACCGGGCACTATGCTAGACATACCTAATGGAAATTTTTCTGTCGATAAATTACAAGTACATTTTTTTCGACCAAAGATTCGAACCCAACCCCTTTCGCCATTTCACCAATAGACAAAAGAGGCAATCAAGAGTCTTAAAGAGACTCAATATTAAAAATATTATTTTTCTCCAATCAAAATGTTGAGCACCACTGCAGCTCCTCCCTACAGGACAGAATAGACGCATGCCCCTGATTCGTCCGCAGATAAAAATCAAAGTAAGCCTGCACCAGTAGCGTAGGTATCTTTATTGCATTGCGGGACGTGGGCTTTTATTGCTTTATTTAGCTTTCTTTATTTGACATCACTATTACTTAAGTACTGATAAGCAATGACAATTAAATTGGACTAGCCCACACATGATTATCCATCCACATTGTTCACAACACTATTTTTGCTTGCGGGAGATAAATCGTCAATTCGCCGTTGTGGTTGAGTCTGCATGGAATAGGGCTAGCCCTATTCCATGCAGTGCAATTTTGCATTCCATGCAAAATTTTGGTCGTGCGATCTTGGACTTGATATTTTGCAAGATTAAGACCAAAACCATCTCATTTTAGCAAGACCAAGACCAACATTCACCCTGTAAGACTTGACCAAAACTGATTCCGCGAGACTCTTGCGGTCTCGTGAGTACGTTTTTTTTTTATTAAACCTTGGTATTTCACCTTCGATTTCGATTTCACACTGAAACTTTTGGTCGCGCTAGAATCTGCTAGCAGCTTCTCACCGTACCACCGACCTACTCGAAGTTCGTGGCGTGACGACCCATACATATCATATCACTTCGACTCATTACAGACATTGCGATCCATATCTTAGAAGAATTGAGAGAACTCAATTTAAGTCAATTATTTGATACAGTAGGTAGGTTCCTACCTAGACGTAGGTACCTACCTAATTAATACTTATAAACCTAAAATAAAATAAAAAAAGATTGTGCTCTTTGTTTTGATGCTATTAGCATTGCATCTTTTTGCCTTGTTCTTTCAGTTTTGGTTGTCTGGAAGAGATCGCTATTAGCGATAAGACCGCCAATTGTACCTTTGTTTATTTTAATTTTTTTTTCTCTATGTAAATGTATTGGTGTACAATAAAGAGTAATCTATCTATCTATCTATCTATCTTTTATAAAATAAAAATCGACTCATTATAAAGTTTTGTAAGAATGTATGTATAGATTGATAAAAAGCATTAGGTCTCTGCAAGACTCTTGCGAGACACCTGCTCAAGACCAAGATCAAGACTGAGTACGCAATAACAATACCTATACCAAAACTGGTGCGAGACTAAGACCAAGATCAGGGTCAGTCTCTCAGTCTTGTATTTGGGCAAGACTAAATAGGGAGAACCTATTCCTAGCCTGAACTGAGAATTTTTCAATAAAAAAGCTCCATTTATGTATACCTATCCTACCCTATCCTAGGGCGGACACTGTTTTACCTATAAATCGATGTGAAAACCTCGTGATCGCGAACCCCACCGTAAGCTTCTCTACTAGACTAAGGACGCAGTAACTCCATTTTTTATAGCAGCTTTTTAAGAAGATTCTAGCTCAAAAAATAAAATAATACGGCCATGTTTGTCACGTACTTCTTACGTGCTTACACGGCAAATGGTTAACTTGACTTAGCATTTTAAATTTTACTTCAGTAGTTACAAGGCGACTGCAGAAAATGTTAACATATTTATCTTCTGTTTAACATCTTTGAAAGGATTGGCCCTTGATAGTTCCAAATAGAGTAGAATGCTAACGATGGAAGGAACCTTTACTGAACAATTGGACATAAAATTTAATATTTTTTTTATTTCCCCGTCCTATCATAACCTAAAGGATAAACCCAAAAATGAGGTAGGTATGTTTAATTTTTTTTTAAATCCCCTCCGGTTTACTCTTGTTCGTATTTGGTATAGTAAGATGAACAGACTCATTTTCATGAAAATATATATTTAATTCTTGATGCCAAGACAAAAACCACTGTATGCGCGTGCTCAATGAATTCAAAGCTGGACTAATCTGTCGGATGGCTTGGTCAAGTTGTAGCGGGCTCGGTCCCCACACGGGACTAAAATTTGTGTTACCTACAAATGCATTTCGGTCTGTGTGTTTGTGAATTTCATGTTCATAAGCACACCCGTGTTACAGGTATAATTCTTACAGTGGGTTTACGTTTTTTATAAAAAAAAACACGCCAGATCCCTGCAGGGTAGGCAGAAAGCACAGAGTTTCAACAGCATCTTTTCTTACATACCTCTCTGGCTTCCTTCACTCTCATAGTTGGTATTATATACGCTCGCTGATTACGGAGACTCTTGACTGGGCCTTCAGATAAGACACGGTGTATTTGGTCATGGTAAGATAGTTTAAATTTTGCCAGATACCTACATCCCTCCACTTTCGCATTGTATATCTGTTTTATCACTCTTTTTTCCGTCATTCTTTCTATGTGCGCGAACCAACGGAGCATACCCTCTCTCATCTTTACACCGATACTTTGTTCTTATCTTCTTACCGATCGTTTGTACCTACACGCTTTCTTACTACGCTGTTGCGAATACGGTTGGTCAACTTGACTCCGCACATCTTCTTCAGAGCTCGCATTTCGACCACATTTATCCTGCTTTAATTATCTTTCTCACTTCGTACCAAGCTCACACTGCCATATAACAGAGTTGGGACAAGCACTCTGTGGCGGCACCATCTTTTCCCTACACTCACTCTTCTCTCTATGTCAGCATATCTTGGATGCGCCTTCAGTAAGGACGGGAAATACACCATTGTTTGTATAAAACTCATTCACTTGCTTGAGCACGAATTTACCAACCACGGTCCTTGCATTTGTTCTGGTTTCTTCCCGTCCAAAACTCTCTTCAAAAAACTTCGTCAAAAAACTCTTTCATATTATACATAGGTATATTATTAAGTAGTTAATTATGCATTGTGATGCTTTGATTGTTAAGTATACCCCTAAATCTTACGTTTTCTTCAGATTCTCTCCATCCAAAGGTTGCCTGGAAGAGATCACTTTTAGTGATAAGGCCACCCATTGTTACACTAACTTTCAATTTGTAATCTTGCCTCTTTTATCTCCTTTTTGTATCTCTGGTGGAATAATAAAGTGTTATCTATCTATCTATCTATCATAATATTGGTTTCCTGTACATTCAAATGCAATGTAATGTCAAAATACTAAGTAAGTGTACAATTTTTACAACAAAGAACCAAAGTTACCGACATAGCTTGCAGACTCAGTAAGCTAAAGTGGCAATGGGCTGGTCACATCTGCAGAAGGACCGACGGCCGATGGAGCAAACGTGTCCTAGAGTGGGGACCGCGACTTGGTAAGCGTAAGGTAGGACGGCCCCCAGCTAGATGGACCGACGGCCTCAAAAAGGTCGCTGGGACAGACTGGATGCGGAAGGCGGAGGACCGTGTGCAATGGCGCGTGTTAGGAGAGGCCTATGTCCAGCAGTGGACTACGATAGGCTGATTGATTGATTTTAACTTTTACTTTGTAAATACTAATTTTAAGTTATTTTCTGATACAACGGTAATAAAAGAACAAAAGGTCCTATATAAATAAATATGTATGCATTTTTTTTTGTATGTAATATTTCTCAGCAGCAAAATACTTAGTGCCTACATTCACGTAACAACTAACCATTTGGCGAAAGGGCATTCCCTAATCGTAGTAATTCAATCAAATCTTCATAAACGTTAATAATTGATATTAATTGCCTTTCTCCGTGTTTGTTGTTTTGTTTCTAGCGGGTTTCGTAATTTTTACTTTTGATGAAATTAGCGTTGAAATTAGTATGCCCATGTAGGTCTGTAGCTTTACGGCGGGTCACTTCCGGATACGACTTACTATTTAAAAGGTCAAACACATCAAGTGGGTCGCGATATAATATACAGCCTGTTTTTTTGATATCTTTTGTGAATTTAAAGGATTTATAAAAAAGCAGGAACCTAACGAATTTGTTTTTTTTTATATTTAAAAAAGTAACAGAATGCGTGGTGTTACCCTATATTTGAGGTGGGCGGCCCACGCGCTCGTGATACCGAGCGAAGCATAGAAAGGGTATTCTTCACTCCGATTAAGGGATATTCTAATTTACTATTTAATAGTAAACATTAAGTAATATGGTGCTAAGACGTGGTTACTGACCGAGTCTCAAAAGTCCAAACTCAAGGTTTGCCAAAGAGCAATGGAACATAGTATGTTGGGTATTAAGTTACAAGACAGAGTTCGTAACACCACAATACGCTCAAAAACGGGAATCGCTGATGTGGGTAATAAGTCTGCAAAGCTCAAATAGGAGTGGGCGGGGCATATTTGTTGAATGTAACCTAAGAAATGGGCTATAGTCGTTACGCAATGGGTGCCTACAGATGGGCATCGACGTCGAGGCAGGCCCAGGAAGCGTTGTGCCACAGAAGTCATGCTGGTGACGATTCCTGTGGCCCGGTAAAAGGGCAGTAGGACGCCGAGGGGTTTTAGTGGGTGCAAGCCCCACAAACACCCGGGCCGTGCCCTCGGCCCGGGGGTATGCGTTAGGCAATTCCCCTCGTAAAAAAGAGGCTCAGGAAGCGTTGCCGTGAAGACTTGGATGCATTTCGGAAGGATGGACCGGAGATGGCTGAAAACCAACCGGTCTGGAAGGTTATGGATGACGAGGAGACCTTTACCCAGCATTGTGACAATATTGTTTAAAAAAAATGTACAATAATTAAGCACTTAATCCCTAAGTAAAGAGTTTTATATATTTAGAAATGATACAAAACAACAGCTTGTATATATTTTATTTCGTAATATACATATTTAACCCAGTAGGTAAGTAGGTAATCTAATCCATTATCTAGAATTAGGGCTTTGATTAGTTATTATTCGCTATAACCAATGTAACACGTAACGCGACGTATTATGATAACTTTGCCAATGATCGTGTATTGGTGGCGTTTAGTGGTAATTAGAACACCATTACATGATTTGACAAAGGTGCCCTGACGCGCCGCGTTTGATCATAGCGAATAAGGGCCCTGCCTTTTCTTGATTAAAATGTAAATGTTTTATTTTTCTTCTTTTTTTAAACGTAGGCTTACACTTTAATTTATTCCTGTGTCGTGGGTGCGTTTACAAACATGAAAATTCGCATACACAAATAGCCACACGGAAACAAATGATTGTGGATCACACAAAGATTTGCCCCGTGCGGGAATCGAATTCGCGACTATTAGACACAGTGGGCAGAGCGGCTTAAGCTCTTAACTACCGCGCGAAATCGCTCGTCAATCGCCGATTACTCCATGCTCTCTGCTGGGGCCTCCATTCTCACACTGTCTAATCATTTTCATTTTTCTGATCACGATTACATGATTAAGATCAATGGCCTCGTTGGTTTAGGAGCACATTGTTCGACTGACGATCACAAGGTTACAATTTCTAGATCGAATAAAGTGTTATTGAAGTTTTAGCATTGTCCCAAGTATTATGTCAGTGGAATTGTTATTTCAATGAGACCTAAAATCGTCGGCAAAATATTTACCTTAAACACATTTCTATCAATACGACAGATCCTTTACGTGGTAGAGAGTACAAAGTTCCAACGGGTTCTTTATAAAATACGAAGCTTAACTTTTCTTGAAAGAGTTGAAAATATTGTAAGGAACAATACATACTAAGAACAAAGGTTTTGAATAATTAATAGTTTGGGTTAGTTCATATATACAAGTTACCTACTACAAAAATACCAATACAGTATAAAAATACCATAAATACATCAATCCTATAAACAGTCTTATCTAATAGGGCAACAAATAACTTTTTAAATTTCCGCACGAATTCATTTCCTACTCAAATAACATTTTATATTCCCAACTATAACCGAACCACTTCATAAAATTATTCACATAAATTACCCCTTTAAAGTAGATAACTAATCGAGTCGTAATCAAAATCGATTTTCTATCTCGTTTCAATTGTAGATTGATATCAATTAAGTGGTCGTTACCATGGCAACTATATTTATGAACAAACTAACAACATGGGGATACAAACAATTACTAACTTTAGCTATACAAAAATACAGATTGATTTCCTTTGCGATTTATACATGAAAAATTATTTGAATGAATTTTTATAGTAATTTTAACCCTACTTTAAAGTGATGAGGGTTGAAAATTCCTTGATTTTTAGGTATTGTTTGGTACTCCAGTGTGTACTAGGAGCGTGCATAGTAACTATAACAATGATTTACTGTTATCAGATGTAGATGGGTCGTGTTCCACGGCACTAAGGGTCTCGTGACAACCCTTCAACAATGTCGTGCAAGATATTGTACTTTATCTTCCTATTAAAGGATTTTTTTGTGTGTAAGTGATTTACGCCGCCGGCCGGTCGTTGGCCGCAGACCCTTTACAACTTCACCGAAAAATAGGGCGAGCTTGCAACCACTAAGCTCAAGTCAGGGCAAGGGGACAACTAAATCAAGGGTGCCTCAGGGAGGAACGGTCTCGGCTTGGGCAGTCGCTAAGAGGAGGGTATATACTAGGTGTCTCACCGTAATGCTCTATACCGACCAGTGGGTAAGGAATTCTTCGACCTAGCCGTCAAGGTCGGTGTCTGATCCTGTGTGCTATATCTTTATTCGAAAGAAGGGAAGTAAGGGCACCGGGGGTGTCATTGAGAATATGCCGCGGGCGGCGGTAGCGGCTGATAAGAGGGGAGCCGATGTTACACATCTCTATATATTTCCTGTTCTCTTGTCACGGCACACGCACCTAAAAGGATAAAACACTATCTAACAAAACAATTAATGAAAGTTGCCTTACAAAAATTATTTTCTAACTTAAAGACTTGTTAATTAATTCTTCTTCAGCCGAGAGACGTCCACTGCAGGACAAAGGCCTCCCCTAAAGACCGCCACAACGACCGGCTTTGTGCTGTACGCAACCAACTTCTGCCCGCGACTTTCACCAGGTCATCGGTCCATCTTGTAGGAGGCCTGCCCACGCCACGGCTTCCGGTACGTGGTCGCCACTCGAGAACATTTCTGCACCAACGGCCGTCAGTTCTACGAGCAATGTGCCCCGCCCACTGCCACTTAAGTTTTGCAATTTTGAATGCTATGTCTGTAACTTTGGTCCTCTTGCGGATCTCCTCGTTTCTACGCTTCCTTCGTTAAACCGTAGGAGCCCCCTGGTTCGTATGGATTGTTGATCTCCACTCCGATCTAGGTCTCGAACCTATTCGCACCTATATTAAAAAGGCGACAACACAACACTTCGCGAACGCATCTACCCATGCGAATCCGTTAATCGTAGCCGCCGCAGACTACGATCCCCCTGATCCCTGCCGCCACCGCCGCCCGCGACATATTCTCACCGATCCCCCCGATGCTTTGTCATCCATTCTTTCCGCTCAGAATACGGGCGACGACGACGTAGTCGTAGATCCCCTCCCATAGCCGGCGGTTGACCGGTGCACTTAGTAGTGCACCCCGTCCCCCTACAGCGACTGTCCCAACCGAGGGCGCCTCTTCAAGGCGTCCTCGAGTATGTCGCCCCTTGCCCTTCTGGCTCGAGCGTAGTGGTTGCAGGCTCGCCCTTAAGTCCGGTGAAGCTGTAAAGGCCTCGCGGCCAACAGCGTACATCACTCACACACACACACTCGTTTCTGAAGCGATCCCGCAGGGTAACTCCGAGCATAGCTCTCTCCATCGCCCTTTGGGTGACCATGACTCAGTGCCGTAAGTCATCACTGGCAACACACACTGGTCAAAGATTTTTGTCTTGTTAATTAATTACATATTCTTATTCAAGTTGTAGATAAATCAATTTTAGATAAGTTACAGTTTTAAGTTAGGAGTAGGTTAAGGTAAGTACAATGTTGACAGTTTAATGATTCAACGCTTTGCACTTAGGTATTACTTTTTTCGATAACAATAATAAGTACTTGAATTTTTGAAGTTGTTATTTATTTTTCACCTACCTAATATTTTATAATACACCTACGTTCACCCCTCTCCGACTGACCGAGCCGAAAGCTTTAACCTTCGTGATCGCTACAAACACCGTACACAATTAGAGTGTTAGTAGGTAGTTAGACAGAAATGACCACAAAATTAATGTATATATAGAACTTGTAGCTTTTTTACTTGATCAAACTGCAATTCGTCGTTTCTGTTAATTGTTTCTGCCCGCGTCTTCGTCCGCGTTCACTTTAGACAGGAACCTTACAATTTTCCGGGACAAAAAGTATCCTAAAAGTATCCGAAAAGTATCGTATGTGTTAATCCAGGTAATAAACTAATTGTGTGCATTTATTTATTTATTTATTTATTAATAAGGCACACCAACAGTACACATATTATTACTTTTATAAAAAAAAACATTGTTGCGATTAGATTTAAAGTTCTGATATGTGTACCAATGACAGGTGTACACATCATTGCTAAATTAGCTTGCGAATGTCATTTTACTTATAATTTGAAATATCAATATGTTAAAATGAAAAAATAAATGAATTGTCAGTAATATTAAAAAAAGTACAGTCCAATAACAATTTAAAACATTAATAAAATAAAATATAGTTAAAATACAGATGATGATATTGATTATTCATCATTTCATACAAATCCGTTCGGTCGTTTTTGCGTCATTGAGTAACAAACATCCAAACATACAAAGTTTCACATTTAAAATAACAGGATTAGCTGCTACTCGCAATTTCATCGGCGTTATATTTTTGAGACAAAAGGTAGCCTATGTCCTTCTAAACAAAAAACCTATCTCCCTACCAAATTTAATCAAAGTCTGCTAAGCGTTTTTGGGGTAAAAGGTAACAGACAAACAGAGAGACAGAGTTACTTTCGAATTTATAACATTATTATGGAGTAGCTGTTACCCGCGGCTATGCACGCGTTTATTTTGTAATTTGACGTAGGTTGGTCGGTTTTTCTGGAATAGCACAGATATTCCTGTAATTATTCCAAGACCACCACACACCAAGACACCTCCATACTAAGTTGCTTTAAAAACCGTTAAGCCGTGTTGGTATGGTGAAATAAAAACTATCCTGCTGGAATCATGCATTTTTAAGGCATTTAAAGTAACCTAAAATCTATCTATATCATCACGGCAGATCCTTTGCGGGATTGGCAGAGAGTAAAAGTTCCAACAGGTTCTTTCCTTACATACCTCTCTGGCTTCCTCCACTCTCATAGTAACCTAAAATAATCTCTGAAAAGTCCTCCATCTTCCAGTAACATTCCTTTCAAAATCGGTTCCGCCGAAGATTAGTACGGACAAACAAACAGACAAAGAAAAAATTAAAAAAAAAACACGTGTTTGGGTTTTATTATGGTACATATAGCCATATGAGCTTATGAAAAAATCAGATCGACACATTTCAGATCGACACATGAATTCTTTCTATTAGTATTCCCGTGTGGGAATCGTACTTTGATAAAGTAAGTTGAGTTGTCTACGTTTTAACGCATAAATCAAGCCACCATCGTTTTGCAAAATTATTTGAAAGGCAACTTTAAAATTAGTAAATTTTCGTTATAGAACAATGCAGTCGATCATTTCTCTATCAACAGTTTACGTCTTAGCTCGCACGGAAAGTCTTTGTAAAATATGATCTAAACTATAGCACGATATTATTCAACGCTAACGCCATCTCATAGAAAAACACATACAACAACACAATACCTAGGAACTTAGTTTCTAAAAAGGACGTCCAGTTTATCAATTTAGTATCATAATATCACAATTATTGGTAAAATGTCTCTGATGGAAACCTTCTCTGCCTACCCTGTTAACATCTGGAGTAATAATATTTAAACAAGGTACACGAAGGGTCAGTATCGTGCATCGATGAGTTTTTTTTATTGTATGAGAGCCAAGTATGCAACAAACTTTGTCAGTAGGTACATTTCATGTCAGTTTTTCGTAAGAATACACAGTTCATGATCATGATCCGTCATTTTTAGGTATCTTAAACGAACTAATATGCAAATTTTCGTGCTCGGGTCATTCATCGTTGAAGAGTTCACTCCCAAAGAGACAATCCTGACTGCCTCATCAATTCGTGCAACAAATTGTATCCGAGTGTCTAAATCAAATGTGTATAAACAATTTCGATCGCGTGCTTTTAACCATTGAAGAGGTTATTCGTAAGGAGACGAACTCGAGAGCAATATCTGTAGGCGAAATCATACATTTTAATTTAACATTGCAGCTTGCGACTAATCATAATTAAAATAATAAGTTTATGGTTTATCCAACGATAATCCGAGATTGTTTGATTTTTCCGAGATAAAAAATATCTTAGATTTTAAGTTAGGGTATAAGTTATTACCATACCAAGTTTCATAAAAATCCGTTTGGTAGTTTTCACGTGATTGAAACACAAAGAGACAGACAGACAGAAAAAGTGTACCTCATTTAAAATTTTCAAAAAAGATTCAGTGTACAGATTCGGCTCGGTTACAGTTTTATTATATGTATAGATATTCATTAAATATGTGTAACGGTTGTCATAATACGGCAGTAAAAACTGGGCATGTCATAAAATGTTGAAAATTTTGGAAGGCTCCTAATTTCTGAAAAATAATTTTTTAAAAAAATCGACACGGCGGGAAGGGCTAAAAATATATTGGATAATACAAAAATATTTGCTCTAGTATTCAGGGATAAAATGGGGAAATACGTTTGTATGGACTAAACGCCAATAGAGTTCGCTCTTGAGCCGTTAGTCAATATAGCCGGCGTCGTAGTAAACGCATTTTAATGTAGTGAGTCCGATACGTAATAAGGAGTTTCACTGTCGCGAATCTCTGAGTCACCTCTTCCCTAGAATCATTAATATGGGTCGAGAAGTGCTATTCCTATTCATTTGTCTGGATACAATTAACTATCTATTTTCAGCGCGTCAAGTCATAAGATTTGCTTTTTTTCTAAAACGTTGTCCACATTAGAGCTTCATGTGTGTGTTTCTCACAGGGCATAGTAACTTTAAGAGCAAATTTTTCTCCTTAAAACGGGTACCTTCACAGCTATGTTAGTGTTCCACTTCTAACTGCGAGTATGAACTATCAGCACACCACGTTCTTTGGGAGTGCAGTCTCTGGCAGAACGAGCGTAACATTATGTTAGACAGTTTGCAAAATACGTCTGGGGTAATCTACTACACGCATCTTGTAGAAACTCGGGATAATTTCCGTGCGTTAAAGCGTTTTTGCCATACCTATTGTAGTAATCAATTATAAGGCTCAGAAATAGTCCCCGTTAAGATAATTATCGTATCAATAGTGCTTTACAACTGGGTTTGTCCTAGTTGTAGTCTCTTTTCACAAGCTTTTATTTACTTACAATGTTTATTTATTTATTTATTCTTTATGCACATATGTATGTACAAAGGCGGACTGAATGCCTGAGGCATTTTCTCCCAGTCTACCTTAGGGTGGTGTGGAAACATGTGTTCGTATGTCGGTCTGTCTTTCTGATTTAAATCTTGTGTTGATTGAGCTGAAATTTTGCATACGTATGTAAAGTCGGTGACAATGCAATAATGTGGCACTATGGAGCTGGTCTGATGATGGAGTCAGAAGGTGGCCATAGGAACATGTGGACTATACAACGTAACCAACTCGAGTTAGGCTTGTTACATTCGTATTGACAAGTACTATATAACCGGATAGTGTATGCGTGGTTATTTTAAGTACTTGGGTTATTACCCAACTACTTAAAATAACCACGCCGTAGATGGGCTCGTTGGATTTGTCTTGACGAGTACTTATGACCCGGATGGTGTCCAAGGTCTGATGACGGAGAGTAAAGGAAGCCATAGGAACTCCTCATCTAAGCAAAATATCTTCGTAGTGGTTTTGCTATAAAAACTTGTTTTTGAAAAAGCCTTTTTAAATTAAAATTATTTTTCTACGGCTGTTTTGCCATTTTTTGTGCCTCCCGCTTTGAAAAGTAAGGAAGGGGAATTTTTATTTTTTCCTACTCCTCCGGTTTATTTCCTTTTTAATTAAATTTATTCGCGGGTTCCAAGATAATTGAAGCGCTCCCTGGGACACCCAAGGCTAAAACCTTGATTTCATTTAATGATACTATTGTGGAGTTACAATGGTGGGAATCTGAGGCGGGTTTAGTCCCATTTAAAAAAAATCCTACTTAACCACTGGCCACTCGAAAAAAATAAATTAAGTTCTTTCCTGAATTCTGTTTCATTTGGATTATGAGACTTGAGAAAGCAGAGATGTCTGCAAGAACCTGTTTGGCACTTTGTACTCTTTGTCTAACCTGCAAGGGGTATGGTGATGATGATATAGATAAATTTGACGGACGATTTAGCGCAGTGGTTAAGAGCTTGAGCTGCTCTGCCCACTGTGTCGAATAGTCACGGGTTCGATTCCCGCACGGGACAAATCTTTGTGTGATCCACAATTATTTGTTCCGGTCTGGGTATTTGTTTGTGTATTTTCATGTTTGTAAACGCACCCACGACACAGGAATAAATCCTAGTGTGGGGCTACGTTTTTAAAAAAAAATAAAAAATAATTGATACAGAGACAGTTTCATTTCTTTGTTCAACCTTTTATACAAAGTTAGGCGACTCTAGTCTATGCGTTTTTGTATGTGTGTGTGTGTGTGTGTGTGTGAATGATCTACGCTGTTGGCCGCGGGGCCTTTACAGCTTCACCAGACAAGAGGGCGAGCGTGCCACCACTACGCTCGAGTTAGAAGGGCAAGGAGGCAACTAGCACAAGGGCGCCTCAAGGAGGAACGGCCTCGGCTTGGGCATTCGCTATGGGGGAGGGCATATGTCTGTCAAGCACAGCCTACACTGCGCTGGTTCCCTTGCTATGACACTTACTGCAGCAAGTTGCAGCTCTTTCCACTTTATTTTTTCTTCTCTGAATTTTGTTTTTTTTTTCTTATCTTTATTGTGTATGTACCAAAAATAAATGGTTTAAATGGTTTTTAATATACTAGGTGTCTCGCCGTGGGCTCTGCACCGGCCGGTGGGCAAGGGATTGTTCGACCTCGCCGGGGAGGTCGGTGTCTGATCCTGTGACTATGCATACACAAGTATGTTTATGAGTTGTTAAGGCACCTACTATACAAGGAACAATTTGTAATGTTCCAGAGAACTAAGAAATGTGAGTATAGTTAGGCATTGGAAACTATAGGAATATGCTTGGAAAAGAAACACAGGGCTGAGACACCCCAAGGAATTTATCTCCACATGGAATGACAACGATAGCAAAAGCCTACTAAGATGAACCTATCAAGCGATGTCATATGCAGGAACTGTGGTATAGAAACTGAAACCATCAAGCACGTCCTCTGCAACTACGACGCACTGGCGGCGTGGCTAATGAAGCTACTGGGAGGGGCCCATCCAACTCCAGAGGAATTCCGGCTCTTCCCCCCTGCTGGAATCTACAATTTTGGTACAGGGAGTATGTGGATCTTCAGGTACGTAAGAGCATCAGGGCAAGGACAGCACAAAAGATCCCATCGGGTCGAAGTGCGCTTGAGGTCCTTTCAGTCCGCAAAGGCAACAACAAGAGGCAGGAATATGCTTAAGAATTTTTACTTCTTCTTCTATAATCGCAATATACTCGCTCCTGGCACGTAACATCGTCGGCATAATGTAAATGTATGTATACAGTACACCTTTGCTGCCCCCACTTAGGAAAAATAGGAGTGCCGGTATTATTTTGAATTTAATTCCAAATCCCAAGTCATGACTAGCTGATACTCGCTTTATCTCATAAATTGTACCACACGCTAATAAATAACTTCAACCGTCTACAGGCACACCCGGTAATAGTTTTCATGATTTAACTTCCAGTTAAAACCTCATAATTATTCAATTTATTCTATGCTGCCCTTTCGTTGTCTATACTCTCCTTTCTGGTAAAATATTGTGTAATAACTAATACTTGGTACTGGTGTAATAAGTAGTATTTATGAAGTGAAAACTTCTTTAGGCGCATTGGACATTTTTTGAGATGGGAAATAACAATTGAACTCGCGACACTGTTACCGTTACCGATACCACTGTATAAAAGTGTGTACATATATTGTGTATGTACGTACGTAGATACACATGCACGTTGGCATTTTTTGAGATGAAGAAAAAACCATTGAACTCGCGACACTGTTACCGTTAGCGACGCCTCTGTGTATAAACCTGACGATTCAAAAAATATACACGTAATTGTTCAAGTTTTCACTTCTGTTTTCACCACTATTTTTTTTACATTTATAAAACATTTATTTTGTGACGCGGCTGATTCTAGCTTTCTTTCTTTCTTTTTTCTCTGTGTTTATTTTTAGAACATAAATAAATTATTCAAAATACTAAAAAAAATAGTGGTGAAAACAGAAGTGAAAACTTGAACAATTACGTGTATATTTTTTGAATCGTCAGGTTTATACACAGAGGTGTCGCTAACGGTAACAGTGTCGCGAGTTCAATGGTTTTTTCTTCATCTCAAAAAATGCCAACGTGCATGTGTATCTACGTACGTACATACACAATATATGTACACACTTTTATACAGTGGTATCGGTAACGGTAACAGTGTCGCGAGTTCAATTGTTATTTCCCATCTCAAAAAATGTCCAATGCGCCTAAAGAAGTTTTCACTTCATAAATACTACTTATTACACCAGTACCAAGTATTAGTTATTACACAATATTTTACCAGAAAGGAGAGTATAGACAACGAAAGGGCAGCATAGAATAAATTGAATAATTATGAGGTTTTAACTGGAAGTTAAATCATGAAAACTATTACCGGGTGTGCCTGTAGACGGTTGAAGTTATTTATTAGCGTGTGGTACAATTTATGAGATAAAGCGAGTATCAGCTAGTCATGACTTGGGATTTGGAATTAAATTCAAAATAATACCGGCACTCCTATTTTTCCTAAGTGGGGGCAGCAAAGGTGTACTGTATACATACATTTACATTATGCCGACGATGTTACGTGCCAGGAGCGAGTATATTGCGATTATAGAAGAAGAAGTAAAAATTCTTAAGCATATTCCTGCCTCTTGTTGTTGCCTTTGCGGACTGAAAGGACCTCAAGCGCACTTCGACCCGATGGGATCTTTTGTGCTGTCCTTGCCCTGATGCTCTTACGTACCTGAAGATCCACATACTCCCTGTACCAAAATTGTAGATTCCAGCAGGGGGGAAGAGCCGGAATTCCTCTGGAGTTGGATGGGCCCCTCCCAGTAGCTTCATTAGCCACGCCGCCAGTGCGTCGTAGTTGCAGAGGACGTGCTTGATGGTTTCAGTTTCTATACCACAGTTCCTGCATATGACATCGCTTGATAGGTTCATCTTAGTAGGCTTTTGCTATCGTTGTCATTCCATGTGGAGATAAATTCCTTGGGGTGTCTCAGCCCTGTGTTTCTTTTCCAAGCATATTCCTATAGTTTCCAATGCCTAACTATACTCACATTTCTTAGTTCTCTGGAACATTACAAATTGTTCCTTGTATAGTAGGTGCCTTAACAACTCATAAACATACTTGTGTATGCATATTCACAGGATCAGACACCGACCTCCCCGGCGAGGTCGAACAATCCCTTGCCCACCGGCCGGTGCAGAGCCCACGGCGAGACACCTAGTATATTAAAAACCATTTAAACCAATTATTTTTGGTACATACACAATAAAAATAAGAAAAAAAAACAAAATTCAGAGAAGAAAAAATAAAGTGGAAAGAGCTACAACTTGCTGCAGTAAGTGTCATAGCAAGGGAACCAGCGCAGTGTAGGCTGTGCTTGACAGACATATGCCCTCCCCCATAGCGAATGCCCAAGCCGAGGCCGTTCCTCCTTGAGGCGCCCTTGTACTAGTTGCCTCCTTGCCCTTCTAACTCGAGCGTAGTGGTGGCACGCTCGCCCTCTTGTCCGGTGAAGCTGTAAAGGCCCCGCGGCCAACAGCGTAGATCATTCACACACACACACACACACACACATACAAAAACGCATAGACTAGAGTCGCCTAACTTTGTATAAAAGGTTGAACAAAGAAATGAAACTGTCTCTGTATCAATTATTTTTTATTTTTTTTTTAAAACGTAGCCCCACACTATGATTTATTCCTGTGTCGTGGGTGCGTTTACAAACATGAAAATTCACAAACAAATACCCAGACCGGAACAAATAATTGTGGATCACACAAAGATTTGTCCCGTGCAGGAATCGAACCCGTGACTACTCGACACAGTGGGCAGAGCAGCTCAAGCTCTTAACCACTGCGCTAAATCGTCCGTCAAATTTATCTATATCATCATCACCATACCCCTTGCAGGTTAGACAAAGAGTACAAAGTGCCAAACAGGTTCTTGCAGACATCTCTGCTTTCTCAAGTCTCATAATCCAAATGAAACAGAATTCAGGAAAGAACTTAATTTATTTTTTTCGAGTGGCCAGTGGTTAAGTAGGATTTTTTTTAAATGGGACTAAACCCGCCCCAGATTCCCACCATTGTAACTCCACAATAGTATCATTAAATGAAATCAAGGTTTTAACCTTGGGTGTCCCAGGGAGCGCTTCAATTATCTTGGAACCCGCGAATAAATTTAATTAAAAAGGAAATAAACCGGAGGAGTAGGAAAAAATAAAAATTCCCCTTCCCTACTTTTCAAAGCGGGAGGCACAAAAAATGGCAAAACAGCCGTAGAAAAATAATTTTAATTTAAAAAGGCTTTTTCAAAAACAAGTTTTTATAGCAAAACCACTACGAAGATATTTTGCTTAGATGAGGAGTTCCTATGGCTTCCTTTACTCTCCATCATCAGACCTTGGACACCATCCGGGTCATAAGTACTCGTCAAGACAAATCCAACGAGCCCATCTACGGCGTGGTTATTTTAAGTATAAACTTTGTGTATAAACCTGACGATTCAAAAAATATACACGTAATTGTTCAAGTTTTCACTTCTGTTTTCACCACTATTTTTTTTAGTAATTTGAATAATTTATTTATGTTCTAAAAATAAACACAGAGAAAAAAGAAAGAAAGAAAGCTAGAATCAGCCGCGTCACAAAACATTTATTTTGTAGTTCAGGTTTACGTTCGATTTTTCGAGACGTTTTACGTTATCCAAGTCGACTGGTTGTCGCCGTTTTGTAATGTCCGACCGAAGCTTCGGCTTTAACTTCAGTTTCGGCAACCCTCGGCCAAAAATACCACTTCGGCTCCGGCTAAAATGAGCCGACGTTTTAGCCGAAGCCGAAGGAAATTGAACGATCTACTACGATTTACGACTTACGGAAAAAAAAAAAAAAAAAAAAAAAAATATATATATATATATATATATATATATATATATATATTTATATATATATATAAAAAAAAAAAATAGGGGGCAATAGGCTCGCCTATTGCCATATACCGGGCACAATTCCCGACTCCGGACTCATACTTATCCAGTTGCAAGTAATGTTAATCATTTCGTTAAGTTAATACAGCCAACAATTTTTTTAATTTAGCCATTTATGAACCTTCTTAGGGCTATTAAACCTTCAGCTTCGGCTTAAGCCAAAAATCGACCTTCGGTCGGACACTACCCATTTGCAAAATGATTAAGTCATACCACATCGCTTCAACATTTTAGTCCCTATTTTTACCTCATGTTAATAAAGCATAAGGTAAAAATAGGGATTTAAAAAGCATAGGGGTTTATAAAGCAACCGGCCATTTTGTATTGTGGCGGATTCCAAAATTCGGCTGTGACATACACTTAACTTCATACCAAAGATTTTATTCTAAGCCAAAGAGCAATGAAGTCTTTGATTTTTATTTTAAATTGTAAATAAGTAGGTAAGTGGGTACATGAAATAAAAAAAATGACAAATTAAAAACCCTTTCCCCACTTCCTTGTTCAAGTCGGTTCAACACAAAATATTATGCTGTATGAGTCTTCAAAGGACTAGTTCCTATTCGTTAATTATTTGATTATTCACAGTTCCTAAAATGAAACACTGAGACGGTGTAAAGTCATCGAAATGTAGACGATATAAATCTGTCAAGTACGTTTAGACAATTCTTAGGATAATGCTAGGTTTTCCTGGTAATCTTTAATCTCATGCATGACTAACACACTAATTTATACTATGCTCAACCGCGCGATGCTGAAAGCAGCATGGTCGTGTAGTCAGTTCCTTAGTAGAGACATTTTTTTTTTATTTTTTCACACACCAACATCCTAGATCGAAACAAAATGTGTGG
Organism: Phalera bucephala; assembly: GCA_905147815.2. Taxonomy (NCBI): domain Eukaryota; kingdom Metazoa; phylum Arthropoda; class Insecta; order Lepidoptera; family Notodontidae; genus Phalera; species Phalera bucephala. The sequence goes on along the minus strand of LR990625.1, from coordinate 23,139,095 downwards.
TGCACCCAAAGATTTATCCCGTGCGGGAATCCTACTCGCGACTACTCGATCCAGTGGACGAAGCGACACCAGCTCTTAAGGTCTCGCCACATAGCCGACGCTGCCCGAAGGGAGCGCGACGGTGGCGTGGCTTGGGGAGTTGTAATGTACTGAAATGTACGGGTGACGCCACACAGCGCAGCCCCGCTCGGCGCGGCTTGGGGAGTTGTAATGTACTGAAATATACGGGAGACGCCACACAGTGCAGTCCCGCTCGGCACGACGGCAAACGTCACAGCCGAACGTAGCCGAGCATTTCCATCGCGCTCCCGTCACGCTCCGTCGGTTATTTGACTAAACCTTTAACTACTGGATCAAGACGTCATCGACTTTATATACTGTATTCTGTGTTATATAAATATTATTATAGTATATCACAACTAATAATCTTCCTATAATCTCACAAAATTAATATGTGTCATTTCCTTCCCTCATATATTTATATGACTGCGCTATGGCTGCGCGATTCGTACGTTATTGTTTTTTAGCGGCAAGCAAAGGATTAACATTAAAGCTCGAGCTCGGTCGAGCGTTTATATTAAGCTCACTTTGTCTGACCTGCTCAATGCGGGAAGTGGAGGCTGTGGCTAAATATAAATTCGGTATATCACCTTCAGGGCTTTTGGCGTACTTATTTTTCAATACATGCAAATTTTACAGACCTACGAATAGGTAAGAGACAGTAGACAGTGAATACAATGGTTAATTGACTCTTGGCTATTTGATTTATATTTAAAATATACTAGTAATATTTATTAGGTACACGCCCGCTTTCGACGTAGAGGTTAAACTATTAGATATACCTATCTCAAGTTTTAACTTTTTTGTACTGATATTTAGCAACAGGCGCGTGCAGCCGTATCCAGTGCTCCAGCAATGGGCAGTCCCACCTATCGCATAATTCCTTTAGGATGCTGTCTGACCTGGCACGCCATCTATGTAGGAGGGATACACAGCTATTTCGGATGATGGCATGGAAGCCATAAAGTCCAGCCTCTGTGAACATCCCAGAGGCACTACAAAAATGGCAGGTCCAACAGCACCCTGAAAGCATCATAGTACTAAACACGCAGGTCGCTGTATCGGCTCTGTGTATATCTATCCACAGACTACACGTGTACTGTAAATGACAGTAAGCTCTGAAGAGTGTAATATTCACTTGTATAGTACATCGTGCGAATCTGCGGGCCAGCATATTACATCGGACAGCCAACGCCCTGCGTACCACATGCAGATAAGTTTTCCCAGAGCAACGATTGATGGACTTAGCAGCACCAATAATAATGAAAATGAAAATAATTACGTATTTTTATGACCCCAATATCTCGATAACCCTTTATCGGGGGACGTCGAACCGTCGAACCGTCAACAGAGAGAAGATCTAGAATCCCTGCTTGAGTGCCAAACCATCTAGGTTTCTCCCCTTTTTATTACCGTCGGCGCACGGTCGCGATAAACAAGTATCTACTTGCGTATAAGTAGGTACGTAATAATAATACCTCTTTGCGGAAAGCACTATGCTCAGCTATGCTCGGCGTTTCTCTAAGCGATCGAATCAGGAATGAGGAGATTCGTAGAAGAACCAAGGTCACCAACATAGCCCTTAAGATTAGCAAGCTGAAGTGGCAATGGGCGGGCCACATAGCGCGTAGATCGGACGGGCGTTGGGGCAGAAAGATACTAGAGTGGAGACCACGTATTGGCAAGCGCAGCGTGGGACGACCGCCTGCCAGATGGACCGACGATCTTGTGAAAATCGCAGGAAGTCGTTGGATGCAGGTGGCATCGGACCGGTTACGCTGGAAAGCGATTGGGGAGGCATATGTTCAGCAGTGGACAAGTATAGGCTGAGATGATGATGATGATGGAAAGCACTGGCTATTGTTCGATATACCTGGGGCTTTCGATATACTATGAGGGTTCGCGTCCGTTCTAGAACTTTCATACGAGTATAAAAGAAACACTCAGTGCGGACACGGACACAGTCTCTTTTGGGAAGTGACAGCGATCAAATCGAGAACAAGTGATATAAGTGGAATACACCGGCGACGGATTCAAAGCAGTATTTGGGTACTAACGAGAGTAGTACTAGTGTGTGTTTAGTTATTGTGTGTACTTGCATTCGGCGTACTGTTTTGTGCGTACAGCGCCGAATAAAGTACTTCGCACGTTATTCGGCGTTTATTTACCCCGCAAACGTAGCAATAGTAAAGACGACGACGTTAGTCGCTGATATTTGAAGTCGGTACCGGTTAGTGCAGTCGGTTACTTGGCACCGATTTCAAATATTTATTTTTTTGCAGTCGGTTTTTCTTTTTTTTAAAGATTTTTATTTTTTAGTTTTAAGTGGCAAGTGAATTATTTACTAATTTTATATACCTATAATATTTTGCTGATTTGTACAGCAAGGTACCGGCAGGATTGATATAATAACCCTAATAACAGAATCTATACATTCGTGCTGTTCGCCGTTAAGGAGTCCCCTGATATATCTTCAAAATTCAAAGTTCAATACCGATTTCATTAAAATGGGACCATCTCGAAACTATACTAAACCCAACACAAAAAGAATTATCAAAATCAGTACATAAATTAAGACGTTATAAAAGGACACAGAGGAATTGTCGACCTCCTCCTTTTTTTGTAGTCGGTTAATATTCTGCTTAGTTCTATGGCAGGGTACCTATAGGATCGACGTAGTACCCATAATATCTCAATCTATGGTGTCGGTTAAAAATAACAAAGGTAAATAAATCAAAGCCTTATAAAACTCCAGATAATGTCCGTGCATAAAAACACATATTTCATTTAATTTACTTGCATAATAAAATCTTAAATAACACGAAACTAACATATTACCAATAGTCATTATAGTCGCAGCACGGCGTCCATAAAGATCAATAATTCATAATGTTTTTAGTTAAACGCCATTAATAAAACTTATTACCCAATAAACGTCAATAACATTAAAATTTAGTTAGTATTAAATTAGGTAAGCTGTTGAATAGGATTGAGTAAAATGTATCATATGGCTTTGAAAAAGCCAGAGATATACTGAGCCTGGGGAATTTGTAATCATTATATTAATACGTGAAGCAAAAACTTTGTACCCCTTTTACGAAAATTGCGCGGACGGAGGAGTATGACATTTCCCACACTTATAGTTTATATAGAGAAGGAGTGGGGAATGCTAATATTTTTATAAAATTATGCATAAAAAATACATTAAATCAATAAAAAAATCATTACACACACTACCACGTATTTGACACAATACACGTCAAATTGAGAAAATTGAGAATAGATTAATATTGTTTGTCTTTAATATTATTTGTCTATAGTCTTACTGAATGTGAAAGAGTAGGTCGAATATCGGCCTATGGGCGACCGCTAGTAATTTATAAATTAAGGGTGTAAATTTAATAAGGTGTTTGTGTATCGTAAAACAAAATTGTCCTCAAAATTAGTAGGTTCGACATTCGTTCGTTGAGCACAATAATATTTCAGAAACACAATATTAATACAACAAGCAACATTTAAGGCTTCCAACTCGGCTTAACGACTACCACATTATGTGGTAACCGGGATCAACGGCTTAACGTGCCTTCCGAAGCACGGAGACGCTCGAATATGAAAATGCCACAAACGGTCACCCGTCTCAGGCCGACCGAGTCGAACGCTGCTTAACCTTGGTGATCGGTAAGAACACCGCGGTCGCACAGCGCTACGAGCGCGTCATCAAAAGTATCCTATGTGTTAATCCAGGTAATAAACTATCTGTGTGCCAAATCACATCCAAATCTGTTCAGCCGTTTTTTTCCGTGATTGAGTAACAAACATCCAAACATATAACCATACAAACATTCACATTTATAATATTAGTAGGCCATCAGCGCGCTTATATACAAATATTTTGACTAGTGAATTTATTCATTTTTTCGTCAGCCGCTGAGCTCGCCAGTTTTGGTCACAGTTCTAATCTAGCTATTCTACAGGTATTGCTTATAATAATTATAATATTAGCCCTGTTAAGAAACCGTCCCACTATTGGGCACGGGCCTCCTCTCAAACTGAGAGGGTTTAGGCCATAGTCCACTACGCCGGCCCAGTGCGGGTTGGCGAACTTCACACAACTTCGAGAAACTCTAAGGCATGCATGCTTCCTCAATTATTATTATATTATTAACTATCCTTTGCTTTAACGATGAAGGAAAACATCGTAAGGACAAACTCTTAGGTATGCACCTAAGAGTTTTTCGAAGGTGTGTGATTTCGCCAACCCGCACTGGGCCAGCGTGGTGGACTATGGCCTAAACCCTCTCAGTTTAAGAGGAGGCCCGTGCCCAACGGTGGGACAGTTTCTTAACAGGGCTAACATTATTTTTTTATTGTATATGACCCAAGTTAACCTTTCCAACTACATCTGCATCTATCTACACGGCGTTAGCGGCATCACCCATATCATCGATACGGTATTACCACACTGAGTGCCAACTATTCAAGAGATTACAAAGAGTGCTCAAACATTAAATTAGCTATGCATATCTAAGGGTCCAGCTAAACACACACGGCGCCCGCGTCGGCCGTTCGTGTTGTAATATTATTGTAATATTGCGCAATATACATAAATGATAATAAGTTATAGCGCACTAGAGGAGTTATGAAACCGTGAGTAACACGTACGGTTGCGCGGTCAAGTGTTTGAAGATTTTATATTAATGTTTTTCAGGCGAAATATTGTAATGGATTTGTTTTAGTCAGCCCTATATTTTATTTTTTGCTTCTGAAAGAGTGTGGTTGTCTGAAAGAGATTGGTTTGAGGAATAAGACTAATAACTGTGGCTATTTTTATTGTGCTTAATTATATTGTATTTCATTATTATAATTATGCTGATGTACAATAATTATAATACTATCTGTTTAAATCAATGTCCTTAATAATAAAGACCTCGTTTAAATCTAGAATTCATGTCATATTGTACCAAATATGATGAAACATTTTTCAAAGCAGATTACGAGTAAGCTGTATTGAAAACTTATTTCATGGTTGCTAAATAGTTTTAATCCGCTCATTTGTAGAAACATATATACATATTGAAAAGGAAAGCGCAAATTTACTATTCTATTAGGCTAACAAGAATCAATTTGTCTTCGCATGAAATCTATTTAATGAATCTTAGACAACGCACAACTTAAGCCGTTGGGTCTCAAAGCATCGTTTTTTTCGCAGGAGGTCCTTCTTGGTATAACGTAGTTGAAAATTAAGATAAGATTTTTTCACCTCATTCACTTCTTAAAGTTTACCGAAGGAAAATCTTTTCGTACACGAGTAGCTCGTTTTCTATATTATGATATCATCACGCCAGATCCCTTGCGGGGTAGGCAGAGAGTACAGAGTTCCAACAGTTTCTTTCCTTACATGCCTTTCTGGCTCGTTTTATTATTTTTAATCAAATACCAATATTGCAGGTACCGGGGAAGACCTAGACTGTCCGAGTAAACAGAGTCTTATCTGAAAGAAAAGTCAAGAGTCTCCGTAACCGGCAAGCGTGTATGAGACGAACTATGAGAGTGGAGGAAGCCAGAGAGGTATGTAAGGAAAGAACCTTTTGGAACTCTGTACTCTCTGCCATACCAATATGTATTAAATTAATTAAAATCGTTTAGTTGTTTCACTTCTATATTCAGTCAGATCATAATTTATTTAATGGATAACTTTTATTGAAAAATTAGTCTATTTTTTGGCATTAAACTTTACGGAAGAATTTAAAAACACAAGCACTCGTATCGCCGACTGTCCCCACATCTCAATCGTTACCGTAAATGTACGGAAGAGATACCAATATTGTGTAGTAAGTAATAGAATATTGATTCACGACTGTTCGTATAGCACTATCACAGATTACAACACATCAATAATGGTTGTATATGAAATTTGGAATTTTTATAGATTTCTCTATAAGTACGTTAAAATACCAAAGTGTCGATTACTTGCATTATAAAAAAGAGCAGACCTACACAGACTTTCCACCCCGAAGAGGTTGACTGATGTCTGTTTAAGTTTGTGAAGATTTGGTATCTTCACAAACTTAACTCGCCCGAAGAATCTGTTGCCTGCCGGCCGGTGCGGAGCTCCACGGCGAGACACCTAATATATGCCCTCCCCCATAGCGACTGCCCAAGCCAAGGCCGTTCCTCCTCGAGGCGCCCTTGCTCTTCTGTCTCAAGCGTAGTGGTTGCACGCTCGCCCTCTTGTCCGGTGAAGCTGTAAAGGCCCCGCGGCCAACAGCGTAGATCATTCACACACGCGCCACATTTAACCGCGATCAAGCAAGTACATCTGTCGGCGGTCAGCGCGCGCGCGCTCAACGCGGGTTTGTGTTCACAGTACCGTGTGTAAACAACTAATATTCATACCAGTTTTGAGTCGAGGCTGTAAACGTGGTATGACATGGGCTTATCGCATTTCACTGGGCTCACTTATGCCAAAGTTAATGACAATAAATTATAATAACAAGATACTTGCCTTGTTGGCCACTAGACCAACTATCTTCTATCTATCTTCTATGTGCTTCAAAGCTTGTGAGTGTCGTCTCAGCGCTCATTTTTGCAACACTACTGATATATGGCAATCGCCTCCTATTACATGGGACTTAACATCGTCGGCGAAAAGGGAGTGCACGTACACAGTCCACCTCTGCCCCCTCAGCTTGGAAAAACTAATTAAGGGACAGCTAGGTACAGCGGTTAAGAGCTTAAGTCGCTGCGCCCATTAGATTGAGAAATCGCGGATTCGATTCCCGCACGGCACAAATCTTTGTGAGACCCACAAATATTTATTTCCGTCTGGGTTTTTAACCGACTTCAAAAAGGAGGAGGTTCTATGTTCGGTTGTATGTATGCTTTTTTTTATGTATGTTCAGCGATATTTCCGTCAATTGTGGACCGATTTTGATAATTTTTTTGCAATGGGTTCAGTATATCTCCAAGGTGGTCCCATATTAATTTTATTGACATTGGACCTTGACTTAGAAGATACACCAGGGAACTCCTTAACGACAAACAATAGGCATGTGTAAATTGAGATATTATGGGTATTACGTCAATCCTATAGGTACCCTACTATAGAATAATTCACTGGTCACTTAAAATTGTAAAATAAAAATCTTTTATAAAAAATGGTAAACCGACTTCAAAAAGCAAAAAAATAAATATTTGTAGTCGGTGCCAAGTAACCGACTGCACCAACCAGCACCGACTTCAAATGTTTATATTTTTGCTTTTTGAAGTCGGTTTACCTTTTTTTATAAAAGATTTTTGTGCATGTAAATTTCATGTTTGTAAACTCACCATTTAAAAAAAAAAGAAGAAAGTATAAAGGATTAGAATTAGACAAGTACTGGGCTTGTCTAATTCATATATTCGGTGTCGTATATATTCATATTTACGTGTCGTAATCTCGTGACAACCATTCCAAGCTAACACAACACACAACCCACCATATACCAATTAGTAAACACTCGGATACGCCCGCGCCGCGCGACGGTTTCACCGCTAATCTGGGGCTTTGTTTGTGTTGTAAAGTTTTTCTTTCACTCGGTCACACTTGATACGGACAGCTTGAAGTCGAAGTTTAAGTTATATTTTTGACAACTTGGAAATTTTCTAGCAGGAAATAGCTTTTTTTGGTATTGCATAGTTAATGACCTTTCATGGTTCATTACTTTTGAATTTTTCGATTTGGAGGTAAAAAAATACTTATTTTAAGTTAAAATTTAAAAATAAAACGATATTTTGTTGTCCGATTAAAATAAGCACGGATAAAACAGCTTGTAGTGCCATCGATGAATTTTTTACATAGAGAGAGAATTAAAACAATAATTATAAGACGAATTTTGGCTCTAGAACGCGCAAAACTGATAATCGTAGCTTTTCATGTTCGCAACATGAAATACTGAAGAGTAGTATGTACCGTCGGACAGACAACCTTTTTTCCAATTTGAAGCTCCTGTAGCCAAGTCAATTTACAGTCGTCAACGATAGAGAACAGAAAAATATACGGCAATGACATTTTACAACGAAATGTCATGTTGTCAGAATAAGGCGTTGATAAGGCGCTATCGATTGCCAGAAAGGCTTGCCACTAGGTTCTTAAGACTGACTTTCATTGTTCCTGAACGCATTTAGACATAACTAGCTGCGCCCCGCGGTTTTACAAGCCGTTTACCACGAAGCTAATGCGGCCGCGACGCATCGCCTGCCCGCGCTATTACTTCTTTGGCAGGAACGTTTGTGGCAGGATTGGTTAAAGGGAATATCTTTGAGCCAGACGAGTGTGTGTCATGCGTGTGTGTGAATGATCTACGCTGTTGGTCGCGGGGCCTTTACAGCTTCACCGGACAAGCGTGTCGGGCGGGGACTGCCATTCCCCTGAGAGTTGTAGGAGGCTTGTATTCATACACGCGTTCTAGACATGTATGGAGAATCGTTGTCGATTTTATATTTGGCGCCATCTGTGGGTTGATAGCCACAGCTTTGTACCGATGTGTAGAGGTCGCAACACTTCGTTTTCGCTTATCGTTTTATCTGCCTTTTTGTTTGCTCGGCTCCTAAGGGTCTAACGTGATTTTAGCCTATAACCTTCAAATCCAACGGGTAGTTCCAGAGATAATCGCGTTCAAACAAAAATGAAATAAACAGATTCTATATTATAGATGACAGTAAACTTTAATTACTTTTTAGCCATTTTCCAATAAGTACAATATTTTCCGCTAACCGCCACTTACTCGGGTAGTATAATTAGATAGGTATACAAACAGAACGCACGGAAGTACAAACTGTTTATTCGTTGTTTTACGAAACTGGTTATTCTTTGTTCCAAACAATAACATTTGAATAGCTTAAGTTCGAGTAAAGTTGTAATAACTTGGATATTGGCGTCAAGGGCTTAGCTTAAAAAAGCAGCTAGCGCAATTTCTACTAATAGCGGCGCTAACCTATTCTCAATGACAAGACATCACTTTACACATGAATTTACCTAAGTGTTACTATTGTTTTTAGTTATATTTTGACCCACACTAAAAATCATTCTTATGTCCTTGATGCGTCTACAAACATTGCAAAAATAATCACTCCGACCGAAACAATGAATGACCCTACATAGTGTTGTCTCGTGCGGGGATCGAACCCTTGACTACTCAATTCAGTATTCTCCATTCCGATCTCGCTCTTGAACCTATTCGCGCCATTATTAAAAAGGCGACTACGCCATATTTCAAAAACGCGTCCAATCATCGTAACCCTCTTATCGTAGCCGCCGCCTACTACGAACCTAACTCTTCTCCTATCACCCGCAGCTGCTGTCCGCGGCATGTTCTTACTGACCCTTCCGATGGCCTTACTTCTCTTTATTCGGATTCTGATACCGTACACAGGATCAGACACCGACCTCGCCGGCGAGGTCGAAGAAAACCTTGCCCGCCGGCCGGTGCAGAGCACCACGGCGAGACACCTAGTATACGCCCTCCTTCGCTAACGCGCCAACCATTCCGTGCGTTTACTTATGTATAGTAAACTAGCTGTTGTAATAAGCTGTTGTGGTTCAAGTGAAGTTGTAAGAGCTAGGATATTATGACGTCAGACAGACCGCTGTTGAAGGAGTGTTATGTCTTTAATACTTTGTTCCGTATGTTTGTAATTCTTAGTGCAATAATAATGCACTATTATGACCTAAGCTAGGTAATTAGAAAATAGAAATGATTATGCGCAGTGGCAAGACTATAAAGAGTGCCACAACTTTTTTTTAATCAATTTCGCAGTTACTATTAATAGTTTTAAAAAATATTTAAAATAAGTATCAAACCTCGCCTGTGCCAGCCTTTTTGACCTAGTGGCGTATAATGCGAGCGATCACGAGGTCCTGGGTTCAAATTCCAGGTCGGACGAAGTGTATTCTGTCTGTTAATTCCCATTATCAGTCCGGAGGCTGGAAATGTGTTCGGTTTAATGGCAATAGGCTAGCCCCCTATTACATGGGACCTAGCATCGTCGGCAAAAAGTAGGTGTGCGTACATACACAGTATACCTCAGCCACCCCAGCTTGGAGAAATTGGTGTGACAGTAACAAAACTCGCAACATTCCCTACTCCTTTGGAAAAAACAGGGGTGCTGATTTAATATTTATAAAAGTATGATCGTCCTATACTATATGAGACGAACTATGAGAGTGGAGGGAGCCAGAGAGGTCTGTAAAAAAAGAACTTGTTGGAACTCTGTACTCTCTATCTAACGGTTGTCTACCTAAAAACACCTTTGACAGAAACAAAACGAAAATACGTTACTTCCTTACATTGCTTTAACCAAAATTGCACTCACAATTTTCACACTAAACTCAAACGACTCGTCGACGAACTAGGTCTGTTCTTTTTTTACAAAGACTCTTGGCCTCACACTTTTCGTTCCTGGATTCGTTGAGAAACATGCAATTCCCATGCTCAAACACTGAGACCGAACCATTTTGTAGGTCATACAAAGATTTGTTCCTTGCGAGTATCGAACCTGTGACAACACGATTCAGTGAGATACAGATAATGCATCATTAGACTGAATTTAATAGGTACAGCTACGCGAACTATATGTCAGATATCTCTATAGTAGTGATTCCCGTGGAGTAGTAAGTTAGTTAGTATAGTAGTAAGTTAGTGGACCGCGACCCACCTAACGAAAGCTTCCAAATTCGGAGCTCACCTCGTGGTTTTCATGAAGAAAAAAGGGGCATAACTATATGAATAAAAGGTATGTCCAAACAAGATAAAAAACATTCAATCCCAATCAAAAGTTTGAATACTTAAAACGTAGAGTGCTATTATTTCCTGTGTGGCAAAAATCCTGTCGAACATAAGTATGAGGTACTGAAAGGAAAGAGGGCTTTCATAGCTTCATCAAACGGAGAAGGATAGTTTTCAGCAACTGAAAGACAAAATTTCGTTAACTGCTTGCGATTGAAACAAATTTTTTAGTAACTCATTCAGTAGTCACCTGTTCGTTAACTGGGGGTTCGTATCGTCCTATTTTTCAGGCCCCACTCAATATTTTATATATATACTTTGGGAAATGCTGCTCTAAAGTATTATATCCTATACACCCATTTTTTGATTATTATAATTAATGCTAAGTAGAAGATTAAAGAATCATGCAGCGGCATCTATTCAGTAGTCATGGAACAAGTTAATCTCCAAGTGAGCGAGTGTTCAAAACTAGTAGCTGCATCAGGTGCCTCCAACGTTTCAAACTACCAGTTCACCCACAGAAATGTAAATAAATTTAACACTTTACTGTCAAACCAGACGTTAACATGCTGTTAAACCACTTAATTCCGGTATTTTCACATTAAAATGTAACCATAGACCACGGTCCGAACGCTCAACTATGATAACTGATTCCCATTGCGAAACCCATCATAAAATGCCCTTATCACTTTATAACCCTCAGTAAAGTTGCTTTCATTAATACTTAATCCAAAAGTAGACTAAATTATCAACGATGGTAATAAATTAAACGGCTGCGCTGCGGTTAGCTAACATCCCGACTCGGACTTTTACAAAGTTTTCCGTGGCCACACACAGAGATGTAAAAAATAATAAAAAAATGTATTTATGTACGCATCGGGTGTTGTCTATGATCCGTGAGCCGTTCATCTTTGTTGTCCTGTGGAGATAAAAATTACAAGTTTTTAATGTATTCATTTCAATCATGCGTAAAGGATTTCATTAAGATAAAGTCTTTGAAATTTTAAGGGACTGTTAAGATAAACACGGATACAGGACAGGGACAAATTGGATGATAATTCTTGAAGAATCCGTGTCGTGTTTATGGTGCATTAACCTTTTTTAGTATTCAAGCCTTTTATTAGGCTTTTACTATCTGCTATTTGTTTTTTATCCATCTATCTTCAGACGAAAGACGTTAAACTAGATTATCCTATTTTGTCTTTATTTAATTATACTAGATTACTCATAGTAACAAATAGTAAGTACTAATTACATACTACCCGACGCCATTATTCACAAAATATAAAAACTATAAACTATGAGAGTGGAAGAAGCCAGAGATGTTTGTAAGGAAAAAAACCTGTTGAAGCTCCTTACTCTCTGTCTATCCAGCAAGGGATCTGGCGTGATGATATAGATCATTGGTCTAATGGTGTACGGTGTTGCTGGCGATAACAAACTCCAGGGTTCGGATTCTATTGGATTTTTTCTATAGAAAATGTTCAGTAACGGTTATAGTTTAGTAGTAGTTTAAGTCCGGAGTCTATAATTTAAAGAATTGCCCCCTATTATATTGGGACCTAAAATTGTCATTGAAGTAAGATTTGATCATTTGTTTCTGATCATGATTCAAATCCCAATATGCCTCATTCGGAACATTGTAATCAGGAAATGCGGGCATAGACGTCCGGCCGACCGAAATCACGTCGCGTGTTCGTTTGTTCTGCGAGGCGGTAAGTTTAGTGGATAAAAAGAGTGAGATTCAGATTCGAATGAGGCATTTGAACAACTGATTCGTATCGTGTAGTACTTACTCGTTCATGTTTCATACCACTGAATTTTGACTGAATTGTTTTAGCAAAGATCGGCACAGGTCTAGGGTATACATTACATAGTACACCTCTGTACTTCTATCTATCTATATCATCACGCCAGATCTCTTGCGGGGTAGGCAGAGAGTACAGAGTTCCAACAGGTTCTTTCCTTAAATACACCTCTGGCTTCCTCCACTCTCGTGCTTCATCTAATATACGCTCGCCTCTTACGAAGACTTGAATTGCCCTTGCCTTTATATTTACTCGTAATAAAGAACTTTAAAATTGTTTTCATATTAACTACAAAATAGCTCCGCACCTAACCCTCGCTTTTCAATTAACAAAACTACAATGGAATGGTTGTAACGAGTTTAAATTCAATTTTATTGCTCTTTCCTAGTTACCTTACGGCACGCAGTGTGGCGATACAGGCGTCTAAACAATACACCATTGTTCCAACTTGTAATTCGCGTAACTACTTATTACGTGGATAGCTAAAGCTTGGGGACAAAATAAGTATAATACGTACCGGACCCCAATTCTATTAACAAAACTTCATTTAAACTAATCTTAAACGCCACCGAATCTTAACTACTGCCGATCAATGTTTTCGTATACAAGTTAAACTTCAATTAAAAATCCCCGACTACTAAAAATAGCTATGAACACTTTCGATCAAGTCACGTTTCAAAGAAAAAAAAACTAAATCAAAATCGGTTCATCCGTTTAGAAGCTACATTTCCAGTCAGGTACTAAGATACACACGTAATGCTTATAACACCCCTATTTTTGCGACGGGGTTAAAAGGAACTGAGGGCCTAGCACGAACTTAACGTTATCGAGAAAACGTGCTGTCACTTTCATCTTTATTCAGTTAAGTTGTAGAGTAAAAAGGCCTTGTCAGCTCTAGGCCTTTATTAGCTATGACCAACTAAACACTTGTAACGCGGCGCGTTAAGATTACTTTTGTGAATTGATCGATAAATGTGATAAATGTTCATGGTACCTACTCCAATCGTATACAGAATACTAGTATACAATTAATTCAAGAAATTATCGTAACGCGATATTTTTTCTAGTAAGGGCCCTGTAGCGGTACGCTAACCACACTGGATCAGACACCGACCTCGCCGGCGAGGTCGAAGAATCCCTTGCCCGCAGGCCGGTGCAGAGCACCACGGCGAGACACCCTAGTATACGCCCTCCCCCATAGCGACTGCCCAAGCCGAGGCCGTTCCTTCTTGAGGCGACCTTGAGCTGCCCCCTTGCCCTTCTGGCTCGAGCGTAGTGGTTGCACGCTCGCCCTCTTGTCCGGTGAAGCAGTAAAGGCCCCGCGGCCAACAGCGTAGATCACTCACACACACAAAAGTTACGCTAACACCAAACTCTGACGCCATTGATGAGCGACGGTTACGTTTTGGTTGCATCGGATTTTTGCTAATAGAATTTAGGCCCTGATTATGCACTCGACCGTCATTACCATTTCCCTGAAGATGTGCTTAATCATGTCTTCGAAACATTGATTGATTTTAACCGATATTTTAAACTGCCCACATAGTGCCTTGGTTAGCCAAATAAGCAGTGATAGCCTAGTGGTTAGACCGTTAGACTGCAAAGTCAAAGGTCTCGGGTTCAAACCCAGGCACGCACCACTGTCTTTTCGAAAGCATGTGCGTATTAAAAACTAATTATCACTTGCTTTAACGGTGAAGGAAAACATCGTGAGGAAACCTGCATGCCTAAGAGTTTCTCAAAGGTGTGTGAAGTTCGCCAACCCGCACTGGACCAGCGTGGTGGACTATGGCCTAAGCCCTCTCAGTTTGACAGGAGGCCCGTGCCCAAGAGTGGGACAGTTTCTTAACAGGGCTAATATTATTATTATTATTAGCCAAATTGTAAAAAATTGGAAGCTAGCCTTGGAATTGAGTGGGATAAGCCATAGTGGCAAGCATTCAAACTAAAGCGCGGGTATTAGCCCTCGTAACTAATAAAGCAAGAAACATAGGATACGTACGGCTTTGTCATGTACCCAATAAGGAGAGACAATAAGAGACGATAGAAAACTAAGAGGTCGGAAGATACGAGAAGAGATGAGATGAAAAGGGACGAGAACAGATGAGAAGCATGGGGATCGAGTAGAGAGACCAATCTTAGCATAAAACCTAGGTTGGTAAGTTTTCGTAATAAGTGTTTGTGTATGTGAAATTCGTATTTTTGTTTTCGCACCTGTTCGCACCCACGACAAGGCGATAGTTCTAAATGTAGAGCAATTTTTTTAAGATAAAATAATCGTTTAAGTGTGAGTCGGGGCCGTGCTATGAGGGTTCTGTCCGTACTAATCCATTTGTGGTTTGTTTGTCTGTCACTCTGTATGTCGCTGTCATTTTTCTGGGAAACCGTATGACGAATACGGAAGACCCCGGTCGTGTCGTAGTAATGGACTTGGTGAATTTTATTAAAAATATATAAATAGTATTTCATGTGACGACCCGCTTTTTGCGAACGCGTCTGATTACACGTATGACCAGTGCATAGTCCACAGCGACTACGATAAGGGAGCTTAAGTTATTACTTATGACTTAAACCCCCTAATTGTAGTCGCTGTTTCTTGTCTATGGCCTTTGCGGGAATCACACCACCTCTCTAAGCTCACATCACAATTTCGCTAAGGTATAAAAAAAGTCATTTAATACTGTCAAAGCCATGAACCTAAAATTACCTGGACGAGTCATACGACGCCGGTCATCGTTCAACACATTGTATTGTTGCTCTCTCAATTACACGGATCGCTATTTTGAGTGAATGAGAAAGCTATTGTAAGATTGACAACGTTGCCCTGTACGTATGATTGGTGTAATGTTGTGACCTATTCCTAGGCCATAAAAAATAGGCCCCATCCGCTTGGTGAAAATAACGGTGAAAATATACATTAAACCGTCGTGAATACTGTAAATTATTTTATATAGTGAACTTATATCGTTTTGTGCAGTGTTTTGTCCATCAAGAACAACTAAAGGCGGAATAAATGAAATGGAATCGTCAACTTACACATATGTTTTAATTGTCTAGTATTGCATTCATTTCAACGACGTTTTATGGCTAAATATGCATTTCATATTAAGGATATACGTCATTGGTGAGATATAATTACCACATGGTGGCCATATGACTATGGAATAAAAGTTCTAATCTAGTTTTATAAAATGCATAGTTTTACGTCTTTCGAACAGTGATGTACCTAAAACGCCTTCCTTGCACATTTATAGTGGGAAATTGATCGTCCTTCGTCACTTAATATTGTTCTAAACGGATTGAGTACTGTCAAAATATAGCTAAAGAAATTAAACTCTTACTCACAGACACAAGACTGAATTTTCTATGATTTAAACATGGATATAATACAATGGATTAAGTACTGTCAAAATATTGCCAAAGAAAATTAAACTCTTACTCACAAACAACATTGAATTTTCTATGATTTAAACAACTCGAGAAACCATGATGAGTGAGAGCAATAACCTTGAGCCCGGTGTCACGCTCGCACCCATTACTATGCAGTACGGTGACAATAAGGGAAGACCAATAGGGACTATACCTATATATGATATGGTTTAAATACGCTGTAAACCATTTATTACCGAGTTCAAAACGAACAAGGTTCTCAATTCGTCTTTATATACAGAATGGATTAAGATGGGGCAGTAAGGGCAGCTATCTCAACCGTTGTAGATACAAAATAACGGCTCTAGCGCAAAAAATAAGGATAATCCCATCCTAATTTTTTGCGATATTTGGAGGTGAATTTACAGATTCAGAAAAAAATGTGCATCAACAAGAAAATGGACAATGAAATCAAAAACTTTGACTACTACTCATTTAAGATGTGGCATATGCGTAGATAGAAAGAATTACAGCAATAATCTGTGCGAATTATACGTTAATTATATGTCAACAAGACAATAATCGTAACAATGCTTGGTCACCCTACTTCGAAAGAGACTTAGGGCTCTCAGTAAGTATCCTTGTCATCCCGTTTTTTCGCAGAGTGCTCAATCCATTGTATTATATCCATGGATTTAAACAACTTGAGAAACTATGATGAGTGAGAGCTATAGCGTGGAGCCCGGTGTCTCGCTCGCACCCATTACGATGCAGTACGGTGACCATAAGGTAGAACTAATACGGACTATAACTATTACTACGATACGACTATACCTATGTACGTTACTGAGTCAGGGGGTTTAACCCCCTAGGTACGTTGCGGTCAATCGATTTGGTTTTCGATTTCTGTGGGCTAACACTACATCGTAGCCATAGGCAATGTTCTTACAAAATGTATCGTTCTATTGATGAATAATAGTTGGCAGTATGTGCTTGTGCCATCGAGACAGGATAACGTGAACATCGGACAAAACGCGTGTTCCCGCTAAGTAATGTAGCGCGTGTGGCGCGTGTAAATAAAAAAAACGTTAGTCTAATTTACAAATGAATCTTATTAGATAGAATTCTTGTTAGAAATTGTCAGTAATACGTTTGTGTATAAAATTTTACATAGATTGATAAAAAGGGTTCGTTTGAGATTCTCAACGGAAAGAGTAACCTTATCTTCGGTAAGTCACCTCTGTCTGAATTTAGGTCATAATTATGTAAAGTAAACGTCTATTTATGTGTATAATGGTAAAATAAGATGTATTCTTTCTATTTTTGCCAATAAATTTAGTCATAAACCTTTATATTATTGTAAATAAAAACTTTATATTATCTAGACTAGAAATCCAGGCAAGTATTTTTGGTAGCTTACGAGGTATTTTTAGCTGTTTATTTGTGTAGATGACCTAAGATTATTATTATTATTATTATTACGAGCCATTTGTGTCCCACTGCTGGGCAAAGGCCTCCCTCCACTTTTTCCACTCCTCTCCGTTCGTTGCCATGTCAGGCCAGTCCCTCGAAAAGTGGTCCAGCTCGTCCCGCCATCTCCGCCTGGGTCTACCGCGTTGCCTTTTTGTATTTCGTGGGGACCAGTCAGTTATTGTTTTGGCCCATTCGTTATTTTTCATGCGGCAGATATGGCCGGCCCAGTCCCACTTAAGCTTGGCGGCCTTTTGACATACGTCGGCAATTTGCGTCATGGAGCGAAGTGTGGTGTTCTTGACGTGGTCTGTGAGTTTAATATTAAGAATACTACGCTCCATGGACCGCTGACAAACCGCTAGCGTGGACTTTTGATGTTTGGTCAAAGACCAAGTCTGTGCGCCATAGGTAAGGATTGGGAGAATACACATATCCATGAGCCTGCGCTTTAATTTCATAGGGAGATCGCCTTTCAGCAGCTCCTTCATAGACCAAAAGCTCCTCCAGGCATTTTCAACGCGGCGTGAGATTTCTGCTTCTTGCCTTGCCTGGAAGGAAACTATTTGGCCTAAGTACACATACTCATGGACATACGCAATCTCCACATTCTCTAACCTAATTTTTTTTTGGACGCTGTTTGTCATGACTTTGGTCTTTGACATATTTATCTGCAGTCCGACCCCGCGGCCTGCAGCACTCAGTTCGCAAAGCATTTGCTCTAAGTCAGAGGCTGACGAAGAGAAAAGGACAATGTCATCGGCGAAACGTAGATTTGTTAGTCTTTTCTCTCCGACGACAATGCCCCTCTTGCTCCAGCCGGCTGCCAGCTTTTGAAACACGTCTTCAAGGGCCGCGGTAAAAAGTTTAGGGGACAGAGGGTCTCCCTGTTTTACTCCTTTTTCGATTCGGAAGGATGGTCCTGCGCAGGTATGTATTTTGATTGCAGCTGTGCTATTTAAATATATTTGTTTTAAGAGATGGATGTATGTAGATGGTATGTTTTGTGACTGTAACGATTTGAATAGGGCGCTATGATGAATACTGTCAAATGCTTTGGAATAATCTATAAAGCCTAGATATAATGGTAATTTAAATTCATGATATTTTTCGATTATTTGATTAATTGAATGGAGGTGGTCGGTCGTCGATAAGCCGGGGCGAAATCCCGCTTGCTCGGCAGGCTGATGGGTGTCCAGCTGGTGGGCAATTCGATTTTCGATAACTTTAATAAAAGCTTTATAAAGATGTGAAATGAGACTAATAGGGCGGTAATTTTCGATATTGGACTTGTCACCTTTCTTGTGGAGCAAAATTATATGAGAGTGGCAAAACTGATCGGGAAGATTTCCTGTTTGAAGTATTAAATTAAAAAGATGAGTGATATATGGAAGGAGCGATGTTTCCCCAATCTTTAATATTTCGGTAGTTATCCCGTCATCTCCAGGGCTTTTGCTGAATTTCATCTTTTGTAATGCATTGTGAATTTCTTTGGAGGTTATTTGGGCTATATCCGGGGTGCAAATATATTCGTTGTTAGTTTGGTGTAGTGTGGAATTGGTTAAGTAAAGATTTTTATAAAAGTTTGTACTAATATTCATTATTTTATCTTTACTGGTTTGTTTCAGTCCATTTTCATCTTTTAAACATGTTATTTGTGGCTTCCCTTTATCGATTCCCTGTTTTGCTATTTTGAGTGAGGTGTTTCTTTCTAAAGCGTTCCTTATTAATTTACTATTGTAATTTCGAATGTCTTTCCTGATGTTTCTCTTAACTTTTCTATCAAGTATTTTATAACCTATAGTATAGTGTGATAACTGCTGTCTCTCTTTTGCTAACTTTTTTGTAGTATCACTCAACTTTTTCTCTTTATTTTTAATTAATCTAATCTTTTTGGTGGATTCTCCTACTACATGTTTGATATTATTATAGCTTTCAGTGATATTTTCTGTATACATATTAAGTAAACTAAAACTGTTACGAAGTTCGAGATTAAATTGCTCTTTAGCGATTATTAGCGATGTTTTATTTAATTTTTTTAAGGAATTTCTAATCATATTAAGCCTGTGTATCTTCGTATTAAAACAAAGACTTATTCGTATTGGTCGGTGGTCAGAGCTAAAGTGTAAATTATTTAAGATGTTTACATTAGTTATTATCTGTTTAGAGGAGGAAAGACAGTAGTCGATTTCATTTTTGGTTGTAGAATTTGGGGATAGCCAAGTCCAACGGCGGCCGGATTTCTTGTAGTAGAAACTGTTGCCTATGCTCAGATTTTGTCCAAATGCGAACTGAAGGAGACGCTCACCGCGACTATTCCTACTACCGAGACCATATGGCCCTATAATATGGTTATTATCCTGATCTTGTCTTATACCGATTTTTGCGTTAAAGTCTCCTATGACTAAAGTCCAAGTGCCTCTGTGATCATCGCAGGCATTGTTTACTAAATCGTAAAATTCCTCCACATCGCTGTCAGGGTGAGCAGACGTGGGTGCGTAAACTTGAACAATAGTCAGCGTGTGGTTAGCTGTAATTTGAAATTTAAGGACCGCAACTCTACTGGAACAAGCTGCAAACTCTACAATGTTATTTTTCCATCTTTTATGAACAAGAAATCCTACACCATATTGACTTCCAGGTCCTCCGACATAGTAAAAGGTGTTCTCTTGTCGTTCCAAAATATTTTCACCTTCTCGTCTTACCTCCGCCAGGCCGACAACATCCCAGTTTATGTTTTCCAGCGCATTTTCCAACTCAACCATACGTTCTTCTGTGCGGAGTGTACGTACGTTGTAAGATATAATGTTTAATTTTTCGGTGTCCATTTTCTTAGCTGTGGTCGTTTGACAGTAAGGAGATCCCGCCCGGAGATTCTTCGCACCCCTGGTTCTACGGAGTGTGAGCCTACTGTCGTCAGCCTCTCCGATCGAACCGCCGGGCACTTGGGGCCTAGTGCTAGAGTGATTAATCATGAGTGGAGGGGGTAGGACGTAGAAACTCACCACGCTGGTCCAATGCGGGTTGGTGAGTGCATAGTGAGCCATCTGACTCGGCTCATGGGTGCCACCGTTGGTGTTTTATAACACTCTTCCGCTGCCACACCTAGGTCAACATCCTATGCTAAGATTAGATATGCTTGATTATTTATTAGTTTTTTACGATTAGAAAATGCAATAAATCATTGGTCAAAGTTTTATAAAATAATCCTAAAAATGTACGTGACTCTTACTCAGCTTGGGGAATATAAGCTTAACGGTGTTTTTTTCCTAAAAATATTAGTTTACGTAAAAACGGGAACGTTACGTAAAAATGAAATTAAGGATTTACCGGGTGTTTATTTTTGGGGTAGCGATGTTAATAGTATTAGTTTCCAAACTTTATATAGTTTTATTTAAACAATATATGTCATCATCAAAAAGTAGTTTACTTTTTATCTCAAGTGAAAATTCGCTATAGTTATTTTAACATTTTTTTTGGCAAACGTAGGCAAAAACAATCGCACGATATCGAGTCAAACAAAGGGTAAGGTTTTAAGTAACGTAAATGGAGTAAAGTGTAAAAAATGTTGTTTTCGTTATTTTTTTTTGATATTAATGTTTTAATCCATTATCCAAATTTATTTATTTTATTTGGTAGCCGTACAGCTAGCGTAAAAAACGTTGATGGCAAATAGAAACAAATTGACGTTTACAAACATCCACTCTTACTATATATATCTTCGCAACAGTAGCAGAAACAGTAAAGATATAACAGTAGGTATGCAGTAGGTCATTGAAGATGTGGCATGCGCATATGTGGCACTGTTTATACAGTAATCCATTTTGAGTAATATATCCATTAAGTAATGTCAAAGTTAAGCGTTTTGTTATTGCTATGTTTTAGGAACCAATATAAAATAAATAAATTCCAATCACTATTGTTTGCTTCCTTACTGGGCTGGAAGCGAAAGAAAAACTTAGAATGCCCCAGTAGCCTTACTTTTGCTAGGCTGGTGGTAAGAGTCCACCAAGGCAATAACGTCGTCCGATCAAGGACCAGAAAAGGAAAATTCGGAATAAACCCTATACCAACCCGTCTGGCCAGCGTGGTATAGTAGGCCAAAAAACCTCCTAACATGATAAGGCACCTAAACCAAAGGCCCCCAGTTCCTGGTAGTCCCGCTGTCCGCTGCCACGGTAGCGGTCGCGGTAACAGCGGGGCAGGGGGTGCGAAGAATCTCCGGGCTACGACACAAGGCTACCAAAAACACCTGACCCTGGCTACGTACAATGGACGCTCTCTACGGCTGGACCAACACCTCACTGAACTCGAGGTAGAACTAGGTCGCATAAACTGGCACATATTGGGGTTATCCGAAGTCCGAAGACAGGGCGAGGACACGATAACCCTTGAGTCAGGCCACCTGTTCTACTTTCGGGAAGGTGATCGGCCCTCTCAGGGCGGAAGTCAGCAGTGTGTCGACACGGGTAGCGTACCGGAAGCGGGTGCGACGTGACCTCCGATGTTCCAACACCCGCGCCATCGCGGCTGCGATTGAACAGAACTGAGGCACCAAAGTCTTCGCTCGCCAGCTAGGTAGATCCCATCTGACGAAACTTAAAACTGCGGGTGGCAAAACCGTAACCTCCAAGTTCGAGATACTCAAGGAAATTCAGAGTTTCTACAAAGACCTGTACGCATCACGGATGACTAAACCCACGAGACCCAGCGCTGACGACCACAGAGCCCCAATCACACGCCACCACACGGAAGACATCCCTGATGTCAACCAGGACGAGGTCAGAGTGGCTCTCGAGCAGCTCAAAAACAACAAGTCGCCAGGCGATGACGGAATCACCACTGAGCTCCTAAAAGCAGGCGGGACTCCAATCCTGAAAAAGCTAGCGAGCCTCTTTAATTCCGTCATCCACCAGGGCTTAACACCTCAAGCGTGGAGCGGGAGTGCGGTGGTTCTGTTCTTCAAAAAAGGTGACATAACCTTGCTGAAGAACTACAGACCCATCTCACTCCTGAGCCACGTCTACAAGTTGTTCTCGAGAGTACTCACAAACCGCCTCGCCAGAAGACTTGACGAGTTCCAGCCACCGGAACAAGCCGGGTTTCGAAAAGGCTACAGCACCGTAGACCACATCCATACTGTTCGGCAGATTGTACAGAAGACCGAAGAGTACAATCAGCCGCTGTGTATGGCTTTCGTGGACTACGAGAAAGCCTTCGACTCCATCGAAACCTGGGCGGTTTTGGATGCTCTGCAGCGATGTGGCATCGATTGGCGCTATATCGAGGTGTTGAGATGTCTGTATGATACCGCCACAATGACCGTCCAGCTCCAGGACCAAAAGACCAACCCGATCGAGCTGCATCGAGGGGTAAGACAGGGGGATGTAATATCCCCCAAGCTCTTCACCAATGCACTCGAAGACGTCTTCAAGACGCTGGACTGGACTGGGCGGGGCATTAACGTCAACGGCGAATACATCTCACACCTTCGGTTTGCCGATGATATCGTCATCGTGGCAGAGTCACTGGAACAGTTACGCGAAATGCTGCATAGCCTAAATGGAGCCTCTCGAGGTGTCGGTCTCGGCATGAACTTGGATAAAACCAAGATCATGTTTAATGAACATGTCACGCCGGGACCGATCTACGTCGATGGTTCGATGCTCGAAGCTGTTCGGGAATATGCCTACCTTGGACAAGTTGTCCAATTTGGTAGAAACATCTTTGAGAAAGAAATCAACCGCAGGATCCAATTAGGTTGGGCAGCATTTGGCAAACTACGTCACGTTTTCTCTTCGCCTATACCGCAATGCCTGAAGACTAAAGTCTATAACCAATGCGTCCTACCTGTTATGACTTACGGGGCTGAGACGTGGCCACTCACAGTGGGACTTGTCCACAAATTCAAAGTCGCACAGCGGGCTATGGTGCGAGCTATGCTCGGCGTCTCTTTGAAGGATAAAATTCGTAACGAGGTAATCCGACAAAGAACCAAAGTTACCGACATAGCTCGCAGACTCAGTAAGCTAAAGAGGCAATGGGCTGGTCACATCTGCAGAAGGACCGACGGCCGATGGAGCAAGCGTGTCCTAGAATGGAGACCGCGACTTGGTAAGCGTAAGGTAGGACGGCCCCCAGCTAGATGGACCGACGACCTCAAAAAGGTCGCTGGGACAGACTGGATGCGGAAGGCGGAGGACCGTGTGCAATGGCGCGTGTTAGGAGAGGCCTATGTCCAGCAGTGGACTGCGATAGGCTGATTGATTGATTGATTGAATCACTATTGAGATTAAATATGATGTAATGATGTATTTGTACAAAAAAAATGTAGTGTAAACTGAATCATCACTCCAAATGAAGGCGCTATTGAAAATAATTTATTATTAATCTCATAGCTATGACATTTTAGAGAACGAACTCACAATAGCGATGGGCGATTGTTACAAAAAATCCATCAAATGAATCGATAATTGTCGTTACACACTTTCGATTATCATTTCATACCTCCTCACAAAAATACAATTGGATAAAAATTACTGAAAGAATGAAAATCGACTGTGCGTTGCCAACGCGCAAGACACTACAATCAATACGGGGGGAATGATTGGATTTTTAGCAATAATTTTTAGTGAATCAGTAATTTCTGTCAGTGAAGGTCATAACGATAAAATGCTTAAGTTAAGTTGGAAATATCGACTGAATTATAGATAAATATAAACAAATCTAACGAAGCTATAATAACTAAATCTACACAGGAGATCAGGCGTGATGATAGATTACCACAAATTTCAAAGTATTTTTATGAATTATACTTTTTTTACTAATAGTTGTATACTTATTTACTAATAGTAAATAAGCATAATTCATAAAAATACTTTGGAATTAAAGTAAGTATAATTACTTATGTACATAAATTATATTTAAAAAAAAAAGAACAAGCCCCGATTCAAATCTATTCGTCTATCGATTCCATACTCGTTACTAAACTTACGCGCGTGCGGTCGAAACGCTGAGCAGCAATCTAAGTATCGATCAACAATCGAATAATTATGATAGTCATACGATTGTATTCGAATAAATTCAACAATCAAATGATTCGGTTGTTTTTAGTAGGGATGTGACAAGAGGGGTAAATAATCGATTTTTTGAAAACTGGTTTTATTTCTTTGACTAAAAATCGATTTTCAGAAAATCGATTATTTAAAAACAAATAATAGATTTTATTAAGAATCGATTATTTTTTAACAAGCCTACAATATAAGCAACCTTTTTCGTAACTACTTTAAAAAATATAAATAAGATAAGCTATGAACAGAACAGATAGTTCGTATCATAGTGTAAGTGATTCGCAAAGTCATATACAAACAAAGTGTTCATAAAATATTGCGCGGAATTTCAGATCAGCAAATTGCTCACTTTATTAAAGATGTTTATAATCAAACAATCAAACATATATAACCAGTTAGTGTCGAATGAATACAATAGATACTTTCCTAAAAGTAACTTATATTAGTTTGTAAAAACTTATTGATGTCGAGTTTACTATAACACATTTTTTATTGAAAATGTTGGGGTTATAAAACGTGACTCGAATGACAGACGTTTTTAGTTTAATTGAACGACTTTTACAGAGAGACCAGTATTTGCTGTCGTAAGGACCACAATTATCATTATAAAATGACAAAAGACAGTAGGATGTTTTCGTTCTATGTGCTGTTATAAATTTGTAGTATTACTACAAGTTTTTAATTCTTTCGAACAGTAGATGCACATTGCTGTGGTTTTATCCTTCTTCGTTATAAAATACTTTCGCCAGCCTAATTTAAGGTGTTTTAGAAGGCATTTATACAATGCGAAAGTCGAAGGATGTAGGTACCGGGGAAGATCTAGACTCTCTTACCATGACCAAATAGATCGTGTCTTATCTGAAGGGCAAGTCAAGAGTCTCCGTAACCGGCGAGTGTGTATGAGACGAACTATGAGAGTGGAGGAAGCCAGCGAGGTATGTAAGGAAAGAACCTGTTGGAACTCTGTACTCTCTGCCTACCCCGCGAGGGAGCTGGTGTGACGATATTGATAGATAGATAGAAGGCATTTATATTGTTTACCAACAACTATATTATCTCACTCTTAACATGTAAATAATAATGAACTTACTTCGAGTTTTTTTCATACGTCGCATAGATAGCGCTGTTTTTGAAAATCGATTTAAACGCGTAAATTATATAATCGATTTATAAAAAATCGTATAATATTATAATAAAAATCGATTATAAAAAATCGATAATAAGAAAATAATAATAGATTTAAATAAAAACCGATTATTTTTTAACATCCCTAGTTTTTAGTAATAATCGCCCATCGTTAACTCACAATTCATAAATATCACAGAAACGTAACTGATTAACAAATAGATTGCAATTTAATAATATCGCTAGTGGAATTATAATCAAATTTATAAATGAGATTGATTTAATTCTATATATACATTACGTTCACATCTGTTGAAAGCATGATAGCAAGATAATACACCAACACACATTATGATACCTAGATAAAATAGTAATTTTATGAACTGAAGTGCTTTTTCGGAATAATTATTAATATCTACGTAGGTACCTAACAACTCAAGACTGCGGTCTGCGGTAATTACGGTCGCTTTATAATACAGCTTCAGTTGCAGAAATGAGTAATTAACTGAGTCACGATTTAAAGTATTTTCCCGTGTCTACTTAGAGGTGTTAGTCTAGTTTGTAATTGTGCCGTGTGTGGTGTTTTAAAATGTTGAAGAAAATCCAATATGTGTGGTCAAAAACGAACCGGTGGCATAGAGGTTAGTTAATATTTTTTTTTACTTAGCAATTGTATAAAAAGTTATAGACTATTATTTGGTTTTTTATTATTCTAAACATAGCATTAGAAAGGCATAAACGATTAAAAAAATCTATGATGTAATCATTATGTACGATTTGTGTTTATGTATGATAACATTTGCTGCCAGTTAATTGCTAATATATACTTAATTATATAACTATTAAAGATTGAGTTCAAATACAGTGTATGTAATATTTAATTAAATTTAATTAAGGAAGGAAACCTACTTAACCAACCCTTATTCCATGTAATTTAAAATATCTTAAGTAACAGCTGAATATAAAATCAATTTTGTCTTTTTGTTTCCTTTATGTTTTATTTTCATAGTAGGAAGTATTTTTGTATCCTAGAAGAATTGATAGATATGAAATTGACATACACAGACATCTAGACCAAATGCAAGAGGGCCTAAGTGGATCCCATCCAGGGGTGGGCAAAGCCTTGTCCGGTGAAGCTGTAAAGCTCTGCAGCCAATAATGTGGATCATTCACACACATACGTGGGAAAAGTATGACCAATGGTCAGGGTCCAACTCCGGCCAGTACATGCCTTCAATCCAGCCTTTCAAAATTCCTTCTAAAGTAAGAGTGAATGGCAAGGCCTTTAAATGAAAGTTCATTTATCTAATAAGTCCCACCCACTGCCTCATTAGTCTAATGGGTATCTTCTGCTGGCAATTATGAGATCTTGAGTTTAAGTCATTGGTAAGAGAAAAAAAAACCTATCACAATAATAATCACTAAATTTTAAATGCTATATAAATTAGATTTTTTCTTATTGTTTTGTTTAATGGATCAGGCATTTGCATATAATATGAAATAGTGACTCAGAATATAAATTTGGTTCCCACTTTAAACATCCCATATAGAGTGACTTCTCTGAAATCTCAAAATGTGGCGTTTGCAGGCTGCAAGTGTAGCTAGACTATGCTCTGACTGTAAAGGCCCTGTAGGTATGTCAATTCAAAATCAATTAATTATAAAAAAATCAATGTTTTTAGTATAATAATTAACATTTTATTTACATCCACATCGATTCAGAAAAAGAATCAGAAAAGAAATGACTTCAAATCCATTAATCGAGAAACAATCTTTTAATCATCGATCTAATTGAGAATTGCTTTGATAATTGATCCAAATATTGATTTTGTTACAATAAATATATATGCCGAGTCTATAGAATGTTAATGTATTCTGTGACAGTCTTTGTCCTTCGACTGATACTGTCACTTGAGTGCTTCCACTCCGTTTATGACTCGGGTGCATGCATTCGTCCCTGACCGCCATCTAACGGAACCAATTGAGTTTTACAGTTCGCAGAGAATTATTATATTTATTATTTATGTAAACCATTAAGTATTTATAAATCATCAGAATAGTGAAAAACTAAAACCACTTAGGGACAAAAAGGGCGATAGAGAAGAAGAGTGATTACTCTTTTAAAATAAAATCCATCTGCATGTTATTTTGGAATATAGGAGAACAATCTCTAACTTAAATCAACTAAATTAACTGTTTAGGGAATGCCTATGTGGTTCCCTCATTAACACAGCAGGAAACAAAAAAGTTATTATGCTAAATTGATTAAAGGAAGATAAGGAATGTTAACTAATAATAGATGAAACTGTTAACACTGACACAATGTTTTACAAATGGCACACACAAAAACTTGCGCGCAACCTGCGTAAAACGCTAAAGCTTTCGCCACACTGCCGACGGTGTGCGACGGAGGCGCGACGCTGGCGGACTCATTCCGGACGGCAGCCCGGGCGCGTAAGTCACAATGCGGGCGCGACATCGCGGCAGGCGGCTGACCGCCGTGTCGCTGTCAATGTCAAAAATCCAAACAACCGGCAAGATCTATGCAAACAATAATACTAGCGTCCCGATTGCACGTGTTTCGTTTGTAATCGCTGGTGGCGAAATTGTGAGGAGTCTCCCGTACATTTAAGTACATTACAATTCCCCAGGCCGCACCGCACACTGGATCGAAACAGAAAAGAGGGGCATTGGATTTTTTATGATATCGCGTTTTTTGAGTGCCAATCGATAGAACCTTTTAATCCATTGAGAAAATGCCTGAGGACATTTTTTCCTAAAGCTGATAGTTTGAGAGGAAATCAATGATTTATGATTTTTTTGTATGGGACGCAAGTGGTTATGCTCAATATTTTTCAAGTCATGACCAATCCAACTCTGAAACTGCCATAGATGTAATCTTTAGGTGCTCTTCTTCAGTCTTCCACCATCAACGCATACATAAAATTGCACACATGCGCGCAAAATGGATCGAAAGAAATTAAAAATATTGAATACTACGAAAGCCATATTCGCTATGAAAACTTCATAAAATGTAGACAAAATATAAAAATAAGTACATTTACACAATGACGACATTTTTACGATGCTATGGTTAAAAGAAAATTATTCGGGCGTTAAATCGGCATATTAAGAAATTAATAACTAAATAATTAGTCAAGAGGATTATCAGAACTTTCATTATTGAATTATTGCAGATTTAAGTTATTAGTTCAATACCAACTACAGAAAACCAACAATATCAGATATCTCGGCACTCAAATTGATGATACCCTATCATGGCATGCACAATTAGACATCCTATCTGCATGTACGCGGAAAATGATATGGCTCTTCAAAAAACTTAGAAACGTACATAAATTGTTGTACTTAAAAAAAATTGGACCCTGTTGGAACTCTGTACTCTCTGCCTACCCCGCAAGGGATCTGGCGTGAGGTTATAGATAGATAGGAAAAAAAAAATTCTGACAGTTTACTAGTCCAATCGATCCTAGGTTACTGCATACCGGTATGGGGTCCACTCCATACCGGTATGCAGTACAGGCTCCAGGCTGTAAGACAAAATTTATAAAAATTAAACGAGCACAAAGATTGTTACTAAGGTAATGCTAAGAAACCCCTTTCGTTATCCTACAGAGAGTTTATAAGTCATCAATATATCCCAAATGAAGACTGTTATATATATTGACAGCAATACAACTATCCGCCTGCACACTTTAATTCGAAAGCACAAAGGTATGTAATACGACGCTAATATAATCTATCCTGCGCGAAGAAATAACAGAATATACAAAGCAACTAAGCACAACACTGCCTTCTTCAGGAGGCACTCTTGTTTCCTTGCTTGCCTACTTACATAATAGACTGAATTCACTTCTAAATATTTTCCTAAAGACCTCGTATTAACGTAAATCTACTATACAATAGTATCTATTAAGCTTGAATTATAATAACACTATTCGCAGCCACTAATTATCGCCAAAACAGTTTCCTGTACCGTGCTTGTGCGGCGTATAACAGAATTTCTAACATAAGTGATCTTGATATTACTGGTACCAGTCGATCAATATCCAGGAGTAAGCTTGTATCGGTATTTTTTGACGAGAAGAATAACACCAAACTGAGGTAGTTCCGACTAGTTGAGCAGTTAATATTCGTTGAATGATTTTCTTTTTCTTTATATTTTGTTTTGTAACTATAATATAGGTATATATTTTTTTGTTACGCTGGTATTTCTGTCGGATCGATTAATTCTACTCTATTTCTATTAGTGGAGACTTGTAAATGACTGTCTATCTCTATTTTATATCTTATTCATACCATAATAGCTGATAGTCTTCCAAAAATCGTAAAAATAAAATAAAATAAATAACTCTAAATCCCTATTAATATAATAACAGGCCTACAAACAATTTTTTTTTTGGTGCAGCTCTCTTTGTTCCTATGGTCGATAAAGTAGGTAATGTACAATATATTGTCATATGTTATTTTTACTCATCAGCTCTAGTTTACCTTCCACCCTCTTTTAATTTTTTTCCCAGTCTTTTTCGTAAATAGTCATTATTACAATAACATCGATAAAGTTTATGTTACTATATCATTATGGCTAGTACGTCCAGATGTTGTGTTAACAATCCTGATACATTTTGTTATGTTTGTGGTGAATATATACTAAAAGATCCGCGTAAATCGATAACAGACACTGTGAATGGTCTGTATTTTGCTTACTTCGGTATTGAAATTCGACACCAAGATAAAGTGTGGGCGCCTAATAGTGGATGTAAACTATGCGTTGAACATTTGCGACAATGGGAGAAAGGGGCACGTAAGTCTTTGAAGTTTGGAGCGCCTATGATATGGCGGAACAAAAAAATCATTATGACGACTGTTACTTTTGTATGACTAATATAGTGGGCATCAACAAAAAAAATCGCCGTAAATGGAAATACCCTAATATTTCTTCAGCACAAAGACCGAGACATTCAGAAAATGTTCCAATACCAGCTTTTCACCAGGTAGTGCAGCAATCACAGGAGGAAAAAGCTGAAACACCTATTTCTTGTCAATAAATCCTAAGCCATTTTCGCAGAATGAGCTTAATGACCTCATCAGAGACTTAGATCTTTCTAAGGAATGGAAATAAATATGCTCCCGTTCCAATTGCTCACTCAACATCTGTGAAAGAAGAATATGAGGTAATTTCAATTCTTTTATAGAAAATAGAATATTTTGAACATAACTGGGTGATCTGCGTCGACTTGAAGATGGTTAATTTTTTATTGGGTCAACAGCGTGGTTATACTAAATACCCATGCTTTATTTGTCTCTGGGACAGTCGAGCCAAAACACCATTGAACTCAAAAAAATTGGCCTATGAGAGATGCTCTTGTTGTCGGAGATAGAAATGTTATAAATGAACCCTTAGTTTCAAGAGAAAAAATAATTCTTCCGCCATTGCATATAAAATTAGGGCTGATGTAACAGTTTGTTAAGGCTCCCGACAGAAATGGTCAAATGTTTTCAGTTTATTTCACAGAAATTTCCTGGTTTAAGTACTGAAAAACTAAAAGCAGGTATCTTTGATGGACCGTAAATACGTCAGTTATACGACACCACTAATTTTGAGACTTCTATGAATGATCTGGAAAGGCTTGCGTGGAATTCTTTTGTAGCACTTGCACAAAATTTCCTCGGAAATCATAAGGCTGATAACTATGTAGAATTAGTAGAAGAAATGCTGGTTCGTTTCAAAAATTTAGGCTGTAAGATGAGTATAAAATTACACTATCTCAATAGTAATGTAGATCAATTTCAACACAATTTAGGAGATTTAAGCGAAGAACAAGGAGAACGTTTCCACCAAGACATAAAAACGATGGAGAATAGATACCAAGGAAGGTGGGACACCCATATGATGGCCGACTATTGCTGGGGAATCTTGCGAGTTTGCCCACGTCAGTCTCATTCTAGAAAATCACTTAAAAGGCAATTTCTTGATGTTTAATACAAATAAAATATTATTTTTTACTGAAATCTGTATTTTTTATATCTCGGGAAGTCGACCTGATAGAAAAAAACCGGTAACATTTTTGATATCACCATGTAAGACATACTTAAAATCAGGTCTAAAATCCCCGGCACCCAAATCGTTGTAGGCCTGTGTAATTGTTACCTGATTTTACGTATTGTAGCTACTTCTGCAAATCTGGGGGCACGGTACTGCCCCCGCCAAGACGAGCCAAGCGAAGCGCAAGAGCACTACTATCTTTTCTCGAAGCGCTTCGTTGTTTATTTTAAACCCTCATAACTTGTATTTGGATTATACCAGATAAACAAAATTCTCGTGACCTGATGTCAATAGTGGACTCGTTAAACATATAAAGTTTCAATTGCATAGCTCTTATACTTTAGATTTTATTGATATCTAAAAACCCCGATTTCGTCACTGATGATCATCAAAATTACAACTTGTACTTCCTGAAGTCCTAGAAAGCTGAAATTTGGTATGTAAGCTAGTATTAGTGCACAAACAACAAAAAAATTCTAAGAATGGAACTTACATTTTACATGAAAATGTTTTTGCTGGTTACACATGTTCACGCACACATACAAACTTTATAAATCCACTTGTAAACACACATCCACCCACGCGTACACATACTTATCACACTCACATATACACACACCCACACACACACGCACACACACGTTTCACTTAAAATCAAGTATTGACATAATAACCAAATACACCATATTAACAAATACTTACCTACACTTATAACTTACTGTGGAGAGAGACCTGGAGTCCTGAAATATAGGGTTACCCTAGTTTGGGCTCCAGTCCACTCCAAGAAGAAACTTCATTCACAATTTATATTAAATAGTCTTATAAAATAAATAAAAAGTAAAATAATCTTATTTCAGACATTAAGTCCATAAGAGTTGTTAGTGATAAGTTATCAGACAAAAAAATCCAATGTCCCTCTTTCCTCAGTTTCGTTCCAGTATGCGCCGGCGCGGCGTCTCGGCACTGTAACGCCCCGTCCGCTATGTGGCGAAACCTTAAACATACAACAGAGGCGGATTAAATGTCGAGAGTGCCCTAGGCAAGCACCTCCTCGGCGCCCCTCTAGCGGCCCTATATTATAAATGTTAACTAGTACTAGTAAACATTTATGACTGTAGTTGGCATTACTGCATGTGTGGTAAAGGATACTCCAAGTTGGAGTTGGCATTTCTTTGCTCCAATTTTTATTAACCTCAATTACAGCTGTTGTAGCAACCACAATTTCTTTTTCATGCATACTTCTCTGATACTCTCGAAGATTGGTGCGTACCAATCTTCGAGTGTATCAGGGAAGTATGCAATAATTTTATAACATTTATGTTGGTAATTGTTTTGCAATTACACTGATGCTCGCCATCGACGCGCCGAGCGCGCAAAATTGCAGTTGTATCTTACCAACTTCTATTATGATATCAGGCGATGTAGGAATAATCAAGAAAGCGGATCCTGCTTCGGAAGCTCTAAAGCTCTATAGAATTAATGATTTTTTTATATTGGTTAAGAAAGTGCATATTTACTTACATAATTTTGTTATTTCTTTTTCTTCATTTAAAAACTTCCACGCGCGCGCCCCGACTAGTTACGTGCCTAGTAGAGATGGGTCGTATTAGGTAAATCAGGTACTAAGTACACCTGTTCCTAGTCTGCATAAATACCTAATCCAAATACCTGTTCCACCTAATCTCAATGATCTCATACACATATCGTTCCTTAGTGATCTCAATCCGCCTATTCTATATCAAATCCTGATATCGAATTATCGATATTTGAATTAATTGAATGTTAAATTGTTTTGTTAGTTAAGAACGGGTAGGTACAGACATAATAACACTTTTAAGAAAATGGAAGTTTCAAAATGGAACAATTTTTTTTTTGATTAGATTAGATATTTCTGCACGAAATTGGTTGAATAAACTAATACTTGATTTCTATATTATCATTTAATGATATATTAGTGATAAATTGGTATCTTCCCTTCATACTTTGTGCAGGCTTAGAACTGTTAACTTACGAATGTATGAAGTTTTGAGTCTTGCGATATTAAATATTTCGCAAAAGTTTAGCGTTCGCAAGATGGCGTATTTAAAAGATTTCAATTCATTAACATTTGTTTTCTATCAATACGCGTTGTATAGCGCTGTCTCGCTCCCTCCACCCTTACACGTAAGCGGGATAGCAAAGCGATAAGCATATGAGTGAGTGAGAGAGCGCGGGAACAGGTGTGAGTGAGCGCGCTAAACGGCTAAACATTAGTTTTTATTGAATATGAATATTAGGTGTATTAGGTATTGTCAGAATTGGATTAGGTGCCGCCTATTCTCGTAAAATACCTGTTCTTTGGATATGTTCTAATAAATACGACTCACCTCTAGTGCCTAGTTTGCCTTTGGGATACTCGTAATACGCCCCTGACATACAATGAAAATGCGTAAATGTGTGTAATATATGTATGTACATTAGCATTTATGTTTACAAATTCACAGCGAATATAGCTATTCAGATTCTAAGCTTTGTGCAGTGCGTGTGTGTCCATCATTATGGATATCTTTATTAAAAAAAATATGTCTGAAGCCCATTTGTGGTACTATAAAATACGTGCTTTACTATGGAATATTTTTGTGAATGAGATTTTGATATGTGTTATTAGGCTTTACACGCATTACCTGTGGCCAGGTATGAGTAATCATTTCATGCTTAGATAATCTTTTTACCTATATCATCACGCCAGATCCCTAGCGGGGTTGACAGAGGGTACAGAGTTCCAACAGGTTCTTTCCTTACGGACCTCTCTGGCTTCTTCCACTCTCTGCTTTACATAATATTTAGTAATAAGCCCTTTTCGTTTTTAATTCTAAATGTCACCGTAAAGCGACTGGGTCTTAGGTGTAGTGGCAATAAATTGTATAACGAGGTCTTAAGTTAGAATCCTATGACGGGAAAACTTTGGTTTCCTACTTACTAATTGCGTTCTGAAAACAAAACATTTTTATGCAACAGATTTTTTTAATAAATATTTGCAGATAAGCGATGGCTGGTTCTAGTGGGTAACCACTCCGCTTAGTGGATCCAGTAGTCGCGGGTTCGATCCCCACACCGGGCAAAGCTGACCCACGAATATAGTTTTGGTCTGGGTGTTTGTGCATAAGAATTTTCAGTTTATAAACAAAACTTTCAACACAGGAATATTTTCTAGAGTGGAGCAAAGTTTCAAAAGGAAAAACCAACAAATACTATGTAATTTTATTTATTTGGTGATATCATATGTTGCATCCTATTATTTGAAAATAAGATAATGGAAAGAGAGACTGTCTTTAAATGCCAAAAGAAATGTATAAGAGCAATTTGCAAAATAAGAGTAACTGATAGCTGTAAATCATGCTGCAGACATTAAATATCTTAACATTACCATGCTTATACATCTATGAATGTGTTGTCTTTGTAAAAAATAATAAGCATTGGTACGATAAATTTCAGAGTACTCGTTACAATAATAAAGTTCGAGGACCTCCGAGCAAAACCGCTCTCTTGAGTGAAAGTGTTTTTTGCATGGCTCCCAAACTGTACAATAAATTACCCAAATCCTTAATTGACATTGAAAGCATTTCTAGATTTAGGACGAAGGTAAAAGAATTATTGACACACAAGACATACTACACCATAAGTGAATATTTTAATGATCAATTATGAACATAATAATAAATATTTGATCTAGTAAACATTAATAATTATAGTGACAAGGATGACATTTTGAAAACTGTGATATTTTACAAATTTATGTGGTATTTAATTTAATATAATACTATTGGACTGAGATATTTTAAAATAAACTGCATGTCAATGATATGTTTAACCTTTTGCATGCCTTTTGGCAGAAAATGGCAAATGTTACCATAATGTATCAAATGAAAACTATTTGTTATACCCATATTCCCAAAATAAAGAATATGAATTTGAATTTGAATGGCGAGCAGTTACTTTCATTTTAGTAACCGTGTAATCTTGTCACACATGTACTCTATGATTGCTCGCGTGTGTTTAGTTGTGAAGCAATGACAGATGACATCTGTTAGATGACGAATCACCGATGACAGATAGTCGATGTAAGATGGCGGACGGCGCTGCGTTGTTAGTATATTAGCAACGAGGCAAGCGCTCGGACGTATCGCGGAGCAGCTAACCTCACTGCATTCCATGTGCCTTAATCGTCGGACGAGACTCCAGTGTTATTTCAAGATTTCCTTTATGTTCGGCCACCATGCGGACGACCATGAAAACAAAGATAAATCCACCTTTCACCGCTACCGGCATTGAAACGGAAATAGATTTGTTCGATGTTGGAATTACAGCCATAATCAACCGAAAGGTGTGTACTTACATTAGTATCTCTATCTATTTCAGGTTTCCTAGTGCTGCTGCTAATAGAATTAAAAGTGGTTCCAGCTGGTCAGCTCGGTTTCAAGTGCAATGACCCCGCTCTCTCCCACCCCTTCACTGGAGACACGATCAGTTGGAAGATGCTGATAGCAACCACTATACTGGTCCCCATGATTTTTGTGAGTTATATATGAATATTACAGCTTTACAGTACATATATGTACGTTATCAAGTCAGGAAGGCTTAAAAAGCCTTTTTGGTTTTCTACAGGAAAAACAAAACAGACTATGATTTATGCCTGTGTCATGAATACGTTGATGGATTGATGGATGGACATGGACTTCACAAACTTTTAAATAGAAACAAATATTTTATGATATACAAAGCCACATGTAATACAACTAAATACATGCGTTTAGACATGTCGTCGCTTTGTACTAGGGACCCGCGTTTTGCGGATAGAACAAATATTAATCTTGTCCGATGATCGAATCTGCAACTACTTGATCCAGTAAGCGAGGCTAATTGTCAAACTAATCAATAACAAGGAAGCTTGCGCTTAAGTTTGGCAATTCTAAGAGCTATGTTGGTGACTTTGGTCTTTCGGATGTACTCATTTCTGATTTGATCCCGCAGGGAGACTTTGCATTTTTTTTTAAATAACGTAGCTCCACACTTGGATTTATTTCTGTGTCGTGGGTGCGTTTACAAACATGAAAATTCACATACACCCAGACCGGAACAAATAATTCTGGATCACATTTAGATTTGTCCCGTACGGGAATCGAACCCGCGACTATTAAACACAATAGGCGGAGCAGCTTAAGCTCTTAACCACTGCGCTAAATATTAAGCTAGTAAAGATTATCACAGCGTTAGATAACCAAATATCACACACATGCTATATTTAGAACTTAGTGACCTTTTGGTGTGTTTTAAATTGAAATATTAACAAACACACGAGTACTGCTTGGGGACTGTTCGAGCCGGAATCTTTAAGTCTACTCTTCAAAATTATTATAAGCACTTCGGTTCTCAGACGTGTCATGATGGAGTTAGATCGTAATCTCAATATTTGTGACCAAAATGCACTTCTGCTCATATATAAGCATCGTTCGAGAAAAGTGTACGTAATCTGTTTCTGAGAAAGATATTAAGAATAATTATCTGGTTTTAAGTCTAAAATTAACAAAATAAACTATGTGTATTTTGTTAAGTCGTTGAGGATTTGGAAGTTCTACGATTTCTTGATTGAATTGTGTCTTTATTCGAGCAGAGGTGGGAAGTGTGAAAGATTTACCATAATACCAAGTAGTCTATACTAGTACAGTGCATATGTAAATAAAGATTTAGGTATTTACCTAAATGCTCATGACGTAATACTTTTGATGGCTCTTTTACAACTTTGACCCCGTATAAATTGTTTATGTATACGAACCGAATTAATTTCAAGGAAAGAATGTTAGTTTAAGTAGATAATATCTACATTTCAAATGCCTTTTGATAGGCTGGCGATCTCGAGGTCCTGGGTTCGAATTCTAGGTCGGTCAAAATGTAGTTTTTCTTTTGAAAAATCAGGTCACAATTCTAGAATCTGGGCAATAGCTGTTTAGATTCTGGAATTGTGATCGGTATAATATTATTAGGCTCGCCCATTATTACATTGGGACCTATTATCGTCGGCGAATTATGGGTGCACACAGTACTGCGACCTTCGCTTGGGGAATATAGACGAGGTTTTTTATTTATTTCAGATGTTATTGGTAGAAAGGAAATATCATCACGATAATACTATCAAGCCAAAAACTCAAGCACTGCAATGGTACAAGGAGTACCTATTTGGAGTGCTTATCAACTTGCTCATAGTGCAGATCCTCAAGCTGATCGTGGGGTCGCCCAGACCTCACTTCTTTGACACATGTAGCCCTAAGGAAGCGCTTACTTGTGAGGGGTAAGTTTGAAAAACCTAGTCCTACTCTAGGAATTGAGAAGTGATTTTTCAAAATGATTATTTTCCTATGTGTATGAGACGAACTATGAGAGTCGAGGAAGCCAGAGAGGTATGTAAGGAAAAAACCTGTTGGAACTCTGTACTCTCTGCCTACCCCGCAAGGGATGGATCTGGCGTGAGGTTATAGATAGATAATTTTCCTACTACTACCAATTATGACAGCTACTACTACTACTACTGTCTGCTACTACCTATTACTACTACTATCCCCTACTACTAATTCAGCCGAAAGACGTCGCTGCGTCCACTTGGATCCATTGGAGGATTAACTATTTGGAGTATTTATTAACTTGTTGTATGTGTATGTTTGATTGATACACGTATAGATTGATGATAAGTGTTTATTGATAATAATTGTTATAACAAATGACGTATGAGTCCATTCTATGAATGATAAATGCAAACTGATTGTGTATGATGAAATGCCGCGCGTCGCAGGTAAAGTGCTGACGTATGAAAATGTACTTGCTTGTACCGTACACCCATAGTGCAGACCTCAGACTCTCAAACTGATCATGGAGTCGCCAGTTCTCACTTTTTTGACACTTGTAGCCCTAAAAAGGCGCATACTTGTAAAGGGTAAGTTTGTAAAACGTAGCCTAACGCTAGGAGTTAAAGGGTAAATTTTCAGAATTAATTTCCGACTAGTATTATTACCTACTACTACTATCTACAACTACCACTACTACTACTATCACAACTACTACTCCTACCTGCTTCTAAAGTTACTAATAATACTAGTATTTCAGCGAATAGATGTCGCTCGGTCCACTTGTATTCATTAAATGTCAAAGGCCTTCCCTGTAGGACAAAGGCTTCCCCTAGAGATCGCTACGAGGACCGACTTTGTTGTTTTGACTTCTGCCTAATTGAAAAAAAATTATGTTTGAATGCTATTCTATTGTAACATGTTATATCGTTCTACTCTTATCTTAGGACCGCTCAAATTAGCTCAGTTCTTCATCTCGAGATCGACATCGAAAAGTGTTTTTCTTTACAAAACGCCTTATTTCCCGATAGTAGCTTTTTTAAAGTCAATATATACTTTAGAAAAGTCAGTACTTATATTATTCCTCGACAGGTATATTAGTCGTGAACGTGTTTACAAACATGAAATTCATATAGACAGATGTCCAAAACAAATATTTGAGCCACACAAAGAATCGTCTCATGCGGGGATCGAAGCGACTACCCGGTCCAGATTCTCCGCTGTAACCAGCTGATCTAGTTTATTACCTGGATTAAAACATAGGAAACGTTTTATTCCGGAAAAATGAAAGGTCCCTGTGTCAAGTCTACGCGGACAAAGTCGCGGGCGGAAACTAGTAAAAAATAAAGTAAAGGCATTCGAAAACTTGCTTTTCTTTTCGAATCGTCTTATTAAAAGCCGTGTTCTGATCAAGTATTTTAGTTATGCGTATGTGATAATTTTGATGGATGTAAGTACTTTGGCCAATGCAAATAACCTTGAGCCAATACAAATATTTGTATTGCCACAAGGATGTTGTAAATGTGCATTGGTCGCGCCTTTATTAAACAGCCGACAACCCGATATTTCGCGAACGCGTCCAATCATAGGAATCTGCTAAGCGTAGCCGCTTACGAAGACGACGACTCCTATCAGCCGCTACCACCGTTCGCGGCATGTTCTCACCGACCCTCCCAATGCCCTTACATCCCTTCTTACGGATACAGATACCGCACACAAGATCAGACACCGACGTCGCCGGCGAGATCGAGGAAGCCCTTGCCCACCGGCCGAGGCAGAGCACTACAGCGAGACTCCTAGTGTATTTATTCCCCCATAGCGACTGCCCAAGCCGTCGCCGTTCCTCCTTGAGGCGCCCTTGAGCTACTTTCCCCCTTGCCCTTCAGGCTCGAGCGTAGTGGTTCCACGCTCGCCTCTTACCCGGTGAAGCTGTAAAGGCCCTGAGGCCAAAAGCGTAGATCATTCAAACACACACACGCACGCACGCACGCTCGCACGCACGCACGCTCGCACGCACGCACGCACGCACGCACGCATGCACGCACGCACGCACGCACGCACGCACGCACACACACACACACACACACACACACACACACACACGCACACACACGCATACACACACACACACGTTCGTTGGTTGGCAATTGGAAGGTC
This sequence comes from Phalera bucephala, assembly GCA_905147815.2. Classification (NCBI taxonomy): domain Eukaryota; kingdom Metazoa; phylum Arthropoda; class Insecta; order Lepidoptera; family Notodontidae; genus Phalera; species Phalera bucephala. The sequence continues at coordinate 23,098,829 of LR990625.1, read as the reverse complement.
ATAGAGTCGTCGGGTCTCCGCATGAAGTAAAATACAGTCTTATGTTTGAGAGAGTACAAAATAAGTTCATTAGGTACTTGTACATGAGGATGTATGGAGTTTATCCGTTTTACCCCATAGTGTACCTGAACTTGTTTAATAATAATATTAATAATAATCATTTATTTTTATACTGGACATGGTAGGATATAACGAACTAAGAGTCCGGAGAGAGCTTGCACTTAAGCTATATTTTAAAATTATTAGGGGAAAGGTACTTAATCCGGATATACTTTTTTTCCTATTCCTCCTGTTTTTCTTTCTAATTAAATTTGTTGCGGGTTCCATGAAAATTAAACCGCTTTCTGGGACACCCCAAGGTTCAAACCTTGGCGTCATCTAAGGAGACTATTGTGGATTCTGGGTTACAGGGAGTTACAACGGTGGGAAAGTGTGGCGGGCTTAGTCCCAAAAAAATCCGGATACGCTGACAAAGATAGGTCTATGCGTGCTGGACAGGTATGTGTATGTGGGGGCGGTGCCGAGCGAAGCTGTCTGCGGAGCGGCGTGCACCCCAAAAAAAAGGCGCCGATGACGCGCGTGCTTCACACTCTTAATCTCATTGCCAATCATATAGATTTATTTTATTGTACATTTGTCCATTTTGTTAATTAGCTTTAATTGATATTTTTATTAATTTAAAAATGCTACGCTTGTATTGGGGAAACATGTAAAGATCGGCCTAAGTTTGGTTAAATAAATAAATAAATGCCTTTATTTTTTCACCTTTATAGATCATGAACACAATAATCCGTTGTTACAGGTCTGAATACGTTCCAAGTTACACATGTACGAAGGCGCACTGGCTAAACCAGTCTGATAGAAGCTTTCCCTCAGGGCATACATCTTTAGCGTTACATACGGGCTTGTTTTTAGTCGTAAGTAATATCTTCAAAGTTTCTGGCATAGCTTGGTTAATTTTCTCAAATATAATCCAGATTTTAGCAGCAACTAATGTGGGCTAGATTACGTTACAATAAAGCCATAATCTTTTGTTGCTTGCAGCAAGGGGAATAGCGTGGGTTTGATACCCAATCGACGCTATAAGTTTTACGCTTTTTATTAATAATAACAATTCTGTGAGTGGTAATATGATTGTTTTTTTTTTCAATAAGACCGTTATTTATCTCTTTTCATATACTAGCAAACAAATCTAGCCCAGAACAGTTCGTCACTAGCGTCTGAGCATTCGCAACGTAATATATACATCACGGTTAATAGTCGCACTGAGTTTCACAGACAAAAAAACGATAAAACTCCTTGTCCATCAATAGCAGCTTTATATAATGAATTCAAAATTCTCATAGCAGATCTAGTGCTATAATATCTGTATCAAAAATTAGGATAACCCTCAGTTAATTAGGTTTAGATTGCATGGTTACGGTCCGTAAACATAGACCAGCTCAATGAAAGCGCAGAGAAAATGTAGATCAAATTAAAAATACGGTTTTGGGATATTGGAATACCATTTATTTATATACTTCACATCTTTTGTGATAACAGGATACTCAGGAGCTGTCCCAACGCGTTCAGTGTGAAACACTAAAGAGTAGCCTACCAGGGTGCGTACCACACTTGGTACATTGCTGTTATAATCATACATTACTGTAAAAAATAAATGTGGATGTAGGTAGTTTATAGCTCTGTCCCTTTTTTCACAGCAAAGTATTATTAAAATAGTTTTGCTAGCAAGATTGTCGTTACGATCTTTTGCGGTCGAGCAGCTGACCGGATCAATTATATACTTTGTGCTCTTCGAGCCGGTCCATGTCAACGGACCCTGGACCGGATTGGCTAAAATTTGTCCGGCTATATTTTTTTGGTGTTCTATTATCCTAGTACTACATGCATCGGCGCACGAGTTCGTCAAGTCAAGTTCGCATGCTGCAAATCCTGTGTGTGTTGTTGGCGATATTCTGCAGCGTGTCTCGCATGACGGATCATCGTCATCACTGGTGGGACGTGCTGGCCGGCGCCATCATCTCCGGTCCAGTTCTACTGTATACTGTAAGTACGCAATGATCTTTCTTTAAGCTGTCGGTGCTAACGGTCTCGTCATCAGCTGAAAGACTTTCATTGCAAGATTTAGGGCTCTCTCAAAGATTACCACGATCTCGGTCTTTGTGTTGAATGCATCAAGTTTTGCCCGCGATGAGATACTCTAGGGAGATCTGCTCAATCTACGTCTTCCGGTACGTTGTAGCCACTCGTTAACCTTTTTGCCCCAACGGCTATCCGATTGACAAGCTATGTGGCCTCTCGTCTCGATCTCGTTTTTGATTAGGTCTCTTGAAACTTCGAGTATACCTCCTGTTGACCTTTGAAAAAACCTTGAAATTTATGAAGCCTATCTATCGTAAGAGACTAATGAATTATTGACTCGCGATCTTAGAATAAATAATATATCCAGGATCTGCGCGCAGTCGTAATTGCACGTCGCGCGGTGAAGCCAAAATCGAGCAAACGCCCCGCACTTACCGCACTTCCCACCCGCGTAATGTTGACAGCGCGCAAATATTACCACTTTTTGGGGTAAATGTTGATGAAATTAGACTACATGATAATAAAATCAATGTTGCGGTAACGTGTATTTTAATGAAAATTTTACTCAAGTAATAGATATACTTGTACTATTAAGGTTTTAAGTAATTTAATGTAGGGAAAATATATTTCCATCATCTTGACTAAATATTAAAACCGTGATGTTGTATTTAACTATATTAATTCCATTTAATACTAGAACTTATAAAGTCCTCAGCAAATAAAACTAGGGAAAAATAAAATGTTTATACTAGGAACACTAACAAAATGGACGCGTCTTTTACTATGGCAATCGCAGACGGAAGAATTGTTTCGATATTTAAATAATACGGCAATTGAATGCGTTGGATACGTATGAAATGTGATCCTTTCATGTTTCTTTTTGAGCTCAACAGCAAGTTCAGGAATAACACTAGATAGCATAATTTAATTTAATTGGACACGCGCAGAGCACGTTATTTCGCACGACGGTCACAGAGTGACTACCCGCGTCTACGTGGGACTACCTGCTTCGTAGGTAGTAATTGTTGCTTCAATTTGATGCGCGCCCGCGGCTTCTAGATTATATTTATTCTAAGCTCGCGATATACATTTGCAACTACGTAAATGCTTGAATCACTGTCACAAGATTATGACCTCTTGCTACATCGGGAGCCTAGCCAAGTTGCAAACATTTGTGACACAGTTTATACTAGTATAGCCGTCAATATTACCCTCTTTATTAAATATTCTGAATTCTGGTTACAAGTAAATTAAGAGCTATTTGTACTACTTCAAGACGCTGGACTGGACTGGGCGGGGCATTAACATCAACGGCGAATACATCTCACACCTTCGGTTTGCCGATGATATCGTCATCGTGGCAGAGTCACTGGAACAGTTACGCGAAATGCTGCATAGCCTAAATGGAGCCTCTCGAGGTGTCGGTCTCGGCATGAACTTGGATAAAACCAAGATCATGTTTAATGAACATGTCAGGCCGATGACCGATCTACGTCGATGGTTCGATGCTCGAAGTTGTTCGGGAGTATGTCTATCTTGGACAAGTTGTCCAATTTGGTAGAAACAACTTCGATAAAGAAATCAACCGCAGGATCCAATTGGGTTGGGCAGCATTTGGCAAACTACGTCACGTTTTCTCTTCGCCTATACCGCAATGCCTGAAGACTAAAGTGTACAACCAATGCGTCCTACCTGTTATGACCTACGGGGCCGAGACGTGGACACTCACAGTGGGACTGGTCCACAAATTTAAAGTCGCGCAGCGGGCTATGGAGCGAGCTATGCTCGGCGTCTCTTTGAAGGATAAGATTCGTAACGAGGTAATCCGACAAAGAACCAAAGTTACCGACATAGCTCGCAAACTCAGTAAGCTAAAGTGGCAATGGGCTGGTCACATCTGCAGAAGGACCGACGACCGATGGAGCAAACGTGTCCTAGAGTGGAGACCGCGACTTGGTAAGCGTAAGGTAGGACGGCCCCCAGCTAGATGGAACGACGACCTCAAAAAGGTCGCTGGGACAGACTGGATGCGGAAGGCGGAGGACCGTGTGCAATGGCGCGTGTTAGGAGAGGCCTATGTCCAGCAGTGGACTGCGATAGGCTGATTGATTGATTGTACTACTTATCATGAAATAAATGAATTTGAATTTTGTACCAGTTCTCTTTCTATAAAATCGATAGCTGTTCCACGTGACTGTTCGTTTTATAATATTAATTCCATAAATTTTCTGTTTTACGTTAGCGGGATTATAGAAAATCAACTCGGCTACAGAGTAGGTCTTTAAAATTAATTTTTGTTTCAGATTTTTATACTATGCGGTAACTTCGAGTGTCCGAACGTCAATACAAACAATGTACAGATAGAGAGTGACTCGAAACAAACAAGTACCACTAACGACACTCCACTAATAGAAGCTAAGGATACGTAACCAACAGTATTATTTATTTTATAATAGTTGGAGAAGGTTGCAAGTATTGATATAATCTGTGTTGCTATAATAATGTATCGTGTTAGGTCACTGTAGTTCGATGTTATTTTGTTCAATGTCATTTTTGTACTGTCTTTTATTTTTAAATTGTTGACTTCAAGATGGGGTCTTAACAGTCCCTCAGTTGACGGTATGGTGCATAAGGGATGCAACGTGACATATCGACACTATTATACAGGGTTATTTCTAAATCACTAGTAACTTCGCAGGATGTTATTAATATCATAGCAATTTATGTGCTGAGAATTTATTTAATTTGAGCAAAAAAGTCGGCTATTTCATAAACTCAAACTCAAATAATTTATTTTGTAGAGGTCTTCTAGGGGCGCTTACAAATAGTCAATTTACATTTTTTTTAAATCTAATTTAACTACTAATCTACCACCGGATCGGACGCGGCTTAGAGAAAAAATATTGATACTCAACAAAATATAGGGAACAGCTGTTTGGTTTTCGCTAAAATAAATATTTCTCAAATTAATATAACCAGTAGTAATTTAATCTTGTCTTGGTTATAAGTGTTTTACAAGTAATTATGTAGAAATTAAAGTTGCTCGCCGCAACATTTCCATGTATTTACGTGCTAATCCCAGAAACTTAACTACTACCCAGATTTTCATTCCTTTTTCAATAAAAGATAAACCGATTCATGAGGAAGGTTTAAGTATATAATTTATAAATGTGTTTTGCAAATAAGCCGACCTAAGATATGTGTCTGTGCTACTTTTTCCTTATGAATAAGATTGTGATGCTAATTTAGCAAATCGCACGCAGCCGTTTTTCCCGCATTTAATGTTTGACTAGTTCCTTAGCTGCGGATATTATTGAAATGTCTGCGTATTATCTATACATTAATACGTGAAGCAAAAACTTTGTACACATTTTTACAAAAAATGCGCGGACGGAGGAGTATGAAAGTTTGTATAGAGAAGGAGTGCAGAATGCTAATATTTTTTAAAAATAATGCATTAAACATACATTAAATTAATGAAAAAAAACATTACACACACTACCATGTATTTGACACAATACACGTCAAATTGATGTCTTTAATATTATTTGTCAATAGTCTTACTGAATGTCAAACATAACCAGCAAACGATGAAAGACTAGGTCGATTATCGACCTATGGGCGACCACTAGTCTTATTAAATCAGCCAACATAGATAGCTTTTAATCATTCATTCTATTAAAAAGCAACCTTTTTATTCTTTACTCGCTAACAAGTATAAGTGTGAATTATTTTGTTAATATATTAGTTCTAACATTATATTATAAGAATAACAGTATATACCGATATCCTATCGGTATACTAACACTACCAGAAAATTGCATATTAGCACTGGTCACTACTAAGTGAAAAAATTTGGATGCATGCTCAAGGATTAAACGATCTACAGCCGGTAAACATTTTTTTTTATCATTAATACGTAGCTAAAAATAGACAATAATACAAAGTAGGCAGCAAACTGTTAGCCTACTGCGTCTAACTTTATCATTTTTCAATGTTTGCCTAGCGTATAGCCTTGTTTTTTTTTTTGTATTTCTATAAAAAATCTGTGATCTTTGCTTCAACGGTGTTGGCATGTTGTCTATAGGTATAAGTTATTAAGTTAGTAAATTGTGGTATCTTGGGTTATATTAAGTATTTAATTTGTCGTCTGATCAGAGGATCATTAAAATCCTGCGGGAATCCATATCATTCAGTTAAGATCACTTCAGCTATGTAGCACGCTACCTCTATGATTATGCCTCCAGCATGCTATTTCTAGCTTTATAAAATTAGCAAGATAGCATGTTATCTCTAGCGTTATGACTATCGCAAGATAGCATGCTATTTCTAACGTTAATTTCTTGAGATTATTCAGGGTAATTAAATAACGTAGACGGATAGAAAGATTGCAATGCAATCGACCGTAAAATAATAACTAGAGGGCAATGGATATTTGTAATTACAAACATTGCGGTTAGAGTGATACAATGTTTCAGTAGTCAATTTACCTTGTGTATTAAACATCCTAGTCAGCAAAGATCATGTTTGCAGTGTAGCCAAACTATCGACAGTTGAACTTGTAAATCAGTCAGGATATCGATAGGGATATCGTTCGATATCGATGTTCTAAATTGAAAAAGCAAGCAAAGGGATCACAAATCGAACCCACGTAATCTACTATACCGGAGTGATCGCTCTAACCCCTAAGCTACCGGAAAAGCGGTGAATTCTTCATTATATACATTCACATAGCTATAAAGATCATTCTCACTTAACACATTCCATCTTACTTATAAGCATTTACATATAATAAGTACAAAAACGTATACTACCTCTGGACTGCTTTCTTGGAGCGCATAGTGCGGTTAGCGATTACGAGGTCCTGGGTTCAAATCCTAGTTGGGACAAAGTGTGGTTTTTGTTGCAAAAAAAAAAATCAGATGCTTTCTAGAGTCTGGAATTGTCTCAGTTGTGATGGTAATAGGGTCGCCCTCTATTAGCAATATGTGGGCGTACACAGTATACCACTTCCAACCCCTGCTTAGGAATATAGGCGTGACGGTGTGTTTATAATTATAAAATCTAATTATTCTTGTAATTGTATTTTATAATGCTTCGACTTAATGTAAGTTCAACTGTGAATTGCACCAAATATTTATTTTTTACACATCAAATGTATAGAAAATACCACAGTCATATTATAACAAGTTTTGTTATTATTTATATACGTATCTGACATTATAATAACTTATTTTAATGAAATAAATGAGTATTATTTTCTTTGATTACTGAAATTCCTTCAACATTTTTATTAGAGTTTAAATAATTATAATAACCTTAAAAATCTTTTCAATAACACGCTTTTATAACCAAAGTTACAGAGTCGCCTTAATCCATGCCAGCAAGTGTATGATTTTTTTATGAATATTCAACCGGCAATCTATAAAAAAATCTATACTAAAAAATCATGTTAATTAAAAAGAAGTTAAACAAAAGCTTTTAAAATGGCAATAGTGTTGTTAACCGACCAGCCCCGCATAGGATATGTAGGCGTGACGGTAAAACAAAAAAAATCTTAATCCACATTTTCTATGAAATGAATGACTTCATTTCATAGAAAATGCAATGTTGATTAAGATTTTTACCCTTAAAGAATATCATGAGTCTTGAGACACATTTCAATAGTATACATTAATGAAACAGTACTTCTAAAATTACCAATACTTAACTCGCTAAAGTTGATTTACCCTTGTTTCCCCTAAGCAAATATAATTAGAGCTTTTCAACTATCTATTATGTTAATTACAAACGCTTTTGCCCAATAACCTAGTATTTGCATCTGCTCATTAAAATTGCATGCCTAAATTTCCCTTGCGCAAACATTAAACAAAGCATTTGACAATGTTAACCTAATTAATACTATAATATAATTTGTATAACAGACAGTATACTGCTTTTTATATCATTGTGTCTTTATAAATAAAGGAGAATTTACGTAAAAATGAAGTTTCGATCAGAAGTATATGGCTTATTGTGGCTACTGGCAGGGGTTACCGCAAGGGATACTATCTTGCTCCAGTTTATAAAAAGTTATGTAGAGAATGAGGGGAAACCGACTTTACTGATGTTGTACGCCATGTGTCAGGGTAAAAGTAAGTAAACAAAATACTTGAATCGTGATAAAATTTTAACCAAACGTGTATTTTAGAATCTAAATTTATTGTGTGGCATATAATAGAATTTGCATAAATAAATTGCCGGCCCTCCGCTCGAGGTGAGAGAGAATTCGCCAGATTATTATTCGATAGGTGTTCGGTGGTATCAATTCTAGAATTAAAGGTGATTAAAGTGGAATGAAACTAGGTCATACTCTAATCCTCGGACCGGGTTGAGCCCTGCTGTTAGAGCTTATTAACTTTAACTTGCATACACCACAGCCCTACAAGCGCCTCATTGAATTTGTATTCTCTCTAATATGATTAAAAGTAAGATATGTATGATAGTGTTTTCACTAGATTTTGAAGTCCGTCTAACAAATGAAGTGTCGAAAATTGGGGTTCGGACATCTAAATCAGCACAATTGCAATCCAAATATGAGCATCACCATATTCTGTTTGTCGTTGATCTGGACTGCGATTTTGCGGAGGAAATCATTGCATCGGTATGTGCTTTCTTGTATAATTCTACTTCTACTAGTATTATCGATCGGACTCAGACTGACACTGCCTCGTTGGTCTAGTGGCTGGTGCGGCTGGCAATCACGAGGTCTTGGTTTAAACCTTAAGTCAACAGTGTTATCGTTTTTGATTTTTCTATTAAAAACTTTCAGTATCAGTCCTGAGTCTAAAATTGTATCCAATAGAATGGCTATAGGCTCATTCTCTATTTTATCATTAGAATAATGTAGGTGCACATAATACAGCTCTATCACCTTTTAGTATTTTTCTTTTGTTTTATCAACTCCTGTTTCTCCTACAGGCATCTTCAAGGAATTTATTTCGTTCACCGTACCGCTGGCTTGTTCTCACTACCAACTCGACCACTAAAACTAAGCTATTAGTGTTATGGGACAGTGCAGTTTCAGTTGACAGTGACTTAGTGCTTGCAGAGAGAAGTGCTTATCAGTTCAGGATGGATGAATGTAAGATAGATTTAATATGTAGCTTCTTTACAAAACCGAAATCATAGCAAACGCCTCAGTAACTGCGATGTGGCTTCATTGTAATAGTATCGCGACGGTACTATTAAAGCGTTGTGACGCCACTTTGATAGCGATATTTTCATAGATAGCGATAGATCCCTCTTGCCAGTCCAGCGAGATCCTAAGGAAAAAAGAGAAATTCCTTATTTTTTAAGGTGATGGATGGCTCGACAAAATAAGTCCGGACGTCCTTGTGTTCACTATAACAGCTCAATAACGCTACTACTTTTTCTGTGAACCTTTATCAGACTACTTAGGTAAGACTTTTTCAGTCTTATACAAAAACAATATTTTTTCTCTCTAAGTGCACAAACCATCACCCACTGGTGCAATGGTTGCCACCTTACGAGGGTACTTCAACAGCAGCTTGGTGGACGTCAGACCTCACAGGGAGCTGTTCCGCAGACGACGGAACCTGGCACGACACACCATCACCATGTCCAACGTCATACAGGATAGTAATACCACCAGATACCATCTGCCTAGTGAGGATGGGATGTAAGTTTTAGTTCCTATTCGGGGACAAGTCTCCCCAAAAGTAGGCAAACCACCATATTTTTTTTAACATACGGACTATGCTGCATTAGACTTTTACGAGTAGTGAAGGACGCTCGCAGGGTGTGTCCGACTTCTACAACCCCACGGAGGATGGCATAGACAGATTCAAGATGGTAAGCTCTCATATGTTCGCAACGTCCACATCCGTCCGCAGGAAGCATTCGGTTACCTACCTACTAGCTTAGAATAAAAATAATCCAGAAACCGCGGGTGCGCATCAAATTGAAGCAACAATTACTACCTGCAAAGCAGGTAGTCACACGTTCACGCGTGTAGTCACTCAGTGACCGTCGTGCGAAATAACGTGCTCAGCGCGGGTCAAAATAAATTGAATTATTCAGACTTGTGTCGTTCCTGTCTGTAAAAATACTGTTGAGATCAAAAAGAAACATGATGGGATCATATTTCCTACCTAACTAGCGCACTTAATTGTCGCATTTAAATATAGAAATCATTCTTTCGTCTGTAATTATCATAGTAAAAGACGCATCCATTTTGTTGGTGTTGCTAGTACAACAATTTTATTTTTCCCTAATTTTATTTGCTGAGGTCTTTATTAGTTCTGGTATTAAATGGTATTATTATATTTATTTACATCGTGTTTTTAATATTTAGTTAAGATGATGAAAATATATTTTCCCTACATTAAATTACTACGAATCTTAATATATATCTATTTCTTGAGTTTAATATGCATTAAAGTATCTACACGTTACCGTAACAATGATTTTATTATCATCTACTCTAATGTCTTTAACCATTTACCCTAAAAAGTGGTAATCTTTCCGGGCTGCCAATATTACGCGGGTGGGAAGTGCGGTGAGTGCGGGACGTTTGTTGAATTTTTTGCTTCAACGCGCGGCGTGCAATTACGACTTGGCTTCTAGATTAATTTTATTCTAAGTCTACTAGAAAGCAATGGAAATGCAAATGCCTGCTCTTTTGGGTATATTATATTTTTAAAGCTTAATATTTTTAGGTGTAGGTTGGAAAAGTCAAGAGTCTCCGTAACCGGCGAGCGTGTATGAGACGAACTATGAGAGTCGAGGAAGCCAGAGAGGTATGTAAGGAAAGAACCTGTTGGAACTCTGTACTCTCTGCCTACCCCGCAAGGGATCTGGCGTGAGGTTATAGATAGATAGATAGATAGATATTTTTAGGTTTTAAATTCTGGATTACTGGATTTTTAGAAAGTGAAACTTGCATAGCTGGTCGGTAACGACGAATGAAAACATCCAGAGGATATCTCTATAATAACAAGGTAATTTGCATTCGCAAGATTATCTGACCTCTGTGGAAAAGACAAATATTTGGGAATTTAACCATACTAAAAATTCCGTGGTGGTAACCTAGCCTACCTATCACAAGGATTTCAATACGCCACCGTGTTCATGCATTTAGGAAGCATCTTATCTACCATCGATATTGAACTCGCAGAATGAAACTACTGCCCTCCACACTTTGGAGTTATACATACCCTCACATATATGACTATCCTACCCTAGGGCGCCGCAACACGACTCAATAGCGAAGATTTGCTGGATGAACGCGCGTCTAGCTCTTGACATGCTGAACGCCACTCCCGCTTACATCTTCAGCTATAGGTACGGGTACAGAGTGAATGGGCAGTGGTCTGGGATGGTCCATGACCTGTACACAGGGAAAGCTGACTTGGGTGAGTATGTATCTCCCCGCTCTGTTATTTATTTTATACTTTATGCACTAGGGATTTGTACCCGTACGTGACTTTAGGAATAGATATAGGTATGTATTCCTAAAGTCATGTACCGGGTACAAATCGCTAACCTAACGATCCTACGCTATTCCTAAAGTCGCGTTCATAAATTTACGTACCTACGTAAAGTCTGTTTTTTCTTAAGAGGTCAATACGAACAAATACGGTGTGGCAACTAAAGATACTAAAATTGATACGGTTGGAACAAACAGCAAGGGGACTTCAAGGAATTAATGAAATAAATGAATTCTGAATCGTATCAATTTTATTGTATTTTTTTTTTCGTTTGTATTTTAAATTATTGTCTCCCACATCCCACAATTGACAGTGTATACAGAACAGCTTTTGTTTTAAAGGAGTGGCTGTGGAGTTTCTTGCCCTTCTCCGCTGGAGTGTCTATTTATTTTAGTGACGATTATTGGTCATAAAGCACGTCATTAATGTAATCAAAAATGTCAAAGCGTAGCGTGTCGTGCCAAAGGAGCTCGAAGTACTGCTCCTTTCGTAGACTTTTTTGACTGCACTCTGCGGTCTGGGATTGGTCATGCACACTAAAAAGTCTATGCTTGCGGTGTCTATTTGGTGCGGGTCACTTCCTTCCCTCTAATATGGTCGAGAGAGGTGATGGCTGCTCAAGTAGTCGTACTCGTGAACGGGTGCTGCTTGGGAGACTGGTCCACCCAGAATCCTGTAGCTTTTAATTATAGCATTTAAATATAGTTATCTATCTCAGTCGTAAGGCATCACACCGGAGCTGGATCGCATTAATGATTTTGTATAATATAAAAATGTATGTATCTATACAAAAAATGATGAAAAAAAAATGAATGGAGAATTAAACAAAAAATACAAGCCCGCTGAGTTTCTCGCCGGATCTTCTCAGTGGAGGTCGCGTTCTGATGCGGTGGTTCCGAATAGTAATTTAAAAAAATATGTAAATTTGACAATTTGTAAGCAGGGTTTATGCAAAATAAACGATTTGAGTTTAAGTTAGAATTACATCCTGTATTGTGGTGATGATCGGAGAAATTGATAAGCACTACGATACCGTATTGTTATCGTATAGAACTCGGAGTGGTCAGGTGCAGGGGGGCATAACGTGGTTGATCCCAGTTAGTAGGTACATCAGTTTTCAGTACCGTTCTCCGAACGGTGTACCGGGAATCTTAAACATTGAGGTTGTTAATTTGCGTCCATACACATGAACAAAAATATTATTCATATTAGTAGGTATATACACTTACACATATATTATGTGGTCTCGTTTTGGGCTTACTTACCTGAAACATTGCAGCAGCGCTATAGCGCGTGTATAGGTGTATTTAGCATCTAGTAGTGTAAAAATCTAGCTAGAATCATTCAGACCCATAAACATATGTATAAATCTTCCATTATCAGGCCATCACCTATATGTGCGTATCGTATTGCTGTGTATGATGATATTTGGTTCATTACATTATATATATGATTATATCTCCAGGTACAAACTGCGTAATGGACATAGAACGTCTCAAAATCATCTCGTACACCGCGGATACGCTGGCTCCGTTCCGCGTACGCTTCGTATTCCGGCAGCCTCCGCTGCCTTACGTATCCAACATATTCTCTATGCCTTTCGCCACTAATGTGTGGATAGCAGTGCTGGTTTGCAGTGCCGTGTCTGCTCTCGCATTGTACCTGGCTAGTCTTTGGGAGTTAAAGTATGAAGAGAAGGTAAGGAACTAGTTTTAAATTTTAAGCCGTGGTTCTAGGTAATAAAGCTGCGATTTACGGAGAATAAACTTCTAAAGGGCTACCATTACCTATTTAGTAGTATTATTTTAATATTAATTTGTGGCGATAACGAGACAGAGCTACAAACTACGCATGTCTGACGGTTTTTATGGCTTTCTCACGTGAGCTTACAGTCATAAACTTACTTATACTGGTTGACCAGAAAAAGAGTCACATGCCAAAAGTACCTGCATTTATACGCAATTCTGAACAACCTTGGTTCCACAACATTTTATTTTTTCGTGATATATTTTTTCAAATAAATAAAAAATAAACATTGTCACGTCTATATTCCCCAAGCGGAGGTGGCAGAGGTGTACTGAGTACACCCACTTTTCTCCGACGATGTTAGGTCCCATTAAATAGGGGCACAATTCCGGACTCCGGACTCATACTGAGAATTTTTTGTTAGAAAAGCTTCAGTTGTCCGACCTAGGATCTCGTGATCACCAAGCGATGCGCTTTGCTACCAGACCAACGCGGCAGTCAGTATATTTTTTCACTCTCCTATATTTGATCGTCTCCAAGCCAGAAAATACGTTAAGACATTGGTAAACGTTTAAATTGGTCGACAAGCCTTCTTGAAAGTCTTATGTAGCTTGATGAATTCCGACAGCAGGTAGCCACAAACCCGCCTTTACCAAACCGCACTGAGTCCGCGTGGACCTATTCTCGTATAACCCATTTTCTCGCAGAAATGCAAGAGAAGGCCTCTGTCCTGCAGTTTCAAAGATCTCTGATGTGGCATTGGTATATTTCAATTTGAACAGGGTCCAACTCAGCTTGGTGGCAGTGTCGGTGATGCTATGCTGCTTACCATGAGCGCGGTGAGCCAGCAGGGATGCATCATGGAACCGAAGCGAGCGCCAGGTATAGTAACCCGCGTGAATCAACTCAATCAGCAGGTTGTCACAAGCCTACCTCTATCAAATCGTGGACTATCGTGTCGTCAGAGCACAATAGACCAGTGTCACCAGCCAATGAGCCTGGAAAGATGATAGAGAATAGGTTAAATAGTCACGAATTGTAGGCACATTGTCCCTACAATTCGTGACTATTTAACCTATTGAGTTCACATAAATAGTCACGAATTGTAGGCACAATGTGCCCATTTTGTAAAGATTGAATAAAGTATTACAAAAATAAACTTAATTACATCAATCTGTTCTTAATTCTTTATTGTACACACAGAAACTGATACAAAATAAGTACAATAATATACGAAAATGTACAAAGGCGAGCTTAATTTAAAATTGAGTTATCTGACAGCAAAACTTTTGAGTGATATAGAGACAAAACATTAAAATAAGGATAGAAATAAGGGTACAACACGAAGGGAATAGTTTTAGATAATAACATTATAGAATCTTCTTCGTCTGAGCATGTTCCTGGTAGCATCCTCAGCTACTGCTTCGGAGCCCGGGATCCGCTTTCTAGCTTCTTTTCCACTTCGCACGGTCTTCGGCACCCTTTATGGCGAGGTCCTTGGCACGCATGTCATCCCTGAAGACGTGAAGCCAGCATTTCTTGGGTCTACCTCTTCTTCCAGGACCCGGCGGAAGCGGCATGGCCAGGCACTTGTTGCCCACGTAATTTGCCGGTTTCCGTAAGATGTGGTCGTACCATTACAGGCGACTCTCCATCTGCTATATCACGGACATGAAGGCTGCCGCGGATGCGGGAGTTCCTGATGCGGTCTTTCCGCGACACTCCACACATCCAGCACAGCATCTTCGTTTCCGTGACACGCAGCTCTTGCTTGTGCTGTTTTAGCACTGGCCACGTTTCCCTGCCATATAGAAGGACAGGCCTAATGATGGATTTACAGACCCGTCCTTTTAGCTTAACCGGGATTTTAGGGTCACAAATAACACCAGCCACCTCACTCCTTTGCCCAAGCTGCTGCAATGCCAGCCTTGACGTCGTAACCAATGTCCCCAGTCGCGTGGAGTGCAGATCCCAAGTATTTAAACTGGTCCGTTCGTTCGACTAGGTCTTTGGCTATGCGAACGGGTAGGGGATCTGTAGTATTACAAGCCATGTACTCACTCTTCGCTGCATTTAGATTAAACCGCTGTTCTCAAGCGACTCCTTCCACGCATTTACATGTCGCACCAGTCTCCCCCCGTCCGCATCCACCAGCGCGATATCGCCAGCATACATGAGTAGCCACGGAGGCTGCTCATGTGCATCTCTAATGCTATTCGTAAGTTCATCTAATATCGCGCTGAACAGATAAGGACTGAGAACCGAGCCTTGGTAGACCCTAACTGTGATGGGGTAGGTTTTGGTGTCGCCAACAACGGTCCGTACTTAAGAGCCGGAATCGCAGTACATATCCCGGGTAATTTCAATATAGGTCTCTGGCACCCTTTTTGACCTCAGTGCCCACCAGATCGTCACGCGAGAAACACAGTCGAAGGCCTTCTGCATGTCCAAGAACATGAAATGCAGAGGCGTATTCTTCGCCCTGTATTTTTCCATGACTACTCTTAGGGCAAAAACAGGGTCCATGGACCCATACTGACACTACGAGATTGTACTCTCCTGTCGGATCCGGAGTCTACTATCCGCTCAAAGAGCTTCATGGTGGGCTTTATACCTTTATACCGCGGTAGTTTCCATACTCCTGCACAGATCCCTTGCTTTTGAAGACAGGAGTAATAATACTCAGCCTCCGTTGGTGGAGGATTTTACTGGTGAGGATTATGCGGTTAAAAAGGTTTGTTAAGATGCCCACCGCACGAGGACCCATCGCCTTCCAGGCTTCGATGGGGACACCATCGTTTCTGCCAGCTTTTCTATTCTTCATACGACAAAGAGCTCAGTGGACTTCCTCAAACGTTATCGGTGACAATAGTCCCTGATTTGGAGGGAGGTCCGGTGGCTGCACATCTTTAAGCTGCTGGTTCAGCAGCCCGTGGAAATACGAGCCTTGATACCGGCTCGATGTGTGTCGAGGAGTACTAAGAGGAAGAGAAGATAAAGAGCGACAGGGTATTTCCCCGGGAACTAAATACTCAAAGCGTTACTCAAGATATACAGGGGAGTTAGGATTGTGAAGCACAGAGGTATCTGTTCAGATTTTTCTCTGTGAAATTCTCGACTATTTCATCATTAAAAACAAAGGTTACTTAGATGAAACTTAACTCTCATTGAGGCGCCTTTCTACTATGGTAGGGACCTACTTCTCAGCTAGGTTTTTATTTGTTTAAGGCTATTAAATGATACTTTTATGGCTCTGCCGTTGATATATTTATCAAATTTCCATGGCAACTGCTCACCCCGACGCCCAGTCATGAAATGCTTTCTCATTATTTGGAAGGCCTATCTCTTGTTCAGCCGAAATACGTCTATTGAAGGATGGTATAGTAAGTTTTGGTTTTATGCTGGGCAAAGCCTGGGTTTAAGCGTAAGGACAGTAAGTACTTGTGATCTAACAGTACTTATAGGGCGATTAATTTCTTATTTCACGGTTTCTTATTCATCAATGCAGGTCGCATGATGGTCTTCGTGTTGTTCACGGCGCTGATGGCGCTGTACGCCGCGTACTCGGCCAACATCGTGGTACTGCTGCAGGCACCCTCGCACTCCATCAGGAACCTTCCGCAGCTCGCCTCGTCCAAGATCACGCTCGCCGCCAACGATGTGGATTACAATCACTTTGTATTTGGTGTGAGTTATCGCTTCCTTACTGCCCACGGAGAAGTAGAATTCCTACAGTCGATTGCTAGTGGAAAACGGAAAAATGAAGGTACTGAGTTTGCAAGCATTTTCTATTTATTCTTTTTCCCAAATTAGGCTCCATTTATATAGCCGCGGAACAGAATGGAAGCGAATTTTTGCAATGAAATTGTACAAAGCATAATGACTGTATGCCAATTGCGTGACGCAGAAATTAGTTACGAGCCACTAGCTGCGGGAAATCTCGAGAATGCGCAAGAATTCTACGGAAGATGGACGACTTATTTTTTTACTAGATGGTGATGATGATTTATGATGGACGACGTATTTGCATGTTAAACAATTGACATAATGTTTTTTATGCAATGTACAATTTCGTTAAAAGAATTCGCTTCCATTCCATTCCACGGGAAAGCAAATTGAGCCTTAACTGCAAGCATTTTGTAAATATTTCTTTACTTTTAGTGAAAGCTGATACACATGTCATATTTTTGATATATATGCATTAGAAGAAAATCCCCTATTTTTCAGTCTGATCCAGTGTGCATATTAATATAACTAAGCATTTTTCAGAATTAACAATGTGTAAGATGATATATTTCCAATTGTCACAAAGTAATCTGAACTGATTGTTCCATTTTTTCTGCATTACTGATACAACTTGAATTAACCCCTTTTACAGGATCAGCAGGAATAGATTAAAATAGTGTAAATTGATATAATTGCACATGTATGTGTACACCAATGTCATTCAGTAGATACACCCATTTTTAAATAGCGTTTACATATCAAATACTCATATCATTCGACACCACTTCGACACTAAGCCAAAACCAAGTGTGTAAGGAAGCAGGAAGTCGTTGGATGCAGGTGGCATCGGACCGGCTGCGCTGGAGAGCGATTGGGGAGGCCTATGTTCAGCAGTGGACAAATATGGGCTGATATGGTGATGATGATGATGAAGTGTGTAATGATTCATGTAAATTAACATCACTTTACATATGTCAAACAATATAAGTGTACATTTGACTTAATATTCAGAAAACTACTTAAAATAATTTCTTAAGCCTTTAAGTAAAATAATCGTAATCGTTAGTTCAATTAAGTACAGTAGAAAAACTGAGAGGAATTTTCAAAACTTTAAGGCGATTTTGTCAAAACTATGGTCTTCGACTTGTATTACCTTTCACTGAAGGTGTAGATTTATCCTAGGTAGGTAGCCATCACCAGCTACAAACACCGTACCAAAACTACAAAAACGCTTCTTAATGTATTAACACTAATAACATAATTATTTGCGTTAGTTATACAAGGATCCAGTACGGCTGACGATATACAAGCGCGTGGACCCAGAGAAGGGCAAGAAACAGTTTTATAACATCAATGAAGGAGTTGAAAGAATAAGACAGGTAATATTTTTTTTTTTTTTTTTTTTTTTTTTTTTTTTTTTAAATAAAATCCTTTCCTTACTAGTGACCAGCCCCATTTTCGCATAAGTAGCATAAACGAGTATCATTATAGTTTAGCTCTAAATATACAGGAATTATATACATAAATCTTTCTCGTGAGTCAGTCTTTCTTCAAGTGAAAACTGAATGAAAATCTGTGTAGTGATTCCATGGAGAGAAGTGGTGATTCTGTTGCCTGATATTAATTCATTTTATTATTATAGGAAAGATATTGTTACGTTCGCGGGGTAGTACTTTATTAGGCGCTGTATACACATAACAGTACGTCGAATGGAAATACACACACGAACTAATCACACACTAGTACTACTCTCGTTAGTACTCAAATACTGCTTCCAAGTCGTTGAGTCACTCGTAGTATCCGTATATCGTTGTTGAAGTCGCCGGTGTATTTCCTTAGATCGCTTGTTCTCCGATTTGATCACTATCGCTTCCAAGAATAGACTGTGTCCGTCCCCGCGCTCTGTGTTCGTTTTATACTCGTACAATAGCCGGCGCGGCCCACAAAGCGGTATTATTATTACATACCTATTTGTATGTGAACAAATAGGGACTCGTACACCGCGACCGCGCGCCGGCGATTATTAAAGGGGCGGAAACTTCTAGAAGTTTCAGCACTTAAGCGCAGATTCTAGATCTTTCTATGCAGATGGCTAGGGGACCTAAGTGTGTGTAATGTATTTTAAAATTAACATTCCCCGATAAGTGGTTTACGAGACATCGGGGTGTATGGAAGTCGTAACAATATGGTGGTTGATTCGAATTTATGTTTAGGTATGCTTCTCTGTAGGGTCTTTTTGCGTTCCACTCGATCGTGGAGCCGATCTACCGGCGCATCGAGGAGACCTTCCTGGAGACGGAGAAGTGCGACCTGATGGAGATAGACTTTCTGAACAGCTTCGACCCCATGGTGCCGGTGAGGAAGGACACGCCGTACATGGAGATGTTTAGAGTCGTGTGAGTTTCACACTCTGTTGTGGCATTTATGACGGCTAGGTCCAGTGTTTAAGAGCTTAAAGCCGTTCTGCCCCGTGATCGAGTCGTCACGGGTTCAATCCCCGCACGAGAATTATGTAACACACAAATATTCGGTCTGGGTGTATTTTATGTTTGTAAACGCATCCACGACTCTGAAATTATTCCTAAGAATAACAAGTTAGGCTAGCACTAGTGACCTGTCCGGCCTACGCAAGGGCAACACTAAGCAGGTATCTCCGCCTACTTTTCTTTGTTATAATTTGAGTCGATCAATTCTATCATTATTTTCGTACATAGATTCATGAAAAATTGCGTAAGTTTTTACACTTACCTAAGTTAGTACCGGTGATGGCGATGACACCGCGTTGTGACATTTTCATTTTCTAGCATCTTCGTGTTTTGGAAGGTTGGTCTCGGTAAGCACTTTATATGGAAAGCGTTTAGCCGAATTAGAAGCGCCGTGGCCGCAAACCTGCCGCCACCAATCCGCGCTGGATTCCCATGGATACATATTCCCAGTATACATATTTTCTCTCACAGAGATTTGTGAGAGGCTTTTGCCTAACAGTGGGACAGCTTAAGCCGACTTATATTGACATACCGAGACACCACGACACGTCCCTCAATAGGCCACGTCTCCCTACCTGAGGTCTAAGAGTTTTCCAGCTTCAAACAACTCCGCGAGTCCGGCATACGATCTGCCTTAGAGAACCGTCTCCAAATCCCGAAACCGCGGTGCTCCCAGAAGACCGCTGCCTTCAGCAGCGTGGGCCTCCTCGACTTGAAGCCGGTTCTGATCCTCATGCTGTCCGGAGTCGCCGTGGCTGTCGCTATTGGCGTTGCAGAGATTGTCTATTTCACGATGTAAGCATGCTTTTGGTGAAAACATCTTCTAAGACTAGCAATAGCTGTTGGGAGTCTGGAATTGTGGCAATAAGATTGCTCCTGTTACATTAGGATATTACACGTCAGCGATATGTGGGTATATATAGAACACCTCTGTTACCCCCGGTGTGGAATTTAACGTGATGTTTGTTTTTCTTGGTAAGAAAGAAAAGCCAGAGGTATGTAAGGAAAGAACCTGTTGTGACTCTGTACTCTCTGCCTACCCCACAAGGTGATGATATAGATGGATAGAAGAAAGAAAAAACTTTCAAATTGTATAAATTTAATCTTCTCTTTAATCTTTTTATCAAAATCGGAACTAACGCCGACATCTAGTGAAATGTCACTTCAAGAGTTGCAGTTTGCTAAGAAATTTAACAAAGTTCTTTTTTTAACTAGTAACAGGTGGGTCCCCGTTGAAGTATCTCTTTGGGAGTAGGATAATTTTACTAAATGTTAACCCTTATTTCACACCAACGCCCCCCCTGTCAATACTATAATAATATAATTTATTTATTTGAGTAACCAGGACTCATCATGTTAGTAAAACTTAACCTATGTTAGTATTCCGTCGTACAAAATATTCGATTCAATACTGCGCCATCCCGTGCGAGATGACGCAGCAGTGATTCACATAAAGACAGTCCAGTCTGGTGGAAATCATATTCAGCAGGCTGTTTGAGCTGCTCCACGCCCTGCGCACCAGAGATGCACACCTCTTCCGCATTGTGGTGTAAAAGCAATCTACATTGGCGTCTGCGAACATCCCTGACGCGCTACAGAATCGGGGCAGTCCAACTAGTACTCTGAACGCATTATTGTACTAAACTCCGAGGGCGCTGTATGATTGTCGAGTAAATCTAGCCCACAGGCTGCAAGTGTCATCCACGGGCCAAAAGATCCGTGTCGCACTATAGTTAGTCTTATTGAAAATCGCTCGCTAGATTAGAAAATTAAATAAATTTATTTTTTATTTTCAGGAGTAGGCGCTACATAATTGCAAGAAACCACATTAATTTTAATCTTTAAAACAACCACATAAGTTTGTAATTTAGTGAATAAATAAAAACAAGTTAATATCGAAAATCGTTTATTTCATTAGACCATAATTCTTAGGCTACGTTAAAATAGAACAAAATAACCTTCGTAATACAAATTGAACATCACAAGGTGCAGACAAGTGTTGCTAGTTCAAATAAATTACTAGAAAAAGAAAATTGTTGCTAGATCATATAACCCAGGTACTAGAAGAAAAAAAGAGGAATAAACCATGGTCTTGGGGCGACTTTTGGTGGAAAATATCACCATTCGTGAGGAAAGAACCTATTGCCTGTACTTCTACCCTACAAGGCATCTGGCGTGATTACCCTCTTGCGCCAGTTGGGTAAAATATTCAATCGTCATAAATGTAAGCTTACTGATTATATTGTTGGTAATTTAATATAACAAATATACTTTGAAAATTGAGTGTCAGTGGTCCGAATCTTTATCTTGTAAGATCAACTCAAATATTGTTTTATTCGTAATTTTGCAACTTTCCCACCCTTCTGACAATATCGCAGTAGACAAGAAGTATATAGACTGTTAATTTGTTTTCTCCCGGAATTTATATAACGCTTTATTAAGTTCTCAGTTATGATAAAGTTCTCAGTTCTCAGAAATATAGAATTATTACAATCATGCTGTTTGTTTTTAATCATTAGCCAGTTAATAATAAGGGAAATGAAGAATGCCGTACCATGCGGTACCTATGTACCGACACGCCAGGGGAAATATTTTTTTGGCGTATCACGATTAAAAGAAAAGCAATTTTTTTTTTAAATTGAATCGTTATCTGTTGTATAAAGGCCTCTCCAAAGATCACACAGCGACTGGCTTTATGTTTACTGTCCATTTTCCTCTGTTAGTTGCTATACCAGAGGGCATAGCACGAAAAAAGTCACGTTTTGTTTCGTGAATAATGAAAATCACGGGAAGGAACTGGTTCCTTCCCGTGATTTTCACGAGGTCTTTAGTCCACCTCGTGGGGGCCTGCCTACTACACATTGTGCGCAATAATACTAATTTAGTATTCACATCTAATTCGTGTGTAGTATTACCAGTATAGACATATCTGTGAATTCCAGGAGAATACAAAAAAAGTCTGTGTATACTGAAGATATAAATGACTACTTCAGTAGTTCGCTGTCGTCTGCCAGGTTCTTGTTGGTGACGAGCGCGTTGAGGTGTTCAATGAGCGCCGGCACGGACATCTCGCCGTGCACTTTGTTGTCACGCGTGCGCACGTTCACCGTGCCCGAGGTCTTCTCGCGGTCTCCTACCACTGGACATAGATATAAATTAATATAATATATTACATTATTACGACTTGTTGTGTTTTTTATAAAACGTAGCCCCACATTAGGATTTATTCCTGTGTCGTGGGTGCATTTAAAAACATCAAAAATTCACACACAAATACCCAGACCGGTACAAATAATTGTGGATCACACAAAGATTTGTCCCGTGCGGGAATCGAACCCGCGACTATTAGACACAGTGGGCAGAGCGGCTTAAGCTCTTAACCACTGCGCTAAATCGTCCGTCATCAACCATCGACCGTCCGTCAATTGACGAAAGATTTGAATAATCGAATCGATTCTAACAATTTTTAATACATTTATGTGACACACACACACCGTCACGCCTATATTCCCCAGAGGGGGTGGCAGAGGTGTACTGAGTACACCTACGTTTCGCCGACGATGTTAGGTCCCGACTATTGCCATATACCGGGCACAATTCCAGACTCCCGGACTCATACTGGGAATTTTTCGTTAGAAAAACTACATTTGTCCGACCTAGGATTTGAACCCAGGACCTCGTGATCACAAAGCGATGCGCTTTGCCACCAGACCAACGAGGCAGTCAAATGTATGTGACATTTTTTGTAATATCACAGGGCTTAGCACGGAAACTTTGTCGTTAGCGAGACGCTAGCTAATAATGGCGTCGCCACGTTCATGTTTAATTAGTACATTAGTAGCATGGCACGGATGGCATATCAACTCCTTAACGTTAGTCTTTTTGTGCTAAGCCCTCAGGTGAGTCTGGGTTAAATTATCAACACTATACTCTTACGTCACGTGGTTCATAAAGTTTGGAAACATTTCTAATAAAAAAGTAATAGTCGGAAGAGAGGAAAAATAACGATCTATTAGGCTTCCAACCAGCAGTGTTAGCCTAGTGGTTAGACCGTTGGACTGCAAAGTCGGAGGTCTCGGGTTACAAACCCACGGACCTCTGTCTTTTCGAAAGCATGTGCCAATTAAAAAATAATTATCACTTGCTTTAACGGTGAAGGAACATTGTGAGGAAACCTGCATGCCTAAGAGTTTCTCGAAGGTGTGTGAAGTTCGCCAACCCGCACTGGGCCAGCGTGGTGGATTATGGCAGCAACCCTCTCAGTTTGAGAGGAGGCCCGTGCCCTACAGTGTGACAGTTTCTTAACAGGGCTAATATTATTGTTAAGCTTAGGATGAGACCCTTGTCCGAAAACGAACTATGGAAAGGCTGTAAAGAAAGAGAGAAAGAGATGCTATGCAAAGTTGCTGGGGCTTACCTAAGATGTAGTTGAACTGTGCAAGCTGTGCGTTCCGCACTTTCTTGTTGAGCGTGTCGCCCGCGTCCGTGTCCACTTCGGACATGAACCCGGCGGCGAACAACTGCTGGTTCACCTGCGAACATAATAAAAGATTATTATTACTATAAATTTATTTATTTATTTCTTATGGAAGCCCAACAGCTTAATGCAATCTTATAATAACTTAGAATAACACCTGTAAGCCAATTAATCGTAGCCACCGCCGACTACGATCTCCCCCCCGACCCCTGCCGCCACCGCCGGCCGCGACATGTTCTCACCGACCCCCCCGATGCTTTGTCATCCCTTCTTTCCGCTCAGAATACGGGCGACGACGACGACGTAGTAGTAGATCCCCTCCCATAGCCGGCGGTTGACCGGTGCACTTAGTAGTGCACCCGTCCCCCTACAGCGACTGTCCCAACCGAGGGCGCCCTCGAGTATGTCGCCTCTTGCCCTTCTGGCTGGCTAGAGCGTAGTGGTTGCACGCTCGCCTTTAAGTCCGGTGAAGCTGTAAAGGCCTCGCGGCCAACAGCGTACATCATTCACACACACACACACTTCACGTTTAGCAATAATGTTACATTTCTGTTCTGAGAAAACAAGAGTCCAACTTAGGGTAAGCATTAACAGATCATACAGGGCGTAACATAATTAACTCAAGACCTGAAAGTAGTTTGTGCTAGATCGGTAACTGAATCGATATCAACAAATTTTAAAGTGTTTTTTATTATTATGATTATTTACTAAATATGCTTTATTTTGAGAGCAATAAGGAATTTCAAATGTATTTCTCATTACGCACGCGAACATGTTCCAGTTGGATTGTCCATTGGGGTACACAAGTGCTTAAAAAGGGAAAAAACCTTAAATTTGAAAACGAATCTAATCGGTTCGAGGTCTTGCGTCATTTACGATACGCCCTGCATAAAAGGTATATAATTACAAAATAAATGTGGGTACAGATTTAAAACAGATAGCAAGTTAATTAATATATTGTAAAGAATTTAGTGCTTATCCGCTGTCTTGCTGAGGATACACTTGTACAGAATAGATCCAAGTTGAATTCTTCGTGAACTAAATTAAAGCTGTTACTCGCCCGCAGTAGAAAGGAATTCTGCCTATATTTCGTAAAGGACTTGGTAACATACAGAGGTTTAATAGATCTCAGCGATTTAGGTGTGTTGAAGTTGAGTTTACTAAGAAGTTCTGCACATTCAATGTCATTGGAGGTTATTTTAAGAATATAAGATCATCATCATCATTATCATCTCAGCCCATACTTGTCCACTGTTGAACATAGGCCTCCCCAATCGCTTTCCAGCGTAACCGGTCCGATGCCACCTGCATCCAACGACTTCCTGCGATTTTCACAAGATCGTCGGTCCATCTGGCAGGCGGTCGTCCCACGCTGCGCTTGCCAATACGTGGTCGCCACTCTAGAATCTTTCTGCTCCAACGCCCGTCCGATCTACGCGCTGTGGCCCGCCCATTGCCACTTCAGCTTGCTAATCTTAAGGGCTATGTCGGTAACCTTGGTTCTTCTACGAATCTCCTCATTCCTGATTCGATCGCGTAGAGAAACGCCGAGCATAGCTCTCTCCATAGCTCGCTGAGCAACTCTGACCTTTTTTATGAGACCTATTGTAAGAGACCACGTCTCTGATCCAGATTATATAATATAAGATATATCAGCTATATTCCTACGATCAGCTGTTGTTTTTTTTTAGCAAATAAATAATAAATAAAGACTGTGTGAACTCTAGACCTCGAGCCAGACAAGTCAAGAGGGAAAATTATATCCTCCATCATCACGCCTATATACTTCAAGTAACCCCCACTTGCAGAGCAGAGTAGTACACCCACTTTTCGCCGACGATGCTAGGTCCCATGTGGAAATGCAAAAGCATGCCCTGGCCTATTGGCATATACCGAGGACAATTTCAGCTTCCGGGCTGATACTGGGAATTATTTGATAAAAATACTGCATTTGAACCCAGGACCTCGTGATCGGAAAACGCATTACTCACCATTAGACCAACGAGGCAGGCCATAGTTTTTTTATAATCTGGAACCCTTATTATATTGTGCATAGAGATAGACTAGAGCAAATTCAAAATAAATTTCTAAAAGCCCTTGATTATAGAACAGGGAATATTTTTGTCGATTACGAATCTAGTCGTGAATATCACTAAATTTCGCCTGTGGGCACAAGGCGTGCACTAAACGATAGTGTTTACCTTTATAAAATAATAAACAACCCTTTAAACTGTCCTAACCTCTTAGCGAAAGTATGTCTTTAAATCCCTCGTATTTCCTCACGTAACAAACAATTTATTTTCACATTAGTTTCGGCCCTACCAACTATGCTAAACATAGATTTTTCATACGTAGTCTATCTATCTATCTATAACCTCACGCCAGATCCCTTGCGGGGTAGGCAGAGAGTACAGAGTTCCAACAGGTTCTTTCCTTACATACCTCTCTGGCTTCCTCGACTCTCATAGTTCGTCTCATACACGCTCGCCGGTTACGGAGACTCTTGACTTTTCCATCAGATAAGACTCGGTTTATTTGGTCGTGGTAAGATAGTCTGGGTCTTCCCCGGTACCTGCATCCTTCCACTTTCACATTGTATATCTGTTTTGTCATTCTTTCCTCTGGCATTCTTTCTATATGCCCGAACCAACGGAGCATGCCCTTTCTCATCTTTACACCGATACTATCTTTCATACCTACTCGCTGTCTTACTATGCATACGTAGTCCTGATCTATACAATACCAGACTATCGGACATTGATATTTTCTCAGAGAATCTTAATTCATTTAAACGTAAAGCAATATCAAAGTTGTGATGCAAGCATATAAACAGTGTGTTTTAGCAAGTTAACATGTTTTACAATTAATTAATATCTTGGCACATGTTTCTTTTCATTAATGCATGATACTATAGGTTTGTTTAATTTCATTTATTTAAGTTATTACATTTGTATTGTGACCGTTTGTCTTATATTAAAATAAAAAATAAATAAAATCAATAATGTTTGCATTTTTTATATAATCTTTATCAGTGTTTAGCTATAATATGTAATAGATTAAATTATAATATCAGTGTATGTTTACATGATTAGGTATATAATTGTGTATGTATTGTTATGTATGTATGTATAATTATGTATGTATGTATCGTATATAATTAATAATGTACGCCACTAACTGCCCCTTTCTATCGTTATTTGATATCGTTATCTTCCCAACGGTTGTCTGGAAGAAATTACTTTCAGCAATAAGACCGCCATTTGTACTTATTTACTGTTTACAAATTGTTTGTAATTTATTGTTTTGCTGGTGTACAATAAAGTGTACTATTATTACCTGTGTCGCATAGTCATCGAAGGCGGGCCCGACCGGCACCACGCAGACCTGGCGCGGACTGAGCCAGAAGGGCCACTTGCCGGCGTAAGACTCGCTCAGAATCGCGATCATTCGCTCCACCGAGCCCAGGATCGCGCGGTGGATGATTACAGGCCGTTTCTTCTCACCACTTTCACTATAAATAATAGCATTGACCATCATAATTCTATCGACTACTTAGTGAAAGTTTGTTGCATAGAAAAAAATAATTAAATTATTTTTAACTATAGTCTTTTTCACGGGTCATGGGTACGGTGACGTTGGGGATTTGAAGTTTCTAGAAATGTAGGGATGATAAAATTAAATCGATTAAATACCGTATCGAGATAATTTATAACGGAGAATAAATCGATTTTGATAACAATAATTAACAAACAAAAGAAAACAAAACACAATACATTCATTTTTTATTTACGAATCAAGCGATCCGTCAGAAAAATCATCCATCAAATTGCTTAATTCGTCGCCCACGTAAATTATTATTTAAAAAACATATTAAACAGTATATTTTAAAGCGTCAACATGGCGCAGCCACGTATTTTAATTAATATTTAAACTATGAGCATCCATGTCTTTCAGTCGGATACACTGAATACATTCGTAAAGAAATCGGCTTGGATATTGTACAAGTTTAAAAACAATTGATCGATTATAACTAATTATTACTCAACTAAATACACTGTATTGCAAATTTATGTAAATGTATTGTTGTGTAATCAATTGTGAGCCTTAAATAAATAAAAAAAAAAATACAAAAAAAAATTTCTATTGTGTCAGTCCCTTAAAACGCAAACCGTTCCAATTTACATAATTAGATAGTCCATTTAAATAAAATTTTAATTAAGCTAAACAATATATGATTTAAATATAAATTAAATTAGATATTTGACAATTTTTACGATTTGGATAGAGTAATCAAAAATATACCAATGCGTTTTTTTATTACTTTTTAATATCTCTATGGAAAATAAGGAGATAGAATGCATAATACACGTTTACACAGAGAAATCAATCTTATTATACTCAGTGGCTTTTAATTGGAGAGGCCTATCCATGAAGTTACGAACTACAGCTAAAAATATCACAATTCCAACTGCGCTTATTATAATAAAGTGTCATAATTGGCAATAGCACAAATCAGCAATGCGTAATACATTAACAATGTGCTATTGAAAAATTGGATTTGAATTTTATACAACTAGAGTCTATCTATATCATCACGCCAGCTCCCTCGCGGGGTAGGCACAGAGTACAGAGTTCCAACAGGTTCTTTCCTTACATACCTCTCTGGCTTCCTCTACTCTCATAGTTCGTCTCATACACACTCGCCGGTTACGGAGACTCCTGACTTGACCTTCAGATAAGACACGGTCTATTTGGTCATGGTAAGATAGTCTAGGTCTTCCCCGGTACCTACATCCTTCCACTTTCGCATTGTGTATCTGTTTTGTCATTCTTCCTTCTGGCATTCTTTCTATATGCCCGAACCAACGGAGCATACCCTTTCTCATCTTTACACCGATACTATCTTTCATACCTACTCGCTTTCTTACTACGCTGTTGCGAATACGGTCGGTCAGCGTGATTCCGCACATCTTCCGCAGAGATCGCATTTCGACCGCATTTATCCTGCTTTCGTTCTCCTTCTTACATACCCAACTCTCACTGCCATATAACAGCGTTGGGACAAGCACTCCGTTATGCATGGCCAGCTGCGCCTTTTGGCTTAAGTGCCGGCTCTCAAGTAGCCTTCCCATCGCACCATTCACTCTATTACCTGCATTCACTCTTCTCTCTATATCAGCGGTGTATTTCCCATCCTTACTGAAGGCGCATCCAAGATATACAAACTCATAGCACATCGTTACCAACCACAATCCTTGTACAACTAGAGTATCAATTTAAATGGCCCGTTGCATTTGGTTGACATGTTATGGCTTATTTGTATGCATTTATGGTTGATCCATAACCATGCTAGACTAGACGTTTTCCTGTCCCTTATCAAATGCGTTTATGACATGTCCTACCTGACATAGCTGAGGTTGAATCTCTCGGGCAGCTGGAAGTCCAGCTGTATAGTGGCGCACTGATGAGAGCGACGCAGAGCATCCTGGATGGTGATGTCAATCTTAGGGCCGTAGAATGCACCGTCCCCGGGGTTCAACTGCCAGGGGCGACCGAACTTGTTCAGGGAGTCTGCTAACGCCTGTCGATCAAAGAACTGGTTAGTATTTTAGTCATGTTTACATCTCTGCCACCCCCGCATGGGAATTATAAGCGTGATGGTGTTACTAAAAGGGACCAGCATCTTTAAAAATCTTGCGGTTAAAAACTGGATGTCTATAAACTGGAAGGGCAAATTGATCTATTAGAGGAAAACCAGCATCATTCATATCGATCGATATGGATGTTGCTGGTTTTCCTTCTACATGACTCATTAGTCAAAAGGTGTCTGAGCTCTTAGCGACAAGGCTTCAACTCAAACTCAAATAATTTATTTTGTATAAGCCCTGCGGGGGCGCTTACAAATAGTAATTTACATTTTTTTTAAATCTAATTTAACTACAAATCTACCACTGGATCGGAACGCGGCCTCCACTGAGAAGATCCAGCGAAGAAACTCAGCGGGCTTGTCTTTTTTTATTTAATTCTCTTTCTCTTTTTTCCTTTCAATTTTATCATATTGTGTTTAGGTTACAATTAAATAGCTTACACTCTAGCTCCAGTGTGATGCCGTACGACCGAGATATGAGACTAATGAAGTTATTTATAAAGAGTACAGAAGCGACCTAGTCCGATGATTTTCCATACAACTTGTGGCAGTTAAAGATATTTGTTGTCAGTCCATCTGGCCGTTCGCATTACATGGTGAGCGGTGCGGTTGACAATGATTATATTTTCCAGTACAATTTTCTTTTACTTTTCTTTCTTCTTTAAGAGTTTATAGGCTTCGGCCTATATAAGGTTGTCAGGTTAATTGAAAGTCCAGTAGATTTTTGTCTAATAGTTATTAATGAAGGTAGAAGAAAGTACAGTGAAGATAGAATAAAATACAGAACAGAATGAGTTTAACACAACACAAGCACTGAAGTAAAAGAAAGCAAAGATGGATACACTAGTGAGAATAAAATATTAGAAATTATTTAACGAAAATATATGAATGTCTTTCACTTAAGATTTGCGCGTGCATTCGCCGTGGTATACCGTTCCCGACTGGCGCTCGTGCCCGAGCGATGGCGGATCGCGGCTCGCGGGCGCACAGCCGGTTTTGCGAGGGGCGGCGCGCGCGTGCGCGTGCGCTTCGGGATAGGCAGCGGCATTCATATGATGCCACAAGTTCTTTAAGTTTAATTACATATGTAATAACGCAACGCCGATGGAACGTAGGATATTTGTAACTATACCGGAGATATCACACAGCCCGACGAAGCGCGATGTGTACTATATTTTAATACATTACAACAACTACCCCCGCTCCGTCGGCGGCCCGCCCCGGCAGATATGTGGCAAAACCTTCAATGGCAGAGCCTGACAGGCACAACAGTCGCCTGGATAAAATATCTTGTCTTTTTCAATCCGACAAACTGTCAATTATCAAAATCTGGTCTCATGCATAATGGTCTGCATCTATCCAGTTATATTGCCTCTCATTCGTATGAGTTATCGAGGGTGAGCTTGGGATTTGAAAAGGGCACAGCATGACACGGTGTCAGCAACGGCTGCTTAATATAAACTATCCTATAATCTCCCACTGCTGGGGAAAAGACCTCCACTCACAAATTGAGGTCATAATTTTGGCAGAATCACAATCTTACCTACGAGAGACAGAATGGGTTATCGTAAGTAACGCGACCTCAGACACCCCGATGAGATAATTGCTTTACAAATTTAATGCGAAAATCATCTTTCCACATTTAAAATTTTTAACCCCTTTTTTAAGCACTTTTATACCCCAATTAACAATGGAATTTGTACGTGTATGTGTGCGCATTGAGAAATACGTTTTAGATATGCAGTTGAAATCTACGTATTGCTTTGAATCAAGAATAAATTTAGTTTATTATATTGCGCACTAAAGGAGTTTCTTGCAAATATAAAAAAAATTGAATCAATTCAGTTATCGATTTAGAACAAACCGTCTCCGTAACCGGCGAGCGTGTATGAGACGAACTATGAGAGTCGAGGAAGCCAGAGAAGTATGTAAGGAAAGAACCTGTTGGAACTCTGTACTCTCTGCCTACCCCGCAAGGGATCTGGCGTGAGGTTATAGATAGATAGATAGATAGATTTAGAACAAACTATTTTCAGGTCTTGCATTTATTAACACCTTGTATATTTTGCGGGATCTTGATGATCTTACCTTTTCAGCTTGCTCCCAGCTGGCCAAGTCGCCGAGGTACTTCTCCGGGCGGGTAGACAGCTTCAGTTGGAAGGTGAAGCCGAACGTGGAGTATACATGCTCCAGAAACTCAAGGCAGCTGACCTGGTTAAAAATATACGTATTTTCGTGATATGGTTTAAATTATGTCTAAATTACGCGGGAAGCATAGGCATTGCAATCATGTAAATAACAAAGGTTATTATTTAAATAACAAAGGTCTACAACTAATTCGAGATTACATATAATGAATTTTCGAAATATTCTCTTAACTTGAAGAAGCATAGGAAAGCCTATTAAGAAAATATTTCGAAAATTAATTATATGAACCCTCTCAGTCTGAGAGGAGGCCATGCCCAACGGTGGGACAGTTTCTTAACAGGGCTTATATTATTATTATATGAAATCACGAATCAGTTGTAGAGAAGACTTCTTCGAGAGCGAGTTCTACTTGGCCTATCCATTTTCCAACTAATCAAACTGTTAACTGTACTTAATGGACGAATTAGGATATGTTGTGTTAATCACAGGGCTCAGATAAAAATGAGTGTTGTCCCTATATGCACAGCAAATACTTAGTTAGACACCATATATTGCTTTCTGGTGTTTTTTTTTATAATTTGTTTTTTACTTCTAAGTCATTTATAGTGAGAAGTTACGGTTGTTTTCTTTTAAATTGTAATGCACCATTGTAGTCACGGACTGGGAAACCAGAACGACTTCACGTCGCTTATGGCAAAAGTGATGCATTCTACCACTATGTGTGCTTGACTTGAAAAATGTATCAAACTAAATTGTCTGTGATATATAACTTTTTTGACAATTTCTTTGACACGTTTTATGTTGTAGAATTATTTATATATCAATTTACAAGACAAGATTCTACTATTTCTGTTTTCATTTCTATACACACAAACAGCGGTTGGTTGGAATACTATGGCTGTAAGTATGTGCTTGAGGCAGGTAAAAACGTATAAGCAGGAACTTTCGACATGAACAGCGCGGTTTTTTTTTTCTGGTCCGTTTGTGTCTCCTGCTCGATGTGCTGCGGCGCGCAGAAAATGTGCGCGTCGTCCTGCTGGAAGCGCCTGACTCTAGTGAGTCCGGTGAGCGCGCCGCTAAATGTAATCTCACCATCACCTGCTCGATGTGCTGCGGCGCGCAGAAGATGTGCGCGTCGTCCTGCTGGAAGCGCCTGACTCTAGTGAGTCCGGTGAGCGCGCCGCTATATGTAATCTCACAATCTCCTGCTCGATGTGCTGCGGCGCGCAGAAGATGTGCGCGTCGTCCTGCTGGAAGCGCCTGACTCTAGTGAGTCCGGTGAGCGCGCCGCTAAATGTAATCTCACCATCTCCTGCTCGATGTGCTGCGGCGCGCAGAAGATGTGCGTGTCGTCCTGCTGGAAGCGCCTGACTCTAGTGAGTCCGGTGAGCGCGCCGCTAAATGTAATCTCACCATCTCCTGCTCGATGTGTTGCGGCGCGCAGAAGATGTGCGTGTCGTCCTGCTGGAAGCGCCTGACTCTAGTGAGTCCGGTGAGCGCGCCGCTAAATGTAATCTCACCATCTCCTGCTCGATGTGTTGCGGCGCGCAGAAGATGTGCGTGTCGTACTGCTGGAAGCGCCTGACTCTAGTGAGTCCGGTGAGCGCGCCGCTAAATGTAATCTCACCATCTCCTGCTCGATGTGTTGCGGCGCGCAGAAGATGTGCGCGTCGTCCTGCTGGAAGCGCCTGACTCTAGTGAGTCCGGTGAGCGCGCCGCTATATGTAATCTCACCATCTCCTGCTCGATGTGCTGCGGCGCGCAGAAGATGTGCGCGTCGTCCTGCTGGAAGCGCCTGACTCTAGTGAGTCCGGTGAGCGCGCCGCTAAATGTAATCTCACCATCTCCTGCTCGATGTGTTGCGGCGCGCAGAAGATGTGCGTGTCGTCCTGCTGGAAGCGCCTGACTCTAGTGAGTCCGGTGAGCGCGCCGCTGAATGTAATCTCACCATCTCCTGCTCGATGTGTTGCGGCGCGCAGAAGATGTGCGTGTCGTCCTGCTGGAAGCGCCTGACTCTAGTGAGTCCGGTGAGCGCGCCGCTAAATGTAATCTCACCATCTCCTGCTCGATGTGCTGCGGCGCGCAGAAAATGTGCGCGTCGTCCTGCTGGAAGCGCCTGACTCTAGTGAGTCCGGTGAGCGCGCCGCTAAATGTAATCTCACCATCACCTGCTCGATGTGCTGCGGCGCGCAGAAGATGTGCGCGTCGTCCTGCTGGAAGCGCCTGACTCTAGTGAGTCCGGTGAGCGCGCCGCTATATGTAATCTCACAATCTCCTGCTCGATGTGCTGCGGCGCGCAGAAGATGTGCGCGTCGTCCTGCTGGAAGCGCCTGACTCTAGTGAGTCCGGTGAGCGCGCCGCTAAATGTAATCTCACCATCTCCTGCTCGATGTGTTGCGGCGCGCAGAAGATGTGCGTGTCGTCCTGCTGGAAGCGCCTGACTCTAGTGAGTCCGGTGAGCGCGCCGCTAAATGTAATCTCACCATCTCCTGCTCGATGTGTTGCGGCGCGCAGAAGATGTGCGTGTCGTCCTGCTGGAAGCGCCTGACTCTAGTGAGTCCGGTGAGCGCGCCGCTAAATGTAATCTCACCATCTCCTGCTCGATGTGTTGCGGCGCGCAGAAGATGTGCGTGTCGTACTGCTGGAAGCGCCTGACTCTAGTGAGTCCGGTGAGCGCGCCGCTAAATGTAATCTCACCATCTCCTGCTCGATGTGTTGCGGCGCGCAGAAGATGTGCGCGTCGTCCTGCTGGAAGCGCCTGACTCTAGTGAGTCCGGTGAGCGCGCCGCTATATGTAATCTCACCATCTCCTGCTCGATGTGCTGCGGCGCGCAGAAGATGTGCGCGTCGTCCTGCTGGAAGCGCCTGACTCTAGTGAGTCCGGTGAGCGCGCCGCTAAATGTAATCTCACCATCTCCTGCTCGATGTGTTGCGGCGCGCAGAAGATGTGCGTGTCGTCCTGCTGGAAGCGCCTGACTCTAGTGAGTCCGGTGAGCGCGCCGCTGAATGTAATCTCACCATCTCCTGCTCGATGTGTTGCGGCGCGCAGAAGATGTGCGTGTCGTCCTGCTGGAAGCGCCTGACTCTAGTGAGTCCGGTGAGCGCGCCGCTAAATGTAATCTCACCATCTCCTGCTCGATGTGTTGCGGCGCGCAGAAGATGTGCGTGTCGTCCTGCTGGAAGCGCCTGACTCTAGTGAGTCCGGTGAGCGCGCCGCTAAATGTAATCTCACCATCTCCTGCTCGATGTGTTGCGGCGCGCAGAAGATGTGCGTGTCGTACTGCTGGAAGCGCCTGACTCTAGTGAGTCCGGTGAGCGCGCCGCTAAATGTAATCTCACCATGTCCTGCTCGATGTGTTGCGGCGCGCAGAAGATGTGCGCGTCGTCCTGCTGGAAGCGCCTGACTCTAGTGAGCCCGGTGAGCGCGCCGCTAAATGTAATCTCACCATCTCCTGCTCGATGTGTTGCGGCGCGCAGAAGATGTGCGTGTCGTCCTGCTGGAAGCGCCTGACTCTAGTGAGTCCGGTGAGCGCGCCGCTAAATGTAATGTCACCATCTCCTGCTCGATGTGTTGCGGCGCGCAGAAGATGTGCGCGTCGTCCTGCTGGAAGCGCCTGACTCTAGTGAGTCCGGTGAGCGCGCCGCTAAATGTAATCTCACCATCTCCTGCTCGATGTGCTGCGGCGCGCAGAAGATGTGCGCGTCGTCCTGCTGGAAGCGCCTGACTCTAGTGAGTCCGGTGAGCGCGCCGCTAAATGTAATCTCACCATCTCCTGCTCGATGTGTTGCGGCGCGCAGAAGATGTGCGTGTCGTCCTGCTGGAAGCGCCTGACTCTAGTGAGTCCGGTGAGCGCGCCGCTAAATGTAATCTCACCATCTCCTGCTCGATGTGTTGCGGCGCGCAGAAGATGTGCGTGTCGTACTGCTGGAAGCGCCTGACTCTAGTGAGTCCGGTGAGCGCGCCGCTAAATGTAATCTCACCATGTCCTGCTCGATGTGTTGCGGCGCGCAGAAGATGTGCGCGTCGTCCTGCTGGAAGCGCCTGACTCTAGTGAGCCCGGTGAGCGCGCCGCTAAATGTAATCTCACCATCTCCTGCTCGATGTGTTGCGGCGCGCAGAAGATGTGCGTGTCGTCCTGCTGGAAGCGCCTGACTCTAGTGAGTCCGGTGAGCGCGCCGCTAAATGTAATGTCACCATCTCCTGCTCGATGTGTTGCGGCGCGCAGAAGATGTGCGCGTCGTCCTGCTGGAAGCGCCTGACTCTAGTGAGTCCGGTGAGCGCGCCGCTAAATGTAATCTCACCATCTCCTGCTCGATGTGCTGCGGCGCGCAGAAGATGTGCGCGTCGTCCTGCTGGAAGCGCCTGACTCTAGTGAGTCCGGTGAGCGCGCCGCTAAATGTAATCTCACCATCTCCTGCTCGATGTGCTGCGGCGCGCACAAGATGTACGCGTCGTCCTGCTGGAAGTGCCTGACTCTAGTGAGTCCGGTGAGCGCGCCGCTAAATGTAATCTCACCATCTCCTGCTCGATGTGTTGCGGCGCGCAGAAGATGTGCGCGTCGTCCTGCTGGAAGCGCCTAACTCTAGTGAGTCCGGTGAGCGCGCCGCTAAATGTAATCTCACCATCTCCTGCTCGATGTGTTGCGGCGCGCAGAAGATGTGCGCGTCGTCCTGCTGGAAGTGCCTGACTCTAGTGAGTCCGGTGAGCGCGCCGCTAAATGTAATCTCACCATCTCCTGCTCGATGTGCTGCGGCGCGCAGAAGATGTGCGCGTCGTCTTGCTGGAAGTGCCTGACTCTAGTGAGTCCGGTGAGCGCGCCGCTAAATGTAATCTCACCATCTCCTGCTCGATGTGCTGCGGCGCGCAGAAGATGTGCGAGTCGTCTTGCTGGAAGCGCCTGACTCTAGTGAGTCCGGTGAGCGCGCCGCTAAATGTAATCTCACCATCTCCTGCTCGATGTGCTGCGGCGCGCAGAAGATGTGCGCGTCGTCTTGCTGGAAGCGCCTGACTCTAGTGAGTCCGGTGAGCGCGCCGCTAAATGTAATCTCACCATCTCCTGCTCGATGTGCTGCGGCGCGCAGAAGATGTGCGCGTCGTCTTGCTGGAAGCGCCTGACTCTAGTGAGTCCGGTGAGCGCGCCGCTAAATGTAATCTCACCATCTCCTGCTCGATGTAAGGCTTTTGACAGAATTGATCATTCGATATTGCTTCAGAAACTTCTTTTAATCGGTATAAGAGGAGATCTATTCAGATGGTTTACATCCTATGTTGAAAATCGGTGCCAAACTGTAGTCTTGAATGGGTTCTCTTCTAAGGTGTTATTTATTCCATCTGGAGTACCTCAAGGGTCTCTGCTTGGCCCTTTGCTATTTGTCATCTTCATTAATGATATTTCCCACTGTTTTAGGCACTCAAAAATACTTTTATACGCCGATGATCTAAAAATTCTAAGCCCCATTACCACTGTCACTGACGCAATCAATCTTCAACATGACCTCCATCGTTTCCAGAATTACTGCATTTTAAACAAATTAGAGTTAAATGCATCTAAATGCCACATATGTAGTTTTACTAGAAAACCTAAACCTTTATTATTTAATTACAAATTGAAAGACACGCTCATATCTAGAGTCAACACTATTAAGGATCTGGGCGTGACATTTGACTCTAAGCTTCTATTCGATGAACATATAAACATTATTACAAGAAAAGCATCGAAAGCTTTGGGTTTCATTATTAGGTTATCAAATGAATTCAAAAGCATTAAGACTTTTAAAATCCTTTATTGTACTTTCGTTCGCAGTCACCTCGAATATTCTTGTCAAGTTTGGAATCCCAATTACAAAATCTATATTAACAGAATCGAAAACATACAGAAGAGATTTGTGAGGTATTTGCAATACCGCTCCAGCACTTATCTGCCAAATTACGTACATCGTTGCAAGAAATTTCATATGTTAACGTTGTATGAAAGAAGGCGAGCAGCGGATCTAGCTTTTCTTCTAAACATTGTGAATGATTCTGTTGACTGTCCCGAATTGCGAGAAAAGATTGGTTTACGCGTTCCCTCTGCATTTTTAAGGAAGCCAGACTTATTAAATATTCCATACAGCAGGTGCATTTACAGGCAAAACTCATTTCTCGTAAGGGCATCTAAATCATATAATGCGATAACGCAAACAATTGATAATGATTTATTTAACACTAGAGTCTCTCAGCTTAAAAATATGTTAAATGGTCTCTTTTTTCTTTAATTGTATGTGTTTTCTTTGATTGTATGTTATTTTATTTTATTTTATTTTATTTCTCAAGAAAACTTACAGCTAGTAAACAGATATAAGTAAAATCACATAAAAGGAAGGCCAATTACAAGTTTTCACAAATTAGTAATAAAGTTTAAGAAGGAAGTTGAGACAGCAAAACAGATACGACACAGAGATCAAAGGATTAAACGTTTAAACACAAGACCTTAAAAAGAGAAAGCCCTTTAAGTACAGGACAGTTAAAATCAATAGACCGCCATTAGCCATACGATACATACAATCGCGACTCACAAAACCTGTATTATGCACGGATGGACCTGTCTTACAGTCTGAGCACCTATTAAATCTATTAAAGCATCTATTAAAACCAAGAAATTATCATTAGGTAAATTTATCAACAATTAGCGCGTTGGATGAGGTGGAGTTACGATATTATGCAGGGCAATGAAGACCACTGACTTATACTGGTCTAAGTTAAACTTTGGTGAAAAAGTGCT
Source organism: Phalera bucephala (assembly GCA_905147815.2). Taxonomy (NCBI): domain Eukaryota; kingdom Metazoa; phylum Arthropoda; class Insecta; order Lepidoptera; family Notodontidae; genus Phalera; species Phalera bucephala. The sequence goes on along the minus strand of LR990625.1, from coordinate 23,060,265 downwards.
CACATGATGCCTTCTTAAGTGTTAAAACACTAGTGTTAAATAGATCAATATCGACTTCTCGCAGCGCAGCGTTAAACGTATTACACGTTCGTATTACATAAGAATTTTGGCGGTAAGAACTTTTAGCCGTAGGTACATTTAAAAGTTTTGGATTTCTAAGAAATGAGGTTGGCGCACGCAGCCCAATCTTGGCTAGGAGCTCGGGACAATCCACCGACCCATTGAACTGTTTGAAAAGAAAGGATAAGTCTGCTATTCTCCTACGCTCATACAGGGGTAGGATATGGAATTTTTTGCAACGAATAAAATAATTATCGAATTTTTGTTTAGATCGGAATTGGAGGTATCTTAGAAACTTTTTTTGTATATTTTCTATTCTATTAATGTAAACTTTATAATTAGGGTTCCAAACCTGCGAGGCATACTCTAAGTGGCTGCGGACAAAAGCGCAAAATAGTATTTTGAATGTCTTAATATTTTTAAATTCAGCAGATAGTCTTAACACAAAACCTAGTGCTTTAGAAGCTTTATCTACAATGTTATTTATATGTTCATCAAAAAGAAGCTTTGAGTCGAACGTTATTCCCAAATCCCTAGTAGCTGATACTCGCGACACGGCAGTGTCTATAAGGGTATAATTATATACTATGGGATTATGCTTGCGAGTATAAGAACATATGTAACATTTCGAAACATTTAAATCCAATTTATTAGTAATACAATATTCCTGAAATCTATTAAGGTCATCTTGTAAATGAGAAGCATCTTCTTGATTTTTAATCGTACCTAAAATTTTCATGTCGTCAGCATATATAAGTATTTTAGAATATTTAAAGCATCTGGCGATGTCATTTATAAATATGTTAAAGAGCAATGGTCCCAAAAGGGAGCCTTGCGGCACACCGGAAGGTATATTCATCGTTCTCGATGAGTAACCATTAAGAACGACAGTTTGGCAACGGTTTTCGATGTAGGAGGAAAACCATCTATAAAGGTTACCCCTTATACCAACTAACAGAAGCTTTTGTAGCAGTATGAGATGGTCAATTCTATCAAATGCCTTACTATAATCGGTATATATAACATCAACTTGATGACGACAAGACATAACCTCTGTCAAAAAGTCGCTACAAAGTAACAGGTTTGACGTTGTTGACCTACCTTTTAAAAAGCCATGTTGGTGTTCAATAAAACTATGTTTTAGTGAATTAGATAACTGATTAGAAACTATTTTCTCTAATAGCTTAGCAAACAGACACAGTTTGGATATGGGTCTATAGTTTTCAACAAGATGTTTGGGCCCTTTTTTATGAACTGGAGTAATAAATGCTCTCTTCCATATTATGGGGACAATGCCGTCTTGAAGAGATCTTCTGAATAGGATAGACAGAGGGGTCGTAAGACTCTTAGCACATTTTCCGATAAGAATAGGAGGGATATTGTCAGGCCCTGCAGATTTATTTCCATCGATCTTTCTTAGGAGTTCAAAAACCATATCATCACAAACTTGTATAGACCCAATATCAGATACCGTAGCACACTGCTGTTCGGAATTTATAAAATAATTATTGCTTTCAGATTCAGAAGGTTGTAAAAAATTGGAATGGAAAAAATCACCAAAGAGGTTACATATCTCCTCCCCATCGCTGGATGAGCGTTGCCCATAATTCAGTACAGAGGGATATGTATTATTATGGTTTTTGGCTTTGACATAAGACCAAAATGCCTTGGGATTTTTTGAGATATTTTGTTCAATTCGCAATATGTATTGATTAAACATGTCAGTTTCTAAAATTTTAGCTCGATTCCTTAATAAGACAAACGAGTGATAGTCTGCGAGGTTGCCATATTTCTTATATTTTTTATGGTATTTAAATTTTTCTTTAAGCATTTTGATTAAAGGCCTTTTATACCAGGGAGGATATTTACTTTGAGGGATAAACGTCCTTGTTGGTATGAAGGTATTACGTAATGTATTAAGAGTATCATAGAAAAAAGTTGTGGCGTCTTCCAGCGATCGAGTGTGAAGTTCGTGTTGCCAGTTAATTTTATCCAACTCATTAGATATCGCACTAAAATCTCCCATATAGTATAGGAACTTTGTACGGGGCTTTAGAGGCAAAGTATGGATTTGAACATACTCAGCTGAAAAGTTCAGAGCTTTGTGATGAGGATCTTCAGGAACCAGAGGGTTGGAGCAGTGCGTAACTGTAATTTCACCATTCGATAGTACCAAGTCTAAAATCCTGTTATTAATATTGGTGTATGAATTATATTGTAGTAAACTACATGAACCAAGGGTATCAATTAGGCTAGTGTGAGCGGAACCAATTACATTCGTTGGGTAGAGGGAATAACCATCCTCCCCCAAGCACCAAATTATACGCGGCAGATTGAAATCACCAACTATAATAAACTTATCAGCGGGATGTTCTACAACTATATTTGATAGGTTATGTGAAAAATTTTCCAACTGGGTTGCAATCGAGTTGCCAACATTTTGGTCACATATATAGACAACACAGATGTGAATCCTATACGTTATTTTTGTTTTTTTCCGATCCATGGATAATGTAACCCACAGATCCTCAGCAGATGAATACCAGTCGGTGTGCGTGCTAGATACAAGATCACGGCGTACCGCAATAAGAACTCCACCGCCAAGCAACTGGTTCCTTTCAAGATAATTTCTATCACGCCTCCAAACGATATAACGCTCGTCGAACAACTCACTGTCACTAATACTGCCCAAAAGCCACGTTTCCGTCAAACATATTACATCATACGAATTAATCTGCACATTTCTAAAGAATTCCGATGTTTTCGTCCGCAGTCCACGTACATTTTGATAATAAAAGTTAAGATGCATCATTTTATCAAAGGAAACTAATTAGCGTATGTATAAGAACAATGTTTAAAGGTAGCACATCATCAATTAGAAAAAAATAAAAGGGTAAAACATTTAACAAAAGGATAATGAGTAATGCCACGCAAATTCCGATCCCAACCACACGTAAATAAGTTGCAATTCCGTAATAGCTAATATTATTAGGGCCATAAATACCGAGCATCAAGAGAACAATAGGCAGGCACGCGCCAATTGTATAAAAAATAAATGTACCTGTGTTTCTCAAACTTTGTAAGACTGATCGACAATAACACAATACGAAGAGGGAATGATTTAAGGTTTTTAATGCATCATTTTGTTCAGGTCTTGTTCCGTCTTGATGTGGTGTATAGGTGAGGTTGCATTTTTTCTTATGAGTATTTTGCATCCCTTTACCCATACATATGCAAAATCCCGCTCTTTAGCGAGCGATTTTGTTTTATTAAGCAATATTTTGTTCTCAAGTGTTAGGTGATCATTAACAAATACTCGGGTATCACCCACAAGACCTAATTCCGTTGCTGACAACACTCTATGTTTTTTTGCTGCGGCAACAAAGTCGTCCTTTAAGTAACGGTTATGAACTGAGCAGATAATATTCTTGTTGCGTGTGTCGCTGCGCATCGGGACTCTTGCAATGTAATTAATTTGTTCTCGTGGTATTTTGCAGTTGATAATTTCACCAATCTTGGTTATTATCAAGAATAAATTTTCTGATTTGGATACGGGTATTCCTTTGATCTCAATGTTGCTCATTCGGGATCTTTGCTCACTATCACGATATTGGCTTTCTAGTTTTTCGCAACGTTCCTGTAAAGCAGAAATCTTCTCCCTTGTGTGTTTAAATCCTTCAATCTCCTTTTCGAGTTTTGACACTTTTGACGTGAAGGTATCGACAGAATGCTGAACGTATTCTATCGAAGTTTTCACGTCTTCTATTTCCATCTTGAAGGACTTTAGTTCGGCCAATTCGGTTTGTATGGACTTGACATTCTCCATTAATGCTGGTAAAGTGGCTGTTTGCAACGATAACCTTTTTAACTCAGTTAGGATAGTATCAAAATCCGCGGGTGTGGGAGACTTAGCTGTAGAAGATGAACCCTCGTTTCGATTTGCCCCCAGGGACTTACAGGAGCTGCACTTCCAGGCTGATCTTCTTTCTTCTCCTAGCTTACGCCAGCCAACTTCGGTAATTCCAGCGCAGAGAAAATCAAATTGGTGATGACATAAAGAGCATTGAACACCATCCCTTACTTCAGCTTCACAGCAATTGCACTTAAACATCACGGTTTGGTATAAATTACTGGGTTGGAAGATTGAGAACCGTTGTCAATCCGTAGGTCACTGAGTGGGGATGTGAGAGCGTTCGTTCTGTTTGCCGCCTACCGGCATACTGCGTTATTTAAGTTTTATCGTCACTTTATGTTCTGCCGTGCTATATTCATGTTGTAATTATTTGTGGAAACTTATAATTGGCCTTCAGCATTTACTACTTAAGCCATACTTGTTCTTTGTTAGCTGTTAGTTTTCCTAAAATGAATAAAATAAAATAAAAAAATAAAAATAAAATGTGCTGCGGCGCGCAGAAGATGTGCGCGTCGTCTTGCTGGAAGTGCCTGACTCTAGTGAGTCCGGTGAGCGCGCCGCTAAATGTAATCTCACCATCTCCTGCTCGATGTGCTGCGGCGCGCAGAAGATGTGCGCGTCGTCCTGCTGGAAGTGCCTGACTCTAGTGAGTCCGGTGAGCGCGCCGCTAAATGTAATCTCACCATCTCCTGCTCGATGTGCTGCGGCGCGCAGAAGATGTGCGCGTCGTCTTGCTGGAAGCGCCTGACTCTAGTGAGTCCGGTGAGCGCGCCGCTAAATGTAATCTCACCATCTCCTGCTCGATGTGTTGCGGCGCGCAGAAGATGTGCGCGTCGTCCTTTTGGAAGCGCGTGACTCTAGTGAGTCTGGTAAGCGCGCCGCTAAATGTAATCTCACCATCTCCTGCTCGATGTGTTGCGGCGCGCAGAAGATGTGCGCGTCGTCCTGCTGGAAGCGCCTGACTCTAGTGAGTCCGGTGAGCGCGCCGCTAAATGTAATTTCACCATCTCCTGCTCGATGTGCTGCGGCGCGCAGAAGATTTGCGCGTCGTCCTGCTGGAAGTGCCTGACTCTAGTGAGTCCGGTGAGCGCGCCGCTAAATGTAATCTCACCATCTCCTGCTCGATGTGCTGCGGCGCGCAGAAGATGTGCGCGTCGTCCTGCTGGAAGTGCCTGACTCTAGTGAGTCCGGTGAGCGCGCCGCTAAATGTAATCTCATCATCTCCTGCTCGATGTGCTGCGGCGCGCAGAAGATGTGCGCGTCATCTTGCTGGAAGCGCCTGACTCTAGTGAGTCCGGTGAGCGCGCCGCTAAATGTAATCTCACCATCTCCTGCTCGATGTGCTGCGGCGCGCAGAAGATGTGCGCGTCGTCCTGCTGGAAGTGCCTGACTCTAGTGAGTCCGGTGAGCGCGCCGCTAAATGTAATCTCACCATCTCCTGCTCGATGTGCTGCGGCGCGCAGAAGATGTGCGCGTCGTCTTGCTGGAAGCGCCTGACTCTAGTGAGTCCGGTGAGCGCGCCGCTAAATGTAATCTCACCATCTCCTGCTCGATGTGCTGCGGCGCGCAGAAGATGTGCGCGTCGTCTTGCTGGAAGCGCCTGACTCTAGTGAGTCCGGTGAGCGCGCCGCTAAATGTAATCTCACCATCTCCTGCTCGATGTGCTGCGGCGCGCAGAAGATGTGCGCGTCGTCTTGCTGGAAGCGCCTGACTCTAGTGAGTCCGGTGAGCGCGCCGCTAAATGTAATCTCACCATCTCCTGCTCGATGTGCTGCGGCGCGCAGAAGATGTGCGCGTCGTCTTGCTGGAAGCGCCTGACTCTAGTGAGTCCGGTGAGCGCGCCGCTAAATGTAATCTCACCATCTCCTGCTCGATGTGCTGCGGCGCGCAGAAGATGTGCGCGTCGTCTTGCTGGAAGCGCCTGACTCTAGTGAGTCCGGTGAGCGCCCCGCTGAGCTCGTTGCGGTGCAGCACGCCGAAGTCTGCCAGCCGCAGCGGCAGTTCGCGCCACGACCGCGTGCGGTTGTCGAACAGGAGGCTAAACGAGAAGGCTAAGGCTAAAGTCGGGTGTGGCTGTGTCGGGGCACTCGGCCGTTGGTTTTAACGTGAAGCGTCCATGTCAGCGAGTCGCATTTAGTGTTAAAGATTAAAAGAAAAGAGCGAGAGCGCCGTTTTCGGTCATTCGACGCAGTGCTCCAACCCCGTCACCCCGCCTGGCCCGGACGCAAACTCAAGGTCATAACATCGAGCTGACGGTATAAGCTAAATAATGACACTGTTTTTATGTTTCTAAGAATAATAGTTTTGTAATTATTAAGGCAAGACCATATAGACCTTTTCGCTACGGTCCACTTTTATGACCTGGTACCCGTATGTTTCTGTGTGAAAACAATAACCATTTTTTTTCATGCTCTTATATCGACGGACCAATATTTATTAAATATTTTAATAGTTAAGCAGAGAAAAAAGGCGATTACTATTTTTTTGATATTTTTTCATATCAACAGCCTAAAATTTATAAATTATTATAATTTTAGTTGTGAGCCGTTCAGTCCACCTATGTGGACAGCAAGGCATGCGCACGGGTGAGTGGTAACATGTCACCCTGGTTGAAAACGGCGTTGAAAATGGCGTCAAACAGAGTTGTATTTTGTCCGCTACTGTTTATAGGCACAACACTGAAAGGGATGAAAGAAGGTGTACAAATGGGTGACCTAGTGGTAAACCATCTACTATATGCAAGTAATGCGGTTTTAATAGCGCCAACAGCCATTGATCTGCAAACACTAGTCACAGTCGTCACATGAAAGGCGACTGCATGAACAATGGCTTTCATTTGAATGTAAAGAAAACCAAGATTATGGTTTTTTAACGGGAAAAAACCAGAACGAACGCAAGTGTAGTTGGTAACGATGTGCTGGAGCAGGGGGATCAGTTTGTATGTCTTGGATGCGCCTTCAGTAATAATGTAAAATACACCGCTGACATAGAGAAGAGTGAGTGCAGGGAACAGAGTGAATGGTGCGATGGGAAAGCTACTTGGGAGCCGGCACTTAAGCCAAAAGGCGCAGCTGGCCATGCATAACGGAGTGCTTGTTCCAACGCTGTTATATGGCAGCGAGAGCTGGGTATGTAAGAAGGAGAATGATAAATGCATTCGAAATGCGAGCTCTGCAGAAGATGTGCGGAGTCAAGCTGACCGACCGTATTCGCTACAGCGTAGTAAGTAAGCGAGTATAGTATCGGTTTACAGATGAGAAAGGGTATGCTCCGTTAGTTCGGGTATATAGAAAGAATGTCGGAAGAAAGAATGACAAAACAGATATACAATGCGAAAGTACGGTACTTGACGGACGATTTACCGCAGTGGTTAAGAGCTTAAGCCGCTCTGCCCACTGTGTCTAAAAGTCGCGGGTTCGATTCCCGCACGGGACAAATCTTTGTGTGAACCACAACTATTTGTTCCGGTCTGGGTATTGGTGTATGTGAAGTTTCATGTTTGTAAACGCACCCACGACACAGGAATAAATCCTAGTGTGGAGCTACGTTTTGAAAAAGAAAAAAAGAAGTAAAGTGGAAGGATGTAGGTACTGGGGAAGAACTAGACTTATCCTTATCTTACCATGACCAAATAGACCGTGTCTTATCTGAAGGGCAAGTCAAGAGTCTCCGTAACCGGCGAGCGTGTGTGAGATGAACTATGAGAGTGGAGGAAGCCAGAGAGGTATGTAAGAAAATAACCTGTTGGAACTCTGTACTCTCTGCCTACCCTGCAAGGAATCCGGCGTGATGTTATAGATAAATAGACAGATATTTTTTATTGTTAAGGAAAGACCGCACTCGGCGATACTGCACTGCAGCGGAGCGCCCCGACTTACGCGGCCAAGTATTCCTTATATGAAATTGTATGAAGTATATTACCCGGTTTACATCCTGCCACTGCCACCACTTCCAGCATGGAACAACAATCAGTACTGCGGCAGCGTCGACTGTTCGCAGACTCCCTTCGCACTTCAAGCATCGTTCTGTGTTTCTCTCTTTTATTGTGATAACTCACCACAGCAGTTCTTCTTTTTATATTGTTATAAAAAAATGTATACTTGTTTTCCCATGCTTTTTTGATGCGTGATGTGAATTTTGAATGTTATATATTTCTTTAGATTTACTCTTTAGACTTTTATCCTTAAATTTATTTATTTTATTTATAACCTCACGCCAGATCCCTTGCGGGGTAGGCAGAGAGTACAGAGTTCCAACAGGTTCTTTCCTTACATACCTCTCTGGCTTCCTCGACTCTCATAGTTCGTCTCATACACGCTCGCCGGTTACGGAGACTCTTGACTTTTCCATCAGATAAGACTCGGTTTATTAGTGTAAGATAGTCTAGGTCTTCCCCGGTACCTGCATCCTTCCACTTTCACATTGTATATCTGTTTTGTCATTATCCTTAAATGTTTATCCAAAATTATTGTTTTTTCCATAATTGCAAAAAGATTTCTAAATCCGCAACTCTGAGTGGGCGTGACCCGCCAATCCGTCGACTCCCGCTCAAAAAACCGCCAGCGAAGGGACCGCCGGGCAGTGATAGTGTGGGAAGGAAAGTAGAGCGTATATGGCGCGTTTACACGACTTACCTTCCCTCACTTCGCGCGGAAGTGGGCGGTGCGTAAACCGGGTATAACACACTACGCGAGATGTGATAAGTGGCGCGACACTGCGCGTCATTAACCGACTTCAAAAAGGAGGAGGTTCTATGTTCGGTTGTATGTATGCTTTTTTTTTTATGTATGTTCAGCGATATTTCCGTCAATTGTGGACCGATTTTGATATTTTTTTTTGCATTGGGTTCAGTATAGCTCCGCGGTGGTCCCATTTTAATTTCATTGGTATTGGACCTTGGACTTAGAAGATACACCAGCTCCTTAACGACAAACAATAGGCATGTGTAAATTGAGATATTATGGGTATTACGTCTATCCTATAGGTACCCTACTATAGAACTAAGCAGTATATTAGCCAACTTCAAAAAAGGAGGTTCATAATTCTTCCTTTTTTTATAACTCCTTTGCTTATGAACCGATTTTGATGATTTTTTTTGCATTTGGTTCAGTATAGTTTTGAGGTGGTCGTATTATATTGTTATTGGTATTGGACCTTGGACTTTCAACATACAAGAGGGAAAACCTTAACGGCGAATAGCACGAATGTATAGATTCCGTTATTATAGTCATTATATGAATCCTGTAGGTACCTTACTTTGCAACTTAGCAAAATAATATAATATCGGTATATAAATATAACTAAATAATTCACTCGTCACTTAAAATTGTAAAATAAAAATCTTTAAAAAAAAAAGGTAAACCGACTTCAAAAACCAAAAATATAAATATTTGAAGTCGGTGCCAAGTAACCGACTGCACCAACCAGCGCCGACTTCAAATATTTATTTTTTTGGTTTTTGAAGTCGGTTTACCTTTTTTTTTTAAAAGATTTTTATTTCAATCATAATAAAGTAAGATCCCAGGGCCTCAAGTCCGTTATTACAATTAAAAAAAAATGTTGATCATTGCCATCATAAGCATAGGTGCCTATCAATATTTCTTATGGTTTTCATAGCCGTAGGTACCAATTCAAACAATTGCCGACATTTAGCACAATGGTAATTAAACGATTTTTGTAGCACGTCATAACTACAAAACTCGTAAAAACTAGCACACTTGGGGCACAGGCCGGCCAGACCTACATGATTTTAAGGTCTTCTTCTTCTTCAAGTTATGGCTTTACACTAATTATAAGTGTATTTTGCCAGTGTCTAGTGAGACATATAATCGTGTTTGTTTAAATTGATTCGACTCCCCAATGAATTGGATGACAACGATGATAATGAAATTAATGAAGTACCCCACCCTGGATAGTAAAGCGGTGGATACTTTACATACCAATTGCAACGGCCGTTTTGAGGGAAGTCGAAAAGGCACGTGTTAGCACTTTGTTACAATTACCTTCACTCATGCACATATAAGAACACATAATGGTTAATATTCCGCCAACATTACACATTATTAGTCGAAATAACACAAGTTTTGGAAATTAAAACCAATTGACAACATCACTCTTCGACTTTTCCGCCAAAACTAAGACTTTTTTGTTTTCAATAATCACACCCACACGAAAAATACACAACTTAATGCACTCTCGCGCAGGTTAACAAATCAGAGGGCCTAGACAAGTTGCAAGCGTTTTGTTTCTATTCTCTTGTCGCAATCGATAGCGCATTGTTTTGACCACGTGACTTTTCGTTGCAAAATGTCATTCCCATACATTTTTCCGCTTTCTATTAGCGTTGACGACTGTAGATTGTCAACTTGGCTATAGGCGCTGATAATGTAACTGCATTTTTCTCTTGTGTATTAGTTATCAAGTAATTTACTATTTTATTCACTTCTGAAAGATACCGTCTGATTTTGTGTGTGCGAATATAAATAGATAGACGAAGAAGAACTCCATCAATCCCGCTTGGGAAATACAGGTGTGTATTTATATCATATTTTTTGTGACATCAATTAAATTTTTCCAAAATGCACATCTATAATAATCAAAAATATAATTTTAATATGTTCTTACCAATGTCCCGGACAATTCATGGGTTTGAGTGCGAAGGTCTCCTTCTCGACGTCAAAGGAAAACATGTTTTCTGCGTAGTGGGCCCAGTGGCCGGAAGTCTGCCACAACTTGGCGTTGTACATATTCGGGGTCACCACCTCTTGGAAACCGCGGAGCCTGCAGACAAAAATGTACTGTAATGCCAAGGTTATAGAGAGTATCATTCCAAGTTTGTATTTTCTTAAGGTAGCTCCATACTAGGAAATATTCCTGTCATGGGTGCGTTTACAAACATGAAATTTCTATATACAAACCACCCAGACCGAAGCAAATATTTGTAGCTCAATGCCAAGTTTGTACAAAGATTTGTACAAAAATGCCAAGTTTGTATAAAGAGTTGTACAATTATGCTAAGTTTGTACAAAGATTTGTACAATAATACCAAGTTTGTATAAAGAGTGGTACAATAATGCCAAGATTGTGCAAAGATTTGTACAATAATGTCAACTTTGTATAAAGAGTTGTACAATAATGCCAAGTTTGTACAAAGAGTTTTACAATAATGCCAAGTTTGTACAAAGAGTTGTACAATAATGCCAACTTTGTACGGAGATCTGTAAATTTTGTTCAAAATTGTTTACAGTAACGCCAAAAAGCAGAGTGTGCAGGCCCCATAACAAGACGGACCGATGACTTAGTAAATGTTGCGGGTAAAAGTCGATGGTCGTGGCGATGGGGGAGGTATTTGTCCTAAAATGGAGTCTCACAGCTAACGTTGAAATCCGAATTTTTCAGATCGATGTATATGATATTGCCAAGTAGAAATTTTTTTAACATTTGAGCTACTATTTTTTTATTTGCCTTACCTGTATTGTTCTCTTATGAAGTTGACAAGAGTGTTGTAAATGTGCGCACCGCGCGGCTGGAAGAAACACGACCCTGGAGATAGCTCGTGGAAGAAATATAGCTCTTGCTCCTGCAACAATAAGGATTATAATAATATAATACTAATATTAGCCCTGTTAAGAAACTGTCCCACCGTTGGGCACGGGCCTCCTCTCAAATTGAGAGGGTTAAGGGCATAGTCGACCACGCGGGCCCAGTGAGGACTGATGGAGGCAGGTTTATGGCCAGCTGCTGTTGGAACTTATCAAGCCAGCTATAAGGCTTCCAACTCGGCTTATCGACTACCACATTAAATGGTAACCCAGACCAACGGCTTCGCGTATCTTCCGAACCACGAAGATGGTCTAATATGAAAATGCCACAGGTCAGGTTATACTCCATAACCTCACCTTGGTTTGTGAGAGGAGGCCTTAGCCTAGCAGTAGGGCAGTATATAGATAGGCTGATATGATTATTATATAAGTATAAACACATACCCTGCCAATCTTTCTGTGGTCCCTTTTGGCAGCTTCTTCTTGTATGACTTCCCATTCCTTAAGCTGCTTGGGCTCTGGGAATGATACACCATAGATTCGTTGTAGACTCTCAGCCTCTGCTTTGCCTTCCCAGTATGTGGCGGAATTCTGGAACCAACATGCCAGATTGAATAATCCATTCTAATAATATCAATACGAAAATAACTATGTCTGTTATGTTTTCACGCCAAAACCTAACCCTAAAATGAAATTTGGCATGAAAATAAATTTCATTTAGGGGAAAGTCATACCCATGACTTACATTGTATTTCAAGAAAAGGTAAGTTTGTACGCGGAAGCCTGCAGTTTTCAAAATAATAATAATAATATTATCCATCAGCAACTTGCTCTTAAATATGGCCTTGTTGACTCTGAAGTACCGTACAACCAGTACCAGCCTCTTCCAGTTCTCGAAAGTGGTCATATCACGCTCTACTGGGATCGATCTATTATCACGGACAGGACTATTGTAGCCAATAAACCTGATATCGTGATAAAAGATCGATCGATGCATCGTGTAATGCTAGTTGATGTCACCATTCCGCATGATGAGAACCTTGAGAAGGCCGAAAAAGAAAAAATATCTAATTATTTGGACCTGGCCCATGAGGTTACCGCCATGTGGAATGTTGATTCAACTATCATTATTCCGATGGTCGTTTCAGTCAACGGCCTTATAGCGAAGAGCTTCGATAAACACCTCGAGAAGCTCTCGCTAGACGGTTGGGTGAAGGGCCTGATGCAAAGGCAGTAATGTTGGACACGGCGCGCATGTTCCTCTCTTTGGAGCCCAGACCACCGGTAGCTTGGGTCGTAGACCTTGCTGTCGATGGAGCACATTTTTTTTATACAATATATATTTGTATTTTATATATATTTTATAAGAAATTATACTTAATAAATATATACATAATAATATCTTTATTTGCTTAAATGTAGTACAGTAAGATATTGGGAATAAATTGTTCGAGCATAAACACATTCGCCATAGATAAATAGCAAGCGAATTTTAAATTGAGTTTTGAATTTAGGTACATATCCATTAGAAAGAAATGTCAGTTATTGAATACATAAAAAAAATACAAGAACAGTAATAGTAATTCAATAACGTTCACACATCATAATGCATTTCTAAAATGATAGGAATGAGACGAGAATGTTTTAATGAATTCGTCAATCGAATAAAAGCTTTGGTCTATAAGCCATTTTCGTAACATAGAACAGAAGCGACCATAAGGCAAATCACAAATCCGTGTTCAAGTTGATGATATAAAAATTCATAATTAGGATTTTGGTAGGAAATGAAGTGTTTTAGCATACCTTAAAAAAATAAAGTAAAATAATATTTGCCCTGTTCAGAAACTGTCCCACTGTTGGCCACGAGCCTCCTCTCAGACTGAGAGGGTTTAAGCCATAGTCCACCACCCTGGCCCAGTGCGGGTTGGCGAACTTGACACATCTTCGAGAAACTCTTAGGCATGCAGGTTTCCTCACGATGTTTTCCTTCAGCGTTAAAGCAAGTGATAGTTAATTTTTAATACGCACATGCTTTCGAAAAGGCAGAGGTGCGTGCCTGGGTTTGAACCCGAGCACTCTGACTTTGCAGTCCAACGGTCTAACCACTAGGCTATCACTGCTTTAAAAAAAAAATAAAGTGACTTCTATAAAATATACGACGAAAATTCACACGAATAAAGTTGCGGACTAGGTACAGTTAGTATTATATACAAGGTGTAACATATTAAACGCAAGACCTGAAAATAATTTGTTCTAAATCGGTAACTGAGTTGATTGAAACAATTTTTAATGTAGACTCTCAGCCTCCGCTTTGCCCTCCCAGTATGTGGCGGAATTCTGGAACCATCAGACCAGATTAAATAATCCATTCTAATAATATAAATTCGAAAATAACTCTTGTCTGTTATGTTTTCACGCCAAAATCTAACCCTAAAATGAAATTTGGCATGGAAATCAATTTCATTTAGGAGAAAGAAATGGACTAAATTTTTTTTTAAATTTCCAAACATCCTTTTACTCCTTCAGTGCGCTAAAAACAATTCTTGATTCATAGCAATAAGGAGATTTAAGGAAACGTATTTCTCAAAACCCACACATACAAGTTTTACTGTTAATTGGGGTAAAAAAGTGCTTAAAAAAGATGCTTTTAATTTGGAAATTTGGTTTTCGTTCTGAATTTATGAAGCATTTCTTTAATAGGGATCTCTAAGGTCCTGCGTTAAATATGTTATACCTTGTATATGTCATATGGCCTTACCTTGGTCACTTTCAGAGCTTTAACCTTCCCCGTATGCCTCACATGAGGCCCTCGGCACAGGTCTATAAGTGGTCCGCATCTATACACTGTAGTGGTCGGCGTGTTCACTTTCTCGTTCAGAATGCGCACTTTGAACGGGTTGTAATCAAACATTTCTAACAATTGTTCTTTAGTTAATTCTAGTCGCTCAAATGGTTGTTTTTCTTTTGCTATTTTCTTTATTAGACCTTCTAGTACATGGAAATCTGTAGATGATATCTGAAAAGAAATTTTTGTTGATAATACAATACAATTGTTAAGACAGGTGCACAAATTCATTTTTGTACTTTTTTTAAGTAGCACTGTATTCCACTGCTGGGACAAGGTCTCCACTTTACTTATGTTTTTAATAATGAAATGGAAAATTAATGTTTTTTTTTAATTAATGCTACGGCACATAGGCGTTAATCCCTATATTATATCTATTTATCTATCTATATCTAACGCCATCCCTTGTAAGGTAGGCATTTTTAGCTCGCGAATAGTTTTTAACAGGGTTTTCCTGACAGAACTCCTTTGCCTTCTCACCTTTTTTTATTAAAAAAAAAAAAACTTACCCCCTCTTTGATTTGTTTCTATGTTGTGTGTGCGGTTACAAAAATGAAAATTCACACACACAAATACCCAGACCGAAACAATAATTGTGGGTTACACAAAGGTTTGCCCATGCAGGAATCGAACCCGCAACTATCGACTCAGTGGGCGGAGCGGCGTAAGCTCTTAACCACTGCGCCAAATCGTCCGTCGAATACTTTCTTAGAAACTCTTCTAGTTCGTCTTATACACTCGCCGGTTACGGAGACTTTTGCATTCACTTAACTATACAAGTTGTATAAACATTATTAAAATAAATAGGTAAAAAATAACTGTTTAAGTTAATACTCACTCCTTTTTCAGGGTAAAACATATCGTAATAGAAGCCCTCTTCTATCGGCGGCCCGTAGCACAAACAGCCCCCGTACACCTACAAAATATAAATTCTATCTCTCTATCTATATCATCACGCCAGATCCCTTGCGGGGTAGGCAGAGAGTACAGAGTTCCAACAGGTTCTTTCCTTATATACCTCTCTGGCTTTCTCCACTCTCATAGTTCGTCTCATACACGCTCGCCGGTTACGGAGCTCTTGACCTTCAGATAAGACTCGGGTCTATTTGGTCATGGTAAGATAGTCTAGGTCTTCCCCGGTACCTACATCCTTCCACTTTCGCATTGTATATCTGTTTTGTCATTCTCTCTTCTGACATTCTTTCTATATGCCCGAACCAACGGAGCATACCCTTTCTCATCTTTGCACCGATACTATCTTTCATACCTAATCGCTTTCTTACTACGCTGTTGCGAATGCGATCGGTCAGCTAAATAAATATAAATTAATGTAGGATTTCATTGTTAAAAGCGAGTTTGAAACAATTTGGCAGTGTTTAAAGAAATAATAAACATTGTTACGCCTGCTTTCCCCCAGTGGGGCTGCCGAAGTGTATTGTCAAATTTTGCCAATGATGTTAGATCAAAATCAGTCAGTCTATCACCAGCTATGATTTCGGTTTTAAGGCAAATTTTCCTGTCCAATGTACTATGATAACTATTAAATTGTAAAATAATAAACTAGACTAGAAGGAGGGAGAGACTCTTGCCCCAATTCATAGTGCATTATTCTGACCATGTAACGTTTTATTTTCTACTAACGGCCCGTCCCGGCTTCGCACGGGTGGATATCGCGTCCGTTGCGTAGGAACGAGCGGCTACCTATTTCATTGATGTGCACTCCCCTCTCCCGCACTTCGGCCCCCCTCTCCCTCGCCGCGTTGCCCGCTGCGCTGCGTGGGGCCACACCGGTCACGACGTATTTTGTTTAGATTGACATTTTTAAATTCGTAATATCTTTTGAATGGAATGTCCGATTTGAATAATTCAAAAAGTGATCTACAGATATTGAAACAGTCTTGAATACTTTATTTGGATAAGGATTAATACAAAGGTATGGATAACATGGTCTGATTTTGGTCGGCATTTTTATCAACTTTTAAAATGTAAAAAAAGTAGTCATAGTGACGTAACTACAATAGTTGGACATATGGTATCGCGAAGTTTTTTGTAGATATTGACCTGTTCTTTAATATTATAGAACATTTTTTTGTTCATTTAAGAGATGTTATGGCAATTTTTTTACACCTTAGGTAACATCATTGAAGTTTTAGTAGGGATCGCTATTTTTTTTCTAGTAATAAATATAGCCTATTACTCCGGGATACTCCGTTACTCCGGGATAATGTAGCATTCTAATGGTGAAAGAATTCTTGAAATCAGTCCCGTAGTTTTTGAGTTTATTCGTTACAAACATACAACTCTTTCCTCTTTATAATATTAGTGTAGATTAGCATTAATAGCTCCCTATACAAGGCGTAACATAATTAACTCAAGACCTAAAAGTAGTTTGTTCTAAATCAGTAACAGAATTGATTCTAACTAAATTTTTAATGTATCTTACAATTTTTTTCAAAATATGCTGTTACTCCTTCAAAGCAATATGGAGATTTCAAATGCATTTATAAAACGTTTTTCTCAATATGCACACATACAACTTTCATTGATAATTGGGATATAAAAGTGCTTAAAAAAAGGGTAAAAACCTTTAAACATTGAAATTTGGTTTTCGTAATAAATTTGTGAAGCAATTATCTATTCGGGGTGTCTGATGTCTGATTATTTATGTTACAGTTGTATATATTTTCGTTTTTGTACATACCCTCTCCATAGCTTCACCCAGCATATGAGCAGAAGAATGCCAGAACACCGCCTGGGCGTCTGTGTTGTCCCATCTTAGCAGTTCCAGCTTGCAGTCACCTTCCAGAGGCCTGTCCAAGTCCCAGAGCTCATTGTTCACCCGCGCTATGATGGTGGAGTCTGCCAGGCCCTGACTAGGTAGGAAAATTATTGGTATCAGGATCCCAGGTCACACAAGGTCGTGGAAAGTGTTAGAAGGTGGGTTATTGGTTAAAGAGCTGTTCTGAAGCTGAGTTATGGCTGGTTGTTGAAGCCAGAAGCATGCTTTTTTGGGAGTAGTGTAGAAGAGACTTGTATTAGTTTAAAAGTAGTTCTTAAGTTTAAATTTCTATATTACGGAGAGTCAAAGAAAAAGATTAGGGGGAAGTTTAGTAGAAAAAGTAGTGAAAAGTTTTCAAAATATAACACATTTATAAGAGAATAGTTCAACTTTTAATAGCTCCATGGACAAGAAAAGTTAACGCTAGATGTATTTACTCAAGTTTCTTACATATTGAAATATTATTCAGAAGTTATTTCGTAAATCCAGCTGAACTTAAATGTAAATCTAGCCAGCCAAGCCAACCAACATTTTATGCATGCTGATTGAAACATATATTTTTATTGAAGGAGTCTTATTATAAGCTTTCGAGTATAATGTCACATCAAACAGTAGCATTCATGTACATATATGATGGTAAGCAGTCAGTAAAAAAACACAGTCCACTGACATTTGGTTGTGATACTTACTATTGGCTCCAGAACTCGCTTGTGTGCAGGTAAATAAGCAATATGTTACTATTTGTATCATTTGAGCCAATTTACAGTGAATGAGGCTATTTAGCTATTCAAATATTATTTAAAAATATAATATAGCATATTCTTTACGAGTTCTAGCAATGGTATGAAATCATTCTAAACATTGTATATCGTTTTCCAATACTACATACAATGCTATGTAGTTGATACTTTGATGTGGAAGATATAGAGCTATTAAGGAGAATAACATGTCCTGAAACACAGGCTATGCCTAGTTCAGGCACAGATGTATCATATTTTATATGTTCAATTCTAAGCAGAGCGTCATATGAATGATATAAAAAAAAATATTTATAGGAAAACAATTCTGTACCTCAGTAGTATACAGTACTAGTTTCTGCCGCGACCTTGTCCGCATCTGCTTTAAATAGAAACTGAACATTTTTCCAGGATAAAAAGTATCCAGTTCATATACTATCTGCGTGTCAAATTTCGTCAACAAACAAACATATAAACTTTTACATTTATAATGTTACTAGTTTCTGCCTGCGACTTTGTCTGCTTTGACCTTTAGACAGGAACCTTATATTTTTCCGGGATAAAGAGTAACCTATGTGTTTATCCAGGTAATAAACTATCTTAGTCCCAAATTTCATCTAAATCTATTCAACCCTTTTTGTGTGATTGAGTAACAAACATTCAAACACAAAAACTTTCATATTTATAATATTAGTAGGATAGTAGCAAGTATCAATCATCATTTTTAACCTACACTAATATAATAAGGTGGAAAGATTTGTATTTTTGTAACAAATAAACTCAAACTACTGGTCCTATTTTAATGATTTTTTCATTAGAAAACTACATTATCCAGAAGTAGCATAGGCTATGAAACATAGACCTGATAGTTGGCGCTGTTGTCGACCTGGTACGAACTCGCGGGAAACTGCTGGTACTCAAAAAAATCGTAGAGATTGGTATAACATATTAAATATTTACTTTAATTTAAGATACATCTAGACGGAGATACCCCACGGTATATTGGATTATCAGCAAAATATTAGATGGTATAGGACCTCAAGGAAACAAGTTTGCTGCAATAGTGTGTTAATAATGTTCTAAATGTCTATAAATATGGAATAATACAATTTATCCATCCTAATAACCTTAAAACAATATATCACATATCACACTCAAAGTTTCATTCCATACATTTTTCCCTGTCCTATAAAATTTGTGATTTTGTATTTGATATTGTATACCTCTGAGGTACAGAATTTTAAAAGGAATAGGGTGTGCATACTTAGTTTTTTATTGCTAAAAAAATTATGCTGTGTCAATATGCTGATAAGAAAAAAAATTATACTAAAACTAATTAAACTTATTTTTTTGATGTACACACATAGTCACTGTTACTAAATCCAACTTTTTTGAGGCTTAACAGAATTCTTTATTTTTCTAAAAAACATTGGATAGTGTTGCCATTAAAATATACTCAAAACATTTCAACAAAATACCTTATTCCTTTAGCCACTTCATATGGAGTGGTCCTCCATGCTTGTGCCTCAACAGTCTTCCCGTCAGGCAGAGTCACCACAATGCTCATCACTGGCTTCTTGGCTAAGTCTTCAGCATACTTGGCTTTGTATTGGTCCCAAAGAGTGATGCGTTTCTGAATGAACTCCGGCCAGGGGTTCAGCTCTGCTACACCTCCTGAGGCTTCCTCAGTCTTTTTCTTTTTTTCTTTCATGGCTTTAGTTTTGGACTGTAAAGGAAATGTTGTTTTAAGTATTGTGACATAAGGTTGGCAGAAATTAGATGTATATTTAAATTAAATAGGAACAAATCATTTGCTGTGTTTATATTTACTAGTGGTTGCCCATTGGTCGAAATTCGACCATAATTAATTTAAATTATAAGTTTGAACATTATTAAGGTTCTATTGTCAAAGACTATACTTCTATAATCACAGATTTCGCCAAGGCTACACTGTTAATTTGCCATTTTTTTCGAACACATTATATAAAATTTAAATAAAAAAAAAAACAAGAAATGATGATGAAAATAAAGAATACATATTTTTCAATTTTTTTTATTATTGAAACAAAGAACCGAAAAGAAAATGCTGTCCATTGAACTTGACATACATATATCGATAATTTAATTAATGATACAAAATTTCTCTGTAAACGATGTTTTTTGTGAAAACTCTTTCATTGTTTGCTGGTTATATTTGACATTCAGTAAGACTATAGACAAATAATATTAAAGACAAACAACATTCATCTATTGTTAGTTTGAAGTGTATTGTGTCAAATACATAATAGTGTGTGTAATGTTTTTTTATTGATTTAATGTTCTATTTATGCATAATTTAAATGGTGAAGGAAAACATCGTGAGGAAACCTGCATGCCTAAGAGATTCTCAAAGGTGTTTGAAGTTCGCCAACCCGCACTGGGCCAGCGTGGTGGACTATGGCCTCAACCCTCTCAGTTTGAGAGAAGGCCCGTGCCCAACAGTGTCTTAACAGGGCTAATATTATTATATTATATTATGCATAATTTAAAAAAAATATTAGCATTCTGCACTCCTTCTCTATATAAACTATAAGTGTGGGAAATTTCATACTCCTCCGTCTGCGCAATTTCATAAAAAGGGGTACAACGTTTTTGCTTCACATATTAATATAATGATAAAATATTATCAATGACCTACTTCTTAAAATTGATTGATTTTAGGTACATATTTAAATGTTATTAATAATTAAGTTCCACAATTAAGTAGTGAAAATACAAATGATTAAATATTATCACTTCCTATTATACAAAAACTATTGTTTACATCCTGTTCATACAGATGTTCAAGGTTTAGTTTTATTAGCCAACCAATAATAAGCATTTGTTAATGTAAAAATAATTTAAAAATATAGTAAAAGTAAGCCTATTGAATGTCAAAGTCAAAGGCAACAAAAGGATTTAAAACGAAGTGAAAGTTCATTGTTACATACAGAATTTCGAAGAAATTCCTCAGTAACATCGTATTTATAGAAAAATTCCCTTATTGAGAATGGAAAGCAGTACAATATTCTAAATAATATGCTATGATATCATTCCGCATTGCTGACGAAATTACTACGGACCCATGTGGCATACGCGTAGTCCTTGCAGCGGACAACGCAGCGCCCACGGAAGCCGATCAACTTTAACATCACTTATATAACGTACAGATATAGACTCTCAGACTAATTATATTGGTTAAAACCCTGCCTTTTCGTTAATATTTAGGTTTTTCACGGCTTCAACAGCGGCATCACCCATTTCGATCGCACCACGTTTGACACTTTCAACAAATGACAGTGACAGTTTGAGTTTGATAGGTCTATGGCAACGTTGCCTGTGTAAATAATTATATTACGTTTTTTTTTCTATACCATTACAAAAATCGTTTTGTTAATTTACGTTTGTTGCCTACTATGTTGGGCGATAAAAATGCAAAATCAATTAGTTATCAATTAATAGGCAACAGAAGAAACTAACTACTACATCATGACTACATTTTCTATTGTTCTTTCTGGTGTATCATTTTTTTTTTGTATTAGAACTCTTTACTGTCTTGTCATTTAAAAATAAAAAAGACAGTGTAAACCAAGTCCAGAATGTCAAACATAAAGCCAAAATTAAGTTAAAAATTGTTTTCTAGTGTAATCCATTATGTCGTTACAATTACAGAAAACACGCCCGTTGGACGCGCTACAGCGTGTTATGACTTCGTTCGAGCACTTCGAAAAAAAATTAGATAAGCTGCAAGATGACGTAAATTTTCACGGACAGACTCTCCACGAGCTTCGTAGGATGATCACTAACCTGGCTGGAGGATCGATACTGAGTCCGGATGGGAAATTTTACGATTTCAGACGCTCACAAAGAAAAACAGCCGCCATTCAATACGAAAATAGGGTATTTGTTGACGAATCTTCTAAATCGAAAAGGAAAAATGGCCTTCAACCACTGCCGCCGAAGATAAAAGCCAAAAGTTTTCAAGGGCAGAAAGGTGCGAGAGTATCGCAAACCGAATCGCCGATTTATGTGCCAAGCATGAAGAAATATCCTTCTAATACAGTGGGCGTGGTTGGGAAACATTCTCTTAGGCTGAATAAAGCGGAGGCTCCTTGTAAAGCCAATACTTTGAGGACTCAGAAGTCTACAGATAAGAAAAGACTTAAAATAGCCGAATAAATCGAGACCGAATAAAGGATTACACTAGAAAAAGTTTTTATTTAAAAAAAACGAATTCTAAAAATATCACGTTCATACAAAATAAATAAAACGATCTAGCATAATTTATTAAATTTATATTTTCAGACTCACTTTAAAATTATATGTGCGCATTTAATGCTTAATTTATATTCAGCTTACTCGCGTAGGCAGTATACAGCAGTGTCTCTAAAAGATGTGGTTGCCGTATAGTACCTCATTGATCAGTGGTTCCTTTTATTAATGAAGCTAATAAGGTGGCTTATCTAAAATTCTATTTGTTCTGTGATCTACGATACCGTTATTACTATATTTCTATGATATACAGAAGATTAGTGGGCTCTTTTCACGAAGTTCGTGGTCCTTTTCCTTTCTTTGCAAGAATTCTCACGTCCTTTTTGCCTGTAAAATGACATAAAATATCATGATCATAGCCATAAAGGCTCGTGCTCTTATTCTTTGTTATAATTGCCTGCTACATTCATCTTATGACGCATAATTCATATCCCAGGTCAATATTCGGTTTATGTTAATAAGCTCGCCCCTAAAATCATCCCCGAAAGGTGTTTGTCTCTGTCACCCCGCTTTTGGATAATATGAGCGCGATGGTGTTTATTTTTTATGTCCTAATTGAACGTAGCAGTTTAAGCTATCATTGCCATTTACCAGCCGCAATAAAAAGATTGAAAATACCCTAAACACATCCTGCCAACGGGATACACCGTCACGCCTATATACCCCAAGGGGTGGCAGAGGTGTACTGATTACACCCACTTTTCGCCGACGATGTTAGGCCCCATGTAAGAGGGGGCGAGTACATTGCCATATACCGGACACAATCCCAGACTCCGGACTCATACTGGGAATTTTTCATTAGAATAACTACATTTGTCCGACCTAGGATTTGAACCCAGAACCTCGTGATCACAAAGCGATGCGCTTTGCCAATAGACCAACGAAGCAATCAACAACAATGGGATAAATACCACTTAAAGACCAGGATCTCTCCAGCGGCTATGAAGACTGACAAGGAGACTCCGTACAGCATGATGATCAACACTGGTCTTAGGTCCAGGAGGCCGACGCTGCTGAACGCTGACATGGTGGTGGTGCAGTGAGGTTTCGGGGTTAAATAGCGTTTCTGGATGGCAGACTGAAGCCCGGATTCCCGAATCTGTTTGTAGCTGAAATGGTGTGGTGAGGGATTTTGTGAATGAATATCTACTTAGGATTAATAATTCTTTGGAAGAAGCCCTTGTCCTAGAGTGGATGCCTTTCGGCTGATAATGATTAAATCAATATATCGATCGAAGCGACGGACAATGGGTCCTACTCTGCTATATGAACCCAGAGTAGACTTGCCTCTATCGCTCTGCGTAGAGGTTTGTGGCCATCTGCTGTTGGAATTTATAAACTCGGAAATGCCTAAAGGTGCAAGTTGGTACTTTCAACCTGGGCCCCATGATGACTTACGAATAACTTGCGATTAGCATGCTTGCATTTTGATTCGAATAGTGTACTTGATTAATCCTTTATTAAGACTTACACAACTCGTATCAGCTCCAAATACGGCGAGCCCCTTCTCACAGGCGTGAATGAGTCGAAGCTATTGATGTAGTCGATCTGAGTGACGTCACACTTCTCCGACTCCAAGAATGTGGCTTCTATCTTCCGGAACACTGGCTCTACCACAGCATGCATGGCGAAAAGGCCCTGGAAACATCAACATAACAGCATAAATCAATTATTCTAAGAAACTCGGTTGCATCCTAAAATGTGGGTGCGCTAACAACTTGTCTTGATGTGTCTGAAATTGTAGGAGACTTTCTAAATTTGTGCGGATGTTTGCTTAACCATTTGTAACCAACAAACCTTTCTAATTTTTTCAACACCTTCAGCGAGACTGTAGAGTTCTGATTTCCCGCCTTCTGGAAACACCCTGTCGCGAATCGCTACGTGCAACGGATCATTTGATTGATTCTGGAAAACAAGAATTATTTATTTTAAATTGATCTCCCTAGCGACGAAAGGTATGTATGTACCTATGTGTGGGAAAGAAAAATTTTTGATTGTGTATCTACGGACCAAGCGTCCACGTTTTTTATTTGCTGACTAATGCATCTCATTGCTGGGTAAAGGTTCTCCTCTTTCCTCCAATGATACCCGATATGCGTATCAGGTAATCGCGCCAACCGCTTCCTGGGCTTGCCACGGCGACAAGGTTTTGTCGCCGCGACAAAACCTTGTCGCTGTGGCAGGCCGTGACCAATTCGGCATTTAGTTTGGCCCACCTATTTGTACACATAAGGAATAACTAGCGATTATTGCGTGGCAAAATATTTGAACTATAACGGGTAAATATTTGCAGAAAACTTTGTGTTCACCAAAACAAAATGATTATAATCGCTATCCAACGCAGCAAGCTTGATCTTGGCTGAGGCAAGTTGCGGTAGATTCCTGATGGAGTGCGAGGGTGCCTGCAGCAGTACCACGATGTTGGCCGAGTACGCGGCGTACAGCGCCATCAGCGCCGTAAACAACACCCACACGGCTATGCGACCTGGAGGCCAGGAGTTGGTAAGCATAAGAGGTTAGGAGTGTGAGGTATTAAGGAAGTAGATTATCATGTTAGTAGGCTTTGGAGGAATCTTGAAATAGTTATTCCAGGTGTCTACATTGTACCTTACTCTTCGGATAGAAGAGATATTATTCTTGCGACAAAACAAGATACGCTCGGAATCGAATCGATGGCACTGGTTCTAGTGGCCTGAACATAGGATTGAGTAGCCATGGGTTTGATCCCCGCACGGGACAAATCTTTCCGTGACCACAAACGTTAGTTTCGGTATGGGTGTTTATGTATTTGAAAATGCACCCAAGATATAGGAATTATGCCTAGAAATTTAATTGTGCCTAATAGTAGGACGACGTTTGTTAAAACCATGGTGCCAAATGCCTTTATCGAGAATCTTACCTGGAGTTCTTTTTGGTTCTATATAACAGCCCTGTTGTGTTATAGCGCTCATTGATAAAAGTAGAGCATCGGAAATGCCACCATCTAGCTGTGTAGGACTCTAGAACCAAGCAGATACAAGCTCAAAGATCAGACTGCACAGTGTCTGTTTCTAAGTGAACTTCCTACAGTAGTTGACGTTAACGAAAAAGTGCCAGAAATAAAGAAGTAGTGAAAAATTGTATTGGAATATAATTTTGTAACAAATAGCGATGTGATCAGAACAATGCGCTATCACTTGCGACAAGAGAATAGAAACAACGCTTGCTACTTCTCTAGGCCCTCAGATCTATAGAATTCACAATAACTAACGAACGTACTAAGAAGTAAATTGTTGTTTAGGTAAAAATAAAGTTACATCACCGTCCGAAAGACGTCTACTGTAGGACAAAGGCTTCCCCAAACATCGCCAAGATTACCAGCTTTGTGGAGTATGCAACCAGATTTTACCCACGACCTCCACCAAGTCACCGATCCACCTTATGTGGTGCCTCCTTACTTTACGTCTTTTGGTGCGAGGTCGTTACTTGGGACCCTTTCTGTCTCAAAAGGATGTGCGATCGACAATGGACATTGTTGAAAATTGCCCCAGAACCAACAAACGGGATCTAACGGATAATTTGCAATCTAAAACGAATATTTCAAAGTATTGTAAGTACTTATATCGAATTGACTCTGTAAAAAGTATTAGGCGTACCTATGGCGTACCTATTAGCTATCTAGATTGCTTGTCTTGTTAGACTAAATACTTATATAGATAGTTCCTTAGTTTGTCGATAGGTATCTATAAAAACTAGTGGTCGCCCATAGGTCGATATTGAACCTACTCTTTCATCGCTTGCTGGTTATGTTTGACATTCAGTAAAACTATAGACAAATAATATTAAAGACAAACGTCAATTTGACGTGTATTGTGTCAAATACATAGTAGTGTGTGTAATGTTTTTTTCATTGATTTAATGTATGTTTTATGCATAATTAAAAAAAAAATTAGCATTCTGCACTTCTTCTCTATATAAACTATAAGTGTGGGAAATTTCATACTCCTCCGTCCGCGCAATTTTCGTAAAAGGTGTACTAAGTTATTGCTTCACGTATTAATATATAGATATAATTAATCTTTTAATCCACTCAATATATTTTTGACCACACAATATAACGTCATAAGTATTAATGACTACTAAATTATAACCTCAAAATCTAATACTTTTTGTGCAATATTGCGAATTCCCCCGCTTGTCCGTTTATTAATAAATGCGTTACGAAAATTTATGGGTGATTTGAAATCATACAAGTATTTTTTCATTGCTTTTGGTTCTGGGGCAAATCATGTATGGGCGCAGAACAATGTCCTTTACCAAAATATTGTTCTTTATTACTCTGAAGTATAACCCACCGTCACAATCGTGACCTCCCACTTGCTAGCCAAATACAGAGTGACAGTGGCAATTCCAGAGCACATCAATGTCGTAGTCCAGACATTTGTAGAGAAGGGCAGATAGAACACATTAGTTACATAGGCTAAGGGCGGCTGTCGGAACACGAAGTACATCCGCATCGAAGCCACAAAGTCCGTGTATGTCACCACGTCCATACGGTCTCGGAATATTAGGCAGTTAGTTCCTGCGAAAAGTATAATGGTTAATGCCACTTCTGTTGGACGACCATATTGTATAACTGCCTTGTAGGAGCATGGGTTCTGCTGACGGTCAGGTCTTGGGTCCGAATCTTAGGTCCGACAAAGTGTTGCTGGGGTTGTTTTATCGAAACAATCTAAGTAGCGATCCGGAATCTAGAACTGTGCGTGGTATTATAGCAATAGGTTGACCACCTATCATATTGCGATCTAGCATTGGCGATAACATAATATGGATGTATACTTCTGGACGGACAGTGTAGTCATGTGGTTAAGAGCTTAAGCCGCTCCGTTTACTGGATCGTATAGTCGTTTCAGTCTGGGTGTAGGTGTGTCGATTTTATGTTTATTAATTCACCCACGACACAGGAATAATTCTTGTTGCGAGACTACTTTTTTAAAATAAAAAACCTCTTCTACTGTTCCTGCTTGGGTAGTGTAAGTTATGTTTTTTCTTCCCATTTATTTAATAACGAAAACTTACCAAAGTCAGCTCTATTAGCGTATAGGTCCTCGATCATACCAGACCACTGCCCGTTCACTTTATACCCGTATCTATAGCTGAAGATGTACCGGGGAGTAGCGTTCAACATCTCATATGCAAGCACAGCAGCCGACCAGCAGGCTTTTGTCACTGAGTCGTATTGGAGTTCCCTGAAAGCGTAATAGTACTGGCCGAATGTTATAGTGTCTCAAATAAAAAATATGATTATTTGAGTAAGCACGTAATTTTTTTGTGCTCTTTTTTTAGTTGGGTCGCTATTTTATTTAAGCAGCCATATAGCGAGCCCACAGTGTTGATAGAACTTTGAAGCCACATAAAGTTTATCTTATCTAAGTCTCAAAATATACATCAATTTTAAAGACTTTAAACTTGTAAATATGTATACATCAATCATATAAAATCAATCAGTCTATACTGTTGCATTGCTGGACGGCTATCACTCAAAACACTAAACCAGATGCGACATTGGTGTTACGTTAATCTTTTCCAGATGCATGATTATGTACTGAGGAAAATGCCCTATATTTTACATGATAAAGACAGGACACCAAAAATTAACTGTACCAGTGTATTAAGAATACAGTGTCTTACAATCGATCTTCCCTGGGCAGATGGTGTCTTGTAGTATTGCTGTCTTGAATAACATTAGAAATGGTGATAGGATGTCGCGCCAAGTCCCGCCGCCTGCGGAACAGCTCCTTGTGAGGTCTCACGTCCACCAAGCTGCCGTTGAAGTATCCTCGCAGTGTGGAATGCATGGAGGCATTGAGTGAGGGTTTATGCACTTGAAAATGAGACAAAATTAGTCTACGTTCCCTACATGAAAAGCGATATGTTTAAACATGTATTTAGACCGGTCGCTTTATACCACGAAGAACTACTAAAGTGTTAACTTATTAACTAGCTTCCAAAAGTTAAATAATGTTGTGCCCGATTTTCATGCTCTCGCTAGCTGGATGTATATCGTTGATTTGCGGTATACAAGTAAGCGTAAGGCTATACTCATCCTCTAACAAGGCCTGCTTAGGAATTGGTATGAGCAATTCTGAATTCCTGGATTAAGCTTCTGTAGTCTGGAGTCCCGCTTCTTTGCTTCCAAGTTCAAGTATAAGTAGCTATCCTAATCATTTATTCTTATATCGCTCTATGTCTTATAGAAATTCAAATACATGAAGCCAGCTATTACTCAGACATGTCTCGAAAAGAGTTGATGTGGTAACTTACATTCAACCAATTTGAACTGATCTTCGATTCTTTGAGCCAGCACCAAGTCACTATCAACTAGGATTGGGCTGTTCCATAACAGAGATAATCTTGACCCCTTAGTTGAGTTCAGTAGTACCAGCCAACGGTATGTGAATTGGAATAGGTTTTTGGAGAGAGCCTATAAGATATCAAGTTTTCAGATACTTAGTATTTAAGGCCCATATTACAGAACGAAATTCAGTCGTGCATCTAGTTTTCAAAAGAACGTTTGAGCACAAAATTCAGTTTTTAAAACTGGATTCACGACTCATTCATTTCTGTTATACGGGTCTTAATCTCCTCGTCAAATTCTGTGCAGATAAGATAGAGAGGACAGATTATTATATTATTGATATTTATTCACTTATGGTGAAGCTATTTTTCTTTTTTTAAATCCTGCATAGGAGTATCACTTACTTCGGGGGAAGCTGGCAGGGTGTGTCGGGCTCTTACCGAATGAAAGCCCCAAAGAGGTCGACAAGCATAACTGCACAATGCTATCGAATCTTATTTTTAGATTTTATTTTATTTTAATACTTGAGAAAACTTACAGCTAATACAGTAAGTAAGTAGAGACCAATAAATAGAATAAGGCCAATTAAAAGTTTCCACTGATAGAATTACAACAACGCAAGAACGCACTAATGCATTTGAAGGATTATAGTTATAAATGCAAACTCTAAAGACCTGAGTCGAAGAAATGGTTGCACAGAGTCTTTTTCAATTTAGTTGTACTAGTAGTAAATGGATCAATATCTACTACAAGAGACATAGCGCTAAAGCATCTGCTTGATCTGACTAAGTATGCATTTTGTCTGTAAGCACACTGAACCATAGGAACATGGAGTAAATTCGGCTTTCTAAGTAGAATTGATGATGTGCGAAATCCAATTTTAGTCAATTATTCAGGACAGTCAACTGAATTATTAATTATATTAAATAAATATGCTAGATCAGCCACTCGTCTTCGCTCTTGTAATGGAAGAATGTGAAATTTTTTACAACGAGTAAAATATTTATCTAAGTGAAGATTTTATTGATCGATCGACCGTAAAATTAAAGATGAAAGTTGTGCGTGTACCTGTTTAATAATATCTTCTGATTCTTCGCAGTCCAGATCAGTTAGGAACAGTACAGCATGGTCCTGATATTTAGGCTTAGATTTCAAGGATGCTGATGTTCGAACGCCTAGCTTTGAAATCTTATTAAGCAGATTTATTATGATATCTAAAAATTTGATAGAGTCTTATGAGCAGCTCCTCAATCAGCAATCATAAAATGCATTACTGTATAATAAGACTAATCGAATAAGACACACTAAGGTAAAAGACTATCCCGCTAAGTTTCTCGCCGGATCTTGTCAGTGGAGGCCGCGCTCCGATCCGGTGGTAGATCTATTTCTTTCTATCTATATCATCACGGCAGTTCCCTTGAGGGGTAGGCAGAGAGTACAGAGTTCTTACAGGTTCTTTCCTTACAGACCTCTATGGCTTCCTCCACTCTCATAGTTCGTCTCATACACGCTCGCCGGTTACGGAGACTCTTGTCTTGCCATTCAGTTAAGACACAGATATAAAAATGTAATAATTTTGACGTTTGTTAGTGCTCTTGTTTTGGCCTATATAATTTTTTGTTGTATTTGACTTAGTTTATATAGTTTTACTAAGTAAGTACTTAAATTATGACTCATTGATTAGCCTTTTCAATACTACAAACTAAAAAGGCATCCAGCTACATACAGCATAAATAATGTTGGATGAAATTGGGTAGTTAATGGTATTAATTAGAAGGTAATTGGTTTTATGA
This sequence comes from Phalera bucephala, assembly GCA_905147815.2. Classification (NCBI taxonomy): domain Eukaryota; kingdom Metazoa; phylum Arthropoda; class Insecta; order Lepidoptera; family Notodontidae; genus Phalera; species Phalera bucephala. The sequence goes on along the minus strand of LR990625.1, from coordinate 23,029,970 downwards.
AGATGAAATGTTAAGTAAATATAAGTGTTTTACTTACTCGTTTTCCAGCACAACCCAGCAATAATAAGATGCGTTGGTTTTTGTTCATTTTGAATGTAATGATTTATGAATGCAATCGTAGTCGCATCTGTTGCATACGCAACATTTAATAATAGAAACGCTAATGCAGTTAGCATTACTAACTTCATAGCGCGTAATTTTCTTATTCTGTAAAATGTACAGATTTCTAAGTTTTTTTTTTATATCTGGATGAAATAGTTTTTTAGACCATATTTTTGTTCAACATTTTTTACTTTGAATTGATTTGAAGCTTCTGTTTTATTTTAAAAAATTACTATTAGCAAAAACGATGAAGCGCTTTTAAAAACCTCACTTTAAACTAAGCCTTAATGAATAAACTAAGTCCGAAGATACTTTTTGAATCTGAAGAGATTTGTCAATATTAGGAATTAATGGTAATAAATTGTGGCTTAATGTACTCTGGACCTGCCTACATAGATTCAGTAACTTTTATACTCAAACCAAACACATCTACTAATGTTAGCAAAATGTCAATTCTTTAATGAGGATAATTTAAAGTATGTCTAATAGCCTCTTACTGAATATTTTAGATTCACAAGTAGAGTACTTTGCATAAACAAGTACTCAACTGACAACTTCAAGAGACTCATTTATATCCGACAAAGTGTAAAAAGACATGGCATGATTCGTTCATGAATAAAACAACGTTTCTGGTGACAGCTTTATTGTGGTTAAGTCGACGGCAACATGAATTATTATTTTGTAATGACGATATTTCTTTCTAAGACTTATACAACATTGACTTTAGAAATTTGCTTGAGGGTAGGGTAAATATTAAAAGCTATAGTGAATATAAATGTTCAAGCAATGATAGCCTAGTGGTTAGACCGTTGAACTGCAAAGTCAGAGGTCTCGAGTTCAAACCCAGGCACGCACTTCTGTCTTTTCGAAAGCATGTGCGTATTAAAAATTAACTATCACTTGCTTTGACAGTGAAGAAAAACAACAAGGAAACCTGCATGCCTAAGAGTTTCTCGAGGGTGTGTGTAGTTCGCCAAACCGCACTGGACCAGCGTGGTGGACTATGGCCTAAGTCCTCTCAGTTTGGGAGGAGGCCCGTGCCCAACGAAGGGACAGTTTATTAACAGGGCTAATATTATTAAAGTGAAAATAAGTCAACTTTCTGTTAAGCCAATATAGTCATTTTACCCAAAACACTGCTAACGAGAGGCAAAGCTGTGGGCCAGCTTATTTTAATGGGCTTAAAGTCGTCATTTGCGAAGCAGTTATGTTCAGGACGTCATTATAAAATGTGATAGTTATGTTCAGAGATGGGCAAAATGTAATCAGATTAATAATTAACCACCCCAACTTGGGGTTAATAAGCGTGATGGTGTATTAATGATTACAATTATACTTTTTATCTTGAATCATGATTGAATATACAAAATGCAATTGTAATCAATAATCTGATTACATTTTGCCCATTTCTGGTTATGTTACGCCTGCTCAATGCTTTTAAAGACCATATGGTCTAAAGACTTCTTTAAAAAACCACTCTAAATCACATTCAGCAGAAAAGCTTACTACATAATTGCTAACCTATAAACATCTCTGAGTATTATACTGTTATGAACCTAGCCCTATAAAGAAGCCTTATACGAAAACATAATCGTTTTATTATCCTCGTTCGTCAACATCTTCAGTGCCGAAATGGAATGTGCTCTTTCAACATGATCTTCTTCTTTTGTCGTGTTACCATCCTGTAACAAAATGGATCAATTGGGAATTAGTTTAACGGTGACGCTTACATAGACCTTGCTAGGACTAACGATTGTACCTATACGTATTATAACCATGAGCTTAGTTTCAAGGTGTTTAGTCATCTGTCTAGTGATGGCTGTTCCTTCTAGTGATGGCTGATACTTGTGAACGGTTGTTGTCACGACCCTAAGACATGAGAAATACGACTAGAGGCGTAGGAGAATACGGCAAGTTAGTTCACTCACAGGCGTTTGTACATAATCTCCAGCAGCAAGAACTGCGGCGCTAGCAGCATGCCGTACAGCGTGATCAGCATGGCGGGGTACATGTCGGTGATGCCGACGCTGCTGAACGTGGACACGGCTCCAGAGCAGCGGGGTCTGGGCACGTGCAGCCGACGATGAATGTTCGCCTGAACTCCGGACTCTCGGATCTTGAGGAAACTATAAATATTAATGAATTTTTGACTTGGTCACTTAATGAAACTCCACATAGCAGAGATCTCCTTTAAGAGAGGGAGTCTCCTCCGTATGTCTTATTATTTATTCATGTGGTCGCAGGTAAAAGCTAGATGCGTACAGTAAAAAGCCGGTCATCGTTGCGATTTTTGGTGGAGGACTTTGTCCTGCATCAGACTGCTTTCGACTGATGATGATGACGAGAGCTGCGCTGTGTGGCGTACACTACAACTCCCCGAGTCGCGTCACCGTCGCGCTGCGCGGGGCTGCGCTGTGTGGCGTCTCCCGTACATTCTAGTACATTACAACTCCCCAAGCCGTGTCACGGCAGCGCCCAGCTGGCCTGCGCTGTGTGGCGTCTTCCGTACATTTTAGTACATTACAACTCCCCAAGCCGCGTCGAGCGAGGCTGCGCTGTGTGGCTTCTCTCGTACTTTTTAGTACATTACAACTCCTCAAGCCGCGCCAAGCGGGGCTGCGCTGAGTGGTGTCTCCCGTACATTTCAGTGAATTACAACTCCCCCAGCTGCGCTACCGTCGCGCCGAGCGGGGCTGCGCTGTGTGGCGTCTCCCGTACATTTTAGTACATAACAACTCTGCAAGCCCCGCCATCGTTGCGCTCCCGTCGCGCTGCGTTGGCTATGTGGCGTAACCTTAAGGGTAACAATTTTATGTACAATAAATAGTAACTGAGGAGGTTTTGACTGAAAACCAACGTTGGGGACTTTGTTCCCATTCGACATATGCTGAGCCAAATGCCTTTCGCCATAGTTCACACCGAGGCAAACGTCACAAGTAGCAGTAGCAGCTTATTTTTCTTTCTCCGTTTTTTATTTTTGTAACTGTTCAAGGCCGTAACAGAGTGGTGGCCCAGAACAGGACGCCGACCCATAGGCAGACCATCGGCTAGATGGAGCGATGACATCGTGAGAGTGGCTGGCAAATGGTGGAATAGATTAGCACAGGATCGGAACGAATGGCATGATAGAGGAGAGGCCTACACTCAGCAGTGGGTAGATACAGGCTGATTGATGATGATGATGATGAACTGTTCATATATTATCTGATGTTCATATGTGTGCTGTGCTGAATAATTTTTTTTATTTCTTTCTTTTATTACTACAGATTTTTCTACCATTCTGCTGTGCCCCTAGAGTAACAAAGATAAGTCCACTAAATTTCTCGCTTGATCTTCTTAGTGGATACAGAATCTTGATCCGGTGGTAGAGTAGACTGAATAGATTAAAAAAAATTAAATGACAATTTGTAAATGCCTATGCAGTGCTTATACAACATAAATGATTTTAATTGGAATATTAAATAAACAGGTAAAAGTTATATCGTTAGATCTTATTTAGAGATCGTTGATTTTATATTCAGGCACATAAGTACCCAATATCAACTCAAGCGCTAATTTGCTCATTTCTCAAGTTAAAAATGCTTACTTAATCTTAAACAGGTCCTTAAACGGCGATCGCTTCTGCCCTGGCACCCAAGGGTCTATCTCATTGATGTAATCAATCTCAACTAGGTCGCACTTCTCGTCTTCTTGGTACGTCTCCTGAATCAGCCGGTACCCAGGGTTCAGCTCCATGTGGAAAGCGAATAGACCCTAGAAAATAGTCTTTTATCAATAAAAAGAGACTTCAAAGTGCGTGATTGTAATTTACTCTTATCCGTTTACGAGTTATAAGCTTTATTTCTTAATTTTAACTCTACATTAACCGCTCAATCAAGTTGTAATAACTCAGACTATACCGAGTTCTTAGATAAATGCGGTTTGTTTTTGATTTTTCAGTTTCCGACATTTCGAATGCTTTGTAGCACCCATGGTCGCGGGGAAGGACTGAGGCGTTAGAAGTCTAAAAGGCATAGTTGTTTCGGGGTACCCTCAAACTTCTTAATTATCTTTGTTTGTCCGATCTACAAAAAATGAGCTCACGGTGTCTTGGGGTCTTGCAGTGTTATGATTTTGTTGATTATATTAATTTCCGGATTTCCGGTCGGAAGTACCCAGCCATCTTCTCTATTGAAATAAGGATGTTTTTTTAATTTCAATAGCCTCGCGAACCATCCTTGGTAGGACTCAGTGTTTTTTCACGAGGATTTGTGGTCTATCAAATATGATGTTAGTGCGGGTGCGATCAAGGACATGTTTACAGATTGCAGACTTCTTTGAGCGACGCTGTTTTAGGTCAGCTATGTGTTCTTTAACCCGAGTTTTTACTGCTCTTTTATCGTGCATCTTGTAGAGGGATGTGACACTTAACAGACAGTAAAACATCAGACATCGGACTATACTGTTCTACTCGTGGGCAAAGGCCTACTCTCACAAATCGAGGTGAGCGATATTAGGTCACACTCTTTCACGCGAACCCAGTGCGGATGTGTAAGGCAGGTTTGCGGTCACTTGCTATTGGAATGTATCAAACCACCCATAAGTTTTCCAACTTGGCTTGAGGGAAATACTAACGACAATGACAGAAACAATTTTTGTTAAAAAAAACCCTTGATGACCTTGAGAACAGTGAAAAGTGTGCCCGGAAGACCCAAAATGCAGTTTCTTTTTTCAAATTATTCGGATATATTTATTTAAAATAAAAAAGTCATCCATTCAAGTTATAGAGCATATCTTAGGTTTTCTTTTCATGTATATTTCAGTCATATCCAATCTACCATTGAATAGAACATTTGCAATATATATTCAAGATAGAGTTTTTAAAAGTATTATTTTGGATAATTGAATACGTAAAATTAAAATTTCGTCTATACATTAAATTCACGACATTTTCATTTGTATTTTTATATATATTTCTTGTAACAAAAAACGCAGTAGATTCATAAACAATCTTCTGTCAATAGAGCCTATTTTTGGGAGATAGGGTTAGGTTCCCCTTCACGACTACCACATTAAGTGTTAATCGGGACCAACAGCTTAAATATGAAAATACCACTAGTGGTCGTGGTGGTGATTGCTAAGAACGCCACGGTCATTTCATATTTGTTCTCTTTCCACAATCGCTAGCCCTCGTTCTGACCACGTGACATTTCGTTGTGAAATATCATTCCCGTACATTTTTTCGTTTTCTATCAGCATTGACATGATTACTCAGAGAATCAGTTTAGCTTGATTAGTCAGATTAGGATATGATATTTTATGGCACCACACTGGTTGAAAGTGGTCATCGGTCTATCTTATGAGCAGTTTCGCCACAAGTAAGATTGAGGATCTGGTAAAGATCTACAAAAGCGCGCACAGTACAAAGCCGGTTGTATTGGCAATCTTTGGGAAAGGGCTAAGTTCTGCAGCGGAAGTCTTTTGGCGGATGATGATCATGAAGACCTAAACTATCTTACCATGACCAAATAGACTGTGTCTTATCTGGAGGGCAAGTCAAGAGTCTCCATAACCGGCGAGAGTGTAAGAGACGTACTATGAGAGTGGAGGAAACCAGAGAGGTCTGTAAGGGAAGAACCTGTTGGAACTCTGTACTCACTGCTTAACCTGCAAGGGGTCTGGCGTGATTTTAGATAGAGAGATAAATGATCATAAAAAATATACCACCACTGCATACATACCCCAAGCGGGGGTTATAGAAATCTACTGTTCACATATCACCGACGATGTTAAGTACCAGTCGAAAAAGAGGCAAGGCTTTTGCTATTATACCGGGCACAATTCCAGATTCCAGGCTACTCATCAGGTTTTCTCAATATAAAAATCCCCTTAACACTTTTTCTGACCTAGGAAATATTTATACTTTTCTTTACCATCACGCCATGCGACGTAGGCAGAGAGTACAAAGTTCCAACAGTTTATTGTTTTCAGATTGACTGACTGATTTTCCAGACATATCGAAGATACTAGCTATCTTCGATATTTCTTTATTATATTTATTAAAAAAAAAAAACATAAAATAGAGGAAAATTTAGAGCTTCCTTTTCTTTTATTGCAATAAAAACATTATAATTTATAAATAATAAATTACGTATTCAAATACTGCAAATATCAAAAACACTCGACGAGGATGGGATTCGACCCACGCGTGCAGAGCACATTGGATTAGCAGTCCAACGCCTTAACCTCTCGGCCACCTCGTCATACATGCGTCCGCGAAAATTATAGACTAGTATAGGTGTGGTACCTATAGTCTTCATGTGGCACTAGGGCAGGGTCCCAATTCTATATTATAAAACTGAATCTTAACCGAGATCAATCAACGATGCATTTTTCTCCCGTACCCCATGAACGCAATGTATACAAAAATAATTGTAAAACTCTCGTTTCATTTCGAAAGAGTAACCGTGGAATTTTTTGCCCTTCACCTTTGACATTCCGAACGGATGGTTTAGGCATTTCTTTTCATAAGTGCTTAATGGTCTATATGAATATAAAGTCTATAATAATATTATAATATTAGCCCTGTAAAGAAAATCTCCCACTGTTGGCACGGGCCTCCTCTCGTACTGAGACGGCTTAGGCCATAGTCCACCACGCTGGCCCAGTGTGGGTTGGCGAATGTCACACACCTTTGAGAAACTCTATGGCATGCAGGTTTTCTCATAACGTTTACGTTCACCGTAGAAGCAAGTGATAGTTAACTTTTAATACGCAAATGTTTTCGAAAAGACAAAGGTGCGTGCCTGGGTTTGACCTCTAAAGTGAAAAAGTCTGTAGATATAATAATATAATATTGATATAATAATATTATATTACCAAAGTTACCGACAGAGCTCGCAGACTCAGTAAGCTAAAGTGGCAATGGGCTGGTCACATCTGCAGAAGGACCGACGGCCGATGGAGCAAGCGTGTCCTAGAGTGGAGACCGCGACTTGGTAAGCGTAAGGTAGGACGGCCCCCAGCTAGATGGACCGACGACCTCAAAAAGGTCGCTGGGAAAGACTGGATGCGGAAGGCGGGGGACCGTGTGCAATGGCGCGTGTTAGGAGAGGCCTATGTCCAGCAGTGGACTGCGATAGGCTGATTGATTGATTGATAATAATATTTCAAATTATTATGTTTAGCGGTTTTCGTATACCTATTTCTAGAATACGAAAACATTGATCGGTGATAATTATAATACTGTTTAGCGGAATATTCTAATGGCGTTAAATGCAGCTAATAATCACGTGGTGCTTGGTTCAACTCTAAGTAAAATATCATTGCGGTTTCTTCAGTCTTTACGTAATGGGCAAAATGTGTGTTTATACTGTAGTACACCTCTACCATCCCATTTGAGGAATTTCGTCGTGTCCGTGTTAATTTATATCATAAAAGGTGACTAAAGGACTTTAAAATATCAGACAACCTATCTTGGCAGATAGGCTTATATAATAATTTTGAGGATTTATACTAGACACCTAATCATTGTGGTTCGCAGACGAACTCAGTGTTCCAAATCTCTTTATCACTTCTGAAATAAAGGCCGTCATGATAATAAGTATCCGTTTAGATCCGATCATTACTTCCAAATCAGCGACAAATCTTTTATTTCCTTAGAGCTTAGTCTTTGCTCTGAGAAAATCTTCGTGGTTTCTATCTTGTGGGAGGCTTGCGTCAGGTCTCCAGGTACTATTTATGTAACCTGTCTAAAATGAGATAAAATTACTTTCCTCTAAAAGAAGTGGCCTACCCTATTACCTCTGCACCCTTACTGTGCACACAACAGTGGTGTTTTACCACAGAAGATCCGGGAAGAAAAGTGAATAACATTTGTAGACAAGAAATTTGGATTGTGTAATTTGTTCGTTGTTAGCATAGCTGTTATCACTCTTTTATCAGTGAGTTACGTCATTCTTGTGAATACCTATACTATTAATTCGTACTCATTTGCATGAAGGTCAGAATGTGAATCGTATATATGTTTGTTTTTAATTTAAAATTTTGTCTGTAGAAAGAATGGAAAGATGTAGGTAGGCACTGGGTAAGGCCTATATTACTTTACCATGATCAAATAGATCGTGTGTTATTTGATGGGCAAGCCAAGTCTGAAGGTAACTGGCGAGCGTATATGAGTCGAACTATGACAATGGAAGAAGCGAGGCTTGTAAGGAAAAAGAACTTGTTATAATTCTGTACTCTTTAGTAGTCTCTACCTACAACGCAAGGCCCCTGACGGGAAGATATAGATAGACAGATATGGGAATTATAGAGGTTAATTTGAAGTTGAAACTAAGTCAAGTTTCCAGTCAGATAAGTCATGTTTGACTCAAACTATGACTAGGTAGGCCTAGGTGTAAAGCCAAAAAGACGTTCTTTTCTTTCTATGTAATTTAATAAAGTATGAGAAATGTAGAGCATTTGAGTACTGCCACTTTCATTATTTTACAAAAAAATATTTCAGCAGCCTCAAACCTATCTACGAACATGGTAAGTCGTAATATTAAGCTATATGATAAAAATGGCTCTACAGCATCTACCAGAAAAATTTAAAAAACGGCTAATTTGATCGTATTAATTAATCTTTGACTATAATTGATGATCGATGACAAGGAAGACTAAAGTGTTCGGTTAAATGTGCTGATAAACGTACGGGCAAAGGAACGCACTCAGCCACGTCCACGATGGCGTGCACGGTGGTGATCAGTTCCTGCAGTACTATTTGTAAAGGTGTGTTCACACCAGCATCGCGTCCTGCGTCCTGCACGCGCGGTCTGTGCGGCGTCTGCCCGCGCGGTAATAGGAAGATACTGATCGCTACCGCGGACGCCGCAGCGGACGTCATCGCGGACGCTGCTGGACGCGTTGGATTGGCCGTGCCTTAAGGGCCCCGGATTGACCATTGCCGCTACTTGAAATTTCTCTGTTCTCGTCGAAATGATCCTGTAAATGAGCAAATGAAGTTTCTACTGATGTTAAATTTACTTTTCTTATCCCCTCTACGCCATCTTCCATATTGTAGAAATTAGGTTTCTTCCCTTTCGGAGCAATTTTTTTCTCGTAAATGGCTTTTCGAATCGGATCGTTCAGTTTCTGAAAAGGAAAACTGTATTAACATTCTCATAAACTCAAATTTATTTCTAAGCCAAGTTCATAACAGTTGGCTTCACCTAGTCACCCAGAATTACTTCTATAAAAATACTATTTCATCTCTCATGACTCTATTTACTTTAAAAAGGTAGTCAGAAGAGTCCTTGGTACACCCACATTTCGCCAAACAAATGTACTATTTCCAAACAAATTGCTTTACATTTTATTTTAAAAGATTTTGGAAATATAGCGCCAGAGTTGGATGTTATCCAACTCTGGCGCTATATTACCAAAATACTGCGATTATGTTTACTCGCACGACAATAAATGCCTGTGATTGATGTGACCAAACGCGAAACGTTACGATAATTTTGCGAAATGGTGTAATGGTTTTCTGTTTAACATTGGAATTGGAGTAACATTAAACTATCTTTCCTTAAAGCTATCGTAACGCACCGCGTTACGATAACTTAGATAGAGTAGGTACCACTCCCTACTGACGACCGTGGAGTATTTAAATGTAGAAAACACGGTATAAGTAAGAAAGTCAAGACTTTTAAAAGTTGAACTCTGAAAGAAACTCTCTGAAGCTGAAAACGTACCTTAAAGAAATACCTGTTATACTCAAAGTCGCTAGCGCCCAGCTTAAGTGGGGAGTTGAGCAGTTCAGGTAGGCTCCTCACCGAGGAGCTGGGTGCTCGGAGCAGTACCACGATATTGGCCGAGTACGCGGCGTACAGTATTGTTAGCGCCACAAAGAGTATTAGAGTCACACAACGACCTGGCAAAAATAAAGGTCATAAGAAGTCTATTTGAAGGGATCTAGTATGATAATATACCTAGGTAGATAGAAGAAATCGATTAACCAGTATACTAGTTCTAACTTCGAGAAGGGCTGATCCTTGTCGAAGTTACAGTTGATCAGTGGAAACTTCCGCAAAAAAGAACGAAATAGAAAAATATTTTTCTAGGATTCCATGTCTTTGAATTTACTGAAACGAAGAGTAATATTCATTTAATTCATTGATTTTCAAAAAACTTATGTTCGAACCCGCCGTGTAATTTTTAGAAAATCTCGAAAAACAGTTTTTTACTTCTCTGAATCGAGGACACGATTGTTTAAAACGTGTTCTTCTATCTCTTCTAGTTTTAAAGGTCCCTACACTGACCCTCCTCGATGTTACACCTGTAACGGAAGCTCAGCGCTGGCTGTCCTCAGTCAGCAAACTTGCTGAGTTAGGACCCTTTTTGTAATGCACGTCCTATATTTATCTAAAATTGTTCCCTTAGGTCATGGCATCTTGTTCGAATACTATATAGTCATAAGCTTTCATGGAACTACTTGCGTGTTACAAAATAAACTTTTTATTATTATTATGTATCTCGCTGAGATTCACGGGCTTTACCCGGACCTTTGAAAGGCTTCCATGGGGACATGGGTCCAACACGTAGAGGCCCTTTGCGAGAAGTTAATGTTATGTAAGCCACCTGCTGAGATCACTTGCTGAAAATGAAGAAACATAACGAGCGAACTGACCCCGGCAGGTGCAAGGACTATTGTAAACTATGAAAAGAAAACAAGGGCTATATAAATGAGGTTTGATGGACAAAAACTGGACTATTTTAAAGGGACGGGCGCCGGCCATATTTAGTGATACCTAATTACCCGTGGCCGGCGGTTAAAATCGAATGCCCACGGTGCATCTGAACGGATATCTATGGTATGTATATTTTTTGAGCTTAAAGCCAGTAGTTTCACATTTGTTTTTGCCAGAATCAAGGCTTTTGTACACAAGTTAATAAGCTTCATTAGCTTGTGCACCGAATCCGTGGTTTACACAACCAACCAATATCGTACAAACTACGTAATCAGCAGCTACTGAAGCTGTTGTCAATAAAGATTACCTGCTGCATATCTAGGTTCCAGGGTACACCCTTGTTGGAGGACTGCACCTATTATCAAAATTAGCACGTCAGCCCAAGAGCCATCTAACTGTAATGGATGCTGCGAAAGAAAGAGAAATGAGCATAAAAAACAATTAAATTAGTATAAAAGCCCGGTAAATATTGAACATTCTGCTACAAAATCATGCCTTCATCTTGAATGCTTTTAGTCTTATAAGCACTTACAAAAATACTATCTTTCCTACCAAATGTGCCAAAAATATTAAGATTTTTTTTGATCAAACGGTAGTGATTCGAATGGTATAATAATACCTATGACATAGTAAATCATCTTTTATTTTCCTATTGCTGGCCAAAGGTCTTCACTCACAAATGAAGTAGAGAGAGATTAGGTCATACTCCCACACAAACCCAGTACAGATTCGTGGAGGCTGGTTTGTGGCCACCTACTGTCCGAACTTATCAAGCCCTTATGAAATGAAATGAAATTTATTTGCTTGAAAAATGGTATTACAATAAGGTGTTGCATTATCTCGTAGTTCAGCACATTTCACCTTACAGGTATGCAAATATTAAATATTTATCAGGTGATAGGAAATACAAAATATGTCATTAATGTCAATATATATTCTAAATTGAAATAATATCATTCATTCATAATAATTTCGTATATTTTTCTATATTATAGTTATTCTTTCCTATTCATATTATTATATTGTTATAGTAATATAATAGTCCCAATAAAATTATAATCTAATATGATCTCAATAAAATTATTTATGTTGCTTAACCGAGTAGAATTCATCAAGGGTGTAGAAGGTGTGGTCTATAAGCCATTGCTTCAATTTTTTCTTCATAGGCAGCGCTGGCATTTCTCTTATTTTTTTTGGTATTTTATTGAATACTTTGATACACATAATATATGAACTCTTTTGGTAGATAGATGTTCTAAATTTTGGAAATAGTAATCTAGTGGGATCCCTGTTTCCTATTATAGAATTATTATACGCAAAGGTGAAGTGGGTTGGATATTTTTTTACAAAGATGCAAACTTCTAATATATATATAATCCAACCAGAGTTAGGATATTGTTGGATTTAAATAATGATCTAAATGAGTCGCGTGGCCTTACATTGTTTAGAGCACGTACACACTTTTTTGCGCAAGGAATACAGTTTTAGCGTCTGTTGAATTATCCCACAGTAGTATTCCATATCGTAAGATAGACTCTACATAGCCATAATAAGCAATAAGAGTTAAATCTTAAGCTTAATCGTTTGAACTCGGATCAACGACTACCAAATGAAGAGATAACCCGGACCAACGGCTTAAAATGCCTTCCGTGGCATTCCGTGAAGTCTCCAGGAGTAGCTTAAACCGAAAATGTCACTTATAGTCACCTATCTCAAACGGACCAAGTCAAACGCTGCTAACATTGGTGATTGCTACAAACACTACGAGCAGATATAATCAGAATCTATCTTAGAATCGGACGGACGATTTAGCGCAGTGGTTAAGAGCTTGAGCTGCTCCGCCCACTGTGTCGAATAGTCGCGGGTTCCATTCCCGCACGGGACAAATCTTTGTGTGATCCACAATTATTTGTTCCGGTCTGGGTATTTGTTTGTGAATTTTCATGTTTGTAAACGCACCCACGACACAGGAATAAATCCTAGTGTGGGGCTACGTTTAAAAAAAAAAAAAAAAGAATCTCTGACCATACTCATACTAGCTTCCCATTTGGAAGTGATGTACAAGAAGATGGAACAGCCCAGCACGCAGATGAAGATGGCAAGCCACACGGAGCCGGAGAACGGCAGCACAAAGATGTTGGAGATGTACGAAAGGGGAGGCTCCCGGAACACAAAGCGAACTGCTGTGGAGCCAACCATGGCTATGTAGTCTACAGCGCTCATCCGGTCTTGAGTAAAGATTGTTAAGGTCCCTACAGAACAAAAGAATTTGAAAACTATTGAAGGGGAAGCTTGTAACTTTGGGTGGGAATCAAGCCTGCCAGGGTAACAACCACTGAGCATCCAAACCACGTGACTGGTGATAATTGGAGTGTATAGTGTTATTTAGAAAATAAATTGTTAATATAATATCTTTAGGCATGTCTTAAGTACTTATTCATTAAATTATATTATGTGATAATAGATAGTATAATGTTTGTCCATGTTAAACAAAGTTAGTGTATGTTATTGGTAGGTAAGTAACGTCATCATCATAACTTGTATTAGAAAACTTGCTGATTCATTAATAATAAAGAATCATTTAATGTCGTGCAGCTTTCAAGTACATACTTCATGTACTGCATTAATGTTATTTGTTACAATTCCTGGATACTTTTGCGAAACAGAAAGCTCGGAGAAAAGAATTTATTAATGAATATCTTATTAAAATTAAATAGTTATTTCCTTATAAATATGCATAAACCTATGTTCTTGAAAGTAATATTTATTAGATATTTAACTAAAATGCACAATATCATTAATAGTGTTGGGTAACTACTTAAATGGTTTATTAAAATTAAATAGAAATAGAACAAAAATGATGTACTAAGTAAATACTCGAGTAAAGAATTTATTAGGACATGTTTATGGATGCCTTTGATATCATTAGTGTTTACAATGTAATTTTTATCTTTGTTATGTGTGTACATGTTTTAATTCAGTGTAATGTTTTATTTTTGGTAATAATAAAAATATAAATAAAAAATAATTTTCTTTCTGCGTTCTATGGCAGTTCAAAGGTTTTAGCGGTTGACGACATAGCGGAATACTATATTATAGTGAAGACTATTGCCATTATAATACCGTCTGTTGAGACTTTTATTGAGAATTTTTCAACAGACAATCCCCACTTTCGTCGATGGCTTGTTGCAGTGGTTAAGAGCTAAAGCCTCTCCGCCCACCGGATCGAGTAGTCGCGGGTTCGATCCCAGTACAGAACAAATCTATGTGTTACCCACAAATATTTGTTTCGGCGTGGGTGTTTGTGTATAGGAATGTAGCAGTAGAGAGAAGTTTGTTTAATAAAAAATCATTTTCTGACCTAGGATTTGAAAGCAGGGCGAAACGAGGTCGATTGTCTACTTTCCAGCAAAAAATTGATAAGGTTGGTAGGACATTACCAAGGTCAGCCTCGTTCTTCAGCAGATGGTCGACGATGCCCTGCCAGTTGCCCTGCTTGTCCCTGTAGCCCCAGGTATGCGTGAATATCAGCCTCTCCGTTGCGTTCAGCATCTGGAAGCAGATCCTGACCACGGCGTACGACATCTTCGTTATGGAATCTTGGTGAAGGTTCCTGAGGAAATATAATTCTTTCTTTCTTTATTTTGGCGTGCTGGTCTAGTACCTAGATTACGGAATTTATGGATCACGAACAAAACTCGACGGACGATTTAACGCAGTAGTTAAGTACTTAGAGCCGCTCCGCCCACTGTGTCTAAAAGTCGCGGGTTCGATTCCCGCACGAGACAAATCTTTGTGTGATCCACAATTATATGTTTCGATCTGGGTATTTATGTATGTGAATTTTCATGTTTTTAAACGCACCCACGACACAGGGATAAATGCACGTGCGGGACAACGAATAAAAAAAAAAAAATGAATGACAATGGATATATTGATGCATCTTTACATATTCTAGGTAGGGACCATATAAATGATTAAGAGTTTTGGCGGGAAGTCGAAGAGTGATGTCGTCAATTTGTTTTAATTTCCAAAAGTTGTGTTATTTCGAATAATAACGTGTAACATTGGTGGAATATTAATCATTATGTATTCTTATATGTGCATGAGTGAAGGTAATCATAACAAAGTGATAAAACAGGCCTATTCGAGTTCCCTCAAAACGGCCGTCCGGTATGTAAGGTATCCATCGCTTTACTATCCAGGGTGGGTTACTTCATCAATTACATTATTATTGTTGTCATCAATTTCATCGGGTAATGGAATTAATTTAGAAATTATACGCCTGATACGTCGCAGCACAACGGGAGAAAACGTAGTGATTATATTCTCTTTGGACGGGAGTGCGACTGTGGTGCGGCTTGGGGAGTTGAAATGTACTGAAATGTATGGGAGACGCCACACAGCGCAGCCCCGCTCGGCGCGACGGCAATCGTCATGACCGAACGTAGACGAGCGCTCCTGTCGCCCTCCTTCGGCTATTTGATTAAAGCTAAACACAATTATGGATCTCACTGAGTATTGGCAAAATACACATAAAAATTGTGTGAAGCCAAAACTTAAGAAGAAGAAGAAGACTACATTAGATAGAGATATTAATGACTGTCACTATCAATTTAGCTTTAATTATTTTATCGATGAGTATCGCATAATTCGCGTGGTGGATACATATCAGACTATTCTTGGAGACAATGAAACTGAAAAGCTTTAGTAAAATATTTGAAATTGCAGGTGCATGGTCTGTATGTATAGAACAAGTGTAATTTATCGCAACATTAAAATACCTAATCAGCGCAGAATAATAAAAAAACCACGGCTATATTCCCCAAGCGGGGGTGTCAGAGGTGTACTGAACACAACCTCTTTTCCCCATCGATGTTAGGGCCCATTTAATAGTGGAGGAGCCTACTGCAGAATTGTGCCCGGTATATGACCGGGTAGCTAGGATTTAAAACCCTGAACCTCGTGATCACAAAGCGATGCGCTTTGCTAGACTAACGAGGCAGTCAAAATATTATTAGTAATTTATCTGAGACTGCCCGCTCTGCCCGCTGCCTTACGAATATCGTCGCCCCACTTAGCTACAGGGCGCCCTACACTACGTTTGCCGATACGCGGTCTCCACTCAAGAACCAGTCTGTACCAACGGCCATCGGTTCTGCGGCATATGTGACCTGCCCACTGCCACTTAAGCTTGCTAATTCGGCGAGCTATGTCGGTAATCTTGGTTCTCTGACAAATAACTTCGTTCCGGATTCGATCCTTAAGAAACTCCGAGCATAGCTCTTTCCATAGCTCGCTGAGCGACCTTGAACTGGTGGACAAGCCGCACAGTGAGTGGCCACGTTTCGGTTTCGTATGTCATTACAGGTAGAACGCACTGATTAAAGACTTTCGGTTTTAGGAATTGGAGTATGGTCGATGAGATGGGTAAACCTGGTTTGTCTATAAAAAAATCTCGGTAGCAGTTTAGAGTCGGGAACTATCTGTTGCTGTATGACTCCTCCGACACCTCTTTCTTCCACCTCTGCTTAAGAATTTTATTTAATTTGGTTATTTTGGTACCCAAATTATTTCGAATAACTATATGATTAGCCTTTTGGTCTTTATGATTTTTAAGATCAAAGTTTCAGGCGAATGGCGTGTTATAAAGTTGCAAGCATTGATCATTTTCTATTGATTAATAATAAATAATGTGTTGATTAAGTACGTACAAGAATATCCAGTTACTGTGTTTTATGTGTTTTGCATATTCATGGAGCCTGTCGATTATGAATTATAATATTTACATTTATTATTTATTTAAATATGTCATCTAAAACTCTATACATCCAAAAGTGTTATTAAGTGGAGAGTGGAGGAATCCAGAGATGTCAGTAAGGAAAGAACCTGTTGGAACTCCATAACCTATGCCTACCCCGTAAGAGATCTGATGATATAGATAGATAGAAGCGTTATTAAAGTCCTACTATACAAAAATTTCTATTAATATTATAAATGTGATAGTTTGTATGTTAAGATGTTTGGATGTTTGTTACTTAATCACACAAAAACGGCTGAACGGATTTAGATGAAATTTGGCACGCAGATGGTTTATTCCCTGGATCAACACAAAGGATACCTTTTATATCGGAAAATTTTAGGTTCCGGTCTAAAACCCACGTGGCAGGCATGTGAAGTCGCGGGCAGAAACTAGTTTATTATAATACATTGTTGTTTTGTATTCTCATAATTAACACAAATTCAGGAGAAATCAAGATGCACAAACTAGTTGTTGTACTTTATTATTAGTATAGTATACAAGATGAAACATAATTAATGCAAGACATAAAAGTTATGTTCATTTTTCAAAAAATGCTGTTACTCGTTCTGTTCGCTGTATTAAACAAAATTTAATAATTATTTAAAGCATTACAGCTAATTTAAACCATTTATTACGCACACCTCAATACGCATACAAATGTTAATTATTTATTAAATTTTATAGTTAATTTGGGTACCAAAGAAATTCGCTCTTTGAAACATACAGTAAGTAAATTAAAACAGCAAAATTTAGAAATCGACCTAAAACTATCTTCTGTCACTGAGGTATTGAATCTCAAGTTAGAACAGTATGAAAAAAGAATTTCGGCCAAAGATAACGAGGTTCTTTTACTTAAAGATTCTTTACAAAACTTACAACAAAAATTAAATATATCAGAACAACTCAACATGCGCACCAAACTCGAAATAGCTGGTATGCCAGAGCATAATAACGTAAATCTCTTTCATATTGCTATAGTAACCGCAAGAAAAATAGGAGTAGAACTACTGCAAAATGACATTGACGAGGTAACCAGGATAGGTCCACGTAGTCGTTTAAATCCCTTAGACAAACCAAGATCTATCATATTAAAACTTACTCGTCGTGCTAAACGCTCTGAAATCATCAGAGCCTCCAAGACCAGAAGACCGCTAACGTCTGACGATATTGTGCAAGGAACGTCAACAAAAATTTACATTAACGAACGGCTGACTAAATCTAACAGGGAGTTATTTCGTGAAGCTCGTCTCCGGACACGAAAAAATGGATTTCGGTTCTGTTGGATCCGCGACGGAGTTATATACGTACGAAAAGAAGAAAAGAAACCTGCCATGGCTATTTGGTCGTCAAAGGATTTGGAGGATAAAATTGGTCCTTTGCATACTTTGGACTCAAATGGAGAGTAGTATAAATTCAGTATTTTTATTATACGTAATCCTGCAAACCCAAAAGATTCCTTCCAATTTTATTAGTCATTGTAAAACTAAGGTATTCAATTTACGCTGCTCACATTTAACCCCGTCACTCACCCCTCCTACCTTGCTTAAATACTCGCTACACACATATTGTTTTCAGATCTCCTCACACTGCACATATCGTTTTCAGATCTATTTTAAAAACATAAATTATTACCTAAATTATTATTATTTTATACACAACGTTCAGAAACAACCAAATTTTTTGGGCAAAACACATAAATTCGTAAATACATTTTCACATACACTCCTTACACATATACACAACACAATTTCACTTTCACTCATTACATAAATACATAAATCTGTTACATTTTTGTGTACATACACTTAAAATTTTATAAATATTTAAAACAAATAAAATTGTTTTTAAAACCTACAAATATCGCCACTGTTATTTCAAATTATAATGATAATAAATGTAATATTACCTCTCCAAATAACAATCTAAAAAATACTAATTCAACTATAATTTTTTGGCTTTGGAATATAATCCAAATCGGCAGTATTTATCTACGGTACATATCTAAAAATAAAGCCAAATTTGCACTTGATCAATATCCTGACATCTTTAAAACATTACAATATGTTAACTTAGTTCACCTTACTAATATAAAAATACATAATGACTAACTTTAATGTATCTAATGAGCTTGACCACTGTTATGATATCCGATGTCAGGAACTTAATATACTTGAACATGTCAAAAATTTTCTTTCCTTGGATTTTAATATTAAAACTTTATCATATAATATACGCAGTATTCAACACAATTTTGATTCCTTTTGCATTGCTCTTGAACGAATAAACGTTGTCTTTGACGTAATCATTTTAACAGAGTGCTGGCTATCTAAAGGATCAGTTATTGGCCAGATTCAAGGCTATAATTCATATTGCACAAAAAATAATTTAAATCAGTCCGGTGGCGTTGTAGTTTATGTTAGAGATTGTTGAAAAGCCTCGGTTTCGGAACCTATATGTTGCGACGCAGAAATTCTAATTGTACACCTTTCAGATGAAATAGCTTTAATAGCAATTTACCGTTCACCTTCATTTAGATTTATAGACAACTTTATTTCTTCTCTTAATAATATTCTTGATTCTGTAAAGTCCTGTCCAACCGTAGTAATCACTGGAGATATTAATATAAATATTCTTTCTGCGGATAACACTTGTACTGAATACCTTTGTTTTATGGCCGAAAACGGATATATTTAGGTCATAAATCATCCCACACGAAAGACCTCTTGCTTAGATAATATTTTTATCAGATCTAGATGCACGTCCACTATTGGTGTAGTATGTGACACTGATATAACCGATCACAGAATGGTGATGTTGGGACATAACACTGCCAGCCCCAAATCTAAACAGCGGAATCGTACTGCCCTGAAAACTGATTACTCGGCTATATCAAATGAGCTTTAAAACACAAAATGGTCTGTAATACTTAATGAAAAAGATATAAATACGGCGGTAAATAAGTTTAACTCGATAATATCTGCTTCGGTTGCAAAACACACTAAGGAAACCAAAATTAGTTGCTCCAAATTTATAAGTAAACCTTGGATTACCCGTGGGCTGGTAAAATGTATGAACTATAGAGATAAACTACACCTAGATTACAAAAAACACCCTATTGATGCTACCAAAAGATTGATTTATACTCGTTATAGAAACTTCTCACTCATCTCGTACGTAAAGTAAAATGCGACTATTATAGTAAACAACTAGTAGACAATAAATCTAATACAAAACAGTTATGGAAAACTACAAAGAATATAACTGAACGTCAAAACAGTAAATCCAATGCTATAGAATTAACTAAGTTTAAACCAAATGCCCAAGACTCTATAGATCAGTGTAATCAATATTTTGCAACGGTCGGGAAAGTACTTTCTGACAAATTGCTCTCAGATATGAAGGAAACCCAAGATTCACTTATCTCAAATATAAACATAGATGCTCCTAATTCCAGTTTCTTCATGCAGCCAACAGATGTTGTCGAAGTTAAATCAAAAATTGTAGTATGAAATCAGACAGTGCACCGGGCCAGGACGGATTTACTAGTAGACTTATAAAATATATTATGCATGCAATATTAGTCCCTTTAACACATATATTAAACTTTAGCATAAGTTCAGGAGAATTCCCAAATGCATGGAAGGAAGCTACAGTTGTTCCAATCCATAAGAATCGAACAAAATTATCGGCCTATTTCTTTACTGAGAGTTTTTGCAAAAATTTTAGAAAAAGTTGTAAATAGACGGTTAACACACTACCTTGATACTAATAATATGATATCTAGTAATCAGTTCGGTTTTAGGCGTGGCAAATCGACCGAAGATGCCGTAAGTATGCTTGTTGATCAGATTTCGTCCAACTTAGATAAAAAAAAGAAGTGTTTAGGTGTTTTTCTGGATCTAGCACGGGCGTTTGATACTGTTGCAATTCCTATTTTAATAAAAAAACTAGAATGTTTAGGCGTTAGAGGTTTACCACTCAACTGGTTCAAAAGTTACTTAATTAATAGGTATCAAAGACTACGCGTCGAGAATTGCGTCAGTACCAAATGCCTAGTCGAAGTCGGAGTTCCACAGGGTAGTGTGCTTGGACCCACTCTATTTATAATATATATGAATGATATTCATAATTTTACTGGACACAAAATTAAAATAATCTGTTACGCGGATGACACAGTAATCCTCTTCCACGACTCATCATGGAACTCCCTATTTAAAGCAGCGGAAATCGGTTTGAGGCAAATTAAACATTGGCTCGACCATAACCTTCTCTCCTTGAATACTAAGAAAACTACTTACCTCTGTTTCTACAAAACTCTAGCGTCAGCTCCTGACAACTCGCATAACCTGAGAATTCATACATCTAACTGTTCACCGATGGCATGTACATGCGAGGTACTCAAGTCATCAGATAACGTTAAATATCTAGGAGTTTTTATAGATCAACACCTTTCATTCCAATTGCATATTACAGAAGTCGCTAAACGCACACGTAAACTCACTTATATTATGAAACTTCTACGGAATTCGGCCAGTAGTAAACTCCTTATGTTAATTTACACAGCATTAAGTGAATCTGTACTTAGTTACTGCATTTCAGTCTGGGGCGGCGTTGGTGTTACAAAAATGTTAGAAGTAGAAAGATCTCAACGCTCTGTACTAAAAACAATGCTCAAAAAACCGTTCCAATTCCCTACACGGGAATTGTACTCTGAGGCAAAGGTGTTAAATGTTCGTCAACTGTACATTCTGAAGATAGTACTTAAACAACACAAGAAACTTAAGCACTCACCTGAATATCCCCTCATACTAAAACGGCGTTTATTTAGAGCACCTCAAGTCGAAGTCAAAACTGCATTTGCACAACATATGCAACAATTTATGCTATCTCACTTATACAACAAGGATCTTAAGTATTGCAATTTAAAAGAATGTAGTATTATGCAAACTAAAATATTAGTACGTAAATGGTTACTTACCCTATCCTATTTTGAGACTGAAGAACTTATGAAAGTAATCGCATGAACCATAATATAATATACACATAAGTACACACAAAATTTTTAACGCGTACTAGTACCCACACGCACATTCAAACACGCACACACACACAAAGACACACACACACACACACACACACTCAAAGACACACACACAAACACACACACACACATACACACACATCAAACATGCTCGTATACGTCGAGCACAATTTTGAGCATATTTATATTTATTAACAGGAGTTCCCTAGTTATTTTTAGAGTTAAGAGATTAATAGATTGTAAGTCTTAATAGATTAGATTAATAGATTGTAAGACACATATATTTTATAATACCATCATACTTTATTGCTTGTTAAAGTTGACTAGTTTATGTAAAAAGGTATTTCTATATACTAATAACATCATCATAATACACGACGTCACGTTTTGTTGACTGTATCGATCGCGGCAATTTTATCATGTATAACATTATTTTGATACACCTTCGCCTCCACGAGACAGGCCTTGCCTAGTGTGGAAGGCACCAGTAACTCTAGCTTCTCATGTACCTTTTGTCTAATGTTTAGTTTTTAAGGATTTGCATGTGTCTATTTTTTGGAAATAAATTTATTATTATTATTATTAAAGAATTATGGTTTTTGAACGGGAAGAAACCAGAACGAATGAAAGGATTGTGGTTGGTAACGATGTGCTGGAGCAAGTGAATGAGTTTGTATATCTTGGATGCGCCTTCAGTAAGGATGGGAAATACACCGCTGATATAGAGAGAAGAGTGAATGCAGGTAATAGAGTAGATGGTGCGATGGGAAGGCTACTTGGGAGCCGGCACTTAAGCCAAAAGGCGCAGCTGGCCATGCATAACGGAGTGCTTGTCCCAACGCTGTTATATGGCAGTGAGAGTTGGGTATGTAAGAAGGAGAACGAAAGCAGGATAAATGCGGTCGAAATGCGATCTCTGCGGAAGATGTGCGAAGTCACGCTGACCGACCGTATTCGCAACAGCGTAGTAAGAAAGCGAGTAGGTATGAAAGATAGTATCGGTGTAAAGATGAGAAAGGGTATGCTCCGTTGGTTCGGGCATATAGAAAGGATGCCAGAAGAAAGAATGACAAAACAGATATACAATGCGAAAGTGGAAGGATGTAGGTGCCGGGGAAGACCTAGACTATCTTACCATGACCAAATAGACCGTGTCTTAGCTGAAGGGCAAGTCAAGAGTCTCCGTAACCGGCGAGTGTGTATGAGACGAACTATGAGAGTGGGGGAAGCCAGAGAGGTATGTAAGGAAAGAACCTGTTGGAACTCTGTACTCTCTGCCTACCCCGCGAGGGAGCTGGCGTGATGATATAGATAGATATAGATAGAGATAGATAGATTATTAAAGACATATTAAAAAATGGTAAACCACTCCTCAAAATTGGAAGTTTGATTTTTGTATTGAATTCATAACACAATTTTTTTTTTCTCTATGTAAATGTATTGGTGTACAATAAAGAGTAATCTATCTATCTATCATAAAGCAATAATCTAATTGGGGTGTCTGAGATCTTGTGTTGTTTATTTATTTAGCGCACCAACTGAATACTTACATAACATCATTATATTAATTACATCATACACCGTCACGCCTATATTCCCCAGAGGGGTGGCAGAGGTGTACTGAGTACACCCACGTTTCGCCGACGATGTTAAGTCCCATGTAATAGGAGGGGAGCCTATTGCCATATACCGGGCACAATTCCAGACTCCAGACTCATACTGGGAATTTTTCGTTAGAAAAACTACATTTGTCCGACCTAGGATTTGAACCCAGGACCTCGTGATCGCAAAGCGATGCGCTTTGCCACCAGACCAACGAGGCAGTAATTACATCATCATTATGAAATACAATGTAGTTATACAAATTATAGGTAGGCATAACATTTGTAAGTATATTTTAAAGCGACAGTAAAATAACAAGTCGGTAACATTATACACACCAAAAACAAAAACATTATATAATTTTTAGATAAACTATTCAAGATTCTAGATCTATTTTTTCTGCTTAAGTAAAAAGAATAAATATTATATAGATATTAGGTATATAGAAAATTGAACAGCAAATTAAAACTTTGTTATTAAAATATAAAAATTATGTTACACTGTGTATATATTTTTAGTTAAAAATGTTTTATTGCTTCTCGGTGTGTGGTACCAAGCCCCCGCGGTCAGGTCACGTCCAGCTGAGAGAAGCATACAATATTTAATTCATACCTAAAGCAGTGATAGCCTAGGTTAGACCGTTGTACTTCAAATTTAGAGGTCTCGGGTTCCAAGGCAAGGACCTCTGTCTTTGCAAAAGCACGTGCGTATTAAAAATTAACTATCACTTGCTGTAACGGTGAAGGAAAACATCGTGAGAAACCTGCAAGCCTGAGAGTTTCTCGAAGGTGTGTGAAGTTCGCCGAACCGCACTGGGCCAGCGTGGTGGAATATGGCCTTACCCCTCTCAGTTTTAGATGAGGCCCTTGCCCAACGGTGGTACAGTTTCTTAACAGGGCTAATAATATATTATACCTAATGCGTAATAGAGTATTCTTCAGTTCGACTAAAGGTTCATCCGATTCAATGTCTTAGTAAAAAATATGAGCACAATGGCTTTAAGAGATATAGAATCATTCGACGGCCGGCTTGGTCGAGTGGTTAAGAGTCGCTCCACTGGATAAAGTCGTCTTGGGTTCGATTCCTGCACGGGACAAAACTTTGTTTGACTAACAAATATTTGTTTCGGTCTGGGTGTTTGACGACACAGAAATAATTCCTAGTGTGGGACTTGATGACCCCGACGTGATACTTGGCTCTCACCCATGAGGCTTGGGTTTGATTCCCCGTATCGGAACCAAATGTGGCAGGAGCATTGTGGCAGGATTGTCAAAGGGAAGATTTTCCAGCCAGACGGGTGTTGTGTCTGGCGGGGCCTGCCACTCTTACCAAGAGTTATTGTCGAGGGCTTGTATATATGTGACACGTCGTGCGCACTCTAATATCGCGTTCTAGATATGTATGGCGAATCGTCAACACCATCTATTGGTAGTATACGTTATAATTAAAAAGTATACGTTATAATTGTTTGTTTACTTGTTTTTTTAAAAACGTAGCCCCCCACTAGGATTTATTCCTGTGTCGTGGGTGCGTTTACAAACATGAAAATTCACAAACACAAATACCCAGACCGGAACAAATAATTGTGGATCACACAAAGATTTGTCCCGTGCGGGAATCAAACCCGCGACTATTAGACACAGTGGGCGGAGCAGCTCAAGCTCTTAACCACTGCGCTAAATTGTCCGTAAAATACTTTTTTTTTTTTTTTAAAAACGTAGCCCCACTCTAGGATTCAGAATCAGAATCAGAATATTTTTTATTCATGTAAACCATTACAGTATTTATGAATCGTCAGAAAAGTAACAAAGACTCTACCGCCACTTCGGAATGTCATTCCTGTGGAGAAGAAGGGCAAGAAACTCCACGGTTACTCTTTTAAAATAAGAAATAACAAACTTTTTCATCTACATTTTGTTGTGGGGTATGGGAGAACAATGTAGGTTGGTCATCAGGTGAGTCTAAGTTAAAAAAGCGAATAATACTATTTATAAGAATGGCTACATGGTTCCCTCATTTACAAAAAAAGTACATATTGTGTTAAATTAATAGAAGGAAGAGAGGTAATGTTAACTAACAACAGTTGAATAGGTTGTCATGACTCAAGTGGAGCTGGAATAGCATCTATTACAGCATTTTTATCTTTTGAATAATCTTCTATTGAATAATAAGCTTGCTTACAAACGTGTTCGTTTTACACAAGCTTTGAACTTATTTTCACTAAGTTTAGTGACGTCAATGGGAATTTTGTTATAAAATCCAACACAGTGCCCCATGAAAGACGTGTGAATTTATGACAGACGAAACTGCGGTTGGTCTAATTTATTTCTATGTCGTGTGTTATAGCAATGCCTATCATCTAGCTGATTATAAAGATCTAAATTTTTTCTAGTATACATAATGTTTTCATAAATATATTGACATGGGACCGTCATGATATTAGCTACTTTGAACAGTTCTCTTAAAGAGTCGCGGCTACTCAAGTTATAGATGGCCCTAATAGCCCTTTTTTGCAAGATAAAAACAGACTCAATGTCCGCTGCTCTACCCCACAATAATATACCGTAAGACATGACACTATGAAAGTAGCTAAAATAGACTATCCTCGCGGTGTCCACATCAGTTAGTTGTCTGATCTTCCTTACGGTATAGGCAGCGGAGCTAAGCCGTTTACCTAAATTCTCAATATGAGGACCCCATTGTAACTTGGAGTCAAGCGTAATCCCTAAAAAAGATGTATCATTAATGAACTCATGTTTCTCATTGTTCAGTATAATATCATGTACAGTACTTTTTACATTTGGCAAAGAAAACCTTATACATTTAGTTTTCTTGTTATTGAGCACTAAATTGTTGGATGTAAACCAGTTATGTAGTTGAAGAATAGCGTCATTTACTTCGTCAAAGTTATTAACATGTCTACCTAATTTAAAAATCAAAGGGGTATCGTCAGCAAATAACACTATCTTCGCTCGAATTTTAATTACTTCAGGTAGATCATTTATGTAAACTAAGAATAGGAACGGACCCAGTATCGGTCCCTGTGGAACGCCCATTTTAACTAAAGAGCCTGTGTCGTGGGTGCGTTTACAAACATGAAAATTCACAAACAAATACCTCGGACTCGGACACAATGATGGATTGGTGGAGACAGATCCTACTTACAGTCTATCATCCATATGTTTTCTCGTCTCATTACTGTCGGTTATAACATTAGCCATAGTCAGGGTATGCCTCCTCAAGTCATGCCTTCTGGACGACAGCACCCTGGACTCCCTGTAGTCTTCCATCGTCCCGTATTTATTAACGGTTATTATCGGTAATTGCCGGTTTTGTATGGCAACACTGGTGTTGACAATATTCTGGTTCATCTGATTTTTTGAAGCACGCCACACTGCTCTTTTCGTGTAAATAACTTCTGATTTTTCTGATATTTTATACGCTGTAAGACAAACATATTTTATTTATATTAAAGTTGTTTACAAATTATCTAGTGACATTTACAAATTTAAAAAAAAAAATAAGCTGTATGTACTGTCACCCTTGTATTCCCCAAGCGGGAGTGGCAGAGATGTACTGTGTAGGTACACATAGGGGGCGAGCTTATTGATAGCAATATCGGCCGAAGGTTTAATAACCCTAAGAAATTTGGATCACGATAGGAAATTTTTTAATAAAAATTATGTTGACTGTATTAACTTAACGAAATGATTCAAATTACCTACATCTGGTTAAAAATAATAGCACTATAAGATTTTTATCTATAATATTTGTTTACTTAAAAGCATTCGTAAGTCGTAAATCGAAATTAATCGTTTAAGTTTGGTGCTTGCTGCAAATCTGCGGTTTCGGCCAAAACTTTGGCCCATTTTGGCCAAAAATCAGAAGTTTTTTTATTCATGTAGAGCAAAAGGCACTTATCGATTGTCAAAATTAGAAAATAATTGATTACTTAAGACTACCACCCGTTCGGAAATTCATTCCTGTGGAGAAGAAGGGCAAGAAACTCCACGGTTACTCTTTTTAAAAATGAGAGTTTTACAATTCTCTTTATATACATTGCATTGATGGGGTATAGGAGAACAGTGCAGAACAAGCTAAATAGATGTGCTTAAGTATAGATTAAACATATGTGTACTTAGATTCATAGTATCAGCCTACATAGTCCTCTCATTTACAAAATAGGGACTTTGTAAAGGCATATAATAAAAAAAGGATAATAATAATAGTGTTAGGAAGAATTACTATAAAATATGTAAAGAGTACATACAAAATAATTGGTTATAGCTCCAGTGTGATGCCGAACGAGACAAAATTCAACAGTACTACGGTACATGTTAAATCAGTCAAAGGATAGTGGACGGACCAGTCCCCACAAGCAGCACCCGTTCACGAGTATGTCTTAAGAAGCAGTCATCACCCTCCTCGACCATAACAGAGGGAAGAGAGCGACCCGCTCCACAGAGCCGCCACTAGCAAAGGCATTTTAGTGAGCATGACTAATCCACGACCCTGTCGACATCGTTTGCAAATAATATTTACAGTCGAGAGCGCTCGCTAGGCAGGACACGCTGCACATAACATCATATTCTTGTGAACTTCAGGTAATTTATGTAAAGGCCTTTTTATCATTTAAGAAATCATTTACGGTATAATATCCTTTACTCATTAGTAAAGATTTAATAAAAACTATGGGAAACGATAAAAAATATAACCCACACAAATAGGCAAAAAATAAGTGCATCGGCATTAATTGATAATGAAAACCCCACAACATCTCTAAATAATTTAAATAGCTTTTTTGTCAATGTAGGTAAAAGTCTTGCTGTCAAATGTTCATCTATTAATGACTCAAATGAATTAAAACCAATTAATTCGCATCCATATTCGTTTGTTCTATTACCAACAGATATCAATGAGGTTTAGAATTTGATAACAAATTTGAAAGATAACTGTTCAACCGGACGCGACAATATTTCCTCAACCCTTCTTAAGAGAAATAAAGAATCACTAGTGTCTCCCTTGGTTCATATTTGCAATCTGGCTATGAGTACAGGTAGATTTCCTAACGATTGGAAATTAGCCGAAATCATTCCGATTTTCAAGGGCGGCGAAAGTAACAGTGTCAATAACTATAGACCCATTTCTATACTTCCTACCCTGTCAAAGATTCTCGAGAAGATAATTAATAAACGCTTGATAAATTACCTCGAAAGCAATCATCTAATTTCACGATCACAATTCGGATTTCGTTCAGGTCTATCTACCTCAGATGCAGTACACGAGCTAATAATAGATCCCATTGTTAATAAACTTGATAATAACAAAAAAGTTATTGCAATATTTATGGATCTAGCAAACGCATTTGACACTGTCTTTGTGCCGCTATTGTTATATAAGCTGGAATTACTCGGTATACGTCAGAACCAGCTCAAAATTTTAACTGACTACCTTACAAATCGATTCCAGAGAGTCAAAGTGGCGGAAAAAGTTAGTGATGATCTTCCCATTGGTTATGGTATCCCACAGGGTAGTATCCTAGGTCCCACACTCTTTTTAATATATATATAAATGACATGTAACCTTGAGTTGGCTAATGGAAGGATAATTACCTTTGCTGATGACACTGCCCTTGTGTTTGAAGGTAACACATGGGATCAGGCCTATACATCGGCCCAAGCGGGACTGAACCAAGTTATGTCATGGTTAAGACACAATAAGCTGACCCTTAATGTAGAAAAAAACCAAATATATGACCTTCTCTCTCAATAACAAACCGTTAAACAATAATAATAAATTAAATATTACTGCTCATTCTTGTCCCTCTGTACCTGTAGGGTGCTCCTGTCCAGTATTAGGGCAAACAAACGCTATCAGGTATTTAGGGATAATCATCGATAACAATTTAAATTTTAACTCTCACATAGATCAACTTTCTTCTAGAATCAGATAACTAATGTTTATTTTTTAAAACCTACGCTATATTGCGGACCAAAATGTAAAAAAAAGGTATATTTTGCTTTTTGGCAATCACTGCTGACGAACTGCATAACAATATAGGGTGGGACAGCAAAAACTTCAATGCTCAAGATAGAACGAGCTCAAAGGGCCGTACTAAAAGTAGCCTTTCGCTTGCCGTTCTTACACCCTACTAAAGATCTGTATAATCAGTGCCATGTTCTTTCTGTCCGTCAACTTTACATTCAAAACACAATCTTGCGCATCCACTCTAATCTCTCATACAACCCCACTTCCTTCGCCAACAAACGTCTGAAACATAGAGTCTGTCCAGTCAAAAAATTCCGTACAGCCTTCTCGCACAGACACATTGGATTCCTCGGACCATATTTATATAATAACACCAACAAAATACTTAATATTTATTCCTTTTCCAAAACTCACTGTAAGCGGCTGACTTTTTCTTGGCTCCTAAACTTAAATTACATAGAGACCGAAAACCTTTTAATCCCACCAATATAAGCGAACCTATTCACATTATATTCATTATTTAAAAATTGAAAATTTATTCTATTAACTTTTATAGCCTCCCCATTATATTTAGTAAGATTTTACATTGAGCAGTATTGTTATTTATATTTTATACGAAACAACTTATTTAAGTATAAGCGGGTTAATGTGATTAATCACAAGCACACCTGTCACCAATATACACTTGGATACACAAATCTTTATGCCGTACAGATATAACACGATATAAAGAAGTACCTGTGATATAGTATATCTTGAGTCAGAGGGTGGGAGCCTGGTGATCCGTAACACAGGTTTGTCCTAGTACGGACACCAGTCTCTCACAAAGAAACCTTTTCACTAATTAAATATATTTAATATTAAACTAATATGAACCTTTGTGAAGAGAAAATAAATAAAATTATTATAATTATACTATAACTTTTAAATCTGTTAAGTGGCAAATCTAACATGGGCTTTCGTTATCTTATTGTAGCAGCGAATACCGAATACCACTACAAATAAGTTAATATTTTTTTCAAATATGTAGAGTGATGTTATTAAAAAATGCTTCAACCTCCTGTAATAAACCAAAAATTAGTCAACGGCATTTTTAAATAAAAACGATTTTATCTTTTAGGTTGAAACAGACTTATTGCTATACCTATAAACGGTATAAATCTATTAATATATCTGCATAGTTTTTACAATTAGAAAAGTATTTCTTTTTATTTTATTCTTTAATGTACAAAATAATACTGATTAGTTATAACATTTCCCCAAAAGATGTACAAAGGCGAACTTAACTCAGTTTGAGTTATCTACCAGTTAACCTTTGAATAAAAAGAGAAACTTTTTATGTAAAAATACTTTACACATACCTACAATTTATCTATAAAAAATTTTAACGTTAACAAACTTAAATTAAAAGTATTTATTTGATTCTGGTCGCCACCACCAAAAGTAAAACTGGATGCCATTAAAAAAGCAAAAAAGGAAAACTATTTCTTTTTTATATTTTATGGTGGCCACCATTAAATTCTTTTCGGAATTTTGTGGCCGTTATTGAATTATTTAATGTTGTGATAAATCGTTTTATTATTTTAATCACAACAATAATTACATCAGAAACGTATTTTGTTATTCTGGTTTAGATACCTACTTGCTTCTCTTTTAATTCTGTAAGATATAATCGTTTTTCTAACTGTTCAAGTCTATCTATCTATCTATCTATATATATATATATTTATATATAATCGATGTAATAGGTTATAGAATTATATAGTGATTCTTTTTCAATTTTTGTAGGCAATTTAACTTTCTCTACAGAATGTGACTTATTCTGAGATTTATAGCCTTGTGGTTAGGACGTTAAGAATAATACGGTAAATACCTAATAATGGGAAATGTTACAATTCGATTTCGATTTCTATCTATCTATTTTATCACGCGAGATCCCTTGCAGGGTAGGCAGAGAGTGCAGAGTTCCAACAGTTATTTTCTTTAAATACCTCTCTGGCTTCATCCACTCTCATAGTTTGTCTCATACACGCTCGCCGGTTACGGAGACTCTTGACTTGTCCTTCATATAAGACTCGCTCTATTTGGTCGTGGTAAGATAGTCTAGATCTTCCCCGGCACCTACGTCCTTCCACTTTCGCATTGGATATCTGTTTTGTCATTCTTTCTTCTGACGATTTAGCGCAGTGGTTAATAGCTTAACCCGCTCCGCCCATTGTGTCTAATAGTCGCGGGTTCGATTCCCGCACGGGACAAATCTTTGTGTGATCCACAATTATTTGTTCCGGTCTGGGTATTTGTGTATGTGAATTTTCATGTTTGTAAACGCACCCACGACACAGGAATTAATCCTAGTGTGGGGAAACGTTTTTTAAAAAAAAAAAAACATTCTTCCCAAACTAACGGAGCATACCCTTTCTCATCTTTACACCGATATTATCTTTCATACCTTTGATTTCGATTTCGTTATTTATAAATCAAAATATTGTTTGATCGATTACTATCTGTCTAAAAGCGGACTTATTATGAATGTAAATAAGTATATTACCTACAATGAGTATTAAATAAGTAGGTACAGATTACCACAGTAAACATATATGACGTAAACAGTAGAACATCTTTGCTCTAGCAGGCTGAATAAAAATCAGGCACACAGACGTAGTACCCTCTGATACCTACCGAGAAGCCGCGTAGACCGATGACTTTTTTTACAAGCTTTTATTTAACTTACACTGTTCCTACGTCTTTCTATCTGTCTATCTCTCATTCCAGTTCAAATCTTGTGATCCATATTTCAAGCACTGGCGGGTATCCGATTGAACTGTAAGGATATTGTTCTCCGCGTATACATGATTTGCCCCAGAACCAACAGCAATGAAAAAATACTTGTATGATTTCAAATCACCCATAAAGTCTCTTCATGCATTTATTATTTAACGGACAAGCGGGGGAATCGCAATATTGCCCAAAAAGTATTAGATTTTGAGGTTATAATTCAGTAGCCATTAATACATATGATATTGTGTGTTGAGATTCAGTAAAGATATCGGTGACTTTCAATACTTTGAAATATTCGTTTTAGATTGCAAATTGTCCGTTAGATACGGATATTTGCCATTATTTTATTGAAATAGATAAATAAATATGGCATGGGTCAAATTTTTGTTGGTTCTGGGGCAATTTTAGACAAAATCTTTTGACATATGTCTGTAAAGTCGGTGACAATGCAATAATATGGTACCTTGGAGCTGGTCTGATGCTGGAGTCGAAAGGTGGCCATAGGAACTTGTGAACCATAAAACGTACTCCGTGGGTTTAAGTTTATTAGATTGGTATTGAGAAGTACTATACAACTAGATAGTGTTCAGAGTCTAATGATGAAGCCGAAAGGTGGCCAATGGAACTACTCAATTATTCAATTTGACCCCGCCGTGTTTGGGCTATTTGGATTTGTCTTGACGAATACTTCAGAAGCGGATGGTATCCAAGGTCTGATATCTATCATCAGACCAGAAGCGACTCCTCAACTAAGCAAGCTATGTTCGTTGTGTTATTGGAATGAGAGCTTGTTTTCAAAAAGCCATTTTTATTTTAATTTTTTTTCCTTTCTTTCTCTGTAAATGAGGGAACCATGTAGCCATTCTTACGAACAGGTTACACCTTACATTGTTCTCCCATACCCCACAACAAATGTATGTAGTTGAAAAAAATAAATAAAAATAATATTTTAAAAAAGTAACCGTGGAGTTTCTTGCCCACCTTCTCTAGAGAAATGACAATCTAAAGTGATGGTAGTCTTTGTTACTTTTCTGATGATTCATAAGTACTATAACGGTTTACATGAATAAAAATATCCTAATTCTGATTCTGACTGCGTGTCTGTATGCGTCATTCTTATTCCGACCCACAAAAATCAAAATAATAAGACGCTAGAAGTGGTATTGCGCCGAGAACCTGTCATCTCTCTTGTGAGAAAATTATCACAAAATGCTTCAGAACTGCGTGAACTAATGTTGATAATATAGGGGCTAAGGTTGGTAATTTTCAGCAAATAAAACTGCGAAAGTCTTCCAAATTGTAACTGTATTTACTTATAAGGCATTACAATTCATCGGAAAGTTTTTTTGCAGCAATAATGTGAGACTGTCTATATTTTTGAAACTGTGCATGTTTGGCAAAGCGGCGACAGTAGTTTCGAACGAAATCGCGCGGAATTAGTCTCACACTAGGATTTATTCCTGTGTCATGGATGCGTTTACGAACATGAATTAAAAACAGTGGCACTCCGGGAGTGCCAAAAACTTGAACAATTACGTGTGTATTTTATGAATCGTCAGAAAATATTTTTTTATATTTTTTATATACAAAGATGTCGGTAACGGTAACAGTGTCGCGAGTTCAATGGTTTTTTGCCATCTCAAAAAATGCCCACCGCGCCTAAAGAAGTTTTCATTTCAAAAGTCACACATAGATTTGTCCGCGACTATTCGACTCAGTAGGTGTAGTGGCTTAAGCTCTAAGCCACTGCACCAAATTGTCCGTCCAAATTTCAAATTTCACTTCTCATCATCATTATTAGCCGTATCAGACCACTGCTGAACATAAGCCTCTCCCAAGGTATGCCACTAATCCCAGTCTTCGGCTCTTCTTCAACTGCTGCCAGTCACCCTGCGTTTACCGTCGCACCACCTAGCAGATAGGCGCCCAAAACTACGTTTGCTGAACCGCAGACTCCACTCAAGAACACTTCTACCCCAGCGGTTATCAGTTCTGCGTTTCTAGAGTGTTATTATTACGATTTTTGTGTTCTAACCGCTAGTGTTACGATGTTCTACTGTTAACGTATCTTCACTGTGCTATTACCTAGAAACAGGTCTTACAGACGACTAGATTTTAACAGCACGCGCATACGTGAGTTAGATCAAAATGATTACCCGTCGGCGGCGCGGGTCAAACCGACCCATCAAACTAGACGAGCATTTTGCATAATTATCCGTTTACTGCGCATAAGACTGTCTGGAAATAGATATGTATGTAAAAATATTGTAGTTACTTTATTTTAATGTTTTTTTAGAGATGTGGATGGATTTTTTCACGAAGTATGGTATCGTAATTAACTAGGATAACGATTTAGACAGGTGTTTTAACGTTAAATATAATAATAATAATAATAAATCAACCTATACTGAGGCGCTCGTAGTGCTGTGCGACCGCGGTGTTCTTATCAATTACCAAGGTTAAGCAGCGTTCGCCTCGGTCGGCCTAAGATGGGTGACCGTTTGGGGCATTTTTATATTCAAGCGTCTCCGTGCTTCGGAAGGCACGTTAAGCTATTGGTCCCGGCTACCAATTAATGTGGTAGTCCTTAAGCTGAGTTGGAAGCCTTAAAGGCGGCTTAATAAGTTCCAACAACAGGTGACCACAAACCTGCCCCCACCAATCCACACTGGGTCCGCGTGGTGGAGTATGACCTAATCTCTCTCATCTCAATTTGTGAGAGAAGGCCTTTGTCCAGCAGAGGGCAGGGCTGATATTATTATTATTATAATCTATACTATGCCAGTGCTGGGCAAATGCCTTTTTCTCACGAATCGAGGTGAAAGATTAGATCATACACCACCACGCGGACGTTATGCGGCTTGGTTGTATTAAAAAAAAAATTGAATGAAATATTCCACTCAGTTTAGAAATTATTCAAAAATTGAATAATTTCTGAATTCTACATAAAGGCTTTTTTAACCTTAGTTTTTAACATTAAAATTGTAGTTGGGTCATGATAGTGTGCTGTGCAGGTTTTTGTAAATGGCGATCGGCTAAAAATTTGAGCAATTTGACTCAATTTATCGTATTCGACACTGACAATTTTAAGCTAAGCGAAGAGCATGTTGGAGAAATCACAGTCTCATTTTATAACCACTTTTTATAGCACTTACTCAAGCAAATACATTATTGTTTATTCCAAATTTTACCAACATTCTACATTAATATTAATTTAACTATTTCCCGTCAAACTACAAGAGAATTATTAACACCATCGAAATAACATGTGAGTGAAAATTATCACAAAATGCTTTAGTACTGCGTGGACTAATGTAATGGCTAAAGTTTTATTTTAAAGTCCATTCAACTACAAAAAGTCTTACATAACTTGTAATAGTACTTAAGGTGTCACAATTCAGCTGGATGCACCGACGACCTCAAAAAGGTCGCTGGGACAGACTGGATGCGGAAGGCGGAGGACCGTGTGCAATGGCGCGTGTTAGGAGAGGCCTATGTCCAGCAGTGGACTGCGATAGGCTGATTGATTGATTGTCACAATTCATTAGAAAATATTTTTACAGCAATAATGTAAATCTGTATCTACTTTATCCAAACTGTGTGTATGGCAACGCGGCTATAGTGGTTTCGATTATAATAGTACGCTATTTCACTTTTAGTGTTTTATTATCATACCTAATTTACACACTGCTTATTTCCGCGTGAAGTGAGGGAAGGGTAGTAGTATAAACGTGCCACTTACGCTCTACTTCCTTTTCTACACTATTACTGTCGGGCGGTCCCTTCGTTTGTGGTTTTTGAGCGGGAGTCAAAAGAATGACAAGCCACACATACTCAGTGAGGACGCTTTAGAAATATTTTTGGAATTATGGGTAAAAAATAATTTTGGATTGAGAGTTGAGGAAGTCAGAGAGGTATGTAGGGAAAGAACCTGTTGGTACTCCGTAATCTCTTCCCACAAGGGATCTGGCGTGATGATATAGATGGAATAATTTTGGAAAAAAACTTAAGGATATTAAACTGACGATTTAGCGCAGATTTATTTAGATTGACGGACGATTTAGCGCAGTGGTTAATAGCTTAAGCCGCTCCGCCCACTGTGTTTAATAGTCGCGGGTTCGAGTCCCGCACGGGACAAATCTTTGTGTGATCCACAATTATTTGTTCCGGTCTGGGTATTTGTGTGTGAATTTTCATGTTTGTAAACGCACCCACGACACAGGAATATATCCTAGTGTAGGGCTTCGTTTAAAAAAAAAAACCTAAAGAAATATATAAAATATAACCAAATGTGTGGGTGATGCATCAGAAAAATAGTGGGAAAGGTAGTATAAAAATTGCCTTGGGGATAGTTTTCAGAGAACAATATCGTTTCGGGGAAAAGAAAATATAAGAGACACACAGAGCGATAGTTGAAGTGCGAAGGGAGTATGTGAACAGTCAACGCTGTCGCGGTACTGCTCAATGCTCTTGGCAGGAAGTGGCTGTAATCGCAGTGTATAAACCGGGTATTACGATTTCTGTGATTAACACATATAAAAATAGGCATATACCTCTTGGCGTCATAGACAAGTTTTTTTGATCACATTAAATTATATCGTTCGTTATTATGTACAGAGCGTATGTACCTATCAAGCTATATTTGGACAAATCGGTGTAGTGCTCTGAATTGGTATGTCGGTAATAATTGACTTGTGTTATTTAGGTTTTTGTGCGAAATACCAGGCAGGCTGTCAAGCCTCGCACAGACAAAAAATATTAAGTAATTTTGCCTGTAAACCCAATAAGTATCTTTTCTTATTTATAAGCTCAAGTTACTTATGTTGTATAAACCCTGCAGGGGTACTAACAAATTGTTACATTTACATAATTTTTTTGATTTACTGATCTACCTCAGTGTCGGAACGCGGCCTCCACTGAGTAGATCCGGCGAGAAACTCAGCGGGTTTGTCTTTTTCATCTAATTTTCTATATTTTTTTTTCATTTTCTGTATAATACAAAATTGAGTATTCAATACAGCTCCAGTGTGATTTTTAGGACTAATATAAGACTGAAAGAACTTTCTTTTAAGAATGATAAGCTAAATGATTCTGGGTGCACCAGTCTCCACAAGCAGCACCCATTCATGAGTATGACAACTTGAGCAGCACAGACAGAAAAAAGTGACCCGTACCAAATAGCTACTGCAAGCATAGACTTATTAGTGAGCATGACCAATGCCAGATTTCACCTATAGTAGTCAAAAAAAGGCTACAAAGTAGCAATACTTTGCGTTCAAGCTACGCTTTGACATTTTTGCTTACATTAAAGACGTGCTTTATGAGGAATAATCGTCAATAAAATAAAAAGACACTCCCGTGGAGAAGGGCAAGGAACTCCACGGCCACTTCTTTAAAACAAAAGCAGTTCTGTATACACTTTCAATTGTGGGGTGTGGGGGATATGGTACAGTATGTTCCTTTAATCCTTACTACCCAGTACTGGGTGGACATGACAATTACTCTGATCTCGATTAATGAGAGAAGGTTTAACGACTGCAAGAATCGGTAATCGAGAGCAAAAGGTCAACAGTGTGCTTAAGGGCTTGATCATATTTTCCAAAAAGTAGATTTTATTAATGGCGGTGTCATAATTACTTAGCGTTAGAACTGGGCACCAAGCCTGTCATTGCAGTTTTTGTATAATTGTCGTTCATTGACATAATCGTTGGTTTTGACAGTTTTGATAATCTATAATTCAATGGTGTCCTTATGGTTTTCCATAGACGTATAACTTAAAACATTTGTCGGTATTTGTTCTTAAGACCATAAAGAATTTAGTAGATTACAGAATTAGGCATAATTTCAAACTCAAACCTTTTATTTTGAATAAACCCTGCGGGGGTGTTTACAAAGTGTCATATTTACATTTTTTTAACTTACTAATCTATCACCGGATCCGAACGCGGCCTCCACTGAGAATATCCGGCGAGAAACTCAGCGGGCTAGTATTTTTTGTTTAATACTCCATTCATTTTATATTATACAAAATCATTAATGTAATTGAACGAATGTACGTCACGTAAAAATAGCATTGGCCCTTGGGGCCCTGTTATACAATGAAGGTACATAAGAAAGGATATTTAATAATTATATGCCTGCTCTCAGCATAGGGTGGTTTTGGATTGATGATGATAATATGTCTGGTTTGGCGCATAGTGCGGGTGACGAACCGAAGGTCCTAGATTCGAATCCTAAGTCAAAAAAAGTGTGGTTTTTCTTTGGAAAAAATACCTGTCGCTGTCTAGAATTGTGCTCTATTGTTTCATGATATGCTTGGTATGATTTTAAATTCGTCTCTAGGTAAATATTTGTTAACCATTTACTTAATCGAGTGATCTAATGGCTAATGAGGCGCAAGGTTATCACGAGGTCCTGAGTTCGAATCTTAGGTCGGACATAATGTAATTATTCGGGAGAAATATTTCTAGTATCAGTACGGTGCCTGCCCGCCGCCTATTACATGGAAACTAACATCGTCAGTTAAGGCGCTCGTAGCGCTGTGCTACCGCGGTGTTCTTACCGATCAACCAAGGTTAAGCAGCGTTCGACTCGGTTGGCCTGAGATGGGTGACCGTTTGTGGCATTTTCATATTCGAGCGTCTCCGTGCTTCGGAAGGCACGTTAAGCCGTTGGCCCCGGTTACCACTTAATGTGGTAGTCGTTAAGCCGAGTTGGAAGCCTTAAAGGCGGCTTGATAAGTCCCAACAGCAGCTGGCCACAAACCTGCCTCCACCAATCCGCACTGCGTCCGCGTGGTGGAGTGTGATCTAATCTCTCTCACCTCGATTTGTGAGAGAAGGCCTTTGCCCAGCAGTGGGCAGTATAGGCTGATATTATTAACATCGTCAGCGAAAAGTAGGTGCACACGGTACACCTCTGCAACCCCTGCTTGGGGAATATAGGAGTGACTTAGTGTAATACAAAAACGTTGATAAATTTGCTTTTTTAAAACTGGCACCGATCTTATAATGACCGGTTAATGCTACCTATCTAAGTTTTTAGTTCAATAATTTAAACCGAAATGATTATGTAAAAGCTGTTTTTTATCACAGCATTCTATTGCGTGCTATTTTTAACAACTAATACAAGGTTTTTGAACTTATGTCCTTTTGTTGTCCTTTAGACACAAAGGATTGTCCCAAGTGTACCTCAAAGGTGACGGGAAGTCAGATTTTTTTGGCATTTTATTCACACACATAAAAAAACTTGTCAATAGGTGATATCTGAATTAATATTATTGATTGATATGCACATAAGTAATTAAATAAAGTATCTTTAATATGTATATTCTTACGCCAGATCTCTTGCGAGGTAGGTACAGGGTTTCACCAAATTCCTTATAAACCTTTATTCTTTGTTATATTTATTTTTCTTTATAACCAGCTCCAAAGATATTCTGTTTTATATTATTTTCTGTTTGTGTGGAATTGTGTACTGTAAGGGTGAAAGTGGGTTCTTTGCACAATTAGACACTTCACTTTTATTATATATTAATTATAACTTCACTTAATTTTAGCTACGACTGCTTTCCTCTATGTTTCTTAAACACCACTAAATATGACAAAAACAACGACATAGAAAAAGTGGGGACATGTGGTGCCACTTAATAATTTTACCAAAGATAATTGTTTATGTAGATTTGTACAGTTTGTTTAACCGCCTCGTTGGTTTAGTTGCGTATAATGCGGCTGGCTATCCCGAGGTCCTTGGTTCGAATCCTCTGTCGGATAAAGACGGAGTCTGGAATTGAAGCTGGTAGGTATAGTAATCATAAGCTCGCCCCCACATTGGGACTTAACATCTTCGGCGATACGTGGGTGTACAAAGTACTTCTTCACCACCATCGCTTGGGGAATATAGGCGTGATTGTGTTTATTTATATTAATAAACAGATAGATAGTTAATATTCTTGCTCTAGGAAAAGAAACTTTTAGATATGACCTATAGATGAGCTGGTTTTGTGACTAAGTCGGTTGAAGGTTGATGGTTAAGCAACCTTCGCAAAGTCCGGCAATGGATGAGTTGGATTATACCTTCTGACCTTAATTTGTCTTACGAAACATAAAATACATTTCATTCAGCCAGCGGATTTGACTATTCGTCCTTTTTTGTTTCCGAATAATAAAGTAGGATCAATAAAATCTTTCATTAAAAAGACTGGACAAGTGCAAATAGGACTCGCGCTCTGAGAATTCCGCACAACTGCCACTAGTTGTTGCTTTTTTATTTTACATCGAATATGAGAATTTTTTGTAACACAATTACTAATTAACAATTTTTACCCTTTATATAACCTTGCTTTTTGTCAAATTTCTTGATTCTAGGTCCACGGAAAGTACCTTACAGGTTTTGGTGAATGAGTTGAAGGAAGCCTTATTTTTGTTGGAAATTAGTTAGACCTAAGTCATTTTCATCAAAAGATACGGTCTAAGTTAGAAGCCACAATTGCTGTGTAGTGTCATTCAGTTATTATATATTTTATACTGCTAAAGGACTGTAGACTTTAGTGTTTGACACAAATTTCAAATTGGTATCAGTAAAAATTCTTGAGAAAAATTGTCTTAACCTTCGGATAGACATACTAACAGACCTGATCCACGGACAACAATTTTTTTTTTGTATTGAAATTGAATTGATCGTAAATTTTATTAATCACAACTCAATCAAATTCGTAGGAACATCTTTACGGAGCCCTAAAAAATATTGCAAATATTGCAAAGCAAGCAAATAATACCTACTGTTAAGGAAATGTCTCTATCAGTATTACTGAAATTGTTTCCTTACTGGTCACAGTTCAGCCCCGATTATCAAATACCTATAAAGCTAACTTACAGTTGCTCATGAACTTTAGTCCCAAATACCAGTAGCAATAATTCCCGACGGAAAATTTACGAGGAATATTACCATACAAAATAATACAATTATTACATATGGCTATAATGAATCACGACTTTATTGGTTAAGGAAATTTGGTGGTGACGGTATGTAATAGAGTCATATATTACGAAAGAGTATTACTAAATTTGCAGTCAATGCAAATTTAGTAATACTTTTGCGTAAAAGTTTCTTTAAAGAGATCACTATTAGTTATAAGGCCACATATTATTATTTTCGTGTACCCAAATTGTAGTTCCTAATTCGCAGGCGCCGACGGCAATGAGACGGGTACGCTCTCCAGAGTTTTGGGCCGTATTTAAAAGATCGGACCAATTCACAGAGCGAACCATCCTGCTGTCTCTGCGAGGAAAGGACTGTGGGCAGGCCAGTGTTAGGGCAAGCCAACAAACATTCATTACTAGCCTCGGTAAAATACGCTAGTATTTTTTTTTGTTTTAAAACAACGTAGCCTCACACTAGGATTTATTCCTGTGTCGTGGGTGCGTTTACAAACATGAAAGTTGACATACACAAATACCCAGACCGGAACAAATAATTGTGGATCACACAAAGATTTGTCCCGTGCGGGAATCGAATCCGCGACAATTAGACACAGTGGGCGGAACGGCTTAAGCTCTGAAACACTGCGCTAAACCGTCCATCGTAGTTCGATAGTATTAAAATATGGACCTAATTGGTCCGGTGGCAAAGCGCATCGCTTTGTGATGACGAGGTCCTGGGTTCAAATCCTAGGTCGGACAAATGTAGCTTTTCTAACGAAAAATTCCCAGTATGAGTCCGGAGTCTGGAATTGTGCCCGGTATATGGCAATAGGCTCGCCTCCTATTACATGGGACCTTACATCGTCGGCGAAACGTGGGTGTACTCAGTACACCTCCGCCACCCCTTCTGGGGAATATAGACGTGACGGTGTGTAATTTTTTTAGTTTTTCTTACTGTAATTTTATGAGCGTGGACCGAGAAATATTGCGGATACCCAGGCCGCTTAGCATTACCGGAAGAGAAGCTTGATCTTCCAAATTTGTATTAAAAATTGTCATGAACGTATTCCTTACGATGCTGTCCAGTCTTTGTAAGA
Organism: Phalera bucephala; assembly: GCA_905147815.2. Lineage (NCBI taxonomy): Eukaryota > Metazoa > Arthropoda > Insecta > Lepidoptera > Notodontidae > Phalera > Phalera bucephala. The sequence goes on along the minus strand of LR990625.1, from coordinate 22,987,929 downwards.
ATTCTAGATGCATCTAAAGCGGGCAACATCGTAAGTAATAAGTAAATTTTGGTACAAAAAGGCATTGACGGGTAATGAAAAACGCCATATGGGTATTAATTTTGAGTAGGCGATATGAAACTTCATAAAAATTTAGAATTTATTCAGATCGAGAAAAATAATAGATTTGATGCGACACAAAAGTGTGCAAGCAACTCGAAAAACTGATAATGGTAAGCTACTTATGTTGCTAATTGTACCTACGTCACTAGCTTAAGGAAAAGACACACCTAAAAAGCACCTAAAAACGATTTCTCGTTTTAAGAGAACTTGTATTAAGATCTCCTCTTATTTAACTTAACGTGGCTAATTATTAACTAAATGATATGAAAAATTGTGTTATTATTTAATTCAGACAGTCACTTGACTGACACTGACTCTTGTTTGAGAGCCTCGTTGGTCTAGTGGCAAAGCGCATCGCTTGGTGATCACGAGGTCCTCGGTACAAGTCCTCCCAGGTCGGACAGATGAAGTTATTCTAACGAAAACTTCCCAGTATGAATCGCCCAGTATGAGAGTAAGGCTCGCCCCCTATTACATGGGACATAACATCGTCGGCGAAAAGTGGGTGTACTCAGTACACCTCTGCCACCCTTGCTTGGTGAATATAGGCGTGACGGTTATTATTTATTTATTTTACAGTTGGAGAACACCTATAGGAAAAACCTTTCTTGCGTTCGGAATCGTTAATTACACGGACTTTGGCAAACGCACTGAGATAATACATTTTTGGTAAACCGCTGCAAATAATGTCAATAAATCTTACCTTCCGTAAACACGTATTCCTGATCCCCAATCTTTTGTGCCAAGACGACGTTACTATCAACCAGTATGTCCAAATTGTTCAGGATCGATATATCCTTGTCTGCCAATATCAACCAAGAGTATGGTGCCTTGAAGTATCCTTCAGAACTGGCCTAAGATCAAAAACAATAGAACAATGGTAAGAAATGTAAAACTAAAAAAATTGGTAAGGTCATTCTCGCGTCTTTGTTCCATCGTATATATGAGAAAATTTAATCAGTCTATACTATCCCATTGCTGGGCAAAGCCGTTCTCTGACAAGTTACAGTCAAAGTCATTTGGCCATACTCCACCACACGGACCCAGTGCCGATTAGCGGAGGCAGGTTTGTAGTCGCCTGTTAATGGAACTTATCAAGCCTCAAACATAAATAATTTATTTGTACTAGCAGTTTACCGCGACTTTGTTCCCGGTCGACAACAGAGCCACCTACCGGGTCTATGTTATATAGCCTTTGTTACTTCTGGATATGTAGCTTTCCAAGGTAAAAGAATCATTAAAATCGGATCAGTAGTACCGAAGATTACCCCGGGCATCCAAACTCACGAACTTTACCTCTTTATAATATTAGTATAGATAAGCCCTGTGGGGCGCTTACAAGTAGTCAATTTACATTCTTCTAAGCTCTAATTTTACTACTAATCTACCACCGGATGGAACGCGGCCTCCACAGAGAAGAAGCTTAGCAGGCTTGTCCTTTTATTTACTTCTCTATCTCTTTTTTCTTGTCTTTTTTTCAATCAAATTGTGTAAATACAATATTTAGATAACAATTAAATAGTTTACGATCTAGTTCGAATGTGATGCCTTAAGATCGGGATATGAATTTATCTGTAGAGTGTCTAAAGAATTCTAGATGGACCAGTCCACACAAGCAGCACCCGTTCACAAGTATGACTGCTGGAACAGCAATCACTCCCCTCGACCATATTGGAGGGAAGGGAGTGTAAGGCTTCCGATTAGGCTTAAACGCTACAGCAAGAAGTGGTAATCAGGACTAATGGCTTGATGTACCTTCCAGAGCACGAAATCGTTCGAAAATCGAATGAACACAAACAGTGACCTATCTTATAGTGACCCAGGCCCACCTTAGAACTTCTGCGGTACCAAAGCGCTACGCATGCTTTCGAGAGGAGATTTAAACTTTGCTATACCAATTGTTAAAATCTACTCTTTTACCTTCGTCAGAAACCGCTCGGTTCCATTGCATGTGAGATCGGAGAGAATGACGTTGTATTGCAGGTAATGTTCGCTTCTATTGTGCTGTAGTGAGGCTGCTACGCTGACGCCTTCAGCAGACAGGACCTTAGTCAGTGAAGTCAACTTGTCTGTCAATACAATTGTTTCATATTACAAACTTGTAAAATTTTGCATCGTTCGCGAATTACTACCATTGCTACATATGTTAAGTACTAACATGCCAAGAAGAATCTCAGCACCCGTCGCAAGTTTGGTATAGTAATAATAATTATTATTACGTATATTTATTTTTCTTTTTTAATAAAAAACTTAGCCCTATGATTTATTCCTGTGTCGTGGGTGCGTTTACCAACATGAAAATTCACATACACAAATACCCAGATCGGAACAAATAATTGTGGATCACAACATTTTTTCCCGTGCTTAAGCTCTTAGCCACTGCGCTAAATCGTCCGTCAAATAATGTAATAGGCCCGCCCTCTAATACTGTGGAAAGTATTAAACTCGCGACGGGTGCTGAGATTATAGTTGGCGTGTACCTTATGTATTTTAAGAAATGATTTGAATTGACTGGGCTCTCGTAAAGTTAGAGCCGCGGTTACAATAAGAGGCTACCGCGAAAAAAAACGTGATTTGTACTTCATGCACTTAATTTTTTTATAGATTAGAGGCTTAATATTTTGAAATATGATTTTTGAGTGTACACTTCGAAATCTGCTGAAAGGAATACACAACTAAACGAAATTACCTCGATAGAAAAAAAATTAAAGAGAATAAGAATCATATTTTTTTCTTATTTAATCTCTATCTATCTATCTATATCATCACGCCAGCTCCCTCGCGGGGTAGGCAGAGAGTACAGAGTTCCAACAGGTTCTTTCCTTACATACCTCTCTGGCTTCCTCCACTCTCATAGTTCGTCTCATACACACTCGCCGGTTACGGAGACTTTTGACTTGCCCTTCAGCTAAGACACGGTCTATTTGGTCATGGTAAGATAGTCTAGGTCTTCCACTTTCGCATTGTACATCTGTTTTGTCATTCTTTCTTCTGGCATTCTTTCTATATGCCCGAATCAACGGAGCATACCCTTTCTCATCTTTACACCGATACTATCTTTCATACCTACTCGCTTTCTTACTACGCTGTTGCGAATACGGTCGGTCAGCGTGACTCCGCACATCTTCCGCAGAGATCGCATTTCGACCGCATTTATCCTGCTTTCGTTCTCCTTCTTACATACCCAACTCTCACTGCCATATAACAGCGTTGGGACAAGCACTCCGTTATGCATGGCCAGCTGCGCCTTTTGGCTTAAGTGCCGGCTCCCAAGTAGCCTTCCCATCGTACCATTCACTCTATTACCTGCATTCACTCTTCTCTCTATATCAGCGGTGTATTTCCCATCCTTACTGAAGGCGCATCCAAGATATACAAACTCATTCACTTGCTCCAGCACATCGTTACCAACCATAATCCTTGCATTCGTTCTGGTTTCTTCCCGTTCAAAAACCATAATTTTGGGTTTCTTATTTAATAATGACTGTAGTTTGACAAAACTATAATGACATACTGTATAATTTCTATTAGCATTGTATATTGACTTTTGAGAATTACTTTATTTTATTTTCCATAATATATACTCTCTATAAAAATACTTACTTAATTAATATGATGCCCTAATTTTTAATACAACTCATACTCAAATTTTGTACGCCAACTACAGGCAAAATGTATAATAATATCAGCCTATACTGCCCACTGCTGGGCAAAAGCCTTCTCTCACAAATCGAGGTGAGAGAGATTAGGTCATACTCTACCACGCGGACCCAGTGCGGATTGGTGGAGGCAGGTTAGTGGCCACCTGCTGTTGGAACTTATCAAGCCGCCTTTAAGGCTTCCAACTCGGATTAACGACTACCACATTAAGTGGTAACCGGGACTATCGGCTTAGCGTGCCTTCCGAAGCACGGAGATGCTCTAATATGAAAATGCCACAAACGGTCACCCATCTTAGGCCGACCGAGTTGAACGCTGCTTAATCTTGGCGATTGGTAAGAACACCGCGGTCGCACAGCGCTACGAGCGCCTCGGCAAAATTTAGCGGTCTACATCTGTCTGTACACACTACCTATGTTTTTCAAAATAAATGATTGATAGATCTAAAGCAATAGGCTTTACATTTTCTGATTCCAACGTGAAATGCGTAAAAATTAATCAATAGAGTTTATTTGGCAAATCACTGTGGAAAAGTTCTTGTAAAGTAGTTATTTTATTTGATAGTGTGTTATTAGAGAATGATAAAATTTGTTATTGCACATACGTCGTTTATTCCGAGCGCGCGCTCGATATATCCGTCCCCTATTATTCTTTTGTATATTAATTGCATCACTCTCCCGGTCGACAAATGGTCGATCGCGTTAGGCCCTTAAGCAAGTACCAACGAACTAACGTTAAGCAAGTATTAAGCTTGGTTGGTTATAGTATTTAAGGTTCTGCCACATAGCCGACGCAGCGCAACGGGAACGCGACGGTGGCGCGGCTTGGGAAGTTGTAATGTACTGAAATGTACTGGAGACGACACACAGCGCAATCCTGCTCGGTGGGACGTCACGACGGAATGTAGCGCTTTCGTCGCGCTCCCGTTGCGCTCCGTCGGCTATTTGACCAAATCTTTAAGGTTTTACCACAAAGCCAATGCAGCGCGAAGGGAGCGTGACGGTGGCGCAGCATGGGCAGTTGTCATGTACTGAAATGTACTGGAGACGACACACAGCGCAATCCTGCTCGGCGCGACGTCACGACCGAACGTAGCGCTTTCGTCGCGCTCCCGTTGCGCTCCGTCGGCTATTTGACCAAATCTTTAAGGTTTTACCACATAGCCAATGCAGCGCGAAGGGAGCGTGACGGTGGCGCAGCTTGGGCAGTTGTAATGTACTGAAATGTACTGGAGACGACACACAGCGCAGTCTTGCTCGGGGCGACGGAAAACGTCATCACCCGCTGCAGTCGCGCTCGACGCGATTGCAAACTAAGCACGAGAGGAGCGAGATGCCAATACGACTGACCAAACCTTTAGTTTGTGGCATTCTCATTTAAAAACGTTTTCATGATTCTTGGAAGTTTTATGGACGTCTTTGTAAGTTGCGCATTGATGAAGCCATAGCACATAGTGATTTAATAATGTCTATCTATCTTTATCATCACACCAGATCCCTTGCGGGGAATTTATTAATAATATATTAATTTGTCCATTAAATCGAGCACCACGTTAAAACCAATACATCCTTTTTGATTAAACAATACGGAAAGAACCTTTTTAAATATAATAAAAGGCAAACTTACAATGACTCCAACATAAATGAGGGATCAGCAGAGAAGTCGGTTTTTCATCGTGCACCAAAAATGACGCGATCATTTTAATACTGTTGATGTTTACACATTTAATCATATTCACACACAAAACACTAAGAAAGAATAATGTTTTCACTTTATTCATAATTTTACTTAATTCGCAAACTAACTCTAAAACAGACAGAAATGATAATCACTTAGAAAAAGGAGTATTCTACCTATTCACCCCTACCGGTGAATTGGGTATCCTCTATTTTAATTAGATACTATTTTACCCTTTTAAAGTAAATAGGAAACTGATTGTCTATTCACCCCTTTCCCATAAAGCTTATGATTTCATTAGACTGTTATTTCAGCTATTATTAAATTAAAGAAATTCAATATTATTAAATGATTTGAGGGGGCAAAGAGAGGGCGGAAATTAACACTTCAGTGTTTGAATTAGAGTTTAAAATTAAAGAACAAATCAATGTTACTTAAGATAAATATCGTTCTTAGTGAGTACCAAAGAGTATTTAATAAATAAGAGTTACAAGTACAACTCAATATAGTTAAGAACACACTCGAACAAGTCAAGTTTCGAACATAAGAAAACTAATTTAAAATCGGTTCATCTGTTTAGGCACTGCGATGCCACAGCAGATACACACGTTAAACTTATACTCCTCTTTTTGCGTCAGGGATTAAAAAAAGAAAAATAATAGGAAACTGAGAGTCCTTACTGATGTAAAAACCATAATCATTCACTTTTAACGGTAACTCCGTTATCATTCAATATGAATTTAGGTAGTTAATATTCTAACAGAATGTATCATCAAAGTACTGTCATGTAAAAAAGCTAGTATATTTATTAAATTCCCGACGAAAAAGAACACAAGAGACTTAAAGCACAGGCTGGTATAAGAGTACAGTAAGTAACACAAGTACTTGAATATTCTTAGTTTTTATGAAATCGCTTACACACTTTGGATTAAGTCTAATATCTTTGCATTATCTCCAATATTTATCGATTTCATTAATAAATTAATCATCAGATATCATCATTGTTCTGCCAATTTTCTGCCAAATAATTACATAGCGTATCCTTCCTTATCCATTAGTCTTTCTATTCGTTAAAACCGAATGAAAATCCATTCTGATCTGAACCGATTAGTCATACATAAATAAAAATAATAATTCGTAATTTATTCGTCTCCAGTGGGAACGCGCACCACAACGAATTAAACGGCGCATTGTTTTGCGAGTTTAGGTTCTCGACCCTCAGAGTGTACGGGCATACTCCACAATGTCATCGGCTTTGGTGGTGTAATGTAGCCGTGACATGTACAGCAGCGTCGTTGGTACTTCTGAAAGGAGGAGCATGCCATCATCGACCGGCGCAGTCCCACACCGGCTTTGTCGAGGAGGCTTATTATATATAAAAGAACAGAGAGAGCCGGTGATTTTAATTTGTAAATAATATAGATTTATCTTCAGGGGAAATAGGTCCACTTTAGGACAAATGCCTTTCCTAATGACCGACACGATGACCGGCTTTTTCGTTTCTTTTCCGCGACCTTCACCAGGTCATCGGTTCATTTGTAGGGGGCCGACTCATTCCAAGTTCGAAATTTTGGTTTTTAGTGCCCCACGTTTCGAGTGGTTTGCAGCACCCGTGGTTTTGGGAGGGACTACAAATAAACCACCATAAAACCCTAAAAATATGTATATTTCATGTGTAACATATGCCTAAATTCAATATGTGTAGTTAGATTAATTTTTCTCGTCGATTGTACACCGGCATCAGATGTAAAATTGATGGCATCGATAATGATACCTTTATGGACTATAAGTAGCATAATATTGTGGTTTATCGTTCACCCAATTTGATTACTGAGTTTCTTATTATTTTTTTATAAAACCGATGCCGCACATGAGTGACTTTTGTCTAGTATTATGTATGCGTTAAACAAAAATGAAAATCGTTGTAGAGAGGGGAAATAATAGGCTGATTAAATACATACATTATCACACATTTTAATTAAAACAACGTACGCACGTAACAGGACCTATGTTGAAAGTATATAGGTGTTTTTTTTTTTTTTTGCTGAATGGGAATGGAGAGAGCTATGACCGGAGTCTCCCTGCGAGAGCGAATAAGAAACAAGGAAAACTGCAGAAGTCGTTCTTCTGAACGGAAGTCATAGAGCTCATAATTGCGAAACTTAAATGGCAATGGAGGGGATCATTTCTGGCAGAATTGACGCTTATTGGGGCAGAAAAGTTGTGGCAATCACTTACCATAAAGATCTAATGAAGGATTCAGGTAAATGAAGGATGTGTACAGCGCATCTATATTTTACCGAAAGCGTTTACATAAAGCAGGTTGTAATGAAAATCTTCCGAAGGTCTTTGCCTTGTGGTAGACATCTTTACGCATTAGCCTAAGTTGGTACCCACATTAGTTAAAAAAACACCCAAGCGGGGGTGGAGGAGGTGCACTGTGTACACCTAATTTTCGTCTAGGATGTTAGGTCCCATAGTGGGCGAGCCTATTACCATATACCGGGCACAATTCCAGACTTCGGACTTATACTGGAAGTTTTTGGTTATAAGAACTACATTTGTCCGACCTAGGATTTGAATCCGGGACCTCGTGTTCACAAAGCGATGTGCTTTGCCACTAGACCAACGAGGCATTCCACACCCCGCCACATTAGTGGGTATTAATATATCGATGGAGTAGCTAAAAAAATAATTCACTATAACTAGATATCTATCTCTATCTATCTATAACCTCACGCCAGATCCCTTGCGGGGTAGGCAGAGAGTACAGAGAACTCTGCACCCCACGACTCGCCAGTTCGGGCCCGGCGTGATGGGTGGCGGCCCCCATCGCCGCTTCCACCTATATTCGTACCGACGGGGGCGGGCCGGTACGCGTCGCCTCGGGGGGACGCCCTAGCCCGCACTGCGGTACGTCTTCGGTCCAAGATTGCAGCCATAATGACTGGCAGGGGTCGCGACGAGCACGCTCTTGGACAGACTAGATAAATAATACAGATTTATTAATTCATTGACGCAGCAGCATAATTGAAGTAGGTAATACAAAAAAAAACAAGTAAAGTAGGTACATAATCGTATTAATTACAATAAATAAAGTTGAATTGAATAACAAACCAATTTTGAAACAGGTTTTTCCTTTGCGCTTTAATAATTTCGTGAGATAAAAATATTACCTATGTACCAAGTTATATAACGATTAACTGGTTTGGAACATGTATCTTGCCGTTATTATTTATGTATACATAATTGTATACTTGATTTATGCTAATTTTAGTTCGTCTGTGCTGAGCACAACTGCGGCGGTTTGGGTTAAATTCAAAAATATTATGTTTAAAAAAACAACATCGTCACACCTATATTACCCAAGCGCGTGTGGCAGAGGCACCCACACACCCACTTTGAGCACACCCACTTTTTGCCGACGATGTTAGGTCCCATGTAATAGGGGGCGAGCCTATTGCCATATACCGGGCACAATTCCAGACTCCGGACTCATACTGAGAAGTTTTCGGTAGAAAAACTTCATTTATCCGACCTAGGATTTCAACCTAGGACATCGTGATCACCAAACGATGCGCTTTGCTACTAGATCAACGAGGTATTATGTTTATTCTCCCATTAAAATACCTATCTACCGTGCAGGCGGTCGTCCTACGCTGCGCTTGGCAGATGGGCCGACGATCTTGTGAAAATCGCAGGAAGTCATTGGATGCTGATGGCATCGGACCGGTTACGCTGGAAAGCGATTGGGGAGGCCTATGTTCAGCAGGGGACAAGTATAGGCTGAGATGATGATAATGACGATGATAAGTGCAGAAATTCCTAATAGGAGTCCGGAGTCTGAAATTGTGCCCGGTACAATAACAATGGACTCCCGCCCTTTTACTTTGGGATCAAACATCCACGGTGAAATGTGGGTGTACCCAGCACACCTCCATCAGTTCTGCTGGGGAAATGTAAGGAATGTGGAAAAATACTAAATTTTTACAAAGTAACATTTATAACAAGCAGTGATAGCCTAGACGCTAGAAAGCGATTGGGGAGGCCTATGTTCAGCAGTGGACAAATATAGGCTGAGATGATGAGAGCTAGACCTATTGGTCTCCACTGTTCATCTTAGCTGAACTATTCCAGACAACTTTATCGAAGACCTAAGTGTCAAATATAGATGACGTATTGGTCTATTGACCATTACGACTTGGTCATACCTATTGTATAAACTTACCTTAAAAAGCAGTGATAGCCTAGTGGTTAGCCCGTTGGTCTGCTAATGACTTATGTTCTGACGAGGTCTCGGGTTCGAACCCAGGTACACACCTCTGTCTCTACGAAAGCATGTGCGTTTTAAAGATTAACTATCGCTTGCTTTAATGGCGAAGGAAACCTGCATTCCTAAGAGTTTCTGGAAGGTGTGTGAAGTTCGCCAACCCGCACTGGGCCAGCGTGGTGGACTATGGCCTAAACCCTCTTAGTTTGTGAGGAGGCCCGTGCCCAATGCTGGGACAGTCTCTTAAGAGGGCTAAAATTATTTTTATATAACTCCTCTCAAATTGAGAGGGGTTAGGCCATAGTCCACCACGCTGGCCCAGTGCAGGTTGGCAAACTTCACACACCTTCGAGAAACCTTCAGGCATTCAGGTTTTCTCACGATGTTTTCCTTTACCGTTAAAGCAAGTGATAGTTAATTTTTAATACGCACATGCTTTCGTAAAGGCAGAGGTGCGTGCCTGGGTTTGAACTCGAGACCTCTGACTTTGCAGTCCAACGGTCTTACCACTAGGCTATCACTGCTTATTACCACACCAAATTTCATTAAAATCCGTTCAGTAGTTTTTGCGTGATTGGAACACAAAGAGACAGTTAGACAGACAGAAAATAATTAAAAAAAGTGTTTCAGACTCTATATCGATAAAGAAGTGTACCCCAATTAAAATTTCCTAAAAATATTATCCTCTATGTACAGATTCGGCTCGGTTACAGTTTTATTATACGTATAAATAATTACACTTATTAGTATAGATATCCAGAATGTATAATCTTCATGGTATCTAAGAGTATCCATAGACAAATACTAAGTATTACAGTTAGTAAGAACATATTTATCCAGTAATTTTACAAAACTATGTGCAATATGTCTGACACAAAGATTTATAGGTAATTTAAAAATACCACGAGTCATATTAAGCCATTTGTAAATTCTTGAGGTAAACACTCCATTAATTTCCACGCCTGCAGGTAATAATGATGAATAGTTCTCTTTGTGATGTCTTTAACCATCTTGTTATAAGTTGTTTTCATTCTAAATCGAGTAATTTATTTTGTATAACCTGGCCTACCATCGTTTTATTAAAGTTACATCTTGTTTCATTTAATGGTTTCATACTTTAACAACGTTTTTCTTTCTATATCATCACGCCAGATCCCTTGCGGGGTAGGCAGAGAGTACAAAGATCCGTCAAGTTATTTCCGTAAATACCTCTCTGGCTTCCTCCACTCTCATAGTTCGTCTCATACACAGTCGCCGGTTAAGGATACTCTTGACTAACCCTTCAGACATGATACGTTACATATCTTGTTTTATTTAACACTTTAACAGCGTATTTCTATCTATATCAATACGCCAGATCCCTTGTAGGTTACGCAGAGAGTACAGATTTCGAACAGGTTCTTTCCTTAGAGACCTCTCTAGCTTCCTCAACTCTCATAATTCGCTCGCCGGTTACGAAGACTCTTAACGGAAATGAACCAATAAATAACGGTATCTAATTACAAAATAAATAACGGTAAATTACAGGCTTCTAGGTACAGGGTATTTGTAGAAACGACATTTTTATTATATTGTCAAATTGTGTAATTATGTCGTCCAACCAAGTAGTGAAATGAATAAAGTCAGATGGTATAGGTATTTCAGAAATCACATCGAATCAATCGATATCGATATCCATACATGATACTGCTTCATCGGTCATCATCCGGCAGACATCCACTGTTAGACAAATAAAGACGTCAACTACGAACGGGCATCAATATTATTATGTCAGCAAGTATCTACAGGATAAACGCCTTCCCCAAAGATCGCTAAACGATCGGCATTGTGCTGTACTCATCCAGTCTTTGACCGCCACCTTCCCCAGATCATCGGTTCATCTTGTGGGTGGCTTACTGACTCCACCACTTAGTACCTATAGTCTATTCCAATCAAACTTTTTAAACCATAAAAACGTCGATATCTTGCTAATGTTAACTAAATTAACAGCTACCGTACAAAAACACAGTAATTTATTATGAAATTATACTTAGTACCCTCACAACAATATAATTAATAATTAAACGAAATCAGACTTATTAGATACTAGAAGTATTTTTTTATAATATAATAATTATCGCAACAAGACTACAATTAAATGTCCGCGCGTTTCGGTGTCACGAGGCAAAAAAAGTGCGCCGAATCGAATGCACATCCGTTATATTTTCTCAGTTTGACAGCTGGCTGAAGTAGCTTCACTTAGTGTTGCCAACACTAACAACATTTTCATTTCGATAGATTCGAAAATACCGTCACCTTTATACCTGTTACATATTGCATTCACCACTAAAACATCTTCAAATGGGCATGATTTGTTCACATTGTTTTAAAATTTGATTGGAATAGACTATACTTAAGTATATTATAAGTTATTACTTAAAACACATAAGTTAACGCTATTTTATATACTTTTCCTCCTTACTTCTCCAAATAAATGGAAATATTTTGCAATCTAGAGCGTAATACCTCTCTATACAAGGAGTTCTTATTAAACCCGTACAGGATAAATTAACCTTTCGAATTTCCATGAAAAAGTCAACACCAGCAGTCACAAGGGGTGTCCATGACCCAAATACAACTGAGGATAAAATATCGAAAACACCGCCACGTTAAAAATGAATCAGCCATCTTTACTTGTATTTCTACGAATTTACTACAACGCTAAAGTTGTACATTGATTTCTCTGACGACGTTATTGCTGTGTTATAAAATACTGGACATCGCTATTGCTGTAGTGATAGAGTTCAAAATGGTGTGGAGATTAAGTATGAAGTGGCAAATAGCTTTGGTATTTGTGAGGGTGTCTATATATTTTGGTGTACTATGGATTGTCAACAGCTGGAAGAAAAGAGCCGAAGATTAGGATCAAAGGCATGCCTCCAGCAGTGGAATGTTGTGAACTGATGATGATAATAGATGGTATCTAGGATTGTCTGCGTGGCTGTAACAAAAAAGTAGCAAAAATATATGTTTGGAGGTGACTCCAAACCAAACTCAAATTTTAAATGCTCCAAAAGTTGTCCTGTTTATTCTCTGCAGGCCTCTGAAAAAATTGTCATGAACTCACGAACAGAGACTTCGGGAAGATTTATCTAGGGTCATTTTCGTTTTCGTCAGCAACAGAAAATCATTACATAAAGACTGAAAAGTTTTTATTTTTATTTTTTATTTTATTAAAAAAAACGTAGCACCAAACTAGGATTTATTCCTGTGTCGTGGGTGCGTTTACAAACATGAAAATTCACATACACCAATACCCAGACCGGAACAAATAACTGTGGATCACACAAAGAATTGTCCCGTGCGAGAATCGAACCCGCGACTATTAGACGCAGTGGGCGCAGCGGCTTATGCTCTTAACCACTGCGCTAAATCGTCCGTCAAGTATAAGACATCAGAAATATTATTCGAAAAAAATCCTCTGTAACTCCTGAAGAATGGCGACCGTACAAACCGGGTTCCGTCCTCGGCTGTGCACTTACAAAGTATGTCAAGAGCGTGCATCCTGTCCATTTGTCCGTAACTCATATTTTCTTCAATTACTAGTGGGAGGGCCTTCTTAGAATGAGTATTTATATGACACGTAGACTACTTGCGGTTGCTGCAACACGCAATACTAATCAGAGTTGGGTAAAAAATTATTGTGAAAACAACTGAATTACAATTAAAATACGTCGGATTTTATTTTAGTTTTATTTTTAATTCCCCGTGTCTTATCTGAAGGGGAAATCAAGAGTCTCCGTAACCGGCGAGCGTGTATGATACGAACTATGAGAGTGGGGGAAGTCAGAGAGGTATGTAAGGAAAGAACCTGTTGGAACTCTGCACTCTCTGCCTACCCTGCAAGGGAACTAGCGTGATGATAGAAATTCCCGAAGGTGCGTGTGCTCTACAGCACCCATCATCACGGCAGGGACTGAGGCGAAACGTCGTTTCGTTTGACGTCTGAATGTGATTGTTATTCCAGGGTACCATAGTTATATTAGGGGAAGGGGGGAAGGACTCAAAAATTAATTTTATTGATATTGGAATTTCAATGATCCTACAATTAAAAAAAAAATCAAACCTAAAAAATAGTAAAACAAAAAGTTATTGGCACTGGAGTGTCGACAGAAGTGAAAACTTGAATAATTACTTTTTTATTTTTTTAATCGTCAGGAAATATTTTTAGATTTTTTTTATATACAGAGGTGTCGGTAACGGTAACAGTGTCGCGAGTTCAATGGTTTTTTCCGCATCTCAAAAAATGCCAACGTGCATGTGTATCTATGTACGTACATACACAATATATGTATATACTTATATACAGAGGTGTCGGTAACGGTAACAGGGTCGTGAGTTCAATTGTATTTTCCCATCTCAAAAAATCGCGCTCGTAGCGCTGTGCGACCGCGATCTTCTTACCGATTACCAAGGTTAAGCAGCGTTCGACTCGGTTGGCCCGAGATGGGTGACCCTTTGTGGCATTTTCATATTCGAGCGTCTCCGTGCTTCGGAAGGCACGTTAAGCTGTTGGTCCCGGTTGCCACTTAATGTGGTAGTCGTTAAGCCGAGTTGGAAACCTTAAAAGCGGCTTGATAAGTTCCAACAGCAGGTGGCCACAAACCTGCCTCCACCAAGCCGCACTGGGTCCGCGTGGTAGAGAATGACCTAATTTTTCTCACCTCGATTAGTGAGAGAAGGCCTTTGTCCAGCAGTGGGCAATATAGGCTGATATTATTATTTATACTAGTGGTCGCCCATTGGTCGAAATTCGACCATAATTAATTTAAATTATAAGTTATTAAGGTTCTATTGTCAAAGATTATAATCACAGATTTCGCCAAGGGTACACTGTTAATTTACCTATTTTTTTCAAACAAAAAAAGTGAAACTTATTTAAAAAAAAAGATTATATTAAAGAATACCCTTTTTTTTATTGTAACGAAAAACTATGCGATAAAGAAAATGCTGTCCATTCAACATATATATTTCGATAATTTAATTAATGATACAAAACTTTATTGTTAGCGATGTTTTTTGTAAATACTCTTTCATCATTTGCTGGTTATGTTTGACATTCAGTAAGACTATAGACAAATAATATTAAAGACAAACAATATCAATCTATTTTCAATTTGAAGTGTATTGTGTCAAATACATGGTAGTGTTTTTTATTGATTTAATGTATTTTTTATGCATTATTTTAAAATAATATTAGCATTCTGCACTCCTTCTCTATATAAACTATAAGTGTGGGAAATTTCATACTCCTCCGTCCGCACAATATTCGTAAAAAGGGGTACAAAGTTTTTGCTTCACGTGTTAATATAAGGATATCTCAAAAAATGCCTAACGCGCCTTAAGAAGTTTTCACTTCAAAAATAATTGAGAAATACTTAACACTGCATACAATCATGTATAAGTATGTAAGTGGAGTTTGAGTCACACATGTCGCACACGCAATCGCAACTGCGAAACAGGTATAACTGCACTAAGATTTTGACACTACAGAGATCGAACCCACGACTACTCAACCTATAGATCCGCTCGTGTAGCCAAGTTGACTTTTTATACGGTAAGAATGTACAGCCGGCCTTGCCAAAATGCAAACATTTTGTATCTATTCTCCTTCCGTAATCCATAGCACCATGTCATAACCACGTGACTTTTCCTAGTGAAATGTCAATCTCGTAAAGGACATTGTCGAAAATTGTTCCGGAACCAAGAAACATTAGACCCATGCTATCATTATTCACCTATTTTATTAAAATAATGGCAAATATCCGTATCTAACGGACAATTGGCAATCTAAAACGAAAATTTCAAAGTATTGTAAGTACTTATATCGAAGTCGCCGACATCTTTACTGAATGTTAACACGTACAATATAACCTCATACGTATTAATGGCTACTGAATTATAACCTCAAAATCTAATACTTTTTGTGAAATATTGCTTTTCCCCCGCTTGTCCGTTTAATAATGAATGCCTTATACGATTTATGGGTGATTTGAAATCATACAAGTATTTTTTCATTGCTGTTGGTTCTAGGGCAAATCAAGTATCGGCGCACAACAATTAGCGTTAACGCCTGCAGAAAGTTAACTTGGCTACCAGAGCAGTAAAATGAAGCTAATACAAAGCTCCATGATGATAAGTAACAATATTATCAGTCCATACTGTCCCTCTGCTGCGCAAAGAGAGAGATTAGGTCATACTCTACCACGCGGACCCAGTGCCGACTGGAGGAGGCAGGTTTGTGGCCACCTGCTGTTAGAACTTATCGAGCCGCCTATAAGGCTTCCATCTCGGCTTAACGACTACCACACTAAATAGTTACCGAAACCAACGGCTTAACGTGTCTTCCGAAGCACGGAGACGATTGAATATGAAAATGTCACAAACAGTCATCTATCTTAGGCCGATTAAGTCGCTGCTCAACCTAGGTGACCGGTAATGACATCGCGGTTGCACAGCGCTACAAGCGCCTCAACCAAGCTGTGTGTGTAAAAGATCTACGCTGTTGGCCGCGGGGCCCCACTACGCTCGAGCCACAACCAAGCTAATAAAACGCTTCATGAACAGGAAGTGATATTGACGGACAGTTTGGTCCATTGGTTAAGAGCTTTAGCCGCATTACCCACGAGATCGAGCAGTCGCGGGTCCTATTCCCGGACGGGTCACATATTTGTGTGAGCCACAAATATTTGTTTCGGTCTGGGTGTTTGTGCATGTGAGTTTCATGTTTGTAAATGCACCCACGATACAGGACTAATTCGTAGTGTGAGGCTCCGTATTAAAAAGAAAAAAAGTGGAAGAAAGATATAATTTACAAGGAAATGTCATGTGGGCCTGCCTCGTTGGTATAGTGGTAAAACACATCGCTTTGTGATCACGAGGTCCTGGGTTCAAATCCTAGGTCGGACAAGTAGTTTTTCTAACGAAAACTTCCCAGTACGAGACCGGAGTCTGGAATTGTGCCCGGTATATGGCAATAAGGTCACCCCCTATTACATGGGACCTAACATCGTTGGCGAAACATGGGTGTAGTCAGTCCTCTGTCACCCCCGCTTGGGGAATACAGGCGTGACGGAGTCATGTGGGCAGAACAAGGTGCTATCGATTGCCGAAGGAGGATGGATGCAAAATGCTTGGCTAAGCCTGCCGAGTGGCATACGCTCAAACAGCTACACTAAGCCATCAGACGATGGCTTTCAATACAACCCTACGAGGATCTTTCGACCCGCAGCCAAAATCGAAACTAAGTCTGTCATCAAGTGAAATGTCACTAGACGACAGTTGCGGAGTTGTCGTTTGCTATAAAAGTTACCCAAGTCCTTTTTTATTAATAACCTTGCGGTTCCACCTGTTGAAATATCCCCTTAAAAGTAAAAAAATTTAACTAAATGTTAATCCTTATTTCACACCAAGGTCCCCGTGTCAATGTCATCCACAGGCCAAAAAATCCTTGTCCGACTATATATTCAGTACTGCTCCAGTTGTCATTCCAACACGTAAGACAACCCGATTTGGTTAATAGTGCCGTGCTTAATAGAATAACTGCAACCTATTATTAAATCATAATGACTCATAATTATGAGACAGGACAAACTTCAGTCACAATTTCTTTGTTGAGCATTACTAATAATTAATTCACGGATCAATTAGTCACGCTAGTTGCGCGCGCGCCGTGTCGATGCGTACCCGCATCGTGAGATCCGCCTGTGATCACTCATCACTCGTCATTGATGATTCGAAAAGCGTTAGTAAGTAAAAACCCCGAATTCTTCACGCATGATGATGTAACATCATTACATGTAATATATAGTATTATGAAACTAGGCAGAAATTACTATATATATAAGTATATAGTTAAGGAGTTCCTATAGCCACCTTCCGGCACCATAGCTAAGCTAAGCACCGTTCGGCTCGATCAGTCTGAGATGGGTGGCCGTCTGTAGTAGCACCGTATGCGAGCGCATCCGTGCTTTGAAAGGCTCGTTAAGCAGTTTGGTCCCACCATTCAATGTGACAGGTCGTAGCCATTTTGAAAGCCTTATGGGCTTGATAAATTCGATCAGCAGGTGACCATAAAACTTGCAACAACACTCATACATCACTCTTTTACTGGGATTTTTTAGAAATAGCTTTTTAAGGTGATAAGCATAATAGTATATTGTAAGAGAGTATCGGTGTAAAGATGAGAAAGGGTATGCTCCGTTGGTTCGGGCATATAGAAAGAATGTCCGAAGAAAGAATGACAAAACTGATATACAATGCGATAGTGGACGGATGTAAGTACCGGGGAAGACCTAGACTATCTTACCATGATCAAATAGACCGGGTCTTATCTGAAGGAAAAGTCTCCGTAACCGGCGAGCGTGTATGAGACGAACTATGAGAGTAGAGGAAGCCAGAGAGGTATGTAAGGAAAGAGCCTGTTGGAACTCTGTACTCTCTGCCTACCCCGTAAGGGATCTGGCGTGATGATATAGTAGTAGTAGTAAGCAAGTTTTACACCCTTCACCCTTTATCGACGGCAGGATTTCGACTTATCAATTTTCGCTTTGTATCTATGAACATATGCATAGCCTTACATTATGGTTACATGTCCACACTACATCAGCATGAATTTATATTTATCTATAAGTATATTATCAATAAACTATACCTTAATACTTTGTGGTACATGGCAACAGAAACCGACTACCAAAATTACTCCTTGGGTTGTCAGCTTGTTTCAGTTAATTAAGGGTCTTTTCTAGTTAGCCAGATTTCAGTTGTGCGACTTACACCCTCTCCTCCCTCCACACATCTCTATTACGGTTCGCCACATATATCTTGATGCATTTCCGTTGATTTCAAATGACGCACTAGACCCTTTTCAAAAAGACTATTAATTTAGCCGTGATAGGTTCTCCTTGGGCGAAATCTTTCTACGCTTTCACTTACATTTGCTCGATATATTCTTTCGTTAGTCATCTGTCACTTATCCTATGTACATGCACAAACTAATTGAACATACCTTTTTCAATTAAAAAACAATATTTGTTAGTCTAAACTCATATAGGTCATACGCGAGGGCATTTCGACGTTTCATGCGATAATTTAATCGCATAAGTATATCGCTTGGTTTTGTGGTCTGAACTTAGGCGGCTTGGTTCATTGAACTGAATGCTTGCGAGTTCAAGCCCCGCATGCCACAAATTCTTGTGTGACCTGCAGATATTTGTATCGGGTAGGGTGTTTGTGCATGCAAAATATGTGTTTGTTAAACGTATTCAACATACAAAGGTGATTCCTATTGTACATTCACACATTTGTGTGTGGAAATTAGCGGTCAGAAGAAAGAAAGAAAGTAAATATATTTATTTAACTACACACACCGACTTCAAATTTAAATTCATTTATTATTGTGCATCATAGGTTACATAGGTTGGTATAAGTGTTACATTAGTTCTCTATGATCAGCCTATACGGCGTACAATATTGCATATATTTCTGAGTGATCTAAAAAAATACCAAAAAAATATATATTGTATTCTATTTTATATATCAATGTCATCATCAGAAAAATAATATTATTATAAAATGTCAAATAAATTATTAATATACCTATGCAAAAAAATTACAATATTTGATCTTTAATATAGCATAATAAAATATAATCAATAACACAAAAAAAGTCAGAGCATAAATGGCATGTGGAAACATGTAAATGGTGTTTTTGCTATATAATTCGTTATTAATTTTTTCTATGTCAATATTACACTGTATGTTTTCCTAACATAATAAAATAAAATAATAAAACAAATAAAATAACAAAATAAACAAACGAAACATGCAAAAAGTGTTATAAAATAAATTGAACCATTTCAGAGTCAACTAACTGCATTTATAACTTGTCCTTCATATATTCTTCTTACAATCATATTATATATTTTAGGGCCCATGCAAAAAATACTTTTATGCAGTTTTAGAGGGTAAAATACATATCTTATCTTCATTTCGTTCCCTAATGCAGCGGTCAAACAAATACATATTATTTTACTCATGAATAAAAAGTAAATATACAAAATACCAGGTACTAATACTACATCTATGCAAAATACCTTCAAAATACAGCCCTATAGCCAATGGTTAAATTAATTTCTATAACAGATTTCCGTAGAAACTTCTCTTATGCATGTACTGAATATATTTTAAAGGTCGCTGATTATTGGCCGATTTCAATATTCAACTTAAAGATAGATTTGCTTACCATCCGAATTTTGACAGATTTTCCATACAAAATATGTCAAAATTTTATCCGTAGTAGGCAAATTTATCCATGAGTGAAATATTGAAACCGCCGGTAAGTATGCGTATAACACAGCGTCGGTCGTCGTAGCGGTCTTTCTAGAGGGCTTTCTCCTACAGTAGGTAGACTTTGTTCAGCTGTAAAAAAATAAGAAAGAAATAAATATTTACCAACCTCACACAGAAAATAAAAT
The DNA here is from genome assembly GCA_905147815.2 of Phalera bucephala. NCBI lineage: Eukaryota > Metazoa > Arthropoda > Insecta > Lepidoptera > Notodontidae > Phalera > Phalera bucephala. The sequence goes on along the minus strand of LR990625.1, from coordinate 22,967,706 downwards.
AAGAAGCCGAAGATAAATTTTTGCCAGACGGGACAAACCTTGAATCACCAATACCCAATAACGTTGGCTATAACAGGCAGTCATTTTTAACGAATCCGGTCTTACAAGGCGAAATGGATTTACTGTTAATTTCGCCGAGAGAGGACTCTCGGCGAAATTAACAGTAAATCCTTAAACATGTTTTGAGGGGCTAATTCTATGAACGAATATCCGCAAAACCGGCGTCAACCTAGGTAGGTTTCAACTGACTGTTAATTATATTGTTTTTTTTTTATTGTTTTAAAAAAACGTAGCGCCACACTAGGATTTATTCCTGTATCGTGGGTGCGTTTTCAAAAATTAAAATTCACATACACGAATACCCAGACCAGAACAAATAATTGTGGATCTCACAAAGATTTGTCCTGTGCGGGAATCGAACCCGCGACTCTTAGACACGGTGGGTAGAGCGACTTAAGCTCTTAACCACTGCGCTAAATCGTCCGTCGAATATAAATATAAAAATAAACATCGTCACGCCTATATTTCCCAAGCGCGGGTGGCAGAGGTGTACTGAGAGCACTTATTTTTCGCCGACAATATTAGGCCTCATGTAAAAGGCGGTGAGCCTATTGCTACTATACCGGGCACAATGTTAGACTCCGGGCTGATACTGGAAATTTTTCTATAGAAAAACGAAATTTTGTCCGACCTAGGATTTGAACCTCGTTATCGCTACGCGCATTTTTTTCCTGTGTCGTGGGTGCTTTTACAATCATGAAAATTCACATACACAAATACCCAGACCGAAACAAATATTTGTGGGTCTTACAAAGCTTTGCCCCGTGCGGGAATCGAACCCGCGACTATTAGACACAGTGGGCGGAGCGGCTTAAGCTCATTACCACTGCGCTAAATCGTCCATTATTGACTATTGTATCAACAAGGAAGTCTCTCAGGACTGTTAATCGTTTACAATAAAAAATAATGATGTTCCACTGGTATTGAAATCTTCTATCACACAGCCACGATTATTTAGCCATTAAATATAATGCAGTTTAAGATTGATTGTATTCTCTGTTTTCAGTCTTCATGTAGTAAGGTTGGTTGGTGGGAATTGGTCAGAATATACCTCCTCGCGGTCCACCCCGGGCAACGCACTTGTGCGGCTGAAGTATTCCGACCTCTACACGGCGCGCTGAACCTGTCCCTTAGGATCTCTCAGCGAGCTTTTAGTAATGCGATCTACAAAAGGCCCTTCTCAGAGCCACCAAACAAAAGGTTCTTCTCAGAGCCCTAGGACTAGGAGAATCGGGCCCTCAGCACGTATTCTTCAGATCAATGTCGAAGGATCGTCACAATCTAAATGTGAGTACGTTTCTAGAAAGGCTGTCGATTATGACATAGACATCATTGTCACACAAGAACACCACATCGACGATCCAGCGCAACTTGAAAAACGTGGTAATATTCCTGGTTTTAAATTGCTCTCATACACCCTCTCCCCTATTTATGGTTCCGCAGTATATATCAAATCTTCTCTAAGTGAATACAAGATAATAGAAACTGAAAGTAAGATTAACTTAGAGATAATCACTGTCCAAATTTCAAATATAATGTTAACATCAGTATACAAACCACCCAACAACGTGTTCTCAAATCCTCCCATCCCAACGCGCGACCACCCTGCAGTCTACCTTGGCGATTTCAATAGTCATCACACGTCATGGGGATACTCTTCGAATGATGTAAATGGGGAGACTCTTTCGGACTGGGCAGACACAGAAGACATACATCTAATTTTTGATCCCAAGGATAAAGGGTCCTTTCACTCTGCCAGATGGAAGAGCGACACTAATCCTGATCTTTGCTTTGTGTCCCAAGACCATTGCGGCAATATGCTCCCCACCACTCGGAGAATCTTAAATAACTTCCCGAACAGCCAACACCGACCAGCTCTAATAACTGTTGGCCTTGAAATCCCTCTTGTTGACTCTGTCCCTAAAGCCCGCTGGAATTTCTCAAAAGCCAACTGGGATGCTTTCAGCAGCCAAACGGACTCAATTCTTCGCTGGATTAAACCGACAGTAGACAACTACGAGAGATTCTGTAAGGCTATCATCGTAACGGCCAAACGTCACATACCCAGGGGGTTCCGTAAGGATTACATACCAGGATGGACAGAGGAAGCTGAAGAAGCATACCAGAATTTCCTGTCAACCTCTGATTCAAAAACAGCGCGTAATCTTATGGATGCCCTAGACGAATCCCGCCGCAAGAAATGGATGGATAACGTGGAGGGCATGGAGTTTACACACTCTAGTAAGAAGAGTTGGACTTTGTTGCGCAAATTGGGTGGAGCGCCTGCACCAGCTCCCAAAGAGTCTTCAGTACATCCAGAGGATGTTGCAAAGCGTCTTAAAAGTCTTACAAAGTCGGCCAACTTTGACAAGTCCTTCGCCAAAAGTATCAGAGCCCAACATATCAATAATATGAAGCGTCTTGAACCAGACCACACGTACGGTTCCTATTACACCCTACAAGAGCTGGAAACGGCACTCCAAAACGTCAAATGCAGCAAAGCAGCGGGTTTCGACGAGATCTGTCCCGAATTTCTCAAGCATCTTGGAAAATTGGGCAGGAGGTGGCTACTCGATTTCTTTAACGATATTCTAGAATCGAATAAGCTCCATCGACAACAACATCCAGAACCACCCCAACATCCAGTCAGAGTGGAAAAAGCAATGGGAGAGTTCGGTCGCCTCAAAGGGTAACATCACCATAGCCGACCCCTCGACTGTAGTACAAGGCTTCAAAGAGCAACGGCTGGTGTGGTCCTCCATCAACCGAATCAGAACCGGAGTCGAAAGGTGCAATTATCATCTTCACAGGTGGGGCATCAATGAGTCTCCTTGTTGTGACTGTGGAAACTCAGTGCAGACTATCCAGCACATCGTGGAGGACTGTCCCTCTCGTAAATTCAGCGGCGGATTCGAGGGGCTACACCAGCTGACACCAGAGGCTAAACGATGGCTCTTCCACTCTGACATTAGGTTCTGATCGTGGTTCGCATTATTTAAAATACACCGCCATACGATGATGATGATGATGATGAAGGTTGGTATTGAACCGTTATCGTATTAAAGTAATCAACGCTGTGAAACAGTGGAATTTACCCCCTAGTCGTGCATTAATTAGTTGATTGGATATTTATGCAATTGGCACATGACCGTCAATTAAGCATGTCATCTTGTTAATTATTTTATACTGTCCCACTGGTGGGCAAAGGTCCTCTCTCACAAATCGAGGTGAAAAGTTATTTGTTATAAGTTTTTTTGTTGGTTGGAATGAATGCAAGGATAATAGTTGGTAACGATCTGCTGGACCAAGTGAATGAGTTTTTATATCTTGGACGCGCCTTCAGTAAGGATGGGAAATACACCGCTGATATAGAGAGAAGAGTGAATGCAGGGAATATACTGAATGGTGCGATGGGAAAGCTACTTGGGAGCCGACACTTAAGCCAAAAGGCGCAGCTGGCCATGCATAAAGGAGTGCTTGTCCCAACGCTGTTATATGACAGTGAGAATTGGGTATGTAAGAAGGAGAACGAAAGCAGGCTAAATGCGGTCGAAATGCGAGCTCTGCGAAAGATGTGCGGAGTGAAGCTGTACGACCGTATTCGCAACAGCGTAGTAAGAAAGCGAGTAGGTATGAAAGATAGTATCGGTGTAAAGATGAGAAAGGGTATGCTCCGTTGGTTCGGGCATATAGAAAGAATGTCAGAAGAAAGAATGACAAAACAGATATACAATGCGAAAGTGGAAAGATGTAGGTACCGGGGAAGGCCTAGACTATCTCACTATGAACAAATAGACCGTGTCTTATCTGAAGGGCAAGTCAAGAGTCTCCGTAACCCGCGAGCCTGTATGAGACGATCTATGAGAGTGGAGGAAGCCAGAGAGGTCTGCAAGGAAAGAACCTGTTGGAACTCTTTACTCTCTGCCTACCCGGCGAGGGAGCTGGCGTGACGATATAGATAGAAGTTTTTTTTTCAACTCTGATGAAATAAATGAGGATTGACTTTTCAATTCTTAATTCTAATTTTGGAAAAAAATTGAATGCCATTCGAGTCTATCATATTACTTCAGTCTTAAGACTGTTCAAATTAGCTCAGTTCTCATTAAAATTCAAATCTTTTGCCAACAGCAAGTGGCCACAAGCCTACCTCCACCAATCCGCATAGAGCCTGCGTGGTGAAGTATGACATATTCTCTCTAATCACGATCTGTAAGGAAAGGCTGGGACAGTATAGACATATCCCTTGCTGGGTAAGCAGAGAGTACAGATTCCAATAGGTTCTATCCTTACATAGCTCTCTAGCTTCCTCGCCTTTCATATTTCATCTCATACACGCTAGCCGGATACGGAGACTGTTGACTTGTCTTTGAGGTAAGACACGGTCTATTTGGTCATGGTTAGTCACGGTTACCGTGACGTACTGCAGGTTCATAACATATGCATGTATTATAACACGTTTTATCTAATGTCTTGACGTGTTCATAAATACCTTCATATATCAGAACACGCCGCTCGAGGCCATCATCTGCAGATTACTTTTTAATCTCTCATGTTGCTTGTACGCTAATCCCTATAGATTTGCTGTACCGTAATTGATTCTACGAAACCGGTAACGTTTGGCTATTATAGTGATATATAGATATTTTATGTGTATTCTGAAGGCTATTTTAGCTTGAATTAAATTGCAAGTCTATAAGAAACTGAGCAATGTTGAATCTGAAGAATATTCATTCGTTTACTTATGACACAACTCGATAAAGTTATTTTTTTTTACAAGCTTTTATTTAACTTGCAATGTTCGTATGTCTGTCTGTCTTTCCGGTTCTAATCTTGTGATCCATTTTTCAAGTATCTGATTGAGTTAAAATTCGGTATACGTTTTTAAGTTCGATGACAATGCAATGATATGGTACCATGGAGCTGGTCTGATGATAGAGTCGGAAGGTGGCCATAGGAACATGTGAAATATACAATAAAACCCACTCACACGAGTGGGCTTGTTGGATTTTCTGCTCTAGTAGCTCTGAATAATGACTTAAGGAATATAGCGGAATGGTCAGAAAGTAGTTGTCTAGTACTTAATCCGTCCAAAACGAAATGGATGTTATTCGGAATAAAAAAACAGTTGTCGAAACTACCTGTAACTCTAGATGTAGATATGGCGGGGCACTCTATAGAAAGGGTGCATGAGCTAAGTAATCTTGGGCTATATGTTGACTGCGACCTTAGGTTTGAAAAATACATAGCGGCTGCAGTTCAGAATTGTTTTTATCGTCTGAGGATTTTGTACAGAATGAGATCATATCTATCCGAAGAGTTACGTGTACTATTAGTCGAGTCGTTAGTTTTATCAAAGCTCAATTATGCAGACACTGTATATGGCCCACGTTTGCTAGCCAGGACGAACTGTCTTATACAAAGAGTACAGAATGCTTGTGTACGTTTCTGTTTCGGCGTTCGGCTCGACACCATGTCACGCCACTCCGTAACAAACATTCAATTATAAAAATGAAACTGCGTCGTAAATTGCACATGGCGTGTCTTCTTTTCGGGGTTATTAAATTTAAGGAACCTTCAACCTAAATTTTATACTTTTTGTCATTTTATAATATCTCTGTCTGTGTCTCCCATGCTGTGACAAATAAAATTTCTTTCTTTCTTTCTTTCTATTTGTACTGATAAGTACTATACAACCAGATAGTGCTCAAGGTCTGATGATGATGCCGAAAGGTGGCCAATGGAACCATCGAACTACTCAATATAAAGTATCACTAGGGGAAGCTAGGAATGACGAGACTCCTACTGGCTAAAATTCTTACCGTACTCCAGCTTGTTTCTGTGACTGGAGCAGGTTCTTCTTCTTCTTATTTTAATTAATGGCCGCACACTTTAACAGTGTATTTCGCCAATGTCAAGTAGTAATAGAGTATAACAGTAAATTATAAAAATTGGCATCTTGTCGCCATTACGGCAAAAACCAAAAGCCTGGAGCAGGTTATAAGCACCTATAAGCAATCATCCAGGACCATGATTTGTGCAATATCTAAAACGACTTTCAAGTTTGACAGCTATAGCTTCATAAAAATGGCCGCTATGTTATCATACCAGATGTGTCTTGTCAGAGTACAGAGTGGGTTGAGTACTTTTGGTTTAACTACCTGTACACTATTCAGAGTCGATAGAGATAAGCCATTAAGATGGAAAATAATAATTGACTGACTACATTTACTTGATTTATAAATAAAATACCAGCAACAAACTATAAAAATGTTACTAACAATAATAAATATAATAAAAAAAATTAACAAAAACAACGAATTTAACAAATGTTTACATTAACAAATCAACCAAGAGTCAAAATGTATCCTTCATTTTGCCCCTTGATTGATTCGTCGAAACGTTTAAACCCAATTCAGAATTGATTGATTGCTACTCCTTGATTTGGAAATATTTTTTTACATAAAATCTTACAGAAATCGGAATAGGTACGTCCATAAGGTAGACGCGTTGGACGACGGAAGAAATCATGGCTGTGGAATATTAGGGATTGGACCGGAATTGCTAGCGTTGAACAGTTGTTCCGTATGGCTCAAGAAAGAAGCACATACGCTAAGCTGACGGCCAGCCTCCAGTAATGGAGAGGCACTTGACGAAGAAGGTACGTCCAATTATAAAACAAAAAGCAACAAACATGAAGACTTTGACGATAATGTAACATTGTCGAGTTGATATGCCATCCTTCTCACACAAAAATGTACCTAATACAGATGAAAGTGACAGAATGCTTTCTGGTTAGCTTTGCGCTTACGTCAATGTTTTAATGTTTATCTCTCAGGAGACGATTTATTTAGACCAAAATTGCCTATAATTCTATGCAGAACGACCGTTGTACCCAACGAACGAACATTTGGTCAAGAGCCAAAACCAGTCTAGATTTATTTAAAATGTTTTCTCATTAGAAAACGAAAAGGTCAAAACACTCGCTTTTTACTTTGATGTTATGCATATTTTAGTATAAAAAATAATATTGCCATTTTCTTGGCATAGGAGTAAACGATTTTTAGATATCTATCTATCTATCTATAACCTCACGCCAGATCCCTTGCGGGGTAGGCAGAGAGTACAGAGTTCCAACAGGTTCTTTCCTTACATACCTCTCTGGCTTCCTCGACTCTCATAGTTCGTCTCATACACGCTCGCCGGTTACGGAGACTCTTGACTTTTCCATCAGATAAGACTCGGTTTATTTGGTCGTGGTAAGATAGTCTAAGTCTTCCCCGGTACCTGCATCCTTCCACTTTCACATTGTATATCTGTTTTGTCATTCTTTCCTCTGGCATTCTTTCTATATGCCCGAACCAACGAAGCATGCCCTTTCTCATCTTTACACCGATACTATCTTTCATACCTACTCGCTGTCTTACTATGCTGTTGCTAATGCGGTCGGTCAGCTTCACTCCGCACATCTTCCGCAGAGCTCGCATTTCTACCGCATTTATCCTACTTCCATTCTCCTTCTTACATACCCAGCTCTCGCTACCATATAACAGCGTTGGGACAAGAACTCCGTTATGTATGGCCAGCTGCGCCTTATGGCTTAAGTGCCGGCTCCCGAGTAGCTTTCCCATCGCACCATTCACTCTGTTCCCTGCACTCACTCTTCTTTCTATGTCAGCGGTGTATTTCCCATCCTTACTGAAGGCGCATCCAAGATATACAAACTCATTCACTTGCTCCAGCACATCGTTACCAACCACAATCCTTACATTCGTTCTGGTTTCTTCCCTTTCAAAAACCATAATCTTGGTTTTCTTCACATTCAAGTGTAAGCCATTGATCATGCAGTCGTCTTTCATAACTGTGACTAGTGTTTGCAGATCAGTGGCCGTTGGCGCTATTAAAACCGCGTCATCTGCATAAAGTAGATGGTTTACCACTAAGTCACCCATTTGTACACCTTCATTCATCGCTTTCAGTCTTTGAAGACTTTTGTCCAGATATATTATAAACAGTCTAGCGGACAACACGCAACCCTGCTTGACGCCGATTTTAACGTCAAACCAGGGTGACCTGTTACCACCCACCCGTACGCATGCCTTGCAGTCCACATAAGTGGACTGGACGGCTCGCAACAGAGTGCCATCTATACCATACTCTGGCAAAATGTCCCAAAGTCTCTTTCGCACAACTCTGTCAAATGCCTTCTCCAGATCTACAAAACCGCAGAAAACCTTCCGGCCCACTGCCAGATGCTTCTCTACGATGTTGCGGAGTGAGAAGACTTGATCCGAACATCCTCTTCCAGACCTGAAACCCCCTTGTGCCTCGCACAACATTCCATCGGACTTCACGCGCATTCTCCGTTCAATAATTTTACCGTTAGGCCCTTTCTTTACAGAGTTATCTGGCGTGTGCGTGTGTGTGTCTACGCTGTTGGCCGCGGGGCCTTTATAGCTTCACCGGACAAGAGAGCGAGCGTGCAACCACTACGCTCGAGCCAGGAGGGCAAGGGGGCAACTAGTTCAAGGGCGCCTCAAGTAGGAACGGCCTCGGCTTGGGCAGTCGCTATGGGGGAGGGCGTATACTAGGTGTCTCGCGGTGGTGCTCTTTACCGGCCGGTGAGCAAGGGATTTTTCGACCTCGCCGGTGAGGTCAGTGTCTGATCCTGTGTGCGGTATCTGTATCCGAAAGAAGAGATGTAAGGGCATCGGCTGATAGGAGGGGAGTTAGGTTCGTAGTTGGCGGAGGCTTCGATTAGCGGATTTCTATGATTGGACGCGTTCGCGAAATATAGGGTTGTCGACTTTTTAATAAAGGCGCGAATAGGTTCGAGACCGAGATCGGAATGGAAGCCGACATTCCGTATGAACCACGCGGCTCCGACGACTTTGCGGAGGTAACGGGATTGAACCGTTTGGAGTCTATCGATGTGAGAGCGGGTGGCGTGCCCGAACACCTCACAAGCGTACGTCATGATGGCCCGTTTCCAAGTTTCCTGCACTCTCATAGTTCTACTCATATACGATCGCCGGCCATACCCAAAGATCAAATCTTATGTTTTTCCTTGACTCGGGCAAAGTACAGATTTGTACTTTGCGGTAGTCGATTGCGTTATCGGTTTATTGTTGGCCAACACTTCATTGTAGCCATAGACAATGTTCTAACGAAATGTAGAGAATAAAGTTTACGTTCTGTTAATGTATAGTAGTTGGTAGTCTGTATTTGTGATTCCGTGAAAGGATAACGTAAACATCCGGTTGACGCGCGTTCCCGCTAAGTGGCGTCTCAAGTGTTGCGCGTGTAAAGAAAACAATTTCGTCATTCTGATTGATGAATAAATCTTAGTAGAATTCTTATTAGCACTTGTGCGTAATAGTTTCGTGTATAAAATTTTACAAGCCTATGAAAAAGTTATCCGTAAAAAGTATTTGTTTGAGATTCTCAACGGAAAGAGTAACCATATTTTCGGTAAGTCACCTTTGTCTGAATTTAGGTTACAATTTATTTATTTATTTTACTTAAGGCAAACATACAGCATTATTATTACATATAAAAGTACATAACTGAAATACATGTAGCCAATAAAGTTTCCACTAATGTGTTTACATGGAGTAAATCTACACATCAATGTTACTAACATAAATTAAAAGAAAAAGAGAAACATAATAGAACTAATGTTGAGAATAAAAAAAAGAGAAATTGTCGATCTATGACAGAGAGCTGAGGTTGGATGAACCGGTAATCCTTTTTATGGAAGCGATATAGCTGTTTTGGTTTTTACTAAATATATCTTATAACCATATGGTTATAAGATCTGTTATGGCTATGACATGCTCTAGAGATAAAACGGTTTTTATAATGATTTGATCTGGATATTGGAATATGAAATGTGAGGTAATGACGAGCATTAATACGAGGACAGTTGAAAAAGATCCTGCTCATATGATAAGGAGAGGCTATCGTAATATTTATTATTTTATACAAGAATATCTGGTTTTTATGTTGCCTGCGTTTTTCTAAGGATGCGATTTTGATAACAACTGATTTAAATTTGTGTGATAATGTTCTAATATATTTGTTTTGAATATGTTCGATTTAATATAAGTATTGTATTGAGGGTTCCAAACTGTTGTGAAGCATACTCGGTTTTATTACGTAAAATAAACGTTTATTTGTGTCTACTTATGTCTTTCATGGTAAAATAAGATGTATTCTTTCAATTTTGGTCATAAAACTTTATATCAGTGTAAAAACTTTTGCCTAGATTGGGCCTATCTAAACAAGAAATCCAGGCAAGTTTTTTTGGTAGCTCATGAAGGATTTTTAGCTGTTCATTTGTTTATCTATCTATATCATCACGCCAGCTCCCACGCGGGGTAGGCAGAGAGTACAGAGTTCCAACAGGTTCTTTCCTTACATACCTCTCTGGCTTCCTCCACTCTCATAGTTCGTCTCATACACACTCGCCGGTTACGGAGACTCTTGACTTGCCCTTCAGATAAGACACGGTCTATTTGGTCATGGTGAGATAGTCTAGGTCTTCCCCGGTACCTACATCCTTCCACTTTTGCATAGTATATCTGTTTTGTCATTCTTTCTTCAGTCATTCTTTCTATATGCCCGAACCAACGGAGCATACCCTTTCTCATCTTTACACCGATACTATCTTTCATACCTACTCGCTTTCTTACTACGCTGTTGCGAATATAATACGTTTATTTGTTTAGATGACCTAAAATTAGATATGCATTCTTATTTATTAGTTATTTACGATTAGAGAGTGCAATAAATCATTTGTCTAAGGTATATGATAATTTTCCTAAAATATTTGTATACGTGAAAACAGTGTATTTTTTTGAGATTTTCGGATGTTTATTATTTAAGTAATAATGGTAATACTGTTAGCTAGTAATAGTGCGTAAATGAAACAAGTCATTATCATAAAGTCTCTAACTTTTTATTTCAAGTGAAAATTCGCTATAACAACACCGTCACGCCTATACTCCCCAGAGGGGGTGACAGAGGTGTACTGAGTACACCCACGTTTCGCCGACGATGTTAGGTCCCATGTAATAGGGGGCGAGCCTATTGTCATATACCGGGCACAATCAGACTCCGGTACTCAAACTGGGAATTTTTCGTTAGAAAAACTACATTTGTCCGGCCCAGGATATATGTTTTTAATTATCAGTTTTTTTGTAAACGTAGGTAGGGTTTTTTTGTAAATCCCCCTCATAGTCAAGCCAGAGGGTTAAGTTTTAATATATGTAGATAATTTTAAAGTTCCTGCTCAAGTTGACTGTATTGTATATGTCGACAACAGCGCCACTTACCGGGTCTATATTTTATAGCCTATGTTACTTCTGGATAATGTAGCTTTTAATGGTGAAAGAATTATTAAAATCTGTCCAGGAGTTTTTGAGTTCATTCGTTACAGACATACAAAAGAAATATTTCGTCTTTAATATATTAGTGTAGATGCCGAAATAATAGTCATGGTATGTATTGCTGACAAGTTGTTGTAATAAAATTATGGAAGTCTGAGAACAAGTCAAATTATAATCGCACGAATACCGAAACAAGGAAGTAATTTCGTCATTACGATTCAAGCTCTAATTATGCTAATTAATTTCCTTATATGTTGTTAACTACGATAAAAAATATCAATGAACTATATCTATAGAATTGGGATTAATAAATAGGCTGACTTGTTGGCTTAGTGGTGTATGGTATGGCTGGGGATTACGAGATTTGAATTCCATGTTGACAAAGATTGCTAAATAGTTCAATGTACGAGGGCAGATCAATAAGTCCGTGACTTTTTGAATTTCCCGCCTCTAAATTGAAATGTCAACACTGCTCCTGTCAACAGGCAACTGTCAGTTAACTCCTGTCAAAATATGGTATAAAGTTGGGATCGGTATAGTGGAGATAGACTGTCCCCTTGTTATATTTGTGCCTATTATCGACAAAACGATTTAGCGCTCTGGTTAAGAGCTTAGGCCGCTCCGCCCACTGTATCTAATAGTCGCGGGTTCGATTCCCGCACGGGACAAATCTTTGTGTGACCCACAATTATTTGTATCGGTCTGGGTATTTGTGTATGTGAATTTTTATATTTGTAAACGCACCTAGGACACAGGAATAAATTATAGTGTGGGGCTACTTGTAAAAAAAATAAGATAATAAGAAAAGAATGCGGGTATACCCAGTGTACTGTGATAGAGGTGTACCTCTTCTTATAGAGTATAGACTTAAGACCGTAGTCTCTACCAGTTACGTTAGGAAACAGTATGTTAAACGGTGTTTATGTATTTTAACAAAAAGGATGACATTTAAAAAAATTAAAGGCCCACATTAGAAATAATTCTTGTGTGTTGGTTGCGTTAAGAAATATGACATTTATACGCACAAACTCCCAGACCGACACAAACATTTGTGGGTCTAATAAAAAAAATCTAGGGGGTTTTGGCGGGAAGTCGAAGAGTGATGTTGTCAATTTGTTAAAATTTTAATGTGTAATGTTGGTGGAATATTAACCATTACGTGTTCTTATATGTGCATGAGTGAAGGTAATTGTAACAAAGCGATAAAACGTGCCTTTTTGACTTCCCTCAAAACGGCCGTCGCAATTGATATGTAAAGTATCCACCACTTTACTGTCCAGGGTGGGGTACTTTATTAATTTCATTGACATCGTTGTCATCAAGTTGATAGGGGAGTTAATTAATTTAAACCAACACCATTATATATCTCACTGGACACTGGCAAAATCCACTTAAAATTGGTGGGAAGCCATAACTTAAAGAAGAAGAAGAAAGAATTTCTCTCAAATTTAAACAAACTCACAGGACACTGGTAAAATATACTTAAAATTAATGTAAAGCCATAACTTGAAGAAGAAGACGACGAAGAATTTCTCTTAATCTATTCGCTTTCTTGACCCTTATTAGCTATGATCCAACTAAAATGGTAATATGTATGACACTGGAGTATCACTGAACGACCATTTCACGAAGATATCGTAACGCACCGTGTTAAATATTTAATTGGTCAGAGCGAATATAAGCCCTCGTCTGTTTGTTTGTTCAGTACAAATTTTGCCATCTATACTCTATTCCAATCAAACTTTAAAACTTTTTGAAATTCTAAATAAAATAGTCGTTTTTTTGGTACCAGCATTTTCATTTCGATGTCTTCGGGAATACTGTCGCCTTCATATAACACTTGTTATATATTGCAATTACAACTAGAAATGGTAATGGTTTACTTACAAAGTTTTAAATTTTGATTGGAATAAACTAGAGTAGTAATAATAACTTAAGAATTAAAAATAATCTGCGATAAAATCTGAATGCACCTCTGTCTTTTTGAAAATGTATTAAAAATTAATTATCACTTGCTTTAACGGTGAAGGAAAACATCGTGAGGAAACCTGCTTGCCTAAGAGTTTCTCGAGGGTGTGTGAAGTTCGCCAACCCGCACTGGGCCAGCGTGGTGGACTATGGCCTAAACCCTTTCAGTTTGAGAGGAGGCCCGTGCCCAACAGTGGGACAGTTTCTTAACAGTTTTTTATCTATTTACCTATATCATCACGCCAGATCCCTAGTGGGGTAGGCAACTCTTTGCCGACTTACAGAGTTCCAACAGGTTATTTCCTTACATACCTCTCTGGCTTCCTCCACTCTCATAGTTCGTCTTGTACACGCTCGTGGTTACGGAGACTCTTGACTTGTCCTCCAGATAAGACATGGTCTATTTGGTCATGGTAAGATAATCTAGGTCTTCCCCGGTACCTACATCCTTCTACTTTCGTATTGTATATCTGTTTTGTCATTCTTTTTTCTGTCTTCTTCTTCTTTAAGTTATGACTTCACACTAATTTTAAGTGTATTTTTCCGGTGTCCAGTGAGATATATAATCGTGTTTGTTTAAATTATTTCAAATCCCCGATACACTTAATGGCAACGATGATAATGAAATTTATGAAGTGCCCCACCCTGGATAGTAATGCGGTGGATACTTTACATACCAATTGAGACGACCGTTTTGAGAGAAGTCGAAAAGGCACGTTTTATCGCTTTGTTACAATTACCTTCACTCATGCACATATAAGAACACGTAATGGTTAATATTCCACCAACATTACACATTTTAGTCGAAGTAACACAAGTTTTGGAAATTAAAACAAATTGACAACATCACTCTTCGACTTTCCGCCAAAAAACTCATTTCTTCTGTCATTCTTTCGTAGATAATAAATTTCTTAGTTTCCATTTTCTAGCTTTTTTAAAAAAAAAAACGTATCCCCACACTAGGATTTATGCCTGTATCGTAGGTGCGTTTACAAATATGAAAATTCACATACACAAATACCCAGACCGAAACAAATAATTGTGGATCACACAAAGATTTGTCCTGTGCGGGAATCGAACCCGCGACTATTAGGAGCGGCTCAAGCTCTTAACAACTGCGCTAAATCGTCCGCCGTTTTGTTACGACACATTTACTTGAAGTGTCTTTTCTAGTATGTAGTATATAATAACTCAATGTATGTCAAATCTAATAAAGTCCCTGTTCTATTTACATGGCGTTTATCACGTAGTCCATATTCGCAAGTGACGCGCGTTTGTATAAAATCAAGGAGCTTAGCACGAACAGCGTCACGCTATTGAACTGACATACCATCCTTTTCCCACTGCAGATTTACTAAATAAACATGAACGTAATAGCACGCCTTTTCGACAGCATTAGGATAACAACAAATTGTTTGTCTTCGCGCCTCTGTTTATTAAGGAAAAGTTGGTTATGTTTCAACATTGATATCAATATAGTTACCGTTAAATTTGTAATAATTATGACGTATTATTAGTATTAAAATAATGTTGAATTGCAACGACTTGTCATGGTTATGACGTAGATGGTTTGACGGAATTTATGGACCGAAATAAACAGGTTAAAGGTCGTCTTAGCGATCCTAGGGGAGGCCCTTTTCCTGTAATGGATGTCTTTGAACTGATGATGATCATGACGAGGGTTCATTGACGTAGACAGGCCGGCGAATCTTCTTCTTATCTTTTTGATGGCAAACATGCTATAGTTATATGAAAGCAGCTCAGAAAGCGGCCACATTGACTGCATTCGAAAATCAAAAGCTTTTTATTCATGTAGACCAAGAAGTACTTATGAATAGTCAAGAAAAAAAGGTTAATGATTACTTAAGACTATTAGCCGTTCGGAATTTACATTGGCGGAGGAATGGATGCGAGGATGCGAGCACAATATAAGGTAAGACATCGTTTTGGTTACGGCGCACGAACACCCCAAATTGGTACCGTCTGTGAAACCCCCTAAACATGTTTTCCTTGCTCCGGTCGACCTGAGTCCGAAGTCTATTTAAAGATTTCCAGATCGGCCATGGCAATTTATGTATGTGTGAGAGAGTCTTAATATATGGAACAAAAGGATCTGGAAGGGATACTTCTTCCTTCTAGAGATTGCACCTCGCTTTTGTTGGCTTTAAGGCTAATGGTTCGATGCATTTAATCAGCTCTTAGGAGGATCGGGTAGCCCTTGATTTTACACATAGAACATGTAAACTAGTGTTGTAAAAACGCTCGACTTGGCGTATTCGCTACGACCAATTAAATATGTAACGCGGCGTGTTACGATTACTTCGTGAAAAAATCGCTTAGTCTCCAGGAGCATACAGAATACCATTACATGATCATTTCAGTTTTCGTAACGCGTCGCTTTAAGTGTTTCATTAGTTACAGTCTAGGTGATTTAGGTGATTAAGATGATCAGTTTGTTCATCATTTGTCAGATTATTCAGACTTATCAAATAATGAATTTGTCAAATTAGAGATTAATCAAGAATAGGTGTTCTGAACATTTTAATTTATACTACATTTAATCTACTGAAACTTAAAAAGAGGAAAGATTTGTTTGTTTGTAATTGATAAACTATGGAAGTACTAAACCGCTTTTAATCATTCTTTCACCATTAGAAAGTGTAGCTTTCTGACGGTGAAAGAATCATTAAAATGATCCAGGAGTAACAAAGTTTATATTGTATTTCAGTAATAATAATATCTTATTATTACTGAAATACTAGTGGTAAATCATCTACTATATGCAGATGACGCGGTTTTGATAGCGCCAACAGCCACTGATCTGCAATCACTAGTCACAGCTATGAAAGACGACTGCATGAAAAAAAGGCTTACATTTGAATGTGAGGAAAACCAAAATTATGGTTTTTGAACGGGAAGAAACCAGAACGAATGCAAGGATTGTGGTTAGGAACGATGTCCTGGAGCAAGTGAATGAGTTTGTATATCTTGGATGCGCATTCAGTAAGGATGGAAAATACACCGCTGACATAGAGAGAAGAGTGAGTGCAGGGAACAGAGTGAATGGCGCGATGGGAAAGCTACTTGGGAGCCGGCACTTAAGCCGAAAGGCGCAGCTGGCCATACATAATGGAGTGCTTGTCCCAACGCTGTTATATGGCAGCGAGAGCTGGGCATGTAAGAAGGAGAATGAAAGTAGGATAAATGCGGTGGAAATGCGAGCTCTGCGGAAGATGTGCGGAGTGAAGCTTACCGACCGTATTTGCAACAGCGGAGTGAGAAAGCAAATAGGTATGAAAGAGAATATCGGTGTGAACATGAGAAAGGGTATGCTCCGTTGGTTCGGGCATATAGAAAGAATGTCCGAAGAAAGAATGACAAAACTGATATACAATGCGAAAGTGGAAGGATGTAGGTACCGGGGAAGACCTAGACTATCTTACCATGACCAAATAGACCGGGTCTTATCTGAAGGACAAGTCAGGAGTCTTCGTAACCGGCGAGCGTGTATGAGACGAACTATGAGAGTAGAGGAAGCCAGAGAGGTATGTAAGGAAAGAGCCTGTTGGAACTCTGTACTCTCTGCCTACCCCGTAAGGGATCTGGCGTGATGATATAAATAGATAGATAGAAATACATATAAAGATATATATAAAGATATTACAAAATTTGCGCAGCCGTGAGTATCAACTAGTCCTACTAATGTCACGAAAAAATGACATAACGGATTTGGATGTGGGCAAACACATAGGATACTTTTTATCGCGGAAAAATGTTCCAGTTTAAACTCAACGCGAATGAGGTCGCGGGCAGAAACTAGTTAATGATATTTTTAGTCATATTTGGATGTTTTAACGAATTACAACGATACGACAGTTTTAAATCAAGGTTAGCAGAGGAGTAAATCATGGAAGGATGGAGAGGACAAAATATGTATGTTTGATCATAAAAGCAAATAAGTGCAATCGGTATGTTGGTAGAGCTTTTTCGGTATAGTTTGGCCGATAATATGTGGTTTGGTCATATCCTAAGTTTTTAGGTTTCCTGCTTACAAATGTGGCAGCGATTTTGATATGGAAAAATAAATGAATATGTTAATTAATTTATAGTGTTATAAACACCGCCATAATAGCCTGAAGGATATAATCCGGAACGAGATCATTCGACAGAGAACCAGAGTACATAGCCCACGAGATTAGTAAGCTGAAGTGGCGATGGGCTGGTCACATTATCAGAATAACTGATCACTACTAGGGCAAACGGGTTTTTGAGTGGACACCACGGACTGGTAAACGTAATGCAGGACCTCAGACTAGGTGGAGCGATGATCTTCGTAGGGCGCCTGGCAGAAATTGGAAAAGAGTAGCCGAGGATCGTGCCTAGTGCCATGCATTTGGAGAGGCCTATGTCCAGCACTGAACTGTTATAGGCTGAGGATGATGATGAGTCACATCTTCGGCCTCACCTTTACTTTCCATCAGGTGAAATTGGAATATTCCTATTTCAACTTATGGAAAACTGACCAGTCCTAAATAAAAGAAAGGTATAGGCGAGTCTACTGCCGTTAAACCAGGCACAATCAATATCTCAATCCATATTATCACGCCAAATCCATTCTCAGAGAGTACAAATTTCCATCAGGATTAGTGTGGAAAAATCCCGATAAAAACGCTTGCGTTGGACAGTAGTCGGAGCTAGACTCCGAACCACAAGATCCCCGATTGTCAGCCACATCATACGCCACTACGTGTCTGTGTGAATGATCTACGCTGTTGGCCGCGGGGCCTTTACAGCTTCACCGGACAAGAGGGCGAGCGTGCAACCACTACGCTCGAGTCAGAAGGGCAAGGGGCCAACTGTGTGTTGTGTATCCATTCGACGAAGGCGACAGGGCCGAGGCGGAGATACAGCCCGCCTAGGCCCTCTAGCCCAATAGCCCGGGGCTTAAGAATACGGGTTAACTCGTGTCCCCCGCCTTAATAGCTCGCGGGAGACCTTCCCTGCAACAACATCAGCAGGGGGGCCTTCGTGGTCGCGGACGCAAGGAGCGGGGGCCCTGAGCGTCCTTCACGAGCGACGCCGAGGAGGACGGCGGCGTGGTGGCCCACGTTGCCGTGAGCACCGCATCGGTGCAGGGGCGTGTCATCAAGTCTTCCCCCGATGGCGAGCTTTTCGGAGCGCGGCATAAGAGCGGCACCGGTGCGTATAAACATGTTAAATAGGAAATTAATTCCATTGAAGAGTTACTCTTCGGTTAAGGTTTCTCCTAGAACCTCTATCCTTCCACTTTGACCTCAAACTGATTGCATGTGCGCAATATTCGTCATGTTAAATGACGTGCCGTAATGATAAATCCAATGTCATCCGGCCTTTGGGAAACACTAGTAACCAGACTTATTGTGGTTAATTATAATTAGATACGGTGAATTGGGTGATAAATATAACGTCAGTGTAGTGTGGCCATGATTTAATGATTTATTGAGACAAACCTGAACGGGAAAATGCTGTAAAAAAATTAACAATTAAATAGCGCCTTTTTTTCTAAAGCGCCGGTGGCAGAGATGTACTGTGTACACCAACATACAATATAACAAAGGGCTAGCCTATTGACAGGCTCCTGACCACTACTGAAATGAATTACGTGATTATTTTGATATAAGGAAGAAAATCAATACCATGAAAGAGACTTATAGCCAAAATTGGGTGGTAGCGAGTTAATGATGATAAAGATGCTGATAAATTACCTTAAAAATTAATAAATAACCTACGACGAGGGGCTCGTAGGTCGGTGTACCTAGCGGTCACCAAGATAGAGCGTCCGGCGTAGTATCCATTTCGTAAGCCTTATGAGATTGATAAATTTCAACAACAGGTGGCCACAAAACTTTCTCTACCAGTCCATACTGAGTCCGTGTGGTGGATTATGACCTAGTCTCCCCCGTCTCAGTTTGTGGGGGACGGTCTTTGCTTAGCAGGAGTTAAGATAGCCCTTCCTATAATCATAGGTGGTACAAAGCACTTGAAACGTCGGACCATAAAATAAAACTTCTATTGAAGCCAAAAAAAATTTGTTATATTTCATCAGTACAGGCTATTTTTCCAAAAGTCCCAAAGAAAATTCCCTAAGTGTGGTCACCCTACCTTTGCCGGCGCCGGCGCGGCAAGGTGCGGTCATATACACCGTGCGCTGGCGACTCGCGTCAGTTGCTCGGCGCGCTCTTGACACTGCCGTTCTAAATTTGAATCTTCCTTTTTAAATATCGAATTCACGTTCGTCGCGCAGAAAATAATTTATTTTTTTAGTGTGTGGAGTGAGTTAGCGTGCTGTGAATTTTTCCTTTTGTTTAAATTTAAAAGGTAGGCATTTTATTTTCGTCTTATTTTTTATATCTGACGTTTTTCAGGTGTAAGTTGTATTTATATTTTACTTGAAAAAACAAAGTGGGTACTTTAAGATTGTGCATGTAACTTATTTTGCTATTATAATTAATATAAAGATTTATCTCGCTGGTCTGGTGGCAAAGCGCATCGCTTTGTGATCACGAGGTCCTGGGTTCAAATCCTAGGTCGGACAAATGTAGTTTTTCTAACGAAAAATTCCCAGTATGAGTCCGGAGTCTGGAATTGTGCCCGGTATATGTCAATAGGCTCGCCCCCTATTACATGGGACCTAACATCGTCGGCGAAACGTGGGTGTACTCAGTACACCTCTGCCACCCCCTCTGGGGAATATAGGCGTGACGGTGTGTATAATTAATTTCATCAGATCCTGCGTTTTATCTATTTTATAGTTTAAGTTCTATAATAAAACAGATATATAAAACAGAAATATGTATGTATATGAATTTAAAATATTACTTACCTACCTTAGGCAGGTACTTAAAATGAATCTATTTATTTACCGGTGTACCAGAGAAAACCCGCTATATTTCCGTTTCCTTTAACAGAGAAAGCTGTAAGATTAAATAAAAATCGTCACATTACTTTCCTTAAGCAGGTGTGGGAAGAGAGTACTGTGTGCACCCACATTTCATTAAAGATGCTAATAAAGTAAATGTTAATAAAGCAAAGATAAGTCCGCAATTGCGCCAGGCTTTTTCAACGTGCGTTAAATAATCGCGTGAATAAAATAAATAGCTAACAATATTTTTTATAAACTAAGTTAATGGGGGGTAATATGGGGCGAGTCTATTGTCATTATACCTGGCTATAAACATTTTTCGCTGCTACTAACATTTTTGGAGACACTTAACTAACGAGGCAGCCGAAGGAACGTTACAATAATGATATGATAAAATAATCGGACGATTTAGTGCAGTGGTTAAGAGCTTAAGCCGCTTCACTGGGTCGAATAGTCGCGGTTTTGATTCCCGCAAGGGACAAATCTTTGTGTGATCCACAATTTGTACCGGTATGGATATTTGTGTATGTGCACTTTCATACGCTCTCACGCACTACGCGCTATTTCACGCATCTAAGATACACGTGGGGCTACGTTTAAAAAAAAATGCTGATAATACATGACAATAGTACTATGCAATGCGCCACTAATGTGACAGAGAAAAGTCAGTCTGTTTAACTTTTTATTGTTTGAATAAATAGAACTGAAATATTTGGGTTTGTTGGCGACTCCTGTTTTAATTACGACCAGCGAACGATGCGCGTTTTGGTATTGTACTGTAATCGTCCTATAAAAGTCGGCGACTACACATAGCGCGATGGCAAATCATCAGTTCGGTGTAAAGGTAATTGAAAATGTATGAGAAATCAAAAAATCGCGTATCGCTAGTTGGCATTTGACTTCGAGCAATCGTAACGTTTAGTGTGAACCGTACCTTAAGCTTCTCCTAGATATTAATATATTTATAAAATGTTTTATTGAGTTAACAAGTGAGATTGTAATTAAGTTTTATTTACCTACAGTCTATTAAAATAGAAGTTATAGCTTAAAAATAGCCAACTGCCAATAATAAATTACTGTCACAAGTGAAAATAGCGTTCGAAGAAAACTGACAAATATCTATTTTTACATACTGTGCGCAGATTAATGAATAATACTCGTCATACATTGAAAGATTCTGTTTTTAAAGCCGGCTGATAAGCTAGTGACACGATAAAAAAAGTAAATAGAGAAGATATCAAACGTTTTAATTTTTAAAATAGGAGTACTTTTATTTTTTGAGACGCTTGAACTAAAAATTGCATATAATTATGGTAACTCTATCGAATTACGCACTCACAAATTATTACACAAAATGTTTTTATTCCTAGGTAAGTACACAATAAAAAATCCATTTTTAGTAATCTATGAATAACTTGACCACAAAAAGCCTAGAATCAAAAGTGGAAGTGTAATGTGAAGGTGATTGCCCATCAGTAGAATACTGACGGGCTACTTAAAGAAAATAAGGCACCTAAACTAAATTATTTGTTCCCATTAATCAAATAGCTTGAGTTAATCTAAAGAATATGGTATATTTATAAAATAGTGCTCAAAGAAACAGTTATGGATTACATCATAAAAGTAATAAATAAATCTATCTATATCATCACGCCAGCTCTCTCGCGGGGTAGGCAGAGAGTACAGAGATCCAACATGTTCTGTCCTTACATACCTCTCTGGCTTCCTCCACTCTCATAGTTCGTCTCATACACGCTCGCCGGTTACTTGTCCTTCAGATAAGACCCGGTCTATTTGTTCATTGTAAGATAGTCTAGGTCTTCTCCGGTACCTACATCCTTCCACTTTCGCATTGTATAATCTGTTAAAAGGAATACACAATTGAACGAAATTTTCTCGATAGAAAAAACAATTAAAGTCATCTCTATCGCTATACATCAATGGAATTAAAAACGTAGCAAATAATTGTAGCAAAGTTCTTGTAAAGCAGTTTTTTTATTTCATAGTGTAGTCTTTTTAGAAAATGATACAATTTGTTTCAAAGTCAAGTCAAAAATCATTTATTTGTTTAGGCCAAAACATAAGCACTTACAAACGTCAAAATTATTACATTTTTTACATCTACCACCGGGTAGATGTAAAATAATAATTTTGATCCCGATCCGGTGATCGGAACGCGGCCTCCACAAAGAAGATCCGGCGAGAAACTCAGCGGGCTAATCTTTTAACTTAATTTGTTTGGCTTTTTGATAACCATTTTTTTCAAAATTGTATTATACCGCATTGTTTAATTTTGCTGATTGAGGAGCAGCTCAAACCCAATCTGTTTAATCGTCTTGATAATCCAAAACTTTGTAATACCCTTTTTCAAACAGTCTAGTTTTGATTACCTTTTTAAATTTATTGATAGGCATGTTTCGGATATCTATGGGCAATTTGTTGTAGAAGCGTATACTTTGCCCCATGAAAGAATTACTAATTCTGTGGAGACGAGTAGAATGTACAATAAGATCGTCTTTGTTCCGGGTAATAACATGATGAATGTCGCTATATTTTTCATAGCTACTGATATTCTTTTTAACATTTAGTAGATTTTTATATATAAAATGTGAGGTAACAGTTAGAATATTTATTTCTCTAAATTTTTCCTTAAGCAAAGCTCTCGGGGCGAAATTGTAAATTGCTCGAACAGCCCTTTTCTGTAGAACGAAGATGGTGTTTAGTTCTGCAGAGCATCCCCATAGCAGTATGTCATATGACATAATACTATGAAAATAAACGAAATAAACAAGTCGCTGTCTAAATATCAGTTAATAATCTAATTTTCTTTACGGCATATGCCGCTGAGCTTAACCTACCAGACAATTGTTCAATATGGGGGCCCCATTGTAATCTGGCATCAATAGTGATACTCTGAAAAACAGTTGATTCTACAAGGTCTAAAACCACGCCATTTTTTTTGTACATTGGTTGCTACCTGTCTTAAATGTAAGTATTAAATTCACAACGCCTAAAGAGGCGTTGTGAATTTAATACATTTTGTTTTCGTCTCATTCAGGAGAAGATAATTAATGTTGAACCAATGAACAACCTTAGACAGTGCGTTGTTCACATCGTTATAATTAAGCAGCTGTCTCTTAATTTTGAATAATAGAGATGTATCATCTGCGAACAGCGCAATGTCCTGATTATCCCCTACATAATAGGGTAATTCATTTATATATATTAGGAATAGAAATGGACCGATAATCTAACCCTGGGGCATGCCCATTGTCACATTAGAACCGGGAGATCGTTTTCTATTAACATCGACCTTTTGAATTCTATCACACAGATAAGAAGTCAAGAGTTCGAGAGCCCTGTTCCTAATTCCGTAATGGTGTAATTTCCTAAAAAGAGTTTCATGATGCACACAGTTAAAAGCCTTAGGCAAGTCGCAGAATATACCTAAAGCATCCTGCGATTTCTCCCAGGCCTCAAAAATATTCTTCCTTAATTCAACGCCTGCATCAGTAGTTGAGCGATGCTTAGTGAAGCCAAACTGGTTTTTGTGAAGTATTTTATAACTACTAAAGTGGCTTAACATCTAATTTAAGATAATTTTTTCAAATACTTTACTTAACGTGGGCAATACAGAAATAGGCCGAAAGTTATTTGGATCTAATGTGCTACACGATTTTAACAAAGGAATTACTTTACTAAGTTTCATAAGATCAGGAAATACACCACAAGCAACACAACCGTTGAACACAGATGCTAAGTGGGGGGCAATAATATAAATTACAGAACTTATAGTAAACATTACAATTTTAGCTACATTTAAATTTAATAACAAGTCATTATAGTGTAATAATTGTTTCTTGTTAACTTTCACCCTATTTCCAATAAATATTAATAATGTATGGCCGGGGCAAAATTCAAATTTCAAACTTTTCTGCATTATCTCATGGTACGATAAGCCTGGGCAGCAAAAATTAATGATAGAATGTCCCTTGTCTGACAAAAGGGTACCCATATCTTTACCAATTTCATCACTAAGCTTAATAAGTTTATTTTGCACTTCATGAGGTTTAGTTTTAATTGAGGGGGTATCTAAATCTAAATCATAACTTTATGTAGATACGTCGTTTATTTCCGAACACGCGCTTAATATATCCGTCCCTTATTATTCTTATGTAAAGCTATTACATCACTGTCACTCTTAAACACACCGTCACGCCTATATTCCCCAAGCGGGGGTGGCGGAGGTGTACTGAGTACACCCACGTTTCGCCGACGATGTTAGCTCCCATGTAATAGGGGGCGAGCCTATTGACATATACCGGGCACAATTCCAAACTCCGGACACGTACTGGGAAGTTTTTCGTTAGAAAACGTACACTTGTCAGATCTAGGATTTGAACGCAGGACCTCGTGATCACAAAGCAATGCGCTTTGCCACTAGACCATGAGGTACTGTCACTCTTCCGTTCGTAAAATGGTCGATCGCGGTAGGCGGTCTTAAAGGTTCCCTGGGCTATAAATGTATCCATACAATGTTTTCCATCATAGTTACCAAGGTTAAGTAATAATACAGTTTATTCAAATTGTAAAGATGGTTCAAAAATAACCAGCTGCCAGTAATAAATTATAGTCACAAGTAAAAATAGCGTCCGAAGAGAACTTTGATAATATCTATTTTTACATACTGTCGGCAGTTACCTAACATTTCTTTTTTGAGAAATTACAAAATGCGAAAGTGGAAGGATGTAGGTGCCGGGGAAGACCTAGACTATCTTACCATGACCAAATAGACCGTGTCTTAGCTGAAGGGCAAGTCAAGAGTGTCCGTAACCGGCGAGTGTGTATGAGACGAACCATGAGAGTGGAGGAAGCCAGAGAGGTATGTAAGGAAAGAACCTGTTGGAACTCTGTACTCTCTGCCTACCCCGCGAGGGAGCTGGCGTGATGATATAGATAGATAGATAGACAAAATAAATAGTAGACCGGAAGTGTTATTTTTTCAATTGGAATGGGTTTTTTTTTTGCACTATTTTTTGTCAGTGTTACCTACATTTGGTTACTCTGTCTGTGTTTGCCAAATTATAAGGATTATATATACATGTCGGAACTCGCTGCCTACCCCGCAAGACTTCTGGCGTGACGATATAAATAGACGAATTACGTTACAATATATTTATATGCATGCATTGTATATAGTTCTTTTAAATTCACACGATTTCTTGCTTACAAATTTAAGATACCTAAACTTGCTTATGACGAACGTTGTACCAAGCTTCATCTCTTACCTCTTTGTGCTAGACGTAAAATAGCAGATATTATATTACTTCTCAAGTTAATAAGGGGAGATGTTGATTGCCCGGCTTTGCTAAGCAAAGAAACTTTTAAAATACCAGTAGTAGCACCTCTGAACAGCTATAAACCTTTCAGCCTGACGTTTGCTCACACGAACTATAGACAAAACAGCTTCCTTATTAGAGCCAGTAGGACATTTAATGATCTTAACGATATAAGTTTGGATTTGTTTCACAACAGTATCGGTAGTGTAAGAAACAAATTGTTAAGACCAATTGGCACGTCTAAACCCATTTAACATTGTGTTTGTGTATATTTTTGCTTTGTAGTTAGTTTGTATTTTTTTCCTTTGCTTTGTAGTTAGTTTGTATCTTTTATATGTGCTTTTTAAAAAAAAAAGAAACAAAAAACACTGTGACTGTTTGTTATTAATAGTGTTTTTCTACATGTGATAGCTTATAATTAGCTTTTAGTTGCTACTTTGTGTCTAACTAGAATACTCATAAGCTGTTAGCTATCCTAATAAAACAAAATAAAATAAATCTTGACCACAACAGGCCTAGGATAAAAACTGAAGTATAAAATAGAGACCCTAGACCAGCCAACTGGTTAGGTTATTAAAACTATCCTTGAAGGGACTCTTTGTCTGATGAGTCTAAACGTAGAGTACAGATTACCATTATACTTAATAATATAAGCTCTGTTAAGAAAATGTCCCACCGTAGGGCGCGGGCCTCCTCTCAAACTGAGAGGGTTTAGTTCAGTGCGGGTTGGCGAACTTCACACACTTTCGAGAAACTCTTAGGCATGCAGGTTTCCTTACGATGTTTTCCTTCACCGTTAAAGCAAGTGATAGTTATTTCCAGTCCCTCCCGTGACCATAGGTGCTGCAAAGCACTCGAAACGTCGGGAACTAAAAATCAAAAAATAAACCGCGATAAAATCTGTAAAATCGTTTTATTTCATGTGTAATATTCGCGTAAATCTAAGAACTCAGTATGATAGTTATTTTTTAACACAATATGCTTCCGAAAAGACAGAGGGGCGTGCTTGGGTTTTAACCTGAGACCTCTTGACTTTGCAGTCCAACGGTCCAACCACTAGGCTATCACTGCTTTTGCACAATCCCATTATACTTATTAATACCATTTTCATTGAATACCAATCTGAAATACTGAAGGTACTGTTACCTAAGAATTTCTGAAGGTTGCCTAATAATAGCGTATGATCGCAGCGTGAGTCTGCGAGATGGAACTATGTTGATTCGATTACATGCAGGTGTAATCGATATAAATAAGATTCATTATAATATGAAGATGCAGTTGTTAACTATTCATTTTAAACGAAATGTGTGGAATGTCTTACCCTTGTTCTTCAAAGGAATTACATTCTGTAGTGGTGGTGGTCTTTGTATTGATTACCGTTTTATACAATTAATTCTTTTTGCCTGTTTTATAAATCTAGTGACACACTGCGGATGGAGTTCACGAGCTCCTGGGTTCAAATCCTAGGTTGTCAGTTTGATGTTTTGAAACATGTTTTCTACGGTAAAATTAACAGTCAAGTCTGACAAAGTATTATGTAAGGTTTTGTAATCGATTTGTTTCTATTCTGTTAGTGAAAATTTAATGTTGGTGCACATAGTTGATGGGTGCTTTGGTCCAGTGGTTAAGAACTTTAGTCTCTTCGCCCCCTGGATTGAGTAGTTGCAGGTTCAATTCCTGGATGAGACAAATCTTTGTGTGACCCACAAATATTTGTTTCAGTCTGGGTTGTTGTGTGTGTAAATTACATGTTTGTACTCGCAACTAATTCATAGTGTGAGTTTACGTTTTTAAAAACCAATAGCAATAAAGTACTCTGGGAGGTTTTGGCGGGAAGTCTAAGAGTGATGTTGCCTGCCTTTTCGACTTCCTTCAAAACGGCCGTTGCAATTGGTACGTAAAGTATCCACCACTTCACTATCCAGGGTGGGGTACTTCATTAATTTCATTATCATCGTTGTCATCAATTTCATCGGGGAGTCGAATTAATTTAAACAAACACGATTATATATCTCACTGGACACTGGCAAAATACATTTATAATTAGTGTGAAGCCATAACTTGAAGAAGAAGAAGAAGTATAGGTGCTGCCAGAATACCAGCGCTGCACCATAAGTGTTTATGGTGCAGCAATATGCTGAGGTAGTTGCCTGTTTAGCCCCACACAATCGCTGGCATATGCTGTATTTTGTATGTTTTTTGTATGCTGTATTATGTATATTTAACTTTTGTTTATAGTTTGTTGTGGCTGGTTAAATAAATGTATTTTCTTTCTTTCTAAGTACTCTGGTGGCCATTTTCTACATGAATTTGTTTCAGCATAGATATTTGTGCATGAAAAATTGTTTTTCTGAATACATCTACGACACAGGGCAAAGTAACACCCGTATCTATAGACATTTATTTACTTTGTCTTAAGAATTTACTTAGCCGAGTAATGTCATGTGTTTAAAATACTATACAAAACATTTGACATTTCTCACTTTTGCCAAATTGCCAACTATAGAATAAGTTGTCCTAAGTAAATATGGTAAAATATATGGTACGGTTGTGTAAAAGACATTGCTTCGACATGTTTATAGATACGGGTATTAGTGTAGGGTAACCTTTTTATTTTCCTTTTTTTAAGACGTAGCCCCACACTAGGATTTATTCCTGTATCGTGGGTGCGTTTACAAACATGATAATTCACATACACAAATACCCAGACCGAAACAAATAACTGTGGAACACATAGAGACTTGTCCCGTGCGGGAATCGTACACGCGACTATTAGACACAGCGGGCGGAGCGGCTTAAGCTCTTAACCACTGCGCTAAATTGTCCGTCCATTTATATATATACATTTATTCTGTACTTCGTGAGGGCAACGCACTGACCTTAATAAAATAATTAATTAGGTTTTGATTAAGTTAGCATTGCAGATATTCAGGACCTTCAACAACTAAAAGATTACGGTAATTGTTTATTTGTTTACTTCATAACTTCATTTAGTTCAATAAACTATTGACTGATAAACTTAGGTGAACTTGAAAGAGTATTGATAACTTTGATAACGATTATGAATTGCTGCTTTGTAGACACAATCTGACCACCGTCTTTGGGGTTCTGGTTTGGTAATGCTCACTATAATATCTTTGCTTGCACTGTCTTACCGACAGTCCAACATGGTCGAGGACAGTGATGGCTGTTCCAGCAGTCATACTCGTGAACGGATGCTGCTAGTGGAGACCGGCCCATCTGGAATCCTTTAGACGCTCTTTATATATAAAATCATTAGTCTCATATCTTGGTCGTACGACATCACACTGGAGATAGATCATAAACTTTTTAATTGTATCCTTAACATTGTATCCAGACAATATGATTAAAAAAAATATATCATCTGCTCTGTTAAAAAACAGCCCCACTATTGGGCACGGAGCTCCTCTTAAACTGAAAGGGGTTTAGGCCATAGTTTATTACGTTGATCCTGTGCGGGTTGGCGAACTTCACACACCTTCGAAAAACTCTCAGGCATGCAGGTTTCCTCACGATGTTTCTCTTCACCGTTAAAGCAAGTGATAATTAATTTATAATACGCACATGCTTTCGAAAAGGCAGAGGTGCGTGACCAGAGACCTCTGACTTTGCAGTCCAACGGACGAACCACTAGGCTATTGACGTTGAAAAAAATAGAAATGAACACAGAGAAAGAGAATTAAATAGGCCGGGTTATCGCTGGATATTCTCAGTAGAGGCCGCGCTCCGATCCGGTGGTAGATTAGTAGTTAAAATAGATTAAAAAATTTAATTAGTTGTTAAATTGACTATTTGTAAGCGCCCCGCGGGGCTTATACAAAATAAATTATGTGAGTTTGGGTTTAAATTATAGCCTTGAATGAATTATTCTATACAAAAAATGCACGTTTGTATCCGAAAACTGATTTAAGTGCCCGTAAATAATTTTAGTAATCTTTGTACATGAGTAGAGGAAGTCAGAGAGGTATGTAAGGAAAGAGCCTGTTGGAACTCTGTACTCTCTGCCTACCCCGTAAGGGATCTGGCGTGATGATATAGATAGATAGATAGATTGTACATGCACCCACGGTACAGAAATATTCTAGTGAGAGGTAGTTTTATTCCAAAAAAATACCTCAGTTAATTTTCTGGTACTTCAAATATAATAGGAAATCCACTTCGTGATCCTACTGGGGTTTTATTTCTTTTCTTTTTGTCAACACGAACTCATTGGGGGATTTTCTGTCCATACTGATCCACCAAGGGATTTATCGTCTACACTGATCCCCTGGCGGAATTATACTGATTAGATTTTGGTCTGCTGGGGGATTTATTTGATTCATTAGAAGCATTGATATAGTATTAGTAGCAGGAATGACTTTCCGAACGGGTGGTAGAGTCTTAAGTAATTAATAACTTTCTCATTTTGACTATTCATAGTGCATTTTGGTCTACATGAATAAAAAAAAGCTTTTGATCTTGATTTTGAGTACATCGATGATTTAGGGGTTTATTTGTATTTATTATTTTTGTCCACAGCAACAAAGAAACCGTAAATAACGAAGCGAATGGTTCGGAAACCATGTTTCAGCAGCCAGACGAGGCGATAAATTATTTTATTTGCAGCTTTTATTGACATTCTCATACATTGTATACTTTTAAGAGACCATATGACGCAATCAATGCACGTAACTTCGTCCAGTCTATTTTCAGAAATGGTCTATGCTTTTTGTGTCGGAAAACAATGTACTATTATGTTTTCTTAATATTCTTATATTTAACTCAAGGATATATTTGCCTACTACAGATAGAATTTTGACATATATTATATGGAAAATCGAAAATCTGTCAAAATCGATGGAAAGCAAATCTATATTTCAGTTGAATATTGAAACCGGCCATTTGAGGATACTAGTTCTCTTGGAAGTGGTTAGAGAGAAGGCTACAACGTGTGCTGGCTCGAATAGGGTTCACGGGTTCGATGCGGCACGTGTCAAATTTTTATATAACCTATTACATACCAGTAACGCTATTTAAGTACATAATAATTAACTGAGAACTATGAGAGTAGAGGAAGCCAGAGAGGTATGTAAGGAAAGAACCTGTTGGAACTCTGTACTCTCTGCCTACCCCGTAAGGGATCTGGCGTGATGATATAGATAGATAGATAGATAATTAACGTGTTTTACAAATTGCCACTGGATGAATGAATAAAAAATATTTTTATTAAAGAGAGGCGCTCCTAGCGCTTTGCGACCCAATGTTAAAAAGCGTTTGACTCGGTTGGCCTGAGATGGTTAAACGTTTGTGGCATTTTAATATTCGAGCGTCTTCGTGTTTAGGGAGGCATGCTAAGCCATTGGCCCCAGTTATCACTTAATGTGGTAGTCGTTAAGCCGGGTTGGAAGCCTTATAGGCGGCTTGATAAGTTCCAGCAGAAGGTGGCCACGAAACTGCCTCCGCCAATCCGCACTGGGTCCGCGTGGTGGAGTATGACCTTATCTCTCTCACCTCGATTTGTGAGAGAAGGCATTTGCCCAGCTAACTGTCTCACATAGTATGGGCTGATATTATTATTATGATTATTAAACTACAATTCTAATTTTATTATTAAACTAAAATACTACTATTTTAAAATTCGCAACGAGTACATTCGCGGGAGTCTCGGTGTTCGCGCCATCGCTGATAAGCTACAAGAAAGTAGACTCCGTAGGTATGGCCACATAAAGAGAAGACCTCCCGATTATGTGGGTAATATTACGGCCAATCTAAACCTTTCAGGGCCCAGACCCAGAGGGCGGCCAAAAACAAGATGGGCAAATGTGGTCAAGAAGGACCTGAGTAGATACACAGATGCAATGCCTCCGAACACGACGTTTCCGACAGAGCGAAGTGAAAGAAGAAAATTAAGAAGGCAGACCCCACCATCAGTTGGGAATAATAACTGCCAAGGAGAGAGAGAGAGAGAGAGAGAGAGAATACAGCATTTTTCGATCGGTTTAATACTGCAAGCATCTGGCTTCACCAGGTCATGGGTCAATAAAATAAAATACTTAAAAATAAAAATGTAGTCACTAAAGACACCAGCTGGTATAGTGGTTAATCTTTAAGCTGCTCATTGTCCTTCGTGGTTACGGGTACATATCCCGTAGCTGCCAAATTCCCGAAATACAATTGAAGTCGCTCTATTTTCTCATTTCATCTGGTCTAAATGCTAGTGTGATCGCACCTACAACTCCATTTTATTTAGGGATTTCAATCGGTCTGTTGACAAGCCGGCCATTAGTGCAGGTGTTAAGGTGTATATGTTCTTCATAGTTTATTTAAGTGCAATAATATTTACGTTAACTGAATGTGAAACACCTCAAATATTTACTTAAAATATGAATACATGTTACAGTTACAGTAGATTCCACCTATGAAATGACAAATACGTCATACTAAGCGACTGTCATACAAAGCGTTTACAAACTTTTTATTTTTGTTAGTAAAAAGAAAAACAAATCTACACATTATAAATATCTATAGAAACTTAACATTTTTTAACTTAACCAAATACAGGAACTATGAACTTTGTTCCAAGTCTGCTAGAAGACATGCTACAGAAATCGTTGAGTTACAATTGTGTCTGACGGACGATTTAGCGCAGTGGTTAAGAGCTTAAGCCGCTCCGCCCACTGTGTCTAATAGTCGCGGGCTCGATTTCCGCACGGGACAAATCTTTGTATGATCCACAATTATTTTTTTCGGTCTTGGTATTTGTCTATGTGATTTTTTTTTGTTTGTAAACGCACCTTCGGCACAAGCATACATCCTAGTGTGGGGCTACGTTTAAAAAAAAAACAAACCACAAGAAATCAATACAATCTCTAAATAAACATAATAAGCGAAGTCATTGGGTATACCAAACTTTGTTTCATAGAAATTTACATGGAACCAAGCTTCGCACTGCAATTTGTCATATTAAAAGGTTTGTCAATATAGCCGGAGTCATAGTAAACTGATTTTATAGAATAGTGAAGCTCTGTACTCTCTGCCTACTCACAGTGGATCTGGAGAGATAATATGCGATTCCATTTTATTTAGGGATTTCAATCGGTCTGTTGACAAGCCGGCCATTACGGCAGGTGTTAAGGTGTATATGTGCTTCATAGTTTATTTAAGTGCAAAAGTATTTACGTTAACTGAATGGGAAACAACTCAAATATTTGTCTATACTATTATAAAGAGGAAAGATTTGTACTTTTGTATGTTTGTAACGAATAAACTCATAAACTACTGGAACGTTTTCAAAAAATCTTTCACCATTAGAAAACTACCTTATCCAGAAATAAGATATAGATAAGGCTATATAACATAGACCCGGTAGGTGGTGCTGTTGTCGACCGGGTACAATGTAACCCGAAACTGCTAGTTTGTAATATGAATACGAATTGGAGTTATATGAGTGGTGCAAATTTTTTATAATTTTTAGGGAATATTTTATTTTTAATTCCTGTTAAATTGGCTTATAATATAGAATTGTGAAACTTTGTACCTTCTGCCTACCCCGCAAGAGATCTGGCATGATGAAAAAGATAGAATATTAATTAAAAATCGAAAGATTCTAGATTCAATTTAAGATGATTTAATTAGATTATTAAGCAATAAATATTGTTATTGACTTTTGACAATGGGTAGGCAGAAACTTACATTGGTGGTACACCCTCGATCTACAAAATTTGGCTGAATTTGGTACTAATGTGCTGGATTCTGTGTGGTTTTTTTTCGGCCATAGGATTTTCATAATTATAGGAATACTTTGAAAACTATATCCATTGTTAATATTCAGCCCAATCACCTCTGCCACGCGGGAACCTTGAGGAATATAGGCGGGACGGTGTTACTCATATACTACTAAACATTTTTTCATTGTTTCAGGCTAAACTATGGAACCGCTGAATGTAGACGTCCTCCATTTCTACCCTCGGGAAAACGCACAACCCCACAATACCGTTAGGTAAGTAGCAAGCACCAAGGGCAAGCGGCGTTCGGCTCAGTCGGTTTGAGAGGGTGACCGGTTGTGAATATCCATTTTTAACTTCCTTAGTGCTTCCGCTGTTGCTCCCGGCTGCCACTTAATGTAGTAGTTGTTAAGTCAAGTTAGAAGCTTTATAGGCGGCTTGATAAGTTCCAAGAACAGGTGGCCACAAACCTGACTTCATCGGTACCACCAGTGGAGTACTATTAGTGGAGTCAGTGCATATTAGTTAGGGTAGGTTCGAGGCCACCTGCTGTTTGAACTTATAAAGCCTGCATTTTCATATTCGAGTGGTTTCGTGCTTCAGAATGCACGCTAAACGCGGTTACCACTGAATATTCTAGTCATTAACTCAAGTTGGAAGCCTTATAGGCTTGATGAGTTAGAACAGCAGGTGTCCACAAACCTGCCTCCACTAATCGGTACTGGGTTCTCGTAGTGGAGTATGACCTAATCTCTCTCACCTCGATTTGTGAGCGAAGTCCTTTGCCCAGAACGGACACAGTACATAGGCTGATTTGTTGTACTTCACCACACAGCCTCAGTGCAGATCGGTGACTTAGTTTCTCTAACCTCGATTTGTGAGAGACGGGTTTACCCAGCAATATATAAATAATAATAAACAGTAATATTAGCCCTGTTAAAAAACTGTCCCACTGTTGGGCACGGGCCTCCTCTTAAACTGAGAGGGTTTACGCCATAGTCCACCACGCTGGCCCAGTGCGGGTTGGCGAACTTCACACACCTTCGAGAAACTCTCAGGCATGCAGGTTTCCTTACGATGTTTTCCTTGACTGTTAAATCATGTGATAGTTAATTTTTAATACGCACATGATTTCGAAAAGACAGAGGTGCGTGCCTGGGTTTGAACCCGAGACCTCTGACTTTGCAGTCCAACGGTCTAACCACTAGGCTGTCACTGCTTAACTTATTGTGTTAGGCTGTATTAAATTATTATCACGTGTTATCCAGGTATGAGGTGATAAACGATGAGAATCCAACCACTACGATAGTCCGCAGAGGTCAGCCCTTCAACGGAGTTGTAAGGTTCACCAGACCTTTCGATGAAGCCTCTGACCTTGTGCAACTGGTCTTCACACTTGGTAAGTAGTAATACTGGTTAATGTGGGTACTTTACCGTGTTCTATCTGGTGGGCCGGTCAAGTCTACCGACGAGCATGTATGAGACCAACTATGAGGTCTGCAGAGAAAGAACCCGTACTGACCCCGAGGGATCTGACATGATGACGTAGATACCTGTGGAGGCGATAGAGTGAGGGGGAAATCTTTAAAAGGCTGTGGTATTTTCTTTTAAATGTTAGCCATATGTATTCCCATTATTGTTATTCCTCCTAAAAACCAAGATTCACAATGGTCTCCATTGAGGTCGCCGAGGTTTGATCTTCCTATACGTGGCTTTAACTACTCGTATGAATGTTATATCATTTTTTTAATTTTAAACTGGGTAACATATTTTCCGATCTAGTTCAACTCAGAACCTCATGATCGCCAATAGAACTGAATATAGCTAGCCCAAAGAGGACATATCAAACTAATGAAGCCATATTTCCCCTAGGTGATAAGCCGAATATGGATACTCAGGGTGCGATGAACCTGCGCCGTGACGTGATTACCGATAAGCACGCCTGGAGCGCCAAGCTGATGGACGTGCAAGGAGACACCATCACTTTCGAGGTAACGACATTGTGCCATGGATAAAACACGATTATTTTCAACCAGTGTCCGTAGCCGGCTAGCATATATAAGACGAACTATTATTTGAGAGCAGAGGGAGCCCGAGAGGTCTGTAAGGAAAGATGACCTGATGGATCTGATGGAGCTCTGCACGCTTCAAATGGATTTTGTCCCGCTAGGTAGGAGATAACAATTTTATCTCACGTGCTTACATGGTGTGCCGTTTCAACACAAGCTGTTTTGTTTTACGTAGAAGACACAAATCACGGACCGACAAAATTTTGTCTCGCGCAAGATAAGTCTTGCCGCCCATAGTCGAGCTGTTAAATTAAATTAGTACAGTATTTTAAGTTTATCAGCTAAGTGTGTAATAGCGTCCGAAGTAATTATTTATTTATTCCCATTTATTTAATAACTAGCTTCTGCCTGTGACTTCATCTGCGTTGATTTTAGAGAGCAACCTAACATTTTTCCGGGATAAGAAGTATCTATACCTCAAAGAAAGAATGACAAAACTGATATACAATGTGAAAGTGGAAGGATGTAGGTACCGGGGAAGACCTAGACTATCTTACCATGACCAAATAGACCGGGTCTTATCTGAAGGACAAGTCAGGAGTCTCCGTTACCGGCGAGCATGTATGAAAGTGGAGAAAGCCAGAGAGGTATGTAAGGAAAGAACCTGTTGGAACTCTGTACTCTTTGCGTACCCCGTAAGCGATCTGGCGTGATGATATGGATAGATAGATAGCCTATATGTCAATCTAGGTAATAAACTATCTGTGTGCCTAATTCCATCCACATCCGTTCAGCCGTTTTCGCGTAATTGAGTAAGAAACATCCAAACATCTAAAGATTCAAACATCCAAACATCGAAACATACAAACTTTCACAATTATATTATTAGTAGGATAAGGACAAATCGGGCATAAATACGCAATGTGCATTCCAATTATGGGCAGGATCAAAGTTGGGGAAACTTTTTGTAGTTATTTTTGTATTGTAATCTATCTTCAAGTCCTTGAGGTTATTATGGTGCCCTCGTGATAAATAATACAGTAGGTAATCGACATTTTACGGTGTGTTTTCATTGAAAATATGATCTGTACGCCAAACTAAGCTATATGGTAATTTGTGTCATTGTATCCGTCTTTTCTCTATTTATCTGTATGTCAGTCCTTATGTAGGCAGAGAGTACAAAGTTCGAAAAGGTTCTTTCTTTACAAACTTGTCTGGCTTCCTCAAGCCTCATAGTTCGTCTCATACACGATCGCCGGTCACGGTGATTCTTGACCTATCTATCTTCTAGTAGCCATAAATGCGCTTGGCTGTCACGAGAACCAGGTTCAAATGGGATAAATGTAGTGTTACTATCGAAATATTTCCATTATCAGTCCGAAGTCTAGAATTGTGCCAGGTATATGGTACCTAATATCCTTACTCCCTACTACATGGGGCCTAAAATCGTCGAAAAGTGGGTATACTCAGTATACCTTTGCCACCTCCGCTGGGGAAATATAGGCGGTGTTTTTAGAGGTGTGTGAGTCCGATTGGAACCTTGGAATCTGTACTTTATAAGACAAACGTTCAGTAATAACAGACATTAAACTTTAAAACGCACTTGATATGCAAATATAATAGGAATTATTATTCAATATACTCGTACATTCCTATTTGGATTAGAATAATAGTCAAATTAACTGTTTTAAATTCATATCGTGTTATACGGAATCGAAATCGGTAACAATAATCCATTGTGTTCACTCATTTTGATCTAAAATTTTATGTACTTGATGTTTTTAAATAGATTAATATATTCCTATTATTGTAGTATAAATGATATTGTCTATGGCGCTATAACCTTTTTTGATATTCAAAGATGGCGCCACACGTATTCGCATACGAAAATAGTGTAAGGGCGTTTTGCATACTTTGATCGACATGCCAGAATAGTTCAGAATGCTTTTAAGAGTACAAATGTTCAAATATCAAGATAATTATCTCAAAAAGCCTACGTAGGCAATCTGGGGGGGGGAGGGAGGGAGGGGGAGCATAATCTAAATCTAAACTCAAACTTTAAATTTAAAAAATCTAAATAAAACTAAATCCGCTAGACTTTCGTCTTTTGAATTCGAAGGCTTTATTAGATTTAAAATTTAATTTAAAACTAATTTTTACCACGGTCACGTTTATATTTTCCAAGCGGGGGTGGCAGAGGTGTACTGTGTACACCCACTTTTCGCGGATGATGTTAGATTCCACGTAATAGGGGCCGAACCTATTGCCGTTATACTGGGCACTGTCTTTTTTTATCGAAGAATTACCTTCTCTGTCCAACCCAGGATTCGAATATAAGATACGAAAGTGCACATCATTTGCGACTAGGCCTACCAGGCAGTACATTCTACTAATATTATAAAAGTCAAAGTTTGTATGTTTTGATGTTTGGATGTCTAGATGTTTAGATGTTTGTAACTAAATCACGCAAAAACGGCTAAACGGATTTGGATGAAATCCGGCACACAGATAGTTTATCACCTGGATTAATATATAGGATAATTTTTATACACCTCTGCCACCCCCTCTGGGGAATATAGGCGTGACGGTGGTGGTGATAATTTTTATAGCAAAGTGTTAGGTTTCTGTCTGAAGTTAACGCAGACGAAGTCGCAGGCAAAAACTGGTACCTACTATTTACAATACTTACACATTATTTAACAGTAGAATTTAAACTTGAGTACCCTTAAGTGGTACTTAAAACAAGTTACGCAGAACGGGTCAAGAACAGTTTGTCGATAAACACTGTATAACATTAAAACGAAATATCGCACAGGTATAAAATAGGTATTTAACATTAGTATGCTAATTTTAACAATTTATTTATAGTAAAATACTTTGTATTTATACAAGATACTATCATATATTTAATACTATATTAAAATTATGTCGTTATTTACATAATTACAGAGATTCATAAGGTATGTTTGGTAAAGGTCACAGGTAAGCTATAGAGAAGACACACACATATTTTTGTTATTTATTTTTATTTTATTCTAGTCTTTTATTTACTATTTACTTATTGTAACTATAATTTTGAACTAACAATATTATTTTTAAGATTTTTTTTGTTGTATTTCGTTAGACATTAACTTGGTGAGATATGAAAGAGTTGGACATTCTTCTTTTTAACCGGGGGAAATGCCTAGCGCATACTGCCACATCGCGGGCTTTGGTGATGTGGCAGTTATGTGGGGCTCGCACCCACTAAAACCCCCCGCCGTCCGTCTCGTGCCCGAGTCCCCTGCCGCAGGAATCGACAGTGGCATAACATCTGCTGCGCGGGCGGGCTTGGTCTGTTTCGCACACTCTTCGTCTTCAGCCCGTGCTCTTCTTTGTGAGGGCGCGTAGGACGCAGCGCGCTTCCTTCACGGGCCTGCCACTGTTCGGGCGACGGGTTGCCCTTGCCCGGTGGCCTATGTTCATGGAGGGCGGAGGTCATTTGCGCCCTACCTACGCTAGAGGAGGTTTACTCCCGCTCTCGCTCAGCCTCCTCTATCCGCATCAAAACGGTCTCGCAAAAGGCGACGGTAGCCGCCCAGGCGCCCTCCTTCTAGACCATGGCTGATATTACAGCCAGCAGCAAGAGCGCCTCAGAGCGGGGCATGCTGGCACAGGTTTATTTTATACTTAATAGGACGTCCCAAGATTGGATAAAATACGCATCATAGTAAGAGAATTAACAATTTTTTTTTCTTTTCTAAAGTGGTAGAAGATTTAGTGAAGGTCGTAGGTAAGATCTGGATGCGAATAGCACTAAGCCTATCGTCGTGGCGATCTTAGGGGGAGGCCTTTGTCTTGCGGTAAACGTTACCTGACTGATGTGGTGGTTTGGCTGTGTGTAAAACATTTAAAATGATCTTAGGGGATATAAGGTCTCTTTTTTGTGGGTGTGAATGATCTACGCTGTTGGCCGCGGGGTCTTTACAGCATCACCGGACAAGAGGTCGTTCTCTTGTCCTCTTGCAATCACTACGCTCGAGGCAGAATTATCTGCTTTATATGAATATTTACTTTATCTTATTTATCTGCTTTTTTTCATTTTTTTATAAAGACGACGGCTTCGTCGAATGGTTACAGCGTAGTCTGTTCCACTCACTCTATCGAATAGTCGCGGGCTCGATTCTCGTTCGAGGCTAATCTTGTGCAACCCAAAATTGTTTATTCCAGTCTGGGTGTGTGTGCACGTGAATTTTTATCGAAATCTTTACGCCAGATTCCTTGAATTCCATGGCGGTAAACGCATCCACAGGAATAATTCGTATTGGAGCTTTGTTTAAAAGGAATGGTCCATTTGTTGGCTCCATTGATGGATTCTAGTGCATTTTCCTCACGGAAGTCCTCTTTACAGGTGTCAACTCCTGTCTCCATACCTGTGGGCTGCTGGTCTGTCCGCGTGGTGACCAGAGTGAAGAACTCCCCCGCTAGACAGATCTACGACTTTGACCAGGACGTGTACATCCTCTTCAACCCATGGAACCCTGGTAGGTTGCAATAGAAAAATAAAAAAAACCACCCTTACCCATCGGTATATTAATATTAGATCGATACCCTTCCGCTTCTATTCTTCAAGCAAGAATGACAGGGGCGTACAATGTGTCTCAACAAATCTACGTACTTGGGAGCGATTTAGTAGAATGCCTATCTTATAATCAAATAGTTCCCAGGTTGCAACTTTAGGTTTTTTTTTAGCCTCTATGCAAATGACTGCCTCGTTGGATTTGTGGCGAATATGCGGTCTTGGATCGGACAAAATGGAAGGACTCTGAAATTCAAAGTTTGGAATTCTGCCCGGTATATGACAATAGGCTCGCCCTCTATTACCTACACGGGACCTAGCAGCGTCATCGTAGATAGATAGAAGTTCACCGGACAAGAGGGCGAACGTGCAACTACTAAAAACATGCCGCGATCGGCGATAGCGGCTGATAGGAAGAGAGTCAGGTGCGTAGTCTGTGGTGGCTACGATTAGCGGGTTCAAATGGTTGAACGCGTTCGCAAAACAACGTGTCGACGCCTTTTTAATATAGTTGAGAATAGGTTCGAGACTGAGATCGGAAGGGAGATCAACGGTCCGCATGTACCACGAGGCACCAACGATAGTGACGGTGTGTGTGTATGCGACTGCCACTTGTTAATAGTGAAGCCAGACTGGACCTTCATCAATTTATATATTTATAACTATCATAGTAACAATAATAATATAAGCCCTGTTAAGAAACTGTCCCACCTTCGGGCACAGGCCTCCTCTCAAACTGAGAGGGTTTAGGCCATAGTCCACCACGCTGGCCCAATGCGGGTTGGCGAACTTCACACACTGTCGAGCAACTCTTAGGCTCTTCGAGGAACTCAATTTATATTTTTTTTTTCCTAGATGACCAAACCTATATGGAGGACACGGCTCTTCTCCAGGAGTATATCCTGAACGACGTGGGCAAGGTGTGGGTGGGCCCTATCAAAACCACCCTGGGCAAGCCCTGGCTGTACGGCCAGTTCGACGCTGCGGTACTTCCGGCCTGCATGTTCATGCTTGATAAAGCTGAAA
The DNA here is from genome assembly GCA_905147815.2 of Phalera bucephala. Lineage (NCBI taxonomy): Eukaryota > Metazoa > Arthropoda > Insecta > Lepidoptera > Notodontidae > Phalera > Phalera bucephala. Next base: position 22,926,734 of record LR990625.1, on the reverse strand, counting down.
TGCCGTTCCACCAGTAAGCTAATATTCTTTTTTTTAATATAAAACGTAGACACTGGGATTTATTCCTATGTCGTGGGTGCGTTTACAAACATGAAAATTAACATACAAAAATAGCCAGGCTGAAGTAAACAATTGTGGGTCCTGCAAAGATTTGTCCCCTGCGGGAATAAAACCCGCGAGTGTTCGACCCAGTGGGCAGAGCGGTTTAAGCTCTTAACCACTACGTCATATTTAACGTCCGTATTGTTTTGCCCACGTAAATTTTGTCATTAGTCATGTCCCAAAACCACATGAAGCAATGGCTTCTTTTTGCTTATAGCTATTTACTTACCTAGCATTGTATTACTTTTACTTTACTTTACTTGCGAATATGTTACATCAATGCCGACTGCATTTACCCAAAGGTTAAACCTATTATATTCAAGGTAAAATAAATTTCCTTAAACAATACATAAACATATCGAAAGCTCATGGAAACCTAGACGGATGTGTGAAGATGAAATCGTGGGTAATGACGGATCACGTCATCCGCCGTGACCAACTTATGTTGGCGCAGGCGATGCAAGAAGAATACTAACTAAACGATAAAAGAAAAAGGACAACTCAATTTACGAGATTCTTTATAAAATGTAGACAAATACATCCGACAATTTACGTTCGAAGCTGATGGGAATTTAAAAATGGAGGAAGTAATTTATAAATTGAATGTTAAAACATTTGGTGCTTTTTGCGTAAATACCTAGGGGTTATATGATTAAGTAAGGTTTGTAATAAATTAAAAGACTAAAAACGAACTGTGAATTTTGCATTTTAGACTGTAGCCACATTTATAAAAGCGACACAAGGGATGTTGCCTTCGCGGGGGGCTAAAACGTTGCCTATAAAAGAATCAGCGATATTGTTTTCCTATGCCTGTAATCTGGCAGCTCGTATTTCCCTCTTTACTATACTTGTCTTACTCAACGACGCTGCTGCGGTGTAAAAATAAACAGTTTTAATACCGTCACATCCATATTACCCAATAGAAAATTACTTAGATGTGTTGTGTACACTTAAGGTACGGCTAAACCAACGCGCTCAGCCGCGTCCGTGGTGGCGTCTTCCGCGGGAATTTCGGTGGCGATCAGTATCTCACTATGATTGCGCGTGCAGACTTCACCCAGATAGCGCGTGCAGGACGCAGGACGCGTTGGTGTAAACATTTCCATACAAATATAACTGCAAGAGCTGATCGCCACCATGCATCGCGGACGCGGCTGGGTGTTGATTTGGCCGTACCCTTAGATGACGACGTAAGGTCATAATGTATCTAATAGGGAACGCGCCTCTAGCCATACCACCAAACACAATTCCTAACTACAGGATAAAATTCCGATAGAATAACTCTGTTAGGATCTCTTCTATCTACTGTTAGGACTATCGGGACATTTACAAACAGACTCTAAGTTTAACGACTTTTTCCAGTCGTGGCGACCCAGTCAAAATGGCGCGGGCTATTTCTCGCATCGTCAACTCGAACGATGATGACGGAGTGCTTGTTGGCCGCTGGGACGGACAGTACGAGGATGGCACAGCCCCTTCTGAGTGGACCGGCTCCGTCGACATTCTGGCACAGTTCTTGGAGACGCAGGAGAGCGTGCCGTATGGACAGTGCTGGGTGTTCGCTGGAGTTGTCACTACTGGTGAGTTTACGAAGAACAATGTTTGAGGGAAAGAGAATAATAATGACTTTACCAATCAGCACTGGGTCCACGTGGAATAACCAGAGCTTTCTAACCTCATTTTGTGAGAGGCTATTGTCCAGTAAAGGTACGGCCAAACCAACGCGTTTAGCCGCGTCCGCGGTGGCGTTTTCGGCGGCAATTACGGTGGCGACCAGTATCTCCCTATGATTGCGCGTTGGTGTTAACATTTCCATACAAATATTACTCAAGGAGCTGATCGCCACCGCGGCTGCGGCTGATTGCGTTGGTTTGGGCGTACCTTAATGAGTCACTATAGTTTCGTAATTGTAATACTCTGTAGCACCTGCCGCGGATCTTATAGCAATCATCGACGTTACGCAGCTTTCAGCCCGGACAATCTATTATGTGGATAGCAACTGTTCGTTTTTAGAGAGGTAACTTAAGTTATCGTTTACAACACGCATTGTTTTGTTTCTGGTAAAGGGTTATTGCCGAGTCAGTGCTTCAGGTTAGTCTTATACTTCCATCGTGCACGCACTATTTGGTATTTAGTAAAAAAAAATACATCCCAAATCGTTTTTAAAGCTCTTTAAATTGATAAACGCGTTTGGTAACGATAAAAAATGCTATGCAACGTTAGGCACAGTCAGATCTTAGATGGGTGTCGGTTAGTGATGTATAATAAGTCACGACTTACGCCTATATATCACATGTGCCACCCCGGCCAAGATACAAATGCCCAAATTTAAGAACATAGTATTTACAAAACCTTTTCTACTTTTAGTATGCCGTGCCCTCGGTATCCCCTCACGTGTGGTGTCAAACTTGGTGTCTGCCCACGACGCGAACAGCACCCTCACCGTGGACAAATACTACTCCGAGACCATGGAGGAGCTGGGCTATGATCCCAACAACACAGAGCCGGAACACACTGACTCTATCTGGAATTACCATGTCTGGAACGACGTCTGGATGGCCAGACCAGACCTGCCTTCAGGTAAGATTGAGAAAATTAAAAAAACAATGCCGGCACGCCTACATTTTCCGATCGCGGTATTTTTACCGATCACCAAGGTTAAGCAACGTTCGATTCGGTCGACCCGAGATGGGTTATCGTTGTGGCCTTTTGATATAAGATTTTCACGTTAAACCGTTGGTCCCGGTTACCACTTAATGTGGTAGTCCTTATGCCGAGTTGGAAGCCTTATAGGCGGCTTAATAAGTTCCAACAGCAGGTGGCCACAAACCTGCCTCCACTAATCCGCACTAGGATTGAGTGGTGAAGTATGATTTGTGAGAGAAAGCCTTTGCCCAGCAGTGGGCCGTATAGGCTGATTTTATAGTGAACTGTGTACAACATATCGTCAACGTTGTTTGGTCAAAAAATATAAGAGCCTATTGCTTTTATTCCGGCCACAATTCTTCAGAATCTGGACTACTATTGAGAGTATTTCAACAAAAAAACTCCTGTAACACTTTACTACCTAGAATTTGGACTGAGGACCTCGTGATCGGCACCTGCGACATGTACCATTGAACCCGCGACTATACGATCCAGAGACCAGAGCAGCCTATGCTCTAACTACTATAACAAATCGTGTCTGGATTATTAATATCATAATATACCCGTTACCGTCCTCTAGGGAATGATTAGGAGCTCATACTCAAAATTCTTATTAAATCTTTAATATCTCTATCATGTCTACTAGGTTACGGGGGCTGGCAAGCTATCGACGCAACTCCTCAGGAGACATCCGGAGGTGCGTACCAGTGTGGGCCGGCGTCTCTGGAAGCTATCAAGCAAGGAGTCATTGGTTTAGGTTTTGATGTGGAGTTCATGCTGGCTTCAGTCAACGCTGACTTGATGAGGTGGAGACGAGATCCGGAGAACGAGACTGGATACTCCATGGTGGACAGCAATACTTACCAGTAAGTTATTTGAACTAAGGTTTACACCAGTAGGTTGCTTACTTGTAACAAAGGGTTAATGAACAACGGTAAACTAGTCTGTGGCGGCTGTTTAGAAGTAGGTATAACAATATATGAAATCCCCCATACATTAGGCAACCAAGAATCTCTGGCTGTGAAAGTTAGTTTAGAACTAACCGCAGGTTACTAAATCCCGATAACTTATCACTTTGGAACTAATATAAGGAATCAGTTTATACTTCCCTGTATCTGACAAAGGCTATATCTCCCGCAAATCGGAGGTAGAGATATTTGGCCATCACGCGGACGTTTTTAAGGTTCATATGTTTACCAAACAGCGTCTAAAACATTATTTACATACCTCTTCTATTTGTTGCAGCATTGGCCGCAAGGTTCTGACGAAGAAGCCTTATGTCTTCGACCCTAACGGCGACCAGGACCGCGAGGACATCACCAGCCAGTACAAATACAGAGAAGGAACAGCATCCGAGAGGCTGGCGCTCATGAATGGAGTGCGCTACTCTGAGAGAGCTAAAAGGTAATTGTTGCAGGGTTAAAAGTGGGAATTCTTTTAGATTAACGGTCTTCTTGAGAGTTATATAAAAAATCCCCCGACTAAAGATATTAAAACACTAACTTGTCAGTTGTCAACAACACTCAATTATGTAACATGACGTGAAAAACGTACCACTTAACTTTCCATATTGGCTTGATCTCAGAAAGGCAGTAACTATGTCTTGCTTTCAGGTATTACGCAGTAGCTAGCAACCTTCAAAGCGACGTGAAGTTCAACCTTCGCGACGTGGACACGGTTACCATTGGTAAGGAGTTCAGGATCACTGTGGACATTGAGAACACTTCTAATGAGGTATGGAACGGATAAAGCTATCCAGTTAAATTTTATGCCAAATTTAAGATCTACGGTTCCTTGGCGGTGTAATAAATTGAAGCTTCTGAGTCCATGCATTCAACTCGATCATCAAAAACCGTAGGGTATTTCGGGTCGATCTAGAATTATTAAATTTTGCCAGAAGCAAGCTTTATAGTAGGAAAAAAAGTGAAGATCGTTAATTTGTAAATATTTTAGAATAGCGCCATCTAGTGCCCTACGTACTGGAATGGAACCCTCAGAGCAGACCGCGAATTCTAATTGTACTTTTCCGTTTCTTTTTTATTATTGTTATATAGTTGTACATTACTATAGTTCGGATATGGTCATCGATGTCCACCAATAGCTTACTCAGTTACTTATTCTTTGTCCACAGCCACGCAATATCAAAGCATCACTCTCAGCTACCAGTGTCTTCTACAATGGCGTGCGAGCCGATATCGTCAAGAAAGTGGAAGGCAAAATGTTTGTTGGGCCACATAAAAGTAAGTTACATTCTTCATAAAATTCTCCAAGGTACGGCTAAATGTGGTTACGGTACGGCTAAAAAAATCGCACACCTTTTCGGTAACCACAAAGTTGAAACTACGACTAAATACCCTTGTTTTTTTCGAAATCTACTTTCAAGTGAATACCGAAATACAGTTAGAATATTTATTTATTTATTTATTAAATAGGTACATAAACAGATTACAACCAATAATAATAAATAAAACAAGTATCTAAATTTAGTTCTGGGAAGTAACCCTTAATAATGTACACAAAAAGAAAAACATGCTTGCAACATCATTAACTTATAATTAATCTAGACTAATATTACAAAGAGGAAAGTTTTAACTTTATACAATATAATTGATATAAGAAAGAATATATTTTAGAAAGAAACCTTAATTCAACTAAACAACTAAAAGTAAATATATAAATATGAACTTGAGAACCAAGACAAGGAGGGTGAGTTTCAATTAATGGTGCTTTATTTAATTTGAGATTTAACGCTACGCATGAAACTAATGTAAGTTGATCCAAAGATGTCGAAATCAATTTTGCGTTGGCGGTGACTTCATTGTAAGACCGACACATACGTACAATAGGGTTGTAGTAAGAGGTGTTGTTCCTGTAAACTTGGAGCGAAAATGTATGTATGTAATACAAGAAAAGGCTTAAGACGGATTCACAATTATGTCATTTTGATTGTATCTGGTTTACTTCACTGATCATTGCTGCGAGAGAAAAACTGTATATAAGTTAACTAGGGGTTAGGTGTCCTGAAAATGGTGATAAGTTCAATGCTTGTCATATATCAGTAAAACGGAGGAACTTAGCACACTGTGGCCTATCCCCCCTGAAAAACAGGCATTAAAATTTTCTTGATCTATTAGACCAATCAACTTATCATCAACCACTTACCAGTATAACTCTTTACAGAGGAACAGATCACTATTCTGGTGAAGTCTGAAGACTACCTACCAAAACTGGTGGAGTACTGCAATATGAAGATATCAGCCATGGCCATCGTGGACGAAACCAAGCAGTCTTGGGCTGATGACGACGATTTCCAAGTGCTGAAACCTAACATCAACATTAAGGTAAGCAACTACATAATATAAATCAGACTACACACGTACCCATGGAGCAAATCGCTCGTTAGAGGGGGTCAGGGCCCATGCAAAGTGAACCGATGACTTATGAAGACCCGCGTAAAGGCTTAATGCGTAGGACACAAAGCCGGTTACCGTACCTATTTTTGAAGGAGGCGTATATTCTACAGTGGTCTGTCCTTCAGCTGATTATGATATACTGTCCCACTGTTGTGTCTTTATCTAAAGCCATTCTGCTTGGAACTTGGTTTATTGCTACAAACCGTACCGTACCGTAGTGATAGAGAGTGTAGAACGTTGGCCATATTCTCCAAGCGTACCCGTTGGCGATTAGTAGAGACAGGTTAGTGGCTATTGTCGGAATTTAACAAGTAGATAAGGCTTCCAATTTGGTCTCCGGGATCGCCGTATAAAACGTACCGATGCCCCTCTTGTTCCGCACTCTAAAGAATCCGCCATCGGGGGGAGATTAAATGACACGCTCCCGGTGCTCACAGCGACGTGGGTCATACCACGCCGCCGTCCTCGGGGTCGCTCGTGAAGGACGCTTAGGGCCCCGCCCTTTCCGTCCGCGACCCCAAAGGCCCCCTGCTGATGTTGGTGCAGGGGGAATCTTAGACGGATCTAGTCCAATACTGCTCAATTTTCATGACTGCTGCAGAACCGCAAGTGGCTCTGATTAAAACGCACCAATTTCCTTCTCCAGTTCAACGAAGACCTGATTCTTGGTCAGCCCGGCACGGCTGTGCTGTCGTTCGTGAACCCGCTGGAGCACAAGCTCACGGGCTGCGAGTTCCGGCTGACGTCAACAGGTATCGAGGGCCGCACGCTGCGCCTGTCCGTCGCAGATGCAGCGCCCCTGCAGCCAATCACCGCCCAGTTGCCGGTGCAGCCAAAAGTAAGTTACCACCATTACCAAATTTCGTTTGGTTTAGGATTAGACTGCCTCGTTGGTCTTGTGGCAAAGCGCATCGCTTTATTATGTAGTTCTTCTAAGGAAAACTTCCCAGTATAAATCCGCAGTCTGGAATTGTGCCCGGTATATGGCAATAGGCTCGCCTCCTATTACATGCGACCTATCATTGTCGGCGGTGGTTTAGGATTAGCCGTATAGGATTACGATTAGTGTGTTTGGCTTAGTGGTGTTTTTTTTTTTTTTTAAATCTTATATTTTTTAGGGGTCGTTTTTCCATTATTGGATATGTCAACCCCATTGGGACCATCACTTGTAGTCTCCTAGTGGGAGGAAGAGTCACTGTGCGTACACTGTAGCCAAGTGACATAGCATCCTCGCTTCTTTAGAGGTTGGTATTGAAAGCATAGTTTGCACGGTTCCTACATCAAACCTGTTTAGCTTCAGTGTTCCGAACAGTGTTTCTCTCTCTTGTTTATTTTTAACACACTCCATCAATATATGTTGTACATCTTCTTCTACTCTACATGTATCGCAATAAGGAGAATCCGTTTTCTTCATCATATATGCAAATTTCTTTGATGGAATGTGTCCAGACCTAAATCTTAGGAGTAATTTTACTAAATTTCTATTCGTTTTGTATTTTATAAACCATGGTATACGAAGAGGCTCGGACTGTAAAGTTTTGTACCATATTCCTCTTTCTTTACATATTTCATTGAAGTGTTTCTTCCATTTATTGTAGGTTAGTATTTTAAATTTAGGTATGATTTCAGAATAGTCTGGCAGGAAAGATATTTCGATTCCTTGTAAGCAACCTTTTTTAGCCAATCTGTCTGCCTCTTCGTTACCATGTATTCCAGTATGGGCTGGGACCCATTGCAACTTCAAAGCCACCCCCTTTACTTGAAATTGTAATATCTTCTCAAGAATTACATAGGCTATCGAGACACCTCTGAAACCAGAGGCGCATCGAGCCACGTGTTGCAATGCACTTTTGCTATCTGATAAAATTAGCACGTTGTTCCAATTTTTCTCATTAGCAAAAGTTAACGCTTCTGAAATTGCTATGAGTTCAGCTGACATAATTGATATTTCAGATTTACTATTAAAGCAAGCTGTATATTTTACCGATGAAGCATAAAATGCTGCTCCTACGGTATTATCTAATTTTGATCCATCTGTAAAGATTGTATGCCATCCTGCATATTTTTTATTTAGTTCTTCCATGACATAGTATCTTAAGGTATTGGGTTCGTAATCAAGTTTACTTGTATTGACACAATCTAAGGTTAAGTTAATGATATTACTTAAACATATATGAGTTATGCAGGTGTTAAATTTAAACATCTCTAGAGTTTTCGAACTATGGACTATACATTGTTTAGTTTCATTATATGTCGAGGCTAATAGAGGTATTTTTTTCCTTTGCCAATAACTGTTATTACATAATGAGCTTAATTTCCTCAAGAGATCAGTAGTAACATTATTAGACCACGATTTACTTTTTACACAAAATTTGTATGCAAGATTTTGCCTTCTTAAATAGAGTGGTGGGATGCTAATTTCGCTTTCCATCACGTGTATTGGGGAGGTCTTAATAAATCCACCGATTATTCGTAGGGCTTGATTTTGAATCCTGTCTAGTTTGGCAACTTGGCTTTTGGCGCTGCTATCGTATAAGAAGCTTGCATAGTCAATTCGGCTTCTTATTAGTGCAATGTAAAGTCTTCTAATGTGATATTGATGTATACCCCACGAGGGATGTCCTCTACTAAAAACACAGTATTTCGATTTTTCGGCCGACAATCGTAACCCTATCTCTTCCAATAATAATGTAAATGTTTGTAGTGCTTCCTCAATGTCCCATTTGCACTGGTTTAAGTCCTTATTACTTATGTATAGAACAAAGTCGTCCGCATATTGTGTTACTCTAATCTTCCTAATTTCTCGACATATCTTATGTGTTGTTATATTGAACAGTAAAGGCGAAATAGGGTCTCCTTGAGCTAGTCCACTACTTGTCCATCTGGTAATTATCGGTTGATTATCTTCATTTTTAATTGTCAGTTGTCTTTTACTCAAGAAATTCCAAAGATAGTTACAAATTTTTGGACCTACGTTAATCTAATCTAATATTTTTATTACTGCATCGATTAAGACGTTGTTATAGGCACTTTCTATGTCTAAAAAACAGGCAATAGTAGGGATATTCTCTGAGTAACCAATCTGTATTTGAGAAATCAAACGAGCCAGGCTATCTATAGATGACTGAGATTTTCTAAAACCTACGGTGTATTTAGAAATTATTTAGTTTTTTTCTACATACCATTCTAGCCGATTGCCTATCATGGTGTGAAATATTTTACACACACATGATAGAAGTGATATAGGGCGAAGTTTTTGCACGGCCTGAGTGTCATTACTCTGTTTTTGTATGGCTATTATTTTAATATCTCGCCACTGAATAGGTATGCACCCCGAATGGAAGATAAGATGATATAGTTTTAAGAGTATTACTTTAGCTTCATTGGGTAGGTTGTAGATCATAGAATATGAAATATTATCGTCTCCGGGGGAAGTATCCTTTTTCTTAAGGCAGCGTTCAAATTCCGACATTATTAAATCCGTTTCTATTAGCCTATTTGTTGATTTTATCTCAGGAGCTTGATTTAAAACTGAATCTGGGGAGAGAGAGCATAACAATTCTATTTGTTTTTCTATCGGAACATGGGTGCTTGGTCTTCTATATCCTTTAACCCATCTCATTTTATTCCATAGTTCTGTTACTGAGGTTTCTTCACCAACCGAAGTACAAAATCTTTTCCAATTTTGGCTTTTAGCCTCGGCAATATCTTTTGAGCATTTTTTTATTTGATTCTCGAGTACGCTTAAGTTATCGGGGGTAGGATTTCTTCTAAAATTCCCTAATGCTAATCGGCGGCGCGCTACCGCCGAGGAAAGTTGAGGAGTCCAATACGGCTTTGGTTTAAACATGTTTACGGGATTAGAACAAATTTTCATTAAAGGGATACTAGTGTCCGCTGCTTTGTTGATTTGGTCTATAAAATAGTTATACGTATCTTGTATATTACTGGGTTGGTAATCATTATTTATTTCAAAATTTTTAAAAGTTTCTTTCAGATTGTTTTTATATTTATTCCAGTCTGCTAGTCTTAAATTACGTTTCTTAATCAATCGTATTCTATCTTGATAATTCATAGATAGTTTAATTATTAGGTGGTCACTTCCTAGATTTTCTTGGAGAATTTGCCAAGAGAAGTCTGTAGCTATGTCGGTTGATACAAATGAAATGTCTGGGGAGCTTTGTCTTAATATGCCCTCCACTAACTTAACACGAGTAGCATTCCCATTATTGAGAGAGAAAACCCCATGTTCCAAGGATGCGTCCCATAACTGTGTACCTCTAGAATCTGTCTTATATGACCAATTTGTGGGATGGCCCCGGCTATTAAAGATTTATTTTTAAATTTTTCAAATATTTCCTCCCAATCTGATGTTTGGGTTTGTCTTGACGAGGGGCAATATATTGATATAATATTTTCTAAACTGCTGCAATTTAGTAGTTTAACGTGTAATATTTCAATGCCGGTATTAGATATATTAACGGGGCTAACATATGCTTTAACTGATTTGTGTACCATAATTGCTACCCCTCCATAACCATCCCATCTATCTTGCCTAAACACATTGAAAGAGTTAATGTAAATCGATTGTTCCGTATCCAACCAAGTCTCACTGACAATCGCTACGTGAATTTTTTCGGTGTTTAAGATCTCCCCAAAACTTGACAATTTCGGCTTAAGACTTTGTGAGTTCCACTGCAGTATATTAATAACGGATCTTCTATAGGGCTTACTATCCATTAAAAATTGACCATAAATTTTGTAACATATTTCCATCAACAAAAAAACTACAAATAACTTGTTTAATTTCCTCGAACATAAACTTTAAACACATAGCTATTTTCTCTTCTAAACTATTCTCAGACATAATAATATTTTTAAATTTTGTAAGTATTTTTTTAAAATCAAAATTGTACTTATCATTTTTGTTTCGCTTTGTTTCCGTATACTCAATATTAATGAAGTCCTCCTAAGATGACATCATAACCTCATCGCCACAATTTGTCTGCTCCATTTGTTTCTGTGCAGGTTTCTTCTTCTGCAAAGGCTTAGTGCCACTCTTACTTTTCTTTTGCATAGTACTTGTAGTTTTATCTAGTTTGTTTAATCCTGCTCCCTCTTTAGCCATCACAGTACTATATTTGCTAACCGAACTTAATGTCAAAGGTTGAGATGTGAGTGGTTGGCATTCCATATAGTAGCTTCCTTCCTGACACTTTCTCTCTTCTTGTATGTTGGTATTGTATATTTGTAGTGCTTTTCGATAGGTAATGTTTTCTTTGGCCATTACTTCACGAATGCTTTTTTCTTTTAAATATAATGGGCATTCTTTGCTTAATACCAGATGTGGTCCCTTACAATTTAAACATCTGTAATCTTTAATATCACAGTTTTCATGTTGATCACCACATTTAGGGCATATTTTTATCCTTGTAGGGCAGAATTTGAAATAATGGCCAAATTGCCAACAGCCAGCACACTGTGTTACTGGAAATACAAAAGGATCTACTCTAAATCGGCATTCGTATGCATATACGTATGGTGGTAAGGTGGGACCCGCAAAGCATACCCTTATTGTTTCACTGTCAACCCAAGTTTCGTTCAGACTAAGTCTTCTCAGTCTTTTTACTGATAATATTTTTGTATCCGCCTCCAAAATATCTATTATTTCTTCCTCTTTCGAATCTATATCCACACCTTTAATTATGCCAAAGGCCAGTGTCGCTTCGTAAGTCTTCTGACATTTGTAACCCAATTCTGTAATTTTTTTACATTTCAATAATTTTTCAGCATCTTCCTTTGAATTAAAGCGAATAAGTACTTTAAAAGGGCTTTTAAATTTAATCCTTGTTACGTTCTTTATGTTTTCGGCTCTTAGCAGCTTTGCAAATGCCATTTGTTTGGGCAATGCTTCCGTATATGATATACAAATTTCATTGTAATCTTCCTCATTATTTTGATTTTCTTCTATCCTTCTTCCCTCTTTTTGTTTCTGTTGTATCATTGGGATTCCTGCTTCCTTAGAATTGCTTCTAATAAGACGTTTAGGCTTTCTTCTGGTAACAGTCGTAAAGTCTTCTTCACTTGTCTCATCTTCCCTCTCTTTTCTTTTTTCAACATTTCTTCTCGCATAATGTATATCTTCTTCCACGTGGTCTTTTTCAATCATTTTGTCCAGTGCTTGTTCACATTCTTTAAGTATTTCCGAATCACTTCTATCACTATTTAATATTAAATTCTCCTCTTCTTTATCGTCATCCATTTTATTATTATATGTTGGGGGTAGTTTGGTAATTCTAATAACGCGATAGTTACCGAGCGTCCGCACGACACAACAGACCGCGCGAAACTGGCTTAGTGGTGTTAAATCTCTTTATCTACACCCGTCACTTCTCGCGTACACTCGTACAAGGATCTTTTGACCCGCGGCCAAAATTGTCATTAAGTGTAATGTCGCTTTATGACAGTCGCAGAGTTGCCGTTTGTTATAAAATTAACCCAAGTCCTTTTTTTAATTAGTAACCTTGCGGGGACCCTCTTATTAAAATTACTTTAAGATAAAAAAAATATATTAAATGGTAACCATACTTTCAACATCCATGAGCCAAAATATTTTTGTAGCACTATAACGCCAACTGCGAGCGTTACGAGCGTTATGTTAAAAAACGAATGGTGGTCTTTTTTCTTTACTATTTTCCTCTTTCTTTTTATTTTCTTTTTCTTTTATTAAAACGTTGCCCCGCACTAGGATTTATTCCTGTATCGTGATGCGTTTACAAACATGAAAATACACACACAAATACCAAGACCGAAACAAATACTTGTGGGTCACACGAAGATTTGTCCCGTGCGGGAATCGAACCCACCCTGTTATCTAAATCTATCTTCCCTGTTAGTTAAATCAAGCAAAGTTTAAAGTAAAATTGTAGGCCGGACAGTGTGGTTTTTAATCGAAATCAAAAGTTTTATTTATTCATGTAGACCTAAGGGCACTTATGATTAGTCAAAAATAGCAAATTATTGATTACTTAAGACTCTACTGCCCATCGTACGTACGTACGTACTGCTACGTAACATCTTCTCGTCCAAAATTCCGCAGTGTCTCAAGACAAAAGTCTTTGACCAGTGTGTGTTGCCAGTGATGACTTACGGCACTGAGACTTGGTCGCTTACGATGGGCCTCATAAGAAGGCTCAAGCTCACCCAAAGGGCGATGGAGAGAGCTATGCTCGGAGTTACCCTGCGGGATCGAATCAGAAACGAGGAGATCCGCAGGAGGACGAAAGTCACTGACATAGCACTCAGAATTGCTAAACTTAAGTGGCAGTGGGCGGGGCACATCGCTCGTAGAACTGACGGCCGTTGGGGCAGAAAGGTTCTCGAATGGCGACCACGTACCGGAAGACGTGGAGTGGGTAGGCCCCCTACAAGATGGACCGATGACCTGGTGAAGGTCGCGGGTAGAAGTTGGATGCGTACAGCACAAAGCCGGTCGTTGTGGCGGTCTTTAGGGGAGGCCTTTGTCCTGCAGTGGACGTCTTTCGGCTGAAGAAGAAGAAGACTACTGCCCATTCGGAAAGTCATTCCTGCGGTGAAGAAGGGCAAAAAACTCCATGGTTACTCTTTTTAAAAATTAGAGTTTTACAATTTTTTGTATACATTGCATGTACGGGGTGTGCTTAAGTATAGATTAAACATTAGTGTACTTAGATTCACGGAAAAATTATGCATAACACGTCGCAGTCTGTATGCGATCGTCTGCTATATGTAGGTGTACATAACACTCTCATCTTCGCTTTTGGAATGTGTGATATTTTTTTTAAATTGCCTGTACCCGCTACTTCGTTTGCGTTATTTTTAGGCTTGTAGTTTCTCACCCTTAAGGTTTTCTTTTAAGATAAATGTTAGCCTTTCCTTCCCCTGGATGAAATCTGTTTCCTTGCCGAATCATCGGTCGATCAAAATCTGTTCAGCGGTTTGAGCCTAAAAATATAACAGACAAACAGACACACCTTTGAATTATGCGACGACGGACGATTTAGCGCAGTGGTTAAGAGCTTATGCCACTCCGCCCACTGTGTCTGATAGTCGCGGGTTCGATTCCTGCACGGGACAAATCTTTGTGTGATCCACAATTATTTGTTTGTGTATGTAAATTTTCATGTTTGTAAATGCACCCACGACACATGAATAGAATAACTCCTAATCTGGGGCTATAAAAAACGAATAATAATATTAGTATGGATTAAAAGTAACTATTTCGTTCATTACTAAGTGGTGGCTGGACATAGAGGCTGGGAAAAAAGGCTAAACATATTAAGTTGAAAGACTGGGCCGCTGAAAATCTTCTCAGTGGAGGCCGCGTTCCGATCCGGTGGTAGATGTAAAAAATGTTATAATTTTGACGTTTCTAAGAGATATTGTATTGCTCTATCTACACAAATTATAAATTTATAACCCTAATATATCCATGACACAAATCAACAATTTTTGACGGACTTTTTTGACTTAGTTTTGTCTATTACAGAAACTTGGAAAAATCAGCTTCGTTGCCACATTCAAGTCGGTGGAACTGAGGGACATCACTGGGGCAGCTAGCGTCGAAGTTTTCGAGGGATAAACAACCTTATTTTGCACGATTTACGGTTAAAATTATATTTTAAGATCATTATAGTTACAGTCTTAGTATTGGTTACTTTTAAGATCTTTCTGGTTAAAAAATATATAATCTTTAAGACTAAGTGTCTTAAAGATTATATTTTTTTTTAAATGAAAGAGCTTATACTTTCAAACAATGTAAAGTTACTTTGTATGAAAGAATATTGTTTTAAATACCTAGAATATAGGACGTAAGCGTACTTATAGAATTTATCATAGGAATTTGTAGCGAAGATGTCGTACAGTGACCATCAGATGCAAAATATCACTAATGCTGCGTATCTCAAACGACGGCGTCAAAATGTGCTTTAAAAAGCCGCTAAATAAAACGTTGCTTCATTTCAATTACCGCATTCAACATTAGAGCGTGATGCATTGTTAGCGTGTTAATTAACGCATAACGACCCAGATGGAGTAGTGACACAAAAGTTTTTAATGGAAATAGACCTAAAAACTCGACTTGATGGTTACTTGCTAAAGGCAAAGACTTGTCTTTACACAGACTACAGTCTTGAAAGAAAGTCATAACTCAGCATAGAGTAGTTTTACATACTTGTACAAAATCAAAATGGCCGACACTATCATGTCAAAATTCCCAGTAATTTTTGTTAATAGAAGTTAGAAAATATATATTTTTCAGATAATTATGTCTAAATCATATTTTTATGCATAGACAGCAATCGCATGTTTAAGTTAAAAGCCATGTCAGAAGTTTTTTTTTACCTTCGGACGTCTGTAAAATGGTTTTACCATATAGGTAGCTTTACTAATGTTAAGATTTATTATTTTTATAATTCAAATATTATGTAGTCAGAACATGTATAATATTTTTAATTTATTTTCTTCTGTGAATAAATTACATCAAAAAGTTTTATGCTTTTTTCTTTAATACTGGATAGAGCGTCATTTACGGTTGGTTTTAATATTTAATTCAAGGATAAATTTGCCTACGACGGATAGAATTTTGTCACATTTTGTATGAAAAATCTGTCAAGATTTTACTGATGCGTTAGCAAATCTATAGCTTTGCGATCACGAGGTGCTGGATTCAAATCCTAGGTGGACAAATGTAGTTTTTCAATCGAAAAATTCCCACTATCAGTCCGGGGTCTGGATTGTGCCCGGTATATGGCAATTGGCTCACCCCCTGTAACATTGGACTAACATCGTCGGCGAACAGTGGGTGTACACCTCTGCCACCCCCGCTTCGGGAATATAGGCGTGACGGCGTTTACAATTCTATTGAAACACCATAAAGGTAGATAATAATAATAATAATATACTTTATTGCACACAAAATAAAAATAAAAGGACAAAAAAAGTATTTTACATAGTTGTTGGTACAGTAAGGCGGCCTTATCGCTTAAAGCGATTTCTTCCAGGCAACCTTTAGGTAGAGGACAGCGATGCTTATGATAAAAATTTAAAAAGTGCAACAGTTCAATAGATTTAAACTAAATAATAAAAATAAACAATTTAAGGGATATGAATGAAAGAGTCAATTTTACCTATAACACATAATACAATATATATAAGAGTTAAGAAGTAACGAGTGAATAACGCGTGGTTCCCGGCTTAGAATAGGACCAACCCATCTCATCCCATCGGGTGTCGTACAAGGCGACTAAGGTAAAACTAGGGAATGGGCAGCAGCGTTCCCTTAACACTTCTACCATCAAAAACTGCGCTCGCCAACCCGCCTGCCAAGCGTGGCGAGTATGGCAAACCCCCCAATTTATTAAAATGGAAGAAAAAGATAAAACCAGGCCCCTAGTCCCCGGCGGTCCTGTTCGTCCTGGCCACGGTAGCAGCTATGGTAACGACAGGACAAGGGGTGCTAAGAATCTCCGGCAGAGATTCGGCTACCACCAACTACGAAAATTGGCCCTGGTGACATACAACGCACGCACGTTAAGGACAGATGAGAAGCTTCTTGAGCTGGAAGAAGAGATAAACAAGTTGCGGTGGAATATTGTTGGTTTATCGGAGGTCCGAAGAAAGGGCGAGGACACGATAACCTTAAAATCCGGCAACTTGTTTTACTACCGGGAGGGCGAACAGCAGTCCCAAGGTGGTGTCGGATTTATCGTCCACAAGTCACTCATAGACAACGTTGTGTCCATCACTAGTGTGTCGAGCAGGGTAGCGTACCTGATACTCAGAATATCCAAAAGATATTCGCTGAAGGTCATACAGGTCTACGCACCGACCTCGGCATACTCAGATGATGACGTCAAAGTAATGTATGGGGACATTAGTAGAGCCATACATACTTCCAAAGCACACTTTACAGTGGTTATGGGTGACTTCAATGCGCGGCTGGGCAAACGGGGCGATGATGAATTGAGAGTGGGGCAATTTGGATATGGGCAGCGCAACCCCAGGGGTCAGAGGCTGGCCGAATATCTGGAGAAGGAGGGACTCTTTATGATGAACTCTTTCTTCCGGAAGCCGCCTCATAGGAAATGGACCTGGATGAGCCCTGATGGTTCCACAAAAAATGAGATAGACTTCATCATGAGCACCAAGCGACAAATATTTAATGATGTCTCCGTGATTCACAGGGTAAAAACCGGCAGTGATCACCGAATGGTCAGAGGCACATTAAATATTAATGTCAAAATGGAAAGATCGCGTCTGATGAAGTCTACGCTCCGACCTTGTAAAACACATATCCAAAACCCCGAGAACTTTTAACTCGAATTGGCAAACCGCTTCGAATTGCTAGACAGCAGCGCATCAGTGGACGAAATCAACAACAGGCTGGTAGAGACTGTCCATACGGTCGGGTCCAAGTATTTTAAGCCCCACCGTAAAAATAGACCTCAAAAACTATCCAACTACACCCGAAACCTCATGGCTGAGCGACGTTCCATGACGCTCCAAACCTCCGATGATGCTAAGTCCTATAGGCAGCTCAATGGACAGATACTGAAGTCCTTGCGACACGATTTACGGTCCTTCAATACAAGGCGTATTGAGGAGACCATAGCACAGAACAAGGGCTCCAAAGTGTTCGCAAGAGACGCGTCTATTGGGCAAAGCCAGTTGACGAAGTTGAAGACGGAGGACGGAAACGTAACGTCGAATAGGTCAGAGGTGCTCAGGGAGATAGAGAGGTTCTATGGGCAGTTGTACACCTCAGTAGCTGAACCTGTTGTTGACTTGATAAAAGACCCAAGAGCCAAGCTAACCCGACACTACACTGAAGATATCCCGGACATCAGCCTGTACGAGATTAGGATGGCTCTCAAACAACTCAGAAATAACAAAGCGCCAGGCGAAGACGGAATTACCGCAGAGCTTCTGAAAGCGGGCGGAACGCCGGTACTTAAAGTCCTTCAGAGGCTGTTTAATTCCGTCTTGCTCGAAGGAAAAACGCCGGAAGCGTGGTACAGGGGTGTGGTGGTACTCTTTTTCAAGAAAGGTGATAACACTTTACTGAAGAATTATAGGCCCATCACACTGCTGAGCCATGCTTATAAGTTGTTTTCGAGAGTCATTACGAATCGTCTCGAACGCAGGCTTGATGACTTCCAGCCTCCCGAACAAGCCGGTTTCCGGAAAGGCTTTAGTACCATAGACCACATACATACGCTGCGGCAGATTATACAGAAGACCGAGGAGTATAATCGGCCACTATGCTTGGCGTTTGTGGACTATGAGAAAGCCTTCGATTCGATCGAGACTTGGGCGGTTCTTAGATCTCTCCAGCGATGCCGCATTGACTATCGGTACATTGAAGTGTTGAAGTGCTTGTATAATAACGCCACCATGTCAGTCCGAGTACAGGGGCAGTGCACGAAGGCGATCCCCATAAAAAGAGGAGTAAGACATGGAGACGTCATTTCTCCGAAACTGTTTACGGCCACCTTAGAGGACGCCTTCAAGCTCTTGGAATGGCAAGGACTTGGCATCAACATCAATGGCGAATACATCACTCACCTTCGATTTGCCGACGACATTGTGGTCGTGGCGAGTCGCTGAAAGATCTAGGACGAATGCTCGGTGACCTCAACAGAGTATCTCAACAAGTGGGTCTTAAAATGAACATGGACAAAACGAAAATAATGTGTAACGTCCATGTCGTACCCACCGCACTCACCGTTGGGAACTCTACTCTTGAAGTTGTCGACGAATACATTTACCTGGGACAGGTAGTCCGGTTAGGTAGGTCCAACTTTGAGAGAGAGGTCAATCGACGAATCCAACTCGGCTGGGCAGCGTTCGGGAAACTGCGCAACATCTTCTCATCCAAAATACCTCAGTGCCTAAAGACTAAAGTTTTTAGTCAATGTGTGTTACCAGTGATGATATATGGATCAGAGACGTGGTCTCTTACAATAGGTCTCATAAAAAAGCTCAGAGTTGCTCAGCGAGCTATGGAGAGAGCTATGCTCGGCGTTTCTCTACGCGATCGAATCAGGAATGAGGAGATTCGTAGAAGAACCAAGGTCACCGACATAGCCGTTAAGATTAGCAAGCTGAAGTGGCAATGGGCGGGCCACATAGCGCGTAGATCGGACGGGCGTTGGGGCAGAAAGATTCTAGAGTGGAGACCACGTATTGGCAAGCGCAGCGTGGGACGACCGCCTGCCAGATGGACCGACGATCTTGTGAAAATCGCAGGAAGTCGTTGGATGCAGGTGGCATCGGACCGGTTACGCTGGAAAGCGATTGGGGAGGCCTATGTTCAGCAGTGGACAAGTATAGGCTGAGATGATGATGATGATGAGTGAATAACGAGCGAACCAAAATTTTGAGGAGGAAGGGAAGCTTGTATTAAATTTGAAGGAAATGTGATTTAATTTCACGCTTAAAAATTTCCAAGGACTTTGCGCGTCTTATAGACTCAGGTAAGGAGTTCCACAGACAGACACTTTGAACAGTGAAAGAATTAGTAAAGAAGTTGGAAGAATGGGAAGGAATTATAAGGCGAAGTGTATCAGAGGAACGAAGGTCACGAGACTGAGTGGAAGCAAGAAAGGAGAAACGTCGCTTCAGATACATAGGAGTGCGTGGGTTAAATAAGACAGAGTAAAGTAGACCAAGGACATGTACGTGTCTACGACGATGGACAGGAAGCCACTTAAGTTGAAAACGGAATTCGGATACGTGGTCATACTTGCGTAAGCCAAAAATAGTCATTGGGAAATTGCTCGCCCAATTCATCTGCGATTCCTTTACTAAGGTAAAGGTGAAAGAATCTGAAAGTACTTCAGTGTTCTAGGAGTTGTATTAAAACAAATACATTTTTAAAACAAAGGATCTTTATTTATCAATTCCATGCAACATTCACCATTTTCGCTTACACAAAAACACAAACCGATTAGATATTTTGTTCAAAACTATCAACGAAGTTATGAACAAACTCGCTATGGTGTTGCCAATTTGGAATTATAAAAATGGAATATTTAGAAATATACAACTAGCCACAACAAATATGCAATGGAGCCTCTCGAGGTGTCGGTCTCGGCATGAACTTGGATAAAACCAAGATCATGTTTAATGAACATGTCACGCCGGGACCGATCTACGTCGATGGTTCGATGCTCGAAGTTGTTCGGGAATATGCCTACCTTGGACAAGTTGTCCAATTTGGTAGAAACATCTTCGAGAAAGAAATCAACCGCAGGATTCAATTGGGTTGGGCAGCATTTGGCAAACTACGTCACGTTTTCTCTTCGCCTATACCGCAATGCCTGAAGACTAAAGTCTATAACCAATGCGTCCTACCTGTTATGACTTACGGGGCTGAGACGTGGCCACTCACAGTGGGACTAGTCCACAAATTCAAAGTCGCACAGCGGGCTATGGAGCGAGCTATGCTCGGCGTCTCTTTGAAGGATAAAATTCAACTTGACCGACTTGGTAGGCGTAGGGTGGGACGGCCCCCAGCTAGATGGACCGACGACCTCAAAAAGGTCGCTGGGACAGACTGGATGCGGAAGGCGGAGGACCGTGTGCAATGGCGCGTGTTAGGAGAGGCCTATGTCCAGCAGTGGACTGCGATAGGCTGATTGATTGATTGATTGATACAACTAGAGGAACAAATAACGATATGAAATGACTAATGGCCATTTGAAGATTATTATGGTCCTTATTACAAAGAATATAGAGTTAAATTCGGCAAGTATCTTATAATTTGAAGTCGAGTTTGCTCATTACTAGGTAAAGCTAGCAGACGCAGACAATTTTCTTTAATTTCTATATAACAGAAATTTAATGTAGGTTTGAACTGATTTCAGACTTTTTTTCTGACAGTACAATATTACAAACTACCCTAATTTTAAACCTGAAGCGCCCAAAACCAGATAATTAATACCTTAACCTATTTATATTTCTGATTGCATTGACTTAACGGAAAATCAACGATGAAATGAACGAACGATTAAACGATGTTCTCAAATAAAATACCCAATTTACACACTGCTCACTTCCACGTAAAGCAAGGGAAGGTTAGTCATATAAACGCCCAATTACGCTCTACTTCCCTTTCCACACTATCACTGCCGGGCGCTACTTTCTTTCCCAGTTTTTGAGCGGAAGTCAAAAGAGTGACAGGCCACGCCCACTCAGTGTGGCCGATTTAGAAAAGTTTTTGGAACGGCGGGAAAAGAATTACTTTGGAATAAACTTAATGCTAAAAACTAAACGAAATATAAAAAATGTAAGGGTGGTGCATCAGAAAAACCATGGGAAAACTATTATAAAAATTGCCTTGGATATTTTTATGAAAACAATATCGTTTCGGGGAAAAGAAAATCTAAAGTCGTTTATCGTCGTAATCTAATTTTGTGAACATAAGAGAAAAACGGAGCGATGCTTGAAGTGCGAAGGGAGTATGTGAACAGTCGACGCTGCCGCGGTACTGCTCATTACTTTTGGCAGGAAGTTGGGGTAGTAGTGTATAAATTGGGTAAAACATTATTTTATCACATATTATCCTGTTTTGAACTTGTGCGGTGTCCACAATGATGATGTAAGATCAGCTAAATAAGTCCCCGAACATTCTCAATTTTCAAATCGCTTACACATTTGGTTTGTATCAAATCCATTATATTGAAAAAGAGTATCATGTGGATTTGAAGAGTATTTCGTCGTTCTTCGAGACATATTTGTCCTACAGTGGACGCGCTGATAATAAAAATAATAATAATAATCTTAATTCAGTACTAATAAAAGTTACAGATTTGAAAAATTGAGTTTGTTAAGCGACTTATGTAGTTGAATTATAGATTCAAAGGATAACTCGTTGTTAACGAAGGCCTTGTAATCATTTACCCGATGAGTACCCCCTTTTAGTTGGCCTTTTCCCATACCTAATGGTAACAAGTACATATCCAGGCAATGATTGGGCAAAGCGAAGTCTTTAGGAGTACCACTACGCCTGCCATCTCTACATTTGTGGACACCATATCTCAAAAAAATAAAAATCATGGAATATATGGGGATATATTATATAACATCATTAATTAATTTATCGAGGAACTTCAAGCTTCTAGGACGGCTAACGAAACAACTATGGATGCTATGACAATTATTATAAATAAAAACATAATTAACGTTGAATGGGATAAAAGCGGCAGAGAAATAATTCGCCTGATAATGCAGGCCACACACGTTACCATAAGCTTGCGCAAATTTGTACACAGTAAACGAAAATGCAGTGGGTAAACTTTATAAAACAATCGTGCACCGCATATGTAGTGACTCAAGCAATAACTCGGCACTTTAGAGTACTTGATAAGACCTGCATTTTGAATACTATCTATCTATCTATAACCTCACGACAGATCCCTTGCGGGGTAGGCAGAGAGTACAGAGTTCCAACAGGTTCTTTCCTTACATACCTCTCTGGCTTCCTCGACTCTCATAGTTCGTCTCATACACGCTCGCCGGTTACGGAGACTCTTGACTTTTCCATCTGAATACTGACGTTACTATAAGCAAGATTTAAATTGCTTACATATTATCAAATGTGATTGTACACACCGAGTGGCGTTTCACGGCCATTACACAGTTATCCTTCTAGTTTAACACTACTTCGACCCAGAGATTTGACTGCATCGACCTAGCGAGTTTTATAAGTCGATATACTCGTTTCCTTGAAAATAAATATTTATATGTGTACTGTGTACGGACTTGCGCAAGTTTTTCGTTACGTGTGTGACCGGCATAAGAAATACACGAATCGTAAAAAGTTTGAGATCACACAAAAGTAACACCCCATTGTTTTAGAAGTTTATAAGTCTATCATAAGTACTTCAAATTGTTCAGGGAGGTTAAATTAACTTTAACTGGTATAATTTAATGTTTTATTAATATAAAACAGCTCCTCAATCAGCAACAATAAACAATGCTGTATAATGCAATTATTGAAAAGGAATTCTCAGGAAGGCCAAACAAATTAAGTTAAAAGATTAATCCGCTGAGTTTCTCGCCGCTTCTCAGTGGAGGCCGCGTTCCGATCCGGTGGTAGATGTAAAAAATGTAATAATTTTGAAGTTTGTAAGAGCAGTTGTATTGGCCTATACAAATAAATAATTTTTGACTTTGACTAAAATTCTTCAAGTTGTTACAGAATTAAGAGATGAACTCAAAACTTTTTGTAAATATGTATAGTCTTCAACACATGTATACATTCCTCTATGAACAAATACAAAATTGTTTCAATTTGAAAACGTTTTGGATCAAATACAAGTTTATCAATATTGGGGAATACATTCTTTTGGCTATCTTTTCGAATTCAAACATTCCTTAAATGGCATCGATATAAAATATACTAGTTATCATGGAGGAGACCAAAGAGGTATGTAAGGAACGAACCTGTTGGAACTCTGTACTCTACTGAACCGGATAGATAGACAGCTACCAATAATAAATTAATTGTCAATAATTTTAACCTTATTACAACATGGTAAGGTTTTTATCACTTTAACAAAAATTGCAGATGGGTATTTACACGTCTTGCTTCAATATTGTAGTAACTAGTATATTATTTATATCCATGATACTACTGAATAATACTTATAACCGAGATACAGACTCAAACTCCTGTATTGTGCTATAAATATGTGGAATTTCTATGCATAATTATATTTTTTATTTGGAATATGAACGCGTTGTGTTTACACGATGCCTTGCCCACAAAGGTCTTGCCTTGATATAAAAATGGGCAAAGTGTAATCAGATTATTCATTGCAATTGCATTTTAAAAGTGTAAACTTTGAAGATTACAAAATGTAATTGTAATCGTTAATCATTAATACATCATCTCGCCTATATTCCCCAAGCGGGGGTGGTTAATCATTAATCTGATTACATTTTGCCCATCTCTGCCTTGATAGTATGAATACTCACAAACAGATATGAACGACACTCGTCTTTTAGTTCAATATAATTTTATAGCACTCTACAAACACGATCAGAATCAATTAAGTTTCTCACTAATAAATTAATTTACAATTCCTATTTCTTAACCTTAATTTCAAATATTATATGGAAATATTACATACTTTGTTTTACTACATACATTTTGTATTTCTTGTCTTCGAAAAACAGAAAAAAAATAGGAAATGTCTTTGACTTAATACAGATGACAGCTGAGCTAAATATTAACACGACGAAGTCAAGTCTCCGTAACCGGTGAACGTGTATGAGACGTACTATGAGAGTGGAGGAAGCCAGAGAGGTATGCAAGGAAGGAACCTGTTGGAATTCTGTACTCTCTGCCTACCCCGCAAGGGATCTGGCGTGATGATATAGATAAATAGAGAAAATTGGCAAAAAATTGGTATACACAGTACACCTCTGGCACTCTCGCTTGGGGAATATCGGCGTGATGGTGGTCATCGTGGGGTCTTTGCGATTTTTTAAGATCCCGACGTTTCGAGAGCATTACAGCACCCAAGGTTCGGAAGGGACTGGGGCGTTTAATAAAAAATTAACCGCCATACATACCAAAAAATTGGATTTATTTCTATGGACGTAAAAAAGGCGATCGGAATCTCGCTAAACAAATAGTGAAGCCCAATATTAAAGGTTTCGCAACATAGCCAACACAGCGAGACGGGAGCGCGACGATGGCGCGGCTTGGGGAGTTGTAATGTACTGAAATGTACGGGCGACGTCACACAGCGCAGCCCCGTTCAGCGTGACGGTGGCGCGGCTTGGGGAGTTGTAATGTACTGAAATGTACGGGCGACGTCACACAGCGCAGCCCCGTTCAGCGTGACGGTGGCGCGGCTTGGGGAGTTGTAATGTACTGAAATGTACGGGCGACGTCACACAGCGCAGCCCCGTTCGGCGTAACGGCAGCGCGGCTTGGGGAGTTGTAATGTACTGAAATGTACGGGCGACGTCACACAGCGCAGCCCCGTTCGGCGTGACGGCGGCGCGGCTTGGGGAGTTGTAATGTACTGAAATGTACGGGCGACGTCACACAGCGCAGCCCCATTCAGCGTGACGGTGGCGCGGCTTGGGGAGTTGTAATGTACTGAAATGTACGGGCGACGTCACACAGCGCAGCCCCGTTCAGCGTGACGGTGGCGCGGCTTGGGGAGTTGTAATGTACTGAAATGTACGGGCGAAGTCACACAGCGCAGCCCCGCTCGGCATGACGGTGGCGCGGCTTGGGGAGTTGTAATGTACTGAAATGTACGGGCGACGTCACACAGCGCAGCCCCGCTCGGCGTGACGGTGGCGCGGCTTGGGGAGTTGAAATGTACTGAAATGTACGGGAGACGTCACACAGCGCAGCCCCGCTTGGCGTGACGGTGGCGCGGCTTGGGGAGTTGAAATGTACTGAAATGTACAGGAGACGTCACACAGCGCAGCCCCGTTCGGCGCGACTGCAAATGTCACGACCGAACGTAGCCGAGCGCTTGCGGCGCGCTCCCGTCGCGCTCGGTTGGCTAATTGACCACACCTTAAGTCAGTCGCGTGTACTGTTACATCCTCAAATTCCACTGCTATATTGCTGACCTACAGTGCCCACATTCATTTCAGTTCTGGTAATGCCAATCAGGAATAAATACCTTTATAAGCCCTGGGTTTTTAACAATGGTTAGTCATTTGGTAATTAGTCTAATTGCTGCCCAACTACGGACCTGGTTTCTGCCTGCCGGTTGGCCCAGCAGTGAATACTAACCTATCAAAGGGGTCTGAATTCGGCCAAGACTTTTAGGAGGTCTCGCGTGTAAGCGACATGGCACTGTGTTACCAGCGTGATTTAATTGTGGTACAATCCTACCAATATTATAAATGGGAAAGTTTTATGTTTGGACGATTAGATGTTTGGATGTTTGTTATTTAATCACGCAAAAACGACTGAACTGATTTGAATGAAATTTGGTTAACACATAGTTTATTACCTGGATTTACACATAGTATACTTTTTGTCCCGAAAAAAATTAAGGTTCCTGTCTAAAGTCAACGCGGATGAAGTCGCAGGCAGAAACCAGTAATTTAATAAGTGTCTAGCGAACTGGTTGTTTCTTTAAAACAACAAAGTTCCCGGACCTAACAGTACACACAGCGTTTCAGCTCACTCTTTGTTTAGCAAGGTTCCATCCCCTGTTTATAGGTCCATATTTATTTCATGAATAATATTCGCGTAAACCTAAGACCTCATTATGACCAATAAGTTTCGTTCTAGCTGCGAAACTTCATACAAATATCCGCCGGAATAGATGCGGTATTTGTCACTACCCACAGTGGTAGCAAATACCGCTTATATCTGAACAGATCGTCTGTCATAATCTCTTTAATACCCAATTTACACACGGCCAACTTCCGCGTGAGGGGAGGTTAGTCGTATGAACACGCCACGTACGTTCTACTTCCCTTCCCACACTATCACTGCCGAGCGCTCCCTTCGTTGGCGGTTTTTTGAGCGGAAGTCAAAAGACTGACAGGCCACACCCACTCAGTATGGCCGGCAAGCAATCTTTTTGAAATCATAAAGAAATAATTTTAGAAAAATAACTTAAGAATAAAAATCTAAACAAATATATATAATAATAATATTAGCCCTGTTAAGAAACTATCCCATCGTTGGGCACGGGCCTCCTCTCAAACTGAGAGGGCTTAGGCCATTATCCACCACGCTGGCTTATTGCGGGTTGGCGAACTTAACCCACCTTCGAGAAACTCTTAGGCATGCAGGTTTCCTCACGATGTTTTCCTTCACCGTTAAAGCAAGTGATAATTAAGTTTTTAATACGTACATGCTTTCGATAAGACAGAGATGCGTGCCTGAGTTCGAACCCGAGACCTCTGACTTTGCAGTCCAACGGTCTAACGACGAGGCTAACACTGCTTTTTTTTATAGGGCCAAAATAATTTTGGAAAAATAGCTTAAGAAAAAAAATGTAGATATAAAATCCAAAAAAGAATTAAAGGGTGGTGCATTAGAAATGCCATGGGAACGCTAGTGTCCAAAATGGCCTTGGGGATATTTTGATGAAAGCAATATCATTTCGGGGAAAAGAAAATCTGATGTCGAGTGTTTTCGAAAACATAAGAGAAACACAGAACGACGCTTGACGTGCGAAAGGCGTATGTGAACAGTCCACGTTGTCGCAGTACTGCATAATGATTTTGACGGGAATTGACGGCAGTAGCAGTGTATAAACCGGGCATATCATAGCTATCATAATCTTGCCTTGCTGTTAGAAAGACATGTGGATATGCGCAGTTTATAGCTGTCTCTTTTTCACAGCAAAATAATATTAGAATAGTTTTGTTAAATAGATTGTCGCAACTCTCCAAAAGCATCTAACTAAGTGGCAAGCATTTTGTTGCCATTCTCTTCTTCTTGTTTTAATAAATGGCCCTATACTTTAACAGTGTATTTCGCCAATGTCAAGTAATAATATAATAGTTAAATATAACATTTAGCCGTATTGACCAAATAGACCAACCACGTCTTATCTGAAGGGTAAGTCAAGAATATCCTTAACCGGCAAGCGTGTATGAGACGAACTATGAGAGTGGAGGAAACCAGAGAATTATATAAGGAAAGAGTCTGTTGGAACTCTGTACTCTTTGCCTACCTCGCAAGGGATCTGGCATGATGATATAGGAAAAATTGGCTTTTTGTCGTCATTACGGCAAAAATACAAACCCCTTTTATTCTCTGTCGCAATCGACAGCGCATTGTTCTGACCAAGTGACTAGTCCTTTTAAATGCCATTCCCGTTCATTTTTTCGTTTTATATTAACTGCCTGCCTCAAATGCCTTGTTGGTCTAGTGGCAAAGCGCATCGCTTTGTGTTCACGAAGTGCTGGTTTCAAATCCTAGGTCGGACAAATTTAGTTTTTCTAACGGAAAATTCCCAGTAAGAGTCCGGAGTCTGGAATTGTGCCCGGTATATGGCAATAGGCTCGCCCCGTATTACGTGGGACCTTACATCGTAGGCGAAAAGTGGGTGTACACCTCTGCCACCCCCGCTTGGGAATATAGGCGTCAAGGTGTTCAATTTTTTTTATTTGTATTACCGTTAATGACTGTACAACATCCACTTGGCTACAGACACTGGTCCTATTTTTTATTTTGTTTATGGCATCACGACGACGCGTATTTTGCCAATGTCAAGTATTACGAATATAACTATTTATTTCTAAATTAATTTAACTCCCCGATGAACTTGATGACAACGATGAATATTAAATTGATGAAGTGCCCCACGCTGGATAGTAAAACGATGGATACTTTACATACCAATTGCGACGGCCGTTTTGAGGGAAATCGAAAAGCCACGCCACTTTCACTTTTTCTCACTTTGTTACAATTACCTTCATGCATGCACATATAAGAATACATAATGGTTAATATTCCACCAACATTGCACATTATTATTCGGAATAACACATGTTTTGTAAATTAAAACAAATTGACGACATCACTCTTCCCGCCAAAAAACCCGACACTGGTCTTAAGCTTTAGTTTTAAAGCACAAAGCACAGATAATATTACCACGCTCGCTGTCAAACGTATCCGATACATAAAATGTTTAATTAAAAAAAAAAACTTTCATTTCGATAAATTATATTTTGTGAAAAATAAACATTAAAACTTAAAATATTTAAATGAACTTGTTCAACACTTATAAACTAGGTTTTAACCTTTGCGTGGTGCGAAGTTAGCGCAGGCGGTTATGTGATAAGTTTTTTTTTTTGGTAACTTTGCGTATTGTTTTGGTAACAAGTTTAACTTACGTTCACTTAACGATAAACTTGTGTGAATCTGTACATAGCAAACCCATCCTACTCTTTTTTACAAAATTCGGTGAACATTATGATTACTAAATTATTAGCAATATTTTAGATCAGCCAAAATAATGGTTTAGATGCAAAGTGTGCAGGCGAGAATAAAACTGAGAATGTTCAGCGATTTATGTTGCTGACCGTGCATGCACTTTTGCTTTACCTAGAATCTATGATATTTGTATTGATCTTAAAAATATTTAAATATGTTGCTAATAGATATTTGATTTTGACAATGTTAATCAACTTTTGTAAAATGAAATGTTACCTATTTCAAAAATTGCGTGTACGGCGTCTTACTAATATGCTAACATATTATTGCTATTGGGCAGAAAGATTCTAGAGTGGAGACCACGCATTGGCAAGCGCAGCGTGGGACGACCGCCTGCCAGATGGACCGACGATCTTGTGAAAATGGCAGGAAGTCGTTGGATGCAGGTGGCATCGGACCGGTTACGCTAGAAAGCGATTGGGGAGGCCTATGTTCAGCAGTGGACAAGTATAGGCTGAGATGATGATGATGATGATGATTATTGCTATTGTACACGTAGACTGTACTGTTTTGTACATGTAATAATAATATCAGCCTGTACTGCCCACTGCTGGACAAAGGCCTTCTCTCACTAATCGAGGTGAGAGGTGTGAGGTTTGTACATGTAACCGATTATTATTAATCTTAATCACGCAACTCCTGCGCAACTCCCGCACCGGATAGCCTAGACAAGTTGCAAGCATTTTGTATGTATCCTCTTTCCGCAATCGATAGCGCCTTGTTCTGACCACATCACTTTTCATAGTAAAATTTCATTTCAGTAACTTCTTCCAAGGGTTTAAAGGACATTTGCCCCAGAACCAACAGCAACGAAAAAATACTTTTATGATTTCAAATCACCCATAAATTCTCTTAAGGCATTTATGATTAAACGGACAAACCGGGGAATCGCAATATTACAAAAAAAGTATTCGATTTAGAGGTTATAATTCAGTAGCCATTAATACATACGAGATTATATTGTGTGAGTTGACACTTAGTAAAGATGTCGGCAACTTTAATATAAGAACTTACAATACTTTGAAATATTCGTTTTAGATTGCAAATTGTCCGTTAGATACGGATATTTGCCTTTATTTTAATAAAATAGATAAATAATGATAGAATGGGTCAAATGTTTGTTGGTTCTGGGGCAATTTTCGACAATGTCCTTTACTTGCTATGTTCATTTGTCTATTCTTCCAGCTCAAAATTCGTTATAGCATTCTTTCAAGCACTTACCTGGCTTCCATGACGTCCGATTGAGCTGAACAAAATTTTCAAACAATTTTTTAAGCTCTTGCTGGAATCCGATTGAGTTTAAATTTGGTGTACCTATGTAACTTCGGCGACAATGCAATAATATAGTACGGTCAGTTTCTCAGTTTTTCAAATCGCTTACATCCTTTTGTTTCGCATCATATCCTTTACTTTTATTTACCTAAATATATTGGAATATGTTGCTAATTATTTCGTTTTGACAATGTCTTTAAGTATAGTTCGACAAGGATCATTTGGAATTGGGCTAAAATCGTATATCGCCATATATCTTTAAGACAGTCGCAGAGTTGCCGTTTGCTACAAAATTTACCCAAGTTCTTTTTTTTTATTAGTAAACGTGCAGAACCACCTACCGGAATATTTTCCTGGCAGTAGAAAAAAATCACTAAATGGTAACCCTAAATATAACACCAACACCTCCAGCAATGCCATCAAAGTGTCAAACGATCCTAGTCGCACTCTATTATGGATTTAATTCTGAGAATATTAAGCGACTACATTGTTGACTGTACTATAGGCCTGGCCTGAGAGAACCCGAACGTGGCCAAACTTCTAAATAAAACCAGATATCTCCGCTTGCTTTTAACAAGGTTTTACCGTTTTTCTATTGGCGTTACCGACTGTGGAAAGTCAACTTGTCTACAGGTTCCGCAAATAACTATATTACTGCACTTTGGGTTTGCCCGTGACCAGTTTGGCGTACTCCTCGTAGAACCTGGGGAACAGCTGGATGGCGAAGTACACCACTGTGAGGTACACCACGATGGCGAGGGTGAGTATCAAGTCGAATACTGCTGGTTTTACACTGGAAGGGAAGATTTAATTAGAGAGGTGTGGGCAAAACGTAAACAAGATATATTATATATGTATACAAGCTGTAACATAATAAACGCAATACCCGAAAGTAGTTTGTTCTAAATCAAGATTTTAATGTATATTATGTTTCACATATTGAGTTCTTAGATTTACGCGAATATTACACATGAAATAAAACTATTTTACGGATTTTATCGCGGTTTATTTTTGGATTTTTAGTTCCCGACGTTTCGAGTGCTTTGCAGCACCCATGGTCATGTATATTATGTTTTTCAAAATTTGTAAAAAATGCTGTTACTCCTTCAGTGCGCTAAAACAAACTAAATGTATTATTGATTCAAAGCAATATGGAGATTTCAAATGCATTTCTAAAACATATTTCTTAATACGCATACATACACATACAAGTTTCATTGTTAATTGGAGTATAAAAGTTCTTAAAAACGGGGTCAAAAACTTTAAATTTGGGAATTTGGTTTTCGTATTGAATTTGTGAAGCAATAATCTAATCAGTCTGAGATCTTGCGTTAATTTCGATACTCTTTGTATATATATATATATAATATACATATATATATATATATATATATATATATATACAAGGTGTATTCCAATGTCGTGGTGCGTGTACAAACATGAAAATTCACATAGACAAATACACAGACCGGAACGAATAAATGTGGATCACACAAAGATTTGTCCCAACCCACGACTATTAGACACAGTGGGCGGAGCGGACTAAGCTCTTAACCACTACGCTAAATCGTCCGTCACACATTTTTCATACAAAATATGTCAACATTCTAACTGTAGTAGGCATATATCCTTGTGTTAAATATTGAACCTGGCTATTAATAAATCAGGGTCAAGTGGTTAAAAGGTTGCCAAAGGTTGCCTGGAAGAGATCACTATTAGTGATAAGGCCGCCGATTGTTACACTATTTTAGTAATTTATAAATTCTATCTATCTATCTATCTATAACCTCACGCCAGATCCCTTGCGGGGTAGGCAGAGAGTACAGAGTTCCAACAGGTTCTTTCCTTACATACCTCTCTGGCTTCCTCGACTCTCATAGTTCGTCTCATACACGCTCGCCGGTTACGGAGACTCTTGACTTTTCCATCAGATAAGACTCGGTTTATTTGGTCGTGGTAAGATAGTCTAGGTCTTCCCCGGTACCTGCATCCTTCCACTTTCACATTGTAAATTGTATTTCCATATTGTGTATCTTTGGTGTAACAATAAAGTGTTATCAATCTATCACTACACTTAACAAATGCGCACTAAAAGGTACATAACATTTAAATTTCCGAGCTATATATATATATTTAATTTTTATTATCAATTCATACTGGATTGACATCTGTGAAGACTCAGGAGGGTCCAGATGAAAATCAGCGTCTCGCACTTGTGCCTGACATTAAGCTGATCTGGATACCTATTTGGCTCAGCCGTGAGACACATACTCATGTGTATTACTTTGTTGTGTTCCATTTTTGCATATTTTTTTTCTCATGTGTATTTTTGTAGAGACAACATAAATCGTTGTACTTTTTTGTAATTTTATAATATCTGTCTGTGTCTCTCATGCTGTGACAAATAAAGTTTCTTTCTTTCTTTCGTCTTTCTATCTAGCTGTAAGTGATGGTTTACCTGTAGACATATAGCGCGGCGTGCGTGGGCCCGTACAGGGTGTACTCTGGCTCGCGTTTGTCGACGGGATGAGTGCTTACAGTCACTTCCATGTACCGGGATAACGCTCGCTCCAGAGCACCCGTTACACCTACAAATAAATAAAAAAAAAATACTGAGCCCCACACTAGGATTTACTCTTGTCTTGGGTGCGTTTACAAACATGACAATTTACATACATATCAGAAGAAAGAATAACAAAACAGATATACAATGCGAAAGTGGAAGGATGTGGGTACTGGGGAAGACCTAGACTATCTTACCATGACCAAATAGATCGAGTCTTATGTGAAAGGCAAGTCAAGTCTCCGTAGCGTGCGTGTATGAGACGAACTATGAGAGTGGAGGAAGCCATAGAGGTATGTAAGCAAAGAACGTGTTGGAATCATGTATTCTCTGCCTACCCCGCAAAGGATCTGGCGTGATGATATAGAATAGAACAGAAAAATTCACATACCCAAGTCGAAACAAATCTATGTGTGATCCAGAAAGATTTGTCCCATGCGGGAATTGATCCCGCGGCTATTAGACAGTGGGCGGAGCGGCTTATGCTGTTAACCACAGCGCTAAATCGCCCATCAAATTTAATTGTACGACAGATTTATAACACAGGGCCCTTATTCGCTATGACAATTTAAACACGAAACAAGACGTGTTATCAAACATACGTGTTATTGGCGTGGAATGGAATTCTGTATGCCACTGTCAGATTTGAAAACATGACAAGGCTCGTCACACGCCATGTTTCGAACTGTCAAAATAGCACGCTCCGCGCTTGCGTGTTATTGAAAACATGTTAAAAACTTGCTAAGGTAATTCAATGTAAACAAACATTTTTAAATAGTTTTATTGCAATTTAAATTAAATGATATATTATGATCATCGCGTCGTCGTCGTAGTAATAAATTATTACTCATAACCAGTGACATTGGCAAATTGTGGTGGCTCATCTATTAAAGTGAACTTCTCAATTTCAACAATAGTGTACACATTTATCTTAAAAATATGGTGTTTTGTTTTAGTTTGTAGTCACAATGAACCGGACGAAAGCTTCTACAGCCCAATTAGCATATTTACCGACCCACAGGTGGAATCTGGGTACATCAATTGTTCTCCTCAAGGAAGGTCATCGAGAAATGTGGAAAGACCTAACCTACCAATTAAATGCGTTAGGAGGCCCATTTAAAACTGTGAAAATAAAAAACAGGTACGTATCTACTAAAATAAATGTGACTTTTGTTATTTTATAAAGACATAATTTGTGGTGTGCTACATTATTGATTTTGTGGTGAATTAAATATTTGTATCATTGATTTAATTATAGGGCATAGGTGGATGATGTTGACCTAAAATAACATAATAGGCTATTTTTCATTATCAATTTTCATTACAAGTAGAATGTAGGGTTATTATAATGCATTTTCTATTAGTGAGTCTTAATTGTTTATCAAATAATGTGTTGCATATATTATGAAGCACTAATTTTGCATCTAAAATCATATCTTTCATATGAAACTTCTTTTACAGAATTGCTGATGGTTGAGAAAATTAGAACACCCAAGTTGACCCATTCTTGTAGAGGAAGATGTGCGGTGATGTCATCTGTGGTGGGAATTTTTATTCTAATGAATAAAAGAAAAATGTTTTTATTTCAATTTGTTTTTCAATTATAGCTGCATAATTATGGTGTGGTAACCTTGGTAGCAAAGTGGAACCATTACTGTGTGGTATACCAAACTGTATAATTTTGAATGTATGTTGTTCAAATCAAATAAAATAGCATTTATTGTGGTCATAGGTTACAAAGATGGTATGTGTTGTTGTTCTGATGAGGACTTACAAGTTTCCATTTAACAATACCAAATGACTTGCATGTGATTATTGATTTGTTATTCATAAATAAAACTTGTTGATTTACCAATTACTTTTGTTTCATTTATACTTTTGTTTCATTTATATACATACCTGCCCCGCAGGGGATCTGGCTTGATGATGTTTTTATTATTTTATTTTTTATTTTCTTTATTAATTCTTTAATTTAGATAGATAGATAGATTATGTATCTGTGTAGATAGATAGCTAGTAAAGATAAAGATACATAGTAAATAAACTAAATAAAAAAGTATACCTTTTAATTCACTGTATGTATATTTGCAAAACAAACTTTATAATAAAAAATAAACACCGTCACGCCGGTATTCCCGGAGTGGGGGCAGAAGGACATAGGGGCAACTAGGTTCAGGGAGGACCCGCCTCGACTTGGGCTGTTGCTATGGGGGAAGGCATACATTAGGTGTCTCGCCGTGGTGAACATGAAAGAAACTTGTCTAGGGTTTCTTCCACGTCGCCGGCGAGGTCGGTGTCTAATCCTGTGTGTGATATCGGTATCTGATAGGAGGGAAGTAAGGGCATTGTAAGGGTTGCTAAAAATATGGCGCGGGCAGCAATAACGGCTGATGGGAGGCGAGTCAAGTGCGTAGGCGGCAGCAGCTAAAAAGGGCTTTTATATAGGTGCGAATAGGTTCAAGGCTGAGATCGGAATGGTGCTAGGTTTAGTCTGGTTTTTCTTAAGTGGCCAATTTTATGAAAAAACATGGTGTGACAACTAAAGACACTAAAGTGGTCGGTTCGGACGGAGAGCAAGGATTGGGGAATTAATGAATGATTACAATAAACTAATTTTGGAACAATTGTATTGCCTTAAGTTATCATACAATATTTTTATGTAAAAGTGACCACTTAAAAAAACAGACTATATATATATGTGTGGGACAAGTCTTTGTTTGTTTAGGTGTGGGTATAGGTTATTGTATTTGAAATTCGTACGTTCTAAAACTTGGATCTTTGTTTAATGTTAATTAAAGTTGCCTTTTTTATATCTGGCCCTACTTATTTACTTAGTTTTCAATAGACACATACTTAAAACCATGTTATCAGCACATATAAATATATTTTTACCGAAATTGAATAAGTTGAAACGAATATTCGAAAAACCGATACGTTACCGAAATTAATAGATGTAAGATTATGAACGAATCCAGCGAAATCTCAAATTAAAAATAAAATTGCCGTAGACAACATTCCTTACGGCATACCGAATACCATTTTGTAATTCCACGCGAAGGCTCGTCAAGGAAGCGTGTTTATGTTTACTGCTTGTTATGACGTCACACGTTACTTGCGGGGAACCTCATGTGGCATAGCGAATAAAGGCCCAGATACCTTATTTAAACAGTTCAACATTTTAGTACTAGCGGCAGTGTTGGGCATTTTTCAATTGAAGGATCAATTAATTGAAAGGACATTTTCGCTCATACATAATTTGCCCCAGAACCAACAGCATTGAAAAAATACTTGTATGATTTCAAATCACCCATAAATATCTTGAGGTATTTATTATTAAATGGACAAGCGGGGGAATCGGAAATCAATATTGCACACAAAGTATTAGATTTTGAGGTTACAATTTAGTAGCCATTAATGAATATGAGGTTATATTGTGTAGTCCAAAAGATATTGAGTGGATTTAAAGATTAATTATATGTTTATAGATGCCTATCGACACACTAAGGAACTATCTATATAAGTATTTAGTCTAACAAGACAAGCAATCTAGATAGCTAATAGGTACGCCTACTACTTTTTACAGAGTCAATTCCGAATAATTACGCCAACAGACGCGCAAATTACGCGATTCTCGGCAGCTCTCAGTAGATACTACCACTTAACACCGCCAAGAAGCCGCGTAGTGTGATTCTTATTGGGACCAGAGATGGGCGAAATGTAATCAGATTAATTATTAACCACCCCTGCTTGGGGAATATAGTCGTGGTAGTGTATTAATGCTTAACGATTACAATTACATTTTGTAATCTTTAACGTTTACGATTACACTTTTAATCTTGAATCATGAATAAATATTACAAAATGTAATTATAATCATTAATCTGATTACATTTTGTCCATCTCTGATTGGGACCGCTAGTCAGAGTTGACCTTCACTCTGACATAAAATTTTGATCTATGTCGCTTATTGAAAGTGCATCGCCATACGATGATGATGATTAAATTAATTTATAAATTGCAAAGATAATGACCTTATAAAGGACGAAATAATTAAATTATAAGGAACAATGAAATCACAAACGGTAGTCATAAAATAACCAGCATGAGAAATCCACTGAAGAAACCACCACACCACCGCTTCCAAACTCAGATGTATGGACAAAAAATAAATATTATTTACCTGCATTGGGTGCTGTTGTAGTAATTACTTGAGGTGCTCTCGACTGCGACGAGAGATATTTGTACCAGTGCCTCACTGATGCCTCGTCTACGGTCTGAAATTAATAATGGGCTCTGATTTACATTGAACTCAATTACACATTAGTGTCTGGACACTACTTTCCTATGGAAGGGAAAATCGTCGGCGATATGTGAGTCTACACCATACATCTTAAGAAAGAAAGAAAGGTTTATTTGAAATGAGTGCGATACGTTTCAGACAGTACATTACAGGTATATTAAACATTTGTAGCCTTACTAAATTAATGACTTCGTTACAAAAACGAACACAACTCAGCATAATGCTGGCTGCTTAGGCAACCAGCGCCGATCTTCCGTTGGGCCGTTTGGCGACAAATAACATAAATAATTTTATCAAATTAATAGAAGGTATAAGGAGTAAAAGTAAGCACAAAAAAAAACTGCCATCTCTGCCATATCCGCTTGGAAAATATATTTGTAATCGTTTTAAATCTTTTTCTAATAGTTGTCCCATGTAAGGATTGAACCCGCGAAACTCAGCTCCAGCTAGCGGTGCGGTCTACACTTTAACTATTGAACCAAGCTATCGTCAAACAAGTTCAGTTAAAAAAAAATCAACGAGCTACCCCGTCGAGGTTTTCGCCGGATCTTCCAAGAGGACGCCGCCGATCCGATGGTTGTTTAAAAAACTGTAATAATTGGCAAGTGCTTGCATAACTTTAAATTTAGTTTCTTCCGCTTGGTTTAAGACTGCATGGCTATTTTAACTTTGACATCTAATAGAAAGAAAGAATTCCTCCATTATTTGTCTTCTGTAAGTTTCTGCGAGGCCACTTTAATATCTAGTGCACTAACCAGGGCACCTCTATAGTGCAGCATCTTCATCGTTGGTATCTTCCGCAAGGTGAAGACCGCGCAGCCAATTTGACATCTAATTTACTTACCAGGGCAGCATCTTCATGGTTGGTTTCTTCCGCAAGGTTTTCGACTGGCAGGCTACTTTGACATCTAATGTACTTAGGAGGGCACCATCATCGAGTGCAGCATCTTCATCGTTGGTTTCTTCCGCAAGGTTTTAGACTGCGGGGCCACATTGACATCTACTGTACTTACCAGGGCAGCATCTTCTTCGGTGGTTTTTTCCGCAAGGTGTTAGACTGCGAGGCCACTTTGACATCAAGTATACTTACCAGGGCATCATCATAGAGCGAAGCATCTTCATCATTCGTTTCTTCCGTAAGATTGTACACGTGTGAGGCTAGACCCCTCGCAACCAGCGCGATGTTGTCCGCCAAGCTCTTAACCGACGACTCGGAATCCGTGTCCAGGACCGAGCTCCGCGCTGGGTCTTTATGGCTCTGGAGAGTTGGGAAATTTTCAGATGGTCTTTTAGCATCACAAAATGTACGCTGATCAGGCTAATCTATAATTTAGACCAATGGTCATAATAATTGGCATTCCATAATCTGTCATAACAATGTACCCCAACTAACCCAAATTGATTATCACACAGGCACAGTTAACACATATGTAAACAGAGAAGCATCTTAGTACTAATCTGAATAATCCGGAAGTGTTCAGTGGGTCTACCGCCTGAGACCCACTGAACACTTCCGCTGCCGAGAAGCCGCGTAGAGCGCGCGTTTGTGCGTAATTCTTTTTTGGACGGGTAGTGCTAAGATGTTTTACTGTTTATATATCTTTATAATTTTTTTTAACGTATCCCCACACTCGTATTTATTCCTGTGTCGTGGATGCGTTTCCAAACATGAAAGTTCACATATACAAATACCCAGACCGAAACAAATAATTGCGGATCACACAAAGATTGGTCCCATGTGGGAATCGAACCCACGACTATTAGACACAGTGGACGGAGCGGTTTAAGCTCTTAACCACTGCGCTAAATCGTCCAGATATAATATTATTATCAGCCTACACTTCCCACTGCTGGGCGAAGGCCTTTTCTCACAAATCGAGGTGAGAGAAATAGGTCATACTCCACCACGCGGACCCAGTGGGGTTTGGTGGAGGCAGGTTTGTGGCCACCTGCTGTTGGAACTTATCAAGCTGCCTATAAGGCTTCCAACTCGGCCTAACGACTACCATATTAAATGGCAACCGGAACCAATGGCTTAACGTGACTTTGACGGACGATTTAGCGCAGTGGTTAAGAGCTTAAGCCGCTCCGCCCACTGCGTCTAATAGTCGCGGGTTTGATTCCCGACGGGACAAATCTTTGTGTGATCCACAGTTATTTGTTCCGGTCTGGGTATTTGTGTATGTGAATTTTCGTGTTTGTAAACGCACCCACGACACAAGAATAAATCCTAATGTGGGGCTACGTTTTTTAAAAAAGAAAAAAAAAAACAAAGACGCTCGAATATTAAAATGCCACAAACGGTTATCCATCTCAGGCCCACCGAGTCGAACGCTGCTTAACCTTGGTGATCGGTAAAAATATCGGGGCCACACAGCGCTGCGAGCGCTTCTATATGTGTCGTTACAAATGTAATACAATGGTTACCTGCAAAGAGCTAAGTGTGAACGCAGTCATCCTTCTAATGCTGAATCTCTCGTGTTGCCAAGCGAGGAGTTCGTCTGCCAGGTTGATCTTCTTGTGGTTGATGGGCACGCCAAGTCGAGACTTGATGGAGTGGGCAGCACCACCAGGCTTGGGCGGCTTCGATACGTGCATTGTTAATGAAGGAGAGGAGATGGAGTCCAGGTTCATTACGAACGAGACATCCTGAGGGAGACAATAATAGTTTTAGGTCAATTTTGACGGACGATTTGGTGCAGTGGTAAAGAGCTTAAGCCGCTCCGCCCACTGGATCGAATAGTTGCGGGTTCAATTCCTGCACGGTACAAATCTTTGTGTGACCCACAAATATTTCTTTCGGTCTGGGTGTTGTCTATGTGGATTTCATGTTTGTAAACGCACCCACGACGTCAGAATAATTCTTAGTGAGGGGCCACGTTTTTAAGAAAATTTAAAGCATTTAATAAACCTATTGATCGATCGGCAATCGATAGCTTATTGTTCTGACTACTTGACTTTTCGTTATCAATTTTTTTGTTTTCTACTAGGCCCGTCCCGTCCAGGCTTTGCACGGGTGGATATTGCGTCCGCTGCGTAGGAATGCGCGGATACGACTCCCACGCCCAGATCCCATGCGGGGTAGGCAGAGAGTACAGAGTTCTAACAGGTTCTTTCCTTACATACCTCTCTGGCTCCCTCTACTCTCATAGTTCGTCTCATACACGCTCGGTTACGGAGACTCTTGACTTGGATGTGCTATGTACACCTATATCAACTTTTTGGCGGAAAAGCGCGTAAAAGGCTTGTTAATAAGTCTCCTCTACATCATATTTTCACCATAATGTAAAATAACTATCCCGAATTCACCAGATATGCTTGTATGTTTAACATAGGGCAAAAATACAAACAATCTCAATACAGCAGCTAAAAAATAAGGATCTGGACCTAGAGTAACAAGACAGAAGAACTGAAATTAAGGATTAGGACCTTGGGTAACGAGACGACTAGAACTAACTTGCAAAAGCGATGCATCAGCTGAATCCAGCTGTTCTTCCAACCACTTCTTAGTCGCGAAGTAGTTAAGAGAGTGTCCCACTGAAGTCAGCATGAAGAGGAGAGACGGTCCACCACGGACTGCTGCGGTGGAGTAGAGACGAGAGAAGATACGAGCCAGTTCCAGTATTGCGACGGCTCCTGATGCGTTGGAGTCAGCGCCGTGGGACAGCTCCTTTGGACAGAAAGGAAGATAATAGTTATTGGAAACTAGCAAGCCATCTCAGCCTCGCACGGGTAGCACAGCCAACTCCTACTAATATAATTTATTTATCATGATCACGCCACATCCCTTGCAGGGTAGATAAAGAGTACAGGGTTCCAACAGGTTCTTTCCTCACGCACCTCTCAGGCTTCCTCCACTGTCCTCCGCTAATATTATAAACGAGAACATTTGTGAGGACGGATGTACGGATGGTCATTACTGCTCCCCGCAAAAAGTACTAAACGGATTTTGATGATACTTTAAAGTAATTTAGGTTATACATCAGAATAAAAAATAGGCTATAGTTTAATATAAAAAAATACGTCGTATCTCGTCGTATAAACGTCATATCTCGGTCTCGAACCTATTTGCGCGTATATTCAAAAGGCGACGACTCGCTACTTCGCGAACGCGTCCAATCATTAGAACCCCCTAATCGTAGCCGCCGTCGGCTACGTACCTGACTCCTCCTATCAGCCGCTACCGCCGCCCACGACATTCACACCGACCCTCCCAATGCCCTCACTTCCCTTCTTTCGGATACAGATACCGCACACAGGATCAGACACCGACCTCACCGACGAGGTCGAAGAATCCCTTTCCCGCCAGCCGGTGCAGATCACCACGGCGAGACACCTAGTACACGCCCTCCCCCATAGCGACTACCCAAGCTAAGACCGTTCCTCCTTGGGGCGACCTTGAGCTAGTTGTCTCTTGCCCTTTTGACTCGACCGTACTGGTTGCACGCTCGCCTACTTGTCCGGTAAAGCTGTAAAGGCCCCATGGCCAACAGCGTAGATCACTCACAATAAAATCCTTTAACCTCACCAGCGACATGTGTCGCGAGATTTATCCCCTAATGAATACAAGTTATCGACGGCTTGGTCTAGTGGTTAGAGAGCAGAACTAGTGTGGGGTTACAAATCGCCATTAAATTCTTATGGACAATATTCTTGACGTAACTTATTTATTTAATAAAAGGCACAAAACAGCAAGATTTTGTCAAGATAAAGATAGTACATAGACAGGCCTGAAAAGTAGGTAAAATTAAATTACTCAAAATCAAAATAAAATACTCACGGGCACCACAGCCGAAGAATCGTAGTGTGCTGCGATGACGATGGTCTGGGCGGAGCCGGCGCGACCAACAAGCTTCCCGTGCAGAGTCACCGCCTTCGAGTCCAGTTTCTGA
Organism: Phalera bucephala; assembly: GCA_905147815.2. NCBI lineage: Eukaryota > Metazoa > Arthropoda > Insecta > Lepidoptera > Notodontidae > Phalera > Phalera bucephala. The sequence goes on along the minus strand of LR990625.1, from coordinate 22,884,565 downwards.
GGCGTCGAAGCTGACACCACTGAACAATAACAGGGGATTTATTCGCTATGACCGATTAAAAAATGTTCAATAACATCGTGAAACTATAATTTTCTGGTACTCTAATGTAATGTAATGCACTGCGTTTGAAATGCGTGAATTTGGCGGATGCCTGAAGGTGTCTTGTAATGAAACCCTTATTCCTATGCGAGACGTAGAGAGCGGTATCATCCGCGAATAGGGCTAGATGCGCCTTACTCGAACGAGGAATGTCGTTCGTGTAAAGGCTAAACAGGAGCGGAGAGAGAACTGAGCCCTGTGGGACTCCAGCACTGATGGAGTGGGAAGTGGAGCGCGTCATTTCGACGCGATAACGGAAGGCGCGATTCGACAAGAAGTCTCGTAAGATGAGCACGAGTCTGTCCGGCACACCCAATTGGTAGAGCTTGTAGATCAAGCCGTTGTGCCAGACTTTGTCGAATGCCTTCGCGACATCTAGGAAGAGGGCGCCTGTGTAGATGGGTTTGGGTCTATTGAGACCGGAGAGGATGTGCTCCGTGATGCGGTGCACTTGGTGGACGCAAGAGTGTTTGGCTCGAAAGCCAAACTGCTCGTCGATAAGGATACCCCTGGACGTTACGAAGTCTTTGAGCCTCGCCAGAAGTAGGCGCTCGTATATCTTGGCCAGGGAGTTGAGGAGACTGATAGGGCGGTAGCTCGCGGGGAGATTGCGAGGTTTGCCGGGCTTGGGAATGCCTATGACGTCCGCCTCCTTCCACTTAGCGGGGAAGGTACAGTTCGCCATGGCGGCGTTCAATATGGCCACTAAGAGGCAGATGAGTTGGGCGGGCAGGCATTTCAGAACGCGATTCGAAATGCCGTCAGAGCCGGGGGCTTTTTTAGTTTTGAGACCCATAATTAGATCTTCGACCTCCGTTTGGGTGATAGGAGGTAAGGAATCGACGGGGGGGTATTGAGTGTAGCCTAAATCTCTTACTCACGAAATAACCTTCCAAAACCTCCTAACTGACATTTTTTATTATAATCAACTTTATACTTTAGCCATGCATTAAGTTGTAAGAAAGTCATGAATATTATCGAAGAGAGAAGATCGGCGAACTCTTGCTGATATGGCTTTTTTACACGGCATATGTAATGGCTACATAGATTGTCCTGAATTAGCACACAGAATATTAAGTTTTAGTGTACCAAAAACGTGGAGAAGAGGCAGACGAATGCAAGTACAAATTATGCTCAGAACTCACTTGTCAGCAGGTTGCAAAGGTTTTATAATAAAAGATTTAGTTGCACGGATATCTTCCATAATAGTAAACAAACCTTTCCCATAAACGAATAGTGACCGAACCCAACTCAACCAAGATAAATGGTCGCCCATCTCAGACCAACCGACCCCAACGCTGCTCAACCTTGGCAATCACTTAGGATATCGCGGCCACACAATGATACAAGCCTTAAATAGGTTTTTAGCACAAATGTTTTCCCAAAAAATATGCAGTGCTATCAAACTTAACTTATCTGGTTTGTTTACAAAGAACACTGTTATCATTTCTTCGCGCTTTACAATCTAGGTCATGTTTTTAAGATTGAATAAACCTTTGCTGTCCTTCCAGGTATGGTCAGCAACATAAGTCGTTTAACAATCGCAGGTTTTAAATCTTATTTATTTTAAATTAGTACATCACTACATATTATAAAAAAATCTTTAAAAATAAAGGTAAACCGCCTTCAAAAAGCAAAAAATAAATACTTGAAGTCGGCGCTGGTTGGTGCAGTCGGTTACTTGGCACCGACTTCAAATATTTATTTTTTGCAGTTTGAAGTCAGTATACCTTTTTTTTTTTAAAAAGATTTTTATTTTACAAGTTGAAATGACGAGTGAATTATTTAGTAATATTTATATACCGATATAATATTATTTTGTACCTACAGGATTAATATAATGACTATAATAACGGAATCTATACATTCATGCTGTTCGCCGTTAAGGAGTTCCCTCTTGTATCTTCAAAGTCCAAGGTCCAATACCCATAACATTAAAATAGGACCACTTCAAAACTATACTGAACCCAATGCAAAAGGAATCATCAAAATCGGTTCATAAGCAAAGGAGTTATAAAAAAAGGACGAATTATGAATGAATACTGCTTAGTTCTATAGCCCTACTATAGATACCTATAGGATTGACGTAATACACATGATATCTCAATTTACACATGCCTATTGTTTGTCGTTAAGGAGTTCCCTGGTGTATCTTCTAAGTCCAAGGTCCAATGCCAATGAAATTAAAATGGGACCACCTTGGAGCTATACTGAACCCAATGCAAAAAAAACATCAAAATCGGTCCACAATTGACGGAAATATCGCTGGACAAACATAAAAAAACGAGAAAGCATACATACAACCGAACATAGAACCTCCTCCTTTTTGAAGTCGGTTAAAAATAAAGTCCACCCCCACGTCTGCCTATCTGTCTGAGCGCGATAAACTCAATAACTACAGAACAGATTTTCATATGGTTTTCACCAATGGATGGAGTGATTCAAGAGGAATGTTTATGTGTATAATTCGAGCACCCTGGCTATTTAATATATAGAGTAAACTAGATTTATCAATTACTGTTGCCTGAATTAATTAAATTATTATTATTTTAAATCGCTTGCATGCTTTTGTCAAGAAATCTGTTATTTTGCAAATAAATTGATATTAACAATGTTCACCAACTTTATCAGCTATACTACAGTATAGCTGATTCGGATAGCTGAGTTTATTTAGTGACTTACGTTGCTTTCTGTACATTACAATGCTCATTCTATTTTAGTATATCAATGAATACACTATGAAAACAAAATAAAAATATTATGCCAAAAGCATAATGTTTAACAAATATATCAAACTGTTATTATGCTAAGTTCAGATAATGGGAAATTGATATATAAATATGGTAAATAAAAAAAAGAGATTTTCATTGAATTTTTGTTTATAGGAGGCATTACGCCACTTGGCTGGCTTGGTAGGTCTGAGATAGGTGGCCTTTTGGGGCATTTTAACTATCGAGACCCTACTTCATAAGGCATGTTAAGCTGTTAAACCTGGCTGCCACTTAATGTGGTAGAAATCTTGGAAACCTTATACATGGCTTGATAAGATCCAACAGCAGGTGGCCACAAATCTGCCTCCATCAATTCGCACTAGGTCCATGTGTGTGGTGTAGTATGACTTCATCTCTCTCACCTCAATTTGTGACAGAAAGGCTTTCCCTAGCAGTGGGATAGTACCAGAGATCGGCAAAATATAATCAGATTCATGATTACACTTGCATCTTGTAATATTCAATTATGATTCATGATTAAAAGTGTAATTGTAAACATTGAAGCTTACAAAATGTAATTGTAATCATTAATACACCATCACACCTATATTCCGCAAGTGGGGTGGTTAATCATTAATCTGATTACATTTTGCTTATCTCAGGATAGTACAGACTGATTTATATATATTTGTTATAATAAACTCACCAATCTGATACCCATTCGAAGACACTGTATTGAACATGGCTTCCAGTGCTGTGCCAGATCTGTCATCAGTAATAAAACTGTGCTGCAGGTCTCGAAGTATATCCTCAAAGTCTGGAGACCAGCGGGCGAAGTAAACTGGAGCATTAACTTCTTGCTGGATCATTGCCATCTCAAGGAGTTGGATGTGCTGTAGCAAAGAGTCAGTTTTGAGCAATATATATTTTTTTAAAAACAAAGCCCCACATTAGGCATTATTTCAGTGTCATGGAGTGAGTTTACAAACAAGAAATACACACACAACAAACACCTAGACCGCAAGAAACATTTGTCAGACACTCAAAGATTTTTCCCATGCAAGTATCGAACACACAACTACTTGTTCTAAGGGGTAGAGAACTAAACCAATGATCTTCAGGTATATTTCATTCATAAACCCACCAAACAGCATTTACTTTTTCAATAGATATGGCACAAAAAAGCTCCTAACCTCTTTGTCTTCGGGAGTCAGAACTGTATCATTCTTTGGCAGCACCAGAAGTAGTGCTCCCGCTTTGCTCCTTATTTCCATAAACTGTTCAATCGTGATATCTTGGACCCTTGCCACCACACAGTGGCGGGATGTGCTCCATGATGTCAGAGAACGGCCTTCCAAGTTAAAGCTGGCACTGCGACATCCTGGTATAGAAAATATTATGATAAGAAACATTGAAATAAAACTAATTTTTCGGATTTTATCGCGGTTTAATTTTTATTTTTAAGTTCCCGACGTTTCGAGTGCTTTGCAGCACCCATGGTCACGGGAGGGACTGATGTGTTAGACGTCCAAAAGGCATAGTTGTTCCGGGGTACCCTCAAACTTCTTAATTATTTTTGTTGGTCCGATCTACGCAGAATGAGCTCACGGTGTCTTGAGGTCTTGCAGTGTTATGCTTGGTTTTGGATTTGATTATTTTAATTACCGGATCCCAAGTCGATGGAAGCACCCATTTATTTCATGTGTAATATTCGCGTAAATCTAAGAACTCAGTATAAGAAACATTACTCTGAATGAGAAAATATGGGACTTCATTTTTTATGTTGGTCTTCTCATTGCTCTAGTAGCTTACTGTGAGGCTTACAAACATAAGGTAAAACCACCTCAATAGGCGTGCCTCCTTTTGTATTAGGACCTTTTTTTTTCGGGGGGAAATGCCTGCCGCATACTGCCACACCAGAGTAGGTTTGGTGTGGCAGTTATGTGGGGCTCGCACCCACTAAAACCCCCCGGTGTCCTTCACTTGGCCGAGTGCTCTGTCGCAGGAGTCGCCTCCTCCTTTGCTGCCATCACCGCCTCGGAAAAGGCGACAGTAGCCGCCCAGGCGCTCTCCCTCTCGACCATGGCCGATATCACGCCCGAAAGCGAGATCGCCCGTTCCCGCAATTCAGCAGGCAGCTGGAGCCGCTGCCCATCCCACGCTTGTATTAGGACCTAACAATTTGTTTAATATTCTTATATTACCTAAACAAAGCATGTTGTTGTTTTGTTTAATTTTTTATGTAACTTAACTAATTCACGCCTGCCGCTTACCTATGTTACGCTACACAAATCACCAAAGTTCAATGTCATTGTGATTACCTTAAATTTTTATACTTTTTTATTGTTTTTAATGTATCTTGAATGTTTTTGGGATGTAATATTTGTTACAGTAATGTATTAGGTAGCTATTTTACCAATTTGTTGTAAATTTAAATATTTTTTTTATAATAAATTATCACTGAATGTGACCAAACATCGAAGTATACAGCCAAGAAATAAATTAAAATATAACCTCAAAATGTCAACTTAATCGATAATTTATTTTATAAATTAAACTTATTTTTAATTGTTCTACTCACCATGGGGAACGGTGTGTAGGTCGTATTGTTGCATTCTATACACGGAAAACTCATGAGAAGCAGCAACCGGGTTCACAGGCGACATTATAATAAAAATAGGAAGTGCCACAAGCAGGTAATACGGTAAATATCCTCTAAATATCTCGGCAAAGCCGTCTGCCTCGTCCAGCCACATTTTGATAATTAATTATTGTATTCAGTTAACCAAATTAACACAACAACCGAGTTTTAGTAACAACCATAATCCAATTAGAAACCCTACGTGTGATAAGTCGGTCAATGACATTCCATTTGCGTGACAGTAGCGATGTGAACAGTTTTGAAAATAACTAGTAATCATTGAAGAAGCATGCAAAGAAAAATAATAAAATTTGAGATAATGAATACTTGAAATTATGTTATGGCATAACAATATTTTTGTATTTCATGTTTTTGATTCGTTTTGTAGTCAATGAACAAACTTCATACGTTTCTTTATGGGGTTGTCTGTATTTTTCATACTTAACTGTTTACAACATAGAAAATTGATTAAGAAAAAAAATATTTTTGTGTTACTCATGCGTTGAATTTTTTATGCAATGAACTTATGACATTAGTTATTGCATATTAATTTAATCGACTACTCAGGTAACAACGCTAATGTGAGACAGACGAGGTGAGTGCTAAGTTTCGTTTCACGCAGAAGCTAGTATCAAAGTAGTCGAGATAAAATGTTAACAACCTTCTCGGTTCTTTTTATACTTCTATTATTCTTTCTATTATAAATTATATTAGAAAGACGTCTACTGTAGAACAAAGGCTTCCCCCGAAGACCGCTATAACCGCAACAAAGCCGCATTGGCAATTTTAGAAATATTTTTAGAAATATAAAATATCACGAAGGCACTATTCCGCACTTTAAAAAAATGTTGCCTCAGTAGGATTTATTCCTGTCTTGGGTGCGTTTACAAACATGAAAAATTACACACACATACACAAATACCCAGACCGAAACAAATAATTGTGGGTCAAACAAAGTTTTGTCCCGTGACTAATAGACACAGTGGGCGGAGCGGCTAAAGCTTTTAACCACTGTGCTAAATCGTCCGTCAGCTAATTCCCGAGCCAACGTGCCTCGGACGGAATTGACGTGGTTTTCCGCCTCGGTCATCCGTTGCCTCCTTTGCCGGTTTGCGATCCAGAAGGTTGAGCGTGGCTTGCAACTCGTGCTCGATCGCGTTTGGTCTCTAACGCGGTTATGCTCGTCGACGAACTCTACGCTGTATCCACTTAAGATGGAATGCGCAGCGCTGGCTTAAACGGTATTCTCTAACGAGGTAATGCTCGTCGACGAACTCTACGCTGTATCTACTTAAGATGCAATGCGCAGCGCTGGCTTATCGGTGTTCTCTAACGTGGATATGCTCGGCGAAAAACTTTACGCTGTATCCACTTAAGATGGAATGCGCAGCGATGGCTTAAACGGTATTCTCTTACATGGTTATGCTCGTCGACGAACTCTACGCTGTATCTACTTAAGATGGAACGCGCAGCGCTGGCTTATAAGGTATTCTCTAACGCCGTTGTGCTCGTCGGCGAACTCTACGCTGTATCCACTTAAGATGGAATTCGCAGCGCTGGCTTAAACGGTATTCTCTAACGTGGTTACGCTCGTCGACGAACTCTACGCTGTATCTACTTAAGATGGAACGCGCAGCGCTGGTTTAAATGATATTCTATAACGCGGTTATGCTCTTCGTTGAACTCTACGCTGTATTCACTTAATATGGAACATGCAGCACTGGTTCAAACGGTATTTTCTAAAGAGGTTATGCTCGTCGACGAATTATCAGTTCTATGCACTCGTCACTATTTCGTAAATGAGTTATACCTTGAAACCATAATTGTATGAGTATTTTTTAATATTTTGAATAATAGTAGTCTCTGCCTACCCGCAAGGAATCTGGCGTGATGATATAGATATATAGAGTAGTGTCAAACTGGGTCTCAATATCATTATTAAAAGAGCGTATAGTTTTTTATATTGCCCTATTTTTAAGGTACGTTATGCTCAGACATAATATATATAGAACTATCAATTAGCTCGCTGTTAAGCAGGTCTAGCTCGCGGTTGTCACAGCCTAACCTAGCGCTAATGTCGTTTTCCGGAATTCAGTGACAAGAGCAAAATATATTCACTTGTTAGTGAATACTAAACTAAAGTCTCATGGGTGCGGCAACATTGTACTTAAGCGCAGACTCAAGGCTGTGTCCTTAGAGAAGAGCACTGCAAAGGCTAGAGAGATGGTCATATTATTTCTGAATAATTGATTGGAATTCCATTAAATTAAAAATTCATTAAATTAAAATGTCTCTTTCCATTGAAAGAGATATTTGAAAATGCGAATGCCAGAAACGGTCACATAATAGCAAACAAAAAAAATCCATTTTTTATCCAGGAACCTATTCTGTGGGTCTCTTCACTGAATAAGTATTTGGTTTTTTGTCCAAAGATTGTTTGATGTTTAAATTTCTTTTGTTCAAGATTTGGATTTGGACACACAGAGGACTGAGCCGAATGCTGTTCGAACCTTGGTGTATCACAGCGCTTATGTATGCTTATGAATTAATGAATGAACGCAAAGGCATTTTTTCACCAAAAGAGGTGTAAAAGATTAGGTCATACACCTCCACTCAGACCCAGTACGGATTAGCTTTTGGGCACCATTAGGAACCAAAGAAAAGTTCAAACCATAGACTGACCCGACACCTCTGTTTGGCCACCAAATTCCCCATGTCCGCTTCAAAAGCCGTAAAAGTTTTTTAAAGATCACTCCAACTGTGCGGGATCTACCAGCAGTGACCAAACGAAAACTATGAAGAGAAACTTCCCCCAGCGCCCTACTTCGTCCCATGTCAGGAGCAACTACCGCCAGGGCACCAAATAACATGGCCGGTCTGGAAATCTTTAAATCGCCTTCGCACGCAGGTAGGTAGATGCAGGCGAAATCTGTGTACATGGGGATTCAGTGATCCAAATTTAACAGCCTGCAATTGTGGTGCGGCCTCACAGACTATGTCGCGCCTTCTAGTCGGCGTTTATGCGCCACTACCTATACAAGGGAAGAGCTGAGCGCGGCCACAGATGGCGCGATTAGGGTTGCCACCTGTATTTTATTATAAAGTGTTGTACGTTATTTAGGGTAAGTATACTTTATGAGAACTAAAAGTAAGCGAAAATACTCTATTTCGCATAGTTTGATTTTTCTAAGCTTCATTTTACATAAATTAATGTATAAAAATAAAATGGTCACAATTTTATGTATAACGGCTAAGTGACTTAACTGGAGTGTTCGCAATTAAAATCTTTAAAAAAAAAAAGGTAAACCGACTTCAAAAAGCAAAAAAAAAATACATGAAGTCGGTGCTGGTTTGTGCAGTCGGTTACTTGGCACCGACTTCAAATATTTATTTTTTGCTTTTTGAAGTCGGTTTACCTTTTTTTTTTAAAAGATTTTTATTTTACCATTTTAAGTGACGAGTGAATTATTTAGTAATATTTATATACCGATATTATATTATTTTTCTGAGTTGTACAGTAAGGTACCTACAGGATTAATATAATGACTATAATAACGGAATCTATACATTTGTGCTGTTCGCTGTTAAGGAGTTCCCTCTTGTATCTTCAAAGTCCAAGGTCTAATACCAATAACATTAAAATAGGACCACCTCACAACTATACTGAACCCAATGCAAAAAGAATCATCAAAATCGGTTCATAAGCAAAGGAGTTATAAAAAAGGACGATTTATGAACCTCCTTTTTTGAAGTTGGGTAATATACTGCTTAGTTCTATAGTAGGGTACCTATAGGATTGACGTAATACCCATAATATCTCAATTTACACATGCCTATTGTTTGTCGTTAAGGAGTTCCCTGGTGTATCTTCTAAGTCCAAGGTCCAATACCAATGAAATTAAAATGGGACCACCTCGGAGCTATACTCAACCCAATGCAAAAAAAATCATCAAAATCGGTCCACAATTGACGGAAATATCGCTGAACATACATAAAAAAAAGCATACTTACAACCGAACATAGAACCTCCTCCTTTTTGAAGTCGGTTAAAAAAGCAAAGTGGCTAATGTCTAGTGTTGAAATCCGAATCTAAGGCAAGCTAGACGTAAGAAAAAAACGTTGTTACACTTAACCTCACTAACTTAAACAAAATGGTAAATACTATAAACACTTCCAAATTACTACTATATTTCTCCAATCTATTCAAGTTATCATAGACTGTGAAGATGCTGTAAAGCTGTTTAGCAGTCATAAAAGTGATTGAAAATTGATAAAAGTAATAAAAAAATATGTTTTAAACAAAATAGTAAAGTGAAATAAATAACAATGTACTGTTTTTGTCTACTTTTAAAAACCAATGAACTTTATATGCTCAAATAAAAGGGGGCAACCCAAGGCGCGATCCAACTAGCCACTCACTTAGCGGGACAAATATGAACTATTAACACGAAAAGGAGAAGAAGAATATCGGATTGGTGGAGGCGGAACTACCTAGGTAAGTATAATAGATACTTCTGTACGTAGGTACGTACGTATGCTTATACAAAAAAGCAAACTATCTATCTATCTATCTATAACCTCACGCCAAATCCCTTGCGGGGTAGGCAGAGAGTACAGAGTTCAAGTATATATATATACCTAACTACACATGCGCGTATTACTTATCCACTCGTACGAAGTGCGTCACGTAACACGTATTTATGTGAATGAGTTATTAGCTACGACCAAACGTAACGCGATTCGATAACTTCACGAAATTATCATGTACTCTGTACTCTCTGCTTACCCCGCAAGGGAACTGGCGTGATGATATAGATAAATAGAGATCATGTAATGTATTCTGTATGCCACTGCAATACCAGTAAGCGGACGGCTTGGTCCAGTGGTTAAGAGCGTAGGCCGCCCATTAGATCGAGTAGTTTCGGGTTCGATTCCCGCACGGGACATGTTCTTTATACGACCCACAATTCTTTGTTTCGGTCTGGGTGTTTGTGAGTTTCGTGATTTTATTTAGGGTTTAGCTAACAAATGCTTAACAAACGGCGCTCGTAGCGCTGTGCGACCGCGGTGTTCTTAACGATCATCAAGGTTAAGCAGCGTTCGACTCGGTCGGCCTGAGATGGGTGACCGTTTGTGGCATTTTCATATTCGAGCGTCTCCGTGCTTCGGAAGGCACCATCAGCCGTTGGTCCCGGTTACCACTTAATGTGGTAGTCGTTAAGCCGAGTTGGACGCCTTAAAGGCGGCTTGATAAGTTCCAACAGCAGGTGGCCACAAACCTGCCTCCACCAATCCGCACTGGGTCCGCGTGGTGAGTATGACCTAATCTCTCTCTTACCTCGATTTGTGAGAGAAGGCCTTTGCCCAGCAGTGAACAGTATAGGCTGATATTAACAAATGCTTTGCACACGGCCTTGTTGAACCGGCCGGCGAGGGTGCGCTCCGGGAGGGCCGGCATGGGAGTGTGCGTCCAACATCGGTGGTTTCTTATACTTGACGTGGTACATCGGGAAGCCCAGATATGTGGGGGTCATTTCTGCTGGACATTGCGACATGTATTCTGGTTCCCTGAAGTACGACAAAGGATGCGCCTTTGCGTACCCTCGGTAGTAGTTTCTATGACGTTGAGCTGCCTAATAGATTAAGTTTATGGGGAGAAGGTTATGAATAGGTATTCAGGTTTTTACATTTTGTAATTCAGTTTATCATATTCGAACATTTATGTCATAAAAGGATTCCGATTTCATCCTGTCTTCCGTTATCGATGAATAAAATATTATCCATCTTACATACACGTAATTTTTTGATAGGGATATAGGAGTCATTTTTATTATAGGACTACGTTTTTTAAAAGCTTTTATTTCACTTGCTCTGTTCGTGTGTCTGTGCTTCCGGTTCAAATTTTGTGATACATTTTTCAAACACGTTTTGTTTTTTTTTTAAATCCGTAGCTCCATTCTAGGATTTATTCCTGTGTCGTGGGTACGTTTACAAACATGAAAATTTACATACACAAATACCCAGACCGGAACAAATAATTGTGGATGACATAAAGATTTGTCCCGTGCGGGACTGCAAAAATATGAATTGGCAATGCAAAAATATGATACTATGGGGGTAAATGTAGCCGGAAGGTGTCTATAGGAACTCTACAATTACTCAACATAGCCCCATCATGAACTAGAAGTTTGGCCACAGGGAATCCTTAAATAAACAAAATAAAATTAAATTATAATTATTATAAAGTAAAAGATTGCCTCGTTGGTCTAGTGAGAAAGCGCATCGCTATGTGAATAGGAGATCGTGGTTCAAATCCTAGGTCAGATAAATATAGTTTTTCTAACGAAAAATTTCCAATAACAGTCCGGAGTCTGGAATTATGGCCGGTATCTGGCAATACGCTCACCCCTATTACATGGGACCTAGCATCGTTGGCGAAAAGTGGGTGTACTCAGTACATCTTTGCTACCCTCGCTTGGGATATATAGGCGTGACCATGTTTATTTCTTTTATTTAAAGTAAAAGTAGGGAAATTTCACGAAGTAATCGTAACGTGCTTCGTTCCGTGTATAATTGGTAAAGCGAATAAGGGCGCAGTATTTATAAAAACATTGGTTCAACCCCCACCGCGGCGTTGTGCTAGGTTATGGACGAAGGCATTTATTAATCATCTACGAGTACTTACTGTTTACGCGCGTACGGCGGCTCAGTCACGTGGTAGCACCAAGATGTTTCGGGGTTTTGTAGCTACATTCCATTACGATAGTAATCCCAGAAGGGGCAGTCAGATATATTCGAAACACCTATGTTGGTTTTTCAGGTCAGGTTCCCCAAGCGGGGGCGCCAGAGGTGTAATAAGTATACGCCACTTTTCGCCGACGATGTTAGGTCCCATGTAATAGAGAGCGAGCTTATTGCCATATATGTACAACGCAAACTCCGGACTCATACTAGGAATTTTTCGTTAGAAAAACTACATTTGTCCGACCTAGAATTTGAATCCAGGGCGTTGTGATCATAAAGCGATGCGCTTTGCCATCAGACCAACGAGGCAGTCACATATATTCGAAACACCTATTTGGGTTTTTCAGGTAAGGTTCTGCAAGCGGGGGCGGCAGAGGTGTAATGAGTATACGCCACTTTTCGCCGACGATGTTAGGTCCCATGTAGTAGGGGGCGAGCCTATTGCCATATATGCAAACCCCGCAAACCCCGGACTTGCTCCGAATACGGGCGACGACGACGATGAAGTCGTAGACCCCCTCCCCTAGCCGGCGGTTGACCGGTGCACTTAGTAGTGCATCCCCGCAGCGACTGTCCCAACCGAAGCCGCCTCTTTAAGGTGCCCTCGAGTATGTCGCCTCTTGCCCTTCTGGCTCGAGCGTAGTGGTTGCACGCTCGCCCTTAAGTCCGGTGAAGCTGTAAAGGTCTCGCGGCCAACAGCGTACATCACTCACACACACACACTCCGGACTAATACTAGGATTATTCGTTCGAAAAACTACATTTGTCCGACCTAGAATTTGAATCCAGGACCTCGTGATCATAAAGCGATGCGCTTTGCCACTAGATCAACAAGACAGTAGGTTTTGTTTTTGTATATATAAAAAGTAGCCCCACACTAGGATTTATTCCTGTGTCGTGGGTGCGTTTACAAACATGAAAATTCACATACACAAATGCCTAGACCGAAACAAATAATTGTTGGTCACACAATAATTTATCCCGTGCGGGAATCGAACCCTTTGATTCGAAATCGAGCCCTTAACTACTGCGCCAAATCGTCCGTCAAATAAATACCGTCCGATATATGTAGGTGTATGCTGATCGTCCCAATTTTACTAAAGGTTGTCTGGAAGACATTGCTTCTAGCAATAAGCACCACATCGTCACGCCTATATTCCCCAGAGGGGGTGGCAGAGGTGTACTGAGTACACTCACATTTCGCCGACGATGTTAGGTCCCATGTAATAGGAGGCGAGCCTATTGCCATATATCGGGCACAATTCTAGCAATAAGACCGCCAATTTTACCTTTTGTCATAAATTATAATTCTTTACTGAATTAAACTCTCTATCTAAATAGTTTCTCACTCAATGCTGCCGTGATCACCGCGTCGGTGCAGGGGAACGGCAAGCCTGGTCCCTAAAGACGGCAAGCTTTTAGGAGAGTGACAAAAGTAATTTATGGAGGTCTTTAGGACTTATCAAGCCATCTATAAGCTATCCAACTTGGCTTAACGACTAACATATGAGGTAACAATCGAGACGATTCCCGTTTCGAAGCTCGGACGAGAGCCGAGAGAACATGAAAATTTTACCCATCTCAAATTGACGAAGCTAAACGCTGCTTTACTAATGTGATTGCTACAAACATCTCTACAAGCTCTTTCCATGGAAATAATTTCTTGCATAAGTTTATCTTCTCTGGTACAGATTCTTAAAGGATAGTTAGGTATAAAATCTTCTTATCGTCTTAATCCTACTAATTTTATAAGTACTTGGATTACCACATAGAATTTTTATCTCGGATAAATGTAAAGTTCCTGTCTAAATACAACGCGGTCGAAGTCGCAGGCGGAAACTAGTAAAGCATATTTTATGACCATGTAATAAATGGTAATGAGAAAATAATGCCACTTTGGTTTAGTGGCGCAAGGTGCGTATCGGACAAACTGTTCATCAAAAAAATTCTTAATAGCAATCTGGAGTCTGCAATTGTGCCCAGTATGATCTCTCTATGTAATATAAAGCATAGAGAGATCCGATCCGATAGATGTAATATAAAGCAATAGGCTTTATATTACATAGAGGCCTGATATTGCCTGCAAAATGTGAGGCTAGGCAGTTCATCTCTGCCACTCCTACTTGAGTAAAATAGACGTGAAGATATGTGTGTAGGAAAATAGATTTTTTTGAGTGACCACACTAGACAACCTATTTAATAAGTGTTTCTGGCGGGAAGTAAAATAGTCCTGTCAATTTTGTTATAATTCTCCAGACTGGTGTTATTTTGAATAATAATAATGTTGCCTAAATGTTGGATATATTTTGAAACATTATGAATTGATGTATGTGCAAGAGTGAAGGTAATGGTACTAATAAAGTAATGTTACGTGACTTTTTCCTTCAATACGTTCGTCTGTACAAATCCAGTAGTATAAGTCCCATATGATAGGGGGCGTACCTATTTCCATATACCGAGCACAATTCCAGGCCCCGAACTCATACTGGTAAGTTTTCGGCAGAAAAACTACATTTGTCCCACCTAGGATTTGAACCAAGGTCCTCGTGGTCACAAAGCGATGCAGTTTGCCACTAGACCAACAAGACAGTAAAACAGAAGAAGAAAAACTCGTGCAACAGCGAGAGTGTGATTAGTTATGGCAAGGTGATGGATATTATCATCATCAACTAAAATATGTTCACTTCATCACCACGACCCCGACTTCACCTCGGAATCTTCACCAGTTCATCGATCCATCTTGATCTCCACCAATATATCTTGTTATTCAATTTATTAGTTATCCTTTAACGGCATCTACCTAGATAATAATCCAAAATAAATTCCATCCCCCAATAGTCAAGTCTCCATAATCCGTAAGACATATTGGATTTTTTTTTATTTATTTGACTATGCCCGTTACACATTCCCATCAGTGTAACTCCTGTAAGATCCGCAATGGTCTCTTAAGATAACACCAAGGTTTGAATCTTTGGGTGTTCTGGGGAGCGCATTTATTGTCTTGGAACCCGCAAGAAAAGAAAACAGGAGGAGTAGAAAAAGATAAATAGGCCCCGAGAGCTTCTCTTAAGGAAAAATTTAGAGAAATAAATATTCTAACTGTTGCCTCACAATTTATATATGAAAATCTTCTATATGTTAAAAAGAATTTCAGGAACTTAAAAATATAGCGACATTCATCATATTAATACACGGAACAAATATGACCTTATTGTACATTCTACTCTCCACAAAATTAGGAATTCTTTCATGGGGCAATGTATACGCTTCTACAACAAATTACCCATAGATATCGGAAACATGCCTATAAATAAGTTTAAAAAGGCAATCAAAACTAGACTGTGTAAGAAAGGGTATTACAAAATTTCGGATTATCTTGACGATAAAACAGATTGGGTTTGCGCAGCTCCTCAATTAGTAAAATTAAACAGTGGGGTATAAAATTTTCTAAAAGAAAAAATGGTTATCTTATTGGCCAAACAAATTAAATTAAAAAACTAGCCCGCTGAGTTACTCGCCGGATTTTGACGTTTTTAAATGCTCTTGTATTGGTCTAAACAAAAATTGAACATCTTGTGCAAAGCGGGAGACACAAAAATTGTCAGATCAGCCATAGAAAAAGAGACTATAACTATATATAAGTGTATAAATAGAAGTTGTTTCCCATAACACTAAGTAGATTTACAGGTAACAGGGTAATTATAACATTTGCTGAATTAATTGTAGGCTACACGGAGGTAATTTGAAGTGGCGACGATGGGTTTAGTGGTCGGCGCGATCCCGGGCCGACTACGGGATGTGTAGTGGCAGGGGGTTACCAGATCCGCGATATTATTCTCCTTAAAATATTGAATTGCAATGGGAAAGAAAAAATATTAATGTGAATAGGTAATTACCGTCAAGCTTGTAGGGACAGAACACCTTTGCCCCTATCGCTTGATTACTATTCTCCTATTATCTTAATATTGGCTACTTTCGGACTGAGAAAACCTTAAGCGCACTCGACCCGTTGGGATCTTTTTTGCTGTCTTTCTGTCCCTGATGCTCTTACGTACCTAGAGATTCAATTACTCCCTGTACCTGATTGTAGATTCCAGCAGAGTGGAAGAGTTAAAATTTCTCTGAAGTTGGATAGGCCACCCTCAGTATCTTCAGTCGCCGCGCCGCCAGTGCTTCGCAGTTGCAGAGGACGTGCTTTATGGTTTCAATTTCTGTACCACCGTTCCCGCATACCACGTCAGCGCATCATCTTGTGTAGATGTTCTTTTGTGCAATAATGGCCTGTGTATGCTCGAATATTATCTTATGAGTCACTTAACAAAGGTATGTTATTCACCGCAAGGAGAAAATACTCGTTTTGGTTCTTCTGTGGTATACCCACATATCGCCAACAGTGCCAATGTAAAAGATTTTAAGCCTATTATAACACAACGCCGCACAATCCAGACTCTAGAATGCTAATGTCGATTTTTGCATTTGTCCGATGAGCCCATGACCTCGTGATTGTCATCGGCACTATACGCTAACGAAGTTAAGTTAAAGTAACTGGTTAAATTTTTTTAACACTAGCTAAATCTATAGTTAAATAAAATTTGCTACTATACCAACTTAAAAGTTCACGTCGGAAAATAGGTACCTATTTAAAATATAACACCTCGAACTCAGGGAAATCCGCTGTAGCGTCGCACCCGAAGGGGCGAAGACGGAGCGTGGCGGCGGCGGCGCGGCGCAGTGCGGCGCTATCGAACGCGGGGGCGCGTGGCGGGGGCGCAGGGAGCAGGCGCGGGGGGTGTGGGGGCGCGCCGCGAGCGGCAGTGTGCTGGAGCCCGGAGCGCGGCATGGGTGGCGCGCTGCTGCTCGCGCTTTTGGCGGCGGCGCGCGCCGGCGAGCCCAACGCCACGCAGCTGGCGCCCTCGCCGCCGCCCGAAGACGAGAAGACGCCGCTCTTCCCCACCGATCTCTTCACGGAGGAACAGCGACGCTCCGGCGCTGTCCTCCTTCACGTCATCGGCATGGGCTATATGTTCGTCGCACTCGCCATCGTCTGCGACGAGTTCTTCGTCCCAGCGCTGGATGTCATCATTGAGCGGCTGGCGATCCGCGATGATGTGGCTGGCGCCACGTTCATGGCGGCCGGCGGCTCCGCACCCGAGTTGTTCACCTCTATCATCGGTGTGTTCGTCTCGTTCGACGACGTTGGCATCGGGACGATTGTTGGTTCCGCCGTCTTCAACATCCTGTTCGTGATCGGTGCGTGCGCTTTATTCTCGCGCACAACTCTGACTCTTACCTGGTGGCCGCTGTTCCGCGACTGCACGTTCTACTCGATCAGTCTAATGGTGTTGATATACTGTTTCCGGGACAACGTGATATACTGGCAGGAGGCGCTGGTGCTGTTTTCCCTGTACGGCGCGTATGTGATGTTCATGCGGTGGAACCAGCCGGTGGAGAGGGCGTTTAAGAAGCTGATCTACAAGAACAAGGTGACGCGAGTGAGGAGCACGGATCAGCTGATGCCAACGGTGAGCTCGCCCGCACTCCCTTGCATGCGATTCGGCGCAAATTCCGCTCTGAACGTTTCCAAATCTTAGATAAGCCTGTGAGTAATGGCAGCTTTGCGTGCACCGGAATCTGCGCCGATATAGTATCCACTTCAATAGAGCCTGCGATGTGTTATCCTTTAAATCCTTTCGAGGACTTCCCTCCCGTTTTATCCTGACACTTAGTGAAGTTAAATGTTTACGTAGCTGTATGTGTAAGTTGATATGGCGTATTTAGGGATCATTGATTACCATTCGTAGTCTGTTAAGTAAAGTTAAGTTATTTGATACCAAATTAGCTGACAGAATTTTTAATGCATCTGAACGGAAGTAATTACAATTAAATGTGAAATGTCGATAAATAAATCTATACAATTTACACTACTACCTTAATACTTTAAAGAGTATTAAGGTACATTATCGACCATTGATTCATAGATTATCGACCTACAACAAACATACAAATTTGTATGTTTGTTGTAGGTCGATAATCTATGAAGCAAATGATCAAATTCGGAAATATCTATCACAGATAAGAAACTACAATATTCCCAAGTAGCATTGGCTACGTTTTTAAATGTTTTATTGTTATGGGCATAGTTTTTTTGTTTAAAATCACTTAATAAATAATCTGATTAGGTACCTTATCGGCGTTTGGGAAATCTATTTGGTATAAATTATCACTATGTATAGCAACTTTAATTGTTGGGGTAAACTATTTATTGAGTGGAGACCATGGATTGGCAAACGTAGTGCAGGACGCCCTCAGGCTAGGTGGAACAATGATCCTTATAGGGCTGGCAGAAATTGAACAAGAGTAGCCGAGGATTGCACTCAGTGTCAAGCAATCGGAGAGGCCTGTGTACAGCAGTGTACTGCTATATGCTGATGTGGATGACAACAAAATTATTGGTCTTTTATAAAAAAAACTGAGACCGTTATCTGCCAGACCTCTGCAAAATTACAAAATGGACGCGGGAAGTTACCAATTATTTAAAGTTAATTAAACTATATACATCTAGTAGTAATTCTATCCTATCTTACTAATATTACAACTGCCTAGTTATTCCAGTGCCGCATGGTTCGGCAGTCACGAGGTCTAAGGGTTGAGTACTAGGTCGGAAAATGCAGGGATTACAATTCCAAAATTCGTAGTAGCAGTTGGGAGCCTGTAAGTGTACTTCCATAACGGCAATAAGTATGCCCCCTATTAAATTAGGATCTAATACTGACAGCGAAGTGTGGGCGAGCACGAAGGTCCCGCCGCGCCCTGAAAAATTTATTTAGACGTTAGTTTTAATTTTTCAGATATTTATGTTTGGTTGTTTGTTACTTATTCAAGTCCAAACGGCTGAATGCATATTGTTCAAATCTATTTCTTTTAAATGCACATAAAAGTTTGTACTTCATTTTTATCTATATCACCTCGCCAGATCCCTTGCGGGGTAGGCAGAGAGTACAGAGTTCTAACAGGTTCTTTCCTTACATACCTCTTTGGCTTCCTCCACTCTCATAGTTCGTCTCATAAATATGAATCAAACCATTCATACTGCTTTGTATTCTGTGTGTGTGTGTGTGTATTTCTGCTGTGTTATCTATTCCCGTCTCAGATATTTTAAAGCGTCTCTACAATAATAGCAGCGAATGAACCAATGTTTTGCAAACGAATCGTTTTAAAAATTTCGCTATCATAGTTTAGGGGAGGATAATTGAATTTTAAATTGGTACTGCAGAGGAAAAACGTATTCTGATTGAAATTGCATTTAGAAGGGCGGCGAATTGCTGTGTTGAATTTTTTACTATTTTGACGGTAAGTTTTGTACCTGCATACTTCCAAATGAAAAAGCAGTAGTTTTATCGTAATTTATAACATACATTCTTCTAATGAAAACGTCACAACTTCACGTCAGCCTTTAACAAAAAAAAAAAGAATATTTATTAGTTTACTTTTGGGTTGAACTATTGACCCACGGGTCAGATCCCTTGAGGGTCGATAGAGAGTACAGAGTTTCGGCTACTCTCATAGTTCGTCTTATACATGCTCGCCAGTTACGAAGACTTTTGACTTGCCCTTCGGATAAGATAGGGTAAAGGCAGAAAGATTTAGAGCCTCGCGGACAAAATAAATTTATAAAGAGGTCTCTATTATTGAGTTTTATTATTCCACTACAGTTTCTGCCAGCAACTTCGTTTGCGTTGACTTTAGACAGGAATTTTACATTTTCCGGGATTAAAAGTATCCTGTGTGTTAATCCAGGTAATAAACCAAAGTTCAAGTTAATCAGCTAGGTGATAGGCATTGATATAACACACGACATAGAAATAAATTATATCAACCGCAGTTTCGTCTGTCAAAAATTCTCACGTCTTTCATGGGGCAATGTGTTAGATTTTATAACAAAATTCCAATTGACGTCACTAAACTTAGTATAAATAAGTTCAAAGCTTGTGTAAAACGAACACGTTTGTAAGCAAGCTTATTATTCAATAGAAGATTATTCAAAAGATAAAAATGCTGTAATAGATGCTATTCGAGCTCCGCTTGAGTCATGACGACCTATTCAACCGTTGTTAGTTAACATTCCCTCTCTTCCTTCTATTAATTTAACACAATGTGTACTTTTTTTTGTAAATGAGGGAACCATGTAGCCATTCTCATAAATACTATTATTCGCTTTTCTAACTTAGACTCACCTGATGACCAACCTACATTGTTCTCCCATACCCCACAACAGAATGTAGATGAAAAAGTTTGTAATTTTTTATTTTAAAATAGTAACCGTGGAGTTTCTTGCCCTTCTCCACAGGAATGACATTCCGAAGTGGCGGTTGAGTCTTTGTTGCTTTTTTGACGATTCATAAATACTGTAATGGTATACATGAATAAAAAATATTCTGATTCTGATTCATTTAAATCCGTTCAGTCTGTTTTGCGTGATTGAGTAACAAACATTTAAACATACCAACTTTTACATTTATCATTGGCAAATTCTCGAGGAATAGCAGAGAAACACAGGTATTCCGCAGGAGATATTTATTTCGACTAACGCGACGATATACTTAACCTACCCTTCACCTATAATTATAAAAACGCTCAAGTCTGCGTGTTCCTAATACACTATAATAATATTAGTAGTATTAATTAAAACCCTAGTCCCTAATTTTTACTTTAGGCATTAGATAGTAAATCAATAGACCGAATCTTATCTGAAGGACAAGTCAAGAGTCTTCGTAACCGGCGAGCGTGTATTAGACGAACTACCAGTATAAGAGTGGAGGAGGCCAGAGAGGTATGTAAGGAAAGAACCTGTTGGAACTCTGTACTCTCTGCATACCCTGCAAGGGATCTGGCGTGATGATATAGATAGATAGTTAATCAAAGTTACCCTTAATCGAAGTAAAAAAAACCCTATCACATTGTGATCCTAATTTTTCTTAGTAATATTATTTACGATGGGTAATTTTGTAAAAAAGAACGCAAATATAAAATCACGAATTTATTATTTTAATTTTGTCAGTAGTTGTATATTTAGAAAAATATAATTTCTTAGCGAAGACTTTAACCAACTCACTAATACGCGACACGTTACAACTTATTTCATAAAAAGTTGGCAACACTGCCCACGCGGTCGACATTACGTGTCGGGGTTGCCATGATTAGGTCACGTTTATTGTGATATTAAAATAAAAAATATCACAACGTAGCAATATACTCAAAGGACATTGTTCTGCGCCCATACATAATTTGCCCCAGAACCAACAGCAATGAAAAAATACTTGTATGGTATCAAATCACCCATAAATTCTCTTAAGGCATTTATTACTAAAGGGATAAGCGATAAGATAAGATTTATAATTCAGCAGCCATTAAAACATAAATCTCGTATGTATATACTGTGTGTTGACATTCAGTAAAGATGTCGTCGACTTCGATATAAGTACTCACAATACTTTGAAATATTCGTTTTAGATTGCAAGTTGTCTTTTAGATAAAAATAGATAAACAATGATGGCTCAAATGTTTGTTGGTTCTGGGGCAATTTTCGATAATGTCCTTTGTAGAACTTTTTGTAGTTAGTCACAAAGTTTAAGGTTAAAATCCGTCACACGTATATTCTCTAGGGGAGGGTCCAAGAGGTGTACTATGTACACCCACATATTATTATTATTTTTTTAATTTCATACAAAACGTAGGAATCTCACGATACAGGTTTAATTTCACACTAGGAATTAAACCGTGTATCGTGGGTGCGATGACAAACATGAAATTCATATACACGAACACCACACACTGCATCTGTAATGTTAGGTTTCAGTGTAATAGAGGGTGAGCTTATGTTCCACACGCACACTCTTATAAACGGGGGTGGCAGAGGTATACTGTGTTCATCCAGTCCCAAAATATGAGGTGAGTCTATTACTATTATACTGGGTCCAATTCCAGAACGGATACTAGGACTTTTTTCCACCGAAAACACTTTGTCGAACCAAGGAATCAAACCCTCGTGATCGTACGCGCATTATTCGTAAATAAACCAACCAGGTATTATAAAAGCTTCTAATAAAAAACCACGACCCTACTAGCTTGTTGCGATCACGCAAAGCCTGATTCCAAACGATTACGGCATCGTATATACGGTAACTGGGCCCTTATTCGCTGACCAATCAAACACGTAACGTGGTGCGTTACGATAACTTCGTGACATGATCGTATACTCCATTAGCGTATAGGATACCATTTTTCAAACTCAAACTCAATTTATTTATTTCGTATAAACTTTGTGGGGGTTTACGAATTGTCAATTTACTTTTTTTACAAGCTTTTATTTAGCTTGCAATGTTTGTATGTCTGTCTGTCTTTTCGGTTCAAATCTTGTGATCCATTTATCAAGCACTTGCGGGTGTCCGATTGAGCTGAAATTTGGCAAACGTGTGTATGGCACCATGGAGCTGGGCTGATGATGGAGTCGGAAGATGGCCATATAAACATGTGAAGTATACAACGTATACTTGGCCATGACAAGTACTATTCAAGCAGGTGGTATTTAGGGTCTGATGATCAAGCCAAAAGGTGGCTAATAGAACCATCAAACAACACAAAATAACGTCCCGTGTTTGGAGTCGTTGGATTTGTCTTGATGAGTACTTTAAACCTGGATGGTGTCTAGCGTCTGATAATGGATCCAGAAGGAAGCCTCTTTATTAGGTTTTGCTAAAAAAGCATTTTTAATAAAAAAAACTATTTAATCTAATCACTCCTCTGCCATTGAAAATTTATAAGTGGTGGCAGGATTATACAAGCGAAATTATTTGAGTTTGAAAAATGGTGAAACACAGTCGTTCCCGTGCTCATGGATGCTGCAAAACATTCGAAACTTCGGGAACTTAAAAAGCCAATATTTAATCGGGATAAAATCCGAAAAATAGTTCAAAAATATTTTTTCGGATTCACGTAAACTTAGAACTCAATATTTGATAAATATTTTTTGTAAATTACTGGAGTACCATTGCACGCTCATTTCTCTAGATTATCGTAATGTCTTACGTTTGGTTATACCGAATAAGTTCCGTGTACGCACGACTGTTGATTTCTAGTTTTGATGACTCGGAATTAGGTTATGGGGTACACGCACCGGCCTTGCGACTTCTAATAGAGGGTTATTATTTGCGCTTTATCGGCCCTTTTAAATCGGTGATTTTTTGTGAAATGTTACTGTAGGTTTCGAACGCGGATTCGCTTGGTGGTTTTGGGGAACCCTTTCCTTTATACTGCTTCCACCTTCATGATGTAAACATTTTTTTGTGTAGTTGTATCCAATAAGGGTTCGGTATCCGGTTAGATCAAATTTTTCTAGTTATAGGGATTTTTAACGACTATTTTTCTGCGCATTTACGTGAAAATCTTTCACTGCGGTATTGGTGCTTATGAGTATTTTTTTCGTCGTCGATGCTTGACTGCTTAATAGCAGATAGACAATGTTTGAGTTTACAAACAAAAATAGAAGATCGTTACCCAAGCTTAAAGGTTGCCTGGAAGAGATCACTATTAGTGATAAGGCCGCCCATTGTTATACTAACTTTTAATCGAAATATTGTTTCTTTATATTTCTTTTTGGTATTTCTGGTGTAATAATAAAGTGTTATCTATATATCTGAGCGAGGATGGCAAAGGTATATTGTGTAAACTGAACCATTTCACTCCACCCACTAGTTCGAATAGTCGCGGGTTCGATTCCCGTACGGGACAAATCTTTGTGTGACCCACAATTATTTGTTTCAGTATGTGTATTTATGTTTGTGAATTTAGATGTTCGAAAAGGCACCTACGATACAGGAATAAATCCTATTGTGGGGTTACGCATGTAAAAAGCAGCATAACTATTTAGGTACCTATAAAATGCTACGTTAATTCGTAGCCCGCTACGTTGCTACGCAGCGCTACAATAATGCTACGTTGCTACGGCACACCGCTATTAAAATGATGCATTGTTTTTCCGGTGAAAGGGGATGGAGGAAAGGTTTTAGGGTTCCGTATATACTATTTCATTGTTGCTGATAGAAGCTATTTGGGGATTTTAATCCGGTTTCAGGTCGACGGGACCTAAAATGAACCTTGATCGGGAGATATGAACGACAGAGACGCACAATCTATGAATTCGATTCGGGACCGTTTCTGCTCACTGAAGATATCGTCTATCCAAACTGAATAACAACAAGTCTATGAACACGAAACATAGAACGGTTATTCCTCTCGATAATGCATTAAGCAAGAACACCAGAACGGATTTTGAAGGGAGCTTTTTGGAAATGTAATATTTTAACTTAAAAACTACGATACCCAACCAATTTTAAACGTAATATATAGTTTGGTGTCAAGGAGAAGTCAAACTTGAGATTTTTGATTCTATTAAATTGATTTTAATCCACACCGCGGTTTTATGGCAAACTATAAATCCTTATAGCATATTAATACTTTAAAATGCACTCTGATTTACCTGTTTCTAGATGTTTATAAAACACATTTTGAAACCTTAGCTTAAAGTAACATAGTAAAATACTGACCTTTCGCACGTGGCTCTAAACCTTATACAAGCTGTAACATAATAAACGCATGACCTGAAAGTAGTTTGTTCTAAATCGGTAACTGAATCGATTCCAACGATTTTTAATAATATATAATAAAAATAAATAAATAAAATAAATAAATAATGTATTTTACATTTTTTTAAATTTGCAAAAAATGCTTTTACTCCCACAGTGCGCTATAAAAAATTAAATTTATTCTCGATTCATAGCAAGAAGAAGATTCTTAACGCATTCCTAAAACGTATTTCTTAAAACGCACACGTACTATACACGTACAAGTTTCATTGTTAATTGGGATATAAAAGTACTACTAAAAAAGGGTAAAAACCTTTAAATATGAAAATTTTTGTTTTCATTTTGACAGTATGAAGCAATTCTCTAATCGGGGTGTCTGAGGTCTTGCGTTTATTATGTTACACCTTGTATACAAGAAGGAAAGATAATCTTATTTTTTAATGTGATAAAATAATATAGGTATATGTCCAACTGCCAGTCAAAAGATTACTCTCACAAGTCTAGATAAAAGAGAATAGGTCTTACTGGTCTTACGCCACCACGCGGACCTAGTGCGGATTGGTAGAGGCAGGTTTATACCGTGCATAATATTAGACTCTTCCTACCCTGCAGGGGATCTGGCGTGATGATATAGTTGATAGCTAAATAGTTTCAAACTTTAGATTGATACTCAATTTTTTTTCGATAAAAAAATAAATTTGCTAGTCGTAGGATTCGATCTAGTATCATCGTAATTGTTAGATTTAATTTGTGCCACTAGAAAAAGAAACAATTATATTCAATGAAGTAAAGCCCGACGCTTTAAGAGCCATTATCACCTGCTTCTCTTCCCTTGGTGGTACACACAATGAAGAGATTACACGAGAGAAACGCCGTAGAGAATATTTTTATATGGCTGCTAGCAGTTTCGTACAACGGTGCCATCGACCAACTATCCACTTTTTGCTGGGCACACCATCGATATATAATTTTTAGTAGACTTAGAGTGGACTGATGACCTGACGAAGGTGGCCGAAAAGAGGTGGTGGTGGAAGGTGGCGTTTTCATACAATCTCTTCAACACCTCGATATAATGGCGGTCTACTTGGCACCGCTGGAGAGACTGTAGCACAGCCCATGTCTTAATCAAATCAAAGGCTTTTTCATAGTCCACAAACGGTAAACATAGGGGCGGGTTATCCTCCTCTGTCTTCTGTACAACCTGCCGCAGCGTATGCATGTGGTCTATGGTGCTAAAGCCTTTTCCGGCTTGTTCGGGATGCTGGAAGTCATCGAGTCTGCGTGTGAGACGATTCGTAATGACTCTCGAAAACAACTTATAAAGATTCAGAAGTGATATGGGTGTATAGTTCTTCAATAAGGTTTTGTCACCCTTTTTGAAGAAGAGAACCACCACACTTCTGTGCCATGACTTTGGCATTTTGCCTCGACAATGACGGAATTGAATAGCTTCTGGAGAGCCTTTAGTATTGGCTTCCCACCAGCATTGAACAATCTCAGTTGTCATACCATCATCTCCTGGCGGCCTATTGTTTTTGAGCTGTTTGAGAGCTATACTAATCTCGTACAGACTGATGTCCGGGATATCTTCGGTGTAATATCGGGTCAATCTGGCTCTTGGGTCTTTGGCAAGATTGCTAACAGGTGGGCGTGTTGACATGTATAACTGTCCATAGAACTTTTCGACCTCAGGAGTTCAGGTTTCGAGGATATAATCCTGCCGTCGCCGCCCCTCAACTTATTCAACCGGCTTTGTGTAATAGACAGATCTCTAGCAAATCCTTTGGAGCCCTTGTTCCGCTTAGCACTTGATTTATTATTTATGTTATAGGTACGACAACCTGCTATAAAGATTTCTTTAATTTGTCGTTATAAGGTAGCTATGCAAACATAAATCCACACAAAAAGGCTTGGTAAATGTTTCTTTGTTCATTCTAAATCTATTGGTAAAAAGTCCAGCATTTCGCTTTTTTTCTTGGAATTCTCTAGCTGATTAAACAATCGCCATCTTGTTCGTTGGCTATCTACAAGATCTCGGCATTCGCTTAGTATCGAATAAACAAAACGCTTAAGTTAGCATTCGCTTGTCAAAAATGCCACTTGGCTACCGTTTTGTAAGAGAAAGTCGTTCGTCATCTGACGTTTCGTTTTAACGTATAGAATTATTAACACTCAGCTACTGATTTCAAGTTCGAATCGTTAGATCAATTTTTTTTTTATTTTTTAAATAACGTAGCCCCCCCCTCCCTCACACTTGAATTTATTTCTGTATCTTGGGTGCGTTTACAAACATGAAAATTCACTTACACAAATACCCAGACCGGAACAAATAATTGTGAATCACAAGATGATTTGTACGATGGTTTGTTGTATGTGCGGGACTCGAACCCGCGACTATTAGACACAGTGGGCGGACCGGCTTAAGCTCTTAGCCACTGCGCTAAATCGTCCGTCAAACTTATCGTTACCTTATGTCAATCCCATACATTTAAGATTCTATTCGTATCGCGTTTTTGCCAGTTGTCTACAATAAGTCTTATAAAAAACTCAGAGTCGCTCAGCGAGCTATGGAAAGAGCTATGCTCGTTTCTCTACATGATCGCATCAGGAATGAGGAGATTCGTAGAAGAACCAAGATCATCAATATAATCCATAGGATTAGTATGCTGAAGTGGCAAGGGGCGGTCACATAGCGCGAAGATCGGACGGGCATTGGGGCAGAAAGATTCTAGAGTAAGTAGCGTGGGACGGCCGCCTACCAAATAGACCGACGATCTTGTGAGGATCGCAGGAAGTCACTGGACGCAGATGGGATCGGTTCGATTGTGACAACTAATGGAAAGAAATGATGATACTTTCTTTTTTATTTCAAACTTTAAATGACCGTATCTCAAAAGTGCTAGGCAGTTAATTTTCGCCTTAGGGACGATATAAATCTTATGTTTTTCGAGTTGCTGTAACAACATCTTAGGGCAAATAAAGGCGTATTATTGAAATGAAACTTAGAACTTGAACGTGTCACGTTGCGGTAAGGACCTGATACAAAGCTGTGCTAGAGTGTATGCACTCAAATTTTTGTTACAAAAAATTATTTGAGGTTTTTTCCAGTACGTGGTACAATATAACTTAATGGGGCTTAATAATGATTAATACCATGAACAAATAATCAATCAATCAATCATGTATTTCGTAAACATAGGTATATGTAAAAAAACAGATGGTATTAAATATAACACAGTTCGCTATGATTTGCCAAGATATGGCGTACAAAATTAAAAAACAATCATTAAGTTGTGTCATACTAATTATACTTGCATTAATATAAACATGTAAAATTATATCACAAGCTTAAAACAGGTATATAAAATCTAGAATTGCATTAATAGTACTTGCTTAATTTTTGATTAATAGAACGATTTGATCATCGAGACTTAGCTGCAAGTGGTCTTCAATTAATAAGTCAGACTGTCATTGGTACGTCAATTTATCACTAATGAACTCTGTGATGGAGTAATAACACTTATCTATTAAAAATTGATAAAAACTTTTCTTAAACGACTCCCTAGTACACTTTTACTAAATAGTGCAGTATTGTGAGGTGAAACACAGATAGTGTATTTGTGACGTCGACAGCGTAGTGTTTCAAATAATTGAAGATTAGACCTTACAAAGACTCCCATTTCATAAATATACATACATGGTAAGGTCAGCAGATTCAATTCTTTAAAAAGTGGTTTGCAACAATCCGTTAATCGTAATTTACAAAATGACCGTATACATGACAAAACAGATATACAATGCGAAAGTGGAAGGATGTAGGTACCGGGGATGACCTAGACTATCTTACCATGACCAAATAGACCGTGTCTTATCTGAAGGGTAAGTCAAGAGTCTCCGAAACGGCGAGTGTGTATGAGACGAACTATGAGAGTGGAGGAAGCCAGAGAGGTATGTAAGGAAAGAACCTGTTGGAACTCTGTACTCTCTGCCTACCCCGCGAGGGAGCTGGCGTGATGATATAGATAGATAGAACATATACATTTTTTCTGTGCTTTGAAGGCAACGTCCCCCCGGCATTGCTCCAGTAGATAATGCCGTATCTAATATTAGATGCCACATAAGCGTTGTAAGCTGTTAGTATTGTAAAGCGGTTAACCGTTTTTGAAAAACTGTATAAGGCGTAAGGCATAATAGACCGTGTCTCTTCTGAATGAAGGCGGAAATTGACAGGGAGGCGTTGGTGTAACATTAGGGTTTTTTTTCTTTTTTTTATAATTAGACACTGCGGGCCCGGTTTGTCCCGCACCTTTTTTTGTGTAATTTATGTGTTGTTAGTATTTGCTTTTATATGCACTTGTATGGTACATGCCGCTTATTATTAGCTTATTGTTACAGTGCTTGGTATTTGTTTGTAGCGGTACTTCAGTAGAGGTTTTTTTTTTTTTTTTTTTTTTTAATTTATATTAATGATTTTGTAAGTGAATGAGGCTTTCTGTTTTGGCTTGCCTTTGAGCGAGAATGCCTCAGTTGTGTAGGTGTTTGGCTGCTTGTGAGGGTTTCCTTTAGGCCTCCGCCTCCAGCAGCTTTTTAACAACTACCATGTCTCGACTGCGAATAGCCATCTTTATGTTGTATTCTTTTATTTTTTTGGTCGCAGCTGCCCTCGCCCTGCTTATTAGTGTAGCCGTTGCGTCCCCTTCACAGCTGTCTGTGTAGTAAACGCAACTTCCAGTGTGGCGAGATATAGCTACGACCGCGTGTGGATAGCTTCCGTGGAGCTTCAGTCTCTTGGGGACCGCTCGCACTATCACCACGTTGGGTTATCGTTAAGTAAAATGTTCCTACTTCCAGGGAAACATTTCAACATGTTGGTCCGTATAGTTACTAATTAAAAAGAGAACTTGGGTAATTTCCATAGCACATGGCAACTTTGCTATTGTCATGAAGTGACAAGGTACCGCGGATGACCTAGACTATCTTACCATGACTAAATAGACCGAGTTTTATCTGAAGGATAAGTCAAGAGTCTTCGTAACCGGCGATCGTTTATGAGACGAACTATGAGAGTGGAGGAAGGCAGCGAGGTATGTAAGTAAAGAACCTGTTGGAACTCTGTACTCTCTGCCCGCAAGGGATCTGGCCTGATGATATAGATAGATATATAGAATAATTTTTAAAACTAGTTTCCATAGTTGCTTCCTACGACTAGGTATAGATACGTAAGAACATATATCCAAACACGTCTGACGGATTGGTTTACTGGATAAGTGCTTAACTGGGGCACCCATTGGAGCGAGTTATCGCAGGTTTGATCCCCGCACGCGACAAATTTTAGTGTGCCCCGCAAATATTTGGTTCGGTCTGGGTGTTTTCGCATGTGAAATTCATGTTTGTTAACGCACCCACGACGTAGAAATAATTACTAGTGTGGGGCTACGTGAAAAAAAGTCTGTTTTCGGCTGTCATTTTGTTCGAAATCCCTAATATACTCGTAGTACGAATAATATCGATGGCGCACACAAAAATTACTAGCTAGTCGATAGTAAGTCCATAAATTTGTACATTTAAGGTATATTATTATTGAAACTGCTGCATCTGGTTCGAGCACAACGCTTTGGCCGGCAGCCAGATACTTTCAACCACGTAGGGTGAACACGCTACTCGACAGATGTGGGACAACATCGGGACCTTTATAAAGATGTTTATTTTAATGTATATATTTTGATCGTAAGCAAAATTTTAGTTTAGAATATTTATAATATTTTGTATTAAATTTATAGACGTCAAAAGTTCAACAATACATTTTAGCCCCCGAATTTTTCTTAGATATTATTATATGTTAATGCAGGTTAATCACGTCCGCGTAAATTTCTCGGTCACCTTGATTTGAAAGAGAAAGCCTATACCTAATAGTGGGACAGTAAAGATTTTTATGTGCGACTATTACCTGCCAGCGATAAGGAATCGAGAACATACCTCCGAGTCCAAGAAAATAAAATTATTTTCGAAAGACCTATAATGATGTGCCCGAAGATGAAGATAGGCTCGCCATCTTAAGATTGAGACCAAAATACGCTGATGAAATGTCATATACTATGTACAACGTAAATCTCCTTTCAGTAGAAAAATAGGTGTTAAAGGTATTCATTAATTTTGCTATACACTAAGTGGTTCCCACAGCTCCACAGCCTGTCAACAACAGCGTCACCCACCGAGTCCAACTATAGCTAAAAACCACCCAGGTGACCCCATAAGTATAAAAAACTCATCAAAATCGGTCAGGCCATTTAGAAGGAGAAAAATTACGACCGGAATTATATATATAGTTGACTCAATTTGAAATTAAAATCTCAATTCTAAATAAGCAAACCTCCCTTTTATGTTCACATCATCTCTTATATTTTCATGAATATACTTTCGTTTTAAATCATGTCATACATTAACAAACCTCTTACTTCAAAGGTATGACAATTTCGAGGTCTTTGCCCGACCACAAATGAGCTAGATTTAGATATAAATTATGACGATCAAACACCGACAGGGCAGGCTTTTAGCGGTATATCTGAGACAGGATTACAATGGATACCTCGACTCACGCCTCTATTCGGGTTGCTCCAAATTTTTCCCGTCCTACTTCTTAAACCAAAGCGATAGCAATGATGCAGCAAAAACCTGTAATAAATCAACCAATCTCGCCAGTTTTGGTTAGATTATGGATATTAGTGTCTTCCTATTAGTTCTTGGAAATGGTATGTTAGGTAGAAAGTAGTTTACTGTAGAATTCGGTGTACAATAGTTAACGAAGCAATGCCACTAATCGAAAAGCCTAGGAGCGAGGTAAACGGTAATTAGCTAGTAATTAGGTGCCTTAATACATAACTTAGAAAAAACCTTTATCAGTTGTTATGGTATTTCTATGCGAAATCTATTGTAATAAATAATTAGGTACATATGTAATTACATTGATAGAGACATACGGACAGGACGTGGTCAATATTTGTATCTGTTACAAATTTTTTTCAAATCAAATACTTAAGCCGATATACATAAAATATTGCTATCTTCAAGTCTTTAAATTATACTTTTGTTCCTCTAAGAGACCTGTTTTGACAGAAATTACTGATAGCTTAGTATTCTGTAGAAAAATTGAATTAAAAGTAATTTACAGCCTTCCCCAGGTTACTAAATTTAATTTATTAAAGTTTCGCATCAATGTATCATCTCAACTTGATATGATAGACTGATTTATTGATTGTTGTGAAGTAGAAAGAAAAAAAACAATTATTTAAATATACACAGACTACAATAATAACAATTACAAACAAACAAAAAAACGTAATACAAAATAGTGCCTCAGTATATTTTATATGAGGTGGTGACATCGCAGATGGCAATATGAACGATTCTTAAATAAAAAATAATGTATGATAATGTAGTCAAATAATATATCATTTTTAATAGCAATTTCTTTCAAATTAAATAATATTTTAGCAGGGAGCACCAGCCTTATTTGTGTAATGTTCGGGCTAGAACCAACATTTCAATACATGGTTGTATTGGAATGTTGGTTCTTCTCTTCGCCTCTCAGTACGTGATACTTTTTAAAACATTGCTCTTGGTTTGGGTATTTTGCACAACAGGATAGAAATCTTATGGAATGCTTACGCCATAGTCACCCTAGTGATTTAAGGTGCATTCTGGCTTAATTATTCGGTTCCGAGTTTGTGGGTGGCACGATATAACCAGCTCGTTATTCGCTGAGCGCACCCGAGCTGCCAGGAAGGTACACATACTATTGAACTTGTTCGTATACTCTGAAATAGTTTAAATGTTTACTAGGCATGCCATGCATTAAGTTCTGTCGTTTCCATATTTCCCGGCAATTTTGAATTTAGAACTGTTCTATATTCGAATGTGTTTAAATTTTGAATCTCAAAACAGTTAAAAGTATTTAGATTAATGCTATTGTATAGTCACAGCGTCGATTGGAATCTGTCAGGTAACGTACGAAAATGAATCTTTCTAAGGAAAATGTTCGTGCAATAATTTTCTACAACTTTAGAAGAGGCCTGACACGGCTTCAGTATTTTGAAGAGCTAACATCTGTGTTCAGTGCTGAAGCCCCATTTCTGCGGACTGTAGAACGCTGGTATTTAGAATTCCAGCGTGGACGTACTAGTGTTAGTGACAAATCTCGCGAAGGACGCCCAAAATCCGCCTTCACTGAAGATAACATCATTGCTGTGAGACAACTAATTCTCGAAGATCGTCATGTGACGTATCGAGAGATAGAGGCTCTATTAGGCATCTCAGGGACAACCATTCAGAAGATCTTGCATGAAGCGCTTGGTGTGAGAAAGCTAGTTTGCCGTTGGATACCGCATCTGCTTTCCGACGATCACAAGACGGCCCGCGTCAGGTGGTGTAAGAAAACTCTGCAAAGGTTCAACCGAGGAGAGCCAAATCACGTCTACGACATCATCAGTGGTGACGAATCTTGGATCTATGCCTAAGATCCTGATTCCAAACAACAATCTACAATCTGGGTCTTTCAAGACGAGCCAAAGCCGACTAAAGTTGTTCGTTCTCGAAGCACTTCAAAGAAGATGGTGGCACGTTCGTTGGAAAAACCGGCCATGTTCCGACTATTGCACTTGAAGATCGTAGAATGGTTAACGCAGAGTGGTATACCATAGTTTGTTTACCACAAGTCATCGCCGAACTTCGAAAATCTAACTCAAAGCGATGCATCATCCTGCACCACGACAACGCAAGCTCACACAACGCTCGTCAAACGATTGAGTATTTGAAGCAGGAAAAAGTAGAAATTCTTGACCATCCTCCATACAGTCCTGACCTAAGCCCTAACGATTTCTTTACATTTCCTAAAATTAAGAAAAGTCTTCGTGGTCAAAGGTTCCAGTCCGGTGAAGAAGCAGTCGACGCTTTCAAGTCAGCCATTATAAACCCCCCCACTTTAGAGTGGAATAAATGTTATAATAACTGGTTTGAGCGAATGGAAAAGTGTATTAAGCTACGTGGTGAATACTTTGAAAAACAACAAAAAGTACTATAAGGTTCTAAGTGTGTTTTTTTCTTCAAACGACAAAACTTAAAAGGCATGCCTCGTATAGTTAATTATATAGTAGTGTTTTTATCGGTTTAAAAAACGTAACCCCAAAGCTCGCAGGTGAGGTCGAAGAATCCCTTGCCCGCCGGCCGGTGCAGAGCACCACGGCGAGTCATCTAGTATATGCCTTGCCCCATAGCGACTGCCCAAACTGAGGCTGCTCCTCCTTAAGGCGCCCTTAAGCTAGTTGCCCCCTTGCCCTAGTGACTCAAGCGTAGTGGTTGCACGCTCGCTCACTGAAACAAATATTTCTTCTGCGTAGATCATTCACACACACACTAAGAATTATTTTTGTGTCCTGGGTACGTTAATAAACATGAAATTCACATACACAAACACCCAGAACGAAACAAATATTTGTGGGTCACACAAAGATTTGTCTCGGGGGATCAACCCCATGACTATTTACTAGTGGGCGAAGCGGCTTAAAGTTTTAATCACTGCACTGAGTCGTCTGTCTAAAGTTTATAGTAATATTTATAGTGTACTGTTTAGAGTCCATATTTAAATGGATCTTTCGTTGTTAATAGTAACTAGTGACGGAACGCAGTGGTTAAGAGCTTCAGCCGTTCCGCCTACTGTGTCTTATAGTCGCGAGTTCAATTACCGCAGTGGACAAATCTTTGTGTAACTCACAATTGTTTTTCGGTCTAGGTATTTGTGTATGTCAATTTTCATGTATGTAATCGCACCCACGACACAGGAATACATCCTTTTTTAAATTAAAATCAAATAACCCGGCCCCTAATTTTACAATCATACTGGGAATTTTACTTTAGAAATACTACATTAGTCTGATCTAGAATTAAAACCCAGGATCTTGTGATCACAAGGCAAGACCAACGAGGCGGTTCTTAATAAAAAGACGTGCACATACATATATCACGGAACATTAGCATTTTTGCCGACTGAACGATAGTCACCGCGCATGAAATTGAGTCATTTACATAAACATATTAAAACATCCTTGGAACCACGATAAGTCTATTTTTCGAGTATAAATTGCCTGAGAAGTAATGGAGGGAATAGTTAACAAGTATACATTATCTACTTGTATTATAACTAACTGGCTGTTCCCCGCGGTTTTTTTTTTGTTAATAGCTTTTGCCAGAAACTTTGTCCGCTTTGACTTAAGACTAACATTTTTAAGAAACCCAATATTTTTCCGGGAAAGAAATAAATAAAACATCTGTGTTCCAAATTACATCAAAATTTTTAACCGTTTTTGTGTGATTGAGTAACATAAATTTGTATTTTCTTCGTATGTTTTTAACATAAAAACTTTCACATTTATAATATTAGGAGGATATCTTATAAGTTATAGCTTAACTACGTATTATAAGCTATATTACTGTAAAGTTTCGTCAAAATCCGTTCAGTAGTTCCTCCGTGAAAGAGCGACAAACATCTATCCATCCATCGATGTGTCATAACTAGATACACACTCCCGTACAAAAGTTACACTAAAAACGTCCCCAAATCTACGTGTGTAGTTATAGTTATGACATAAACATAAAGTATGCCTTATTTGTATCACCTAAAGTTGTATTTTTGCAAAATAAACGGAAGCCGGTTAAAATTTTAGTACCGTCCACTTTTGTCGGCCTTTTAGTGGTGCCATCTTTCGTGCGGCCTGTATTTGATTGATGCATCCATTTAAACAAACTTTTGCTTTTATAATATTAGTGAGTAGGTATCTGGCGTGACAGCTTATATAAACGCAGGATTCGTACTAAATCTCGTCCAGACGGAATCTTTTTAGCAGTATGCAAAATGTAGTATACTAAGTATAATGAAATTAACGCAAGACGACAGAGGTAATCACAAACTGTTCGGCGGAAGGAGCTCCAGAGAGCGTTCCTGGAGGAGCGGCGGTAACGCAACCATCGCAGCTATTTTTCCGGTTTTCTGAAAATGGGTTAAGAGGCGGTACGGGGTACTTACCTTCAGGCTGACACAGGTGATGTCTGGGCATGGCTGCTTACCTGTGCCACCATTGCGGTGGTCCGGAGAATTCGGCCTCGCATACTCTGTTGGTGTGTCCGGCTTGGGATGTAGAGCGGCAACAGTTAGCCGCTTAGATCGCGGCAAGGATGTTCTCACTCCCGACTGTGGTATTGGCCATAATCGAGAGGGATAGCGCCGGCTATGGTCGCCTTTTGTGAGGCTGTAATGACAGCAAAGGAGGCGGCAGAACGGGAGCGGGAAGAGACCAGTGCGAATCCCGCTAGTACGAGGCGTGCTAGACAAAGGCGTAGAGTGGACGCCGCTAATGACCTTCGCCCACTGTGTGAAGTGGCCTGTGCCGTGGACGCCACAGGCCTGTGAAGGAAGTGCGCTGCGTTCTGCGCGCCCTCACAAAGAAGAGCATGGAATAAAGGCAAGGTCTCTATGAAACAGACCAGGCCCGCCCGCGCCGCAGATGTTATGCTACTGGCGATTCCTGCGGCAGTGCACACAAGCAAGAGACGGATTTCGGGGGGTTTTAGTGAGTGCGAGCCCCCCATAACTGCTGCATCACCAAAGCCCGCGATGTGGCAGCATGCGCTAGGTATTTCCCCCCATTAAAAAAATGGTAATTGCAAACAAACTGGCATTATAGCAGTTGTCGAGAAAAATCGGGTTGTTCCCAGACTTCCATAATTTTATTCCCACCACTTCCAAGAAAAATATAGTACAGTCAACATGAACGAGGAGAGAAGGTGCGTTGTTGATAACTAGATGGTATTACTGGGTGTATTTGGATTAAGTACCCATTTTTCATACTATTCGTAATTCATCTTTTTATTATAGAATAGAACCCAACCAACAACAAACACAGAGATATTTTTTTGCTTCGTGCTTATTATATTTTTAACAAATACTCATATACTTGGTTGTTAAAAAATATTCCTCATAAAAGATTGATAATTCATAACAATATTTTTCTAGCGGACTATACATTAAAACTTATTCATGGAAGTTGCAAGAACTAATGTATGAAACATTACTTTTTCCAAAACAATGCCGTTGAAAGTCTGGAAACAACCCGAAATAGTGCTGTTACGTTCATCTCTATTTAATATAAGAATAACATCTCGACAGCATTAGGGTAACGTCAATCTGTTTGTGCATTTACCAAATTAGTAACATAATCGATTTCAATAATTTTTATTCTATATCATCATACCGCCAGGGTACAGAGTTCCAACAGGTTTTTTTCTTACAGACCTCTCTGGCTCTCCACTCTCTTAGTTCGTCTCATACACGCTCGCTGGTTACGGAGACTCTTGACTTGCCCTTTAGATCAGACACGGTCTATTTGGTCATGGTAAGGTACTCTAGGTCTTCTCCGGTACCTACATCCTTTTACTTTTTCATTGTACCTGTATCTGTTTTGCCATCTTTCTTGAATTCTGATCTATGTTATAATATTTGAAATAGTTAAAAATAAATTGTTGTTATTCATTTTAATTCAATCCCACTTTCAATTAAACATGTTTTCATCATTATGTCATTCATTAAAATAATATTTATATGGCGATTTCAACTGCACTTCTAAACATTATTCGTCTATATACCATTTTGAAAGTTCTTAGAAAAATGGTAATAAACTCTTAAAAACTCTAATTCTGGGTTTTCGTACGGAATTTGTAGAGCAATAATTTAATTGAGGTGCCTGAAATCTTGCGCAATCACGTTACAACCTGTATATACCTTTATTTACTGTGAGCCCTTGTTCGCACGGGTGTTTTGCAACGCATCATGCTGAAGCGCTGTAACCACTTTTCAAAAATGGACTGTTTGTCACATTCCAGCGCTTGATTAACGTCCGTATAAAAATATCTCGTGCGAACGTAAGGTAACTATTTTCGTGTGAATGAAACTTTAGGCGGCGTGTCATATCAAACTTTTGCCACTGACTGGCATATTTTTCTCATAATTTTGGCACCGAGCCAAATGCTGGCTTTTAATTGGCAATTATGATAGTTGGAACCCCGTTTCACAATTGCTTCGTACGCCATTTTATAGATAAAGTCATGGAAATAAAAATTAAGGTGAAGTCAAAAATAAAAATGTCTTTAATAATAATAATATCAGCCTATACTGTCCCACCGCTGGGCAAAGCCTTCTCTTACAAATCGAGGTGAGAGAGATTAGGTCATAATCCACCACGCGGACCCAGTGCGGATTGGTGGAGGCAGGCTTGTAGCCTGCTCTCGGAACTTATCAAGCAACCTGGGTATTTGTGTATGTGAATTTTCATGTTTGTAAACGCACCCACGACACAGGAATCAATCCTAGTGTGGGGCAACGTTTTTTTTAAAAAAAAAAAAAAAGCTTTAAGGCTTCCAACTTGGCTTAACGACTACCACATTACGTGGTAACCGGGAGTAACGTATTAACGTGCATTCCAAAGCACGGAGACGCTCGAATATAAAAATGCCACAAATGGTCACCCATCTCAGGCCGACTGAGTCGAACGCTGCTTAACCTAGGTGCGCCTCTTTAATCAATCAATATATACCTTTCAAAATTTTTGAAGTACGTTTACGTATTAATAATTATAGGATGACCGTTTGAAGGCCCATCTAGTAAGCGGCGAGTCACCGCCGGTCACGAGTAATTAGGTATCACTAATTATGGCTGGTGTCCCCTTTGAAATAGTCAAGTTTTTGTCCTTCAAACCTCATTTACATAGCCCTTGTTTCCTTTCAATAATTTACAATAGTCCTTGCACCTGCCGGGGTCAGTTCGCTGGTTATGTTTCTTCATTTTCAGCAAGTGATCTCAGCAGGTGGCTTATATAACATTAACTTTTCGCAAAGGGTCTCTACGTGTTGGACCCAGGTCCCCATGCAAGCCTTTCAAAGGTCCGGGTAAAACCCGTGAATCTCAGCGAGATACATATAATCATATTATTATGTTGCTGTGACCCCGGCATAGCTAATTACCCGTAGCCGGCGGTGACTCGCCGCTTTCTAGATGGGCCCTCAAACGGTCGTCCTAGGACAACTGAGGGCAACACCAGTGTGAGCGGCTCAGGGGTGTAGAGAGGTGTGCTGCGCTTTCTTCGAAGTTACTCGCGACGTTATGCCCTTTAACACTTCCACCCCTGGAGTACATCGACGTAGGAACGCATCATCTTCCTACGTCAATATAGCTCTCACGGTTCCTCTCTGGACGGCCAATTAAGGCTAGCCAGAGCCGAGAGTCCTGCGGGCACCCTTCGGTTTCCACTCGACCAACGAAGACACGCCGAGTTGGGGGCCCTGACCGACTCTCTGAAGCACTCGGGTCCGTGGTGTCGTTACTCACCAACAGCTCGATCATATTATTATATATGTATCTCGCTGAGATTCACGGGCTTTACCCGGACCTTTGAAAGGCTTGCATGGGGACATGGGTCCAACACGTAGAGGCCCTTTGCGAGAAGTTAATGTTATGTAAGCCACCTGCTGAGATCACCTGCTGAAAATGAAGAAACATAACCAGCGAACTGACCCCGGCAGGTGTAAGGACTATTGTAAATTATGGAAAGAAACAAGGGCTATGTAAATGAGGTTTGATGGACAAAAACGGGACTATTTCAAAGGGGACGGACACCGGCCATAATTAGTGATACCTAATTACCCGTGGCCGGCGGTGACTCGCCGCTTACTAGATGGGCCCTCAAACGGTCGTCCTAGGACAACTGAGGGCAACACCGGTGTAAGCGGCTCAGGGGTGTAGAGAGGTGTGCTGCGCTTTCTCCGAAGTTACTCGCGGCGTTATGCCCTTTAACACTTCCACCCCTGGAGTACATCGACGTAGGAACGCATTATCTTCCTACGTCGATGTAGCTCTCACGGCTCCTCTCTGGACGGCCAATTAAGGCTAGCCAGAGCCGAGAGTCCTGCGGGCACCCTTCGGTTTCCACTCGACCGACGAAGACACGCCGAGTTGGGGGCCCTGACCGACTCTCTGAAGCACTCGGGTCCGTGGTGTCGTTACTCACCAACAGCTCGCCACAAGCTGCCCTGCGGGCATATTATTATTATTATTATGTGGCAGTATGTTTAGTTTGGTTTATGTTTTAACATAACTTTAATATAGGAGCCGTTCTGACGGTAAATTTTTTATACCAATTCTATTTGTGTAACAAATTATTAATTAAAATGTAATTTAAAAATGTGTTGGGAAATAAAGCGATAATGGTATGTAGTAATAAAGATAAAACATTTTATCAAATTATGTTTTATACCATACATTGTTGGTCTGGTCTGACTGCCTCGTTGGTCTGGTGGCAAAGCGCATCGCTTTGTGATCACGAGGTCATAGGTTCAAATCCTAGGTCGGACAAATGTAGTTTTTCTAACGAAAAATTCCCAGTATGAGTCCGGAGTCTG
This sequence comes from Phalera bucephala, assembly GCA_905147815.2. Classification (NCBI taxonomy): domain Eukaryota; kingdom Metazoa; phylum Arthropoda; class Insecta; order Lepidoptera; family Notodontidae; genus Phalera; species Phalera bucephala. The sequence continues at coordinate 22,844,231 of LR990625.1, read as the reverse complement.
GAATTGTGCCCGGTATATGGCAATAGGCTCGCCCCCTATTACATGGGACCTAACATCGTCGGCGAAACGTGGGTGTACTCAGTACACCTCTGCCACCCCCTCTGGGGAATATAGGCGTGACGGTGTATGTATACCATGCATTGTTTTAAATGAATTATTTATGACGGATGAATTAGCGCAGTGGTTGATAGCTTAAACCGCTTTGCCCAGTGTGTCTAATAGTCGCGGGTTCGATTCCCGCACAGGACAAATCTTTGTGTGATCCACAATTATTTGTTTCGGTCTGGGTATTTGGGTACGTGAATTTTCATGTTTGTAAACGCACCCACGACACAGGAATCAATCCTAGTGTGGGGCTATGTATTTTTACGAAAAAAAAAAAACGATTATAGGACCAGTCGTTTGTATAAAAAGATCATAAAGATAATTTGATAAACAAGTTTTTATTTTACAAACCTGATTTGTAAAATGAAAATTTGTTATTGGTATTTTATAAAATTATAAGACAGCGTATGTTTCATTTCCCCTAAGGATTATTCTGGTTTATGGTCTAGACAGTTTTGGTTAAATTGTGGACTAAAAATAACATGTTTTGAAAATAATTATGTTCTTTCTATTACGTATTACGTTACCTCACGGAAATACGAATCAACATCCAATATTTTACAACCCTCCGGACGCATAACAGAGATATGCATTCACATAAAAAACACAGTTTCAATTTATTTTCAGCTATTGTCGTACACCTGAAAAGGGTACTGAAAGAAAATGACTAAACAATAGCTCGCCGGGGAAACGGCACACAAAAACTTACACTCGAAACGAACGTTCCCGCAAACAATTTTCTTTTTATATAACGAACGAACATAAACAATACGCTGCGGCATAATCGCGGGTGGGCAGAGATTGAAATTAATAAAAGCAGTGTAGTTACGAGCACACTTCATCCCGATTTTTTTCCTAAAAATAATAAAGCCTCTCACTATGGATTATTCCTGTATTGTATCGTAAATTAGCAGTGATAGCCTAGTGGTTAGACCGTTGAACTTGAAAGTCAGAGGTCTCGGGTTCAAACACAGGCACGCATCTATGTCTCTTCAAAAGCATGTGCGTATTAAAAATTAACTATCCCATGCTTTAATGGTAAAGGAAAACATCGTGAGGCAACCTGCATGCCTAAGAATTTCTCGAAGGTGTGTGAAGTTTGCCAACCCGCACTGGGCCAGCGTAGTGGACTATGGCCTAAACTCTCTCAGTTCAAGAGGAGGCCCGTGCCCAACGGTAGGAAAGTTTCTTAACAGGTCTAATTATTATTTATTATTATTGTATTATTGTCGTACAAACATGATAGATCAAAACTAGCATTTACAGAAAAGTTGCTTGTGTGCGAGGATCAAACCCGCGGCTACTTGGTTCAGAGAGCGCAGCGGCCTGCCTTTTAGACCACTGGACCAAGCCGTGGTCAAAATTTACACGAGGAATAACGTTTACGTGTTTTTCAATCGAAAAATTGTCATCACTTGAGCCAGAAAGGTTGAGGTTGAGGCCAGAAAGTGGAGATACTTGTACATACCAAAATATATACAGACGAACGTAGAACCACCTCCTTCTTAGAAGTTGGTTATATTACACATAATGTCTATCTATCTATCTATATCATCACACCAGATCCCTCGCAGGGTAGGCAGTAAGTACAGAATTCCAACAAGTTCTTTCCTTACATACCTCTCTGGCTTCCTTCACTTATAGTTCGTTTCACACACGCTCGCCGGTTACGAAGACTCTTAACTTGCTCTTCAAATAAGACACGGTCTATTTGGTCATGGTAAGATAGTCTAGGTCATCCCCAGTACCTACATCCTTTCACTTTCGCATTGTAGATCTGTTTGGTTATTTTTTCTTCCGACATTCTTTCTATATGTCCGATCCAACGGAGCCAACGGAGCATACCCTTTCTCATCTTTACACCGATACTTCATACTTACTCGCTTTCTTACTACGCTGTTACGAATACGGTCGGTCAGCTTGACTCCGCTCATCTTCCGCAGAGCTCGCATTTTAAACGTATTTATCCTGCTTTCATTCTCCCTTTTACATACCCAGCTCTCACTGCCATATAACAGCATTGGGACAAGCACTCCGTTATGTAAGGCCAGCTGCGCCTTTTGGCTTAAAAGCTGGCTCCCCAGTAGATATTTATTTATTTTTTTTTTTAAAGTAGCCTAACACTAGGATTTATTCCTGTATCGTGGGTGTGTTTAGAAAAATAAAAAAAACGCATACACAAATACCCAGACCGGTACAAATAATTGTGGATCACACAAAGATTTATCCCATGCGGGAATCGAACACGCGACTATTAGACACAGTGGGCGGAGCGGCTTAAGCTCTTAACCACTGCGCTAAATCGTCCATCGATCTGTCGCGCTTTTCCATCGCACCATTCACTTTATTCCCTGCACACACTCTTGTCTCTATGTCAGTGGTGTATTTCCCATCCAGATCCATACTTACTGAAGGCGCATTCAAGATATAAAAACTCATGCATTTGCTTTAGGACATCGTTATCAACCACATTATATAAAATGGTTATGTATTATCTCAGTTTGAATCCACGGAATACTCGTACATAGGTTGGGGTATTTTATTAAGCTTGTAACATTGCTTGGTAGGATATCCCAGTGGGTCTACAGGCAGCTATCACGTAACTATCGCCCTGGGAATGGATCGACGCGGTTGTGTTTTCACCACTATTCATATAAAGCCTTGAGAGAGATAGATGTAAGATTGTACTCGTATACTGCCCTCGTAATAAATGATGCAGTAATCGACGGTAGGATGAATTAGTTATTTTTTATTATGCACCTCTTGGAGATAATTAGTGTCGTGGCGATCTTTGTGGAAAATGATGGTGTACTTATTTAGTAACAAAACATTTAAGTTGATAATAGTTTAAGTTGCCTCGTTGGTTTACTGGCGAATAATGTGCTTGCGTTCACGAGATACTGCGTTCAAATCCTAGGCCGAAAAAATGTAGTTTTTGTAACGGAAATTTCCTGGTATGAGTCTGGAGTCTGGAATTGTGCCTGTATATGTCAAAAGGTTTACACCTTATTATATGGCACCTAACATCGTCGGCGAAAAGTGGGTGTACTCAGTACAACCCTGCCACCCCCAATTGGGGAATATAGGCGTGACGGTGTGTAAAAAATAATTTAAGTAGAGTTTAAAAAAGCTCACCCGCCTTTTACTGTATTGCTCTGCTGTTAAGAGGGCGGCAAGTCAACAATAACATAGATCGTGGATTTGGAAGAAACGTTTCTGGAGAAATTGACATTTTGAATTTCTTAGTGGCCAACATTTTCTCCATCTCCTGGTGTAACAATATTTGATTTTTCAAACGTTAAAAATATATCATTATTTACTGGTCCACTCAATTTTTATTGTTTCGGATAAAATATGTATAACTTGTATGAATTTCCAATTACTTCTAAATGATATAGTATTTGGGTGACGATTACGTTAAAAGCACCTTTAAAAATCAGTACGCATGACACCACATGATTGTACTTAATCTATTGTATTATTTCCCGCGGTTTCGCACCAAGCCGACAATATTACTTTAGCGCTATAATCGAACTCTAAATTAACTCATAAATAAAAAAAAACAAATATTTAAAATCGGTTACGCTGTTTAAGAGGAGCAGAATTACGAATACACATAGACCGGAATTTCTAAATTATATATTTCTCTTATGAATTCTTTAACTCGTGGACATGTGCATTATCCCCACGCTCACTTACGGAGCACAGACTTGGTCATAAAAGTGTAGCTTTTTTAGAGGAAAGCTTACAGATTGTGTCAGAAACTCGATTCTGCGCTTCGAAACACAAATCACTGACATAGGCTACTCAGCTGCAAGACTGAAATAGAACTAGGCCGGATACATTTGCGCATGTCGGATGCGTTTTGGGCTAAAACAACCACATAGTGGGTGCCACCAGGCGGAAAACGACAGCGCGGCAGACCCAGAAAGAGGTGGCGAGACAAGGTGGACAAGGACAGGCATCAGTTTGCACTAGACCGGGACAAGTGGAAGAAGGGAGGGGAGGCCTTTGCCCTGCAGTGGGACAGTGTAGGCTTATAATAATAATATTTTTCTTGGAAGATTATGCAGATAACGATAGAGAATAGGTTATACTCTTACGGGGACCCAGTGTGGATTGATGGAGGCACGTTAATGTCCATCTGCAGTTGAAACATAATGCATCCAGCTTAGCTTACCAACCATAAAAGTTGGTAAAAAATAGTTACGATGAAATTTATTTGTACCGTTCACATAGATCCATATTTTTCAAACAGCACCGTTCTAACTTACATTTATTATTTACGAGCTATATCTATAGTTTAGTAGTAGGGAGAGCCATTGGCTTCTCGCCAACGACATACTGGTTGATTTATCCCCAAACTCTACATACGAGACTTTAATAAACGATTAGTAGAGGCAGTTAGGGAAAATATGTCCTATGTAGGAACCCCTATACATCGCTACATAGTTGCGACTACCTACCAATAGATGGCGCTGACGATCCTCCATACATGTCTAGCACGCGATATTAGAGTGCGCACGACGTGTAACATATATACAAGCCCCCGACAACAACTCTCGGGGAGAGTGGCAGGCCCCGCCAAACACACCACCCGTCTGGCTGGAAGATCTTCCCTTAGACAAATCCTGCCACAATGTTCCTGCCATACCTACCTAGATTATTATTCACAAACACATCATCACGCCCATATTCCCCAAGCAGGGTGTGGCAGAGGTGAACTGAGTACACCCACTTTTCACAGACGATGTTAGATCCCGTGTAATAGGGGCCGAGCCTATTGCCATATACCGGTCACAATTCCATACTCCGGACTTATACTGGGAAGAAAATTACATTTGCCCTACCTAGGATTTGAAACCAGGACCTCGTGATTACAAAGCAACGCGCTTTGCCACTAAACCAACGAGGCAGTCACTGTTATTCAAGTTTACAGATAATGTATTAAAAATCGCGGTTTAAATTGAAGTTGTGGCAAAGTTTATTTAGGTAGTTTTATGTCCTGACTGTACTCCTTTATATAACCAACAAAGCAGTGCAAAAAATCATTTGATTAAAGCAGGGGCAAAAAAAATAAATACCGAACGGATTTGGATGAATTTGACACACAGATAGTTTATTACCTGTACTTACAAATAGGATTCATTTTATTCCGAAAAAATGTTATGTTCCAGTCTAAAGTCAACGCGGACTAACACCCGTATTTTAAGAAGTTACCTCGAAAATTCCTCGACCTCGACTCAACCGAGGTTACCTTAAGAATCACCTCAAGAAATACTCGAAATCAGTATTCTTAGTTATAACTCGATCTTGCCTTGAGGTAATCTTAAGGATCCTCGAGTGAGGTTGAGTCGAGGTATTACGTCATTAAATATAAATAATTATTACTTAAACAAAGAAATAATGGTCTTCTATACGCCTTAAACAAAGTTTTACTCACTTGAAAGTTTCCAGTCGCATAAAATCTTAATGCAATCAACAACTGAAGTAAAGGGGGAATGGGTAGTCCTCTGTTGCTGCATGTAGTTATGTTATTGAACAAAAGCGGCAGTAATATATTCAATGCAGTTTCTTTCTTGAAACGATTTTGAAATTCTTCATTAACATAAAATTTCATTGGGTTTTCTGCATCGCGTAAATAACGCCGTTCAGGATAATCGTATGGATTATCCATACGATTATATCCGTACAAATAATTTAAAAAGCGTTGGAAATCCATTCTTAATACACACACAAACAATTACTGAAGAAAATACTCAAATATAAATCAGTTCTATTTACATGTATATGGGCACAAAAATAAAGTAACAAGTAACATTGGCATAAAACTTCCTCGAAAGTTCCTTAAGGTAGATCGCGACGTACCTTGACTTTGACAGTTGCTTCCTCACCTAGACTGAGGAAAAATGTTGAGTCGCGTTATGTATGGCCAGCTGCGCCTTATGGCTTAAGTGCCGGCTTCCGAGTAGCTTTCCCATCGCACCATTCACTCTGTTCCCTGCACTCATTCTTCTCTCTATGTCAGCGGTGTATTTCCCATCCTTACTGAAGGCGCATCCAAGATATACAAACTCATTCACTTGCTCCAGCACATCGTTACCAACCACAATCCTTGCATTCGTTCTGGTTTCTTCCCTTTCAAAAACCATAATCTTGGTTTTCTTCACATTCAAGTGTAAGCCATTGATCATGCAGTCGTCTTTCATAACTGTGACTAGTGTTTGCAGATCAGTGGCTGTTGGCGCTATTAAAACCGCGTCATCTGCATAAAGTAGATGGTTTACCACTAAGTCACCCATTTGTACACCTTCATTCATCGCTTTCAGTCTTTGGAGACTTTTGTCCAGATATATTATAAACAGTCTAGCGGACAACACGCAACCCTGCTTGACGCCGATTTTAACGTCAAACCAGGGTGACCTGTTACCACTCACCCGTACGCATGCCTTGCAGTCCACATAAGTGGACTGGACGGCTCGCAACAGAGTGCCATCTATACCATACTCTGGCAAAATGTCCCAAAGTCTCTTTCGCACAACTCTGTCAAATGCCTTCTCCAGATCTACAAAACCGCAGAAAACCTTCCGGCCCACTGCCAGATGCTTCTCTACGATGTTGCGGAGTGAGAAGACTTGATCCGAACATCCTCTTCCAGACCTAAAACCCCCTTGTGCCTCGCTCAACATTCCATCGGACTTCACGCGCATTCTCCGTTCAATAATTTTACCGTACACCTTGGCTGCCAAGCTGATCAAACTGATGGCTCTGTAATTGGCGCAGTCATATTGTGAACCCTTGCCTTTATACAAGGGTACTATGACTGCGCGGCGCCAATCTGTAGGGACTCTACCGGTCCTCCAGCAAAGGTTTGCAAGGGCCCGGAAAGCGTCCCGGACGCAAGTTCCACCATATTTGATCATCTCGGCAGATATCATGTCTACTCCCGCAGCTTTACCGTTTTTCATACTTTCTATCGCCCATTCAACTTCTTCCATAGTGATGTCCTCCGTTGATTCTGGTGCCGCAATCTCGCCTTTAGGCACGTCTGCGGCATCAGCATCCGGGTCATCTCCATACATTTCTCCAAAATATTCACTCCACCGGTTTAGCACAGCTTGGGTGTCTGCAAGAATGTCACCATCTTTAGATTTTATCCTTTCCATTCTGGAGCCTGACGAATCACCTCGAGCCTTTTTCACCTTGCTCCAAAAGAGTTTGGTGTTGTTCTCGAAGTTCTTCGCCAGCCTCTCCTCCTCAATCATACTGGCTCTTACACGCTTTTCTTTCACTAAAGTTTTATTGGCATTCTTGCATTGCCGGTATATTTCTTTCCTCATCTCTGTCATACTGGCATTCAGGTTCAAAGACGATACATAGTCCTGCCACGCTTTCTTCTTACTTTCTATGGAGCTTTGCAACTCCGCATCCCACCATGCATCACCTTTTGCTGTAATATGCTTCTTTGAGCAACCACATACTTCTTTCGCGGATTCCACCAAACTCTCTTTCAGGCTATTCCAGCATTCATCTACATTTGAGTCCGAAGAGCCTGCTGTCAAGAGCTTGTCCCGGACTCTGTCTTCATACATTCTCCTCACGCTCTCATCTTGCAACTTTTCAACCTTTAATCTTTCAAGGTCTCCGAAGGGGATACGCTCTCGCCAGTGCCTCCACTTCCTGAACAGACCACTAAACCGCGCAACTACAAGATAGTGGTCTGATTCCTGAGTGGGGCCTCTATACGCACGCGTATCTTGTAGTTTGCTTCGGAGACGGTTATCAACCAGGATCAGATCTATCATGATTTTTTGTTCATTCCTTCTCCACGTATACATATGTATGTCCTTGTGCTGGAATATTGTATTAGACACAAGGAGACCCCTTCCCAAAAAACATCCACAATGAGCTTACCTGCATCGTTCACTCTCTTATAAGGATCATCTGCATCCACAATGAGCTTACCTGCATCGTTCACACTCGTCACCATAAGGACCCAGAGCAGCGTCGCAAGTTTGCCGCCTGGTTCCTACCCATCCGTTCAGATCGCCACACAGAATCACCTTTTCGTTAGCCTCAGCCAAATCCAGAACTTCCCTGACATTATCCTAAAACTTCTCAAGGTCCTGGGGTGTCGACGAGCTTACGGGAGCATACGCTGCGATCAAAAATACTCTAGTGACACCCAGTTTCAAACGGACCCAGAGAAGTCTCGCATCGCACAGGCCATAATCTCTCACTCCAGAGGCCAGGCGACGGGACAGCAAGATACCCACCCCCATGCTGGCACGACTGCTCTGCGGTACCCCAGACCACAGAGCCATCGTTCCATCAGGAAGATCACAGGTTTCACTGCCCCTCCGCTTAGTCTCTGTTACACACAGAGCATCCAGGCGTCTCTCTTTCATCACATCAATCACCTCATGCATCTTATCTTCCATACCACCTCTTACATTCCAAGTACCTATTCGGCACTCTGCACCCCACGACTCGCCAGTTCGGGCCCGGCGTGATGGGTGGCGGCCCCCATCGCCGCTTCCACCTATATTCGTACCGACGGGGGCGGGCCGGTACGCGTCGCCTCGGGGGGACGCCCTAGCCCGCACTGCGGTACGTCTTCGGTCCAAGATTGCAGCCATAATGACTGGCAGGGGTCGCGACGAGCACGCTCTTGGACAGACCCCCAATAAAACGTAAAAGGGCAAAAAACTTCTTGTCTAGGCGTCTAGTCGTAGGATTTGCAGCTGGCATGACGCCAGACTATGCAATTTAGTTGATTCATCCTAATCGATTTGCAGAGCAATTTAATATTTGTCGGTGAAAGGTTGTGGCCCAATACAATCGCTTTTTAAAAATGCAACGGCATTTTTTATACTTTATCGACGAAGCTGTACTAAAAAAGTCACATTTGGTAATCGACAGCTAGATTATGGAGCGTAAAGGGCAAAACACTTCTCGTCTAGGCGTCTAGTCGTAGAGTTTGCAGCTGGCATGACGCCAGACTATGCAATTTCTTCGATACATCCTAATCGATTTGCAAAGCAATAGAATATTTCTCGATAATATGTCGATGGTCAATCGGAGCATGATGCCATCGCGTTCTATCGATGTAACGAGGTTTTTTATATTTTATCAATGAAGCTGTACTAAAAATGTCGCATTTGATAATCGACGGCTAGATTATGGAGCGTAAGGGGCAAAAAACCTTCTCATCTAGGCGTCTAGTCATAGAGCATGCATGTAATACAATGCCAGAGTATGCAATTTATTTGATCCTTCCGAATCGATTTGCTGAGCAATCAAATAAATATTTCTCGATAATATCTCGATGTACAATCGCAGCCTGATACGATCGCATTCTATTGATTTAATCGCATTTTTATATTATATCAACGAATAGTACAAAAATTCGGATTTTATCAGGATTTGATAAAACGGCAGTTAGTTTATGGAACGTAAAGAGTATAAAACTAATCATCTAGTAGTCCAGTCGTAGGGCTTGTATATGGCATAGCGCCAGACTATGCAATTTATTCGATTTATCCGCATCGATTTGCTGAAGAATTGAAGACTATTCGATAGTTTCTCGATGGAGAATTGCAGCCTGATACCATCGCATTCTATCGATTTAACGGCATTTTTTATATTTTATCAACGAATCAGAACTAACAATGTCGTATTTTATGATCGGCGATTAGTTCATGGAACACAAAGGGAAAAAAACTCCTTGTCAACGCTATGCAATTTATTCGATCCATCCATATCGATTTACCGAACAACCGACTACTTTCTCAAACTCTTTCTATGGATGGCCGCGAACCCGATACCATTGAGTTCTATCGATGTAACAACATTTTATCAACGAAGCAGGCATAAAAATGTCGGATATAATATATCGGCGGTTAGTTTGTGGAACGTAAAGGGCTAAAAAATCCTCGCCTAGGCGTCTGTTCATAGGGCTTGTATGTGGCGCTGCGCCAGGCTATGCAATTTATTAGATTCATGCGGATAGATTTGCAGAACAATCGAATTATTCTCGAACAATCATTTTTTAGATTTTATCAATGAAGCAGTACTAAAAATGTCAGATTTGATCAAGATTTGATAAATCGATGGTTGGTTTATGCAACGTAAAGGGCAAAAACTCTTTGTCTATTCGTAGGGCTTGCATATGGTGCGGCGCCAGACTAGGCAATTTATTTGATTAATCCGAATCGATTTGCTGAACAATCGAATACTTTTCAATATTTTTGCGGTCATTGGTTGTGGTCCGATGCGTTGCTATCATGTTCTATCGATGTATCATTTTTTTAAGTGCTTTTTGTTTGTCTCGTTGGTTTATAGACACATGAGGCGGCTGGCGATCGCAAGGTCCGGAGTTTCTTCTAATCGTGGGTTTAAAATATTATTAGGGTCAGATATTTTTCTATTGGAAAGTTCTTAGAGCAATGGTTGCACTTATGATTTAGTTTAGTCCTTTTTATTTTGTACAAATTGCCTGAATTATAATATCTACCAATGCCTCGTAGCACTGTATGACCACAATGTTTGTAGCGAGGATAAGAAGCTTTGGCTTGATCGGCCTTAAACTGACCGTATGTGGTATTTTCATGATGCAACGTATCCATGCTTAGCGTTAAGCCACGTTAAGCCGTTGGCCACCGCTTAAAGTGGTAGTTGTTATACCAAGCAAAGAGCCTTCTAGGTGGCTTGATAAGTTCCAATAGCTAGTGGCTACAAATCTGGCTCCAACAACCCCCACTGGGTCCATGTGGTGGAGTATGACGTAATCTCTCTCATCGATTTGTGGGAGAAGGCCTTTGCCCAGCAGTGGGACTGTGTAGACTGATTTAAGTTAGGTATATTCATCTATACTACCCGTGTCAAGTCGGGGCGAGTCGCTAATAGTTAAAGTAAAAATCTCGGTACTATGTATATCTTGAATTGGATCGGACGCAGTTGCTGTCGACCGCAGCTGTCTGGGTTCCGATAGCGTGTTGCTAGTTCAGTTAATAAAGATTTCATCCACATACCCCACAGCAAAAGTACGTATCTTTATATTTCATACATCGATGTGGAACTCATAGCATTATGCCACCGCAGTGTTTTCAGCTATCACCATGATAAGCAGTGTTCGGTTCGGTCAGTCTGGGAATGTGTGACCGTTTATAGCATTATCATATTCGAGTGTGTCTCGGTCTTCGAACGCACGGTAACCGTTGGACCCGGTTACCACTTTATGTGGTATTCCCTAGGCCGATTTGGAAACCTTATGATGAGTTCTGACAGCATAATAGCAGCGTGTTGTAGACGAAATGCGGATGTACATAGAACACCTTTGCTGACTCGCTTGGGAAATGCAGGAGTGACGGTTTTTTTGTACATATCGAATAAATAGAACGGTTGACTAGGCAACCGGTTCATTGCACATCTGGGTGACAAGAGCGCTAGTAAATAATACGTGAAAGAAACTTGATACATTGGTAAACATAATATCATTACTTATTGGTAGGTTGTTTTCTAATCTTACGGGTTCCTTGTTTTTTATTTTCTAGAAATGTTTTCACTCTAGGAATGGGTACACTTACACACAAGAATTTCACATGAACATATATCCAGACCGAAAAAAAATGTTTATCGGGTGCATAAAGATTGACCTACCCTATAATATTTAACCTGTGTAATATATAACTCTATAATTTTCTAGGAATCAAAATGTCTGATAGTGTCCGTAACACCCTACAGTGTTGCAAAACTGGCATTTTAGACGTTGGCTACAAGACTGCCACGCTCAGGTGGGGATGGGCAGGTCGTTTGAGCAGAATGAGCCTCGATAGGTGGGCAAATATCACGGCCGAATGGCGACCAGACGGACACCGACGGGGAAGACCTAAAAAAAATGCCGTGACGCCTTTGACGCTTATGAGGAAAGATGGTCTAAAATGGCCAAGGATCGGGTTAAGTAGAAAGTCATGGGAGAGACAGAAGCGTGATGTGAGGGGCTAAAAAGCCCAGCAGTGGGACGAAAGACGTAAAAAAAATATTATATACGAAAAAATTGCATCGGTTAACAGAGAGTAATAAAATTAAAGTCTTGTGTAAGCAGTATAGAACCAACTTTATTTTTGTACAAATACAACTTACACATTATATAATGAACTGTACCATTCATCATATAACGACTTCTAAAAGCCGTACATAAAACTACCCTTTTTATCCGCTTATAACTTACAAATAGGTCACACAGAAATTCCTATCCCTTTTTACCCAAAAAATATGACGGAGAAAATACAATCGTATCATTATTTGTTCCTATGTTACTGACACTATCGGGAAACAAATAGACCCGAATCACCCCGAATGTTCCTGAAATATTGGGAATTGCTGGTTGATATTGACCGCAACGTTAGCCGCAACTGACCGCAGTTTGAACAATTTATAAATGTCATAATCACTCCCCATTTCTAACGTCGTGCAAAACGATATAACCGTTTATCATTGCCTCCTAAATGATTCTTCTTTGACTGGCTTAACTGACTGAAGCCTGTTTTTCCAGCACCAGACTGCCGCTCAAACTTTGGTGAGTGATTGTCTAATACTGCACTTGACTTTTTACCTTATTTTTGGCTTATTGAATTGTTCAAACTGCGGGTTGACATTTTTTAACACATTCTTTACTTAGAAATGTAATATTAATTGTGTTATTGTTTAATACGGGTAACCGCATTCATATTCGATGTTGATCATAACCGCATTTTGAACAATATTGCATTATAATTTCATATTATGCTTTTCAGCCGTTTGTTATTCGCGTGTTATGTAACGTAATGTATGAAACATTACGTTACATACTGTAGTTTAGATGTTTACACTTATACAGCGCTATAAGCGTAGGCCGCTCCGATCACTGAATTGATTAGTTGCGGGTTTGATTCCCGCACACAACAATTTATGTTACGCACAATTATGTATCGGTCTGGATGCTTGTGCATGTATAATTCATATTACAAAACTTACAATGGAATAAAAGGAAGTGTTATTTTACTTTATTAATATTGTATTTTCACGTAAGCTTTAAACCTTAATGCAGATGGAACGTAAGCTTCAAATATATTTTACTTAATTAAATTTTGTTAACTTAATACGCATGGTATACAAACTTGATTGAACAATTTTAAGATTTAATATATGGAAGGGTATAGGGTTGAAATTATTGTGGCAAGAGCCTCGTATATAAGCCTTTTGTCACAGCTGGTCTTAAATTTTAATTGTGCTCATATTCATTACCTTCTCCAAGAGGGAAGGGAGGCGGTATGTGTTTAATTATAGCTGTTTTATGACTGTTCTTATTTTGTTCTATAATACTGCAGTGATTTTAATTTTTACAAGCTTTTATTTGACTTGTAATGCTTGTTTCATTTGGCAAAATCTCGCAGTCTGAATTAGAATCAATTTCTCATATCCTACGGTGTTGAAAGGACATTTTTTTGGGCCCATACATGATTAGTCCCGGAACCAACAGCCATGAAAAAAAAATTGTATGATTTCAAATCACCCATACATTCTTATAAGGCATTTGTTATTAAACGGACAAGCGGAGGAATCGTAATATTGGACAAAAAGTATTAGATTTTGAGGTTATAATTCAGTAGCCATTAATACATACGTACGTACGTACGAGGTTATATTATGTGTGTTGACATTCAGTAAATATGTCGGCGACTTCAATGTAAGTACTTACAATACTTTGAAATATTCGTTTTAGATTGCAAATTGTCCGTTAGATACTGATATTTGCCGTTATTTTAATAAAATAGATAAATACTGATGGCATGGGTCAAATGTTTGTTGGTTGCGGGGTAATTTTCGTCATATTGGTTTAGTTCCGACGACAATATATTTATGTACACCCTGGATAAGAAACACTTCAACAGCCAAATACAGACACGTATAAAAATTTACGCCTGCCACGCTTGGCAGGCGGGTTGGCGATCGCAGTATATGATTAGTAAGTATTAAGAGGACGCTGCTGCCCATCCTCTTGTCTTAAAAGCCCCTTAGGCACCTCTTACGGCACCTGCGGGCTATGGTCTCCTAGCAGTAACCCAACTAACTAGGACTTTGGATGCCATGTGTATCGCCATTCCAGAGAGTGGTGCCCTGCTTCCGGCATCACTCAGCCCAAGCGAGCCCTCTTCCGGTGTGGCACCAAAGTAGCCTCGCCTCGCCTGAACTACCGCTTGCGGTATTTGTTGCTGGATTTGGTCGCCTCTTACGGCCCGCTGTTAGTCCAGCATGCGGTGGAGAGAATGTATTCTTGATCCGTCCCTACACGGATTATATAGTATATATTTACTTCAAAAAGAGTCGAAAGTGTGTGCGAGTGGAGAAAGCCAGACAGGTCTGTAAGGAAAGAACCTGTTGGAACTCTGTACTCTCTGTCTACCCGGCAAGGGAACTGGTGTGATGATGTAGTCGAAAATACAACTTACCCTACATTTGCACGAGCGCATTTTCAACGCGCGTTTATAAAGCGCTGGAATGAAAGAAACAGCTAACAATACATCTTATCAAAAGCGCTTATAGCGCTTTAGCACCGCAAGTTGAATTGCCCGTGCGGACGAGGGGTTATACCTTACCTACGCACTTATTTACGTGCTCGTTTACACAGTGCAATTAACCTGCGAATGTGCGGCGACTGGCACCAGTTACTGGCATCGTGAACAAACGTCATAGTATACGGTGGAATGGGAGGGTGGGTACGGAGGTACGAGCGGCCTAGCGCTAGCAGATCAAATTAGTTATAACAATCGATTTGCACCGCTCCCAAATCCGCGGATTCCGCATATCTGCAACAACCTGCAGTTGTTTGGTTAACACTACAAAATTAATCAAGTTCAAGATTGCATGTTTATTGTGAATTATTATGTCAAACAGAGGAAACAGTTGTTCTAAGCGGTTTTAAACTAACTACATTTACTTAATATCAGAAACTAGAAACCAAAACCAAAACTGTAAGAACAAATTTGACAAAAACAACGAATTTAACTAACTAAAATAGCACTCATGTCAACAAATTAACCATCAGTAAAAATGGCGGATATAAAGCAACTTAAAATGGAAGGCCAATCTTCCATGTCATTCAAACGAAATAACCATACTCCTCAAATTAGAAGTATTCTTTGATTTGCTTACAATTAAAATCCCAGCAATATGTATCACTCATGAGTCTGTCGTAATCCATTACAAAACACTTTTTCTTACCTACTTTAGCACGTTTTCTTTTTTTGCCTTAGTTAATTTGGTAGTTTGGTGATGAGTTGGTGTATATATAACCGCTCGAATCTTGCTTATATCGATTATTTGCCAATTTTTTTAGCTAGTCAAACTTGACATGAACATAAAAAAAATTCAAGCTGGTTACCTAATGGTACCGAGTGTCCAGAAGAAGTGTACAGGTGAACTGGGTTTATAATTGCTCTATGCTTTTAAGTCCTACTTACATGAGTGTAACTGATTACTATGGATTTGTCCCCTTCCTTATCACTGACATGAGTTAAGTGTAAGCAGTGCAAATATACAAGGTGTAACATAATAAACGCAAGACCTGAAAGTTTTTTGTTCTAAATCGGTAACTGAATTGATTCCAACTATTTTTAATGTATCCTACATTTTGTTTTAATTTGCAAGAAATGCTGTACCCCCTTCAGTGCGCTATAACAAACTAATTTTATTCTTAATTCAAAGCAATACGGAGATTTCAAAACACACACATACACGTACAAGTTTCATTGTTAATAGCGGTACAAAAGTGCTTAAACAAGGGTAAAAACCTTTAAATTTGGAAAATTGGTTATCGTTTTGAATTTTTGAAGCAATTCACTTTGGGGTGTCTGAGGTCTTGCGTTTATTATGTTACACCTTGTATAATCTTATAAACACACCCACTATGCTTTTAGTAAGCTTTTAATAATGTAGCCATAGATTATAACTGGCATTGGTATTGGAGTTGCCTCGTTTGAATTCCTCAATATATTACCCTGTTTCTCGTGCAGGCGGTAAAAATTAGAAAGTTACTAGCGGAAACATACTAAAGTACATACATAACTAAAGTAAACATTAAACCAATTCATTCATTCTCGATTCGCTTTTAATGGCCTGTTTCAATATTTAACTAATAGATAGATTTGCTGATGATAAATTCTTTTAAAAAAAATATGTGTCCCCTCACTAGGAACTATTCCTGATTTCTCGAAATTCCCGATTTTTTTTTTTGAAACCTAGCCATGATTAATTCCTGTGTCATGGGTGCGTTTACAAACATGAAAATTCACAGACACAAATACACAGACCGGAACAAATAATTGTGGATCACACAAAGTTTTGTCCAGTGCGGGAATCGAACCCGCGACTATTAGACACAGTGGGCGGAGGTACTACAGCTCTTAACCACTGCGCTAAATCGTCCGCAAATTGAAATTCACATACAAATACACCCAAACCAAAACAAATATTTGTGGGTCAAAAATATTTGTCCCGTGCCGGGATTGAACCCGCAACTACTTAATCCAGTGGGAAGAGCAGCTAAAGCTCTTAACCACTAGAGCAAGCCGTCATTATTACGCCAGATCCCTTGTGGGGTAAGTTATTAATACGTTAATATACTTCCTACGCATTTCCGAACTCCGTTCGTCCCCGCCCGCTGTCAATAACCTCAAACAAGGCTCGCTGCGCGACGCTCCGGGGGCGATACTGGCAAGTCACTCCTTTCCTATAGGAACATGATTAATTCAACCGTGACAATGGCTAATGGCCGGCAGAGGCGGACTGGGGATGTTTTTGGGGTTAAACTAGTAGGATATTTTGTCTGTATATTTATTTCTTTTGCTGATTGACAAGGAGTCTTCGTAATCAGCAAGCGTATTTGAGACGGATTATAAAAGTGTAGGAAGACAGAGGTTAGTAATAAAAATTATTTCAGTTTCCCCGCAATGGATTTGAAGATACGATATAAATATATTTCTTTTTTTTAGAATCACGACAATCAGCCTTGGGGCTAAAAATTATTCGCGTGTCGTGTCCTATCGTGGATACGTTTATAAACATGAAATTTTCATGCACAATAACCCAGACAAAGAAAAATTACTTCTATCTATATCATCACGCCAGAACCCTTGCGGGGTAAGTTAATAATACGGTAATTTAGTTCCTCCGCGTTTCTGAATTCCGTTCGTCCCCGCCCGCTGTTAATAACCTCAAACAAAGTTCGTTTCGCAACGCTCCGGGGGTAAATCTGGCAAGTCACTCCTTTCCTATAGGAATATGATTAATTCAACCCCAGCAATGGCTAATGGTTGTTTTGGGGTTAAAATAGCAAATAATTTTGGCCGTATATATTCATTTCTCTTGCTGATGGATAAGAAGTCTCCGTAAGCAACGAACGTGTATGAGATGAATTATCAGAGTGAAGGAAGAGAGACGTTTTTAAGAATAGTACTTTTGGGTCAACTTCTATCTATATCATTACCCCAGAACCCTTGCGGGGTATCTTATTAATACGCTTATATACTTTCTCCGCCTTTTCGAATTCCGTTCGTCCCCGCCCGCTGTCAATAACTTCAAACAAGACTCTGGCAAGTCACCCCTTCTCTACGGGAACAATTCAACCCCGGCAATTGCTAATGGCGGTCAGAGGCGGATTGGGGATGGTTTTGAGGTTTAAATAATAGTATTTTATTTTGTATACTATGTGTAATATAAATAACTTAAGACATTAAAAAAATCGGCAACTTAATCGACTTTTATGGTTTTGTTTGCCAGATTCCTTGCGGGGTAGGCCTATGCCTTCCTAGTACAGAGTTCCAACAGGTTCTTTACTTACATACCTCTCTGGCTTCCACCACTCTCATAATTCGTCTCATACACGCTCGCCGGTTACGGAGACTCTTGACTTGTCCTTTAGATAAGACACGGTCTATTTGGGCATGGTAAGATAGTTTGATTATTATGAGTAGTTTAAAGCATTTTTTCGTAAATATATAAATAAAAAAATGCTTTAAATTAGTCTTAGCACTATACGATTAAGTGTAATCGTTAAAATTCTTCATATAAAATTTTATACAAGAACGTTTTTATTTAATACCTCAAAATTATACTTTTTGCACATAGCAGATATTGGTTTGAAAACGACAGCATGTTTTTAATTAGCGTAAATTCCTGTTACTCATGCAATCATAAATCAGCCACTGCTGGGCAAAGGCCTTCAGTTAGACAGCTCAGAAATGTAGGTGAGAGAGATAAGATTATACTTCACCACGCGGACCCAGTGCGGATTGGCAAGGGCAGGTATGTGGCCACCTGCTGTTGAATTTACCAAGCTTCAATCTCGGTTTAACGACTGCCAAATGAAGTAGTAATAGGGACGAATCGGCTTTCGGTGCCTTCTGAATCACGAAACCTCAATAACGGAAATGCTATTGACGGTCATCCATCTTAGACTGACTGAGCCGAACGTTGCTTAACCCTCTGTGGGGCTCTTCCCTCTAATATGGTTGAGGAGAATGATGGCTGCTTCTCGAGTCATACTCGTGAACGGGTGCTGCTGGTGGGGACTGGTCCGTCCTCTATCCTTTAACTGATTAAACATGTACCGTAGTAATGTTAAATTTCTCTTTCGGCATCACACTGGAGCTATAACCAATTATTTGGTATGCACTCTTTATATTTCATAGTAACACTCTTTATCTCTTACTACTATTATTACACTTTTTATTATATACCTTTACAGTCTCTATTTCTTACTGACTGATACCATGAATCTAAGTACACTTATTTTTAATCTATTTACTTCAGCACCTCTATTTAACTCATTCTACACTGTTCTCCCATACCCCATGAATACGATGTATACTATCTACTATCACTTTTACATACAAAAAGAGTTATTGTGAAACTCTCATTTTTAAAAAAGAATATACTTGGAGTTTTTTGCCCTTCTTTTCCACCGGAATGAATTTCCGAACGGGTGGTAGAGTCTTAAGTAATCAATAATTTTCTCTTTTTGACTATTCATAAGTGGTTTTTGGTCTACATGAATAAAAAACTTTTGATTATGATTGGTGATTGAATAAAATAGTAGGTATTATGATAATATAGCAGTTTTAATTTATATATAACCCATAACTGACTGCAGATCAATTTTAAAATAGAAGATATATATATTATAAGGTAGGCAGAGAGGTCAATCAATCAATCAGCCTATCGCAGTCCACTGCTGGACATAGGCCTCTACTAACACGCGCCATTTCACACGGTCCTCCGCCTTCCGCATCCAGTCTGTCCCAGCGACCTTTTTGAGGCCGTCGGTCCATCTAGCTGGGGGCCGCCCTACCTTACGCTTACCAAGTCGCGGTCTCCACTCTAGGACACGCTTGCTCCATCGGTCGTTGGTCCTTCTGCAGATGTGACCAGCCCATTGCCACTTTAGCTTACTGAGTCTGCGAGCTATGTCGGTAACTTTGGTTCATAGTCGGATTACCTCGTTACGAATTTTATCCTTCAAAGAGACGCCGAGCATAGCTCGCTCCATTCCATTAACAGTATGAAACGCATTGGTTATTTCCGGTATCTCTGTAATAACAGTTACTCGTATTATGATTTTGGACCTAGACCTGGCATACCTACATGAAAGAAGGTGGTAGGTTTTTCGAGTCTATACAAAACCTATACTATAAAAAATCCAAAAAAATGAAGTATATTTTACTAAGTACTTATCCTAACAACTGCATTGGCAAATACTTGAAATTTCCACGATTATCCAACTCCTAAAGTCCCTAAACCCGCAAAAACTGTTCAGTTCGGTTAAACTATGTTACAAAGCAACCGCAAACAAAAGCTTATATACAGGATTTGGAACATTATGTAGATGTCAAATAGCTGTACGTAGGTATCGATACTCTGGAATTCGATTCTCGATATTCAGGAAGATATTTAGACGCAGTTAAAATACGATTTCAATTGTAAGATGTTATTTAAACTTGCGATTTTTTATAAAAAATAATGACTGTCACCCCTAGATTCCCCAAGCGGGGGTGGTAGAGATGTAATGAGTACACCCACTTTTCGCCAACAATGTCAGGTTGCATGTAATAGGGGGCCAACTTATTGCTATATACCGGGCACAATTCCAGACTCCGGACTCATACTGGGAATTTTTCGTTAGACAAACTATGTTTGTCCGACTTAAGATTCGAGACCAGGACCTCGTTAGCACAAAGCGATGCGCTTTACCACTAGACCAACGAAGCAGGTGGTTTTTATGTCATTTCTATAAGATTTTAGGACATCCAATCGTAATTTGGACATCCATTCTATTACCTAGCTTTCCTATTCATTTTTACTAACTAGGTAGTTGTTGAACTTTCATTTAACATTATTGGGACTAATGTTTATATATTGAGGTCGATATTTAAATGGATCAGATGTGTGAATACTCAGCATCTATCTATCTATATCATCACGCTAGATCCCTTGCGGGGTAGGCAGAGAGTACGGAGTTCTAAAAGATATACGATAGATATTAGATTAGATAGATAGATAAAAGATATTCTAAAAGATTTTCCATATCAGTATCGATATGTTGAGCCCTATCTAGGAAATATAGCATCGCTAAAAATATGGGTAGATACACGCTCGCCGCACGAAAAATGGCACCACCAAAAGGCAGGCAAAAGTAGACGGTACTAAAAAATTAACAGCCTTCTGCTTTGCAAATACAACTTGAAGTGATATGTGTAAAGTACAATAGGCCCTAATTTATGATTAAATCAAAACTATGACTACTCACGTGTATTTGGAGACATTTTTTAGTGTAACTTTTAAATGGGAGTGTGTATCTTGTTATGATATATCGATAAATATATGTATTTATTCCGTTGTAATACGATCATCGACTGTCCAAACTGCCCAGAGAAGCGGCAAATCGAATCGATACATAATTAGGATAACTCTGAATCGAATAACAATATGGATTACAGATGATTCATAGGCGCTAGGCACGCAATACCAATTCGCATCGAATAAATTGCGTGAATTCCGAATAGTGATGATTTGTGATCGATCGATTATGAACGATTTATTTGTTTGCCTCATTAACCGATAGGGAAGCGTCGTCGTTATATGTTCTACTTTTATGATTATTTGTCTGTCGATTATCGATATCTTAATAGTGCTATCAATATGCGACGGCGCAGTGCAGAGCTTAAGTAGCCCACTGTGTCTTATATTCGCGGATTTGATTCCCGCACGGGACAAATCTTTGTGTGACGCACAATTATTTTTTTCAGTCTGGGCATTTATGTATGTGAATTTTCATGTTTGTTAACACACCCACGACACAGAAAGAAATCCTAGTGTGGGGTCACGTATTTTTATTAAATTATAATATATACAATCGCAAGGATTGTGGTTGGGACACATCGGTGTTGGAGCAAGTGAATGAGTTTGTATATCTTGGATGCGCATTCAGTAAGATACAATAGATAGATAGATAGATATAGAGAGAAGAGTGAGTGCAGAGTGAATGGCCCGATGGGAAAGCTACTTGGGAGTCGGCACTTAAGCCGAAAGGCGCAGCTGGCCATACATAATGGAGTGCTTGTCCCAACGCTGTTATATAGCAGCGAGAGCTGGGTATGTAAGAAGGAGAATGAAAGTAGGATAAATGCGGTGGAAATGCGAGCTCTGCGGAAGATGTGTGGAGTGAAGCCGACCGACCGTATTCGCAACAGCGTAGTAAGAAAGCAAATAGGAATGAAAGAGAGTATCGGTGTAAAGATGAGAAAGGGTATGCTCCGTTGGTTCGGGCATATAGAAAGAATGTCCGAAGAAAGAATGACAAAATTGATATACAATGCGAAAGTGGAAGGATGTAGGTACCGGGCAAGACCTAGACTATCTTACCATGACCAAATAGACCGGGTCTTATCTGAAGGACAAGTCAGGAGTCTCCGTAACCGGCGAGCGTGTATGAGACGAACTATGAGAGTAGAGGAAGCCAGAGAGGTATGTAAGGAAAGAGCCTGTTGGAACTCTCTACTCTCTGCCTACCCCGTAAGGGACCTGGCGTGATGATATAAATAGATAGATAGATATAATATATCTATTAGCTGTCAAAGCAACACTACAGTAGGATGATATAAAGTTTCGTATACTTAATACACTCATCAGTATCAGCCCAGTGACGTCCACAGGACAAAAATCTTTCTCAAAGACACCACAAGTCTAAATACACTATGAACACACGTTTTTAATATCACATGCATTTTGAAATAGATACATATAGCTACAGACCACGTATAAGCACGTTCTAAAAATAAAGAACAGACACCAAAAGTCTAACAAATAATTGGTAACTCCTTTTTTGGTTTTGGAATATTTTAGCGACATAGCTGAACCAATTTCTATCTAAATAAAATAAGCAACCTTTAAATTCGTTAACCTTTACGGAAGCCACGATATCATCAATGAACAAAACTACAAACCTTTAATATCCATATTTATGTCTGCGGTTAAATTTAAACCAAAAATTTAGAATTTATGGAAAAGACTACATCTCAATCAAATACTTACTTCAAATTCTTTAATACGTCTACACAATAAAAGATAACAATATTAAAATGTATAAAGACTCAAGGCAATTTCCTGGCGTCTGTCCAACAAAATCTTGCTGGAATTCTATTAGGACGATCTTTCTGCGGACCAGCTGACGTTGAAGGCCTCAATAGAGGAGGAACCTGCTCACCATGACTTAGATCCTTACCTTCATCTTCTTGCACAAACTCAACAACCGTAGTACTTCTAGGTTTGTTCAAAATTTCCTGATGAATCTCTTCCTCTGAACTGTAATCTTCTCTCACTTCAATCAAGTCTTCACCTAATTCTTCCAGTTTAGAAGGTTTAGCTTTAGATACTGGTACTCTTGGAGATATCTTGTCAACAGGATAAGCTTCCAACTTCTTTTCAATGCATGCTAATCTCTCTAATACGTTATCTAGCTTATGTGTGTTGCACTTTACAATTCTCTGCACAGTAGTGATTTCGTTGCTTGTATTTTGATTATTTAATTCAGCTATACAATCTTTAATAGCATTCATAATTGGTATTGTAATGCTATTACTTAAGAGATTCTTGTCTTTTTCGTTCATGAGGTGTATTTTTATCCTTGTGTCTCCAGAAAGAGTTTCAGTAGCAAATGCTTCGAAGGAATCTGATATTACAAATTTCGATCTATCAATTTGTGTTTTATTCTGATTTATTTCTTTTCTGCTGATTTTTTTTGCGGAGACTTCAGATAAAGTGCAGCATAGTGACTGGTTATTATTTAAATCGTCTAAGGTATTACTGGCTGAGGTGTGGCTTATGGATTCTTTGACACTACGACTTCCTTTTTGACTTGTGACTTTTTTGTACGTTTCAAAAACTTTTTTAGTTTCATCTTTCTCATAAGTCACATCGTGATTCTCGAAGCTAGATTCACGACATTTCTGTTTCTTTTTGTTCTTCTTCGAAGTTCTTATCGTGTAAAACACTGGAGACCTATCATCTCTGGGCGGTATAGCTAAGGGAACTATATTTTTGGCAAATCTAATAGTCTGTTCCAGTATAGAATCATTATTGTGTGCTGCATACTTTGACGTATCTTTATAAGCATTATGAGTTCTATCTCCGTCAAATTGCTGTCCTTTATCATGTTTAGTTTTCTTTTCTTTTTTAGGGTTTTCTTTTTCCTTCTGTTCTTCTTTAGGTTGGTTTTTGTTCAAACATCTTTTGTGTAGGAACACGACAGAGTTGTACGAGCGTTGGTGTGGAAAGTAATTAGCTAAGTTGATGCCGTTGATTTCTTTGACTGTGGGGAGCCAGCCTGGGGAAGAGTTAGTTTAATGTTGAAGTCGAAATTTCCAGCGGTATTGCCTTTTATGGCGCGCTCGTTCCACTTTGAGAGGGCCGTTGAAATTTTACAGCAGATAATTAGGGGTGGAACTGACCGTTTTTTAAAGTGGTAATTAGTTGGGGAATTTATTAAAAGAGTTTGTTTTGATGAGGAGATTTTGAGTTTACAAATAGGTATATTTTGTGTACATTATGATTTTATTTTGGAACAAAGTTAAAGAACTAATAATAATTACTATATACACCTTTTTCTACCTCTTAAAGATAATGGGTCCGAAAGGGATCGCCGTTATATTCACAAAGCACATTACATGGATTATTTCATTTTTCAGTTTGTACTGGAATCTTACCTGCAGCCATGCGAACTTTCTATATATTGAAATGTATTATAAAAAACCTCTCTGTATATGAAATGAATGTAAAAATTAATATTTAACACGAACAACAATATTATTATTGTAAATGTCAATAAAATAGTTGTCATAGAGACATATTGCAAAAAGAGTTTTCGTCACGGAATAAAACATCATGTGATATTATTTATCTAATAATATGATATTACTGATTCAATATTATTTTATTTGTAAATGCGTCAATAATTAGACATAACACTATACATAGATGGCCAGAGGCGCTAGTAGCAATGTGCAATCTCTGTATTTTTAGCGATAACAAAGGTTAAGCAGTTTTCGACTCGGTTGGCCTCAGATGGGTGATAGTTTGTGGCATTTTGATATTTGAGTGTCTCCGTGCTTCGGAAGGAAGGCTAAGCTGGTAATCGTTAAGCTAAGTTTGTCATAAATTTTTCCAAGGTGGGCACAAACCTGCCTACACCAATCCGCACTGTGTCGGCTTAGTGGGTATGATCTAATCTCTCACCTCGATTTGTGAGAGAAGTCACAGTATAGATCGATATTATTACAGATGGCCAGATGTTATTTTAAATTTATAAATTCACAGTAATGTAAATAAAAAGTAATGTGAATTTACAACATTTGAGAAGAGAGTACAGTTTTAACAGAGCCCTTGTTCGCAACGATCTTTAAGGGTGAATGGTATTCTGAAGCCACTGAAGTTGGTACTGCAGTGGTACCAGTAAACGATCTTCCGCCTTTTCACGAAGTTACGGTAACACGCCCCGTTACATACTTAATGGGTCGCACCGAATAAGGGTCCAGGGTCTTTCCTTACAAACCTCTCTGGCTTCCTTCACTCTCATAGATTGTCTCATACACGCTCGCCGGTTACGGAATCAGAATAATCATGTAAACCATTATAGTATTTATGAATCGTCAGAAAAGTAACAAAGATTCTACCACCACTTCGGAATGTCATTCCTGTAACGAAGAAGTGACAGAAACTCCACTCTTTTAAAATAATAATTTTACAAACTTTTTCATCTATATTTTGTTGTGGGGTATGGGAGAGATGTAGGTTGGGCATCAGGTGAGTCTAAGTGAAATAAAGCAAATTATACTTTTTATGAGAATGGCTTCATGCGGAGACTCTTGACTTGTGATTCACATAAAAAACTCAGTTCAGTTTCAGTCATGGTTAATATATCCATGGTTTCAGTACATAGTCATAGAGAATAAACCATAGAGATACTCAAAACATAGAGGGAACATTAATAAGATTATATATTTGCACTGCTTACACTTGTCATGTCAGTGATAAGAAAGAGGACAAATCCATCGTTACCAGTTACAACTTTGAACATTTATTTTGACATAGGCTATAGACCTTACTTATGTTTTCCCATAGATGTAGTATTATTACTTTCCCATATAACTGCTAAAGCTTTAACGAAAAAATCATTTTGTGTATAAGCCGAAAATTAAATATTTTTACAATACAAAGTATCGCTGTATCTCATAGTGCCCATTGTAGATGCGTAACTTAGTTTTGTAGTAATAATAGTAATTCTATTTAGCTATTGACGATCTAAAGAATTTTAATTTCATAATATGTTTTGAATAACAAGCTTTTATAGCAAAAACACAAAGGAGACCTACAAGTACTATGGTACTTGTCAAGGCAAATGTAACGAGCCTCAACACGCCAGGGTTATGTGGAGTAGTTGGATAGTTCTATCGGTCACCCTTCGCCTCCAACTTGAGTGCGCCCAAACACGGCGGGTTTATGTTGAGAAGTTAGGTAGTTTCACCATCCGGGTGTAATGTACTCTTCAAGACAAATCCAACGAACCCAAACACGGCAGAGTTATATTGAGTACTTGTATGCTTCCGTTGGCCACCTTTCGGCTTCATATATATATATAATATTAGCCCTGTTCAGAAACTGTCCCACACGGCACGGGTACGGCACGGGCCTCCTCTCACACTGAGAGGGTTTTGGCCATGGTCCACCACGCTGGCCCAGTGCAGGTTGGCGAACTTCACACACCTTCGAGAAACTCTCAGGCATGCAGGATTCCTTACGATGTTTTCCTTCACCGTTAAAGCAAGTGATAATTAAGTTTTAATACACATATGCTTTCGAAAAGACAGAGGTGCGTGCCTGGGTTTGAACCCGAGACCTCTGACTTTGCAGTCCAACGGTCTAACCACTAGGCTATCGCTGCTTCGGTTTCATCATCGGATCCTAAATACTATTTGGTTATATAGTACTTCTCAATACCAATTTAAGCAGCCTTAACATGAGGGGGTTACGTTGTATAGTTTACAAGTTCCTATATCCACCTTCCGACTCTATAATCAGACCAGCTCCATGGTTCCATATTATTGCAATATCATCGGACTTACATACATATTCCAAATTTTATCTCGATCGTCACTCATCACGTGCTTGAAAAATGGATCCCAAGATTTAAAACTAAAAGACAGACAGATAGACATACGAACATTGTAAGTTAAATAAAAGCTTGTAAAAATAAAATTAAACCTTTCATAATTTTTTTATTTATTTTAATAAGCGCGAACAAAATATATAAGAAAAAACCTATTGCAAAGAGAACAAATTGAAGTTAATTTTACATTGAAAGTGCTACTGGTTGTAATCTTCGCTAGTTGAGTCCAAAATCGAAGCACTCTTTTGTAAATTTTTTTTTAAAAGATGCAACTAAACTGTGTTTTAATGTGCTCTTAGTATTGCATAAAACACTATTCATTTAGGACGCAATATCTGTAGGCATACTGAAACCAAAAAAAAATATAATTACCAATTTTCGAAAATGATATCGATGTAAATTTTCCCATCATTATGACTAATCTCTTTGGAAATACGATTATTAAGATTCTATCTAAAACTTATCATTTATGCTCAAGGAAAGCAGTCAATCTGGTGTAGTTATTATGCATCTTCAAACTAGTTACATCTTTATTATAAAATACATTTTATCTTTACCATTATAGAGCAAAACCAAGTTACTGGCCGAAGCTTACATAATTTAGCTTCATCTGCTTTTCTAGACCAATAAGATTTGCATTCCAATATAAAGCACGGTATTTTAGTTGTGTGGCACCATGTTTTCACAAACATTTTAAATATATATCTTTTTATTAATTGAAAACAAATTAAAAGTCTCCGAGAACACAGTCACTAGACAAACAAATATTAACCGATAAATTTGCGTGGAGCCTACGTCAAAATAACAAGTCATATATTTTGAATAAAAAAGAAGTTCGAACCATGTAGAAACAAAGCTTTTTAAATTGGTTACCTAAATGGTACCAAGTGTCCAGAAAAAGTGTACAGCTAAACTGCGTTTATAATCCCTCTATGTTTTTAATCCTACCTCTATGGAATAAACCATAGACGGATTATAAACGAACTTAAGGCGTACACTTTTTCTTGTTCGGGTTCGGGAAAGGTTCAATTTTATTTTTACAAGCTTTTAATTAACTTACAATGTTCGTATGTCAATCCGTCTGTCTTTCCGTTTCAAATCTTGTGATCCATTTTTCAAGCACGTGCGGGTATCCGATTGAGCTAAAATTTGGCATAATTATGTAAGTCCGATGACAATACAATAATATGGTACCAGGCTTTTGTTTTTTGCCGTAATGGCGACAAGAAGCCAATTTTTATAATTTACTGTTATACTCTATTATTACTTGACATTGGCGAAATACACTGATAAAGTGTGGGCCATTAATTAAAATAAGAAGAAGAAGAAGAATATGGTACCATGGAGCTGGTCTGATGATAGAGTTGGAAAGTGAGTATAGGAACATGTGAACTATACAACATAACCCCCTCATATTTAGGTTGATTAGATTAGCATTAATAAATACTACACCGTCACGCCTATATTCTCCAAGCGGGGGTGGCAGAGGTGTACTAAGTACACCCACGTTTAGCCGACGATGTTAGGTCCCATGTAATAGGGGGCAAGCCTATTTCCATATACCGGGCGCAATTTCAGACTCCGGACTCGTACTAGAAAGTTTTCATTAGAAAAACTACGCTTGTCCGACCTAGGACTTGAACCCAGGACCTCGTGATCACAAATCAATGCGCTTTGCTACTAGATCAACAAGGCAGTCGGAAATAGGAGAAATACTATATAACGAGATAGTGTTTAGGGTGAAACCGAAGGATGAAACCGAAAGTTGGCCAATGGAAGCACACAAGTAGTCAATATAACCCTGCCGTGTTTGGGTTCGTTGAATTGTCTTTACACCCTGATGGTGTCCAGGGTCTGATGATAGAGCCGGAAGGTGGCCAATGAAACTACTCAACTTTATAACATATAACGAATGTCAAGATTCTTTAGATACAATTACTATTATTGATTACTACAAAACTTAAGTAAAATACGCATCTATAATTGGCAATATGAGATGGATAATTGATGGATAATTTGTATTGTAAAAAATATTTAATTTTCGACATATATACAAAATGATTTCATCGACAAAGCTTTCGCAGTTATATGGGAAAGTATCAAAACCTGTGTATGTCATTAATGTAAAAAAAATGTACAAGGGTGTAACCGGTAATGATGAATTTGTCGCCTTTCTTATCACTGATATGTTATAAGTGTAAGCAGTGCAAATATATAATCTTGTACATGCTCCCTCTATGTTTTATCCTATCTCTATGGAATAAACGGACACCATAGACCAATATTGGTTTGGTTATGGTTACTGCCTCGTTGGTCTGGTGGCAAAGCGCATTGCTTTGTGATCACGAAATCCTGGGTTCAAATCCTAGGTCGGACAAATGTAGTTTTTCTAACGAAAAATTCCCAGTATGAGTCCGGAGTCTGGAATTGTGGCCGGTATATGGCGATAGGCTCGCCCCCTATTACATGGGACCTAACATCGTTGGCGAAACGTGGGTTTACTCAGTACACTTCTGCCACCCCCTCTGGGGAATATAGGCGTGACGGTGTTATGGTTAATATTTATTCTAAGTGTAGGTATTCAATGGAGGTATTCCCCTGTATGTACCTACATAATACAATTTAAAGCATTATTAAACAAATTTAACAAGACGGAGGATTTAGAGCAGTGGTCAAGAGCTCAAGCCACTCCGCCCACTGTGTCTAATAGTCGCGGGTTCGATTCCCGCATGGGACAAATCTTTGTGTGATCCACAATTATTTGTTCCGGTCTGGGTATTTGTGTACGTGCATTTTCATGTTTGTAAACGCACCCACGACACAGGATTAAATCCTAGTGTGGGGCGACGTTCTTTTAAAACCAAAAAAAATACCAAAAAAAAGTGTTGAATGAAGGCTGGACTAATCGTTCCTGGCTTTAAATACTAGGTCAGACAAATGTAGTTTTTCTATAAAAACATTCCAAGTATCAGTCTGGAGTCTGACATCGTGCCCGGTACAATGGACATAGGCTCGACTCCTATTATATGGGACCTAACATAGTTGGCGTGATTGGGTGTACACATTACACATCTGCCACCCCCGCTCGGGGAATACAAGCGTGATGGTGTAAATAAATTTCAGTATAGATAAAGACGCTGTCGTATCAAACACTGCACCATTCCATTTTCATCTGTATATTAAGACTTGGAATCTATCTGAGTGTGCGCATTCTTTATAGACGCCGTGACAGCTCAAATTGAACTTTATTCTTGTGGCTTAAAGTCGTTATTGGATAGTGGGTTGAAAAGTAAGGTTTTCTTTGTGAAAATCTGCAGGAAGCTCGGGCAGGCTTAAATGCTTCACTCTCTTGTCGTTTAACATCCTATGAAAAGCGGTCTATATCAATTTTCAACCCTATTTCCACTTAAGTTAAAATTGAAAATTGATAGTAGCAGAATAGCGCCACTCCTTTATATCGCTTATACGTATAACCGTTATTTGTATTTCCGTAAGCCGTGCGGGGATAGTACCTGCGACTATTTGACAAAGGAAGTTAATTGGTCTACGTTTTATCGCTTCAACCAAATTGTCATCATATTGAAAAAGTAATAATTGTCCGGTGTACATGTATTGTGTAAGGTGGCGCCATCAGCATTCCCCAGTCCCACTTTAAGTTTAGTACGCAAGCAACCATCGCGCGCTCATTACCATTTTCATTGTTCACGTATAACCATTGCGTGTGCATTAACATTTTCATTTATTATTTACCAGTAAATTAGAGTAACAGTAAATAAACCATTATTATCTCTAATTACTGATCTTCTTATTTTCACCATAAACTGACATACCACAGAAACCAGAACCCTTACATTTTAAATCGGAAAGACATACGAACGACTTCGATTCTTCTAAGAATGTCCTCGCAGTGTTAACGGGCATCTTAATATTTCTTCGCCCCAATTCCGCCATTCCAGTACGCCCCTTAGATATTTATCATTATCAAGTTTTTCTCTTGTTGCGATATTTATTAGCTGCAGAGGGTGGTACCCTCCTCCCGGCCCTGCCTCGACGCTGCGTCCCGCCCTAAGAATTGTTTTACGATTGAAACTTGATGTTCATACAGGGTTGTCAAATAAATACGGAAATAAAAAATAACCGCAGTCACGTATTCCCCAAGCGGGGAAGAGGTGTACTTTTCTAACCCACTTTTCACCGACTATGTTATATATACTTCTATATCTATACTAATATTAGAAAGAACAAAGTTTTTTTTTTGTTGTAACTGATATATTCTTAAACTATTGAACTGATTAAATTTTTCTTTCACCATTATAAAGCTATATTATCTAAAAGTAACATAGACCTCAGAGTTGCTCAGCAAGCTATGGAAAAAACTATGCTCAGCGTTTCTTATGTGATTCGATCACGAATAAGGAGATTCGTAGAAGAACCAAGGTCGCCGAAATACAACATAGGATTAGTAAGCTGAAGTGGCTGTGGGCGGGTCACATAGCGCAAAGATCGGACGGGCGTTGGGGCAGAAAGATTCTAGAGTGGAGACTGGAGATCGCAGAAAGTCGTTGGATGCAGGTGGCAGCGGACCGGCTGCACTGGAGAGCGATTGGGGGGCCTATATTCAGCAGTGGACTAGTATAGGCTGAGATGATGATGATGATGATTATAGATCTGGTAGGTGGCGCTGTTGTCGGCGGGTGCAAAGGCGCGGGAAACTGCTGATAAATAATAAAAAATAAACACCATCAGGCCTATATTCCTTAAGTTGGGGTTGCAAAGGTGTACTTTGTGCATCTATTTTTCGCAGACAATGTTAGGTCCCATAGAAGCGAGCCTTTATTACCAGGCATAATGCCAGACTTTAGACTGCTTTTGGAAATTTTGCTTTAAAAAATTTGATCTTTATCCGACCTAGTATAAATAATAATAACACAATTTAAAAATTTGTTTATTAGAGAATAAGTTCTCTAATTTTAATAACTAAGCGCTTGAGTTTAACAGAGAAAATTTTATGTTATTTAAAGAACATATAATACTAACTTCGTTGGCTAAGCGACCCCAGGAGCTTGGCCGCGGAAAAGATTCTGCCACTTCTCTGCGCTAATTAAAAAAAACATACAACAGTAAAGATAATTTATTCAACCCCAAGCAAGAACTTGAAGGTCAGCCGCTTCACAACATCCTATTTGTCAGTTCCACTAAGCTGGTTCAAGTTGGCGGGCACACAGAAGTACTCAATGCTCACATTGAAGTGATTATTAATAGTACCTAGAAAAAAGTACTAGGTATTCAAAAAGCATTGAACAATGCCCCTATGGTCTCCCTCTAACCTTTACCTAAACTCTGCCAAGTTGACAACCCTGTAAAACAAAGGTAAAATACCACATAAGTTATGCACGTTTTCGGAACATTCCGACAAACATTTTGTTTTGGAAAACGGAAACATTTGTAATAATTGTTTTGAAGATACGAGTTCAAAAGTAGGTGAAAGAAATAAAGAACATATTGTTTTGGCTAAAGTAAAAGAACCAAGGAGACGAGCTGAGGCTGTTAATTTCATAACTACTCCTCGCAGAAGATCGTTGGCCATCAGTGCCACGTGTAATATACGGAATGTAGATCTCCATTCCGATTGTCTCGAACTTATTCGCGCCTATACCAAAACGTCGACTTGCTGAAGCGCAAAAGGGTTATTATCGTAATTGAAAGTGTTCAAAATGCAGTCTCGATCTAATCTTAGTGCTATAAATCTCACAAATGGTATTCTCGTAAAATATCGACATCGACCGAATGCAGATCTGACCGAAAATATTATAAAATGTAAACGGTATTCCGATACAATTTTGAACTGACATGAATAACAGATATACAAAACATCGTCAAATTGAATATTTCAGTTAGATATTATTTATTAAGATTGTGGCAGCTCAGATTAATCAACGAATGAATTCTCTTCCTCATTCCATACGTGATAGTTGTTCTTTAGATGTTTATAGAAGAAGAGTTAAAGATTATTCCCTCTCCTTTTGATATATGTCATATATTTGTGTGTATATTTATGTTATTAAATTATGTATTGTTCTATTAGTATGTAGTATAAGTGTAATGTATATATGTAGTAATACATTACCTTCTGGGGGTTTATTATTGCCCCTCTCTTCATATTAATTTCTTTTCTTCTTTCGAAAGCCTCCTAGAAGACCTTACCCCGTCATATGTACACTCTATCATTATGGGCGACTTCAACACTTGTTTACTCAAGAATGATTCCCGGGCTCGTAATCTGAAAGGTTTAGTAGATTCTAGTAATATGCATATTCTCCCACTTACAGCAACTCATCATGCCCCAAACTCTACTCCTTCCCTATTAGACTTAATTATAGTCTCTTCTCTTGAACATGTTGTCAAATGTGGCCAATATAGTGCTGATGCTTTCTCCTATCATGATTTAATATTTCTATCTTACAAGATTCGTCCGCCTAGAACTAAACCAAAGACTTTTCTGCAGCGCAATTTTGGTGCAATGAACCTTGATCATCTCCAAGAAGATACAGGCAAAGTCAACTGTTCTGTGGTTGAGCAGGAGGAAACGGTTAACAATAAGATTGCTATGTTCAATATACTACTCACAGAACTTTTTGATATACATGCTCCTATCCGTGAAGTTAAAATGAGGCATCTTCCTGCTCCTTGGCTTACTGAAGACATCAAGGTTCTCATAGATAAGAAGAATCGAGCTAAGTCGAGATACAAGGTTGATTCCAGGGATAAGTACCGGGACAAATATCATCGGGCTAGGAACCGATGTAACACAGCTTGCAGGGATGCGCAGAGGCGTCACATCCATCGCTCTGTTGAAAACGGTGATCCCGCCAAAGTCTGGAGGTTCCTTCGGATCTTAGGAGTAGGTAAATCTCCACAAGATGCTGCATTAAGTGACATCGATATGGACCAACTTAACCAGCATTTCTCTAAGTCGTCAGTTTTGGATAATACTATTAAAGGTAACACGCTTCATCTACTTAATGCACAGATTGCCCCTGATTATCCTTCATTTTTATTCACAACGGTTTCTGAACATGATGTTAAAAATAGTATTCTTTCCATTACTTCAAATGCCGTCGGAAATTACAGTATTAGTCGTAATATGATCATACCTATTCTTGACTCCTTATGCCCCATTATCACTCATATCCTTAATTCTTCCATCACGACTGGTGTCTTTCCTAATTGCTGGAAGGACGCTCAAGTGACTCCCTTACCAAAAAAGGCTAACCCTGGATCCTCTTCAGACTACCGTCCAATATCTATTCTCCCTTTCCTATCTAAAGTTCTTGAACGACTCATTCAGAATCAGTTTAGTCGGTTCTTGAATGCTCATAATATCCTTGACCCATATCAATCTGGTTTTCACCCTGGTCATAGTACGACTACTGCATTAGTAAACATCTCTGACGACATTCGGCTTGGTATGGAAAATCAGCAGCTAACTGTTCTTACTCTTCTTGATTTCAGTAATGCGTTTAACAGTCGATCATGATATCTTGCTTGCTACGCTGCGTTCCCTTAATGTTTCTCCTTTGGCGATCGACTGGTTCCGTAGCTATCTGTCTGGGCGTCGGCAACGTATTCGCATAGACGATACTTTTTCCTCTTGGTGTGAAGTTTCCGCCGGCGTACCGCAAGGGGGTGTGCTATCTCCGCTGCTTTTTGCAGTCTTTATCAACTCAATTACCAAGGAGTTAACGTCATCGTATCATCTTTATGCTGACGACTTACAAATATACTCGCAGGCTGCTTTTGATCATCTGTCGACTGCTATCCAAACCATAAATTGCGACCTAAATTCTATTAATTCTTGGAGTAAGTCACATGGCCTAGCAGTTAATCCGATCAAAACTCAAGTTATTGTGATAGGCAGCCCTTGGTATATGTCTCGAATTAACTTTGATCAACTTCCTGCGATTACGTTCGACGGGGTCCTTATTCCATACTGCGACAAGGTGAAAAATCTTGGTGTTATCTTTGACAACACTTTGTCGTGGAGACCGCAGGTTGCTGAGGTTAGCAGGAAGATTTTCGCTTCAGGAGCCTCACTTAGACGCCTACGTAATTTCTTGCCTGTCAATACTAAAATTGCGCTTGCACAATCCCTTCTGTTGCCTATTCTTGACTACGCTGATTCTTGCTACCTTGACCTGACAGTGGAGCTTCTTAATAAACTCGAAAGACTTCAGAATTATTGCATTCGTTTTATATTCGGCTTACGTAAATATGACCACGTATCCGAATTCCGTTCTCAACTTGAGTGGCTCCCTGTCCATCACCGTAGGAATATGCATGTACTATCACTACTCTATTCTACCTTATTTAACCCGTGCACTCCAATGTATCTTAAGGAACGTTTTTCCTTTCTCGCCACTACTCAGTCGCGTGAACTTCGTTCCTCTTCGACACTTCGCCTAACTATCCCTACCCATTCTTCTAACTTCTTTACTAATTCCTTCACTGTCCAAAGTATTCGTCTTTGGAACTCCTTACCTGATTCTATAAGGCGTGCTAAGTCCCGGGACATATTTAAGCGGGATCTTAAAGCACATTTCCTGCAGACCTAACACCTTTAGCAAGTTCCCTTTTAATTTTAGTTTTTTACATTTGCTCGTATCTCTTTCGTTTCTCCTTTCCTTTATATTTATTTATTTCGTCATTCAGTTGCGTAATGTATAATAGGTTCTTTTTGTTTCATTTTACTTCTTTTTTATTTTTATGTTATTATATTCAGTGTTGCACCTTACCCATTTCCATTTTATTTTTAACATCTCTGTCCTCTACCTAAAGGTTGCCTGGAAGAAATCGCTTTAAGCGATAAGGCCGCCTTACTGTACCAACATAACTATGTTCGATCTTGTTCCCTGTCATAATATTTTATGTGCAATAAAGTGTATTATTATTATTATTATTAGTAATTTCGTCATTTCTTAAGTAACTCTTAGATTGTTCTGCAATTGCCCTCACTTCCACAAAACTGATCTATCTACACTCAAACGTTAACTGGTAGATAACTCATATTAAGTTAAGTTCGCCTTTGTACATCATCTGTGTAAATATGCTAACAAATTTGTATTTCTTTTGTACAATAAAGAAATAAAGGTACTTTTGATTCTTATCGTACCCTTCATAAGATTTGCCTTGGTGATATAAATAGACAGACGTGTTTGAATTGTAGCTAATAAAATCTCGTAAAGCATTCCTCGTCCAACACAAAAGAAAAATTAGGGAATAAATCGCCTTTTCTACATTCAGGTGGGCGCAGACGGGCACATTAGCATGCGTAGTGCGAGTTCAGTAATTAATCACCGACTCCAGCGCACTCCGCGTCTGAATACAACATTAGGACAGAACTTGCCTTTTAATGTGTAATTTTACGGGAATTTTGAAAACTTTGTAGTACTGCCTCGATGGTTTAGCGGTGTATGCACGTAACAATTATGAGATGAGTTTGAATCTTAGGTTGAACAAAGTATAATTGCTCTATCAAATGAACTAATATCGTTAGCGAAATGTGCGTGTAGACGCTGCCTCTACCTCTGGGAATATAGGCGTAACGTTGTTAGATACCTATGTAATAGGCGAGCCTATTACCATTATACGTAATTTGACATGAGATTGGAACCCAGGACCACCAGCCACACCGTGCGGGATTAGACCAACGATCCGTGAATTCATACTAATATTATAAACTCGAAAGTAACCCTGTCTGTTTGTAACCTGTTCGCGCCTAATACGCTAAACAGATTTTGATTAAATTCAGGATATAGATTTTATCTAAGGAAAGATACCGTTTCTCCCAAAGAAAAACTTAAGGGTGTAAAATACACGCCTGAATATAAAGCGAGCGAAGTTGTGAATACAGTTAGTGAATTATAATATCTATCTATCTATCTATAACCTCACGCCAGATCCCTTGCGGGGTAGGCAGAGAGTACAGAGTTCCAACAGGTTCTTTCCTTACATACCTCTCTGGCTTCCTCGACTCTCATAGTTCGTCTCATACACGCTCGCCGGTTACGGAGACTCTTGACTTTTCCATCAGATAAGACTCGGTTTATTTGGTCGTGGTAAGATAGTCTAGATCTTCCCCGGTACCTGCATCCTTCCACTTTCACATTGTATATCTGTTTTGTCATTCTTTCCTCTGGCATTCTTTCTATATGCCCGAACCAACGGAGCATGCCCTTTCTCATCTTTACACCGATACTATCTTTCATACCTACTCGCTGTCTTACTATGCTGTTGCTAATGCGGTCGGTCAGCTTCACTCCGCACATCTTCCGCAGAGCTCGCATTTCTACCGCATTTATCCTACTTTCATTCTCCTTCTTACATACCCAGCTCTCGCTACCATATAACAGCGTTGGGACAAGAACTCCGTTATGTATGGCCAGCTGCGCCTTATGGCTTAAGTGCCGGCTCCCGAGTAGCTTTCCCATCGCACCATTCACTCTGTTCCCTGCACTCACTCTTCTCTCTATGTCAGCGGTGTATTTCCCATCCTTACTGAAGGCGCATCCAAGATATACAAACTCATTCACTTGCTCCAGCACATTGTTACCAACCACAATCCTTACATTCATGAATTATAATAATAATATCAGCCTATACTTGGCAGTATAGCCTATACTGCTGGGCACAGGCCGTCTCTTACAAATCGAGGTGAGAGATATTAGGTAAGAGGTAGGAGATAGTCCACCACGCGGACTCAGTGCGGATTGGTGGAGATAGATTTGTGACCACCTGCTGTTTTGTTGCCTTGAGGGCTTCCAACTCGGCTTAACGACCACCACATTAAGTGGTAGCCGGAACCAACGGCTTTACGTGCCTTCCGAAGCTCGGCGACGCTCGAATATGCAAATACCACAAACGGTTACCCATCTCGGGTCAAACGGGGCGATCGCTGCCTAAAATTCGTAATCGGTAGGAACACCGCGGTCGCACAGCGCTACGAGCGCCACGATTATTCGAATTATAATAATTTCTTTTAAATAATTTGTTTTCCTATATTATTAAATTAAGCGATACTGTCCCAGCGCTGGTCATAGGTCTTCTTCTTCTTCTTTAAGTTATGGCTTCGCACTAATTTTAAGTGTATTTTGCCAGTGTCCAGTGAGATGCATAATCGTGTTTGTATAAATTAATTTAACTCCCCGATGAACATGATGACAACGATGATAAAGAAATTGATGAAGTACCCCACCCTAGATAGTAAAGCGATGGATACTTTACATACCAATTGCGACGGCCGTTTTGAGGGAAATGGAAAAGGCACGTTTTATTACTTTGTTACAATTACCTTCCCTTATACACATATATTTTATTTTATTTATGCACATATAAGAACACATAATGGTTAATATTCTACCAACATTACACATTATTATTAAAAATAACACAAGTTTTGGAAATTACGACAAATTGACAACATCAATCTTCAACTTCTCGCCAAAACTCCCGGTCAAAGGTCTTCTCTGACAAATTAACGTGAGAAGAAAATAGGTCATAATCCACCACGCTGACCCAGTATTGGTGTTTTTTTTTCTTTTCCTATACGTAAATATAAAATTGAAAACTCGTTCTATGCAAAATACGTAAAATAAGAAACGAAAATACTACATTTGTAAGGTTTCTACGAGGTGCGGTCCCACGGACATGTTTGAGGCCCCCAAATTACGCAATAAATACAGACGGATCTCCATTTTAGGGTACTGTGTGATATATAAAGAACAGAGGCCCTATAGTTTTGTAGCCTCAACTCCGCTTTAGCCGTTTTCGAAAATAAATTACAAAACCAGTGTCGACAAAAGAATAAAAAAATTTCTTCCGACAGAGGGCCGTTATTTACCGATACTTAACGTTATTTAAATCTAAAACGGTATTTTGAATGCAACTGGACTGCAGTTAGTATTCGTGTGATTAGTGTTACCCAAATGCAAGACGACACTGGCTTCGGTTTCAGTCTTGATTTTGCATCAGTTACCTGGTCTTGATCTTGGTCTTAGTATTGCAAATTAGTCTTGGCTTTAAGCAAGATTCTCGCAAGAG
Organism: Phalera bucephala; assembly: GCA_905147815.2. NCBI lineage: Eukaryota > Metazoa > Arthropoda > Insecta > Lepidoptera > Notodontidae > Phalera > Phalera bucephala. The sequence goes on along the minus strand of LR990625.1, from coordinate 22,805,272 downwards.
TCTCTCTCGCAAAAATTCAAGACCAAGACCAAGTATGATTTTGGGCAGAACTAACATTCTCAGGTTTTCCGAATACTCTTTATTCTTAAAATGGTGATGAATATTGTTAATACCAAATTATTAGCAACATCCGTACTAATATTTTAAATTTGAAAGTAACTATCTGTTTGTCTGGTACCTTTTCACGCTCAAACCGCTTAACAGATTTTGATCAAATTCGGCAAGGAAATAGAAATTTGTTTCAAAAAATAACGCGAACAAAGTTACGGGTACAGCTAGTATTTGAAAGTTTTAAGTGGTCGCGACTCTCTGAGTGAATTGTTTAAAGAAGCCAATATAATGACTGTCCCGTGTCAGGATGTTTATGAAAACTTAATGTATACAAGAAAAAATATAGATCTGTTTAATCAGCTAGGCGATAGGCATTGCACTCATTGATACGTGACATAGAAATTATTAGATCAACCGCAATTTCGTCTGGCAAAAATTCACACTTCTTTCAAATGACATTCCGAAGTGGTGGTAGAGTCTTTGTTACTTTTCTGACGATTCATAAATGCTGTAAAGGTTTACATGAATAAAAAATATTCTGATTCTGATTCTAAATATATTTTAGATCAATAAAAGTAATGAATTTTATGCGAAACAAAGTGTGCAAGCAGGATTTCAAAGCTAAGAATTTTAAGCGACTTATGTTGCTGACCATACCATTAAAGGTTTGGTCAAATAGCCGACAGAGCGCGACGAGAGCGCGACGGCAGCGCTCGGCTACGTTCATTCGTGACGTTTGCGTCGCACCAAGCGGGGCTGCGCTGTGTGGCGTCTCCTGTACATTTCAGTACATTACAACTCCTCAAGCCGCGCCACCATCGCGATCCCGTCGCGCTTCGTCGGATATGTGGCAAAACATTTTACCATTAACACATTGTTCGTGTTCACAACGTGTTCAATATAATAATGCGCACAGGGTACTGTTGGGGAGGTCATGGCGTTGCAGCGCATCGGAGATGTTTACAGAGACAACGGTTGATGGATTCACCGCCATCATGAGGAAACGATGTTGACCTGCTAAGACATATGTGGCAGCAGCACCAACCAACACTATCCTGAGTGTGTTTGTGGATAGGTGGGAATGCGGAAATGGATGCATCTCCACACAATTATTATTTTTATATATTAAAATAGATTTTCTGCTATGTAACAACCTAAGAAAAATAAGCTTTCCGAAACCTCAACACAGCTTCGGAGGACAATGGCATCGTCATCGGTGAGAGGCGATTACCCATCTGCACTTTGCCGTTGATATTGTTCTTTTCTCCGCGTTCGCAGTTGAGCTAGGCCTACTACTCCCGGAGCCCCTCCAAAGTGCTGATGTCGGCCACCCTGGGGTTTTTAGTCGGTAGGAATCCGATACGCCCCGCGAGCTTCCCCTGAAGCTCGCGGAAGTCCTACGCAGGACTTGCCCCAGGTAAAAAGAAAAATAAAAAAAATAAAGGCCTAGAAGAACTGAGCCAGGCGAGCCTCAAGGTTGGACTTAGAATGAATATGACTAAAACAAAGCTGACCACCAACAGCGTGCTACGTAAGCTAGAGGTTAGGGGAGTAGAAATTGAATATGTCCACGACTATGTATTTTTGGCCAATTAGTTTCTTTCCAGGTGAGACAAGATAAAGAAGTTGCTCGACGCACCGAAAACGCCTGCAAGAACTATAGGGCAATGAAACATTTAAAGAAGGGAGCTGTCCCGGTTTCATTAAAATGGAAACTAATGGACATGTGCATTCTCCCTACCCTCACTTACAGAGCACAGACTTGGTCATTAACTGATCGTCAAAAGGCCACTCTTGGGATCTGCCAACGAGCAATGGAGCGTAGCTTTCTAGGAATAAAGCTTAGAGATTGTGTCAGAAACTCGATTCTGCGCTCCAAAACACAAATCACTGACGTAGGTCACTCAGCTGCAAGACTGAAATGGAAATGGGTCGGACATATTTGCCGCATGTCGGATGCGTTTTGGGCTAAAACAACCACACAGTGGGTGCCACCAGGCGGAAAACGACAGCGCGGCAGGCCCAGAAAGAGGTGGCGAGACGAGCTGGACTCTTACGACAAGGACTGGCATCAGCTTGCACTGGACCGGGACAGGTGGAAAAGGGAGGGGAACCCTTCGCCTTGCAGTGAGACAGTATAGGCTTATAATAACAATAAATAACGACCAATGATCCTAGATGGTCGAAATAAATGAGTTATTATTATTAAACGTTAATTCCACGATGTTATCATTACGCCGTGCGTTACGTTTTTAATTGGTCATAACGAATCTCTGGTCATAAAGAGCCCTGGTTGAATTAATCATGCCTCTGGTATGTTTTGTCATAACGCTATTTCACCTGTTTCCACAACCTTCGACTTCAAAGGGGCTTTACGTTTATTCTCGCATGGCATTAGCAGTAGAGTTATATTCCCCAAGCGGGGGTGACAGAGGTGTACTGTATATCCACTTTTTGCCGACAATCTTAAGACCCATGTAATAGGGAGCGAGCCTTTTGTCATACACCGGGCACGATTTTTGACTCCGGACTGATGCTGAGAATTTTTTGATAGAAAAACTACATTTATCGGACCTATGATTTGAACCGAGGACCGAGGAAGCCGCATTAGAGCAACGATACAACATTGTTTCAGTTTGATACACCAGATATATTTTTATGTTTGTTTGGATCTTTCAGCTCCACCGAAATGTATCGTAAACCTTTTATTGGCTACATATGTAGGGAACTAGACGATATTATTTTTACTGTACCTTAGGTCTGATGATAGATTTTTATGCCCTGTACCATATTTTGGGAAGTGATTCTGGCCGTGTAGTACAAAAAAATCTTTAGTGTAATAATAATAGCAGCCCATGTAGGGCTAAGTCTTCTCTCACGAATCGAGGTGAGTAGATTAGGTTATACTTCACCACCCGGAACGGATTGATGGAAGCAGGTCTGTGGCCACGTGCTGTTGGAACTTATTAAGTCGCCTATAAAGCTTCTAATTCGCCTCAACGACTACCACATTAAGTGGTAACCGGAAATGCGTTCTTTACGAAGCACTAAGACCCTCAAATATGAAAATGCCACAAACTATCATCCATCTCAGACCGACTGAGCCGAACGCTGGTTAACCTAGATGACCAATCATTAAGAACACCGCGGTCGCACAAACCTACGAGTGCCTCTTGGCGTAAGCGTCAATATATCATTTGTAGTAGACTAAACATCACAAGAAAAACAGCCCGAAAAATAACAGCACAAGTATATGTGTGGTCTAATTTCGAATTATTAGGGATTGTCTGAAACTGACTTCCGGTAAAACAGCTGCGGCCAGCTGTATCCACTAGCTGGCATAGAGTCCACGGCACCCTAAGCATAGTTATAATCCAGTGCAGCAAAGGCTAAAAACTCGTAAGAGCTTTATTAAGTGCGTCGAACGTCGGCGCATTAACCTTAGAATCAACAAAAGCGAGGCGAAACCTTTGGAAGGAAGAAGAATCCCCTACCAAAACCCTATGTTTCACCTGCTGAGAGACTTCTACCTGGACATAAATTACCATGGCTGGTCTGGAAATCTTTAAATAGACTTCGGACTTAGGTCGGTCGGAGCAATGAAAACATATTAAGGTGGGGATTCACAAACTGTACCAATTTGGGGTGTATGCGCGGCGTACCCCAAACGATGTCCGATGAAACCTTATATCATGCTCGCATCCCCTAACAACACTTCTACCACACCACAACTTCCGTCAATGCAATCAATGTGGCCGCATTCTGAGCAGCTTCCATATAACTATAGCATGTTTGCCGTCGCAAAACTAAGAAGAAGAAATTCGAATTACTCGTAGTTCGATCCAACACTAGCCAACGTGAGGGCACGAGAGTTTTCTTAAACTATCCTAATAAAAAGATCTGTAGTCATTAAAAGTTTAAAACTAATTACTACTCGTACGTAGCTAGAAGTAGGTTTATTTGCAAAATTTTATCCAAACATGGCAGTTGTTTGTCTGTCATTTTGTTCTTGATCCGTAATCTCGTACAAATGCAAAGGAATTTAGAAAGAGCTCAGACGTTAAACCCAAAATTATACACCTAATTTAGTTCTGAAGATTCATGAGCATGATACTTTTTATACACATCTATGTATCTATCTATATCATCACGCCAGCTCCTTCGCGGGGTAGGCAGAGAGTACAGAATACCAACAGGTTTTTAACTTATAAACATCCATCTATCTATATCATCACGTCAGATCCCCTGTGGGGTAGCCAGATCCCCTTATAAACATAATATCGAAAAGAAGTCTTTATCCTCAAAAACGGTTTCAGGTTCAGCGAGGTCTGTAAGGAAAGAACTTGTTGGAACTCTATACTCTATGCCTAGCCCGTAAGAAATCTGGTGTGATGACATAGCTATATAGATAGTTTCAAAAACAGCCGAAGTAATTTTCAATCTCTTTAAATATTCACGATTTCTCCAGTCCTTTGTATGGCCTATGTAGGAGAACCCCTATGAAATACTTTACCTAATGTAAAGTAGTTATCTTTATAATATCATATAACATCATCGTAACTTTTTACTTTACTCTTTTATTCGTACACTTAGGAATAGTTGTCTGCTAAAGCTCCTACATGAATTTTGGATTACGAGGAAAATGTGAAGCTTTAATCAAACAATTATGGCCCTAATTGTTAATATCATAAAGTACAGATTGCGCGTTAGTTCCGTTATCGCTTCATCTCCGTTTTTGACCCAATATCTTCTGGATGAGCAATCGAAGTGACAATGTAAGACATTCTATGTCACAACTCGATAACCGACCCTGAAAGGTCGGACTGAACAATGACGTAACCTTACACACCCTACACTGGATCTTAAAGCTGGGTGCGAAGGTCCAATTTCCCACGGGAACCCATCTACAATACAAAATGAGAATTCGGTGACAATCCCAACTTTCAGAATTAGGTCAAGTCGTGTTTTAAAAATTGCGGAGGACCGAGTGAATGAAGTGAATTTGAGATAACGGGGAAGTACTCGGGTGAAGTTTAAATCCGATGTAATTTTATACATTTGTCTCTGCCGATGTAGTTAACGTTTAAGTTTTGAATAATGCGTGATTTGATTTCGAATAGACGATTTTTAAGTCTATCTATCTATCTATCTATAACCTCACGCCAGATCCCTTGCGGGGTAGGCAGAGAGTACAGAGTTCCAACAGGTTCTTTCCTTACATACCTCTCTGGCTTCCTCGACTCTCATAGTTCGTCTCATACACGCTCGCCGGTTACGGAGACTCTTGACTTTTCCATCAGATAAGACTCGGTTTATTTGGGAAGAAACCAGAACGAATGTAAGGATTGTGGTTGGTAACGATGTGCTGGAGCAAGTGAATGAGTTTGTATATCTTGGATGCGCCTTCAGTAAGGATGGGAAATACACCGCTGACATAGAGAGAAGAGTGAGTGCAGGGAACAGAGTGAATGGTGCGATGGGAAAGCTACTCGGGAGCCGGCACTTAAGCCATAAGGCGTAGCTGGCCATACATAACGGAGTTCTTGTCCCAACGCTGTTATATGGTAGCGAGAGCTGGGTATGTAAGAAGGAGAATGAAAGTAGGATAAATGCGATAGAAATGCGAGCTCTGCGGAAGATGTGCGGACTGAAGCTGACCGACCGCATTAGCAACAGCATAGTAAGACAGCGAGTAGGTATGAAAGATAGTATCGGTGTAAAGATGAGAAAGGGCATGCTCCGTTGGTTCGGGCATATAGAAAGAATGCCAGAGGAAAGAATGACAAAACAGATATACAATGTGAAAGTCGAAGGATGCAGGTACCGGGGAAGACCTAGACTATCTTACCACGACCAAATAAACCGATTTTTAAGTGAAGTATTAAACCTTGACTGCCTCGTTGGTCTGGTGGTAAAGCGTATCGCTTTGTGATCACGAGGTCCTGGGTTTAAATCCTAGGTCAGACAAATGTAGTTTTTCTAACGAAAAATTCCCAGTATGAGTCCGGAGTCTGGAATTGTGCCCGGTATATGGCAATAGGCTCGCCCCCTATTACATGGGACCTAACATCGTCGGCGAAACGTGGGTGTACTCAGTACACCTTTGCCACCCCATCTGGGGAATATAGGCGTGACGGTGTAATTTTTTATTAAATAATTTTAATTTAAAAATACCTTTTTTAAAAACAAGCTTTTATAGCAAAAATACAACGAAGATATTAATCTGGCTTAATTGAGAAGTTTGGCTTCCTTCCGGCTCCATCATAAACTTTGGATACCATCCCGGTGTAAAGTACTCGTCAAGACAAACCCAACGAGCCCAAACACGGCGGGGTTATATTGAGTAGTTGGGTGGTTCCATGAGCCACATTTCGCCTTTATTATCAGACCCTGAATTATCAGGTTGTACTTGTCAATCCCAATCTAACAAGCCTAAACACGAGTGGGTTACGTTGTATAGTTACGTTGTTCATATGGCCGCTTTCCGACTCCATCATCAGAACAGCTCCATGGTACCATATTATTGCATTGTCACCGACTTTATGTATGTATGCCAAATTTCAATTCAATCTAATACCCGCAAGTGCTCGAAAAATGGATCACAAGATTTGAACCGGAAAGACAGACAGACATACGAACATTGCAATTTAAATAATAGCTTGTAAAAATGTCTAGAAATTAGATTTGTGCGCGGTATAATAACAATAGACTCACTCCCTATTATATTAGTGCATTTGCAGACACACACTACAACTCTGCCACATGCCCCGTTTGGGGAAAATAGGCGTGATGGTATTTTTTAACTACAACCATTTCAATCTCATTGTATTTAAACACCATCCACCACCACTACTAATACTGGTAATTTTTGCATAGAACTCGTGACCGCTACGCGTATTATTTACCGCCAGTCCAACCAACACCTGAGTCATGTAGAAGCAAAACCAGCAACATCCATATCGATGGATATCGATGTTGCTGGTTTTGCTTTGGCAGGGCAATTTGCCCTCAAGTTTATAGGCCTCGGTACATTACAGCTAGGTCCTCTTATAGTAACACCGACACGCCTATATTCCGCAAGCGGTGATGGCAGATGTGTAAGAAAACCAGCAACATCCATATCGATCGATATGTCTGTTGCTTCTAAATGACTCACATGTAAAATGTGAATAAGTATATTTATAGAACTTTTAGCTAAAGGTTCGTGCCAAATAGACCGAGTGCCACATCCAGTTTAACACATGAGTCCCAGGAGCGACTAACTTCAGGCATATGAAACCATTAATTTACCTGTCTAGCTTAAAGCTTTCACTTACATCTGCTCGCTGTAATTAATTGGAAGCGCAGTGACAACGTTTTTAGGTATTCAGGTGAATTTAACTGAGTTTTTAAAGAGACTGAACCAAAACTGACAGACTGTCAGTCTGTCAGTTTAAAAAAGGCCGGTGAAATATAATTTGTTACCCCAATTAACAATAAATCTTGTATGTGTACGTCTGCATATAGAGAAATACATTTTAGAAATGCATTTCAAATCTCCATATTGCTTTGAATCGATAAAACATTTAGTTTGTTATAGCGCACTGAAAGAGTAACAGCATTTTTTCGCAAATTTTGAAAGAAATAATTAAATGTAGTTGGAATGAATACAGTGACCGTTTGAGAACCAACTACTTTTGGGTCTTGCGTTAATTACGTTAAATACTCCAGAGGCATACAGCATATCATTTCACCAAGTCATCGTAATGTGATGGCGTAAATGAAGATGTAATTTAATTGTATTTTTCCGGATGTTTTTGATTACACCCTCGGGAATAAAATCGCGGAACCTTATACACATATATAGACAACGTAGATAGTCTAGTCAATTTAACTCTAAAGCCCCGAGAGACCTTTGTGGCGTAGTTGAGACTTGTGAAATCATTAATCTGCCTGACTATTTGCCCTTCACGAGAAAATAGTTTTAAGGCCGTCGCTCCATTGCAGCATAAGGTAGTACGAACAGATAACGTACTAGTATGAAAATCGGATCATACTTCAGCGCATCTGTGTTCTGCCATGTTTGCGTAGCGTGAATTGCGGCTTACGATTACTTCACGATAGAAACAAAAAAATAACCGCTGTCGTGCATATATTCAGTCAGTCCAAATATAATATAGGCCTAGCCTATTGCCGTTAGCAACGCTCATTCTGACCTAGGAGGAGGAACTCTAAACCCAGGATCTCGTGAACCCCAGCTGCATCATATGCCACTAGATCGGCGAAGCATTCCTAGGATGAACGTTACTTATCATGTAATAATATTAGCCCTGTTAAGAAACTGTCCCTCCGTTGGGCACAGGCCTCCTCTCAAATTAAGAGGGTTTAGGGCATAGTCCACCACGCTGGCCCAGTGCGGGTTGGCGAACTTCACACACCTTCGAGAAACTCTTAGGGGTGCAGGTTTCCTCACGATGCTTTTCTTCACCGTTAAAGCAAGTGATAATTATTTTTTAATACGCACATGCTTTTGAAAAGGCAGAGGTGCGTGCCTGGGTTTGAACCCGAGACCTCTGACTTTGCAGTCCAACGGTCTAACCACTAGGCTATCACTGCTATCATATACTTAAAAATAAAATCTATATCTCTATCATCACGCCATATCCCTTGCGGGGTAGCTAAAAATGTAGGTGAAAATGTCCACAGCTACACACTACGTTCAGGCACATAGGATCTTATAGCCAAGCTGAAATGGAGCATCAACTTTATTCCGTATTTTGTTTCCGCAAATTAACAGTTGGCGAACTTAAATAGTGATAGTCGTGATGCCGCGGTTGAGGCTGCAAAGTTTTGTCTATCCATCTTCTTTAGATTCACAATGCTTGTGGTGATGTGAAAAGCGATGGATGTTTCATTAAGTACATAATTACTATTTGATCTGATACTTAGTTTATTGTCTGAATATGCGTGACGACAGAGAAGTGGTGTAAATTATGATATTCGCACTGTCACCACGTCCCTCATCGTCACTACCCAGTGCTCTTTTCGTATGCAGGTTTTTCAAGAGATAACGCAATTACTTTCAAACGTACCAGTAAAAACGATAATGTGAATAATCGACGATGTCACGGAAGTGTTTTAAAGTGAGGGAATTATATAGTATGAGAATGGTGATATAAATAAAGAAAAAAGCGATGTTCGCTATCCTCCACTCTTGACAAATTAAAACGAGGTCTCATCTATTGGTCTTTCTAATGAATCGAAATCCATTTGTATAAAAACTTACTTAATTACACTGATGGAAAACAACTTGAGGATATTTTCACGAACAATGCATAACAGCTTTTAAATATCTTAAGGCTACTATGATTATGATAAAACTTTTCCAGAAATTTCTTATTAGCTAAAAAGCATTAACTCTTAGCCTAAATAAATTTTACATTCATGAAAATTTTATCATATTAATTTGTATAGATTTGAACTGACCTGCATACTTCCAAATTTAAACGGCTTTTAAAAATCAGTTTTATAGTTTTCAATATTACTTCTTATAAATAGATAGACATTTCTTCCCTATGATATTTACCATACTTAATTTTAGATGTTCTTAAACTTACTATGCATCTTTCTATAATTATACCTAGATTTTTAGAGCATGGTCTAGATTCTAACCTAGTCATTAATTAGTTACCCTATGTGACAGCGGGCGAGCTGACTGTATTAATTAGTATTATTTTAGTTATATAATAATATAATTATAATACTGTTTTTATTCGTGTTATTTCCGGGAATCGTGTTTTTTATCAGCCTCAGCTATCAGAATAGGCTCGCGGCTGGGCAAAGGCCGTCTCTCACAAATCGACGTGAAAAAGAATAGTTCATACTATCACATAGACTGAGAGCTGATTGGTGGAGGCAAAGTAGCCACTTTCAGCTGGAACTTACTAACCTGCCAGGCTTCGGATTTTACATAAAAAAACGAACTATCATAAGAAACTGAGACTAACGGATTAACGTGCATTCCGAAGGACACCCTTGAAAATAAATATCAACTGGGCATCGCAAAAACCAAAATTAAGTCGTCACCGATAAAGGAGTATGACAAATATATAAACAGTGCTTTTAACATACTTTGTGCTGCATAAGTTTATGCCGAGATTCTGCTCACTGCCACACCAAAAAGCTGATTTAAAACCAAAATTAAAGAAAGGCAATGAGAAGAAAAAAGTACTTGCGTTATATCATACTTTGTTGTTCGGTTTACAAAATGAAAAAAGGAGACAGCATCGAAGTCATGATTTTATTTTGAACAGCAATATCTTTCGTTATGCCTCGGTTAGTATCTACCCTAATACTTTGAATAATAATTCTATTTAACAAAGTTAAATAGGCCTTTAACGTCTTTTCTTTAAGTGTTTTATTACAAGATTGAAATCATCAGATCGGCTGAAACAATTCTATCCATTTCTGATCCCCGAATGTGTATTGAGTAACCCTAAAACTGAATGGCCATTGAATTCAAAATCGTAACTGATTTTTTTATTGCGCTCTTAATCGACGATTAATGCGGCGATTAGGACGATGTGGGGCACTAGGGGTTAGGATATTAACGCTTAGGAGATCGTTATGGTTTTAGGAATGGTGACAATTGGCCAGATAATTTATGGCTTAAGGCAAAGGCTAGAGAAGGCACTATAAACAAAAATGGTGTGTAACTTGATGACTTCGGAGTTAGCGGGGATCTTTGTGTTTTCATCTACACATATAACGTAATTGTAACCGAGCCGAATTTGTACACTAAATATTTTTTGAGAATTTTACTTGGGGTGTATTTCCTTATCGATATAGAGGCCGAAATAATTGCTATTTTGTAGACACCATTTGACCACCGTCTTTGGAGTTCTAGTTTGATCACGCACACTATAATGTCTTTGCTTGCGGTGGCTGTCTGGCGCGGATTGCTCCCTTTCCTCCAATATGGTCGAGGGGAGTAATGGCTGTTCCAGTAGTCATACTCGTGAACGGGTGCTGCTTGTGGGGACTGGTCCATCTGGAATCCTTTAGATACTCTTTATAAATAACATCATTAGTCTCATATCTCGGTCGTACAGCACCACACTGGAGCTAGATCGTAAACTATTTAATTAAAATACATTATGATAAAAAAAGAGAAAGATAATTAAATAAAAAAAAACAACCCCGCTGAGTTTCTTCGCCGGATCTTCTCAGTGGAGGCCGCGTTCAGATCCAGTGATAGCATAGTAGATTAGATTACAAAAAAAGAAATTGACTATTTGTATGAGGGGCTTATCTATACATATAATAAAACAGTAAGGAAGTCGTGTCTGTACTTGGAATATTTTTAGAAAATAACAACCCAGGGGTATCATGCTATCGATGTGGAAGTCAATTCTAAAATGTTTGGCTTTCGTGTCTGTTTGTCTGTCTGTCTGTCTGTCGGAGGGTATGAATCGGCATCACGCAAAAACTACTAAGCGGATTTTGAATAAACTTTGCATGTGGGTACCCTTAAATATTGGCTAACGTATTGTATAGATTTCATCCCAGAAAATCAAAAGGTTTTTCCAGATAAGATGAAAATTAGCAAAACATTGAATTTCTAAAAAGTCACTTTATTCATAACCTATTTAATAGATTTCAATGAAATTTTGTGTAATTGTAACCTGTACAAAAGATCACAACTTTGTATACTTATATTTTTGAAAAACTTGACAGTTTTTGAGAAAAGAGAAAAAGGTCGATTTTGATTTATCATTCATTTTTCCAAAATTACTCTTCAGATGTCAGTGAAACTTAGCATGGAGATATTTCATATCACAGACAACATAGTTAATATTTATGTTTTCAGGAATTCAAACAGTTTGTAGGAAAAAGTAAAGCATCTATATCTCTACATACTACATATATTAAAACAGTAAGGAAGTCATGTCTGTGTATATTTTTTGGAAATAACAACCGTGGGATATCATTCTATTGATGTAGAAGCCAATTCTACAATTTTGGCTTTCGTGTGTGTTTGTCTGTCTGTCTATCTGTCCAAGTGTATGAACTATCATAACGCAAAAACTGCCAGGCGGATTTTGATGTAACTTTGCACGCGGACATCTTAAAATATTGAATAACACACTGAATAGTATTTATTCCGGAAAATCAAAAGGTTTTTTTCACAAAATACAAAAATAATCGAAACATTGAATTTCTTTAAAGATACTTTACTTCTAACCTGTTTGATGGATTTTGATGAAATTTTGGGTAGTTGTAGCCTGTACTAAGTATCATAACTCTGTATAATCATATTTTCTAAAAATCTAACAGTTTCTGAGGAAAGAAAAAAAGAGTCGATTTTGATAAATCATTCATTTTTCCAAAACAACTTTACCTACTAGATTGTCGCGGGATAAACCGCAAAACTTTACTACTGTTTGTCCCGAACTGCAATTTTACGACGTAAACCGATATTATCCGTGTAAGTGTTCTATAAAATCACTCCAATATGCATTTGGTGGATTATTACCGGCCTGCATGAAGGCTCAAAGATATCAATCATATTTAGGCTAAAAAAAAGCCTGACAATCCTTCGATTTTCTTCTTCTTCTTCACAGATGACTGGAAGGCCGAAAATTTACTCATTTTTAAGTTGAATTTATAAATAACTTTGCAAAACAAAGATGACCTGGTTTAACCGATAGAACGTGGACTGCTGAACTTACTTTGTCAAATAGTCGCAGGTACGCTCCCCGCACAGCGCACAAGAATATTGATTTGGGATTTTAAAATAAAGAAGATATTTTAAGTGCATATGGGCACAATAAACAAAATTGTTTGTTTGTCCGTGTTAATATTCAGAACGGTGGAACAGATTTTAAATAGATTATCGGGAAATGCAAAATTTCTGGTGGATAGTTGATTTAATTTCTCCATATTAACACGGCTGAACGGATTTAAAAGAAACTGAATATGGAGGTATCTCTTCAGTCTTGGAATAATGCTATCCAAAAAAGTCCTACCTACCTATGTAAAATTACAATAGAAACGCGTGCGCAGCCGCGGGTTACGGCTAGTTTAAAATAAAATGTTTGACTTTGAGTTTGAATTTTTTTGCAATTATTCAGTCTGTCTCTTTGTGTTTCAATCACGCTGTTTTGTTTGAAGTATCTTCTCTCGTATCTACGCAGGAATAACATAATAACTCAATGTATAAGATACCGAAATTTTACTAGTAAATAGTAGGCAACGAGTTATATATAGGAATCGGCCATAAAGAGATCACTTTTCAATTCGAAATTCATAAATTTACAGTTAGCACAGAATATATTGTTAAAAAAAACTGAACGCAATCATAAAGCCCGTATTACACAGTAAATTTGCGTTAAATCGTGACGGCTATTACATAGGTGTTGAAATATTGGTCTCGATTGGATCGATCTGCGGGATTACTTTCAAAAGCAATTTAATTTGACGGTGGTATATGCGTATGTGGAGGTACGCGCGATTTTTGTTAATTACAGAGCAGGCGTGAATTAATTTTTAGGCGATTAATTTAGTTAATTAAGCCATGTTTCCTGTCAACTACGCCGTTGGTTTTGTAACGAAAACAGCGTGAAAGTTAGTATATGGCTCGGGTGTGCGTGTTCGGAACAAAACCTGTGTCATTAATTGTATCTACAATAATTTATTTACAAGGAAAACATAAAGAAATATTCAAAACGTGTACACAATAGAATCATGATATAAGTTTAAGTAAAAAGGAATGTCCAAGTGTCAACTCTACTGGTTGCCCCGGCAACCCCGTGTTACCACATCTATTTGTTTAATATCCATGATTTATCAATCTATCTATATCATCATTATTAGCAACTTGTATAACGTGTTACATTACTATAGATTGTTATTAGTCTGTAAGCTTCTCTAAAATAATAAAATAAAATAAATAAAATCACGCCAGATCCCTTGCGTGGTAGGCAGAGAGTACAGAGTTCCAACAGGTTTTTTCCTTACATACCTCTCTGGTTTCCTCCACTCTCTCCACTCCACTCTCATAGTTCGTCTCATACACGCTTGCCGGTTATGACGACTCTTGAGAAGTCAAGAGGCTCCGTAACCTTCAGATAAGACTCGGTCTATTTGGTCATGGTAAGATAGTCTAGGTCTTCCCCGGTCCAGCCCAATAGACCGGGGCTTAAGAATACGGGCTAACTCGTGTCTCCCACCGTAATATCTGGCGGGAGATGTGCCCCCCTCTGCAAAAACTTCAGCAGGGGGGCCATCGCGGTCGCGGAAGCAACGGGGCGGGGGCCCTAAGCGTCCTTCACGAGCGACCCCGAGGAGGATGGCGGCTTGGTGTGGCCCACGTCGCCGTGAGCACCGCGTCGGTACGGGGGGAGCGTGTCATCAAGACTCCCCCCGATGGCGGGCTCTTCGGACCGTGGTACAATAGGGGCACCAGTGCTTTCCATACGGAGATCCCGGAGCCCCTCCCAAGTGCAGATGTCGGCCACTCTGGGGTTTTTAGTCGGTAGGAATCCGACACGCCCCGCGAGCTTGAAGTTTGCGGAAGTCCTATGCAGGATTTTCCCCAGGAAAATAAGGTCTTCCCCGGTACCTACATCCTTCCACTTTTGCATTGTATATCTGTTTTGTCATTCTTTCTTCTGACATTCTTTCTAAATGCCCGAACTAACGGAGCATACCCTTGTGTCACCACATCTATATTATTATATTGATCAACTTAGGCCCACTTGCAGGAAGCAGGGTTGATACGATACCCATTGGCTAACTCGAAGTTATTATGATGTTAAGTTTGTCGGGACAAACGAGCTCAATGTAGTAGACCTTTTGCAGACTTTTCTTACTGGACTCTGGGGTCTGAGATTGGTCATGCTCACTAAAAAGTCTATGCTTGCAGTGGCTATTTGGAGCTGGTCACTTCCTTCCCTCTAATATGGTTGAGGGAGGTAATGACTGCTCAAGTAGTCGTACTCGTGAACGGGTGCTTCTTATGGAGACTGGTCCACCCAGAATCCTCTAGCTTTTCATTATAACATATATTTAAAAATATTATTATTAGTCTTATATCTCAGTCGTAAGGCATCATACTGGAGCTGGATGGCATAAATGATTTTGTATAATATAAAAATGTATGTATCTATACAAAAAATGATGAAAAATATTAATGGAGAACTAGACAAAGCCGCTGAGTTTCTCGCCGGATCTTCTCTGTGGAGGCCGCATTCCGATTCGGTGGTAGATTAGTAAGTGAAATAAAAAAATGTTAATATGACCATTTGTAAACACCTACGCAGGGTTAAACGATTTGAGTTTGAGTTTAAGTTGAAGGCAATTTAACGTCATAACTCGAGTTAGTTAATAGATAACGCTAACCCATATTCAGTCAACTGGGCCTTATTGAACTAGCGGCGCCGTATTACAACACTCTGATGGACAACGAGTTTAAGCCGCTCTGCCCACTGGTACTTGATCCAGCGAATTCGATCCCGAACGGGACAGATTTTTGTGTGACCCACAAATATTTCTCTGGGTCTGGGTGATTCTGTATCTGAATTTCCTGTTTTAAACACATCCATGACATAGGAATAATTCCAAGTGGGGAACTTCGTTTATTATATATCTATCTATATCTATATCATCACGCCAGATCCCTTAAAGGGTAGGCAGAGAGTACAGAGT
The DNA here is from genome assembly GCA_905147815.2 of Phalera bucephala. NCBI lineage: Eukaryota > Metazoa > Arthropoda > Insecta > Lepidoptera > Notodontidae > Phalera > Phalera bucephala. Next base: position 22,789,534 of record LR990625.1, on the reverse strand, counting down.
TCCAACAGGCTCTTTCCTTACATACCTCTCTGGCTTCCTCTACTCTCATAGTTCGCCTCATACACGCTTGCCGATTACGGAGACTCCTGACTTGTCCTTCAAATAAGACCCGGTCTATTTGGTCATGGTAAGGTAGTCTAGGCATTTTCCGGTACCTACATCCTTCCACTTTCGCATTGTATATCAGTTTCGACATTCTTTCTTCGGACATTCTTTCTATATGCCCAAACCAACGGAGCATACCCTTTTTTATCTTTACACCGATACTCTCTTTCATACCTATTTGCTTTCTTACTATGCTGTTGCGAATACGGTCGGTCACCTTCACTCCGCACATCTTCCACAGAGCTCGCATTTCCACCGTATTTATCCTACTTTCATTCTCCTTCTTACATATCCAGCTCTCACTGCCATATAACAGCGTTAGGACAAGTACTCCATTATGTGTGGCCAGCTGCGCCTTTCGGCTTAAGTGCCGGCTCCCAAGTAGCTTTCCCATCGCGCCATTCACTCTGTTCCCTGCACTCACTCTTCTCTCTATGTCAGCGGTGTATTTTCCATTCTTACTGAATGCGCATCCAAGATATACAAACTCATTCACTTGCTCCAGCACATCGTTCCCAACCACAATCCTTGCATTCGTTATGGTTTCTTCCCGTCCAAAAACCATGATTTTGGTTTTCTTCATATTCAAATGTAAGCCATTTTTCATGCAGTCGTCTTTCATAACTGTGACTAGTGATTGCAGATCAGTGGCTGTTGGCGCTATCAAAACCGCGTAATCTCCATATAGTAGATGATTTACCACTGGATCACTCATTTGTCCACCTTCATTCATCGCTTTTAGTCTTTGAAGACTTTTATCCAAATATATTATAAACAGTCTAGCGGACAACAGGCAACCCTGCTTGACGCCGATTTCAACGTCACACCAGGGTTACATGTTACCACCCACCCGTACGCATGCCTTGCAGTCCACATAGGTGGACTGGACCGCCCGCAGCAGAGTGCCATTTATACCATAATCAGGCAAAATCTCCCAAAGTCTCTTTCGCACAACTCTATCAAACGCCTTTTCCAGATACACAAAACTGCAGAAAACCTTCCGGCCCACAGCCAGATGCTTCTCTACGATGTTGCGAAGGGAGAAATCTTGATCCGAACATCCTCTTCCGGACCTGAAACTTTATTATATATAATAAAAATAAAATTAGCCTTGTTAAAAACTGTCCCACTGTTGGGCACGGGCCACCTCTCAAACTGAGAGGGTTTAGGCCATAGTCCACCACGCTGGCCTAGCGCGGGTTGGCGAACTTCACACACCTTCGAGAAACTCTTAGGCATGCAGGTTTCCTCACGATGTTTTTCTTCACCGTTAAAGCAAGTGATAATTAATTTTTAATACGCACATGATTTCGAAAAGACAGAGGTGCGTGCCTGGGTTTGAACCCGAGACCTTTGATTTTGCAGTCCAACGGCCTAACCACTAGGCTATCACTGCACATGCAACTCTTAGGCATGCAGTTGGATGCTCTTAGGCATGCAGGAAACCCCCCACTAGGATTTATTCTTGTGTCGTGGGTGCGTTTCCAAACATTAAAATTCACATACACAAATAACCAGACGGAAACAAAAAATTGTGGGTCACACAAAGATTTGTCCCGTGCGGGAATCGAACCCGCGACTATTCGACCCAGTGGGCAGAGCGGCTTAAGCTCTTAACTACTGCGCCAAATCGTCCGTCAAAGGTTAAGGTAGAAGAGATTCTTTTTTATATAAAACTACTCAATAAGTTCAATTTATTATGTAAGATTCTAAACGTTTCGTCTCAACATCAGTATGACTCAACCCTCAGTTATTCAAACGGCCCGACGAAGCCTTCTGGGATAATCTCGCGATAGTATGATGGAACTCGTTTTAAAATTTAGTCTCAAAGCAGATGCCGTCTCAGCAAAGTATGGCCGAGACGAAAGTGTGAATCAAACAAAAGCCTCTTGTAACTCGTTGAGATCCAGACTTCAGAGCAGACGCTAAGATTCCGTTCGAGGGGACAACTTTCGTATAATCGTTGAGATTTGAATCTTCTTAAGGCTGATAGAACGATGAAATCCTAATAATATTATTTTAAAAAACATAAAAAAAACGACAATTTATAACGATTTTAAAATCAAGCTTTTATAACAAACACAATGATTATGTTTTGCTTAGTTGAGGAGTTCCTTTGTCCTCTTTCCGGCTCTAGCATCAGACCCTGAATCATGTGGTTGTTAGTACTGATGAATACCAATCCAACAAGTTTAAACCGAAACATTATATTTAAATGCGGGTCAAAGTCGGCAGGAAAGCAGCCTTTAAACAAAAATCTCAAGATCCTACACGTTAGTTATCCCCTTAACATAAACTGGGTTTCAATCCGTTACTTCGCTTGCGTGCTGATCCCTTTTCACTTCCAATTTCTTTTTTTACATGTGTAATACTGCGCTACGCCCCGCAATTGCGCCAACTCAGTTCACTGCGCCGGATGTGTTAACTCACTTCTTCAAAAAGTGTTGGTGCAACCGCAGGACCAGGAAATTCGAAAGGTGTTGAGATGCAGAATGCATTGTAATGTATTGAGAATGTGGTATGTTCGCTTTGCTGCTCACTCGGCGCATTTAGTTTTTTTCGCCATGGCGAAATTTGAGTTAACGCTACGAGCCTGCGCAGTAAAGTGTGCCTGAGTTACGTTTTTGTTCTTTTCTGTATTTTTATGTCCACTTTCGTCTTTATTTATCAACAAAGTAAATTTATACACAGATAATTATAGGCATTATTGAATTACGCCCTATCAACGAAGTGTCGAAGTGCGCAAACTTAAGTAATTATCAACAAAATATGAAATTATAATAACTCCATGAAAAAGACTGCCCTGTTGGTCCTATAGCGCATAGTGTGCAGTTGGCGACTTCGAGGTCCTAAATCATAGGTTGGACAAATAGTTAACACGGTTTCGATGGGCATCGACGTTGGGACAGGCCCAGGAAGCGTTGGCGTGACTACTTGAATGCATTTCGGAAGGGTTGGCCGGAGATGGCTAAAAACAGATCAGTCTGGAAGGTTAGGGGGAAGAGCAGTGGGACAATAATTAAAAAGAAAAAAGAACGCCACTACATCGAGCGAAATATAAGCGAGGACGAATATGGCAACGGCCTTCACGGCGGCCGCTTTCTGGCCTATCTAGGGGCCGCCACTGGTCACATATTACCAGTTACTATAAACACCTCGTACATTTGTCCACAGCACGGCAACGCCACCACATCGAGTGAAACGTCAGTGGGAACGAATACGGCGACGGCGCCCGCGGCGGCCGCCCCCGGGCCCAGCAAGGGGCCGCCACCGGCCGCCAAGTTCCGACACGGTCTGCTGCAGCTCATGATACACACCATCGATCCGATGCATGATGGTGAGTTAGGTACGCACCGCCGCTTTGCTTACACTTACACTTATTAAGGCCGTATAATAGCCGGTACGAGTTGGGACGAATCGTGATCACAATATCCGCCTGCTGAGTATTCGATTTATTAATCTTTTAGATACAATTCATCGCGCAATAGCTGGTACGAGTAGGGACGAATCGTAATCACGATATATGCCTGCTGAGAACTTATTAATTTTTTAGATGTGATTGTCGTACATTAGCCGGTACGCGTCGGGACTTTTTACACTCCCGTAGTTTTATTATAAATATTACGATTCATACCGTATTCAAGTGTCATCTATATCATCACGCCAGACCCCTTGCGGGGTAGGCCAAGAGTACAGAGTCCCAACAGGTTCTTTCCTTACATACCTCTCTGGCTTCCTCCACTCCCATAGTTCGTCTCATACACGCTCGCCGGTTACAGAGACTCTTCACTCGTTCAGATAAGTCTATTTGGTCGTGGTAAGATAGTCTATCATATCTCGTCCTAACTTTAGTAGCAGAGAAATATCAATACACAGTAATTTTATGACCTCTTTTCTCTTAATGAAGGTTTTTATTAATAAATCGTTGTTAACACTTAATCGGTATTTGATATATCGAAGAAGGCAAAATTTTATGAGTAAGTAATAATTTCAGAATAGGTCTCTCGTCCCAATTCATTGGATGATAATGTACGAACCAAAAAGCAGGTTATCCCTATGAATTAAAGCACAAAAAGTAATATAGCTTTAGTATTTATCGGACGGAACACCTGGCGAAGCGCAGCGCAATATAGTTTTCACTATCAATAAAATATCAACTTTGTATCCATTGAAATAAAGTTGAAAATACAACAAGCAAAGCTACTAGTCTATCGGCTTATGTTCTCGAACAATAGTAAATATTTATTTTCGACGTTATTTCAATGTCCTCAATGCTGATATGTTTTGGCATTGTAAACCCCGCTTCGCTTGTAAGGAGTAAGCCAACCCTTAGATGTTCTATTACTGTGGTCTCCTTCTACATATCCTTATTATTATAGATAAAAGGGACAGGTGCCAAAAACATGAAACAGATGACAGTAATTATCAATACAAACTACTTTTACTATAACTTCATGTAAAAAGACACAAAAAAAAGAAACTGTATGGAACCGCTTAATTTTTGTTTTCTTTGTGTTTAGTCATATTAATGAGTACACCAGGTATGAATGCCTGCTTCAGGTTTTGTGGACCTGTTCCTTATAGGTACAGTAAGCAACGTAAGTCGCTGACCATTCTTAGTTCAAATCCGTAATCTCTTTATTTAACTATAGTTGGTGAACATTAACAAAAACTGAGAATACTCAGCGACTTATATTGCTGACCGTACCCTGTGTTATGATCTTAATTTTTTTTAAAAGACTGAGACTCATGTAATTCCAAAAAAATGTGTTTTATAATATAAATCTAAATATTGCACTACGCTTAGCAATCACTATCATAAAATGTCAGTGCTCAATTATTTAAGTTGTTTATTCTCTGCGCAAATCCGCACTAAAGGTTTGGTCAAATAGCCGACGGAGCGCGACGGGAGCGTGACGCAAGCACTTGGCTACGTTCAGTCGTGACGTTTGCCGTCGCGCCGAGCGGGGCTGCGCTGTGTGGCGTCTCCCGTACATTTCAGTCCATTACCACGTCCACGTCATCATTTGGTACCAACAGTAGGAGAGCACTTTGTTGTTTATATTCATTTTTGTACAATAAATAAATTTGAATTAAACTTATTGAGAAAAAATACTGCTTACAGTCGAATAATAACTAATACGTAACATTTCTATCTATCTATATCATCACGCCATCTCCCTTGTGGGGTACGCAGAGAGTACAGAGTTCCAACAGGTTCTTTCCTTACAGATCTCCCTGGCTTCCTCTACTCACTAGTTCGTCTCATACACGCTCGCCGGTTACGGAGACTCTTGACTTGCCCTTCATACGTAACATTTAATTGTTTAAAATCAAAAGTACTGTTTACGCATTGTATTGTCGAAACATAATATTGTATACAGTAGGACATAACACGACTAAGTATACTTATTAGCTAGCTATTTATATTGCTGCTTAGAAATCACTATCATTAAGAACGAACGCAAAATTATTCATACTGCATTATCTGCACAGATCCGCACTAAATGGGCAAGCTTGTTGGATTTTGATCTAATAGCTGTTAAGTACCTAACAGTGGGATATTAAGGTCTTCTTATTATACCAATATTTATACTGAGATAATACGCCAGTGTGCTGAAAAGTTTAAACTCTAGAAAAACGTGTGTGTGTGTGTGTGTGTGAATGATGTACGCTGTTGGCCGCGAGGCCTTTACAGCTTCACCGGACTTAAAGGCGAGCATGCAACCACTACGCTCTAGCCAGCCAGAAGGGCAAGAGGCGACATACTCGAGGGCGCCTCGAAGAGGTGCCCTCGGTTGGGACAGTCGCTGTAGGGGGACGGGTGCACTACTAAGTGCAGCGGTCAACCGCCGGCTATGGGAGGGGATCTACTACTACGTCGTCGTCGTCGCCCGTATTCTGAGCGGAAAGAAGGGATGACAAAGCATCGGGGGGGTCGGTGAGAACATGTCGCGGCCGGCGGTGGCGGCAGGGGTCGGGGGGGAGATCGTAGTCGGCGGTGGCTACGATTAACGGATTCGCATGGGTAGATGCGTTCGCGAAGTCACGTGTTGACGCCTTTTTAATAAAGGCGCGAATAGGTTCGAGACCTAGATCGGAGTGGAGGTCGACGTTCCGTACGAACCAGGGGGCTCCTACGGCTTTACGGAGGAAGCGGTTTTGAACCACTTGGAGTTTATCGATGTGAGAGGGGGCCGAATGCCCGAACACAACACACGCATAAGTCATGATGGGTCGAACGCAAGTTTTGTAAAGTGACACCTTATTTCTAAGGGACATTTTACTCCGCTTGCAGATTAACGAATGGAGACGACCGAGCACAAATGATGCTCGGTGACGGACCCGCTTGATGTGCGGGCCGAAGGACATGGTACTGTTTAGGGTGACCCCTAGATATTTGACCTCTTTGACCCAGGGAATGGGTCGGTTGAACATGGTCACTTGGCCGAGATTACTTCTAGGGCGGCGCAGGGAGTGGCGCGGGGTGGCACCTCTGGAGAAGAACACCGCAGCGCTCTTGTCCGGGTTCACCTCAATACGCCACTTCCTGAACCAATTCCCTAGGGAATTGGCGGATTCCTGAAGGTGTCTGGTAATGAAACCCTTATTCCTATGCGAGACGTAGAGAGCGGTATCATCCGCGAATAGGGCTAGATGCGCCTTACTCGAACGAGGAATGTCGTTCGTGTAAAGGCTAAACAGGAGCGGAGAGAGAACTGAGCCCTGTGGGACTCCAGCACTGATGGAGTGGGAAGTGGAGCGCGTCATTTCGACGCGATAACGGAAGGCGCGATTCGAGAAGAAGTCTCGTAAGATGAGCACGAGTCTGTCCGGCACACCCAATTGGTAGAGCTTGTAGATCAAGCCGTTGTGCCAGACTTTGTCGAATGCCTTCGCGACATCTAGGAAGAGGGCGCCCGTGTAGATGGGTTTGGGTCTATTGAGACCGGAGAGGATGTGCTCCGTGATGCGGTGCACTTGGTGGACGCAAGAGTGTTTGGCTCGAAAGCCAAACTGCTCGTCGATAAGGATACCCCTGGACGTTACGAAGTCTTTGAGCCTCGCCAGAAGTAGGCGCTCGTATATCTTGGCCAGGGAGTTGAGGAGACTGATAGGGCGGTAGCTCGCGGGGAGATTGCGAGGTTTGCCGGGCTTGGGAATGCCTATGACGTCCGCCTCCTTCCACTTAGCGGGGAAGGTGCAGTTCGTCATGGCGGCGTTCAAAATGGCCACCAAGAGGCAGATGAGCTGGGCGGGCAGGCATTTCAGAACGCGATTCGAAATGCCGTCAGGGCCGGGGGCTTTTTTAGTTTTAAGACCCATAATCAGATCTTCGACCTCCGTTTGCGTGATAGGAGGCAAGGAATCGACGGGGGGGAGGGATGCCCTGCGCTCGACTTCCCTGTCTACCGCGTCGACGTGGGACTGGTCAACGGACTGAGAGCTGGGGGCGCACTGGCTCTCGAGGGAGTCGGCGAGAAGCTCGGCCTTTTCGTCGTCGTCGAAGGCTGGGGGTGCTGCGCCTGAAGGGTGGGACAGCGGGGGCATGTCAGTCGTGGAGTCGGATTTGAGGCTACGCGCCAGCTGCCAGTAGGCCAGATGCGACGGCGCGATGCCCTCTAGGAGGACACCCCACCGTTCCTCCCGGACCTCCGCGACACGACGCTTTACCTCTCGTTGTAAAGCACGCATCCGGGCCCGATTGGCTTCGGTGGGGTAGGAGTCGTACGCTCGGATAGAAGCATTCTTTGAACGAATGAGATCCTTAACATCGTCCGGCAGTCGAAAGCGGTTGAGGTAGAGATCTTCCACTTCGACTTGCTTGGACGATCGACTGACAGCCGATCGGATGTGCTCGGTGAAGGCATCTACGGCCTGATCGGTGTCCTGAGGGGACGGGATGGAGTCCGAGCTGAGAGCCAGGGGGGGAGGGTCGGCATCCGCCAAGGCCGTGCTTAGCGCATGCCAATCCACCACCGTCTTTTGGGGTCGCTGAGGGGCGGAAGGGGGGGAACCAAGTCTCATGACTACAGGTCGATGGTCAGAGTCGAGTTCCTGGACCACTTCCAAGGAGTGCAGCCGTAGGGTGACACCCTTCAGAAGCGCCATGTCCAGGACGTCGGGTCGGTGATTGGGATTGTTAGGATAGTGGGTAGGGTGCATAGGTGCGATGACGTCAAAGTCGAGAACGTCGACCAGGGCGTCAAGGCTCCTACCGTTAGGGGAAGTGGTGAGACCGTTCCAGGCCACGTGCTTGCTGTTGAAGTCGCCCGCCAGAATGACGGCGCTTCCCAGATTGAGGAGTGCTTCAAAGTCACTCCTGAGAACGGATTTAGTGGGGGAAGGGTAAACGGAGGCGATCACGATGGGCTGGTGCCCCGTGAGAGAGACGCGACAGACCGAGGCTTCGATGTTGGTGAGCGCGGGGGGATCGAGAGGGATGCAGTGCAGGGACCTCCTGTAGTAAATGAGAGTACCGCCTCCGCGGGAGCCGATTCTGTCATTGCGCACGAGGTTGTAGTTTGCGATCCTAGGATCGCGTTGTGCGGGCTTCAGGAAGGTTTGCTGCACGACGAGGATATCAAGTTGGTGATCTCGGAGGAAATCAGCAACCTGATCTCGCTGGGAGCGAAGGCCATCGGCGTTAAAGAACGCCAGGGATAGGTTGTGGGGCTTTTGGCGGGGAGATCGTAGATCCATTATTGGGTGCGGGGGGGTTGGGTTTTGAGGGACGCCAGGACGTCATATACGTCCCTGTATTCCGCGGCCAGGAGAACCTGGTCCGCCAAGTTGGTGGCGGCGCGGAGTCGAAGTGCGAGTTCGCGGACTCTGGGGAAAAGTGCGGGGCTTATAACCGCCGAGACGCTCATTATGAGGTCGACGTCCTGACTGACGTTAGAGGGCGGAAGGGGACAAGCCGCCACCGGCTGGATCGCCGGCGCGCGCTTCGGGGGGCGGGCAGGGCCCACTGACGCAGGGTGGGAGGCCGCGGTGTAAGGCAGCGGCTTCACCCACGCGTTGGCGCCGAGGGACGGCCTGAGCGGCGGGGGAGGGGGGGTTAGCTTCAGAGGCGCGGGAGCGCGGGGAACCGTGGTCGCTGGCGCAGAAGGCACCGGACGAGGGTGCGCTGAGGGCGCGGGGGGGTGTTGCGCTGAGGGCGCAGAGGGGGGGGGGCAATCGCGCGGGGGCGGCGGCGGCCGCCGCGCCTCGCCCGGCCGCGCTTCCCCTTTGGGGCCTTGGGGCAACCGCGATAGTTCGCGGTGTGCCCCTTGGTGCCGCAGAGGACGCAGCTGGGGGGCTCGGCCGCCGTCTCCTTCGAGCGGGCGCACTGGGACGTCGCGTGGTCCCCGATGCACTTAACGCATCGAGGGCGCGCGTGACAGTTTCGGGCAGAGTGCCCGTACAGTTGGCAATTGTGGCACTGCCCGGGCGTGCCACGTTTGTGGGGGGCCTCCACGGAGAGGCCAGATATATGGCACACGGCCTTCAGGTCGAAGACCCTACGGCCGGACTCGGTGCGGTCGAGGACGACCAGCACCATGTCGTACGCCTCCTTGGAGCGCCCATTGACCATTCTGTGCACCTGGTGCACAGGAAGGTCCTGGGACTGAAGGTCGGCCTTGATGACGGCGGTGTCAAGCTCCCTCGGGACACCGCGGATTACTACCCTGAGCTCCCTTTCCTCCTCCAGGGTGTATGTGTGATAAGCGATCTTGTTTGATCGCAGGAACGCGGATAGCCGTCGGTGGTCGTCCGAGGACGCCACCTTGAGGGCTATGCCTTGCGCGGTGGAACGCGCGTGCGTGTAGTTGATTTGGCGATTATAAATCGCCTTGGAGATGCGCTCCCAGGCGCTCTTGTCCTGAATGACAAGCGGCGGGGGAGTGATGTTCGGACGTGAGGGGCGCGCGAGGGGGGAGGCCCTCGCGGCCGCGTCGGGAGACGGAGACGGCCGGGGGCCGGAGGGGCCGGGAGAAACGGAAACGTTTCCGGCCTTTTGGATCTTGGGAGGTGGCGAGTCGCGCGGTTTGCGCGCGCGCTTCCCATTCGCTATGGGAACGAAGTCGTCCTCCGACGAGAGCGACGGGGACGGGGACCGGGCGGGGGCGGCGCGTCGCGCGGACGCGCGCTCGACCTCCATATCCGAGTCCGAGAGAGGCTCGGACCCGCATGGCGAGACGGGGCGGTCGGCGGGGGTCTGGGGCGGCGCCACTAAATCAGTTCGCGGCGCGGCGAACGGAGTCGCGGGGCGCGCAGAAGGCGCGGGGTGCGCGGGGCCGGGGGCCGACGCGCGCGCGGGCGAGTACGTCGCCCTGAATTCCCGGACTATGTCCGGGCAATGTAGGACGATGTACTTCGTTAAGTCCCGGACAAAATCGGGATGGAAGTCTTCGGCCATTTCCAGAGGGGAAATGGCAGGGCGAGTGAACTAAAACAGGGCCCTAAGACCCGGGCGTGAGCGATGCCCTGATCCCCCCACCGGGCGGCGGCGGGGGGGGTGGCACTACCGGGGAGACGCGGTGTGCCCCTTCGCCTTAGGGGCGAACGGGCGGCACCAAACCCTAACTGCTCCGGGGCGAAGAGAACCGCCGCACGGAGAATAGGATAGCGGGATGGGTTAAGGTAGGGTCCTGGTGGAATCAAGAGCCCTGACTAGGGAAGCCCCCAAGGCCAGAGCTCAAGCCCTTCCGAGTTGGCCGCCCTCTGAAGGAGGGAGGCGAGCGCTCGGGTCCCGCTCAAGCCGGCTTACGACGCCGCTAGGCGTCCACCGGACTTACCACGAACGGACAAAAGACGTGGATTTACAATAAACACTAATATCGAAAACAGTTATGAAACTAACCGTTGAGAAAACGAAAACCGCGGGAGGGCCGGCCGCGCCGTTAGCCGACGCGGCTGCCTAGCAACCCACGTGATTGGTCACACCGGGCGATACGCGAACCGTACCTACACGAGACGCAAAAGCATACGCACAGCGAATGCAATTACGTAAACACGCAAGCACAAACCACGTAAGCACAGCCGCGACAAACCACGTAGGTCACGGAAAACGACCGTTACTAAAAACGCGGGAAGGCCGACCGCCGTCAGAACGGCGCGTCTACCTAACGGCTCGCCTTGTTGCTACGCGCGAGCCAGACGCGGAGAAGTAACGTCGCAAGCCCGTATATGTGTACGTATACACGTATATGAGCCAACCAGATCACCACTCCACGCGAGCGCAGGCGTTTCCAACAGAGTAAGTCGAAATCGAATACGTACGTAATTACGAAAATAGCGAGCGGGCGGGCAGCGCAGCGACACGACCGAACGCGCGCAAGGCACAGCCAGAACTGTCTAGAAAAACGTAGTAAAACATAACATAGTGGCGCCTTTATTCTCTTAAGGCAGAGGTATACGGTATAAGGGAGGATTAGTGTTGCCCAAATTGGTCTTGGTATTGCACACTCAGCCTTGGTCTTGGTCTTGAGCAAGAGTCTAGCAAGAGTCTTGCGTTGACCTAATGCTTCTTATCTATGTCGATTCAGATTCTATAAAAGGTGCAATTAGCAACAATACGAAAAGCTAATTCGTCTTTTTTTATTTAATTTCACGTTTATTAGGGTTAATTAGGCAGGTACCTACTTCTACGAACCTACCTACTGTTTCAAATAATTGACTTATCTTGATCTCTCTTTATTAGATAGATAGATAAAAAGTTTATTTCTAACAAAAGGACACACAGTACAAAATATTATCCTAAAACATTAAAAAAAAAAAAAACAAACATGCCGTACAATTTAAATTCTAACATTATTGTAGTAAGTGTGTCACAGTGGCAGAAAAGGGCCACAGCTCAGCGCCGCATTTGCTCGAGGAGCAAAACGCTGATTTTCTGCTGCAACCACGATGTTACGCGAGAAACTCGTGCAGCGTTACAGACATGATCCCAAAACTTGTTAATAAAATATATATACATAAAAAGAAGAAGAATACATATAATATTATTTATTCGTGGCAAAAAGAAAAAAAATATATATATATTGAGTTTATGTTAGGACTATACGAGCCCCGACGACAACTGAAGAACGCTACCAGGACGATCAAAGCGTAAACCTAGTTTTTGAGTTTCCAAAATTGCTGATTTTAACCTTTTTTTAAAAGTAACCCTTGTAGTAACATTTCTTATAGGAGGTGGTATATTGTTCCAACACTTAGTCGCCTGGTAGCGAAAACTGCCATTAAATGCTACTGTTCTGTGCGTGTGAGTCGACACTAATTACTAATTCTTATAAGATATGGGTCGAAATGTCTGTTATGGGTCGAAGTCATATGATATCTGTGTGTCCTAGCGCTAGGAACTGCGTGGTAGTACAGTAGCTTGATGGTATAAAGCTGCTCACAGATCCTAGCCAAGAGTGTGAAGCCGAGGCATAAGTTAAAGGTCTCGGGCACAATCTATACGCAATTTGTTTGCATTCATAAAATTTTCTAAATCAATTAAAATCAATAAAAATTCTCATTGCTCATTTGTGCTTCACCGTAGCATTTGACCATACTCGTGAGCACTAAAACGTTGAGGATTCACATCTGCCGCCTGGTCCGGGAGGCTATTTTTCATTTGACCAAAAACACACACACACACACATGAACAAAACATACGAAACAATTAAAGTACAGAACTAATTTAACATTGCACGTAAGTCGTTAAATTAAATAAGGTACTCCCGGAACTTCGAGACCGCAAGAGTCTCGCGGGATCGCTCTTGGTCTTGCTCAAGTCTTGCAGGGTCGGTCTTAGTCTTGCTAAAATAAGATGGTATGGTCTTAAAAAATTCAAGACCAAGACTGATTTTGGGCAACACTAATCCCGATGTGATAGTAAATTATATGTCGGACAAAAAATATTTCCTACTTTCTCGCGCTTTATAGTTTTATACTCTACGGATCCAATACACGAGACAGAGACCTAGTTTATCCAACTTGCCTGACAGGCAATTTAGGCGTTCCACTGATGGACAGACAGAACGATGTACGGTTCGCTATTCACTTCCGTTGCAGATTGGTTAAACTATTTATCTATCCATCTATATCATCACGCGAGATTCCTGGCGGGAAAGGCAGAGAGTACAAAGTTTCAACAAATGATTATCTTACAGACCTCGCTGGCTAAACTGTAAAACTAAACTAAACCAAAACTATTGGTTAAAACTTATCCGAAAGTTCATACCCGACTGCTCCAGAAGAGTATTATTTTGCTGGTATCGGTTCGTCCTCTATTGCAGTAGGATCTAATATAATTAACGAAATATGATCTGGGATATACTTTTGAGACCCAGTGAGAAATATAGGCGTGACGGTATTTAATTTATTTTTGAGTCAAAATGTAGGCTATAATCCTTTCTCAGGATGCAATCTATTTCCTTGCCAAATTTGATCTAATCTCAGGACAGGTTGATGTTAACGTAACGTTATCGAGTTGGTATGCCTTTTGGTGATTTTCACAATTCTTTAATATATTTTTATATGTTTGTCGGCGCTTGGGTTTTTAAGATGGCCGTTTTAATGAAAGGTGGGTTATCTTCGTTTTCATAGTCCCGGCATGGTGGCCGAACGTTAAGAAAATCTTGAAATTACACTAGGGTCTTGTCTGGTACACTGATCTTCCTTGATATCCTTACTTTAGTAGCAAAGTATCTGAGGATGCACACAATAGTTAGAAATTAATATTGTCACATGGATTGCAGTGTGGTTAGCTGCTTCGTGAGTCTGCGACACATCCGACCGTTCGACCCGTTGCCAATCGGATCACAACACAGCGCCTTCCGCCAACTTACATCGACTATCTGTCATCGATAACTCGTCATCTGACAGATGCCATCTGTCATCCTTCACAACTAAACAAACTCAAGAAGTTATCAAAGGCATAGACTATGTCTACAGACAAGACTAAATGTTATTATGAACGCTCGTATTAAAATGAAAGTAAGTGGTCTGGTTTGACGTTGACGGCGTCAAGCAGGGTTGCGTGTTGTCCGCTAGACTGTTTATAATATATCTGGATAAAAGTCTTCAAAGACTGAATGCGATGCATGAAGGGGTGAAAATGGGTGATCTAGTGGTAAACCACCTATTATATGCAGGTGACGCGATTTTAATAGCGCCAACAGCCACTGATCTGCAAACACTAGTCACAGTTATGAAAGACGACTGCATGAACAATGGCTTACATTTGAATGAGAAGAAAACCAAAATCATGGTTTTTAAACGGGAAGAAACCAGAACGAATGCAAGAATTATGGTTGGTAACGATGTGCTGGAGCAAGTGAATGAGTTTGTATATCTTGAATGCGCCTTCAGTAAGGATGGGAAATACACCGCTGATATAGAGAGAAGAGTGAATGCAGGGAATAGAGTGAATGGTGCGATGGGAAAGCTACTTGGCAGCCGGCACTTAAGCCAAAAGGCGCAGCTGGCCATGCATAACGGAGTGCTTGTCCCAACACTGTTATATGGCAGTGAGAATAGCAGAATAAATGCGATTGAAATGCGATCTCTGCGGAAGATGTCTGCGGAGTCACGCCGGTCGACCGTATTCGCAACAGCGTAGTAAGGCAGTGAGTAGGTATGAAAGATAGTATCGGTGTAAAGATGAGAAAGGGTATGCTCCGTTGGTTCGGGCATATAGAAAGAATGTCAGAGGAAAGAATGACAAAATAGATATACAATGCAAAAGTGGAAGGATGTAGGTACCGGAAAAGACATAGACAATCTTATTGTGACCAAATAGACCGTGTCTTATCTGAAGGGCAAGTCAGCAGTTTCCGTAACCGGCGAGCGTGTATGAGACGAACTATGAGTGGAGGAAGCCAGAGAGGTATGTAAGGAAAGAACCGGTTGGAACTCTATACTCTCTCCCTACCCCGCGAGGGAGCTGGCGCGATGATATAGATAGATAGATAGATGGAAAGTAAGTGCTTGTCATTCTGTTAACTGTGATTTGCAAATAATAGGATATGTACGACACATTATTTATTTCTAAGATAAGGAAAACCAACAGATATACAACATAAGTATACATTATATAACATGAAGCTAATTAAAGGTTTTCACAAGTAAAAATCAAAATGAGTCAAAGACTAAAGCGAACGCTAATTAATACACACAACTAAATACATTACTAAGCTTGAAAATATAAAGGGAATAATTCTAGACTAACGGAAAAAATTAAGATTAAGCTGATTTCTTGCCGCGTGGCTCTTGGTGTTAAACGGGTCAAATGAGAACTCCTTACCAAATTCATTAGTTTTTGCTTGCTCACACCAGATAAGAATTTTGTTTTAAGTTGGAAAAATAAATCGGAATAGAGATAGGAGAATTGGACCTGGTTGAATGGTGGGCAGAGTTGGTCAAAAAGGAGTTATGAAAATATTAAGTTGCAATTAAAATATTTAGACCTACTCGTTCGTACCGCCAAAAAATAAAATAGTTGTTTTTTACTACTTTTCTTGCAATTTCTTTATATTTTCTCACCTTTTAAACCTTCCTTGGACTTTTACAAATATTTCAAAACCAAAATTAGCCAAATCAGTCCAGCCGTTCTCGAGTTTTTGTGGGACTAACAAACGCCAAATCATTTTTATATATATGTATAGATGTATAGATTTCGTCGCGGATTATTTTTAGTTTATAAGTTTATAAGTGTGTTACCAGTGATGATATATGGATCAGAGACGTGGTCTCTTACAATGGGTCTCATAAAAAAGCTCAGAGTTGCTCAGCGAGCTATGGAGAGAGCTATGCTCGGCGTTTCTCTACGCGATCGAATCAGGAATGAGGAGATTCGTAGAAGAACGAAGGTCACCGACATAGCCGTTAAGATTAGCAAGCTGAAGTGGCAATGGGCGGGCCACATAGCGCGTAGATCGGACGGGCGTTGGGGCAGAAAGATTCTAGAGTGGAGACCACGTATTGGCAAGCGCAGCGTGGGACGACCGCCTGCCAGATGGACCGACGATCTTGTGAAAATCGCAGGAAGTCGTTGGATGCAGGTGGCATCGGACCGGTTACGCTGGAAAGCGATTGGGGAGGCCTATGTTCAGCAGTGGACAAGTATAGGCTGAGATGATGATGATGATAAGTTCCGGACATTTCGAATGTCAACAGCACCCATGGTCAGGGGAGGAACTGAGACGTTTGACGTCAAATGTCATTGTTATTCCGGAGTACCCCAGGGGGATTAATTTAATAGCAATTAGAATTTCAATTGATTAATCCTACAATTGAAAAATGCCCAATACTGCTTGTCGGGAACATTAAAGTCCAAGATTTACGAAATACTGCCTCGTTGGTCTAGTGGCAAAGTGCACCGCTTGGGTGTGTGTGTGTGTGAGTGATGTACGCTGTTGGCCGCGAGGCCTTTACAGCTTCACCGGACTTAAGGGCGAGCGCGCAGCCACTACGCTCGAGCCAGAAGGGCAAGGGGCGACATACTCGAGGGCGCCTTGAAGAAGCGCCCTCGGTTGGGACAGTCGCTGTCGAGGGACAGGGTGCACTACTAAGTGCACCGGTCAACCGCCGGCTATGGAAGGGGATCTACGACTACGTCGTCGTCGCCCGTATTCTGAGCGGAAAGAAGGGATGACAAAGCATCGGGGGGATCGGAGAGAACATGTCGCGGCCGGCGGTGGCGGCAGGGGTCGGGGGGGATCACGCGGTCCTGGGTTCAAATCTTAGGTCGAAGAAGTGAAGTTTTTCTAACGAAAACTACCCAGTACGAGCCCGGGGTCTGGAATTGTGCCCGGTATATAGCACTAGGCTCGCCCCCTATTACATGGGACCTAACATCGTCGGCGAAACGTGTCAGTAAACCGCTTGGGGAATATAGGAGTGACGGGACTTTTTTATTTACTAAATAAAGATGATAGCCCGCTTTCTAGACAACGTTACGATAGCGTCAGTCTAATCGCGCTAAACCCTCTTTTCACTGGTTTAAGCATGAAAAAGTAATTGACAGAGTAACTTTCATATTTTTAATATAAGTATGAATTTGTCATTTGTAGCCGCCAATCCAACAGAAGAACAATCAAAGAAGAGTACAACAAGTAACAATTTCGGGAATTAGTAATATAAAGTACTAAATGTTTCCCAATCATGACGTACTTGTTATTACTATACCCCGCGGTTGTGACTTCACC
Organism: Phalera bucephala; assembly: GCA_905147815.2. Lineage (NCBI taxonomy): Eukaryota > Metazoa > Arthropoda > Insecta > Lepidoptera > Notodontidae > Phalera > Phalera bucephala. Next base: position 22,772,249 of record LR990625.1, on the reverse strand, counting down.
TGCACGCCGATGGAACATGGAAAAAATAAGTCGGAAGAAACCACGAAGCTTCAAGAACGAAACATCCAAATTCATGCTGATGCAAGCTTAGCACGAATAGATTGATATTAGCGTAACGCTATTGCGTTAATATGCCATCCTTTTCACATTACAAACTGATTAAACAAGGATGAACGTGACAGCATGCTTTTTCCACAACGTTACTGGAAAGTTTAGTTGTTCGTGCTAAAACCTCTGGACATTGCACACCGAATGACATAACGTCATAACTAAATAAGCAGAAACAGGAGAACCGAAGCCTATGGTTTTGAAATTAGTCTTATTTCTAATTATCGTATTCTTGAGATGTGCCACTATTATATTTGGCCTTTGATATCGTATGGGTTACTTATTAGACACCCACATGGGACACCAAAAGGGGACACCTACTGTAGGTATCTGTGTATAAATCATTTTCTGCCATTTCTTGTGTTCTGTACCTAAATAATGAGGAGATGTCTGTTTCCTTGATGCAACTGAAGAGCTAGTGAACAAGCTGGAACGTTTGCAGAATCTGTGCATCCGCTTCATTTTCGGATTGCGTAAATATGACCACGTATCAGAGTTCCGAAGAAAATTGAAGTGGCTGCCTATTCGGCGGCGTCGAGACTCACATGTTCTTTCTCTTCTCTACTCCATCCTCCATAGTCCTAAAGCCCCTATCTACCTACGTGAGCGTTTTGACCTTCTTGTTCCTACAGATAGGCCCTGTCGTAGTGCTACTTCTCTCCTTCTTCGTACTCCTCTTCTTTCTTCCAGCCGATACGATAAGTCTTTTACTGTTCGTGGTATCCGTCTTTGGAACTCACTTCCACACGCCCTACGTGTGAGTTCATCTCTGGATGTTTTTAAGAGAAGAGTCAGGGAACATTTCCTATCTGTTTGCTAATTGATGCATACATACAACTTTTTGTACTATTTATGTATGTGTATGTAGGTATATTATATTTATTATATGTATGCAGTATTTGTGTAGTGTATGTAATTTATTTATAATTATGTTTAGGAATTTTATATATTTTCCTTTTTTTTCTGAAACGTGTGATTGTATAACTGCCCTCTTATTTTTCTGTCTTATCTCTCAACACTCTAAGGTTCGCTGGAAGAGAACTCATATTCTGAGTTAAGCTCGCCTTTGTATATGACTTTTGAAAATGAAAATTACCTCTGTTCTGTATACAATAAAGAATAAATAAATAAATAGTGCCTTTTACGTTTTTATTCCTTTTTTTCATTATTAATAACGTTGTCTTTTTCTATTTCGTAGGCACCAGTCAGTTATTATCTTGGCCCATTGGTCATTTTTCATTCGACAGATATGACTCGCCCAGTCCCATTTAAGCGGAGATGGCGGGACACCTTTTTGAAAGACTGGCCTGACATAGGAACGAACAGAGAGAAGTGGAAAAGTGGAGGGAGGCCTTTGCCCAGTAGTGGGATACAAATGGCACATAATAACAATAATAATAACGTTGACACACAAGAATTAAATCCTCTATTGCATGATGGGCGCGCGAATATAAATGTTCTGTGCAAGGATTTGATCCACGACCACTCAATTCAATGAGTCTTCATGGATCGAATGATCTATGAGGCTTCTTTTATTACTACGTCACTTGTATAAAATGTTGCCCCCCACAAGATATACTGATGACCTGATAAAAACCAATTGGCACTAACTACCTATATCTAAATTTAAAAAATCATTCAGGCCCATATGTTGTGTGTATCAAAATTTATAACAAAATACCACAAACAATAACAAATATAGTTCACATGAATACCTTTAAAAATACACTATCAAATATCTGTTGGAGAAATCTTATTACAGCTTGCTAGATTTTTTTCATGAAAGAGCTTTTCGATGCAACAGTACAAGAAGTAATTAATTTAATTTTATTTCTCAATGTTTCAAATCCATTTAAAATTATCCTCAATTTTAGCTTTAAGGACTGTCAGATATGTTGAGCCAAAAAAATGTAACAACTAATGTACATATGTAAGCATGAATAATCTGAATTTGAATTTGAAAGTAACAATAACGACAACTTACATACTCGTAGTAAGACACACATAACAATATTGGTCAACAAGCATAAATACGGTCATTGTAGCAATCTTTGGAAGGCCTGAGTATATCTCACAGTAAAAGTCTTTTAACTAATATACAAAGTTATTTATAATTAATTAATACCCTCTTGCAGACTTCTGTGCAACATGAGAAACGACATTCATTTTAATATTTTTCAATCTTAGCGATTGAAACCAGCTGTGCAATACATATTGTCGAGTGTCAATGTGTTTATCTATGAAACAACCGACTTTTCTTTAGCTATAATTTAAAAAAGCTCAAAATAAAATCGTATCTGATGGTGTACAGAAGGTAGTATCATGAGGCTATGAATTAATTACTTACCAATAACTATATATATAAAATACTACTGAAATCCGATTCATAATATCCGAATGCCTTATTAACACCCCCAGTGCCTAATTTTGCCGCCATATATGTAGGTATCCACCTAATCGAATTAACCCTTGTTTAGAAACTCGATCTCTAAATTGGTCGATCCCTGTAAGGGCACGTAGGGCGTGGTGTTGCCCCACATTGACAGCTTCTATAGCCAAGTTGATTTTCTACAGTCTTTGACGGTTACAAGAAAGGAAAACATTTACGTAAATGACATTTTACACTGGAATGTCACGTGGCCAGAACAAGGCGCTATCTTTTGCGGAAAGAAAATAGGTTCAAAATACTTGCAACTTGGCTCCACAGAAATCACTGAGGTATCCATTCTATGCCGTCTAGCCAATTTAAGTCTACTGTCCCGTTAGTCTCGTGAATAGCGTTATGAGCGATCATAGGGTCCTACGTCGGAAAAGTGTGATTTCTCTATAGCAAAGAATCTCAATTACCGTCGGTAGTCCATACTTCAATGCCAGTATTGTACCCGGTATAGACTCTATTATATTGGGGTATACGGGTATACCATCGCCGGTGTAATTTGGGTGTACGCAATACGCGTCTGTCACGCCCGCTAAAATAGGGGTAACTATAAAATACAAAAAAAATATTTTATTTCATCTGTATTATCGCGTAAATCTAAAATCCCAATAAGTGTAACTGTCATCAATATCAATGGTAATTGGATATTTTTTTACACGTAGAAGATGGTAATTGAAAAGAAATAAGCAGAAAGTTACGAAACGTCGAAAAAATCTAATACACTTATCAGTTTTAATCGCCGAAACATAAACCAAAATGACTGGTTTATATTTTAATGTTCAAAATGTCCCTGATGTAGTTGTTATGACAAATCAATGATAAAGCAGTTACTAGTTTGACAAGGACGAGTTAACTTCCGAGGTTACAGTCTACATTATAAGCACATGCTGTTTTTTCAATTATATTTACAAGCATTTATTGAACTTGCTTTCCATACTCAAATCATTTATTTTGTATAACCGCAGGGGCATTTCCAAATTGTGAAGATTACATATTCTTTACAAGTTCTGATCTTGCAATGTTTGTTTGTTAATAGTTTGCTAGTTAAGTCAAATCTTCCGAGTTTAATTAGAACCGTTTCCTTATGTCTTACGAAGTTGAAATTTGACACGATAGTTCAATTTCAATGACAATGCTGTTTACAAGCTTTTATTTAACATGCAATGTTCTCATGTTTGTCTTTCCGGTTCAAATGTTATGATCCATTTTTCAAGCACTTGCTGCTTATGCCCATCCGATTAAGCTGAAATTTGGCATACGTATGTAGAGTCGGTGACAATGAAATAATATGGTACCATGAATCTGGTCTGATGCTGAAGTCGGAAGGTGGCGATAGAAACATGTGAACTATACAACGTAACCTCCTCGTGTAAGACTTGATAGATGGGTATTAATAAGTACTATACAACTAGATAGTGTTCAGGGTCTGATGATGAAGCCGAAAGGAGACTAATGGATCCACCCAACTACTCTATATAACCCCGCTGTGTTTGGGCTCGTTGGATTTGTCTTGACGAGTACTATATACCCGGATGATGTCGTCTAATTATGGAGCCGTTAAAAGCCATAGGAACTATTTAACTAACCAAGATATCTTCGTCATGTTTTTGCTATAAAAGCTTGTTTTTAAAAAGGTCTTTTTATATTAAAATTGTGATAGGCATGACCTAATTGATTGATTGTTATAAATTACACCATTAACTGGCTGCAGAAAAAATAGTTTTTAAAACTTATTTTTACGACCGCCTGACGGCGGGTACAAATAAAAACACAATTATAATAAAGATACAATTGTTTATTAAAAAAACAAAAATATATTTAAATAAACGAAAACAAATAAAAATCGTAATAAGAAGAAAACAAAAAAAAAATTAAAATAAGTAATAATTTTTTACACCCGGGGTGTGAATTCTCGGCACAGGGAAGTTTTCTGGTCACACAAAAAAAACCTATGGGCGCTGGGGACTTAACTTTCGGCTGTTCGATTCCGTGACGCGTGGGGTCTTCGGTGATCAGCTTCCACCGGCTAGGTGGGGAACTTGGAGGTGCCCTATAGAAGGCCCTCAGCCGCCGAGGTCAGCGGGAGTCGACGGGCAGAAGTGTGGCCTGCTGTCTCCCAAACCGTACTTTTGCAACTACGGTACGTAAGGTGGACCCCTAGTTTTCAAAGGGGTTGAAAAATGTTGCTAATCTAAACCTTTTTATTTTTTATTTTAATAAAGCACTGTTTGAATTGAACTGAATTGTTGTCGTTCGAGCTCCGGCGTCGAAAAAAGCCTTAGTTCCTGCGCGAATTCGTTTTTATATACTGTCTCAGGACGGCCTACTTCCTGCCTGAGGCAACAGTGCGCACTCCCCAGATCTCTTGATCCTTCGTCTGAGACGAGGACAGAGATATGGAAAGAACGGCTCAACCGAAGCAAGGCACGCCCTAAACTATTGTCTCCACCCCGATCTAGGTCTCGAACCTATTCGCGCCTTTATTAAAAAGGCGTCAACACGTCACTTCGCGAACGCATCTACCCATGCGAATCCGTTAATCGTAGCCACCGCCGACTACGATCTCCCCTCCGACCCCTGCCGCCACCGCCGGCCGCGACATGTTCTCACCGACCCCCCCGATGCTTTGTCATCCCTTCTTTCCGCTCAGAATACGGGCGACGACGACGACGTAGTAGTAGATCCCCTCCCATAGCCGGCGGTTGACAGGTGCACTTAGTAGTGCACCCGTCCCCCTACAGCGACTGTCCCAACCGAGGTCGCCTCTTGCCCTTCTGGTTGGCTAGAGCGTAGTGGTTGCACGCTCGCCTTTAAGTCCAGTGAAGCTGTAAAGGCCTCGCGGCCAACAGCGTACATCATTCACACACACACACACACACACACTATTGTCTGTTTTTTATAAAATTCTTGTGGGACTAAGATAGCAATAATCGAACCGAACGAGATAGGATCATTGTCCCGTTGTTTGCTATTGTATTATTTCTAGATCTTTCTATTTTGTGGGCGTTTCTTATTAGATGTTCTAGAAGGAATTTGATTTCCGGTGCCAAAGAATACCTTATATGTTCATTATGATGCTATCACTAGTTAAGGCGCGCGGTTTCCATTCGATGTTACAACTAGTTATTTTGTTTGTTTGTGTGTAAAGATTTTTTATTTTTATTTTATATTTTTAAAACTTTGTTACGACGTAACATTATTTTTAACTATAAACTTATTATAACTTACTCATTTCCTGAATCAAAACGCTGCGTCCACTGTGCACACCCAGCAAGAAACACAGCGGACTTCTCTTGTTTGTCTAATAATCTTACCTTCTGTTTTGTTTCATCATTTCATCCATCTTCTTCTAATTGTTTCTACGGCAGACATGTTAAGTCTATATAGAAGCGGCACAGAACGTCATTTCATCCGTATGTCGGTTTGTCTTTCCCGTTCCAAATATGTAATGAATATTTCAAGCAATAGTTTTCATCTTTATAAGCTGAACTTTGGCATACGTATAAAACTTCGTTGATAATGGTGCTGTTCTTGTTATGAAGCTGAAAAGTGACCGAAGGAACCCTAAAATCAATAAAATAGCTCCATTATCACAAGGGCTGTCTTTGTCGTCTATATCTGTGTTCGTATTTACGGGGTAACTTTAGACTTTTTAAGAATTTTTGTTGGTTTTATCTAGATTAAATGTGCTCATTGTGTCATAGGCTAAGACACTGTAAGCTTATTTCTGAGCTTTCACTTTTGCAGTGCTATGCTTCTTATTCAGAAGAAAACTGTACTGCAGGACATAGGCCTCTCACAAAGATCGCCACGTCGATCAGCTTTGCTATACGCATCGAGCTTTTTTTAGATTAATAGGGATTTATTACAGTTCAATGACAAGGCTATCTCACATAGAAATACATAAAACCAAAAAATAAAATAAAAAATTAAAACAAAAAACCTTAATCAAAAAGACCGCATCCGCGTGGAATGTTAGGAAGGACGCTGGCTGCGTTTTCCCGCTGAATATAAATAAATAAATAATAATAATATTAGCCCTGTTAAGAAACTGTCCCACTGCTGGGCACGGGCCTCCTCTCAAACTGAGAGGGTTTAGGCCATAGTCCCGCTGAATAGACAAAAATAATTAATTTAATATTTGTTTTGTTGAATGTTGCTTTATGCTTGTTTCGGATGTTCCAGGCTCCAAAATAAATCGCGAAAATACTGAGTTACAATTTTATTTCATGTAAAATATTTTTGTTCATTTAAAATCTCAGTATTACGTAAACTGTTTGTGCGAGCTCGTTTAATCATGACAAATATATAATGACTGTCTCGTTGACCTAGTACTGAATAATGGGCGTAGTGATCACGACATCTTGAGTTCAAATTAGTCGCACAAAGTGTAATTTCTATCGGAAAAATGCCAGTTATGGTTTTGGTTTATAGCTATTATATTGGCGGTTATATTGGCTATGGGACCTACAGCAAAAAGTAGGTGATCACAGTACGTCTTTTCTACCCCCGCTTAGGGAATATAGACATGACGATGTTTGTTTTTTTTAATTTTACTAGTGGTCGCCCATAGGTCGACCTACTCTTTCATCATTTGCTAGTTATATTTGACATTCAGTAAGACTATAGACAAATAATATTTAAGACAAACATCAATTTGACGTGTATTGTGTCAAATTCATGGTAGTGTGCGTAATGTTTTTTTCATTGATTTTATGTATGTTTTATGCATAATTTAAAAAAAAATCTTAGCATTCTGCACTCCTTCTCTATATAAACTATAAGTGTGGGAAATTTCATACTCCTCCGTCCGCGCAATTTTCGTAAAAAGGTGTACAAAGTTTTTGCTTCACGTATTAATATGATAAGCAAAAGGCTCTCTCATAAGCATTTCCTTTTTATTTCCTCGCAACTATATCCTTATATTCCACTACGCTGGACTTTTTCTGAAATTGCCCCTCCCGCTGACCGCATCCGCATTAAAACTTTACTTAAACACTTGAAACCTCCACCAAACTGGGTTGGAACTATATGGAACATCCACACATTATTACTTGTTGCTACTCCCAGTAAAAATAGGTCAAACATTCTATGAAACAACGACAACTTTTGTGGGAATGCGGTGGAGCAGACCGCACCTGCAGTTTGGCCGTTCCATTTCGCTGATGGTGAAATAAGATCATTAATTCGTGTCACTGGTTTGGTTAGCAAGATAGGTTCTGCGATGTAAAGTGTCTATTAATCACGTTGTCTAATCGATCGGACTATAAATATATAGATATAGTACTCTATATAACACCAGTGAAAACGATTAAAAAACAACTTATTACAGACAAATATGTACAATTGGCGGTCTTATTGCTAAAAGCAATTTCTTGCAGGCAACCAATACAATGGAAAAAACAAAATAAACAGTAATATGAAATAAAACTATTTTTCGGATTTTATCGCGGTTTATTCTTGATTTTTAGTTCCCGACGTTTCGAGTACTTTGCAGCACCCATGGTCACGGGAGGGACTGAGGTGTGAAGACACCGTGAGCTCATTCTGCGTAGATCGGACCAACCACAACAAAAATAATTAAGAAGTTTAAGGGGTACCCCGGAACAACTATGCCTTTTAGACGTCTAACACCTCAGTCCCTCCCGTGACCATGGGTGCTGCAAAGCACTCGAAACGTCGGGAACTAAAAATCAAAAATAAACCGCGATAAAATCCGAAAAGTAGTTTTATTTCATGTGTAATATTCGCGTAAATCTAAGAACTCAGTATATAAACAGTAATAGTACTAAATGGCAGTTGGTGGCGTACACTAAAAACTTAAATAATACATTATAATCACATTACATACATATTACGAATAGATTTATTTATTTATTTATTCTTTATGCACATGTGTACATACGCGGACTTAATGCCTGGAGCATTTTCTGCCTGTCTACCTTGAGGTGGTGTGGAAACAACTGTGGTAGATGCTAAAAAAAGAGAATTTAAAAAAAAAGGAGGGAAAACAATAAGAAAGTAATATACCAATATATAATATAATACTATACATAAATAGCACACGTTTATATATACATAAATATTATATTTACATACATTTATATGAACCAGATAGTGTGACATAACGACATGAACTACTAACGTTTAGAAGATTCCGCCGACATGTTATGTAGTAGATAGACCTGCAGATTTTTTTTAAAAGTGACACGATTAGCCATCTTGGGGATGATATATACACATACACATTTCACACACAATTAACATGTAGTAACAGATAAGTCTTAGTCTAAGAGTAACAGTTTTCGGAAAGTTATAGGTGAAGAAAGACTACGTGTTCTATAAGAGCCTATTAGGTTAGGTACTCGGACCGCACGGTCACAGATAATTAATCAAGTGTCAGGAACATGCCCGATTTTGATTGTTTATACCTATTGGGGTTACCTGAATGGTTTTAGCTATAGTGGAACCTAGCAGGTGGCACTGTTGTCAGCCGAGTGCGAAGCTTTTTTTTATAACATATAGTGCTCTTATAATCAGCCCAAGCTGCCCCACTTCTGGACAAAGGCTTTATCTCAGGTGCGGATTGCTGGAAGCAAGTTTGTGGCCAACCGCTGTTGGATCTTATCAAACCGCTCAAAATCTGTCTTTTCAGCCTTAATAATATATTTAATATTGATAAATGAAAGTGCATAAGTTTTACCAAGTCATAAGTTTTCTCCGACAGTCTGAATCCATATATTTTCAAAACTTAATTAGTCACTAACTGGAAAACTTTGCACTGTACCAGATATCTTGTTACCCGAACTAGTCAGGCGAGTTAATAATCTTATTGCAGCATCTGGAAGAAGGGGGAAGGGGGGCCGACGCCCTTGATGTAGACTCCAGCATTATTATACAAATTACATTACGTTTTGTTCATTTGAAATGTAACAAAACTAATTCGCAACAGCGTAGTTACAAAGTTGTAGATATGAGAAAGAGTATTCTCTGGTGATTCTGACATATAAAGGATATCGGTAAAAAGAATTACAAAACACTAAACAGATACATGATGCTAAAGAACAGACATAGGTAGGTATGGAGGACTAGACTCTCTTACTACGGCCAAATGACGGACGATTTAGCGCAGTGGTTAAGAGCTTAGGTCGCTCCACCTACTGTGTTTAATAGTCGCGGGTTCGATTCCCGCACGGGACAAATCTTTGTGTGATCCACAATTATTTGTTCCGGTCTGGGTATTTGTGTGTGAATTTTCATGTTTGTAAACGCACCCACGACACAGGAATAAATCCTAGTGTGGGGCTACGTTTTTAAAAAAAAAAAAAAATACACAATGGCGTATCTGTTGGGAAGGTCAGGAGTCTTCGTGGTCGGTGAGGATGAGACGGACTATGAGAGTGAAGGTAGCGAGAGAGTACCGTAAGAAAAGAACCTGGATGGAACTCACTACTCTTTGACTAGCCTGCAAGGTATCTGACGTGATGATATATATAGATAAAACTAATTTTACAGATTTTATAGCGTTTTATTATTTTTCCGCAACGAATCTATCGTGATTAGATAGATAGGTTATACTACCTATCCATTTTTAACATTGAGGCTCCTGACGTTTTTACGTGCTGTACAATACTACTACGGCTACGGGCATATAAATCATACATATTTATCGACTTAACTACGGCATTTCCTTTTGTAGTTCCTATAGCTTAAGTAGTTGATCGTAAGTCAGTACCATCCTGATTTTGACCTGCAAAGGCATTATATGCCTACTAGTTCGGAGTCTGAAATGGTGCCGGGTATAATAGTGATAGGTTAACCCCCCTTGAATTGGGACTTAACATCATCATCTCAGCCTATAATGTTCACTGCTGAACATAGGCCTCCCCAATCACATTCTAGCGTAACCACGATGCCACCTGCGCCCAACGACTTCCCGCAATTTTCACAAGATCGTGATGTGACGAACTATGAGAGTGGAGGAAGCCAGAGAGGTATCTAAGGAAAGAACCTATTGGAACTCTATACTCTCTGCCTACCCCGCAAGGGATCTGGCGTGCTGATATAGGTAGATAGATAGATTCACAAGATCGTCGGTCCCTCTGGCAGGCGGGCGTCCCACGCTGCGCTTGCCAATACGTGGTCTGCACTCTAGAATCTTACTGCCCCAACGCCGGTAGATCTTCGTGCTATGTGGCCAACCTATTGCCACTTCAGCTTGCTAATCCTGAGGGCTATGTCATTGACCTTAGTTCTTCTCCGAATCTCCTCATTCCTGATTCGATCACGTACAGAAGCGCCGAGCATAGCTCGGTGAGCTCTTTCCATAGCTCGCTGAGTTTTTTATGAGTCTTATCGTAAAATCACTGTCACGCCTATATTCCCCAAGCGAGCAAAGGCGTAACTGTGTACACTCACTTTTCGCCGATGATTTTAGGTCTCATGTAATAGGGAGCAAGCTTATTGCCATATACCGTGCACAATTTAAGACTCCTGACTGATACTGGGAGTTTTTGATAGAAAAACTACATTTGTCCTACCTAGGATTTATACCCAGGACCTCTTGACCGGACAGCACATTATTCGCCACTAGACCAATGTCATAGCTTTTAAGCCACGACTAAACTGTAGCTTAGACGTTAGGGGTGACTTTTATCACTCTAGAGAGTGAGCGAATGAGTTTAGAATTACCTCTAACACATCGGGCCAATTTGTGAGAAGCCAGCTTGTCTTTAGGTACTAAGTCGCGACTCGAAAATTTCATGACGGACGATTTAGCGCAGTGGTTAAGAGTTTAAGCCGCTCCGCCTACTATGTCTGATAGTCGCGGGTTCGATTCCCGCACGGGACAAATATTTGTGTGATCCACAATTATTTGTTCCGGTCTTGGTATTTGTGTATGTGAATTTTCATGTTTGTAAACGCACCTACGACATAGGAATAAATCCTAGTGTGGCTTCGTTATAAAAAAAATCTCCATGTTCCTTCCTTGTCATCAGGTAAAGTGGATGAGAAGGCGACGCAGTTGCACGCGATCGCGTCGCTAAAGGTACTGCTCGAGGCGACGAGGCCGACGGCGGGCGGCGCGGGCGCGGCTGCGGCGAGGCACTCCGCCGCCGCCGCCCAGCCCAAGGAGACGCCGCTCGACCTGCCCAACGGTGGGATCGCGGACGTCCAGTTAGATGTTATAGAAGAGGTAACATATAATAGCGTAGGCACAACAGTAAACTAGCCAATCTGAAATTTCAGCAGTTTAAATATGCCAATTTGCGTTAAAGATTTAAATACTAATTAAATAAGTGTTTTCGATAATGTATTTCAAAATACATTTATTTTTGTCTAATATAATTATAAACCTTTAGAGTCTTAATTATTTATTATATTTAGATCTTCTCAACAATTCGACATTTGCAGATTGGTCATCATCATTTTCAGCCATTGAAATGTGATGTACTGAATACTACAAAACGTATTCAAGCAATTGTTTAATAGCAAAAGTTAGAGTGCATAAACTCTAGTTCCCTTTTTTTCAGGTGCTTCCCCCAACGTGACACCGTTGAGCTAGGTTTTATTTCAAAAATATGCCTTCATGTGCATAAATACTGTTTAAACAACTTTAAAAAACTGTCATTTCTGTGAGGGAGATATAGAATCAAACACGTATTTGTCGTAAGCGATCTATTTAGACTGATGTCTCTTACAGAGTTTCCAACCCGACAATCAACGGTTTTTAATCAACCCTCTTATTACTAATAAAAACAAAAGTATTATTAAACTGCTGAAATATCTACATGAAAGTACAAAATTTTACTTAAACCCGGATTTCACAGCAGCGCTCCCCTGTCAATGTGATCCATGGGCTAAAAGATCCTTGTCATGGTTCATAATACCTCAATGCATCCACCCTCTACCGGGAATAAGCCTCCTCCCTCTTACATTGCATATCCATATCCTGAGCCAATTTTAGCCAGGTCTTACCTATGCACTTAACAACATCATCGACTAATCTTTGTACTGGCCTTTCGCGATCGTAATATTCCTTCCGTCGCCACCACTCGGTCGAAAATCTTCTCCATTTGTCAGCACCACACCTTGCTACGTCTCCTGTACATCTCCACTTGCATTTAAATATACGATATCCGACGTCTTCTACTTTAATGGGTATTTCTGATTCGTTCCCTATGTGATGCTTACACGGCATGCTCTATGGCTACGTTGAGCAACTTTTGACAGCAACTTTAGCGGACGATTTAGCGCAGAGGTTAAGAGCTTGAGCTGCTCCACCCACTGTGTCTAATAGTCGCGGGTTCGATTCCCGCACGGGACAAATCTTTGTGTGATCCACAATTATTTGTTCCGGTCTGGGTATTTGTGTTTGTGAATTTTCATGTTTGTAAACGCACCCAGGACACAGGAATAAATCTTAGTGTGAGGCTACGTTTAAAAAAAAAAAAAAAAATATCTCAGTTTTGTTCCTTTACACTCAAGGAGTGTCGCATGTACACACGGGTGTGCAGGAATATCTTAGGCGTGCCCCGCCGAGTGAGAACCGGGGTGTACATAAGGAATGCACTGGTGTTAGTCGAGTAATGTACTATTGGAAATAATTTTGGCACATTGACGGTGACACGTAGAATATTTATTCTAAGGTGATATTGTAGCGAATCGAGTCTAATAAAAAATATACAACATACAGGTCTGTGGCATCGGCCATTTTCGTTTCGTTTTTGAAAGACTGACATATTTTTTATCGTTTCGCGGAAATATAAGTGTTTTATGATATATCATATAGTCTCAAAACACACTTTGGTCCCGGAAAGATCGTTTCCTCCATTCCTTATGCTAGACGCCATAAAAAGACCATAAATAAAGGGGCGTAGTCTTCCACCGTACAAAAAATTAATCAATTTGACATAAGAACTCGTATATACCGAAAATTCCGTCCATCTGGGATTGTCGTCATCATTTTGTATTTTTGTTTTGGAATCAACCCATACATTAGATATTATTTAGATATGACATGAAATCCATTGATAAAGATTTGTAGACTTTCTAATAACAGACTCAAAATTAATCAATGGACACAAAACCTCATATCAGAGAATTCCGTTTGTCTATGGTCCATCGAAAATTTGATCCAAGTAGGTTTGAAGGCTGCATATTATTTTTCGTTATATTTACAAAAAATCCTTTCATACATTCGTTATCACGTAGACACGGCAAGAAAACCTTTTCCTTTTCTTTATCAATATGAACAAACGTAGACGTTCTTCTAATGTACAAAAAAACTGTGATAAATGGACACAAAAACTCGTAAGAATCTACCGATAATTCGGTCCATCTGGGGTTGTCCACTGCATTATTTTTGCCTTTTGTATAGGGAAGATCGATAGAAAGAATGACTATTCGTCATCACTTACCTACGCCATGAAAACATCACTGATAAAGGGACATAGACTTTCTTTTAAAATAGGAAAAAATATATGATCGATCGACACAAAAACTAGTATCAACCGAAAGTTTGGTTCATCTAAGGTTGTCAACTGCATTTTTATATCAGATAGTATCAGAGTTTTTATAAAATATAGGGGTTTATTTTTGTTTACTATCAATATCTGAACAACCACGTTTAATCTATTCGTGTCCTTGAGCAGAGGTTTTAATATTATCAATTTTAAGATTATAAATCGTTTTTTGTACTTTAATCAGCTGCGTGATTTAAAGCGACTAATAAGTGTCCAATAATCATTCTGCGGCAAATCTCCTAGGTGGTAGTTGTTATATATAATAATATTAGCCCCGTTAAGAAACTGTCCCACCGTTGGGTACGGCCTTCTCGCAAACTGAGACGGTTTAGGCCATTGTCCACCACGCTGGCCCAGTGCGGGTTAGCGAACTTCACACACTTTCGAGAAACTCTCAGGTATGCAGGTTTCCTTCATCGTTAAAGCAAGTAATATGTAATTTTTAAAACGCACATGCTTTCGTAAAGACAAAGGTGCGTGCCTTGATTTGAACCCGAGACCTCTGACTTTGCAGACCAACGGTGTAACCACTAGGCTATCACTGCTTACATTATAGCATAAAGATGCTCACTGCAGAACAAAAGGTTCCCTTAAAAATCGCCGCGATGTTTAGCTTCGAGCTGTACGTACGAAAGCAGCTTTTACCGGCTTCACCAGCCAGGTCTTAAGCCATAGTCTATAAAAATTAACAATTCCCCGATATGCGAGAGGAAATTTATTTATCTCTGAAAAAAAACTTAATTATTTCGCTTGTGCAGCATCCAATGAAAACTGAAACTGTATAATTTAATTTGTTTTAATAACTTGCATTGCATAATTTAACTGTAACGAGCTTTTTGAACTGATCATAATCTAAATTTAATACTTGTAGCAAATTCAGTTCGGCTCGCTAGATGGCATAACCATTTGCTTGGCAACTTCAATTCGATCACTGCCATTTAATTTTTTTTATGGCAACCCTAAAACCGCCACAAAGATTGATCGGTGCTTTCTCCAGGCCAATGCTGCCCACCGCGCTATTGTGGCCCGGAGTGGCCCGTTATTAATGGCCGCATTGGCCTGGATAGCGCCTGCTGTAATCCACGCATGGTGACACTGTACAATGGACGGTAATCCAATTGGAAGCGTGGTTTGAAGAAGCTTTCTGCTGGAAGTCGATTAGGAAAAAATAGATTTGAGGGCGACTCGCAAATTTAATGTTGAATTAATGTGTGTGCACGGTCATGACGATAAGTAAAATAATAATATCAGCCCTGTTAAGAAACTGTCCCACCGTTAGGCACGGGCCTCCTTTTAAACTGAGGCGGTTTAGGCCATAGTTTACCACGCTGGCCCAGTGCGGGTTGGTGAACTTCACATACCTTCGTGAAAGTCTTAGACATGCAGATTTCTTCACGATAATTTCCTTCGCCGTTAAAGCAAGTGATAGTTAATTTTGAAATCTTATAATCTTATATCAACCAATTACAATGTAAGCCTTTGTGTTCAGAAATAAATAAACATTATTATAGTATATATTATTATATTCTTCGAACTACGAGTATATTCATAAATTTCATTGCATATGAGAGCACATTTTTTAAATAAAACAGCACCCGGACGTGTTACATTGTGGTAAGCACCTAGCGGCCCTGGGGGCGCTGGAACATCATCGCGTCCCCCCATACCTGCAGGCCGTGGTCAGGGACTACTTACGCGACAGATATGTCCAGTACATCAGACAGGGCGACATTGCACCGGAGGGAAGTGTCTTGCGGGGTTCCGCAAGGGTCCGTGTGGGGACCCCTCTTATGGAACCTCGCCTACGATGCAGTCCTGCGTCCCCCCCCCCCCTGCAACAATATCAGCAGGGGGGGCTTCCCGGGGGCCCTGACCTTTCTTCACGAGCAACCCCGAGGAGGACGGTGGCGTGGTATCGCCGTGAGCACCGCGACGGTGCGGGGGGGAGCGTGTCACCAAGTCTCCCTCCGATGGCGGGCTCGTCAGAGCGCAGCACAAGAGGGGCACCGGTGCGTTCCATACGGAGATCCCGGAGCCCCTCCAAAGTGATGATGTCGGCCACCCTGGGGTTTTTTTTATTCTTAACGCACCGTCAGACCTATATTCCCCAAGGGAGGGTGGCAGAGGTGTACACCCACTTTTCACCGACGATGTTGGGTCGGGCGAGCCTATTGCGATATACCGGGCATAATTCCAGACTCCGGACTCATACTGGGAAATTTTGTTAGAAAATCAACATTTGTCCGACCTGGGATTTGAGCCCAGGACCCAAGTGATGTGCTTTGCCACTAGACCAACGAGGCAGTCTATCGCGCGCCCCAAAAAAAATATTTGAGGTGTCTTCTCTAGTACGTTGTACACGACTCAATAGTGTAAGGCGTTTTTACAAGCTTTTATTTAACTTGCAATGTTCGTATGTCTGCCTGTCTGTCTTTCCGGTTCAAATCTTGAGATCCATTTTTCAAGCATTTGCACTTATGTAAGTTCGATGACAATGCAATATTATGGTTACCATGGAACTGGTCTAATGATGGAGTCAGAAGGTGCCCATAGGAACATGTAAAATATACAAAGTAACCCCCTCGTGTTTAGGCTTGTTAGATTAGTATTGAAAAGTTCTATATAATCAGACAGTGTTCAGGATCTAGTGATGACGCCGAAAGGTGGCCAGTGGAACCACTCAACTGCTCAATATAACCCCGCCGTGTTTGGGCTCGTTGGATTTGTCTTCACGAGTACTTTAGACCTGGATGGTGTCCAGGGTCTGATGATGGAGCCGGAAAGAAGCTATAGGAACTCCTCAACTAAGCAAAACATCTTCGTTGTGTCTTTGCTATAAACTTTTGGTTTTAAAACGGTTTTTTGTTAATTAAAACAAGGAACGTAATTCAGATCACGTCAGTCACGAATCTGATTTACTGCTATTAAAAAGGCACCATAAGAAACGAAATGCCTGATTTACATGGTTCAAATATATTGAATGTTATCTTTAATGTGTGTCGGGGCTTTGCAGGCAATAATTCGAACGTATAAAAAAGGAATTCAATTATGTTTCGACATCTGAAAGATGTCGCGTATACCGTCTCAACGAGTTCTGTTTTACGACAGCAGTTGTTATGCGGCGTTAACAATCCGGGATATTTTAATTTAACACGACTTGTCATTGTAAAACACATTTAATTATGGGCGTTATGTCGTAATGATAGGTTTTAATTTCCCTTCTCACGTGGTTAAAGCGTCGTATTTAGGAATAAGGTATTATATATGTACTCACGTACCTACTAGAGAAGCAATTTCAAACAAATAATATCAATTTAACAGCGTAGTAAGAAAGCGAGTAGGAATGAAAGATAGTATCGGTGTATAGATGAGAAAGGGTATGCTCCGTTGGTTCGGGCATATAGAAAGAATGTCTGAAGAAAAAATGACAAAACAGATATACAATACGAAAGTGGAAAGATGTAGGTACCGGGAAAGACCTAGACTATCTAACCATGACCAAATGGACGGAATCTTATCTGAAAGGCAAGTCAAGAGATCACGTTATAAAATGTTGAAATTTGGAATAGCCATGAATGCCCTGAATATGTCTACCTTTAATATTTTTTTTCTTTTGGTTTTACGCTTAACTGCTGTTACAAAATATGTGCTAATAGGTACCCCCGCTAAGTTGGAATTACTATTAATTAAATAATGTTGTTTTCACAACTTATAAAATATTATTTTAATTATTCTTTACAATATTCATAAACAAGACCCTCATTATCACACTGGCGATGATAATGGATAATATGCATACGCCAAAAGAGCAACAAATTTTAATTTCATTCAATAAAACATTATTACCCTTTAAGGTCGCCAAAGTTGGTTAGAAATCTGAACATCACTAGTATGTCCAATTGAACACGATACAGTGATTGGCATATCACTGAGTATAATGATTGGCAGTGCCAACAGGGCAAAAAGTACAATAATTGGCAGTGCCAACCTTTGGTTGCAAGCGTTTTAAAACGGTTTTTAAGATAATATTCTAAAATAACTCTTTAAATCTTATCAATTTAAAGTATAATATGCTACAGTAAATTTTAAAACCGTTTTCCAATGATTGGCACCGATGCCAATTAATAGTACTTTCATACAAGCCTTCTAGTACAGTGATTGGCCCCCTAAAATGTTGTTTTAAATGAGCGTGGAAATGAGTGGAAAACCATATTATAATAACACTTAAACTCATATTAAGTCAAAAAACGTAAATATTTTAAGCAAGCAAAAAAGTAATACAGCAAGAAACTCACCCACTCTTAGCAACTTTTTGTAAGAATACATAGCAATTCTTTACGTGCGCTCCCGCTTTACGAAAAGTTTTTTTTTAGTATTCCCAGTTAGGAAATATATTTTCTATTTTGTTAATTAAGGTATGGTGGAGTTTTTAAAACTATTGGTCGACTAATTATAAGCTGTTAATCCTTAATAATTGCGGTTAAAGTTCAAAGTGCCAATGATTGGAGATGGGCCAACATTAGAACTCTTTCCCCTAAGTAATATATTATCATCATCATCATCTCAGCTTATACTTGTCCACTGCTGAACATAAGCATCCCCAATGGCTCTCTTGCGCAGCCGGTGTCACCTGCATCCAACGTCTTCCTCGGCGGCCGTACCACACCGCTCTTGCCAATACGTGATCTCCACTCTAGAATCTTAATGCCCCAACTGCTATCCAATCTTCACGCTATGTGAGCCACCCACCGCCACTTCAGCTTACTATTCCGATTGTTCTTCTACGAATCTCCTCATTTATGATTCGATCACGTAGAGAAACGCCGAGCATAACTCTTTCCATAGCTCGCTGGACGAATCTGAGGTTTTTTGTGACACCTATTATAAGAGACCACGTCTCTGATCCGTTAGCCTCACTGGCAACATATTGACTAAAAACTATAGTCTCAGTAGTATAATATAACTCAATGCTATTCAATCTGATTCTGATTCTGATTCTGAATCCATGTTGGTGAAACGTGAACACTGTCTATTCTTATAGGTACCAAAAGAGATACTTAGAGTAGAGTGGCCACAAGATGGACCGGTGAATTTTAATGTGTAAATATTAAAATTGCGTATTTATGTTACACGTGATGGCTGCTCATGTAGGCAACTTCACAAGCAGCACATGTAGTAAGCTAAAGGATTCTGGGTGGACCAGTCTCCACAATCAGCACACGTTCAGGAGTGCTCGTGCATACTCGTGAACGTGTGCTCCAGAATCCTTTATCTTCCTACATACATTTTAAAATATTATTATTAGTCTTATATCTCAAAAGTATCACCGTGGAGCTGGATCTCGTAAATGATTTTGTATAATATAAAAATGTTTGTATCTATACAGAAAATAATGAAAAATATATTAATGGAGAATAAGAACAAAAAGACAAGCCCGCTGTGTTTCTCAGGCCGCGATCCGGTGCGAAAAATGTAAATATGACTATTTGTAAGGGATCCCCCCCCCCCCCCGCAGGGTTTACACAAAAAAAAACATATGAGTTTGAATTTTGAGTTAAGTTGTTGAGTTTATATGTGAAAGTCTTTTCACCTTTATTTGTACGACCAAAGCGATTGTCAAACATATAGCGAACCGAACGCGTAACAAAACGGTTTTATTTTTAACCGATTTCAGAAAAGGTGGGCGCGCCTTTTGCCATATATCGGACACAATTCGAGACTTCGGACTGGTACTGGGAATTTCTAGATAGAAAAACTACATTTCTGTCCGACCTAGTAATTGAGGTCAGGAACTCCGCGCATAATTCGCCACTAGACCAACAAGGCAGTCAGAGTAGATTCTGTGTTCGTGTAATTTACGGTTTCGCATGAATTTACTCACATAGAAATTCAAAATCGAACCGTTTTAAACAAGAAATACATCTTGCCCCACGTCCGTATTGCTGTGTTTGACAAGGCCTTAAAACATTTCCCAAACTTTGTGTGTTGACTTTCACAGGGGACTGATAAAAAGCGTTGCGAAAATATTATGATTTTTTGTTCCACGTGACACTTACAGGAAAAAACAACTACCCTACTCCAAGCTGTCACGTTGCGTGCTTGGGACCGCCCAGGGCCGCAATCCTAATAACAAAACTTAGCTATAACCGAAGCTAAACCGTTGCTGATCAACGGCGTTTAGAAAAAACAGCGTCTCGTTTATTATTACTGTGTACACTGTAACATCCGCAAATCGCCGACATAATAGATCCCGAAGTCCCAAAGCAATAAGGTACATAATGATTCACCTTTTGCTCCGGTTATAATGACAACCGGACGCAATTCCTAAATTCAAACTGCAATTAAGAAATTTAAATGCAGATTAGTTTGGCCTAGGATTTGAATTTTATTTTATTATTTTTATACACCGTTAGAACAAGAAAGCGTTTAACTGTTTTCGTATTAATCACTAACAGGATACGAAAACATTGATCGGTGGCGGTTAAGTTTCGGTTTTAGCAAAGTTTTGGTTAGTAGAATTGGGGCCCTTGATTGTTGATTCAAACACGTGCTTTAAATTACAATAGTGTCACTTACATTCGCCGAATAATAAAGTGCTTTTTGTTTTGTTAGTGATTTAAAGTTGTCTTTTAAATTGTGTCTCCAAATGCACCCGTTTGTATGTTGATAAGATATAATTTGATGAAGTTTTAACGTGAAATAGAAGAGTCATGTTGTACGTTCATTTCATATTCCAAAATGGAAGGATTGAAGATCAATAATTAATATTTTGAATATTAATTATTGATCTCGTTGGCATCTGAAGGGCATGTCAAGAGTCTTCGTAACATCGTCGAGTGTGTATGAGACGAACTATGAGAGTGGAGGAAACCAGAGAGAGGTATGTAAGGAAAGAACCTGTTGGAACTCTGTACTCTCTGCCTACCCCGCGAGGGAGCTGGCGTGATGATATAGATAGATAGATTGCTACATCTAGAAATTTCTCCATTAATCCGCACTATAATATACGCAGATAGATCTCGTTGGTCTAGTGGCATAGCTTTATGATCACGAGGTCCTGGGTTCAAATCCTAAGTTGGTCAAATGTAGTTTTTCTAACGAAAATTTCCCAGTATGAGTTCCCAGAGACTTCCCAGTTTCCCCCTATTACATAAGACCTAACATCGTTGGCGAAAAGTGGGGGTACTCAGTACACCTCTGCCTCCCCCGCTTGGGGAATATAGATGTGCCGGCGTTTTTATTAATCATTATGTACTCGTGAATGTACTACATGAATAAGTACCAGTTCGGAGTATAAAATTGTGCCCGGTATAATGGCAATAGGCTTGCCCCCTATTACATTGGCATCTAACATAATGAACGAAAAGTGGGAGTTCATAGTACAAGTTGCGCTTAGGGAATATAAGTGTAACAGTCTAATGATTATAACGTCCATATTTCATCAAAACGCCCTCTATTGCCGTTTAGGCTGACCAAAATTACAATAATGCAAGAATAAGAATATTTTGAATGGTGTAAATTATCAAAGCCTAATCGTCAAAAAGAAAGTTCAATTATTATTTAGCACCGCTTCCTTTTAAGAGGAAGAGCAAAAATTGAATTCTAGCAGTTACACGTCCATCCTTTCTTACTGGTTATTTATGGGCTCCATAACAGCAGCCCTGGTTCCTTTATCTCGTTTAGAGACCTTCCGTTAGACGGCTTAAAGACTGTCTCGTCAATTGAGAGGGTCAGAAGTAACGCTATTGATACGGTCCATTCAAAACTTTTGTGTCCTAACCGTTATATCTTGATTCTGCAAAGAAGGTTATACTACTAGGTTACACTACTATGCTACTATTTACTAAATAAAAATAGGAATTATTTTTCGCAATGTATGACACACATCTTTTTAAAATTTCTACGTGTTTTTATTTTATAAGTACGAGCCAATGCAGATAAGGCTGTATACATCGATTACCGTTGCATTAAAAACTATATAATCTGTCATCTTCGCGGGAAAGCTGTCGAGAAAACGTAGATGGCGGGAACCTAAGGCGGCAATTTTTTAATTTATTTTTGGCAATATTAGCATCGCTGAACTAGTTTTGCAACCAAAAAATAGGTACATTTATATAAAATTGGTCAAGTACCTGACTATTTATTTCGATCTAGATGTTTAGACAACTGAAATTTCAGTATGTATATGCTGCTACGATAAAGGTATAAATCCTAGTTGCAATAATAATTAACAATGAATCAGACACTACTATCCTATTGCTAGATAAAGGTTTTTCTCACAAATTGAAGTAAGAGGAAATAGGTCATACTCTACGTTAACCCAGTGCGGATTAATGGAGAAATTTCTAGATGTAGCAATCTATCTATCTATATCATCACGCCAGCTCCCTCGCGGGGTAGGCAGAGAGTACAGAGTTCCAACAGGTTCTTTCCTTACATACCTCTCTGGCTTCCTCCACTCTCATAGTTCGTCTCATACACACTCGCCGGTTACGGAGACTCTTGACTTGCCCTTCAGCTAAGACACGGTCTATTTGGTCATGGTAAGATAGTCTAGGTCTTCCCCGGCACCTACATCCTTCCACTTTCGCATTGTATATCTGATTTGTCATTCTTTCTTCTGGCATCCTTTCTATATGCCCGAACCAACGGAGCATACCCTTTCTCATCTTTACACCGATACTATCTTTCATACCTACTCGCTTTCTTACTACGCTGTTGCGAATACGGTCGGTCAGCGTGACTCCGCACATCTTCCACAGAGATCGCATTTCGACCGCATTTATCCTGCTTTCGTTCTCCTTCTTACATACCCAACTCTCACTGCCATATAACAGCGTTGGGACAAGCACTCCGTTATGCATGGCCAGCTGCGCCTTTTGGCTTAAGTGCCGGCTCCCAAGTAGCCTTCCCATCGCACCATTCACTCTAGATGTAGCAAGATTTTTTTAATCTAATGTTAATGCGATTTTATTAAATTAGGTAGGTCAATGGTTTAAAAAGATACCGTTTTATCTTCTAATAAGCATTGGAAAATTTAAAATGCATTGCGCGCTTCTACAGCGCGTACACTTCTTGAAGATTCACGGTATCAAACTCGCGTACAAATCTGATATTAAACTTGAGTTCAAAATACAACGTGACTGAGAAGGTTTCATAAACCTCTTGTGTGAATATTAAATGTTGTCCAAAGTAACAATGCAACTGTTTTAATGAATTTCCTACCTACTTACTATTGCCATCCCACGGTATTCTCTTAGAATTAAAATAATCGAGAAGCCGCGTCCAGTCGTAATTGCCCGCCACGCAGTGAAGCTAAAAATTCACAAACGTCTCGCACTCGCCGCACTTCCCACCCGCGTAATGTTGGCAGCCCGGAAAGATTACTTTTTGGGGCCCCACTTTTTGGGGTAAATATTGATGACATTACAGTAGATGATAATAAAATAATTGTTACGGTAACGTGTGCTTTAATGCATATTAAACTCAAAAAATAGATATACTTGAACTATTAAGATTTGTAGTAATAAGAGTAATAATGAATGTAGGGAAAATATATTTTCATCATCTTAACTGAATATTAAAACCACGATGTAGTAGTTAACTATATGAATACCATTTAATACTAGAACTAATAGAGGCCTCATCAAAGTAGGGAAAAATAACATTGTTATACTAGCAACACTAACAAAATGGACGCGTCTTTTACTTTGACAATTACAGACGACATAATTAATTCGATATTTAAATAATACGGCACCTGAATGCGCTAGTTAGGCATGAAATATGATCCCATCATGTATCTTTTTGATCTCAATAGCACTTACAGGCAAGAAAGACACAAGGCG
Source organism: Phalera bucephala (assembly GCA_905147815.2). Lineage (NCBI taxonomy): Eukaryota > Metazoa > Arthropoda > Insecta > Lepidoptera > Notodontidae > Phalera > Phalera bucephala. The sequence goes on along the minus strand of LR990625.1, from coordinate 22,748,331 downwards.
GCATAATTCAATTTAATTTGACACGCGCCGAGCACGTTATTCCTCACGACGTTCACAGAGTGACTACTCGCGTGAACGTGTGACAAACTGCTTCGCAGGTAGTAATTATTGCTTCAATTAGATGCGCGCCCGCGGCTTCGAGATTATTTTTTTTATTCTAAGGGTTTTCTAGATACTCTTATCTGACTTGGACAAAACGATACCTTTGAACGTGCCCTAAGCAACAAATGACCAATTTCCCGAACCGATTACTAAAATGCAAAAGTCCAATGTTGTAACAGCTCTATATTAGATATATGCATTAGTATTTCTGAAGATAAACTAAGATTATTGAAGCGCATAACCTTTAATGTTTACGTCCTTGCGGAGTGGTAACTGTAACCACAGAATAAAGAAGTATTATAACAACTAACACTGCGCCACTTCTTTTAACCGATTTCAAAAAGGAGGAGGTTCTATATTTGTTTTTTTTCAAGCCTAAAACGTCCACTTTAGTACATACATTTTTCTTGTGGGGCAAAGTCCGCTACACATGCCCACCATTGTTGCTCCTGTAAGCCAGGATCCACAATAGTCTCCTTAGGTGACACCAAGGTTTGAACCATGTGGTGTCCCGGAAAGCGCTTTAATTGTATTGGAACCCGCAACAAATTTAATTAAAAAGGAAAAACAGGAGGAGTAGGAAATATAAAAATTTCACTTCCCTCCTTTGCAAAGCGGGAGACACAAAAAATGGCTGATCAACCAAAGAGAAGGAGACTACAGCTAGCTTAAGCCCAGTTGTAAAGCACCACAGATATAAAAAAAAAATATATACTGACAAGGCCTATTTGTGAGCTCATGTTTGATTCCAGTAATAGGTATGGCAAAAACGCTTGAACGCACGGAAATTATCCCGAGTTCCTACAAGATCCGTGTAGTAGATTACCCCAGACGTGTTGTGGGCGTAGGTGTGGGTGTCCCCGTGCGGGAATGTTAGATCCGTTACTACTTGGTCCAATGGATGAAGCTGCTAAAATCCTAAGGGAACGTATACTACGTGACCCGTTCAGGGGAGGAGGGAGGTCTTTAAAATACCACGCTTGGTCACAGGGGCGAGGGGGGGGGCTTAGGGTTTCGTCACGTGGAATTGAACTTATAAATTACTACGTGAAAACTAAAGGGGGAGGGGAAGGTCTTGGCATATACTACAGGTGGTCACCAATGGGGTAAAAATGTGTAACAAATGGGTCACGTGGTATAGGTACGTTCCCTAACTAGGTATGTCTGTCTCGTTCATAACTTGTTCCATTATGTTCTAGATAGGAGACCTGGAGGAGGACACGACGCCTCTGGACATGTCGTGGCCCTCAGGGTTCCGCAAGCGACTGACGTACCTGTTGGTCGCGCCAATTGTCTTCCCGTTATGGATCACCCTCCCAGACACTAGGACTCCGAAAGGTAAGTACCTGTGGTTCATCTTAAGCAAAATACTGTTCTAGACTAACTTGCTATGACCAAATAGAACTTATCTGAAGGGTAAGTAAATAGTCTTCATAACCGGCAAGCGTGCATGAGATGAACAATATAGAGAAAGAGAGAGCCAGAGAGGTCTGTCTTATCCCGCTTGGGTGAAAATACACATAAAAATTTATTGTGAATCCAAACAGTTTAGTTTCTTGACATTTCAGTTACAATGGCACAGAACTTTTTCCTTAGAAAATAACCACTCTTGATCAAAAGTAACGCCACTTCTCTATATGAATTTTGGTTAGTAGTTTGCTGGACGATTTAGCGCAGTGGTTAAGAGCTTAAGTCGCTCCGCCCACTGTGTCTAATAGTCGCGGGTTCGATTCCCGCACGGAACAAATCTTTGTGTGATCCACAATTATTTGTTTCGGTCTGGGTATTTGTGTATGTGAATTTTCATGTTTGTAAACGCACCCACGACACAGGAATAAATCCTAGTGTGGGGCTACGTTTTTTATAAAAAAAAAAAAAAAAAAAAAAAGTCATTAATAATTTAAAACTTATTTCTATAGATGCTAGCTATGAAAAGGTATATATGCGTAAGATCCCGTAATCTATCTATCTATATTATCACGCCAGATCCCTTGCGTGGTAAGCAAAGAGTACAGAGTTCCAACAGGTTCTTTCCTTACAGACCCCTCTGCCTTTCTCCACTCTCATAATTCGTCGTATATACGCTCGCCGGTTACAGAGACTTCTTACTTCCCCTTCAAATAAGACACAGTCTATTTGGTTATGGTAAGATAGTCCAGATCTTTCCTGGTACCACATCCTCCTACTATCGCATTGTGTTTCCGACCCGTAATCTATAGTCATGTTTACATTTCCATGGACAAATTGACGTTTACAGTTTTGTCAGAATTTGGCACTTGTTATGTACCGCAATTTACCTTTTTTTCGATAATAGTAATAAAATAAAAATTAATTTTATACAATTAAAAAATATTTTTATTTAGTATTTAATATTAAGATGATTAAGACAGATGTTAAAATGACGTCAAAATTATTTTATTCACAATTTTTATTACTTAAAAATATTTAATAAAATTAGTGTAAATAAATTCATTTACTAAACAATGTATTATTTAAATGCACACTGAGTAAAATTTAACCTTAATTAATTAAATTCAATCAATATTTTTAAATATGTCGATCATGTATGTGGATTAATTTAGTTGTTAATTCAACACTAGCCTTGGGTTTTTGGCGGGAAGTTGAAGAGTGATGTTGTCAATTTGTTTTAATTTCCATAAAGAAGAAGAAGAACACTAGCCTTCTTTAACTGGCAACATTTTTTTTGTTTTAACATTTGCACTTCTTCTTCTTCTTCTTCAAGTTATGGCTTCACACTTATTATAAGTGTATTTTGCCAGTGTTCAGTGAGATATATAATCGTGTTTGTTTAAATTAATTCGACTTCCCGATGAATTTGATGACGACGATGATAATGAAATTAATGAAGTACCCCACCCTGGGTAGTAAAGCGGTGGATACTTTACATACCAATTGCAACGGCCGTTTTGAGGGAAGTCGAAAAGGCACGTTTTATCACTTTGTTACAATTACCTTCACTCATGCACATATAGGAACACATAATGGTTAATATTCCACCAACATTACACATTATTAGTCGAAATAACACAAGTTTTGTAAATTAAAACAAATTGAAAACATCACTCTTCGATTCCCGCCAAAACTCCGACATTTGCACTTGTCAAGTTGTCCGTGGATTTGTGAACTAGGGGTGAGCTATGACGACGAGCTAGGTAAAATTTAAAACCTGTTACACTAAAATAACAGTCCCAAAAACCTGTTAGAAAATAACAGCCTGTTAATTTGTTGTCGTAAGTTGCAGTTGTAGTAAGAGTAATACTCGTATGTGTAGCACAGGTTGCTACACATACGAATATTGCAAGCATAATTGTGACAATATAGTTCTATCAATTTCAATTTTAAATTAAAATCTGTAACCTACTTTAAGTACTTATGTTCTTTACTAAAATAGAAAAAAACTCATGTTTATTGTAGAACGGCGGAGATGGTGGGACGAATTGGACAACTTATTATAAAGACTGGCCTGATATAGCAACAAACAGAGAGGGGGGGGGGGGGAGTGGGGGGGGGGCTTTTGCCCAGCAGTGGGACACAAATGGCTCATATTAATAATTATAGAAATACATAAAGTTGTTTGGCGGGATGTCGAACAGTAATGTTGTCAATTGGTCTTAATTTCCAAAATTTGTGTTATTTCGAATGATAATGTGAAATGTTGGTGGAATATTAACTATTATGTATTCTTATATGTGTATGAGTGAAGGTAATTGAAACAAAGTGATAAAACGTGCCTTTTCGATTTCCCTCAAAACGACCGTCGCAATGGGTATGTAAAGTATCCATCGCTCTACTATCCAGGGTGGGGTACTTCATCAATTTCATTATCATCGTTGTCATCAAGTTCATCAGGGAGTTGAAATAATTTAAACAAACACGATAATATATCTCACTGGGCACTGGCAAAATGCACTTAAAATTAATGTGAAGCCATAACTTAAAGAAGAAGAAGAAGAGAATTATATAAATACATATTGCATAATAAAAATATTTAAAAAATTTTAATGTTTAAATTCAAGATACGTTCGGAAACGTTGATGAAAGTAAAGAAAATAAGTATAGTGCACAGATCTAAACATTAATGATACTCATTACCTAAATTTATTATCAAATTATAAATTGCTTACTCTGTCTTGTTATTACATTTCGGAACAGCTAGAAATGTAAATATTTGAAATATTCAAACAAAAAATATATGCTGTTAGTAATTTCTAAACTGTTCCAGTATGAACGCATACTGGAACAGTTTTTTACACAGTTACTTTCTGTGACTGTTACACAATACGTATGTTATCTCTTTCCATCTATGGTAACTGCTATATGCTAGAATATATAAGAGCTTGTGACAACCAATATTGGAACAGTTGTTGTCTCTTTCTGTCTGTTGCAACTTTCATAAGCTAGATTATATAACAGCTTGTGACAAATGTATTGGCTTAGCCCGTGAACCCTTTGGAACAAGTTTGTCTCTTTCTAACTACAGTAACTTACAGTGATAAGAATAGCAACAGCTTGTCCGGGCGTGTTTTGTTATTTTGGCATATGTATGACACATTAGGAACAGGAGCAGTTATAGTGATAAAACTGTAACAGTTACACGCTGTTACTTTTAAATACTTGTTAAATTTACCTGTTACTCACTCCTATTGTGAACACGATTATAGTACTATATATGAATGATACCAACTCATCCTCTTTTCCAGGGAAAGGGTTGTTCCCCATAACATTTATAGGGTCAATAGTGTGGATAGCTTTCTTCTCTTACCTCATGGTGTGGTGGGCAAACGTGGCAGGGGCCACGGCCTACGTGCCCCCAGAAGTTATGGGCCTCACGCTGCTAGCGGCGGGGACTTCAGTTCCTGACCTGATCACCTCCGTGATCGTCGCCAGGAAAGGCTTCGGGGACATGGCTGTGTCTAGTTCTGTCGGGAGCAACATTTTTGATGTTACTGTCGGGTGAGTATTCTTTGAGAATTTATATCATAATCATAGTTATAGTTTTGTATTAATTTATGTACGTAGAGATATGGACTAAAGCTACGGGTAAAGGGTGGTATAGTATTTTTCATGTAAGGTGGGTACTGTGACAGTTGTAAGTGTCAAAGAAAATTATACTTTATTCAATGGCAATAAGAGGCATGACCGGTTTCTATACTAATGGTTTTGTCACTACCCATCCTATGTGAAAAATATTATAGCGTACAGCGCTTATGGTCTGTATCAATATACAAGTCAAGGATAGATTTGATTACTGTCAGTAGAATTTTGACAGATTTTTCATACAAAATATATCAAAATATTGAAACCGGCCGTTAGACATTAAAGGCCTACGCAATCGACGATTTATCGAGTGGGAGAGTGACAGTAATGTAATTACTTTACAAATATATAAAAAGGGACGAATATATTGAACGCGCGCTCGGAAATAAACGACGTATGTGCAAAAAACAATATTTATCATTTTTTATAAAACTACACTATAAAATAAAAAACTGCTTTACAAGGACTTTGCTACAATTAATCGCGATGTTTTTAAGTAAATTCTATTGATTAGTTTTTAATCATTCCGCGTTGGGATCAAAAATGTAAAACAGTAGAGATGACTTTAGATTTTTTTATCGATAACATTTCGTTATATCATGTATTCCTTTTACCAGATTCTATAATGTAGAGTCAAAAATCATATTTCGAAATATTAAGTCCATCCATATACTTCGTAAAGAGCATCGAGAACAAAACACGTGTGTTTCGCGTTCCCCTTAATAATATCATTGCGGTATCGGTATACCACAAAGTCGGAGGGGAGGGGAGGCCTTTATCCTGCAATGGACTACTTTTGGCTGTTGATTGTGATAAGACAAGAACTTGAATCTCGCTTTAGAGTGCGGTAAGCGATCACGAAGTCCTATAGTTTCAAAATCAAAAGTTTTTTTATACATGTAGACCAAAAGGCACTTATGTATAGTCAAAAAGAGAAAATTATTGATTACTTAAGACTCTACCACCCGTTCGGAAAGTCATTCCTGTGGAGAAAAAGGACAGGAAACTCCACGGTTACTCTTTTTAAAAATGCGAGTTTTACAATTCGTTTTGTATATATTGCATTCATGGAGTATCGCAGAACAATGCAGAACGAGCTAAATAGATGTGCTTAAGTATAGATTATTCATAAGTGTACTTAGATTCATGGTATCGGTCAGTGTCTACATAGTCCTCTCATTTACAAAATATAGATGTTGTAGAGTTATATAATGAAAAGTATAATAATAATAGTAAGAGTACAGTATAGTAATAGTTACATAACATTAACTTTTCGCAAACGCCTCTACGTGTTGGACCCATGTCCCCATGCAAGCCCTTCCAAGGTCCGGGTAAAGCCCGTGAATCTCAGGGATAGTAAGAACAAGGGGTTACTATAAAATATGTAAATAATGCGTACAAAACAACTGGTTATAGCTCCAGTGTGATGCCGAACGAGACAAAACTCAACAGCACTACGGTACACGTTCAATCAGTTAAAGGACAGAGGACGGACCAGTCCCCACCAGCAGCACCCGTTGTTTGTTGGTTTCATTGATATATCATAACAGGCCTATCATACATGGCCCCGTTCAAAACCCCCAAGCCGAGGCTGTTCCTCCTTGAGGCGCCCTTAAGCTAGTTGTCCCCTTGCCCTTCTGGCTTGAGCGTAGCGGTTGCAGGCTCGCTCTCTTGTCCGGTAAAGCAGTAAAGGCCCCGCCGCCAACAGCGTAGACACATACACACACACACACGCGCACACACCGTTCAAAAAGTACACTATACAACGTCCCGTCCCGCCTGAGTAGTTACAGTTATGATATAAACATAAATTAGGGCATATTGTACCTTACTCGTATGACTTAAAGTTGTATTTGCAAGAAAGCGGAAGCCTGTGATTTTTTTAGTACCGTCCACTTTTGCCTGCCTTTTGGTTGTGCCATTTTTTGTGCGGCGAGCGGGTATCTGACTATGTTTAATTAATGGTTGGTTTATATATCTAAAATAAGGGTTTTTAATGTCACTTAGATGTTTCAAAATACTTGGACCTAAATTAAAAAATAACGAGAAGACTAAGAAAGATCAACGACTACTATTGATTATTGATATCGTTGCTCTAGTGGCAAAGCGTATCGCTTTATGTTAACGAGGTCCTGGGATCAAATCCTAGGTCAGGCAGATGTAGTTTTTAACAGAATAGGTATAAGTCCGAAGTCTGGAACTGTGCCCAGTATATGGCAATAGACAATAGTGGGCGACCACTATTACATGGAACCTAACTTCGTCGGCGAAAAGCTGCCACCCCCGCTTGGAGAATATAGGCGTGAAAGTGTTTTGCGATAATTTTATATTTTGTTCCTGTATAACTATTTTATTTATTTAAAACAATAAATACCTTTGCTTGAATACCTAAATCGACAGACTTTAGGTCCGAATTTGGATAAATGTGTGTTTTTTTCTCTTGAAGCCTGAAATTTCTGCCTGGTTAAATACAAACCGCGTTTTAACTGGTCTCGTAAACTTATGAACACAGTCCTTTATATATCTATTTAGCTCGTTCTGCATTGTTCTCCCATACTCCATAAATGCAATGTATACAAAAAGAATTATAAACCTCATTTTTTTAAAAAGAGTAACCGTGTAGTTTCTTGCCCTTCTTCTCCACAGGAATGACTTTCCGAACGGGTGGTAGAGTCTTAAGTAATAATAATTTTCTCTTTTTGACTATTCATAAGTGCCTTTTGGTCTACATGAATAAAAAACTTTTGATTTTGATTTTGATTTTTTTGATACTATGCAATTAACTCGCACAAGTACCTCACTCGCACCAGTTACTTGAACTTGCACAAGCGCGATTAGATAACGTTTTCTTAAGCTGAATGCAGCACCCCGAATAACGCAAATGCCTCCTTACGTACCTGCTGCATTTTGGAGACCTGCCAAAGGGGGGAGGTGCGGAATTGGGGGTGGTTTCCGCGACATACGGAACTGGTACACGCTGGTAGAGATAAGCTTGGTAGAAGATTTAAGATCAGTATTTTTAATCTATAGAGTTCGTTTACTATACAAGTTGTAACATAATAAACGCAAGACCTAAAATAAGTTTGTTCTAAATCGATAACTGAACTGATTCTAACAATTTTTAATGTTATTTTTTTTAATTTGCAAAAGATTTAGTTACTCCTGAGTGCGCTATAATAAACTAAATTCATTATTAATTTAAAGCAATACGGCGATTTCAAATGCATTTCTAAAAACGTATTTCTCAACGCCGATTTAGCGCAGTGGTTAAGGGCTTAGCCCGCCCCGCCCACTGTGTCTAATAGTCGCGGGTTCGATTCCCGCACGGGACAAATCTTTGTGTGATCCACAATATAAAAGTGCTTAAAAAGGGATTAAAAATTATAAATTTGGAAAATTGGTTTTCGTATTGGTTTGTGTGAATTTTCAAATTTTCTAGTCTGAGATTTTGCATTATTATTTGCTTGTATAGTACACACGGTGACATTTTTCTCGTCTTGCGGCAAGCCATTTAGTATACAATGCCCGTTACTCATTGTTAATATAAAATATGTGATTTATATTTTACTAGCTTCTGCCTACGACATTGTCTGCGTTCACTTTAGACAGGATGTAAGGTACATTTTTCCGGGATAAAAAGTAATAAACTATCTCTGAGTGCCAAATTTCATCTAAATCCGTTCAGCCGTTTTTGCGTGATTGAGTAACAAACATACAAACTTTCATATTTGTAATATAAGTAGGATTTCGATTTTATAGCTGTTAATTTTGATTATTTTATTTTATTTGCCCAAAAAAATTAAATCAGGAGTAATAATTTCATAATATTTCTTGCCATTAGGTCTCGTAAAACCTCAAATGTGCAAACTGGGTGAACCTTGAACCTGGTAAGCACTGAACTATAACGACAAAAAGAATTATGTAGTCATTTGATGGTGACGCATTCACACAATTTATGCGAATGTTTTACGAATGTCAACGTCTAAAAGAAGATTATAAGATATTTATTTAGAAAACGTAGCCCCACATTAGGATTTATTCCTGTGTCGTGGGTGCGTTTACAAACATGAAAATTCACATACCATATTACCCAGACCGAAACAAATAATTGTGTATCACACAAACATTTGTCCCGTGCGGGAATCGAACCCGCGACTATTAAACACAGTGGGCGCAGTGTCTTAAGCTCTTAACCACTGCGCTAAATCGATAAAATAAGATGTAAATAATATTATCATTAAATATTATAAGATATATATAAGATGTAAATAGAGTTAGCATCTAACTGATTACTACTGCTACTACTACTAAACTGATTTACTTAAGTTACAAAACGATTAATCAGAATTAGAACTTTTATTCGTGTAAACCATTATAGTAATTATGAATCGTCAGAAAAGTAACAAAGACTCTACCACCATTTCGGAAAATAAATTCCTGTGGAGAAGGGCAAGAAACTTCTCGGTTACTCTGTTAAAATAAAAATGTTACCATTTTTCTATCTACATCTTGCTGTGGGGTATGGGAGAACAATGGAGGTTGGTTATCAGATGGGTCTAAGGTAAATTGAGCAAATTAAACTGTTCATGAGAATGGCTACATGCTTCGACAATTTACAAAAAAGAAAATAATAATAATAAAAAATGTCATTATGCTAAATTCATAGAAAAAAGAAAGGGAATGTTATCTAAAAATAGTTGAACAAGTTTTCATTATTTAAGTGGAGCCGGAATAGCATCTATCCAATTATTTTTATCGTTTTAATAATCTCCTATTGAATAATAAGCTTAGTTACACAGTGTTCGTTTAACACAAGCTTTGAAATTATTTTCACTAATCTTAGTGATGTCAATTGGAATTTTATTATCAAATCTTACACAGTGGCCCTTGAAAGACTGATGTTCCTTACGGCATAGACAGTGGAGCTAAGCCTTTTACCTAAATTCTTAATATAAATACCCCATTGTAACTTAGAGTCAAGCGTAATTCCTAAAAAAGATGTATCATAATGACACTCTAAAAATGTATGTGTTTTTAGTAACAATCTTTCGGCAATTAGACATACAATCACCGATCAGCCTTTTCCGGATTTGCTCGGCAATGCTCGGAATAAGATGCAAAGGATGACAAATGTGTGATACCGGAAGATATGGATATATATATATATATATATATATAAAGTAAAAGCCGGTCGTCTAGACTAGTGACTGTCGTGGCCGATCCTTCAGTAGACGGTAGTCTTTAGGAGAGACCTATGTCCTAAATTACACGTATTTCGGCTAAAGATAGATAGATATAATGTAATAGGAAGCGAGCCTATTTCTATAATATGTGGCTCACTTTCAGATCCCAGATACCTAATAAGAATCTATTTTAGAATATCATCACGCCAGATGCCTTGCAGTACAGAGTTCCCACAAGTACTTTCATAGTTCGTTACATACCTCTCTGGCTTCCTCTACTCACATAGTTCGACTTATACACGCTCGCCGGTTACGGAGTCTCTTGACTTGCGCTTCAGATAAAACACAGTCTATTTGATCATGGTAAGATGGTCTAGGTCTTCCCCGGTACCTACAATCCTCCACTTTCGCATTGTATATCTGTTTTTTCATTCTTTCTTCCGACATTCTTTCTATTTGCCCGAAACAACAGAGCATAACCTCTCTTATCTTTACACCAATACTATCTTTCATACCTAGATGCTTTCTTACTTCTCACCAAGTAAGAATGTTAAAAGAAAAACGTAAGTAACTCTTGCTCCGGGCCTAACTAAGACGGGACCTCGTCATCTCCAGTCGTACAATGGGACAGGACCTCATTTTTAAAGATAAAAAAAACAGTGAAGTTGGCGTATATACCCCACGGATATAGTACATCCTAGCTTCCATTTCGATGCTGATGTCGTAATGAAACAAACACGATCAGTTATCTCGAGTCCCCCTATCCACAGCGTATGGGAAACAACCGAATTATGTAAATTTACCGCAGAAGATCTTTTATTTTTATGGAAATAAAGCCGTTGTACTTTTCTTCCGCTTCTTAAATTAAATAGATACTTTGCCGGATTCAAGTTTATATATCGTGTATTGTGTTTTATTTCTATTATCTTGCCGTAATCGCTGGTATATCCGGACCACTTGTTATAAAATATCATTTCCGTGTAATTTTTCGTTCTCTTTTCGATATAAAACCAAACTCATAACTTTAATAGTGCCTACTGTTTTATTAAAAATGTTGATATCTAAGATTAACTACGAAATCTGTATGTTACTTATTAACAATTGAAAATAGTGACAGCAATCTTAGCCAATTACAGGTATTAAAAAAAACATACCATATTAAAAATATTTGAAATCCATTCAGTTATTGATTAAAACAAATACTATGAGGTCTTGCATTATGGTAACATAGGCAACATAAAATAACGTTACATAGGATCGTTTAAAACGATAACGTTACTCACACAATTTTCCGGTAAGTATACACCCCAATGTACGCTATTCTAAACTCAAACCCTAAATTGTGTCAGGGGTTTTTAAAGTTAACAAAACCTATAGCTCCCCGTAACCTCGAAAAAAACTACGTATTGGTAAGACTTCCGTTAGTTACGATACCTTTATAAATAATAATAAACCTCCATTTTTCTAAAAAAAATGCATTTGGCATTAGTATAGAAGTATGGCCATAATTAATAGAGGGTTACATAAAATTACGTTATATTTTGTCGTTCGCAAGCATTTTTCTGTTTAGTATGCACCCCAATGTAAGCGTACCTAAACTCTACCCCTAACAGCGTCAGAGATTTGTAACTTAAACAAACCCCAGCGCTTCCCGTAACCTCGAAAAAATGTATCTATTGTGAAGACTTCCGTTAATTTCTATATTCATTGTATAAGTAACGTAGTGTTACATAGAATATTGTTATATTTTGTCGTTCGAAAGCATTTCCCCGGTAAGTACACACCCCGATGTAGGCCTGTCTAAACTGAACCCCGAAACTCTGTTAGGGGTTGCTAACGTAAACAAAACCAATCGCTCCCCGTAACCTCGACCCTTTAGGCCTGTCTCCTTGACCGTTAAGCCTGCCCTTTAACACTTCGCTGACATCTGGAGTTTTGTTGCTTAAACAATATTATAGTAACACTAAGGCTTCGATCAAAGTGAGAGGCGAAGGCGAAGGCGGGTATGGACACGAAATATCAAACGGATTAAACATCTATGTGTGTTCATAGTGAAGTGACTTTGGCTGGAGCGATAAGGGAAGGAATCAGAGGCGTTACCACAGTCTCTTTAGTAGTATTATTATTATCTTATGAGAGTGAGAAGTAAGAAGCTGACTTGCCGCGCGATTCGCACGCACACATTTGTCATCCTTTGCATCTTATTCCGAGCATTGCTGAGCAAATGTGGAAAAGGCCGATCGGTGATTGTATGTCTACTACTAAACTACTACTAAAAACACATAAATTTTGATGTAAGAGTGTAATTATGGTACATCTTTTTTAAGGATTACGCTTGACTATAAGTTACAATGGGGTACTTATATTAAGAATTTAGGTAAAAGGCTTAGCTCCACTGTCTATGCTGTAAGGAACATCAGTCTTTCAAGGGTCAGTGTGTAAGATTTGATAATAAAATTCCAATTGACGTCACTAAGATTAGTGAACATAATTTCAAAGCTTGAGTCTAACCAACACTTTGTAAGCAAGCTTATATTTTAATAGGAGATTAATAAAACGATAAAAATAATTGGATAGATGCTATTCTGGCCCCACTTAAATAATGAAAACTTGTTCAACTATTATTAGTTAATATTGCCTTTCTTCCTTCTATGAATTTAGCCTATTGACTTTTTTATTATTATTATTTCCTTTTTTTAAATAAGCGAAGCATGTAGCCAATATCATGGACAGTTTAATTTGCTCAATTTAACTTAAACCCATCTGATAACCAACCTCCATTGTTCTCCCATACCCCACAGCAATTTTTTTATTTTAAAAGTGTAGCCGTAAAGTTTCTTGCCTATATATATACCTGTGTACATATGCAGGAAGAAATTGACTGCCTCGGAAGGCTAGAGTTAGACTCTTGGCATGGCGGGTTACGTGGGTTCGGTTACCAGCCAACACAATAAGTTTTTAATTGATATAAAATTGAATAGAATGTTTTATTATCACTTATTGAAATTCACAAAGGGCTAAATAGATTATCATAAACATTAGCAAGAAACAATGCAAATATTCGTACATAGCAAACAAGTCTTTGCATTAAAAATCTAAAACGTCCATAAAAATAATGCATTGAAACTTTTCCAGGCTGAAATTTGAATAATTTTCATAACATTTTTATAGCTTCAGTCGTAACTTTCATTCGACCAGTAAAAATGATTGCAGATGAGAGATTTTCATAAATGTTTACTTACGACCGCTTAAAAGAAAAAATGTATATAATTTGATTGAACTTACAAAATAGTAAAACCAATTCAATGGAGAATTTTGAGTGATCTGTAAATATTTTAGTGCTAGTTCGTAAAATTGACAAGGCTTCTTAGTTACTGGTATTTTTTTCAATACGTTTTGTAATCTCGATATTTTATTACTCTTTTAACTTAAAACCTAAACTACTTGGTTCAACATTGTAGAATCAATTACCCTAGTCCTTAAAGAAAAAAAAAATGCCGAGTCCAAAGTTTTTAAAGACCCCGTGTCTGACATTTTTGTGTTCCCGATCCCTGTATTGAGTGTAAAGTTATGAACCATGGAAATGAAGAATGACACCGAAAAATGTTTTCTATTACAATAATTTATGTATCAGACTTAAAGTTATTTAAATTCTACGTTTTACGAGGCATGCCTTTTAAGTTCTGTCGTTTCCATATTTCCCGGCAATTTTGAATTTGGAACTGTTCTATATTCGAATGTGTTTAAATTTTGAATCTCAAAACAGTTGAAAGTATTAGGATTAATGCTATTGTTTAGTCACAGCGTCGATTGGAATCTGTCAGGTTACGTACGAAAATGAATCTTTCTAAGGAAAATGTTCGTGCAATAATTTAAGAAGAGGCCTGACACGGCTTCAGTGTTTTAAAGAGCTAACATCTGTGTTCAGTGATGAAGCCCCATGTCTGCGGACTGTCGAACGCTGGTATTTAGAATTCCAGCATGGACATACTAGTGTTAGTGACAAATCTCGCGAAGGACGCCCAAAATCCGCCTTCACTGAAGATAACATCATTGCTGTGAGACAACTAATTCTCGAAGATCGTCATGTGACGTATCGAGAGATAGAGACTCTGAATGGTTGTCCCTAAGATGCCTAAGCATCTCAGGGACAACCATTCAGAAGACCTTGCATGAAGCGCTTGGTGTGAGAAAGCTAGTTTGCCGTTGGATACCGCATCTGCTTTCCGACGATCACAAGGCGGCCCGCGTCAGATGGTGTAAGAAAACTCTGCAAAGGTTCAACCGAGGAGAGTCAAATCACGTCTACGATATCATCAGTGGTGACGAATCTTGGATCTATGCATACGATCCTGATTCCAAATAACAATCTACAATCTGGGTCTTTCAAGACAAGCCAAACTACAAGCCGACTAAAGTTGTTCGTTCTCGAAGCACTTCAAAGAAGATGGTGGCCACGTTCGTTGGAAAAACTGGCCATGTTGCGACTATTGCACTTGAAGATCGTAGAACGGTTAACGCAGAGTTGTATACCACAATTTGTTTACCACAAGTCATCGCCGAACTTCGAAAATCTAACTCAAAGCGACGCATCATCCTGCACCACGACAACGCAAGCTCACACAGCGCTCGTCAAACGATTGAGTATTTGAAGCAGGAAAAAGTAGAAATACTTGACCATCCTCCATACAGTCCTGACCTAAGCCCTAACGATTTCTTTACATATCCTAAAATTAAGAAAAGTCTTCGTGGTCAAAGGTTCCAGTCCGGTGAAGAAGCAGTCGACGCTTTCAAGTCAGCCATTTTGAACAGCCCCACTTTAGAGTGGAATAAATGTTATGATAACTGGTTTGAGCGAATGGAAAAGTGTATTAAGCTACGTGGTGAATACTTTGAAAAACAATAAAAAGTACTATAAGGTTCTTCTTGTGTTTTATTCTTTAAACGACAAAACTTAAAAGCCATGCCTCGTATATACACTAAACTAAACAATTTGGAAAAATTAAACGTTATTACATCATTATCATAGCTATAAAAATCAATTTACTACAACCATATCTCAACATCAGTTCCGACCCATAAATCATAAATAGCGCTGTATCTGCATCGTGGCACAGTAACCCCAACAATTCTACATCAAGAAACCGCAATATAAATCCTTCCGCAAACGTGTTCCGGATGCTAAACCTCAAATAAATCTTAAAGCTTCATAGCTTCATAAAGCTATTATTTGAACGTCGTTTGTAGCGAACTATGTCCCATTTTAGAAAAATAAAGTTTACTCGTAAACAGGGTTGAGTTAAAGCTATCCTTCAGTAGTGTATAAATGAAACAGGATTGCAGTTTGTTCTGTATATTTCACATGGCGCCTTTTTCTGAATAGACAGAGGATAATGTCAACCCTATCTCTTGACATCTCTTTTTTATTTAAATCCGTATGAATGTAATTAATACAGATAAGAAAAATATAGATGAGAAGTGCGAACAGCTTCTAAGTGCATGCATCTAGACATACATAAATGAACATAGTGTAGCAAAAATCAATTTTATTTAAATACCATTTATAATCATCATAATGTCAGCCTATGTTCATCCACTGCTGAGTATAGGCCCCAATCGCTCTCCAGCGCAACCGGTCCGATGCCACCTGCATCCAACGACTTCCTACGATCTTCACAAGATCATCGGTCCATCTGGCTGGAGGCCCTCCACGCTACGCTGGCTAATACTCTAGAATCTTTCTGCCCCGTCCGATCTGCGCGCTATATCGCCCGTCCATTGCTACTTCTCGAATCTCCTCATTCCTAATTCGATCTCGTAGAGAAACGCCGAGCCATAGAATAACAATAATCTAGAAGCCGCGGTCGCGCATCAAGTTGAAGCAACAATTAATACCTGCAAAGCAAGTAATCGCGAGTTTACGCGATTAGTCACTCGGCAACCGTCGCGCGGGACAACGTGCTCTACGCGTGTAGAGTGTACTTCCTAGTAGTATAATGATAAGCCGGATGAATCATAGGCCTTCATTTTGCCGACGATGTTAGATACTATACACCTATTTCGCCAAGTGGCGGTGGCAGAGGTCTACAGTGTGCACCCACATTTCAGGCAATATTTAAAAAAATAATTCAACAAAAGGAATATTCAAAATAATATTACACTTTTTCTGTCCTAAGAATCGAGCCTTCAACCTCGTAATTGTTTCTTTTTTTTAAACATAGCGCCACTCTAGGATTTGTTCCTGTGTCGTGGGTGCGTTAACAAACATGAAAATTCACATACACAAATACCCAGACCCAAGCAAATAATTTTGGGTCACACATAGATTTTTCCCGTGCGGGAATCGAACCCGCGACTATTAGATACAGTGGGCGGAGCAGCTTAAGCTCTTAACCACTGCGCTAAATCGTCCGTCAAATTGTAACACAACGACACAAATAAAAAAAATATTATTAACTTGTAAAAAAAATAAACATTATTAACTTACGGCCGCGTGGTTCCCGGCTTAGAATAGGACCAACCCATCTCATCCCATCGGGTGTCGTACAAGGCGACTAAGGGAAAACTAGGGAATGGGCAGCAGCGTTCCCTTAACACTTCGACGACCAATAACTGCGCTCGCCAACCCGCCTGCCAAGCGTGGCGAGTATGGCAAACACCCCCAATTATGGAAGAAAATAGGAAAACCAGGCCCCTAGTCCCCGGCGGTCCTGTTCGTCCTGGCCACGGTAGCAGCCATGGTAACGACAGGACAAGGGGTGCTAAGAATCTCCGGCAGAGATTCGGCTACCACCAAAACCGAAAATTGGCCCTGGTGACATACAACGCACGCACATTGAGGACAGATGAGAAGCTAGTTGAGCTGGAAGAAGAGTTAAACAAGTTGCGGTGGAGTATTGTTGGTTTATCGGAGGTCCGAAGAGAGGGCGAGGACACGATAACCTTAAAATCCGGCAACTTGTTTTACTACCGGGAGGGCGAACAGCAGTCCCAAGGTGGTGTCGGATTTATCGTCCACAAGTCACTCATAAACAACGTTGTGTCCATCACTAGTGTGTCGAGCAGGGTAGCGTACCTGATACTCAGAATATCCAAAAGATATTCGCTGAAGGTCATACAGGTCTACGCACCGACCTCGGCATACTCAGATGATGAGGTCGAAGTTATGTATGAGGACATTAGTAGAGCCATACATACTTCCAAAGCACATTTTACAGTAGTTATGGGTGACTTCAATGCGCGGCTGGGCCAACGGGGCGATGATGAGCTGAGAGTGGGGCAATTTGGATATGGGCAGCGCAACCCCAGGGGTCAGAGGCTGGCCGAATTTCTGGAGAAAGAGGGACTCTTTATGATGAACTCTTTCTTCCAGAAGCCGCCTCATAGGAAATGGACCTGGATGAGCCCTGATGGTTCCACAAAAAATGAGATAGACTTCATCATGAGCACCAAGCGACAAATATTTAATGATGTCTCCGTGATTCATAGGGTAAAAACCGGCAGTGATCACCGAATGGTCAGAGGCACATTAAATATTAATGTCAAAATGGAAAGATCGCGTCTGATGAAGTCTACGCTCCGACCTACTCATGCATATATCCAAAACCCCGAGAACTTTCAACTCGAATTGTCAAACCGCTTCGAATTGCTAGACAGCAGCGCATCAGTGGACGAAATCAACAACAGGGCTGGTAGAGACTGTTCATACGGTCGGGTCCAAGTATTTTAAGACCCACCGTAAAAATAGGCCTCAAAAACTATCTGACCACACCCGAAACCTCATGGCTGAGCGACGTTCCATGACGCTCCAAACCTCCGATGATGCTAAGTCCTATAGGCAGCTTAATGGACAGATATTGAAGTCCTTGCGACACGACTTACGGTCCTTCAATGCAAGGCGTATCGAGGAGACCATAGAGCAGAACAAGGGCTCTAAAGTGTTCGCAAGAGACGCGTCTATTGGGCAGAGCCAGTTGACGAAGCTGAAGACGGAGGACGGAAACGTAACGTCAAATAGGTCAGAGGTGCTCAGGGAGATAGAGAGGTTCTATGGGCAGTTATATACCTCAGTAGCTAAACCTGTTGTTGACTTGGTAAAAGACCCAAGAGCCAAGCTAACCCGACACTGCACTGAAGATATCCCGGACATCAGCCTGTGCGAAATTAGGATGGCTCTCAAACAACTAAAAAACAACAAAGCGCCGGGTGAAGACGGAATTACTGCAGAACTTCTGAAGGCGGGCGGATCGCCGGTACTTAAAGTCCTTCAGAGGCTATTTAATTCCGTCTTGCTTGAAGGGAAAATGCCGGAAGCATGGAACAGTGGTGTGGTGGTGCTGTTTTTCAAGAAAGGTGATAACACCTTATTGAAGAACTATAGGCCCATCACACTGCTGAGCCATGTTTATAAGTTGTTTTCGAGAGTCATTACGAATCGTCTCGAACGAAGGCTTGATGACTTCCAGCCTCCCGAACAAGCCGGTTTCCGGAAAGGTTTTAGTACCATAGACCACATACATACGCTGCGGCAGGTTATACAGAAGACTGAGGAGTATAATCGGCCACTATGCTTGGCGTTTGTGGACTATGAGAAAGCCTTTGATTCGATCGAGACTTGGGCGGTTCTTAGATCTCTCCAGCGATGCCGCATTGACTATAGGTACATCGAAGTGTTGAAGTGCTTGTATAATAGCGCCACCATGTCAGTCCGAGTACAGGGGCAGTGCACGAAGGTGATCCCCATAAAAAGAGGAGTAAGACAGGGAGACGTCATTTCTCCGAAACTGTTTACGGCCACCTTAGAGGACGCCTTCAAGCTCTTGGAATGGCAAGGACTTGGCATCAACATCAATGGCGAATACATCACTCACCTTCAATTTGCCGACGACATTGTGGTCATGGCGGAGTCGCTGGAAGATTTAGGACGAATGCTCGGTGACCTCAATAGAGTATCCCAACAAGTGGGTCTTAAAATGAATATGGACAAAACAAAAATAATGTTTAATGTCCATGTCGTACCCACCGCACTCACCGTTGGGAACTCTACTCTTAAAGTTGTCGACGAATACATTTACCTGGGACAGGCAGTCCGGTTAGGTAGGTCCAACTTTGAGAGAGAGGTCAATCGACGAATCCAACTCGGCTGGGCAGCGTTCGGGAAACTGCGCAACATCTTCTCATCCAAAATACCTCAGTGCCTAAAGACTAAAGTTTTTAGTCAATGTGTGTTACCAGTGATGACATATGGATCAGAGACGTGGTCTCTTACAATAGGTCTCATAAAAAAGCTCAAAGTTGCTCAGCGAGCTATGGAAAGAGCTATGCTCGGCGTTTCTCTACGTGATCGAATCAGGAATGAGGAGATTCGTAGAAGAACCAAGGTCACCGACATAGCCCTCAGGATTAGCATGCTGAAGTGGCAATGGGCTGGCCACATAGCGCGAAGATCGGACGGGCGTTGGGGCAGAAAGATTCTAGAGTGGAGACCACGTATTGGCAAGCGCAGCGTAGGACGACCGCCTGCCAGATGGACCGACGATCTTGTGAAAATCGCAGGAAATCGTTGGATGCAGGTGGCATCGGACCGGTTACGCTGGAAAGCGATTGGGGAGGCCTATGTTCAGCAGTGGACAAGTATAGGCTGAAATGATGATGATGATGAACTTACTGCTAATGGAATCGCATTTTATTTTAAGAACCTACTTAATCAAATCTATTTATTTTATTAATATATATAAAGATACATGTTACCGCTAGAAATAATAATGATTTTATAATCTCTTACTGAACATTTAACCCAAAAAGTGGTACATCATTTTTAACTAGCAACATTATGCGGGTGGGAAGTGCGGTGAGTGCGGGACTTTTGTTGATTTTTTGGCTTCACCGCGCGTCGTGCCATTACGACTGAACGCGGCTTCTGAATTCTTGTTATTCTATGCTCTTTCCATAGCTCGTTGAGAAACTCTGAGCTTTTTTTATGAGGCCTTACCGTAGTTAAGAGGAAATACGATTAAACGTCTTCCATTAAACATCTGCCGGAAGACGTGGAGTTGGCAGGCCCTCTACAAGATAGACCGATGACCTCGTAAAGGTCGCAGATAGAAGGTGGATACGTACAGCACATAGCCTGTCGTTATGGCGGTCTTTAGGGGAGGCCTTTGTCCTGAAGGGGACTTCTGTAGGCTGAAGATAGACAGAACATTAAAGTTTATAGCACACACCGTCACACCTATATTCAACAAGCAGGGGTGGCAAAGGTGAACTGAGTAAACCCACTTTTCGCTTAGGTCCCAAGTAATAGGGGGCGAGCCTATTGCTACATACCGGCACATATCCAGACTCCGGACTCAAACTGGGGATTTTTCGATAGAAAAACTACATTTGTCCGACCTAGGATTTGAACCCAAAACCTCGAGATCACACATCGATGCGCTTTACCACTAGACCAACGAGGCAGTCAAGTCAACTTTAATGACGTGACTGCCTTGTTGGTCTTGTGCTAAGCGCATCCCTATTTTTTATGAAAATGCCGGTTATTAGGTATCGTTAAAATCTAACGGCTATTATATTCTTGTAATTACGAAAAAAGAGCAGCAGTTATAGTCCCGCTTAATAAACTGTAAACCAAAGACTTTTTTGTATTATGGTAGTATTCAAGGCTACTACGATAATAAAATAAGGTACTAGCATTTATTTTAATCCATTTTATTAAGAAGAAAAATGTAAATCTATAGGTACATATCGCACCTTCAGAGCAGTAGGGACTTATCTCAAAAAATCTAGTTTTTGGGAAACTAATCGTGTTCCTTCAGAACTGAGCGGCGCGGGTAGAGGGAGGGAAAGTGAAAGAGACCGAAGTATCATACTTCTTAATTCTGTCATAAAAACGCCGCAGTTTCACCAGATAAAGCATCTTTTAATGGCCCTCTATGACCGAAACTCGATTTCTTCGATTTTTGAGTTAAGTCTATACCGTTCTGAAGGTGCGCTTGTCCAGTGTAGCTATAAAGGCCCCGCGGCCAACAGCGTAGATCATTCACACACACAAACGAGCCGAATCTGTTCAATGAATATTTAAAAAAAAAAATTTAATTGGGGTACACTTCCTTATCGATATACAAGAGGCCGAATCATTTTTTTGGAATTACTGTCTGTCAGTCTTTCTGTTCGTCTTTCTGTCTCTTTGTTTTTCAATCACGCAAAAACTATCGAACAAATTTCAATGAAATTTGAATTGGTAATAACTCATACCCTAACTTCAAATTTAGAATACTTTTTATCACGGAAAAATTAAACAATCCGGTTTTATCGCGGGATAAACCATAAAACTTTATTTTTTTATCATTGTTAGTCGCGAGCTGCAATGTAACTTTAGTGTTTGATTTTGCCTACACACGAATACACATGAATTGGACTCGAGTTCGTGTCCTCACGAACTTTTATACAAATTTGATTTATTTAGATTTGAGTATCTAAATCAAATTTGTATAAACATTTTGAACGATGAATGACCCGGACACGAAACTTAGCATATTCGTTTGCTTAAGAAAAAAAAACACGATTTTTGCGGGATAGTTTTTATTTCTCCATATTACGACGACTGAATGGATTTTAAAGATATCTTCTTAATATGGAAGTGCCTTAGGTATCCCAGAAAAACCAACCTACTTTTGTCAAATTACAAAATAAACGCACGAGTAATACTTAGCTGTTACCCGCGGCTATATTAAATACATTTCAAATTGGTTTAAAAAAAAAAAACACCGTTACGCCTATATTCCCCAGAGGGGGTGGCAGAGGTGTACTGAGTACACCCACGTTTTGCTGACGATGTTAGGTCCCATGTAATAGGGGGCGAGCCTATTGCCATATACCGGGCACAATTCCAGACTCCGGACTCATACTGGGAATTTTTCGTTAGAAAAACTACATTTGTCCGACCTAGGATTTGAACCCAGGACCTCGTGATCGCAAAGCGATGCGCTTTGCCACCAGACCAACGAGGCAGAATTGGTTTAGTTTCCGATTTGAGACAAACTACTTTCAGGTCTTACCTAAATAACGTTACACTTTGTATAATAGGTCTTTAGTTTATATCTCAATCTTATTAGAAATGGAATTACAATACGTACCAACATCACCCTAATTCAAATGACTTGCTCAGTAGTATTATATTTGCCCAACGTTTTCCCTATACTTAAAATAACAGCCCACGTCGCCAAATTTTTATCGCCTCAAATCACACATGTACTCGCATATTTAAAATTCACATTAATTAAAAGGCGCTTAACTTAACCAGTGTTAATTAAGTCACATTACGTTAACACGAAGACTAATGGCGTGAGGTCTAGAACATGAATTTAAAACCATTAAGCTAGTGGTAAGCTTTATTTAAGTATTCGATTTGAACGTTACCTCATTATGTCGTGTTAGTGCTGCATTTTATTGGGGCTTAAAGTTTGTTTCTTAATCAAGGCTAATTAACTAGCCTAGATTTATATTAGATGTAAAGTTTAACCTAGTCTTAGATTAAGTTTAAAAGCTATCCTGGTGTAGAATTATCATAAAAGCATGCCTGGGTTTAAATGGGGGCAAATACTTTACCGCCCTACAATTAGTAGGTAAGTCAATTAAACATTATTTTGATACCTAAGCAATATCCTAGTTCCTCTAAATAGTGTCATAAATTAATGTAAGCTTTAGAAAAAAATGCGTGAAATACATTTTAATAAGTTCATGTATTCAGGCCCTAACTAGCATCATTTACTAAATATTTTATAATTTGGCAAGTAGTAGTAATATTTTGTTTTTTTAGTGTTCACCAAAATGGCGTATTAAATAACGTTAAAATTTAAAAAACACTAGTTGTGGCACTATTCGAATGGGGTCTTGGATTGGACTACTAAACTATGGTTGCTGTAAATATTTTGATTCTTAAATTCAAAAATAAAACGCTATAAAATCTAAAATATAAATAGTTTTAGGTTTTTACGGCTTCGTTCAGTCGTTAATACTATAGACCTCTCTTGTCACTAGATCGAGTCGGTCATTGTGTGACACAGGAAAAATACTAGTGTTTGGCTACAAAAGATATTAATCTACTATATAGACGCTTGCCTATTTATACTGTCAAAGTAGTGACTTTGACAGTATAAATGTACTTTGTAGTGTAAGTTAAGTGTAACTTACACAGTTTAACGGTAGTTACTACACAGTGTGCAGTAAAGTTTATGACCCCTTGTTCATAAACTATACATTGTAAAATTTACTTAACACAAGTCCATTACAGCTAGATTGCAAACGTTACATTGGGTTATAACGTTACATTCTTGTACACAAGGCGGCAGTAACGTTACAAATTGACGGCGATAAATCTTCAGTGTGTAATTATTATATCTATAAACTATAAAATAAACATTATCTATTTTGTTCAAGCCAGGGTGGAAAAGGTGTACTTTTTACACCCACGTATCGCCAACGATGTTATGGCCTAATGTGATTGTGAGAAAGTCTGTTGCCATTCTACTGGATACAATTCCAGATTCGACTGCTACTGCGATTTTTTCTACAGCTAATCCCCAAGATTTACAATAGGTCTCATAAAAAAGCTCAGAGTTGCTCAGCGAACTATTGAAAGAGCTATCCTTGGCATTCCTCGGTGCGTTATCGCATCAGGCATGAGGAGATTCAAACTCGAACTCTACTCAAAACTCAAACTCAAATCATTTATTTAGGTACTAAA
The DNA here is from genome assembly GCA_905147815.2 of Phalera bucephala. NCBI lineage: Eukaryota > Metazoa > Arthropoda > Insecta > Lepidoptera > Notodontidae > Phalera > Phalera bucephala. Next base: position 22,724,244 of record LR990625.1, on the reverse strand, counting down.
AAATGGTCATATTTACATTTTTTTAACTTGCTAATCTACCACTGGATCGGAATGCGGCCTTCACTGATAAGCTCCGGCGGGAAACTCAGCGAGCTTATCTTTTTTGTCTAATTCTCTATTCATTTTGTACATCATTTTCTATATAGATTACATACATTTTTATATTATATAAAATTAAGCATGGATCCAGTTTTAGTGTGATGCCTTACGACTGAGATTTGTAGAAGAACCAAAGTCAAAAAAGATTGTATAGTCTAGACCACGTATTGGCAAGAGCAGGCTGGGACGGCCGCCAGATGGACCGACGATTTTGTGATGGACCGGTTGCGCTGAAGAGCTATTGGGGAGACCTATATTCAGCAGTGGACACGTGCAGACTGAGATGATTATGATGTAGAAACCCCAATAATGCTTTGTCCAACGTAGAGATGCGAATTCAGACTTGTGTAATCGCCAGTCACGTGTTTTTTTTAAGTTGCCTTGAACTTGGAATTATTCCTGTCTCGTGTGTGCATTTGCAGACTTAAAATTCACATACACAAAAACCCAGACCGAAACAAATATTTGTGAGTCACACTAAAATCTGTCCCGTGTGAGAATCCAATCGACTACTCGATCAGTAAGAGCAGCTTAAGCTCATAACCACTTTACTAAGTCATCATTCGACCTGCAAGGTCAAAGACCATAGATCAAAGAAGCAATCGAAATAAGATTAACTTTTCAGATTTCATCCATATCTCTAAATGACTCAAAACATCGAGACCTTAAAATTGATAACGACCCGCGATAAAATCCGAAAAGTTAGTTTTATTTCAGCATTAAAAGAACCAATAAAATGTGAAATTCGTGTACACGGCACGCTAGCATGACCTTATGCCCCACAAACGGATGCCCACCCCTCTCGGGGTCGAAGTTACGATAAAAAATAACACTTTGATATTTATCAACGTTACCAGACCTTGCCCCAGTTGGGGTTATACAAATGCCAAATAAACGTGAAAATAGTGCTAAGATATCGTGTACTTACAACGTATATGTAACAGACTGATACATTATTGATACGATATTAATACATACGGGCAATTTAAGCTGGCCGAATTGAAATTAACTTCTTCAAGCGATCGCGCGTATGTAACGTTATTATAAATAATTTTAATTCAAAAAGACCTTTTTAAATACAAGCTTTTATAGCAAAATACAACAAAGATATCTTTCTTAGTTAAAGAGTTCCTATGGATTTTTTTCGGCTCCTTCATCAAACCTTAGACATCATTCGGGTTTAAAGTACTCGTCAAGATAAACTTAATGAGCTCAAACACGGCGGGTTTAAGTAGTTGAGTGGTTCTATCGGCCACCTATCGGCTTCATCATCAACACTATCTGATTGTATAGTACTTGTCCATACCAATCTAACAAACCTAAACAATAGTTCACATATTCCTATGGCCGCCTTCCGACTCCATCATCAAACCAGCTCCATGGTACCATATTATTACATTGTCAATGACTTCACACATATTTGCAAATTTCAACTTAAGCGGATAACCGCGTGCTTAAAAAAATTAATCACAAGATTTGAACTGGAATGACAGACAGACATACGAACATTGCAAGTTAAATAAAAGCTTGTAAAAAACAAATTACCGGCTAAAGTTCAATCACACTATTTAGTTCAATAGTGACGTATACTAATTACATGATAGTAGGCGTAAGTCGCGCATCTGTGCTACGTAGTTCTAACTTCAGTCCCACTAAGCCCTAGATCAGATTGAATTATTTTTTGTCTTTCTAGAACTGAAACGTTGACTTTGATAGGACTAAGTCACATTGAAGCTTTTGAACCGTAAATGACGTAATTCATAAGTCATTTGTAAATGTTTATACAAAAAATAAAAAAATGGTTGCGTGATTTTGTAGAATATGATAGTTGAAAAGGTGGCCTTATTATTACAAAATTTAGTAGAATTTGAACGTTCTTAGACTAAAAATATATCTTAATAGATATAAAAACTTTCATAAAGTCTGACTTACGTTATTATTTATTTATAATTGACTACATATTTTAAACCCCCTTAAAAAGAAGTTCGGAAATATTATTAAAGTGAAAAGCATCCTGAAAGTAATATTAAAACGGTAATGATATTAAGAAAATATGAAATAGAATAATAGAACTATTTCAAATGTTTATTCAAAAAAAAAAGAACTATATCGTTTCAAAAACTCTTAGAATTTAAAAACAACCGAGGCTCTTTATAATCTTCTTGCCTGATAAAGTTGTAAGACTCAACATCCTAATCTATCACACAAATCTTTCTCATTCTCTTCCAGACTGCCTCTCCCCTGGCTGCTGTACGGACTGATAAACGGCGAGCCAGTCGCAGTCAACTCCAAAGGCATGGTCTGCAGCATCGTGCTACTCTTCGCAATGCTTATCTTCGTGATCATCAGCATAGCCTGCTTCAGGTGGAAGATGAACCGAGGCCTGGGGTTCACCATGTTCCTCCTATATTTTGTCTTCGTTGGAGTCAGCCTTGGATTGGAGTACGGGTACTTGGCCTGTCCGAACTAAGCCGTTGGTGGTTGAGCTGTGAGTCGAAACTTAGAATGTCCAGGAGTGAGGCGTGGCTGGTTGTTAAGGGGTCGTCCATTAACCACGTGATGTTTTTAGCGATTTTTATCCACCCCCCCCCCCCCCTTCCTCGTGGTGATACGCGGTAAGGTTTTAGATTAAAAAAATCATTTATTTTGGTAAAATTTTCAAGGCATGGCCACGCGCCCCTTATCGGTTTAAAAATCGCGCGTTCAACGAAAAAATAAAAACATGTGATATCTCACTGATCCTCTCCCTCCCCCTTGTGATATTTCGTCATTTTTACGAGTCCCCTCCCTCCCTTTCAAGCCTCACGTGATTAATGGACGATTCCTAAGGTAAACTATTAAGCCATAAAGTTGAAATGTAGGCACAGGAAGTAATTTTACAAGGTTGTTTTTACTTACACGATAAGTTTACTCATTTAAAAGTCTAATTTCAATGAAAATGGGACAATAATTTCAATGGAACATAATGTTATTTCCCTAACATCAATTGCAATTTTCACTATTGATTAAATTTTAGGTTCATTATATAATTTTTGTTAATATTTAACTAACAAGTAACATAAAATTAAGGGCATTTTGAATAAATTAGTTACTGCAAAATAAAATTCAAACAAAACGAAACACATCCAAATTTATCCGTTTGTTTTTACTTTCCTAAAGTAGTTAAAACTAAAACGCCTAAATTTAAATTTAGTACATTTAGTTTTAACTAAACTTGTAGTCCAATGAAATTATTATTAGATTGGCTTATTGTGATTTATAAATAAGTGTTTCCATTTGTAACTAAACATTAACTCAATAATTTATAGTTCTGCAGAATTTACCCATTTCAGACTAAGTGGCTTAATGGATTATTTAACATTAAAACTGGCCGCGTACAGAAAATTCAGCGTAAATCATTAGTTTTGGGGTGTTTTCCAATATGTATATCGTGTTGAAAGTTCAGATGAATAAGTTCACATTGATAATGATAAAAACGTTGATGCTTCCAATATTTGCTTGGTTGCAGCAAATTTTCGGCATTTTAATATAATTTAAATGCATTTTAAATAATAAGTAATGGTAATGTGTTTTGTCGTATAAGAAACTCAAAAAGAAGGTATTCAAAATGAATACATCAACTATACCGCCAAAGTATAGGTTACTATAAAATTAGAAGAATTTATGTCAAGCATTCTTCTGTATAATTTTGCTATTGATAATGATGAGAACATTTTACTTTTGAACATAATGTACCTACAGTTGTTAATAAATAAATAATAAAAATAATTTTATTATTATTTTTTTAAATTTTACTGTACTTACTTAATATTTTAATTTATTAATATCAGAAGTAGTAGGAAAGCAAAGTAAAATGGTTTTATAAGTGCGATAGGAGAATTTGCTGCAACCAAAAGCACGAAAAAATATGTCCTACGAATGCGACAGTTTAATTATTCAAAATATATAAGGGAATTAATTACTTTCGTGTTGTGAATATCCAGTTATTTTACAATTATGTTGTTTAGATGTCATAGCGCAAGCAGTAAGGTATTGCTCAAACTATCTCCATTTTGTGTTCGCTTTGCCGTGTAGTTTGTTTTAGAATATTTTATACGTATCTCGGAGCATATGAAATAAGTTGACTAAGGTTCGTGGGTCAGACGAAAAAGGTTGGTAAATGTAATCATGATACGTGGTGTCTTGGTTTGTGAAATTATCCGGAATCTATACTTCCTGTGAATATCATAAAGAGCTATTAAAAGATTAACATCGATAGATGCTATTCGATTGCACGGCTTAGATTGTAGGGTCAATTCTACTATCTATCTATTTCAACACGCCGGATCCCTTGCGGGGTAGGCAGAGAGTACAGAGTTCCAACAAGTTCTTTCTTTTTTTCCTTAGATACCTCTCTAGCTTCCTCCACACACATAGTTCGTCTCATACACACTCGCCGGTTACGGAGACTCCTGACTTGTCCTTAGGATAAGACCCGGTCTATGTGGTCATGGTAAGATAGTCTAGGTCTTCCCCGGTACCTACATCCTTCCACTTTCACATTGTATATCAATTTTGTCATTTTTTTCTTCGGGCATTCTTTCTATATGCCCGAACCAACGGAGCATACCCTTTCTCATCTTTACACCGATACTATCATTCATACCTACTCGCTTTCTTACTACGCTGTTGCGAATACGGTCGGTCAGCTTCACTCCGCACATCTTTCGCAGAGCTCGCATTTCCAATGCATTTATCCTACTTTTATTCTCGTTCTGGGTATGTACCCAGCTCTCGCTGCCATATAACAGCGTTGGGACAAACACTCCGTTATGTGTGGCCAGCTGCGCCTTTTGGCTTAAGTGCCGGTTCCCAAGTAGCTTTCCCATCGCACCATTCACTCTGTACCTTGCACTCACTCTTCTCTCTATGTCAGCGGTGTATTTCCTATCCTTACTGAATGCGGATCCAAGCTATACAAACTCATTCACTTGCTCCAGCACATCGTTACCAACCACAATCCTTGCATTCATTCTGGTTTCTTTCCGTTCAAGAACTATGATCTTGGTATTCTTTACATTCAAATGTAAGCCATTTTTCATGCAGTCGTCTTTCATAACTGTGACTAGTGTTTCCAGATCGGTGGCTGTTGGCGCTATCAAAACCGCGTCATCTGCATATAGTAGATGATTTACCACTAGGTCACTCATTTGTACACCTTCAGTCATCGCTTTCAGCCTTTGAAGACTTTTATCCAAATATATTATAAACAGTCTAGCGGACAACACGCAACCCTACTTGACGCCGATTTTAACGTCAAACCAGGGTGACATGTTACCACCCACGTACGCGTACGTACCGTACGCGTACCTTGCTGTCCACATAGGTGGACTGGACGGCTCGTAACAGACTGCCATCGATACCATACTCAAGTAAAATGTCGCAAAGTCTCTTTCGCACAACTCTATCAAACGCCTTCTCGAGATCCACAAAACCGCAACAAACCTTCCGGCCCACTGCCAGATGCTTCTCTACGATGTTACGGAGGGAGGAAACTTGATCTGAACATCCTCTTCCAATTCTACTATCAAAAATCCAAAAAATAGCTAATCACTATAGTGATTATTTTTTGGATTCTAATAAATGCACAATAGTCACAATGGACATAGATTTATGATGGGTGGCAGTTTAAGGATGATAAAAAATAATTCCAAAATGGTTCCGTTGGAATTTTGAAAACTTTTACATCCAAGATTAGATTAGGAACTTACTTTCAGTGTATTATAATAATGATTGCGGTATAGTCGGAAAATTAACAGGTAAGCTTTTTGCGTTACGAATGATTTAACATTGGAATCGAACCGTTAACAAAACGGAATTGAGGTTATAAATTAGTAAATTGGCCCTAAACGCTGGTAAAGAAGTAATAGTTCGATGCTCCGAGATATATAAGCTTATAATAAGTATAATCGGTGAAAGATTTTTAACGGAGCACCAAATGAATGTAAGAGAAAAATTAATTAGTTCGAAATAACGAATGCAATTCCTATAAAACAAGCTTCACAGTTTTAAATTAGCATGATATTATAATGAAGATAGCAAAAAAAATATAAGAATTTGCATTGTATATAGGATGCAAAATGAGGATTTTGTATCTAAGTAAATAAAAAAAAATATTTAGCCACGAATAGACTGTAGTTATTTATATGAATGTTAGTTGTTTAACTCGATGGCGCTTTTACAAAGTTTTAAGGTTACCGCTAAGTTCTGAGACTATATATAAATAAAATTGTTTTTGTAAATAGACAATGTCGTCGGTGTCCCTTGTGTTGTCTGTCGGCCGGTCGGCCCTCAGTCCGTGTGGCGATGATTTCCATTTAAATGTTAATGTCGTTGGATGATCGAGTCTACGGTGCTTCGAGCACGAATAATTTCACGTGGCAGGTTATCGAGACGTTTCACGCTTCAACTTTAACAAATAGGGATGAAAGTAACATGTTTAATAACAGCATGTTTAATAACGTTACGTGGATTATCCGTGCTCGCCTAACTGTACAAGGTTATAGGCTGTACATACACGTAGGAAGCGGCCAGAGCGGGGCAAATGTAGAATTGTAAATCACATTCTCATACCATAAAATGTGCCTAAGAGTTTTAAGAACTCAGTAACATTATTAACTTCGATTTTTTGTAAATTAACAAATAAATAAAAATGAATATTAAAACAGTTTCACATTACCTTAACTATGGCTTAGCGTTAGTCCCAGGGTGCATCTGTCCCGCTCTATGAGATACGTTAGTTAGATTTTACACTATCTTAAAAAGTCTATTTGTAGTTAAGTGAATCCCCCGTTACAGTTCGTTAAGTCAATATTTCAACTGGGTATAGTCAATTAAAGACTACTCTTGTAAGTATCTTCGTTTCTCCAAATGCACGGTTCAATGAATTTAAATCTAATAACCGTCCATTATTTCCGTTTGAAACGCTTCAGCACGATGACAGATTAACATGAAATTAGCGGGAGACTTAGTTCAATTGTTGATGGCCCACAAAGTTTTATATTGATAACCCGCCTATTTGACATAGCAATAAATAGTCTAGAATAGATAGTTAAATTGTATTGTTAAGCTTTCCCAGTTCAGACCGTATGTCGCTCAAGCTTAAACGGGTTTCTCAAATTAACTTTACCTATGCCATGATGACACACGAAAAAACATTCTGGGTCCCCACAAAGTTGTTACAATATTAAAAAATCCTGCAGGTTTTTTATCAGTGCAATGACGATACTTTACAATATGTAATAACTTATTTGAAAGTTACTCATAAACATTATTTTATACGTTATCAAAGATGTGTTAATTAGATACAGAGATAATAGTGCATTGATGAAACATCCTGTAAATATTGTTAACTTCAAGTATCTTAGTATTGGGTACCTATAAATGCTATACATATTTTCTACGCCGTAGTACCAATTTTTATAATATAAATGCGCACAAATAATGCAAAATATCCCTAACATATACGCTTCATACATAAAACAATTGAGGAGTAATTTCATTTGATTCAATATGAAAGTTTGTAAAAAAAAATATTAAAAAACTCTTTAATATCTATTTGCATGCGTTTTGATTTGTAACATTTGACAATCATAAATAATAAATAAAAAAAAAAAACAAATGATATAAATAAAATAAAATGTACAAAATGATCAATATTACAATTTAAAGTAGCGACGAACTTTATTACATATTAGCGTCGAAATAGTTGTTATATTACAACTAAACGTTAATATTAAATAAAATCATAAATTATATGTAACGTTATTATTAAATATATTTAATAACGTTGTAAAAAGTTTTTGTCATTACAAATTTCAATGTTATAAACATATGTAACATAGCAAATGTTACAAACTTCAACGCATTTCTTCTCTACTAAAAACGATATTACAATGGTTGACGGGTCCGACCAACAAAGACGTATGCGCCAGTGTTTATATGTGACATATACGATTTTGTTCGACAAGCCAGTTGTGGTGTTGAGACAAATAACGACATATCGGTAGTAACCGGACATTTGTTTAGGTCATAATCTGTGATAAGAGCATGCTTATGACATTATATACTGTAATATTTATATCGGCATCATCTCGCTTGGAATTCTCTCATAGTATTATGTATTTATAAGCTTGGATTTGATAGCCTTCTGTAGTTCGCTTAGCGATGCCACTACAGGTCAGTTACGGGTAGATATAAGCCTGATTTGCACAAGAATAATTTCAGGAACAGGAAAAATTATTGATTCTTGTCCATCAAGATAATTCCTTGCCTAGTGTTAAACAAATGCATATAAATCCTCTTTTGCAACGTTCGGGACACTTTCGTTATATAACGAAAGTGTCCCGAACGTTGCAAAAGAAGTTGCATGAAGCTTGTTGGAGGTCCGCTTTTTTTCGTATGTATCGTCGTTCAAGTATGTATCTTTTTGAAAGTTGAAATCTAAACCACGAATAATACTAGAATAGAAGAAAATGGTAAATTTGACCAACATAGATGTAATATTTCATAATTTTATATCAGTACAGTATGTTTGATGCTTCAAGCACAGTTTTATTTTTTACATCGCGATTGGTAAGAATTAATGGTAATTGGAAATATTAAAGGTACAAAAACAAGCAATAATGACTGAGTTCGACAATTTTATAAATTCCATCTAGCTTATATATTTTTTAAAGTGTAGTAAGTACTTAAATATTTTATTAATCAAAAAAATAAACCTGTTGAATTGAAAAAAATATTGATTGATTTAATAAATTGGATCTCTTCAACAACCCTAGACAGAAATCAATGGCCGAATCGAAACTGGTACCTATTTATCAATAGTATTGGTTATGCAAACATAGCTAAAAGCTATGTTATGTAGCTATATATGTCAAAAATATTTCATATACCAATCGCCTTTTATACCAAACTTCTGAACCAAAACTGTACGTTGTAGTGGCCACTCTATAAAATTATAAGAATTTGAATCTATAAACTATTTGACTAACGTTTCCTTTACGACGATTTAATCTAGAGAGTAAAACGTTAATTAAAATATCCTTAGAAATTATTCTCGATGCACCAAGTACCAAATGTACGGAATGCCTAAAGCTGTACACAAATATTAACTGCATTTACCATTAACTCAATAAAAATCAATAAAATTATAATGAAGCCCAACACTTTATTATAAATTTAACGATAACTTGCCATATACGTTTTCGTGGCAACTAAATATTTTGTTCCTTACGCTAAGAAGATGATTTTGCGAAACTGAAAAACATTAGTAAATCATCGGACTAGCAGTCGGTAATATTAATATTTTCTTAAAGCCGAAAAGTTAGGTAAAAGAATTTCTTTATTTTACAGATTTTTCTATTTACAGTTCCTACAATATGTTTTTGTTGCCACAGTCATAAATAAATCAGCAAAACCTCGATACTTATATACTTACATAATAAAAGCTGTGTACTACTGTATGATTAGTAATACGGTTCATTATTAAAAACCAATGCAGTTAATATTTGAAGCCAAATATTTCTATACGCTACTAAATTATGTACTATATACACTAGATTTCTATCTATTTCTTGTATAACGTAATTAAAAATTGTAAATTAAATATCCTTCCATTCGTTTAACGCGGTTAGTTATTGAACTGATTAAATACAAGTATATTTGTAATCATATCATGACGTTTTTGTCATCACTTTGTAACGTTACAACGCCAACGTTATACTATAGACCAATTCTGGTAACAAAAATTTGATAAAATCGAATCTTACCCGCCGTTTAACCTAATTTTGTATATTACAAGAAAAAGTGAAATAACTGAACGCTTTTACTAGGCATTCGGTAGTTTAATATCGATTTTTACGGAAATTTGTTAGTAGAATTGACCACCCTGACATGGGCTATAACGTGACGCATAACGTTACTAACGTTCCAAACATAATTGCATGTCATACCACGTAGTTACATTAAAATTGCATTTGTTTAGTACCAATAGCGCGAGCCGAACTAGTTCTCATTAAATTTCAAAGTTTGTTATAACTACTAGAGACTGTAAGGGTTACATTTATCGATACATCGGTATCGATTTGATATCGATTAAAACACATACAAAATATCCTTTATATCTTCTTCGTAGTTTAAGATTTAGGCTTAAACGCTATCATTAATATTAAAATGTTTATTAACAGAAATAAAATATGATATCCAGGTAGAGATTGTTACTAGAATGATGGTTTTTATATAAAATTAGATGAAATAAAAATTATTGCAGATAATAAAAAAATATTTTATTCAAGTCATTTTTTCGTTTGCGACAATTCGTGAACACCATATTGATAAAAGATAGGTATTTAGAAAATGTAAGTGGAATTCTTTTTTCACAAAGATTTCAGCTTTAAAATCGTCGTGTCGAGAAAATGAGATGAATATTTAGTCATCGATTTTGTTTATAGCTAGCCAATCTCGATTTCGTGTGACTGGAGAGTAAAGATTTATTATTAAATAATAATTATGAGCACTTGTTATTTTGGTTTCACATTTTTAATAACATTTTAAATACATTTGGAGATTTATACGGGTCAAAGCAAAATCTTAAATAGGCAAAATGAAAAAATAATTAGAACTTACACTAGTTTTTACTCGACAGCGTTGGCAAACCGAGGCCTCATTGCGTAATTTACTCGGTGGTTTAATGGTACTTGATGCAGAAACTTCAGTGAGACCTATTATATCAAATCAAAGTCACCTTTTAAACCTCAGAAAATATCTCCTGTGTACACAATTATATTTTCGGCAACGATAGAACGATATTATTAAATACTACAGAGTTTGCCCCGTGTAATATCTTAAATATTATAAAGTAAAAACAAAGCAAATTTGAACGACTTTTAAATAATCTGGTAAAAAATAAGTTTCATAAATAACTAAAAAAAACTTTACATAATTGGATAACCAATAAAATTAAATGTCGATAAAAATAAATTTTAAAAAATTACACTGAAATCGAGACGGCAGCGTAGGTTGTTAATAGTGATATTACAAATTAAGTAAAAGTAAAAAAAAATGTTATTCATTTAAAAAAATGTAGATAAGTTTAAGAGGTTTTCATCATGTTGTAACGAGGCAGAAATGTATGGTGCAGTGCTTGTTAGTGTTTTCTTTTTATTAAAATTTTAACAAGTATTTTATTTTAATAAATTATTACTTAGTATATGTTATTATTCAGACCCCTTTTTCATGTTTAATAGACGCTTATGTGCAGTGGTCAAAGCGTAAAAAACTCAACCTACTGCACCCGAAAGTTGTGAGTTCAATTCCTGTACATAGAGTAAATTTACAAAATACGCTATTTGAAATTTACTGATTATTGGGTTTTACTATCATCGCCGTCAACCAATTTTATAGACCTTTACTGACACTACACTAAAAACGTAGTTCAGTTGAGTATGTACGATTGGTTGCTTGGTTAATCTGGCGAAGTCATTTTTGTATTATTTTTATTTCTTTATACTTTAAGTTTTGTGTCGTTGTCTTTCTGTCGATCGGAAAAATATTATTCATGTAGATATTTTATTTATTTATTTCAAAAATAAGTTAGCATACTTGCCTAGTTAAGTACCTTAACGATCTGAATATGATATTAATCAAAATCAAGCAAGCATCGTAACAGCTTTCAATACAGTTATAAAACAATATTTGGGTTCTAAATATCAAATAAATAAATATATATTATTTATTCCTTTGTACCTATGACTGAGGGAGGAATTTTTTATTTAACGTGATTCAAGAAGCTTTTAAATGTGTAGCTAATTTTGTTTATTAATTTTTCCGATCAAGATATTAATTGTTGTACTCATTAAAGCTTTTTATAATTGTTGACGATTCAACAAATTGTGATAGTTTATAATTGTCTAGTTTATCGCAGTGTTATATTATTAAGTTGGTAATGAACGTTTAATTTCGGATTTTAAAAAAGGATCGACGTACACTAACATCGGCAGTCGACGGTATTATGAAAGATTACAATAAAAATAATAAAATAGTGAGTGAAAAAATAATAAATAAAAATTGTTTTATTACCTTTAACCAAACACATACAAACAAAATTATATTTAAATAACAAAACGTTCGAATATCGAATGGTTGAAAAAAATGCACGTTTATTTTTTTCTTAATTCATTGTTCTTCTTCTTCAAGTTATGGCTTCACACCAATTATAAGTGTATTTTGCCAGTGTCCAGTGAGATATATAATCGAATTAATTTAAACATTAATTCGACTCCCCGATGAATTTGATGACAACGATGATAATGAAATTAATGAAGTACCCCACCCTGGATAGTAAAGCGGTGGATACTTTACATACCAATTGCAACGGCCGTTTTGAGGGAAGACGAAAAGGCACGTTTTATCACTTTGTTACAATTACCTTCACTCATGCACATATAAGAACACATAATGGTTAATATTCCACCAACATTACACATTATTAGTCGAAATAACACAAGGTTTGGAATACAGGGCCATCAGTTTGATCAGCTTGGCAGCTAAGGTGTATGGTAAAATTATTGAACGGAGAATGCGCGAGAAGTCCGATGGAGTGTTGTGTGAGCCACAGGGAGGTTTCAGGTCTGGAAGAGGATGTTCGGATCAAGTTTTCTCCCTCCGCAACATCGTAAAAAAGCATCTGGCAGTAGGCCGGAAGGTTTTCTGCGGTTTTGTGGACCTGGAGAAGGCGTTTGATAGAGTAGTGCGAAAGAGACTTTGGGACATTTTGCCAGAGTATGGTATAAACGGCACCCTGTTGCGAGCCGTCCAGTCCACCTACGTGGACAGCAAGGCATGCGTACGGGTGGGTGGTAACATGTCACCTTGGTTTGACGTTAAAATCGGTGTCAAGCAGGGTTGCGTGTTGTCCACTAGACTGTTTATAGTGTATCTGGATAAAAGTCTTCAAAGACTGAATGCGATGACTGAAGGGGTAAAAATGGGTGATCTAGTGATAAACCACCTATTGTATGCAGATGACGCGGTTTTGATAGCGCCAACAGCCACTGATCTGCAAACACTAGTCACAGTTATGAGAGACGACTGCATGAATAATGGCTTACATTTGAATGTGAAGAAAACCAAAATTATGGTTTTTGAACGGGAAGAAACCAGAACGAATGCAAGGATTGTGGTTGGTAACGATGTGCTGGAGCAAGTGAATGAGTTTGTATATCTTGGATGCGCCTTCAGTAAGGATGGGAAATACACCGCTGATATAGAGAGAAGAGTGAATGCAGGTAATAGAGTGAATGGTGCGATGGGAAGGCTACTTGGGAGCCGGCACTTAAGCCAAAAGGCGCAGCTGGCCATGCATAACGGAGTGCTTGTCCCAACGCTGTTATATGGCAGTGAGAGTTGGGTATGTAAGAAGGAGAACGAAAGCAGGATCAATGCGGTCGAAATGCGATCTCTGCGGAAGATGTGCGGAGTCACGCTGACCGACCGTATTCGAAACAGCGTAGTAAGAAAGCGAGTAGGTATGAAAGATAGTATCGGTGTAAAGATGAGAAAGGGTATGCTCCGTTGGTTCGGGCATATAGAAAGGATGCCAGAAGAAAGAATGACAAAACAGATATACAATGCGAAAGTGGAAGGATGTAGGTGCCGGGGAAGACCTAGACTATCTTACCATGACCAAATAGACCGTGTCTTATCTGAAGGGCAAGTCAAGAGTCTCCGTAACCGGCGAGTGTGTATGAGACGAACTATGAGAGTGGAGGAAGCCAGAGAGGTATGTAAGGAAAGAACCTGTTGGAACTCTGTACTCTCTGCCTACCCCGCGAGGGAGCTGGCGTGATGATATAGATAGATAGATAGATAGGTTTGGAAATTAAAACAAATTGACAAAATCACTCTTCAACTTCCCGCCAAAAACTCAATTCATTGTTCTTTTGGGGCCTTTGGTTCTTCTTCTTCTTTAAGTTATGGCTTCACACTATTTTAAGTGTATTTTGCTAGTGTCCAGTGAGATATATAATCGTGTTTGTTTAAATTAATTGGACTCCCCGATGAATTTGATGACAACGATGATAATGAAATTAATGAAGTACCCCACCCTGGATAGTGAAGCGGTGGACACTTTACATAGCAATTGCGACGGCCGTTTTGAGGGAAGTCAAAAAGGCACGTTTTATCACTTTGTTACAATTACTTTCACTCGTGCACATATGAGAACACATAATGGTTAATATTCCACGAGCATTACACATTATTAGTCGAAATAACACAAGTTTTGGAAATTAAAACAAATTTACAACATCACTATTCGACATCCCGCCAAAAAAATGGGCCTTTGGTTGACATAAAACGAAATAAAATAACTTTGTTTCAATAAAAATATTTTATTATATATACTTTGTAGTTTTATAAAAATAATAATAAATATTTGCATTATAATTTTGTATTGTAATACAACTAAGACAACAGAAAATAACCATTACACTTCATGACGGCCTGGTCTAGAGGATAGAGCTGCGCTCACTTGCAGGTTCGATCCCCGCACGTTGCAATTTTTTGGAAAAAAATATTCTGGGTTGGTTCAGTTTGCATATATGAATTTCATATTTGTAAAAAACGACACAATAGTAATTCTTAGTGTTAAAACACATTTTTATTAATAAATATTAGACAGTCAAGTAATTTGGCTAGACAACAACAATATAAAACCACATCAGTTTTATTAATATAAACAGAAATGATTATACAAGGTGGAATATATAGAATGCAAGATCTCACATACCCTAATTAGATGCTTTACGAATTGAATACGAAAATCAAACTTCCAATTTCATGAAGTTTACTACAATTTTTTTATGCTCTTTGGTACCCAAATTAACCACAAAACCTGTACTTTTGTGTGCATATTGAGGTATATAATATTAGCAATGCATTTACCAAAGCCGTGCTTTGAATAATGATTAAATTCTAATCAATATAGTGTACTGAACGAGTAACAGCAATTTTTGATAATTCAATAAATTTAACATACTTTATAAATACTTGGAATCGGTTCAGTTGCCGATTTAAAACAAACTACTTTCTGGTCTGACTGAAAATCTATGTTACACCTTGTATGCATTTTTTTTACAAAAAAATAATAAGGATAACAGATAATTACTCTGTTAAGCAAAAAAATGCGAAATTTTATGCTTAGATAAATATATTATTAATATTGTGCCAAAAATAACATCAATAAAATTACATTTTTCAAACATAGCTAATATTTTACAATACACTTACCATTACGACGTAGTTGACCTATTTTATACATACATTTCTATAACTACAATCATTTTAAATGCACTAGACAGACGTTCCAACCCCGAAGACTCTCGAAATACACCATGTCCTACATCTCAGATGTTAAGAATTAGCCTATAGATCTATAGTACTGCCCAAGCCGAGGCCGTTCCTCCTTGAGGCGGCGTTGAGCTAGCTTCCCCTTGCCCTTCCCGCTAGATCGTAATTTTTGCACGCTCGCCTTCTAACACGGTGAAGATGTAAAGGCTCCGCGGTCAACAGCGGTTACACACACAAAAAAAAATGTGCCTGAACAGTATCCTTTTGGCATACTTTGGCAGCCATATTTAGATGCAAAGTATCTTTATCCATATGTTTAGTTATTCATTGATTTCCACATTACTGTATAGATATCGATGCTGTGTAGTGATCATGCTTGATCTGAACCACCATAGTAACGCGACACGTGATCCCTTCAGTTAAATGTGGGTAGTTTTACAAGAGCGCGGCGCGCAGGCGCTTGCGACAGAACAGCAAAAATGCCAGTAGCGCTGCGAACGCCGCGCCGGCTAGTAGTGTCGTATCGTCCCGCCGTGTGCCTCCGGCGCGATCTACGACTGTACTCTGAAATAACCAAACGTAATTAAAAAAAATCAAGCTTTACATCTAAAACACTTAATAATTACCAATCTGATGCCAGCATGAGCTTGACCATAGATCACAAAATTTGAACCGGAAAGACAGACACCAACAAAGTTAAATAAAAGCTCAATAAAATACCATGCCTTAATAGACCATGGCTTATCTCAAGAGTCTCCGCAACCGGCGAACGTGTATGAGACAAACTATAAGAGCGGAGAAAGCAAGAGAGGTCTGCAAGGAAAAAACCTCTTGGAGCTCGGTACTCTCTGCCTACCCGCAAGTGGTCTGGAGTGACGATATAGACAGATAGATTACAAGATTATTTATATTTAACACGTTAACCGCCAACGCGGTCAATGTTGGGCGACACTTGATTATGCTACCAAGCCAAGCAAAAATCCCAGATTCTCTTAATTTTAATGGTCTGTTTTTTTTTTACTATTTAGTTAGATTATATGCATAATAAATGTATTTAATTAACACAAAATCATTTTCGATCTTCTTTTATGAATTATTAAGCGTCGGACAACATTGACCGCCATGGCCTCAGCGGACGAAAAATCGAAAATCCGTTCCGGAGGGCCGCGCGGTCACATTGTCGCCCACCCCCACCCGTGACTCTAATGCTTATTTTAGTGGCCTATCCTATGTCCCACGGCTGGGCAAAGGCGTCCACTTGATGTCTCAACATAAATCAATTCTGGACCAGTAGTATCTACGTCTTTCACGAAAAAGTATCCAAATTGACACTCCATTTTCATCTCGGTCGACCACGACACCTATGACCGTCTTCGGGGTCCATGCCGTGACGATATTTGACCAAGTTTGCAGGTTCATACGCAAGACATGCCCCGTCCAATCCCACTACAGCTTTGCTGACTTTAAGCCTGCATCCATAACCTAAGTGTGTAAGGCAGCCTGGTGTTTCTGATGCAATCCATCCGTTTAGTGCTCTTTGGTAAACCCTAAGTCTGAATTTCTTCTCTTCAGGTAGCGATTAAGTTTAAGCACCGTAGGTTCATCATCTCAGCCTATACTTGTCCACTGCTGAACATAGGCCTCCCCAATCGCTTTCCAGCGTAACCGGTCCGATGCCACCTGCATCCAACGACTTCCTGCGATTTTCACAAGATCGTCGGTCCATCTGGCAGGCGGTCGTCCTACGCTGCGCTTGCCAATACGTGGTCTCCCTTCTAGAATCTTTCTGCCCCAACGCCCGTCCGATCTTCGCGCTATGTGGCTCGCCCATTGTCAGTGCGATGGGCCTATAGTTTTTTAATAAAGTGTTATCAATTTTCTTGAAAAACAGCACCGCACAGGGGTGTCCCTGTTGCATGCTTCCATCGTTTTCCTTCGAGCAAGACGGAGAGACAGCCTCTGAAGGACTTTTAGTACCGGCGATCCGCCCGCTTTCAGAAGCTCTGTGGTAATTCCATCTGCGCCCGGCGCTTTGTTGTTTTTGAGTTGTTTGAGAGCCATCCTAATCTCGTACAGGCTGATGTCCGGGATATCTTCAGTGTGGTGTCGGGTTAGCTTGGCTCTTGGGTATTTTATCAAGACAACAACAGGTTCAGCTACTGAGGTATATAACTGCCTATAGAACCTCTCTATCTCCCTTCGACGTTATTTTTCCATCCTCTGTCTTCAGCTCCGTCAACTGGCTTTGCCCAAAAGACGCGTCTCTTGCGAACACTTTGGAGCCCTTTTTCTGCTCTATGGTCTCCTCAATTCGCCTTGTATTGAAGGACCGTAAATCGCGTCGCAAGGACTTCAATATCTGTCCATTGAGCTGCCGATAGGACTTAGCATCATCGGAGGTTTACAGCGTCATGAAATGTCGCTCAGCCATGAGGTTCCGGGTGTAGTTAGATAGTTTTTGAGGCCTATTTTTACGGTAGGGCTTCAAATACTTGGACCCGACCGTATGGACAGTCTCTACCAGCCTGTTATTGATTTCGTCCACTGTACCATCATAGGTTACGACGGGGCAAACACACATATCCATCAGTCTGGCTTGAGGGACAAGGTAAGGTTGTCCTTCATCATATCCCTCAAGGATCATACTCTTCCAGGCGTTCTCTTTCTGTCTATTGAATCATGCTGGTTATGAAACGAGACAGTCTGGCCCAAATACGTATGTTCGTTGACACTATGCACTACGCATAGTAGTGGTCTACATTTCGTGCTGTTGGTCATATGTTAAGTTTTTGATCTTTTCATGGATAATCTAGCCTCGAGGCTTGCTGTACTCAGTCTTGGAGTATTTGTTGTTGTTCTGATGGTGTGGATGAGAACAGCACGACGTCCTCGGCAAAGCGGAGATTAGTCAGTTTACCTATCAATAAGTTTTTGGAGAAGTTTTTAATTTTTTTATAACATTATGTTTAATTTCAGTTTTAATTTGCTCTAGAGAAGCCTTAATGATATGAGTATATATCTTTTTAAATAATTAAACAGCTATTTCTTCTTTTAAAAGTTGGTTTAATTTATTATGATTCTAAAAAATCGTACAGTGGTTTACATTTTACAGTAGCGTCTCAAAAATCATAATTTCTTTTCTAAGTGATAGTCTCTTGTAAGAACCAAGCTATATGGGGTAAACTAGAGGGCCGCGCGGGTCAGCTTATAAGTAAATTATCTCGGTGTCGGTGTCCGTCGGCGCAGCAGACAGTTTCGAACACGGGTCTGCCGCGCGGTCAACGTTGTCCGACGCGGCCTGAACGGAAAGTTTCAGTGTCGCCCAATATTGTCCGCCATGGCCCGAATGAGAAGGGGCATTTTTTTCATTGGCAGCTAACGTGTTAAATTCCTACTCACCCATCCTCCGTGCCTTATGGCCCATGGGGTGGCGCACTGTGCCACGTGCTTGGCAGCCCAGTCCACCGCCCTGCACCAGCCGCCCACCCTCACTGCGCGGGCGCATACTTCGCACAGGAACGCCAGCACTAGAAGCGCCCGTTGCTCAACGTGGACACATGCCTGGAAAATAGGAGCAATGCGTTATAATCAAATTATAATAGTGAAAACCGATTTGATAGCTAGATACGTATGTATACGTATGTATAGAACATACAATAATAATACTTATTACGAAGACATAATGTTTAAATATTTAATAACGTAAATTTGAATGATGAGTGACATACATCTTATATCGTTTTGTTAATTGTCATTTTTCCTTGCTTATTTTATCTGTTAAAAGGGATTTCTTATAATGATTTTAGATGGTTTTCAGTAGGCATTAGGTACATGAGTTATAAGCAAATTGATTCAAAATTAAAAATTTTTAGCTGAAATATTATTCTATAAGTATTCGATGACTGGCGATTCCGTGTTGAAGAAATCATCAAGAAGAACCTTTTAAAAGAACAGAAAAATAGGAACTCGGCGACAAAACTTGGTAAAAATAATCTATGATTAATTTTTTTCCATATAATATATTATAGGACCATACAACGAGTTATATAAAGTTGTTCCAATAGATCAGTAGTTACCTGGCACAACTCCTGCATGATGTCCTCAAACTCCACCTCGTCAAGACTCAGCAGAGGTATGTGCTGTGCTCTGTCTGCTAGCCTGGCTCTAGCCTTAGTCTCTCTAAACCTTCGCGCTGCGCGTTCTAATGATCGCCAGTCCCGCCAGTAGAGCCACCAGCCTCTGGAAAGTTGAGGACAGGTGTGATTTGTGACACCTCGTTTGTTCCTTTGCAGCAGTAGGAAAGTTTAAGCTGGTTTATTATGGTGTTGTAATGGACTTGTATGTTGGACATCTTTACGCAATATTACTGACGATTGGAAAGATCGTGTCTATCAGTTGATGGTTCGTTCCCTTGCTTTACAGATTTATCCATTACCACCAGCGAGTTAAATTGGCATTATTGTGGATATTATATTTACTGACACTCATGCGTTTCTATTTCATAACACAAATGCTAATCTAATCACTAACACTAACCTAACACAAAATAGATGTTAGATGATGTCAAGAATATCCTGGCACACTGTCACTTAGCTTATCTCTAAACGTTTGGATTAAAAACATACAAATTTAATTTCCTTGTTATTTATGAATTTGTCCTATGTACAATAGTACTACCAAGTAGTTTTTCCCAGAGGATATTACACAAGAGTCATATTACAAAATCATTCATTCTTACCTCTGGTCAGGCCTCGCCGGAGCCACAATGCAGGGCGGTGGCCTCAGCTCTTCAAGCCTCAAGTGCTGCAACAGTAATGCCCTGAACAGCCTGACCCCTCGTTCTTCCTCTTCCCCCTGCAAGTGGGGCCCTCGCCAATGCCCCTGGCACTCGTCCCGACGTTCCTCATCTAAGGAAACTTGCCGGAGTAGAGGAGCACGAGGAGTATCATAGTCATCTAAAGGTTGAACGCTGCATGCTGCTGGAAAACAAAGAAAAAAAATAAACACCGCCTATATTTCACATGCGGGGGTGGCAGAGCCTTTTTGCCAACAAAGCTAGATTGGGGGGGGGGGGCGAGCCTATTGTTATATACCGGTCACAATTTCAGACTCCGGTGATACTGGGATGATACTGGGAATTTTTCGATAGAAAAACTACGTTTATCCGACCAAGGATTCAAAAGAAGTCAAAGAAATATTGTTGATCATGTTAAAATTGCATTAGTGTATTGGATTAGTAGTCAGTGGAATTGGGTGGGTCAGTCGTGCCTATGAACCCGCAAAGGTGAGCAAAGATCGTCACGGTATGGACCCCTAAAGACAGTCACAAACGTCGTGATTGACCGATAGGAAGATGGTATGACGACTCGGACACTTTTGGGGGAAAGACATGAATACTCCATACCCAGAATTAATTTGTATGAAACGTAAAGGGGAGCACTTTGCCCAAAAGTGATCTTAAAAATAAAATTTTAAATTGTAATAACACAATAAGTAATTGTTTGTTGTTCCTGATGATTCCCTGTGTGAGATAAATTAAAATGGACGTTACTGATTATCTTCCCGACGTTTTTATAACCCGTTCCACTTCTGACTTTAATTTAATATCTATCTCGACCTATCTGATCATATAGGTATACTGACTTTAATCAAAACTGCATTGTATTTTGGTGAATTTCTGAGCTTGATCGTGGGGTAATAATTGCGCCTTTTATCAATTGACGTTACAACATATAACTTCGAAGAAGTGACCAGTTTTCGAGAGCAGAAAGAAAAAGTTACCACTTCAGCTAACTCTTTCGATAGCTTAGTGGTTACACCAGTCACTCTGGCATGGCGAATTACGTGGGTTTCGTGTCCACTTGTAGTGACAAGTTTTTTTTTTATTTAGGTCAATTATGCAAATGCATCAAATAGTACCTAACAGGCATCATCATCAAATGCTTTAGCCTTTCGTAAGACCAGGATACCCGGCCCCAACAGAAAGCAGAGTAGAGTAAATTTTCTCTGTTTTTTTGTTTTCCTTTCTTTCAAAACATCATAATTATCAGGTAACTAAGTATCTTCTTCTGTAGCCAAAACACGTTCACTGTGCATACTAACGTCTGGTAACCAAATATATCTTCTGGAAAACCATTTATTATTAATTACAATTAAATTTGAACTCTAAGTGAGTTCAATATACTCTAAATTTGCACTGACACTCACCATATATTAATTGAAATAATTAGTTTCCACAACGATGTTTGACATACCAACGTTAATAAAAATAAAATTCACATGATCAACTTCAATTAAGGCCAAATATAAGAGAACATTGCGTGCCGTAGTAATTGAGAAGCTCAAAATAAACATTCTGTTATGTATTACAAACTTCCTGTATATAACGATCCGATATTTGTTATGACCAAACGCGATGCGTTACGGTATCTTCGTAAAATGATATGAAATGATCGTGTACTGGTATTCTATATGCCACTGGAATACCATTTAACGATCATTTCATCACGATAGACGGTCGATTTAGCGTGCTGTGTCTAATAGTCGCGGGTTCGATTCCCGCACGGCACAAATCTTTGTATAATCCACAATTATTTGTTTCGGTATGGGTATTTTTGTAAGTGATTTTTCATGTTTGTAAACGCACCTATGATACAGGAATAAATCTTAGTGTGGGGCTACATAGCAGCAGCTCTTTTTTTTAATAAAAAAAATCATGAAATTGTCATAACGCGCCGCGTTACGTGTTTAATTTGGCCAGAATTCGGATTCATATTGAAAAGTTTTCGTTAGACAACCTACATGGCGGTTCTTTCTTACTACTACTTACCTATTCTTATATATTTTATTCTTCGTAACCATTATAGAAGGACCGACGGCCGATGGAGCAAGCGTGTCCTAGAGTGGAGACCGCGACTTGGTAAGCGTAAGGTAGGACGGCCCCCAGCTAGATGGACCGACGACCTCAAAAAGGTCGCTGGGACAGACTGGATGCGAAAGGCGGAGGACCGTGTGCAATGGCGCGTGTTAGGACAGGCCTATGCCCAGCAGTGGACTGCGATAGGCTGATTGATTGATTGAACCAATATATCTTCGTATCCATTTTCGAGGAATTTTTGGAAACAAATTGCACACAATCGTATTGTTGTGTTTCTATCAAAAAAATTTCAATATAATTCCAGAGTCTGATATAGTGGCCAGTATGATTAGGCTCGCTCCTATTATATTGGAACCCGACATCGTGCTGTACACAATAATCTTTGTGTGTGTGTGTGTGTGTGTGTGTGAATGATCTACGCTGTTGGCCGCGGGGCCTTTACAGCTTCACCGGACAAGAGGTCGAGCGTGCAACCACTACGCTCGAGCCAGAAGAGCAAGGGGGCAACAAGCTCAAGGACGCTTCAAGCTCAAGTCGCTAAAGGGGTGGGCGTATACTAGGTGTCTCGCCGTGGTGCTCTGCACCATTGTTCGACTTCGTCGGCGGGTACTCGTTTAGTAACCCCGCTTTGGGAATAGAGGCGTAATCGTTACTCTAAAGAATCATAGAAAAACTAAGTAAAATTTGTATTTGTTGTAAAAACTTAGGTTTTTCACACAAATATATTCAATACCTAATCGATAATGGCCCTGAAAAAGTAGATAAAGTTTTCATAAAAGGTCACAACAGTCAATGAAAGCTATACGCCTGTATATTAGTATAAATAAATATTCCCGAATCCATACTAACAGGTTGCTTAATTAAATTTTTGACAGTAATTCAATTAGAGCGAATGTTTTCGTGACTAGAAAACATTTCTGAACCTATTGGGTTCCACTATCAAGAGTAGGTATTTATTAAGGTTCTAAATATTATATTTTTTAATAAATTTGATTCTTTTAGAATTAAAGAGAATACACAATTATTAATATTTGGTTTTTTGAGTAAAATAGGCAACTTATGAATTAATACTATTACCCTCATAAAAGCTGTTTGTAAAGCATGAAAATTTATGAACTAGATTTTCTTTCCAATTTCTGTGTAATCTACCTAGTCGGATAATTAGGACATATTTAATGTATATTTAGCGATTTGTAAATTAGTTAGTACCAATTAGTTATTCTGGAAACTCTGTAAACACCAATTCATTTTAAAAAGATCCGAACTCAATAGGAAACAATGCTTTCACTGAATAATACCTACCTAGTGCATACCCAACATTCTACAGTCTATACAAATGCCCAAAAATTTTTTCACTGCTTACAAGCCAAATAAAAAATAGATAAATGAAAGTATATACAAGCATTCCTTGTGACAAATCTAGTTATGAAAAAATAAACGAAAAAAACAGTTGAAAACCAAATGCAGCATCAACTATAACCTTACTTACACATTACAAACATCAAACAAAAGAACAACATGACATTTAACCATCTGACAGGTTAACAACCATGATTAAACATCACAAAGACACCAAGCACATAGCAACGCAAATTAATAAAACAAATTACCACAAAACTACACAAATGCATAACCAAAAAGACACTCAAACTGAAGAGAGTAACAACACAGCTCAAAAACTCTTACACAAACCTTGGACTGCTGATAAAGGAGGTACCAAATCCATTTTAATGAAGCACAAGAAAAAGACTTAGCTCCTGGAAGGAATGGTTGAGGAGTGACAAACCAGAACGCTAAACACCGACGACCTTGCGACCGAACAGGTCATGGCCCTGACATAGATTTCTGCACATGCGCAAGAAGCCCTTTAGAGCAACTTCATTCGTAACCCATATAAACAGTAAAGCGTCTAAGTTAAGAGGCGCTCGTAGCGGGGTGCGTACCGATTACCAAGGTTAAAGCAGCGTTCAGCTTGGTGGATCTAGGATGGGTAACCGTTAGTGATATTTTTATATTCGAGCCTCTCTGTCCTTCAGAAGGCACGTTAAGCCGTTGGTCTTGGCTAACATTTAATGTGGTGGTCGTAAAGCTTGAAAGCCTTATAGGCGGCTTGACAAATTTCAACAGCAGGTGGGCACAAACCTGCCTCCACCAATCCGCACTGGGTTCGCGTGGTGGGGTATGACCTAATTTCTCTTACCTCCATTTGTGAGAGAAGGTATTTGCCCAGCTGTGGGACAGTATAGGCTGTTATAATTAGAGCATTTTAGTATTAGCAGCTATCTGCATAAGAA
Source organism: Phalera bucephala (assembly GCA_905147815.2). Classification (NCBI taxonomy): domain Eukaryota; kingdom Metazoa; phylum Arthropoda; class Insecta; order Lepidoptera; family Notodontidae; genus Phalera; species Phalera bucephala. Next base: position 22,699,587 of record LR990625.1, on the reverse strand, counting down.
TCGCGAACACAGACACGTACCCCACGCGGCTTCTTGGCAGGTTTCAGATGTTACAGACAGCAACATAAGTAGCTTAATATTCCCAGTTTTGCTGATCGCTTGCACACTTTTGTTTGGCATCTAATTTTTTTTCTTGATCTAAATATATTTGATGTTGCTAATAATTTGGCTTTGGCAATGTTCACCCATGTCTATAAAATAAATAACTTTTTAAGAAAAAGATGCCGGTTGGTGCAATCAGTTACTTGGCACCGACTTGAAATATTGATTTCATGCTTTTAGAAGTCGGTTTCCCTTTTAAAACGAAACCCTTATAGGATCACTTCGTTGTCCGATGGAATGTTATGCGAGGCACAAGGGGGTTTCAGGTCCGGAAGAGGATGTTCGGATCAAGTTTTCTCCCTTCGCAACATCGTAGAGAAGTATCTGGCAGTGGGCTGGAAGGTTTTCTGCGGTTTTGTGGATCTGGAGAAGGCGTTTGATAGACTTGTGCGAAAGAGACTTTAGGACATTTTGCCTGAGTATGGTATAAATGGCACTCTGCTGCGGGCCGTCCAGTCCACCTATGTGGACTGCAAGGCATGAGTACGGGTGGGTGGTAACATGTCACCCTGGTTTGACGTTGAATTGGCGTCAGGCAGGGTTGCGTGTTGTCCGCTAGACTGTTTATAATATATTTAGATAAAAGTCTTCAAAGACTGAAAGCGATGAATGAAGGTGTACAAATAAGTGAAATAGTGGTAAATCATCTACTATATGCAGATGACGCGGTTTTGATAGCGCCAACAGCCACTGATCTGCAATCACTAGTCACAGTTATGAAAGACGACGTGCATATGCATGAAAAATGGCTTACATTTGAATGTAAAGATAACCAAAATTATGGTTTTTGAACGGGAAGAAACCAGAGCGAACGCAAGGATTGTGGTTGAGAACGATGTGCTGGAGCAAGTGAATGAGTTTGTATATCTTGGATGCGCATTCAGTAAGGATGGAAAATGCACCGCTGACATAGAGAGAAGAGTGAGTGCAGGGAACAGAGTGAATGGCGCGATGGGAAAGCTATTTGGGAGCCGGCACTTAAGCCGAAAGGCGCAGCTGGCCATACATAATGGAGTGCTTGTCCCAACGCTGTTATATGGCAACGAGAGCTGGGTATGTAAGAAGGAGAATGAAAGTAGAATAAATGCGGTGGAAATGCGAGCTCTGCGGAAGATGTGCGGAGTGAAGCTGACCGACCGTATTCGCAACAGCGTAGTAAGAAAGTAAATAGGTATGAAAGAGAGTATCGATGTAAAGATGAGAAAGGGTATGCTCCGTTGGTTCGGGCATATAGAAAGAATGCCCGAAGAAAGAATGACAAAACTGATATACAATGCGAAAGTGGAAGGATGTAGTTATCGGGGAAGACCTAGATTATCTTACCATGACCAAATAGACCGGGTCTTATCTGAAGGACAAGTCAGAAGTCTCCGTAACCGGCGAGCGTGTATGAGACGAACTATGAGAGTAGAGGAAGTCAGAGAGGTATGTAAGGAAAGAGCCTGTTGGAACTCTGTACTCTCTGCCTACCCCGTAAGGGATCTGGCGTGATGATATAGATAGATAGATAGATTCGTTGTCCGTCTGTCCAACGGTTATCACCTTTTTAAAGTCTTTTTTCTCAGGAATGGCTAAAGGTATTAAGTTGAAATTTATACCAAATACGAAAGTCTACGGTTCCCTACTAGTGTAAAAAAATGAAGGTTCTAAGTAAACCCAAACAAAAGATATGCAAACATTTAAATTCACTCATTAGAAATTATATAGCACTTCCCGTTGACCTAGAATCGTGGCATTTGGCAAGAAGCAAGGTTTTTAAGTTCAAATAAAGGAAAAAATCCGATATTTGTCAATTTATAACTATAACATATAAAAAAAATATTATTTTCCTTCAAATCTGATGAAAAATTAATATAGCGCTGTCTAGTGACTACCTCACACACTACAACAATACTTCTTTGTCTATGAGTGACATTTTGTGGAACTATTTTGATTTGTGGTTAATAAATATTTATTCACACATACAGAGATGGCGCCACAGATCTCTTAGATATGTGGCGCCATCTGTGTACGGTATAGAACGTAAATTGGATATGATTCTCGATTTAGTCTTTTATTTTTATATAGTTTGAATTTAAAAAAAGTTATTAATTTAATTACGGCAAAATTTTATAAAGAAAGATCACTTTTTTAAATGGTATTTTTATGGACTGCCTCTTTGAACAAGTCGGTACCGTATAATGTGTTTAGAGATCGCGGAGGATCTCGTACAAACTGTAGGGCGAGCAAAATGTAGTTTTTCTATAGAAAATTTCCCAGTATCAGTCCGGAGTCCAAAGTTGTGCCCGGTATAATAGCAATAGCCTCGCCCCTATAACATTGGCACCTTACATACTCAGCAATAAGCTGGTGTGCGCACAAAGTATACCTCTTAGCCACTTCCGCTTGGAGAATGTAGGCGTCTGCGGCGGGTGTATTTTATTTATTAGTTTTATTTTATTTTATAAAGATCCAATAGCGTTTGACAATAGAAAGCATGTATCTGACTGAGTAAGTTCGGTGAAAATGCAATAATATAGAACATATCATGGACCCAGCTCCAGAACAGTCTTTTAATGGGGTTGAAAGGTGGCCATGGGAACTTGTCAATTACACAAAATAACCACCTCGTGTTTAGGCTTGTTAGATTGGTATTGACAAGTACTATACAACCAGATGATGTTAAGGGTCTGATGATGTAGTGACAAGGTGACCAACGGAACTACCCAAATACTAAACATACCCCCGCCGGGTTTGAACTCGTTGGATTTGTATTCACTAGTTCTGTAAACCCTGATGGTGTTCAGGATCTGATGATGGAACCGAAGAGTGGCCAACGGAACTACCCAACTACTCAACATAATCCCACCGTGTTTGGGTTCGTTGGATACGTCTTGACGAGTTCTGTAGACCCGGATGATGTCGAGGGTCTGATAATTGAGCTGGAAGGTAGCCAATAGAAGTTCTCAATTACTGAACATAATCCTGCGAGTTTTATACATCCGGACGCTGTCCAGGGTCTGATGATGGAGCCGGGAGTTGGTCAACGGAACTAACCAACTACTTAACTTAGCCCCGTCGTGTTTGAGCTCGTTGGATTTGCCTTGACGAGTTCAATAGACGCTGATGATATTCAGGATCTGATCCGAAGGGTGGCCAACGGAACTACCCAACTACTCAACATAACCCCGCCGTGTTTGGGCTGATTGGATTTGTCTTGACGAGTTCTCTAGACCCGACTAAACTACAATTTGGCGCTGAAACTGGCCGACACTGAACCCGGTACGAAACCCTCAGAGCGCGAGTCCTACTTGCACGTGTCCAGTTAATTTTTAATTATTCATTGTACAATTTTAAGTGATGAGAGAATTAATTATCAATATTTATATACCTATATTATATTCTTCTACTAAGTTCTGCAGTAAGGTACCTACAGGACTGATATAATAGTAATAATTAATGATAGATAGTTAATAATACTCATAATAACTGCATTTACACATTTGTGGTGTTTGCCGTCTAGGAGTACCTTGGTGCATTTTCAAAGTCTAAGGTTCAATGCCGGTAAAACTGGGACTACCTCAGAGCTATACTAAACCCAATGCAAAAAGAATCATCAAAATCGTTTCAGAACTGACGGAAATATCGGTGAACATACATAAAAAAAATACATCCAGGCGAATATAGAACCACTCCTTGTTAAAGTTAAGGAGTATTATTGATTTGAAAACCTAAGAATGTTAAAATTACATTGCTGACCGTACTACCTGTAGGATACTTCCGAAAAGCCGCGTAGAGCGTGCTTCTGTGTGCGTGATTCTTATTTGGATGGATAGTACTAAGACGTTCTACTGTTTCCTTCATATTAACTGTGTCATTGGGAAGTTGAGGTACTACGAAATTGGGACAGCCTGCCCTTTTCCTGCCTATGTATTATTAATACTGTTAAGAAAGTTGATTAAATTATGAGGTGTGCTTATAACAAGGTAGTTGTTGATGACGAATTTTGAATCACTGCCTCATTTAATTAATTAACTTAAGATTAGATTAAGGTGATAGGATATAGAACGTGAAAGGTATGCAAATCCTTAATGATAGTATATTTATTTACATCTTACATATATATAGTTATTCGTAAAGAATTGGGTCTTAACATAAGGCTAATAGCAAAAAGCTGTGGCGTTCTCGTTCTAGAGTAAAAAAATATTAAACAGCCCTCATTAAAGTCAACTCCATGACATCGGTACTGATTGTTGTTATCACCAGAGATGGGAAAAGTGTAATCAATTTAATGATGAAAATTGCATTATGTAATATTTAATCGTTAAAGATTACAAAATGTAATTGTAATCGTTAATCATTAATACACCAACACGTTTATCATTAATTTGATTACATTTTGCCCACCTCTGGTTATCATTACCTTTCATTACTATTACCTTTGCTCACTTTTTCGACGACTATCATCTGCATAATGTAATAATATAATATTACCTACACCATAAAAAGTACAAGAAGCAAAAATTGTTGGTTGCGACCGCACTGAATACCAAACTAGAGAAATTTGTTACAAACTTTTAATATCGGGGCTGCGTGTTTGTGCCATCTCAAAATCTTAACATTATACCAATTGGAACAAACAAAAAAGTGAATTCTCCAGACTGACCTACTCTACTTATTTGCTTAGCGTAACACCCTTAAAGATTATCTTTCATAAAATGATTCCCTTTGATGTTCCTAATTACAAGTAATTTTCTTTTGGTATTTTTCTTACTAAAGGTGATGTCATAAGGCTTAAGATTGAGGTAGGTTAATTAATACGGTATGAAAACACCGATGAACTCGCGAATTTCAGTGCAGAGTTGATTGACGGCCTGTCCTTCATGGTTATCGGTATACGTACCCGTTGCTACAGTTTTGCTGTTTAATGCAACACATTTACTACTGTATATAGAGCGGCGGGACCGCGGTGTTCTAACGATCCCTAAAGTCAAGCAGTTTTCGACTCGGCCAGTCAGTGATGGGTTTCGAGTGTTTATAGTTTTGCAGTGTTTCTTTAAGGAAACCAAGATGCTCCGAAATAGTTATTCAAAATATTTTGTTTTATTATTGTAAAAAACTTAATTTTATTTGACCTACCATTCATATACATACGATTATCTAGTGCGGCTGGTGGTCCCGAAGTGCTCAATTGGCATCCTAAGTCTGGTTTTTCTATCGAAAAATCTTTAATATCTTTCCAGAGTTTAAAATTATGACCGGTATAACAGCAACAGGCACGCCCGCCATCGGGTCCTAACACCGTTGGCAAAATGTAAATCTACACCGTACACCTCTGCCACCCCACTTGAGAAATACAGACGTAACGATATTTTTTTTTTTCCTATTAAATTTTATTCACTTTCTAACATACAGCATTATTTTTAAGCCCTCCACACTGTATTAAACTCCGTCAAATTATTTATTTTGTATAAACCCTGCTAAGTACTTAGAAATTGGCTAACCTTCCATTTACATCATTATCAAAACCCTACTGAGGAACATTTAAAATTAAATTGTCTAATTCTGCCTACTAATCTACCATTAATATTACACACTGATATCAAAACACACCCACACGATCACACAGATGCTGTCGATGCTCTGATTGAGTTAGTTCATTGGTTAAATAGTCCGGGGCTCAATTGTATCGGCCGTCGTTGTGTAACTCGTATCGCGCCGGAAGGACCACATTGGAGCCAGGATTACGAGCAGATAACTCGTACACCACATCCAAATATAGATAACAAGTTTAATGTTAAAACAATTGTTAATAGTGATGCTATAGACTCAAAACCTAACGTTAATGAAGCAGTAGCTGACATTAAAATGAAAGGAACTAAAAGAAAACTATCAAGTGTTAGTGTTGATTCGGCTTGCTGTCGCAAACTTTCAGTGTTTGCTTGCACCTGTGCTGTTGTGTCTTTACTAGTACATACATACAATTTTGTTGATGTAAAGGACTTAAATTTGGAAGCTAGGAATCTTGTGAAAAATGTTTTGGAAGAAAAGATTGAGGAGAGAATTGATGCATATTTGATGGAGGTGACTGGGACTACGTCTCATAGGCTAAAAAGAGAAGCTATGTTGGTAAGTGTTAATATAATTATTAATTTTGCTAGCGAAAGGAGTGGTTAAGAAATAGTATTTAAGTGACTTACGGCCGGTTCAATATTTAATTGAAGGATAGATTTGCCTACTATGGATACAATTTTGATATTTATTATTTTGTATGGAAAATATGTCAAAATTCTGCTGACAGTAAACAAATCTATCTATCAGTTGAATATTGAAACTGGTCATTAGTAAACGCGCAATTGAATGCTCCGGCGAAAGAACGAATTAATTATAATTTATTTGTAATCTATTTCAATTTCTTGGTAAATTACCCATAACGGATAGATTTTTGAGCGCTACAGACTTATAATAAATTTTATTATAAAGGATCAATGAAAACATCTTATGGTCGGTTTCAATATTCAAATCAAAAATAGATTTTCCTACTACGGTTAGAATTTTGACATATTTTGTATGGAAAATCTATCAAAATTCTATTCATCATGCTAGTACAGAGTTCCAACAGGTTCTTTCCTTACATACCTCTCTGGCTTCCTCCACTCTCATAGTTCGTCTCATACACTCTCGCCGGTTTCGGAGACTCTTGACTTTTCCTTCAGATAAGACTGGGTTTAATTGGTCGTGGTAAGATAGTCTAGGTCTTCCCCGGTACCTACACCCTTCATTCCCACTTTCACATTGTATTTGTTTTGACATTCTTTCTTCTGAAATGTGAAAGTTGAAAATTTGAGATGTTGGTTACTTACTGAAGAGATTTGACATATTGTAGATTACAAAACAAATGTATTTCTACTTTTCATTATTTCTATATTACGTACCTAGTAGGTAGGCACGTACCCTAAAAGTAGGTACACAACCCAAATTAAAATGAGCCCAAGTATTATTACAAACCCGAATAACACGTGTGCTATAAATCTGGCCTGGACGTTAGTGCATGGTAGGTAGTCTGGGCTTTTATTCAAATAGTCAGACGATCTATTAACGAAATTCCGCAGAATCCGAAGCTTAACCGCGGCCAAACAACGCCGTTTGTTATTTTCGTAATCGTTAGTAGAATTCGGGAACCCAATTTCCGGATCTTCAAGTGGGCTGGTTATAAAAATTATACCCATTTTAAAACCTAGGTTTACGGACATATACGGCTATATAAATATATCACTAGAGAGGCTAAAGAAAAAGTTTTCAAATTCCTGAATATTAGGTGTATTAGTTATATCATTATGAAATTTTATCATACCCTTTGCGAATGTGTTTCCATCGAATATCATTAGTAACATTGTAAATAGTTCTCATACTATTCTTTAAAAGCAGTCAGTGAATCAAGAAGACAACACAGTAACTCCGCACGTGGAGTTTTTCAATCCCAAGATGAGATCAGAACTAGAAGAGAAGGATGCGGCAGAAATGAAACGGACTGGTGCTAAGGGTCCGGCTCCAGGAGACGATACCTGGGTCTGGCTCACCAGCTACTCAAGAGTCCCTGTAAGTGTAAAACCAGATGTTGATTTGTGTTTGCTGATTTGTCACCTCCATGAGGTTGATCAAGCCAATTTGGTTGATCACGTGGTGTAGAGTCAAACCATTAAAGGACATTGTCGAAAATTGCCCCAGAATCAACAAACATTTGACACCTGCCATCATTATTTGTGTATTTTATTAAAATAATGGCAAACATCCGTATCTAACAGACAATTTGCAATCTAAAACGAATAATTCAAAGTATTGTAAGTACTTATATCGAAGTCGCCGACATCTTTACTGAATGCCAATACACAATATAACCTCATATGTATTAATGGCTACTGAATTCTAACCTCAAAATCTAATACTTTTTGTGCAATATTGCGATCCGATGCTTGTTTGTTTAATAATAAATGCCTTAAGACAATTTATGGGTGATTTGAAATCATACAAATATTTTTCCATTGCTGTTGGTTCTGGGGCAAATCATGTATGGGCGCAGAACAATGTCCTTTGTATATTTTAAAAATTTTGTTGTTCCTTTTTTTCATTACTATGTATATTCCCTAAGCGGGTGTGCCAAAAATGTACTATGTACACTTACATAACTACCACCGATGATGTTCAACGTCCAAGCCTATTTCCATTGTACCGGCCAAAATTTAAGATTCCAGACTCTTATTGAGAATTTCGATAGAGAAATTACACTTTAGCCGACTTAGGATTCAAATCCAGGACCGCTATAATCGCCAGCCACATTATATGCCACTTAGCCAACGAGGCACTCGTATCTCTGGATTGAATGCTTTATGTGAATTAATATTACAATTACCTTTTAAACCATTTTCTAGTACAAAGTCGTTCAAGGCTTCTGCAAAGCGACGCAAGACTACTGCCCGCCTGGAGTGCAAGGTCCGCAAGGGCCACCTGGTCTTCCAGGACCTAAGGGTGAGAGAGGAGATTCGGGAGCTCCAGGCATCCCCGGTCATAGCGGCAGCAGGGGGCATATAGGACCAGTTGGACCAAAAGGTTAAAATTAAAGCATATTTTTCGATAAAGCATATCATTCAATCAACGACTACTACGATATTGTGCTTGAAAGAATTGTCAGTACGTTGGTACCAAAATATCTTGAAGAAAGCTTATTAACAACATCTGTAAATCGAAGAGGGTCAAGGCTCATGCGCTTTTATCCAAATATCCCTCCCTTTAAGGGTAAGTAGTAGTCAGGTGTAAGGGATAGGTACATATAACACGAAATAGATCTCGTATGTCAATATGAACACTTTTTACCACAGCGCCTCTTAACGGAAATAAAAAGAGAATCACTATGAATGATTTTAATGAAACTGCCTTCATGTTTTTTTTCGGAAATTAGTAATCAAATTGACGAGTAAATCACCGTTTAAGGTTATGTGTCTCTTATACCCAGTATATGTAACAAATAGTCACCATCATCAGCTTTCCACAACCTACTGCAGGGCATAAGCCGCCTCCCTCTTGTGACATTCTTTGCGGTCCTGTGCCAATCCACCCCAAGTTATTTTTCCAACTCTCGATATATCATCTACCCCACCGAGTCATTGGTCTGCCCACTCGTTGTTTGCGTGTATCAAATATTACACTATACTTTTGCCGTGGACCGGACGTGACGAAATGTAAGCATAACAATATAATATTCATAACAAAGTAATCACTAGGAACATTTAATTTTTATTAACTTATTACCTTTACAGGAGAACGTGGATTCCCCGGAAACCCAGGTCTGGATGGTCGAGATGGAGTGCCTGGAGAGCCTGGCCTTGACGGTTTGTCCGGGAGAAACGGCGCTGATGGAGCCCCGGGTAAAGATGGACGCGACGGAATACCAGGAAAGGATGGCAGTCCGGGGAAGAACGGGAAGGATGGAAAAGATGGTAAATCCATTGATGCCAAGTGTTTCATATGTTCCGTAATAAATAATCGATATTATCTTTATGACCCCGTGATCCGATAATTACAAACTAAGAGTCGTTACTAGCATGGAGGTCCTTCAATACCTGACACCGTATATTCAGGGCTGGAGTATTGTGAAATTTTCGTTTTCGCAAATCATCATGAACAACCATTACTCATTGAGCCACAGTCTACCTACTATCTGGTCGCTACACAATATTTTTTTATGCTGGCTCAGTGCTGAAAAAGTACATTTCCTGAAAATCAATAGATCTATTTGTACTGTCCTTATTGTGAATACTCCTTTAAATGATCACTCTCCAATCGCTTGATAGCTTAAACATTTTCTCCGACAGCTATTTTATTATCCTCTTGAAATAAATTTTTAATTCTTCGTAACTTCTATAGGTAGAGCCGGGGTTCAAGGTCCACAAGGCCTCCGTGGTCCAAAAGGCGACCGTGGCCCAATCGGCCCCAAGGGCCAGCGCGGCAATGATGGCCGCGACGGTGCCCCCGGAGTACCAGGCCTCTCCATCTACAACTACACCTTGGAGAAGGAGCTGTTCATACCGCCGACATTTGCACGTAAGTTCAAGATAGTTTAGTTAGTAGGGTAGGAAGCATTAAACATCTATAATAGGAAGATCCAATAGCCATATTGTTACTGCAAAACTAAAGGCTTAAGTACAAGAGTATTTATCACGAAAATAAGGAATACGACCGTTAATAAATCTTCATCTTGGCGTTACTTTGACTAACACAGTTTTCTCTATATATGTTGTAGAAAAAGAGACCAATAGAGGCCGTACTGCTGTAATGATCACATTAGAGAGTTTGCTCATGTAACAGACAAAGCCACTTTTGTAAAATATAGTAATATCTCTTATTGTAAAAAGTAACCACAGACGCGTATGAAAAATGTTTGCTTCCATTCTAATTATCTGATACTTTTCATCAGAGTAGAAACTATGGAATAACATCTTTTTGGAAATGCAGATTGTCTATACCAGTGGATTCCTGCAAATATCATACCATACAGAGCTGATGATTGAGGTTGCTCTTTTCCAGAGGATCAAACCCGTGTGATAGTGCGAGAGAGCGATACTCTCCGGATTAGCTGCAACCCGACCGGCCGACCTGAACCAACTGTGGAGTGGCGCAGAGCTGATGGCACAGCTGTCATACAGGTATGCCACAAAGTGTTTCACAGATCCGTTATTACCTCATCACGAATCTGGGTTGATGATATAGATAGATAGAGCCTTTGACTTTTAAGCAAGAAATACTATTCGTAGTACGTAACAAGCTAGATTATAGGAAGCTATTGGCCGGAGATTGCTAAAAACACATGGAAGGTTATAGGGCATACCTTTTTCCAGCAGTGAGACAATATGGGATAAAAAAAAAAACAATGTTCCCCACACCAGAAATTATACCTGTGTCGTGGTTGCATTTACAAAAATCAACACCCAGGCCGAAACAAACCTTGTGTGTCTCACTTAAAGGTTTTTTCCCGTGCGGGAATCGAATTGACTACCCAATTCAGTGCGAGGGCCCGCTTAAGCTCCTAACCACTGAACCAATCCGTCTAATATAAATCCGTCCATTAATGAAAGGTGAATAATATCGCGGATGGGACAGATTTTGTTTTTTTAATCTATCAGGCCGTCCATATCATCACGGTCATGCCAGATCCTTTGCAAGGTAGGCAGAGAGTACCAGTTGTAAGATTCTTGCCTTACAGAACCCTCTCGCTTCATGCACAAGTAGCACTTAACATGCTTAATTACGTGCTATCCTAGATTATAGAAAGAGATTCACAAGGAAGAATTCTGGTACAAGAATAATTTTAGACGAATTACTTCTCAAATTGAAATTGTGACGCAGTCGTGTATTTATAGTTTAGTTATAGAAAGATATCATTGTACTTAACACTTCAATAAATTTATGATGATTATGTGTCCCCAGGGTTCATGGCGAGACGCTTCAGTCAGTGGCCATGTCCTGAACATACCGAACGTGTCACGCTGGCATACTGGCAAGTACGTGTGCCTGGCCAACAATGGCATGCCGCCGTCTGCCAACCAGACGACTGACGTCGAGGTGCATTGTTAGTATTGTATTTCAGGATTTTCATAACCATCATCATCAGCTTGCAACAGTCTACTGCTAAACATAGGCCACTTCCTAGTCTTTACCAAACTCGCATGAAGAAACTGAATTTGACCAGTGTCTGAAGTCAAATGGACTTTCTACAGTCGTTAAAGTTAATTTAATTACATTTGAATGTAATTCTTTACATTATTAACCAAGATTATGGTTTTTGAACGAGAAGAAGCCAGAACGAATGCAAGGATTGTGGTTGGTAACGATGTGCTGGAGCAAGTGAATAAGTTTGTATATCTTGGATGCGCATTCAGTAAGGATGGGAAATACACCACTGACATGGAAAGAAGAGTGGGCGCAGGGAACAGAGTGAATGGTGCGATGGGAAGACTACTTGAGAGCCGGCACTTAAGCCAAGCTTTTATCAAGTTGGGACAAGCACGCCGTTATGTATGCATAACGTCCCAACGCTGTTATATGGTAGCGAGAGCTGGGTATGTAAGAAATAGAATAAAAGTAGGGTAAATGCGGTGGAAATGCGAGCTCCGCGGAAGATGTGCGGAGTGAAGCTGACCGACCGCATTCGCAACAGCAAAGTAAGAAAGCAAGTAGGAACGAAAGTTAGTATCGGTGTAAAAATGAGAAAGGGTTACGTTGGTTCGGGCATATAGAAATAATTTCAGAAGAAAGAATGACAAAACAGATATACAATTCGAAAGTGGAAGGATGTAGGTACCGGGGAAGACCTAGATTATCTTACCATGACCAAATAGACCGAGTCTTATCTGAAGGTCAAGTCAAAAGTCTCCGTAACCGGCGAACGCTCGCAGCGATAGTTCGTCTCATATACGCATATGAGACGAACTATGAGAGTGGAGGAAGCCAAAAAGGTATGTAATGAAAGACCCTGTTGGAACTCTGTACTCTCTGCCTACTCCGCAAGGGATCTGGCGTGATGATATAGATAGATAGATTAACGTTAATAGAAAACCAACAAATGTACAGGAATAACATTTTACAACCAAGTCAAGTGGTCAGAATAATGCTAGAGAATGGAAACGAAACGCTTGTCACTTCTCTAGGCCCTCTTGGTTGTCTGCACCATGTCCGTGCTTCTTTATTCTTATTACTCTGTGGGTATGTCTGTGGCTGAAGTCAAGATACCATGAGGCTCGGATCTTATCAAGCCGTCTATAAGGCTAGGCCCTTAGGGCTTTATCTAATGGTTCGTACTGGCCGCTCTGCACAATCGATAGATTCGAATATGTGATCCTAACCTTTGTTTCTTTCTGAATGTTTTTGTATGTGAAGTCAAATAATGCACTTATAATACTAAAATAAAAAAACTGCGCTCTATTATTTTTTTAATAGTAAGTTTTCATTGATTACAGTCAGCCCATACATCCGGGTGCCAAACAACGCAGTCTATGTCTTCAACAAAACTGCCAAGATTGAATGTGAGGTAAGCACACTCAATGCACCAATCGTAGCCAAATTGGTTATACGCTAGTAAGCACAAAGGCTATAACTTAAAAACAGGACTCCCACTCCTACAATTCCCTAACGGGCGGATCACACTTTTCTAAATATTGTCTCCAGCTTATTGTAAGGACATTGTGAGGAATCCAAAAAATTCCATAGCTTGACATCATGATGCTTGAAATCCGTAATAAAATTCGTAACAATTAATTTAAATACGTTACAATCAACCAAAGCCACGGGTTTCAAGCAAAATTAAAGTGCGCAAACAAATTGAAAAACTGAAAATGTTGTCGTCATTATGTTGCCGACCGTATAATAACAGTCTGCATTTCAATGAAATTTGTATTATCACCAACTATGCCTTCTTGGAATAAATTTCATTGCAGATCCGGCAAATTCTAAAAAAATTGAATCTAAGAGTATCAGACCCTTAATTATTGCCATAACGTCTTCTTCAGGTACAAGCATGGCCTGAACCAGTCCTAGCGTGGGAAGGCGATGGGGTGACCCTCGAGGGACTGCGGTACAGGACCGAGGTGGCTAGCACCGGTGATCCCTGGCGGTGGATCATGAAGCTGGAGATCCCTGGCGTCAGGGAGTCGGACCTGAAGCGGTACAGTTGCGTGGCCAAGAATGAACTCAATAACCAGACGGTGAAGGGTCACATTCGGTTATATTGTAAGTATTTTCTTTATCTTTTAATTATTTTTTTTTTTTAAACGTTTCCCCACACTAGGATTAATTCCTGTGTCGTGGGTGCGTTTACAAACATGAAAATTCACATACACAAATACCCAGACCAGAACAAATAATTGTGGATCACACAAAGATTTGTCCCGTGCGGGAATCGAACCCGCGACTATAAGACACAATGGGCGGGGCGGGCTAAGCCCTTAACCACTGCGCTAAATCGTCCGTCAAATTAGTCTATGAATATTCCTTATAGCTGTCAAGCAATAGCATCGCTTGTGCCTCCTGTGAAAATATTATTTAGAAAACATCACACACCGTCACGCCTATATTCCCCAAGTGGGGATGGCAGAAGTGTACTGAGTACACCTATTTTTTGCAAACGATGTTAGGGCCCATGTAATAGGGGGCGAGCCTATTGCCATATACCGGGCACAAATCCAGACTGCGGACTCAGATGGAGAAGTTTTTCGTGAGAAAAACTTCATTTGTCTGACCTAGGTTTTGAATCCTTGGTAATCACGAGGTCACCGATGCGCTTTGCCATTAGACCAACGAGGCAGTCAACGAGCAGTTATTTAAAAAAATACCTGAATTAAAATTGGTGAGCCTACCTACCACTATTCTTCTGGTACAACATTTTAAACGTTTTTCTTAACATCTTCAGTTCTCTCGGTATATGTAAGCTTTCTCTCGCTAATTCTTTTCAGCGGTAACTACTAATACGTTATTAAGTACAAGAATAATGACCACGTAGATTTCGAAAACCTTGAAATACAAGTCAAGGCAAGTTTTTTAATTGGCCCCCTAACAGAAGCCAATGTTTGACCTTTATATAAAATACCATGTGGGTAATAGTTTACAATATAAGTACCGTACACCGGCATGATCTTTATTTCATGATCAATCGGTAAATTTATGAGGACTTAGCACGAAAAGGTTGACGTTGAGTAAACGTACTGACACATTCATGATTATTTTTAGTAAATTTGTAGTGAAGGAATGTCAGATCAGAGCCATATTAAGAGAATAGCTTACAAGAGTTACTTGCCAATTTTACAGTTACTCTATTTCTATCGTTACACTCGCTGGAACCAAAATTTACCTTCCTTAGCAGATCCAGGGCCGAATCACCACGTACCAGTTCAACAACCCATGGAGTTCGGATCCCGGCCTCCAGCCTTAACTTCCTACGAGGAGTTGTGCCAGGTGCAGCGCTGCCCCACCTGCCCCCGCTGTGACAGGACCCAGGTCCTCATAGCTCCGATGAACGGAACAGCTGGGTACAAGCCTAGGAGGAATACTAGTAAGTCATTATTGTTTCGTCTAAACTTTCAAGAAGGAGTGTCAACTTTTTTATTTTATTCCTCTCTACTCTTTTCAAAGTTTGTCAAAGAACTAAATTGAGGTTTATACGTAGACAGATGTATACCTGGGCATTTTGGGTTAATATTTTTTAGTCCAATAAGTCTATTACCATTCGGGCACATGATAAATACATACTAGACAAATAGATAAAGAATAATTTGAAACAAAAGGTCCAATGCGCGTGCAAAGTACTTTTTGAAAATACAAAAAACACATATTTTGAGTATAAAAACATATGCAATATAACTTAAAGATCACTTTATTTTAGCACGTAATTTCTAATCATATCTTAATTTTAATACGCACGTGGATGATTCGTCACGAGGCTTTCGCCGTTAGGAATGATAATCACATCAAATTCGAAAAATTGATAGTTTTGTCCTCTTTCAGATTGTCAGCTATACGCTATTGGTAAGCCAGTGTATCACCGTTACAAAGACGAACAATTTGGAGCTTGGATGAGGGATTCCAACGCTTCGGAGGCGCAGGTAACTTCTAAATATTACTAAGGGCCTGCGCCCCTGTTCCCCAGGGCCCCGTCCAAATGTTTGTATAAGAATAATGATGCTGCAGGGTGCCTAAAAAAGTCGCAGCAAGCCTAAGGATACGGTATAGTTGCTTTCAGAAGGGGCTTGCATGTATTGATGCAGAAGGATGCCCTGCCATGCCACCAGGCGGCACAGTCACTAATAGTCTAGTCACCAGAACAAACTGATCAAATACATTTATAGCTCTTTTTTAAGAGTGCTTTATATTTCTACACTTTTTATATTTTAGAGGGACAAACTATGGACCACAGAGGAGAACGACGTGCAGAGATTGAGAGAATTCAGAACGAAAGCCAGCTTCAAAACGGGAACTGCCGATGAGTATCATAAACTGCAGAAACCGTTCTTTGCAAGTATTTTTATCGAAAACCAAGCAAACAAGTATCTCAAGTTGTAGTCAGTCAGTGACATTCAGTATAATAAATAGTACGCTTAGAACATATGTAAATCGAGGAAGATACGTACACCAGTTCAATTGATAAGAGTAACTCTTAAATTAGAAGAAAAAGAAATTATAAATAGCCTAAAGAAAATTAAAGTACCAGTTAGTGTATTTATCGATATAAATGGTAACCCACAAATAGAGTCTTATCCTTGTCTACAGACATTGTACAATTATTTGCATCAATATAGCGTAGCCAGCCCAGGTGCAGTCAATATTACCTACCTTCATTACCAGCTATAGCTAGAGCTGTTAGAGATTGTTGCTAGAGATCATTCTGATTATACTCATATTTTGAAAGTCTCTGACTTAACCGTGAGAGACAGTTATCATAAGACATCTTATACAATCCAGAAGTAGTTTTCTTTGTGACCTTCACAAACTTTGATGGTTTAATAAGCCTGCCTTTCCATTGCCAGGGTAACGGACATTTGGTCTACAGTGGGTCGTTCTTCTACCAGTCAAACGAATCTGGCAACCCTGGCGAGATCATCCGGTACGACCTGACGCAGAGCAGAATCAAATCGGTCCACCTACCTCATGCTGATGGCAGGTTGTACGCTGCACAGCATAATCAGGTAAATATTATATGAAAAATTATAAGAATAAAAACACTTCTCGATACAATAATGGAGCCGAACTGAGCAAAGCTTGTCTAATATACAAGTTAATAAAGTATACACCAATAGATACTTAAAAACAAAGAAATCATGTAGGTATACAATCTATCCAGAGTATCCAGAGTATAATAATAGTATAGATAGATAGAGTACTCTTTATTGTACACCAGTATAAATACAGTAAAGAAATACAATTACTTTATGGAAGTAGGTACAATTGGCGGTCTTATTGCTAAAAGAAATTTCTTCCAGACAACCAGTGCGTTGGAAGAAACAATAGATAGAATAATAATAACTCTAAATGTTTATATAACTACTGGAATGTACACACAATACATAATTAACACAAATATACAAATTAGCTAAATTATGACAGCATTACATATTAACAAGTTGACAGAATGTGATCCTAAACCATAGTTTTCAAGGCAACCAGTGACTTTGCACGTCGGACTGTATCAGGCAATGCATTCCACAAGCGAACAGCTTTATTAGTAAAGGATTTGTAAAATAAGTTTGTAGTATAAATCATGTATACAGCCTATCCAGAGTATAAAGATTACTCTGGATAGGAACTAATTCTGCGACAATTCAATTCAGTTCGCAACCTTCACTCAGACTATAAGTTACAAGATGTACAAACGACCTGGTGAAGATTGCGAGTAGAAGTTGAAAGCCTACAGCACAAAATCAGTCATCGTGGCGATCTTTAGGGAAGGCCTATATCCTGCAGAGGACGACAGTGAATGATCGTGAAGTTATGGGACATTTGCAAAGAGGACTTTTATGTTCTATTTATCTTCTTTAAATTATGGTTTCACACTATTTTTATGTGTGTTTTGCCAATGTCCAGAGAGATGCAATAATCGTGTTTCTAAATTAATTCAACTCCTCGATGAACTTGATGACAACGATGATAATGAAATCAATTAAGTACCCCAACCTAGATAGTTAAGCGATGGATAATATACATACCGATTGCAACGGCTGTTTTGAGGGAAATCGAAAAGGCACGTTTCATCACTTATTTGCATTTACACATACCAACATTACACATTATTATTTGAAATAACACAAGTTTTGGAAATTAAAACAAATTGACGACATCACTCTTCGACTTCCCACCAAAACTCTATCTGTTCTTAGCCATTGCCATCTCTGACTGTTTATACTTCATGTAATGAAACCTATGACTGTATAACCTGCATTTTCTCTCTGGATATGGCCAAACGTGATACCAATGGTGATTTTCAAAAAACTATTATAGTTCGGAATAACTTTTCATATTTTCAGGTCGATTTCAGCGCTGATGATAACGGTCTTTGGGCTATTTACTCCATAGAAGGTTCCAACAACACTGCAGTCGCCAAGGTCAGTTATTTCTGTCACGAAATATTATGAAGTACTTCTTCATTCTGGTAAGCTTGGTGGCTTACATTAATATAACTCTTCTGATTCTGATCAAAACATGTGGCCGTAGCCCTAATGACTAATAACAGTACAGCCTCAATAACAATAAAATTTATGAAGGAAAGATCAATTATAGTATACCTACAGTTCTTAGAAAAGGTTTGCGCTCCATGTTGACCTCCTACCTCACAGTGAATGGACGTCTTGAGGAACGGGATCAGAAGGGCAAAATGCGACCGATCAAAATTATCGTGTTTACTAGAATTTTGATAACTGATGGGCTGCGGTTAAAATTCGGTTCTGCAGAATTTCACTTGAGAAATTTACCCTCATTATGTTTATTAGAAACTATCTCCAGGGGGATCCTATGGCTATCTATTTTTCGTTCATCTAAAACTATAAAATATCATTCTCATCATATTAATATTCTTTTTATCCACAGCTGAGCTTCGACCCCAACAAAGACGGACTGAATATCGATTACATTTGGAACATCTCTTTGAATCATAGACAAGTAAGTGTTAAAGACATCTGGGCCCCAAGTCCTTTATAGAAATTTTAATAAAATTGTTGGTCTCGACATCATAATTGTTAATTTTGACAGTTTTTAATGACTAATTACCTATCAATAATTCTTATGGTTTTCCATAGTCGTAGGTACCAGTTCAAACAATTGCTGACTTTTGGCACAATTTTAATTGAACGATTTTTGTAGCATGTTATTATTACAAAATACGTAAAAAATAGCAGATTTGGGGCACAGTAAGTGCTTAAACTTCGCTCAGAGAAATAGCATTGTTATTCAGCGAGGGAACGCAGCCGGTACTCTTGCCACCATTTCGAGATATTGTTTATTGAATAGTTTGAAATTATTTTTTATTTTTTTTAATAATTGCCCTCGTAAAGAAAGAAAGAAAAGATATTTTATTAGTCAGCTAAAAAGTACACCACCAAAATTAAATTAAAGCGACATTACGAAAATAAAATGTACTTATAAAATTAGCCGTACTAATGGGGTACCACTCAGCGTAAAGCTGTGTTGCAGTGTAACCACAACACAGCGCTGATATAGCTTTATTTATTTTCGTTTCAAAGGATCGATGGAAGAGAACTCATATTTTAAGTTAAACTCTCCTTTGTAGGTATATCACTTGTGAATATTACAATTAAGTCTGAACTGTATATTCAATAAAGTATAATATATAATTGTTGGTATATTATTGTCTTCTTTAAATTGCTTATTGAATATTATTTAAGTACCAAGAATAAACCGTACTATACCACTAGACACTAGTTTATTAACAATTCATAAATACTATAATGGTTTCTTAAAATGCCTCTCCGCTACTGGAGATTTTCCATCAGCATTACAAATATCCTAATCCAAAAATATTTACATGAATAAAAAATATTCTGATTGCTGATTCTAATGCTTCAGGTTGGGGAAATGTTCATAGTGTGTGGGGTGCTGTATGCCCTGGATTCGGCGACTGAGCGAGAGAGCAAGGTGTCTGTCGCCATCGACCTGTACCTCAACAAGCAGCTGGAGATCTCCCTACCCTTCACCAACCCCTTCCGGAAGACCACGCAGCTCGGATACGACCATATGCACAAGGTTTGTATAGGTACCTTCGTTTTTACGTGCCGAAAATCCTGCACAGGACTGCCGCCAGGCTTGGGAGAAGCTGGCGGTGTGTGTCGGACTCCTTATGGCTAAAAACCTCACGGTGGCCGGTACGGTCAACACTTTAGAGGGGGTCCGGGTTCACCGCTAGGAAAGCACCGGTGCTTTTCTGTGACGGAGTTCAAAAAACCCGCCAATGGAGGGCAAGCGTGCAATCACTACGCTAGAGCCAGAAGGGCAAGGGGGCGACTACCTCAAGGACGCATCAAGGAGGAACGGCGTCGGCTTGGGCAGTCGCTTCAGGGGAAGACATATGCTAGGTTTCTCGCCGTGGTGCTCTGCACCGGCCGGCGGGCAAGGGATTCTTCGACCTCGCCAGCGAGGTCGGTATCTGATCCTGTGTGCGGTATCTGTATTCGAAAGAAGGCGAGAACATACCACGGACGGCGGTAGCGGCTGAAAGGAGGGGAGTTAGGTTCGTAGTCGGCGGCGGCTACGATTAGCGGATTTCTATGATTGGGCAGACGCGTTCGCGATATATCGGGTTGTCGCCTTTTTAATAAAGGCACGAATAGATTTGAGACGGAGATCGGAATGGGAGCATCCCAGGACTAGTAGAACAAATAACGTACACAAACGCGCGCTCTACACGGCTTCTTGGCAGTGTTCATTAGGTACTTCTGAGACCAGCCGCGAAGCACGAATACTTAAGTTGTTCTTATAAGTACATGTTTTGTACATATTATCCATTATGCCCATTTCTTTGCACTTTACAATTTATATACAAATTATGTAACCCTTTTCAGGAGCTCTACTCTTGGGACCGCGGGAATCAACTGACGTATCCTGTGCGCTACAACGAACTGCCCTTGCCTTAATTATAAAAACAAATCACTGATTACTGCCGTGCTAAACGAAACGAAAACTAATAAGAGTGATTTTGCGTTCGAACCAAAAAGTTGAAAGGAGTGTAGGTATCTATTTATCGTTTAATGTATTATGGCCGAATCAAATTCGCGCTATAAGTATTACCAATATGTATTAAACTTTCATTTAGCACGGTAGGCGAAATATTAACCTGAACATTTTTTACTATTTTCCAAATACATTGATTTGTAACAATATTTTTTACTGACATATAATATTTTATATTATGTGCTCAAGCCGACCCCCGTAAATACCTCCTAGGTGCATTTAGGGTAGTAGCATCAACTCTCATAAGCCGTCTAAAAATAGCTGAAGCCAAAAAGTTCAGAAAAATAACGGTAAAGCGCTTTTATTTAACGCTGTAAATAGTATCAGCCATAGATAATACAATATAATCTGGTATGAACGATCACTGAAAACATATTTATGAAATCACACTGATGTAATCTAGCGGCGATAAGAATAGCTTAATACTTACCCTGGTATCCAAGTAAACGACTTGTCGAAATAAATCCGTTCAGGCGCGCTAGATGGCGCTCATTTGAAATATATGTACTGAATATTGCGGATTCAAATATTTTAATAATTATAATGCCTAACCTAATTACATACTTAAAGATGAATCTGGATTTTATTATAACATAAAAATAATTATTGTATTTTATTCTCTATTAACAGGTATAGCACCTCTGCTCAAAGAGCGTCATAACTCAAAAATCGTATCTTTTTTATTTTTAAACATTAGGGTTCCCACTAAAAATTGAATTTCTTACAAACGGTTTTTAATTTCTATATAATGGCATACTTTTGGCCGCTTTAACGGCGTTTTGAGGGGATTTCGCGTATTTCCGCAAGTTGCAGGTTAATTAAGTAACTTGAAATGATAAAAAGGAAATAATTGTGAATTGTAACACTATTTGAGCCGAGGTGGGGTATGTTCCTTACTGTTTTACCGAGACGAGTGCTTAAGTGCATTATAGTGACGGTTAGAGCGTTGCAAGTAGCTCAAGGATAGAATAGAAAATACATGACGTATGGTTGCTACATATTTTATAAGAAAGAAAAGCTACATAAGTACATAGATACCTTCAAGACATGGATACGTATCCATGACCAGAAGGCAACTTTTCTAGTAACATACTTAGCTACCACAACAGATCGCTAAAACGAACGGTTTATTTCATTTAAATAACAAGGGTCCAGGATTATTTATTTAGAAAAACAACATAATGCATAATGTTAAATCATAGTCCCACGAAACTGTGCAACCAGTTTGACTGTGGGGTCAATTGAGTCTACAAACTTAATATTATGGTTATACTAACTTAGCACAAACTGAGGTAATGCTTATTCAGTTTCTTTTAAAACTTACATAGTCTCGCCCACAGAAATCAGAATAATAAGACATGTTTATATCTTCTTGTCGTTGTCTTATTATTTTTATTTCTGTGGTCTCGCCTCTTGTGGTCGCCCCTTGTGGTCGCCGGTGGTGTGGTCAGATTATTCAAAATGTATGGGATGATAATAACCCAAGGTAAAAACATACATGTTCCAAAACCCAGGTGTAAAAGCACGTTGGTACAGGCTAGCTGTTCTAGATCCCGGAGCTCCTCCGAAGTGCTGATGTCGGCCACCCTGGGGTTTTTAAGCGGTAGGAATCCGAGACGCTCCGCGAGCTTCCCCCAAGGCTCGCGAAAATCCTATGCAGGATTTACTCCAAAAAAACAAAAAAAAAGGCTTTGGGGGCTTTAAATTAGGTGTGTAAGATATCAATGACGGCTTATTTATTCTATGGGGGTATGACAGGACAATTAATGTAGTCGCCCGCTAGCTAGCGTATAAACAACACGCATTTTTATTTACCGGAACTTCTGATAAACGCAGACACCTAACACATTATCAATCGGTAAATTTGGATGGCTTGGTCTAGCAGTTGAGAGCTTATGCCACTCCGCACACTGGGTGGAGTATCGAGGGTTCGATCTCCGACCGAGACAAATTTTCGTGTGCCCCAGAAACATTTGTTACGGTCCAAACACTCGAGTATTTGTGTATATGAGGTGCATGTCTATAAACGCATCACCGACACAGAAATAATTCCTAGTGTAGGGCACAGTGCATATAAAAGCTGTAGAGCGAGGTTTTGTGTTTTTTCAAAAGATTTACCAGTCCACGCACAAAGATCAATTCCTTGAATTTTTCACCCCGCAATAAAAAACGAATGATATTTACACCTTATTGATACATGAATAAATCCATTAATTAATTAATTCACTCATGCCTAAGTAAACGATTATGGAAGATTCCAATGATCAGAAAAACAGATACGGCACCAGTGCATACGCGCTTTTGCGCGCCACTACGTTTATATTTGAGAGACATTTGCATTAAATTTTTAGTTTGACATCGAAAATAATCATAGTATTGATAAGCTAGGCAGCTTAATAGCCTGGCCTAATAGTCCATAGTTCGACTAGCGATTACGAGATCCTGGCTTCGAAACCCTAGGTCGAAAAAAGTATTAATAGTTGTCATCAACTGATGACGTGATGATTTTACGAAAAATTACCGATAGCAGTCCGGAGTCAGTAATTGCGCCTGGCATTAGGCTCGTCCCTTATACACTCGGGCCTAATATCTACATCCCTTTTTTGGTGAATATAGGCGTGACGGTAATACATTCCAGTACCAACTTAGTACTGCAGAATGTCCTTATTTATTAATTAAATGTTACAATTTAGGTGTTAAACCACGGTTTTAACGTTAAAATCCCATATTTTGCGTGCAACAACGTCAAATACCCAGAACATGCGGAAATCATTAAAGCCTGACCGCAACAGATAATGTTCCACTATCTTCAACATTAGTGAGAATTAAAATTCAATTTAAATAAATTTAGCCCCTGTAACTTGATTATGTTACCTAATTGTCAACTGTAGATAAATATTTAGGTATGTACATCACAAAAACATCGCTAGTTTCTTCAAAATTCTGCTACGAGAATAAGGGCACATTGTTATATATGTATCGACGTTGGTCTTGGATAGAACTTGGATGGGCCGCATTAATTTAACTTTGTTGTATTGACAAAAACACATAGTCATAGAAAGATCTTTTGGTCTGAGGCCAAAATCTGAACTAACGCTGTCATCAAGTGAAATGTCACATGACACTGACGGACGATTTAGCGCAGTGGTTAAGAGCTTGAGCGGCTCCGCCCACTGTGTCGAATAGTCGCGGGTTCGATTCCCGCACGGGACAAATCTTTGTGTGATCCACAATTATTTGTTGCGGTCTGGGTATTTGTTAGTGAATTTTCATGTTTGTAAACGCACCCACGACACAGGAATAAAACCTAGTGTGGGGCAACGTTATTCAAAGAAAAAAAAAAAAAAAAAAAAAAAAACAGTAGCGTTTACTATGAAATTTGCCCAAGATTTAGTAACCGTGCACCTGTTCAAATATCTTCTTTGAAATAGAAAAAAATTCACAGTCAATATAGTCTATGAGCCAAAAGATCGTTGTCGCACTTTAGATATGCCACTACCTCATGGCACCACGTACCTATGTCACAGTGTAAAATCTATACCATCACGCTAGATCCCTAATTTTCCAGTAATCATCTAAAAAGATCTAATCGATAATCTTATTAGATAAATATTCAAATCGATAATCTTAATAGGAAATATATGAACTAATTATAACATCTTGATATAACTGTAGTCTAAAAAAAGTCAACCATTCTTAATTTAAACTTTATTACACGTTCCCGCGAATCGATACCGCGTTCCGAATTTAAACTGTCGTGTCCCCGCCATTTTTGCCGGATCTAATGAACTATTAAAGTGCAATTTGGGTGCGCGATGGTTGTTAGATGGCGCTGTGCGCACGTATTGATCGCGCGATGGGGCCAAATATCTCGACATCGGGTTCTGCCAAGTCACGGAATGTATTGCTAGCTATTGTGGCGAAAAATGGGGGGTTGAGATGAGCGTGGTCCGCCAGTGAGTGCACGAGATGGGTTTGAGGTGGCGATTTATGCGTTGCTATGTTTGTGTGCGTTTTGCAGGTTGATGTGTTTTTAAAGTAAGGATATTAGTTTTTCTTTCTAAGTATACTTTTTGGTATATTTTGAAAGTACCTCTAAAGTGAGAAAGCTTAGCGGGCTATGCCTAGAACTTAATAGAGAAATTTTAATTTCAAAGTTCAATAGGTAGACAAACAAGTACCTATCTACCGCCATTTTTCTGTAAATAACACTTATTTCATAATATTTATTTAATCTATAGTAATTTACGTCACTGAATTTGCATTGCTCATTATTTTCTTACCTGTACTTGCTCTATTTTAAAAAAATAACTAAAACCTTCAATTTTATGTTATAAACTAGTAAATTGAACAAAAAATATTTTCCTCTTACTAGACAAAGTAACGTAACGTTGACTACAACATTGACAAAGTAACGTTTTTCCTCCCACAATATTTTGTACTCTGTGGTGGGATTACACTCGCCGAACACTCCCTCCCCCTCCTCCCACCCGACAGTTGTAAATGAATGAATCATAGCATTCCGATTTCGGACATTCAGACACATTAATTCGTAATAAATATCGATTACAGCAACTGATTTTTATAATTTTTTTATACTCGAGAGGTGAGATTAAAATGTGTTTAATGTATTTTTTTACTGTTGGTGGTATCGCTGGCAAATAGGATAGCCTAAAAATCCGTAGCAGTTATTGAGCTGAAGAGGATACCTGTCTCTATACTCGTGCTGTTAATTCTTTACCTTCTTTATTGAGGACTGGTCGGTGATTATCCCCTATACCATCTGATGAAAAAAGACGATGAAGCCGAAGATGTCAGTCACAGCTTATTTACTCTGAACTATAACTTTTTTCGGGAATAAATAGGCTGAGAAGACGGAAGCTAGATCAAGTTCCTTCTTGTATGGCAACTTTAGGCAACAAGCCTGGGTGGTGATTAGCCAAGCCCGTAGAGTACCACCGGTTGAATGCCTCAAAAAATACCCAAAGAATCGCCACATAGCCGACGCGGCGCGATGGGAGCGCAACGATGGCGCGGCTTGGGGAGTTGTAATGTACTGAAATTTACGGCAGACGCCACACAGCGCAGCCCCACTCGGCGCGGCGGCAATCGTCACAACCGAACATATCCTAGCGCTTCCGTCGCGCTCCCGTCGCGCTCCCGTCGCGCTTCGTCGGGTATTTGACCAGACCTTAACTTGAAAGGAGGCAATCGCCTTTCAACGCGCAGTCCAATATTGAAGCACAAATTACGCTTGTGTTTGTCTTACCATCATTGAACAACTCATGGTTAGGCTAATGTAACCGATTAATAATTAAAATATTTTTCTTCCTGAAAATAGTTCTACATTATTACTCTAGTGGCGCATAATTCGAATCGTATTATTATATTAGAATTAGGTCATACTCCACTACGCGGACCCAGTGAGGATTGGCGGTGGCAGGTTTGTGGCCATCTGCTGTTGGAACTTATCAAGCCGCCTATGAGGCATCTAACTTGGCTTCACGACAGATTATTTTATTAATTATAGGTAATTACTTACATTGAACTCGTGAATGGAGGAAAAGTAAGCAAGGTTTATTTGGTTGTGCGTCATAATAACGAACCAGGTAAATAACTTAATATCCTTATGATAGGAAATAGAACAGCTTAATGAGGCTAATTATATTTTCCTTTCGACCGCCATGGCATATGACGTCAGGGTAAAATCCTCATATGTGCGAAAGAGACAACTTTACTTGAGGAAGTAAAAACTGCACCAACTATTATTGCAATAGCTTCTTCAATTTATTTTTTGATTAATATATATATATATATATATATATATATATATATATATATATATATATATATATATATATATATATATATATAAATATACCGTCACGCCTACATTCCCCAAACGGTAGAGGTGTACTGAGTACAAACCTTTTCGCCGACGACACCATATACCGGGCACAGTTCCAAACCCCAGGATTTTTAGAATTTTTAGAAAGCATTTGTCCGACCTAGGATTTAAACCCGGGACCTCGTGATCACAAAGCGATGCGCTTTGCCAAAAGACCAACGAGGCAGTCGATTAGTGCGCCATTTTACCCTACAAAGAAAGAATAAGAAAGAAAGCAAATTTATTTCTTTCTTCTTTGATTTAAATATGTTTCCAAATACAAATCTAATTAATTCTAGATACTATGTTTTCTTTATTAAAATGTAAAATATGAATAATATTGCATTCTGAAGAAATAAGTGCATACATTATTCTTGCCGAGAATGTTCCGCATACTCGTAGATGTAAAGTTTGTGAATTAACCTGTTTCTATACGAAGCGCAAAATGTTATGGCAAGTATACCTGCGTAGGGTAGTTTTTTGGTAGAAGATCGGAACCGCGACTACTCGACCTATTGAGCAAAGCGAACTACGCTTTAATGCAACGACCCTCCCAAAGCCCTCACTTCCTTCCTTTCGAATAAAGATACAGCTCAGACACCGGCCACGCCAGAAAGGTCGAAGAATCTTGCCCGCCGGCCGGTTCTGAGTACCTCGGCAACACACTTAGTATATACCTACCCAGAAGCGACAGCACAAACTGACGTTGTTGCTTCTTGATGGGTATTTGAACTAGTTGTCCTGTTAGCTTCCGCTTCCGGCTGGAGGATAGTTGTTGAACACTCGCCCTTTGGTCCAATGAAGCTGTAAATCGGCCTATCTAATCCTCGGCCAACAGCATAATCATTCACAGACACTAAAATATATACAGATTGACAGAAAAACCGCTGCCGCCACTGAGGTAAAATAACTACTGACAAATAACTAGTATTAGTCCGCCTTTGTACTAACGGTGCATCAAGAGACCATGTAGGTCAAACATATTTATCTATCAAACCTATTCCCTGGGTCAAACAGGTCAAATATCTACGGGTTACCCTAAACAATACCATGACCTTCGGACCGCACATCGAGCGAGTCCGTAACTGAGCAGCCTTTGTGCTCGGTCGTCTTTACCCGATGATCTGCAAGCGGAGTAAAATGTCCCTTAGGAATAAGGTGACACTTTACAAAACTTGTATACGACCCATCATGACGTACGCTTGTGAGGTATTCGGACACGCCGCCCGCTCTCACATCAATAGACTTCAAACGGTTCAATCCCGTTTCCTCCGCAAAGCCGTCGGAGCTCCGTGGTTCATACGGAATGTCGATCTCCATTCCGATCTCTGGCTCGAACCTATTTTATACCTTTTTAATAAAGGCAACAACCCGATATATCACGAACGTGTCCAATCATAGAAATCCGCTAATCGTAGCCGCCGCCGACAACGATCCTAATTCCCCTCCTATCAGCCGCTACCGTCCACGGCATGTTCTCACCGACCATCCCGATGCCCTTACATTCCTTTTTTCGGATACAGATACCGCACATAGGATCCGACCTCGCCGTCAAGGTCTAAGAATCCCTTGCCCGCCTGCCGGTGCAGGTCACCAAGGCGAGACACCTCATATACGCCTTCCCCAATAGCGACTGCCCAAACCGAGGCCGTTCCTCCTTGAAGCGCCCTTGAGCTAGTTGCCCCTTTGGCCTTCTGGCTCGAGCGTAGTGGTTGCACGCTCGCCCTCTTGTCCGGTGAAGCTGTAAAGGCCCCGCGGCCAACAGCTCAGCCATGCTAATTCACACATACCCAAAAAAAAGCTTTTTTGAAAGCCTATTTTACTGTCTAACTCCTGAGCAAAGGGCTCATCTTTATATTTCTACAACTGTCGAGCCATGAAATACCTGGAAAGGTAACGAAATTGTCCCGCCACTTTATCCTAGGTCTGCCTTTTTTCGTCGTCTACCATCGCCTTTTATTTATTTAATAAATAAATAAAGTCAATAGTCTCTGTATATCTGTTTTGTCATTCTTTCTTCCGACATACTTTCTATATGCCCTAACCAACGGCGCATACCCTTTCTCATCTTGACAACCGATACTATCTTTCATACCTATGTATACCTATAACCTTTTTTTGCTTTTAATGCAAATGTGGAAGGATGCAGGAACCGGGGAAGTAGACCGTGTCTTATCCGAATCAATGTACAAGATGAACTATAAGAGCGGAGGAAGCCAGAGAAGCCTGTAAGAAAGAACCTGTTGGAACTCTATAATCTGTGCCTACCCCACAAGGAATCTGGCGTGGAACGAATAAATACCCTATGATAATGCACGTTCAATGCCGATCAGCTGTAACACATAATTCGACGTAATAACATTATGTACAAACATGTTGTACCTACTACGGGTAGTGATGTGCTACTGTCGGGATTTCCTCGCTGCGTCCGAGACGGATAATTACCGCTTCAAGCGAAACCAGCGCTTTTCGTTGCAATTTGAGTTATTTCCAACAAATTTTCAATTCGATTACATATGTACATAAATAAATAATAATATTAGCCCTGTTAAGAAACTGACACTTGAATGTGAAGAAAACCAAGATTATGGTTTTTGAAAGGGAAGAAACCAGAACGAATGTAAGGATTGTGGTTGGTAACGATGTGCTGGAGCAAGTGAATGAGTTTGTATATCTTGGATGCGCCTTCAGTAAGGATGGGAAATACACCGCTGACATAGAGAGAAGAGTGAGTGCAGGGAACAGAGTGAATGGTGCGATGGGAAAGCTACTCGGGAGCCGGCACTTAAGCCATAAGGCGCAGCTGGCCATACATAACGGAGTTCTTGTCCCAACGCTGTTATATGGTAGCGAGAGCTGGGTATGTAAGAAGGAGAATGAAAGTAGGATAAATGCGGTAGAAATGCGAGCTCTGCGGAAGATGTGCGGAGTGAAGCTGACCGACCGCATTAGCAACAGCATAGTAAGACAGCGAGTAGGTATGAAAGATAGTATCGGTGTAAAGATGAGAAAGGGCATGCTCCGTTGGTTCGGGCATATAGAAAGAATGCCAGAGGAAAGAATGACAAAACAGATATACAATGTGAAAGTGGAAGGATGCAGGTACCGGGGAAGACCTAGACTATCTTACCACGACCAAATAAACCGAGTCTTATCTGATGGAAAAGTCAAGAGTCTCCGTAACCGGCGAGCGTGTATGAGACGAACTATGAGAGTCGAGGAAGCCAGAGAGGTATGCAAGGAAAGAACCTGTTGGAACTCTGTACTCTCTGCCTACCCCGCGAGGGATCTGGCGTGAGGTTATAGATAGATAGATAGAGATAGGTTAAGAAACTGTCCCACTGTTGGGCACGGGCCTCCTCTCAAACCGAGAAGGTTTAGGCCATAGTCCACCACCCTGCCCAGTGCGGGTTGGCGAACTTCACACACCTTCGAGAAACTCTTAGGCATGCAGGTTTCCTCACGATGTTTTCCTTCACCGTTAAAGCAAGGGATAATTAATTTTTAATACGCACATGCTTTCGAAAAGACAGAGGTGCGTGCCTGGGTTTGAACCCGAGACCTTTGACTTTGCAGTCCAACGGTCTAACCACTAGGCTATCACTGCCTATATATGTACATACCAACAATCAATCAATCAGCCTATCACAGTCCACTGCTGGACATAGGCCTGCCCTAACACTTGCCATTGCACACGGTCCTCCGCCTTCCGCATCCAGTCTGTCCCAGCGACCTTTTTGAGGTCGTCGGTCCATCGAGCCGGGGGCCGTCCTACCTTACGCTTACCAAGTCGCGGTCTCCACTGTAGAACACG
Organism: Phalera bucephala; assembly: GCA_905147815.2. NCBI lineage: Eukaryota > Metazoa > Arthropoda > Insecta > Lepidoptera > Notodontidae > Phalera > Phalera bucephala. Next base: position 22,669,027 of record LR990625.1, on the reverse strand, counting down.
CTTGCTCCATCGGCCGTCGGTCCTTCTGCAAATGTGACCAGCTTATTGCCACTTTAGCTTACTGAGTCTGCGAGCTAATTCGGTAACTTTGGTTCTTTGTCGGATTACCTCGTTACGAATTTTATCCTTCAAAGAGACGCCGAGCATAGCTCGCTCCATAGTCCGCTGTGCGACTTTGAATTAGTGGACTAGTCCCACTGTGAGTGGCCACGTCTCGGCCCCGTAAGTCAAAACACACCAAACATACCAATCCACCACTATCTCAGAGAATTATCAAAATCCCTACTAATCGTAGCTCCTGGTACCGTCAGCAACGAAAGTCCCTTAACATCCTCAGTTTTTAAAATCGCTTGCACACTTTTGTTTTGCCTAAAATTCATATTTTTTGGTGACATAAATATATTTTAACATGTTGCTAATGCCTCGTTGGTCTAGTGGCAAAGCGCATCGCTTTGTGATCACGAAGTCCTGGGTTCAAATCCTAGGTCGGACGAGTGTAGTTTTTCTAACGAAAAACTTCCAAGTACGAGTCCGGAGTCTGGAATTGTGCCCGGTATATGGCAACAGGCTCGCCCCCAATTACATGGGACCTAACATCGTCGGCGAAGCGTGGGTGTACTCAGTACACCTCTGCCATCCCCGCTTGGGGAATATAGGCGTGAAGGTGTGTGTGTGTTACTAATACCTAAGTTTTGACAAAGTTTATCAACGTTTGTAACACGAGGAGAATTAGTGATTTGAAAAATTGAGACCTAAAAGTATTATTTGGGTAATTTAACTGAGACCCGCCTAATAGGCCATCCTACATTATTCTCCCATACCCTACAACAAGATGCAGCTGGAAAAATTGAAAAAAACTTATTTAAAAGAGCGACTGTCGAGTTTCTTGCCCTTCTCCACAGGAATGATATTCCGAAGTGGTGGTAGGCTTTGTTACTTTTCTGACGATTCATAAATATTGTAATGGTTTACATGAATAAAAAATATTCTAAGTCTGATACCGAGTTACTTTTTAAGCCCAATTGCTAAACCCCGCATATTTAGAGCGGGGATTTCGGGACATACGGATTCCATTTTCTTGCTTTTTTTAGCACAGCGCTACGAGAGTTTTATGCGTTTCTACTTTGGCAATGAGAATTTCCGAAAGAACGTTTTTCAATCAGTAAGGGTTTGTAGTCATTCGCACACATTCTATTTAAAATAAGAAAAAATTAAAAGTGATGTTGACTGTTGAAAAGACTGCCTCGTTGGTCTAGTGGCAAAGCGCAGCGCTTGGTGATCACGAGGTTCAAATCCTAGGTCGGACAAATGAAGTTTTTCGAACGAAAAACTTCCCAGTAGTAGTCCGAAATCTGAAATTGTGCCCGGTATATAGTTGTGCCGAAAAGTGGGTGTATACAGTACACCTCTGCCACCCCCACTTGGAAATATTATTAAACTAGGAAGCAAATTTATTATAATAACATTGAAATGAGATTTTGTTGCTAGCCAAACAAGAAAGGTGAGAATTACCAAAATTTCAATCGACTACTAAAAAAAAATATTTTTAAAGGCGACGAATCGCACGATTCTTGCGAATAAAATTCGTCCGAATCGACAACTAAGCCAGATAGTTTTACTGAAGAATTTGTGGTAACTTCCCCAGGTTCAAATGCTTATAGAATGAGCATTTTAAGGGTTCGTTACGTAGCAGTGGCGTGAATTCAATATAGGCAAATTGGAAGTGCCTAGTACCTACCTCAATATAAAATTGGGAATGTAGTGTATGGCTGACCGACTGACCGACCGTATTCGCAACAGCGTAGTAAGAAAGCGAGTAGGTATGAAAGATAGTATCGGTGTAAAGATGAGAAAGGGTATGCTCTGTTGGTTCGGGCATATAGAAAGGATGCCAGAAGAAAGAATGACAAAACAGCTAAACAATGCGAAAGTGGAAGGATGTAGGTGCCGGGGAAGAACTAGACTATCTTACCATGACCAAATAGACCGTGTCTTAGCTGAAGGGCAAGTCAAGAGTCTCCGTAACCGAGTGTGTATGAGACGAACTATGAGAGTGGAGGAAGCCAGAGAGGTATGTAAGGAAAGAACCTGTTGGAACTCTGTACTCTCTGCCTACCCCGCGAGGGAGCTGGCGTGATGACATAGATAGATAGATAGTGTATGGCGGTAGTAAAGCAGTGATAGCCTAGTGGTTAGACCGTTGGACTGCAAAGTCAGAGGACTCAGGTTCAAGCCCAGGCACGCACCTCTGTCTTTTTAACCGACTTCTGTAAAAGAGGAGGTACTCAATTCGACTATGTTTTTTTTTGTATGTATGTTACGCTATCGTTCCGCCAATTATGAATTGATTTTGAACATTATTTTTGCATTGGGTTCAGTATAGCTCCAAGGTGGTCCCATTTTAATTTCATCGGTATTGGACCTTGGATTTGAAAGATACACCAGGGAACTCCTTAACGACAAACCATATGAATGCGTAGATTGAGATATTCTGGGTATTACGTTAATCCTATAGGTACCCTGCCATAGAACTAATCAGAATATTAACCGACTTCAAAAAAGGAGAAGGTCGACAATTGGTGTGTGTTTTTTTATAACGTTTATTTATGAACTGATTTTCATGATTCTTTTTGCGTTGGGTTTAATTTAGTTTCGAGGTGGTTCCATTTTATTGAAATCGGTATGAACTTTGGACTTTGAAAATAAATCAGGGGATTCCTTAACGGCGAACAGCATGAATGTATAGATTCCGTTATTATATCAATCCTGTAGGTACCTTGCCGTACAACTCCGCAAAATATTATAATATTGGCATATAAATATTAGTAAATAATTCAATTGTCACTTATAATTGTAAAATAAAAATCTTTAAAAAAAAACGACTTTATTAAGCAAAAATTCATTCATTCAAATCATTTTAATTATTTATTTTTTTCGCTTAAAAAACGTTTAGTAACATGAAAATTCACATACACAAATACTTAGACCGAAACAAATAATTGTGGATCACACAAAATTTGTCCCGTGCGGGAATCGGACCCGCGACTATTAGACACAGTGGGCGGAGTGGCTTAAGCTCTTAACCACTGCTCTAAATCGTCCGTCGAAACAAAAAAAAACTAAATCAATATCGGTTCATTCATTTGGGAGCTACGATACCACAGACAGACACATACACACGTTAAATTTAAATTTATAACACCTCTCTTTTTGGGTTGGGGTTAAAAAGACTATGCCTTAATTTAAACCAATAATCATGTTAGGTAGGCGTTCTTCTAGGTTATTTATGGGGAGAATTACATAAATACATCATCTAGGATTGGTTGTATTTTTAATCAATCCTGTAGGTACCTTATATAAAAAATAAATATTTGAAGTCGACTTCAAATATTTATTTTTTGCTTATGTAAGTCGGTTTCCCTTTTTTAGATTTATATTTGTTCATAAACGATTATGGTTTCCGTCTTGATGATATCAGAATGTTTCCGCTTTTCTAGTTTAACTAGTTGTATTTGGAGGAAGCCAGAGTGGTATGTAAGGAAAGAACCTGTTGGAACTCTGTAATCTCTGCATACACCGCAACGGATCTGGCCTAATGATATAAACAGATAGATAGGTATTTGTATTTGATAAGGTATTGTTTTGAAAACTTTGTTTTATATTATAATCCTTTGAAAAGTAAAATACACTAATTTAAAAAGGAAACGCACTTCATTTAAAAAAAATATTCCTTCCTTACCATTCAAGACAATTTTACGCTCGTGCCCGCAATAATCCTAAGACAATGCTCAAGAAATCATTGTTTTCGGAACGCAAGTTAGCGGGTAATGTCATAAAAAAAAGATAAACAAAAAGGTCAACGTACATTGCGCAGTAAAGCAGCGGCTGCAGCGCTGCCCGCGCTTAATCACAGCTGAGCGGGCAGGTCGGGCACCTGACGCGCCCCGCGCACCCGCCCGCCGCCCCCCACCCGCAGCCATCAGCTGTTAATGTAACCCCACCCCCGCCCGTCCCGCAACAGCCTTTCCCCTTCGTTTGTGTAATGCGAGGAACTCCGGCCACCACAGACACAGTATCATTTTATTTTTATATCAGTCTTTTCTTATTATTTTAATACAAAGTACGTTATTTTTTTTTATTCGCCTCATTTCAATATGTCGCATTAGCGTAAATCTAAAAATGGAATTACGACAGTTATATGGATAGGTTATTATAATTGTTAATATATGCATCGCCGCCGGGCGATAGAAATAACGAGAACGTGAACGTGAACAGGGCAATTAGGATACGATTAACGCTCGCCGCAGCGATTCCACATATTTATCGATTTTATTTGTAGCCGCGGAGAACAACAAAAATGCCAACTTTTAATAATATATCGCACATTATGCCTGCCAAATGAATAATTTATCGCGGTGTGTCGATGCGGGGCGCACATCCCCGGGGCTGGCGGCGGGGCGAGGCATGCGGGGGGAGGGGGCGCGTCGCCGCTCCAGTCCGCGCCGAGCGGCCGAGCGAGCGCCATGTCCGCGTGTGCGCCGCGCGCCTGCTGCCGGCCGCGCGCCCCGCCGACACTGCTCGACATCACAGCGAAAATAGTCGCCGCCGCGATCCCTTTTCAACGCATCGAGGAGCGCTATGAGCGTATCCCGGAGCCAGTGCAGCGGCGCGTAGTCTACTGGTCCTTCCCGCGGGACGAACGGGACATATGCATGTACTCGTCGCTGGCGCGGGCGCCGCCCGACGACCACCGGAACATCGCCTTCTGTCGCGGCCTCAAGCTCCTGGAGGCGGGCTGCGTGGAGAGCGTGCTACAAGTCGGTGAGTGTCCGACGCGCAGGCGCCTGTTTACTAATATGCGCCTCGCCCACCCGCGCCGTATAAATAAAAACCTCGACGTGTGCGATCGATAGCTGCTCCTCTCGGGAATTATTCATGCGTCGGCTCGTAAAAGTTTCAGGAGATTAGGGCCCGGCGGGGCCTATGATGGTGACCCCGCAACCTCGGATGGCAGAAGTTGGTTTGGAAACGCTCTCCATCCGCGTGACGTAACTAATAAGCTTATCTCGATGCGATATCGATAACCCGGTAGTTGCATTGAAGTTAAATCGATTCGAGTAACATTGTCCAAGATTTCCTACGGACGTGAGCAATGGTCCAATAATGTCGCCCTGCGGCACCCCGAGGCGCGCCGAGAGATACGAAATCAGGGCGCTATAATTAATTGGGATTCATTATTATGCATCGATTCCGCTCTGAATCCATAATCCGCAAGCCACTGCGAAGGCTCAATTTTCCTAGTAGTAAGTTTATACGATATCGTCCGGTGCGATCGATCGAACGCCTGATTCAGATCTACTTTCGAAAATAAAAGATGCACACATCGTGAAATTCGGCTGAGATTTACATAACTGGAAGTCCCGTTACATAGGGAATTACTCAACCGGCTTGTGTTGTGTCCGCGTGGATGTCGCTCGCGGACTCGCTCCGGCATTAATCCATGCAGACGTCGTTTGTTACTGTCGCTGCTCTGAATAACGGACGCGAATAAACAATATTAATTGCCTGTTTTTATTTTTATAGGGTCAGGCCCGGTTTTATTGTGCTCGGTCGTGGGAGGACGGGCGTTACATATTCATTTGAGCTTATCTGCCATCAGAACGGCGATTACTGGTAATTTTGGGTCGTTTCGGGTCGAGCTGCGGTCGCGCACGGCTCACGGTCGTTCAGACCGCTGTCACGTCTCAGGAGACACTTGGCCGCATTAATGTAAAAAGATATGGAACATAAACACGAATTCATAGTTGAATCATGCCCGCCGTACGATTTTAGGCACTGGCTTACGTCCAACTTTAGGGCGGTGGTAGTACCGCCTCACCAGATAGCGATTTCGATACGAGTCGTACTTATGTTACAGATAAACGCGTTAGCGGTCGGTGTATTTCTCATGTCCAAAGTGATATACAAGTTCCCACACCCATATCATCTGAGTCACACAATCTACGATCAGTCGGAACCGCCCACACTAAGTAAAATACGCTGAAATATATTCCAAGAATTCAGTCGTAGGCAACGAAGGTTGGAAGGAAGGATTAAATCGTCAGCTACGTAAATTTGTAGGTCAGCCGCGGTCGGGAGGAAAGAAAAATGAGCCGTATTGAAATAACTAGATTTTTGCATGCGTTTAATGGAATATGAATCAGTCGGGCTTTTAAATTTTTAATGCATGCATATCGAGTTCCATCGGTGACAGCGTGCAGACTTAACGAAATGTCACGCCAAGGAAAAAATATCTGGTTGGCACCATACGAGCGAGTCGCCAAACGAGAATAGCCAGATTCGTGTGTATGAATAAAAGAACACCACTCCCCGAAGGTACATGCAAATGATCGAATAAGAACCCCACGTTTACAGTATCGGAGTCGAATGTACATATTTAATTGTCATGCAGAAATAAAGGGGCGCACCCGGCAGAGTTCTGTAAATATTTTAATTCAATGTTAATAACTTCATATCAATTCTGTTCCGATCTCGATGGAGTCCAACCGGTTCTCAAGACTCAATAGGGGTGTATTCGATTAATCATCGATATGGAACACTGTTTGGATTTCATTTCAGATAGAGGGGACCATGATTTTAGTGTGCTGTGTAACTACAAAACTCAATCTCCGATTTTGAATGGTTAATTACGATCGATAACTGTTAAAGTCGAGAGAGTAGAGGATCACATATATAAAGATATAAATGCTAAGGATTCTAGTAGAGATGGATTTATTTTATAGTAACACCACAAGTAAAAGACATTCTTGAAATATAATTCTAATATTCAAACAATCACTTCACGGATACATTTGTAAGAACATAATGGCAACAGCATTACATGTATCCCATATTTTTGGCAAAAAACAAGACTACCAAGTGTTAGCATTTTCTAAAACTCTTGCTTTCAATCAATCAATATCATGTCGTTCGAATACTTTAATCATATTAAATAGAAATATCAAGAAGTACGCAGCTTGCCTGCATTAAAGTGGTTGATGGATGTTGGTTTATTCAATGGAATCGATTTTCATTTTCTGACATAATGGATGCATTAAGTTTTTAAACAACCATCAGCGTTTCTCTCATTAAATATTGCCTTTCCGTTTTATAATTCAGTACTCGTTAGCTTCTGTGTGAACATGGTATGTTGTTTTAAATTATAACTTTTAGTTTTACTTTTAGCAGTTTAGGTCCCAACTGCATTAAATCCCAACAATAGACTTTTGAGGCCACAAGAGCATTAATTACAGATGTTCTTAATTTCTCTACGTTTGTATATAAATTTCCTTTCTTGACGTTTGATTCTCAGGCAAACGACGACAACAAAATATTTTTTTCGTATCTTAAACAATATCACAATTAATAAAATTGCATATTTTAAATTAGTTTCTGTATTGTCTAGATCGCTAGCAAGTTGAATTGCGATCCAGTTACAACATTTAGAAAATATTAATACCTTACTTTTTATTTTTTCAAGAAACAAAGTAATGCTTGATATAATAAGTTGCATTTTCAGCTTTTTTTCCACTCTCATGAATAATACAAAAGGTGAAATAGTTTGGTCCTCGACTAAATAGCTGACCATAGAACAGTTGATCTATCTATATGTAATAAATTAATTATCCAATAATCTCGCCCATTTCATTATAAATTCTATCTGCATAGTCTTTTACCAGGAAATCTATTAATATGGAACCCTCGCTCTCAACATAATCACACATGGTTGTTTCATCATCAATTTACGTCTTTGGATGCAATTCCCAGAAGGTCCAAAGTCAAGCGTTCCGCCATCATGCCGTCGTGAATCATAAGATGATCTTTGATATCCATTCTTGTTCGTTTCAAGTGTACCTACAAGTTTTAAGATGAGGTATCACTGCACAGTTTGAATTTTTATTCTCACTTTTGCTATTGTTATCTAAATCAAATTTAAATTCATTTAAATGAATTACATCGTTTTAGATAAGGTATAAAACTATCTATGAAAATATTGAAAGAATGACAAAATAAATAGATAGGTACACAGTGCAAAAGTGAAAAGATGTAGGTACTGGAAATAAATTAGATAACCTTATCATAATCACAAGGTGACTTACATACAGACAATTCGAGTCTTCGTAACCATTCGCGTGCTATAGATACCTAGATCGATAGAAAATAATACCAAATGCTCCGAAACTTAGTTCTCACTTTGATAGGAAATAACAAGTTAACTTCTACATACCTATGTTGATAAAATGTAACTGATCTAAAAGATTCCTAAAATTAATCTCAGTATCAGCTTTAAGATCCCTATATCAAAAAGTTCCATTGGGAATACCCCGTCTTAAACGTCTGCGGTTTTTGTCGCCTTTTAACCAAATCTCCGAGTACAATGTTTTCTTAATACTTAATGTGCCAACCAGTTCTCTTGACGCACTGTTTGCCTTTTTATAAGCCACGACGATTATGATTCGTCGAGACATTCCAGTGACGTCCAAACTTAGATTGCTCAATAAACGTCTAGTGTTCACAATTGGAAGTGGTTACTCTAGATTGGTCGATATAAAATGAGTTCAATAGAAAACAATTTTGGGAAGCATCGCTATTAATAACTGATAGATTATAATCTATCTATCTATATCATCATTCCAGATACCTTTCGGGATAGGCAGAGATTACAGTGACAGGTTCATTCCTTACAGACCTCTTCGGCTGCCATCACTCTCATAGTTCGTCTCATTATAATCTACATCATAAGTATTTACATTGGTTTCAGTATTATACTTCTAGAATCCAGACCAAATAATGCTTGAGCTGTTTTGGGATATGTTTATTTTAACAGTGATCTGTAGATGATTTTAATATTATTATTTAGCTGTTGGTGTCCCACTGCTGGGCCTTTGCCCAGCAGTGGGACACCCTCCATATTTGCGACTTTACTGTTTGAGGCTATTGAGCGTGAGTAAACCAAAAAGGCGTCCAATTCGTCCCGCCATCTCCTAATAGGCCTGCCGCAATATTGTTTAAAATTGGGACCCAGTTGGTTATTATTTTAGCCCACAATATTTCTAGCATGTGGTAGACATGGCCAGCTCAATCCCATTTCTGCTTGGCGGCTTTGCGGCTACGTGTAGATGAATTACCAGAATCTGAAGTAAGTAGATTCTTAATAGGTTTTGATCATGATGTATCAAATATCGCAGGTAAAAGGAAACGGCCAACTAACAACTTCCCAAAATCAAAAAAATTTGAATCCAATTTCAATTTAATCAAATTAACCACTGTATATACGTTTTCACCTTCAACCCTCTCAGTTTGAGAGGAAGCCCGTGCCCAACGGTGGGAAAGTATCTTAACAGGACTGATATTATTATTAAATTTATTATTTTACATACGATTCATTAGTGTGTGTCTTCATGTATGTAAAAACTTAGATCATCGTCATTAATTATACTAGCCTTTGAATAAGGAAGTAATATCTGCTAAATATTACTTTTATCTTTATTGTTAGTACTGGAGTTCAGTGCAAATAACGACTACAACTGATCAAAATCTTTTCTTTATCTATTCCTTCAATAGATTGTGAACTGAGTACAGTGCTTGATTCACGTATACTATTGCAAAATACCCAAATACACAAACAGCTCAATCTTCGCTCATACCATCAAAATATAATATGTCATCGTAATTATTTCTTATCGTTGCACAAATAAGTATAATCGTGATGTTTGCGCCGGTAATTGTAAAACAATTTGTCCGCCATTACCCACGGTCTGGTCTCGTCGTGTTTCTGTAATTACTTCGACATTATTGCGGATATAATTGAAATATGACGTTTGACGTCACAACCGGTTTGATAGCTGAACAAGTTTTCATTGAGATTAAATTCTGGTATCAAGTTTTGATAAGGCTCAATCTAGCCATGCGTAATGCCAGCGTGTGAATGTAAAAATAGAAAACACTTATTAAATTTCTTATTAGAATCAGATAAGCGGCGCGTTTAGATAAATTTGTGCAATGGTGGTGCGATTATATTCAGTACACTACTCACAGAAATATTAAATTATTTCTATGATGTTACTACATTAAACCATAATTTTACGAAGTTATCATTACGTACCGCGTTACGTGCTATTGGTTAAAGCGAATAAGGGTCTTGGATAGGATGAAATTGTAACAGCTGCTGAATCCAGTAATCTTTGTTGGATTAGAATGAAACCATATTGTCTTTCTTACAGAACAGAGATGTATTATAGTCTTTCCTATTTGAACAATAATTGTTGGGCGATTGGAATACACAGCTAAAAAAGCAAGAACAAAATCGAAGCTTTTGTAGTCGTGTTCACATATCCACTTGACGTTTACAGTGTTGTCAGGATTTGACATTTGTTAAATAGTCATGTGTCACATTTTTTTTTCGATAATGGAAATAAAATAAATATTAATCTTATACAATTAAAACTTATTTTGAATTTGTTTTTAATGTTAAGACAGATGTTAAAAAGATATCGACAATATTTTATTCACAATTTGTTTTACTTAAAAAATCTTAATAAAATCGGTATGTATGTCCAAAATAAATTTAATTACTACACGATTTATTGTTTAAATGCACACTGAGTAAAATTCAACCTTCATTAATAAATACGATGAATAATTTTACATATGTCGATAATTTATGTCGATTGATTTTGTTGTTACCTCTACACTTGCACCCGTCTAGTTTTCCGTGGGTTTGTGAACATGATTTGAAGTTAGTATTAGGGTGATTAGTCAATGCTATCAAATTAAGCTCTGTCTTTATTACAACTAGATACCATATAGATACACTGGTAAATTAGAAATAAACTCTATAGAGATAACTATTAGTGTATCATCCATACTAATATTATAAATTGTAGTGTAACTGTGTCTGTCTGTTGTTGTCTCTTTGTTGTTGCAACTTAGTTTACGACTTAAGCTACATTTTGTCTCAAAAAAAATAACATAGATAAAGTCGCGGGTACAGATAATACTCGATACTGTACAGACACTTGTATAATAATTATAAATAATTCTAGTCACAGTGAAACAATCTAAATTGAAAATAAAAACCCCAATCATCTTCAACCGGATTAGACTTTAAGACCGGAATCGAAATATTGTTTCGATTATACCAGTTTAAATCTAGTTGGTACAGATATAGATTACTGGTCTTAAATGTTGCTAGATTAAAGTGAATCACGGGGTAAAGTAATTCGTTTTTGATGAACACAAAAACCATAACGTCGGCAACGCGTGAAAACCTTGTGAATGGAATATCTTGCCGAAATATAACTATTTATATATAGTTAGAAAAATACATATGGCATAACTTGAACGGCACCCAAATTTAGTATGATAGTTCATTAGACTATCTATGACTGTTGTGAATCGTCAATCTATTTATCAAGTCTGCCATTTTGAAATGAGAGACTGTGCAAGCCTGTCAGGGTGTGCATCTCGTTTTAGACACAAGGTTTTCACTCATCGCTGACTATAGTAATCTAGACACCGATCCCGTGGACATTGTCGTCGGTTTAATTGGCGGCTTCAGATCGTTGCAGGTCAGAAAACTTAGGTTCCATAGAAATCGTAATAAAAAGATACTAGCATATAGCCACGAGAACTTGTCGCTACATTTGTAAGAAAATTATCACATCATGCTTCAATACTGCATGGACTAAATATATGACTAAAGTTGGTATTTTGAAGCTGTTAAAAGCCTTCCAAAACTTGTACCCATACTTATTAGGTACTAGCTGTACCCGTAACTTCGTTCGCGTTATTATCAGGCGTGTATTTCACACCGTTAAGTTGTTTATTGTGACAAAAGATACCCTATGTCCTTCTCTGGATTACATCTATTTCTCTTCTGCGCTTTGGGCGTGAGAAGGGTATAGACAAACAGACTTACTTACTTACTTTCGAAATAATGATATTAGTATGGCTTACATTTTTTTTTAAACCTAGTAGCATAGTGGGTGCGTTTAATTTACATACACATATACCCAGACCGAAACAAATAATTGTGAGTCACACAAAGATTTGTCCCGTGCGGGAATCAACCCGCGACTATTCAACTCAGTGGATGGAGCGGCTTATGTTCTTTACCACTGCGCTAAATCCTTCGTCGAATTCGTCAGAAACTATTTTTACAGCAAATAATGTAAGTCTGTCTTATATATCTGTGTTTGTAGTCTCTCTTATATAGGACAAACAAAAAGACTGGTAAAAACTCGGGTTAAAGAACACATAGCTGACCTAAAACACCGTCCCTCAAAGAAGTCTGCAGTCTGTGAACATGTCCTTAACCGCACCCGCCATAACATCAGATTTGATAGACCACAAATCCTCGTGAAAGAACACCGATTCCTACCAAGGATTTTTCGCGAGGCTATTGAAATTAAAAATGATCCTAATTTCAATAGAGAAGATGGCTGGGTGCTTCCATCGACTTTGGATCCGGTAATTAATATAATCAAATCCAAAACCAAGCATAACACCGCAAGACCTCAAGACACCGTGAGCTCATTCTGCGTAGATCGGACCAACAAAAATAATTAAGAAGTTTGAGGGTACCCTGGAACAACTATGCCTTTTGGACGTCTAACACCTGAGTCCTTCCCGTGACCATGGGTGCTGCAAAGCACTCGAAACGTCGGGAACTTAAAAATCAAAAATAAACCGCAATAAAATCCGAAAAATAGTTTTATTTCAAATGTGAGTACATTCTTTTAACCAGAATGCATGCCATGCATAACGGCCACAGTGGTTTTAAACGAAATCATCCCCAATTTGCTTCTATGGTTTAATTATTACGATTTCTGTGGTGGCCCGTGATGAGTAACTTTGCCTGCACGAAAGCTATGTTGTTGACTAGTCTTCGCCTTCGAGTATTATACGTTATTTAGGGTAAGTATTCTTTATACTTCATGAAAACTATAAAGTATGCGAAAATACTTTATTTTTTCTTGAAATGAAAATTTATCGCAATTTTACGTATAACGGCTGAATGACTTAACTGGACTAGATGCTGTGAAGCTGTGTAGCAGACATGAAAGTGATTGCTGAAATTGTTAAAACTAATAAAAAATATGTATTTAAACAAAATAGTAAAGTGAAATAAATAATACTTTATTTTGATACAATATACTTTTCTTGCCTACCTTTAAAAACCAGTGTACTTACTTTATTTGCTTAAATAAAAGGTGGCACACCTAGTTGCAAGCTACCGACTAAATTCTATCGAATAAAGTTCCTGACACCAAGCCGCTGGACTGTATCGATAATTTCGGTGTGTAGTACCCCATAGTATAGAAAAAACGTATTTATCCTTGGTTACTCACTGTTAACCTTTTTACCATTTAAAACCGATACAAAAACAAGAAAAACATTGGTTATTGGCAAATTACCCACAGATTCGTTTTTTTCCTGCAGCTGATGTCATCGGTCAATCTCGCTCTTGTTTTACTTACTTTCCTCTTAAACGCACCAGGAAACTATTTAATCACGATTGTAATGATAAAACACCGTCACACCTATATTCCCCACGCGTGGGTGGCAAAGGTGTACTGAGTACACCCATTTTTCGCCGACGATGTTAGGTCTCATGTAATAGGAAGCGAGCCTATTGCCATATACCCGGCACAATTCCAGACTCCGAACTCACACTGGGAAGTTGTCGTTAGAAAAACTTCATTTGTCCGACCAGGGATTTAATCCGAGGACCTCATGAACACCAAGCGATGCGCTTTACCAGTAGACCAACGAGGCAGTCACGATTGTAATGATTGAAACTAAAAATGATATTACTGTTTCGCAAAGAACTTTGAGTCATCTGTTGTTGATTCTAACACCCGAATCAAAAAGTCTTTATAATAACACTAGGTCTGTAATACCCATTGCCAAAGCCTCCATTGACCATCCGAAAAAAACCATCTGTCAATACAGTCGCGATTCATAGCAACAAAGGAATTACTGAACAAACAGACAAACAGTCAAACTGAATGCTCCACTGTCAATAACAGTGTTTCATAGTGTCTACACAGACCGTTTCTGTCGCACGACCTCGTACCAAAAGAACCAGTTTTGTGCGACCTCCCATGCTCCAAACACCATCCCCTTTGTGACCTACATTCGAACGAGATGGGAAAGACGAGGCGGTTCGTGCAAAACTGGTCGATGCTACAAAGACTTGCTTGTGAGTACCGAAAGCACCTCCGCATTTTAGAGTCCAATTGCAAGTTCACGTTTGCAATTCGGCAGGACCTTGATGATATGTGAATAGAGGAGGTTTTGCAACGGATCGTGATGTTGTTAGAGGTGGCATGCGTACAGTGAATCGTTGAAGGCAAACAAGGTTGTGAAGAGTATTGAATGCTTGATTTGATGGTGTACAGATAAAGTTAAAAGTAATGGTGTGTACACGTGTATGTGTGCATTGTGTAAGGATAAGATATAGAAGATGGAGATAATAACGATGTACAATCGCCAACTTGCTATTTTTTACGGTTAAATAAATTGCTAAGCGAAATAGATATGTTTCTAGGGGCGATATAGTTGATAAATATAATATAGATCAGCCTATTTCGTCTAGTCTAAAAGGCCTTCACTCATAAGTTGAGGTGATAGAGAATAGGTCATACCCAACCACGCGGACCCCACGCGGATTGGTATGGCCATCTTTTTAAAAGGATATGGGTTGATTCCTGTATCATTTCACATTTGCAACATGAATAAAATGAAAATGAATGAAAAGCATACCGACGATTCAAGTAACTTGTGCAAGTTTAACGCGCATCCGCGGGTTAAAATGCTTCTTGAGAATGTCATTGTAAATACGTCTTGCGTTTCTTGTAAGAACAACGGACTCGCAAGTCCGTTGTTCTTACAAGAAACGCAAATAGATCAGATACACCTAATCTACATTGTTTATGTTAACTCATTCATTATACATATCAGTACCACCACTGACATACCGTTTATAGTTTCAGTATTTTTCTAGCAATATTTAAAGCAAAATCCATTCCAAATAAATCTTCTTCATAAATAATATGCCATATCACGTTAACTAACCACATAGAGATATTGCAATCTATATTTTTATTTAGAAACTACCAACTAAAGTTCGATAAAAAATAAATAAGCCGTCACGCTTACATTTCCCAAGCAGAGGTGTACTATGTACACCCACTTTTCGAGGATGATGTTAGGTCCCATATAAGGGAGTTCAGCCTATTCCCAGAAATACTGGGGTTTTTTTTCAATAAAATCACTGCATTTGTCCGAACTAAGGTTTAAGGTGGCTGTCTGGCGCGGTCACTCCCTTCCCTCCAATATGGTCGAGGGAAGTGATGGCTGTTCCAGCAATCATACTTGTTAACGGGTGCTGCTTGTGGGGACTGGTCCATCTAGAATCCTTTAGACACTACATATAACATCACTAGATTAATATCTTGATCGTAAAGCATCACACTGTAGCTAGATCGTAAACTATTAAATTGTAACCTAAACATTGTATCCACACAGTATGATTGAAAAAAAATAGAAGGAGAAGTAAATAATAAAGACAAGCCCGCTGAATTCTTCGCCGGACCGCCGGTAACAGATTAGTAGTTAAATGAGATTAAAAAAAATTGTACATTGACTATTTGCAAGCGCCCCCGCAGGGCTTATATCTATCTATATCGTCACGCCAGATCCGTTGCGGGGAAGGCAGAGAGTACAGAGTTCCAACAGGTTCTTTCCTTACATATTTCTCTGGCTTCCTCCACTCTCATAGTTCGTCTCTTATATAAAAGTAATTATTTGAGTTTAAGATTAATGTTCAGTATTCATTAGAATATGCTTAGAATTTGTCACGTTATTACAGAATTACGTTGAATTATTATAAAAACACAGCATATTAATTCGCAACAGTTGCAGGAAATAAACCGTTTCCATGTATAATAAATAACCCATTACAAATGGCGTGCGTTACAATGCATCGGTATAATACAAATTACTTTATACACCGGACAAAATAATGATTCTTTACAACAGTCCACACAAACACATGCATACAAACAAAGTAGCATACCCTCGGTTATCTTTATTCATACATAGGTACTTCCACAAAGAACATAAAAAGGAGTCGGGCTAAGCAACTGTGCACTGTGTCTTCCCACTAGGCCCTGACGTTCAAGCGGTGGGCGTGGTTTACTTAAGCCTGCCATTCTCAGCAATATAGAAGTGGGCGGGGTATAACGTCTCTTCAGCCCTCGCCACCCCGCACATTGTCACGCTTGATTGTGGAGTGAAATTAATAATGCCATCGCCTGTTTATATTTCTTTCGTGGGTACTTCATCTAGTCCAGTTTCCAGTTCATCAGTTTTTGATGAACCTAAACAAACAATTAAGACGAATCTAACGATATCTCATATGCTGAAATCTGTCAAGCCGGTTATTTATATTTTATGCACTTATATACATAGGCGGACTTAATGCCTGCAACATTTTCTGCCAGTCTACCTGACGGTGGTATGAGACAAGTGTGGTTGGTCCGAAATTACACAAGATTAAAGAAAAAAAGTTACAAGAATAAATATAAATAACAACTAATTAACTATTTATACCACTTAATAAATACAAGTTTTATATAACGACATTATTCATAATACATATTTATATATAACAAAAATATATACATACATATATAATTATACAATACATACATAAACTAAAACTGTACGACATGGAACAATTAACATTGAGGGGGATCCAACATTTTACGCAAGTAATCCAGCAGACTTGTTTTAAAAGACGGACGATTGGTTGCCATCCTAAGTTCCAGAGGCAAAGCATTCCAAAGAAGGATACACTGGACATAGAAGGAAGAGTAAATGAAATAAATGAATTAGTCCGCAGAGTGGCAAAGAAATACACCTGCTGTTACAATTTTTGTGAAAGTTGGGTACAAAAGCCCTTACTAAATCCTAGTATTTTTCTGAGTACCCTTAATTTTTACCTTTTATATTTTACCCATCATCATCCTCTTTGAGTGAAAGCCTCGGATGCGCAAGAGTTAACTAACTCTACAGGAGAATGAAACCCTGCAGCCTGTGAATGCTTATTACTACAGCTTAATAAATTAATTTGTCTTCAGTGTACAATTTTGCATTATTAGTCAAATTTCATGAATGCTATAAAGTTTAAGGACCGCAAATGAAATATAATGAATATCACTACAATCTCATTCCCGACGTTTTCATTCTAAGGTGACTCTGATACCTTTCAACAGACTCCGACAGAAAGGTGATATGCTTCATTTGTCTGTATATGTATGTAGGTATATTATATTTTATATAAAAACCTGTTGGTACTCTACACTGAACTCACTTTTATATAAATAAAAGTTCTCTTAACAAAGTCTAAAGCGAATTGCACACAGTAACAACAAATTCTTTGTAACCAGTACATCACCGTTTACAAGTTATTCCCGGCCCACAATGCGCATCTTATTATTTTGTAAATAATTCGCGCAGCACACCGTTTTAGTACCGAGAAGCATCACAAAGAACTTGCGACACACGTTGAGAAACCGTTTGCTTTTCGATTACCATATAACTGAATATAAGAGGAAAGTCAACTTCAAAAGTATTCATAATAAAATTATTTGAACTATCACAGATAGTTACCCTACTACTTATTTGAACTATCTATGATAGTTCAAATAAGTAGTAGGGTAAGTTGCGAGGACCATCTTCTGACCCCATCATCAGGTACCATATTATCGCATTGTCACCAATTTTACATATGGTTCTAATCGGTGACCCACAAGTGCTCGAAAAATGGATCACAAAATTGTAACAGACAAGGTAGACATACGAACAGTGCTTGTAAAAATGACAACGGTTTTGTGCCTCACACTTATAGGATACTTGAAAAGCAGTCGTTTTCAGTCTAAAGACGTCCACTGCAGGGCAAAAAAAAACCCTTATAGGCTAAACTGCGTATATCCAAGAGGATTTCCTACGACAAAATAAGATTACAATAATACTGCTACGAATTTTGGTAACCTCCAAAGCTTAAAAGCCTGAACTTGTTCTTACAGCGTTAGCTTTTGACGTGTCCTATTTTTCTCCTAGACGACTTTATATACCTAGTATACAGGTAGACTTCCACATTGAGAGCCTTCTAACCTCATCAGAGGGTCAAATACCCCCAGGTCAGGTTCCAATTATCGCGACAAAGAGGGGAGAGGTGGGGCCGGCAATTAGCCCCAATCAGACGTCAGGAAGACTGAATTAAGTTATTACCGGCCACGCTTTGACACTGACCCTATAGAAGGCGTTTCTCAACATTTTATGTTCGCCCACCACGTCTATTCTTTTTATACCCTTGATAATTTTGTTATGCTTAATGAGAGAATTTTATTTATATATGGCGGTGGGTGATTTTATATTATAACGCTTAAGTTGAAAAATTTCAGATATATGCATGGTGTAAAGCATTTGGAAACCGTCATATTTCTTTATAAAGTAAAATGAAATATTGACGAGCGACCCTAATAAATTTGAGATATATGTTTGAAATTATGCGCTTGAAAATAGACGGACTCAACGCCTGTCCCATCAGCGGGGCTAACACAATCTGCAAGACTTTTCTCGCACGGAACAAAATTTTTGTCAGCCTGTGATTCGAGTGTTGTAAAAGCGAGTCAAAATAGTCTTACCTATACTCAAACGAGTTAGCTTATGACAAACTGATGTCACGGCTTATTTGTGACATATTTGTAAAATACTTCGGTAAACATCTTTACACCCATGGGAAATATTTGTCAATCCTCTAAGACAAAACAAAACATGTCTGTAACCAATAAATCAAACTGAAATACCATTCGAAATTCCCTCGCAACAGGACATTTTAATTATCCTTCCTAGAAACAGATTATTAATCAAATAGAATAAAAAATCGCGCATATCATAAGAATAATACATTAACTTTGAATTTAATGTACGTTACAATACATCAGAATCCATCACGACGAAGACAGGACGGTTATGTAATGTGGATCTCTATCATTTGTTATTGTCAATTATAATGATACGAGCCGGTCGTATTTGACGTGATACTGTTGTACTCATGTGCCTTGACAAGTTTAAATATGAGACGGTGGGCGCGGGGTACGTTTGTTAACTTTGATATTCACTAGATTTTTTTAGTCTAACATATTCTTTTTAACAGACTTTAAAAAGAAGGATGTTCTATGTTCGTCCGTATGTATTTTTTATGCATGTTCATTGTTTACTATTATACCGATATTTCCGTCAATTCTAGACCGACTTTGATGATTCTTTGCATTGTGTTCAATATCACCCCAAGGTGGTCCCATTTTAATTTCATCGGTATTGGACCTTGGACTATGAAGATACACCAGGGGACTCCTTAAAAGCACGAATGTATAGATTCCGTTATTATATCAGTCCTTTAGGTACCTTACTGTAGAACTAAGCAAAATAATATAATATAGGTATATAAATATTAATAAATAATACACACATCACTTAAAATTGTAAAATTATTTAATAAATAATGCCGGTTAACGCAGTTGGTTACTTGGCACCGACTTCAAATATTTATTTTTCCATATAGAAGTCGGTTTACCTTTTTTTAAAAAGTTATTTATTGTATTTCGTATCGGTTACTTTTGATAAAAGCAGCCAGTTTTCAATATGAAATAGCTTTTTCTACTTGTAAATATGAGTCATTAGCGTGTCAGGTGTGTCCCACTGGGTAAAAGATCTCTTTCATATTATATTTTGAGATTGTTAAGAGGCAGAAGAATTTTTGGTGATTCATTATTATGAAACAGGTATAGACCATAGAGTCCCAGATAAAAGCACTTTAATAGCCGGTTTTAATATTTAACTCAAGGATAGTTTGTCTACTATCAGTAGAATTTTGACATAATTTATATGGCAAATCTGTTAAAATACTACTGAAGTATTGACAGTAAGCAAATTTATCCTTGCGTTAATTATTGAAACTGGCCATAAGACTTAAGAAAAGATAGCGAAAGAACTCTCTCATTTACTCCTTCTTTAATAATAATAATAAATAATATTAGCCCTGTTAAGGAACTGTCCCACCGTTGGGCAAGGGCCTCCTCTCACCCTGAAAGGGTTTGAGCCATAGTTCACCACGCTGGCCCAGTGCTTTTATATAACAGAGGATAAAATGCACTTATCTGCTAAAGATCGAACGATAGTATCTGCTCTCTCATCCACTTCGAACACTAGATACTCCATGGGAACTCCTCAAACATAAGTGTCAATAAACCAAACGTCAATTCAACTTCCGAGTGTCACGTAATAAGGTCGAGCCACTTCAAAAAGCGCCGTATTATCTAGTGTCGTAACTCGCCCGGCTTCGACTATCGATACTCACTGACCCAATATTACTATCGACTATCGTAGTTCCGATAACATAAACTGTGTCATATTTTTACAAGTGGTATATCACTTTAACTAGAACTCCTATCATATACTGCAACAAGGATCCATAGATTACATTGGCAAGGGGGCATTGGTGTGAAACTAGGGTTAAAAGGACATTGTAATGCGCCTATACATGATTTGCCCCAGAACCAACAGCATTGAAAAAATACTTGTATGATTTCAAATCAAACGGACAAGCGGGGAATCGCAATACTGCACAAAAAGTATTAGATTTTGAGGTTATAATTCAGTAGCCATTAATACATATGAGGTTATATTGTGTGTTGACATTCAGTAAAGATGTCGGCGACTTCGATATAAGTACTTACAATACTTTGAAATATTTGTTTTAGATTGCAAATTGTCCGTTAGATACGGATATTTGCCATTATTTTAATAAAATAGATAAATACTGATAGCAAGGGTCAAATGTTTGTTAGTTCTGGGGAAATTTTTGACAATGTCCTTTAGTAAAATTTTCCTGTTTTCAAGGACATATTTCAAAACTTAGGTCTGCGCGGTTATTTATTAAAAAAGCACTTGGGTTAGTTTCATAGCAAACAGCTACACTGCGACTGTCATGAACTGACATTTCACTTGATGACAGCGTTAGTTCCGATTTTTTTGTACGACTGTAACTTTGTCTAGTTCGGAAATAGGCCGCTAGGGTTGCTAGATCAAATCCAGTGGATGCGTTGTCCATTAAATGCAAAGAATATTTTATATCTATGAGAGTGGAGGCAGCCAGAGAGGTATGTAAGGAAAGAACCTGTTGGAACTCTGCACTCCCTGCCTACCCCGCAAGGGATCTGGCGTGATAATATAGATAGATAGAATATGTTAAGCTGGATTTCGTGTGAATTAAACAAAAGTCAAGCTGTATCTCGGACCGATGTTGATCTACCAACATATTTCACTTTTTTAATCAAAGTAAATTACGTATTCTAATCTAAATGCTAAAATCCCTTGGCTCATCCGGCTGAAGTGTAGTTGTTGGACGCTGGACTTCTTGCCCTGTAGATATGTAAAGGTCCTCCATGCCAACAGCGTAAATCATTCACACAAACATCAATTCAATTGTTTTTGAAAAATGCTCGGGATAAGACACACAAAGAAACACATATAGTTTGGCAGAAACCTTTAAACAAAGCCGATTCCAGTATTTTATGTGTATAATAGCATATAAATATTATTAGATAAATAAAGATATCCACCTACCCGTTGCTATTAGCGGACCGGAAACAAAATAACGCTCATCTACGCCAAAAGCAATTTGTCTTAAAAGATCTTGTTTTATAAAACAATAGCAACATTGCCATAGTTCCAGCGTTGCGGGGTCGGCAGGATCGTTAAGACGAATTTGTAAAGGTAACAACACAATATGAACAATTCAAATCATTAGATTAATATCTACAAATACACAGATTTGTTTTCCGTACTCTGTGCTTTTAAGCGCACTGTGAGACCTCATAGTACTATTTGTGAATACAGATGAAAGTATGTAGGTTCTTGGGACTCCTCTGTTGTGCCAAACTATGGCGGCTTATGCATTTTTCGTCACACCCGTAACTATCCCCGTATTCTCTATAGACGGAGAATATATTGAACCTTTTCTCCTGCAAATAAGACTAGTCTTATTTTGAAAAATTATTATACTACAAGACCTCCCGAAAAATCGTCAGTACGACCAGCCTTATGCTGTATTCATCCAGTCTTACCCTGCGTCCTGCACCAGGAAAGATATACGATTTTTATTTTCTAAAACCTAAAATTCGCTAATTCACGTATGTCCATTACACGTCAGTGTATCGTCGTCCTTAGCGTGGGTGCGAGTTCGGAACGAACCGGAAGTCCGTTGTTAAGAGGACCACTTGGTACGATTTTACCGCGGCCGCACCACGCCAAGCGAACACCGCACTGTTATTATGTGTTCACAGAGGTTTTTCGATTATTTCTATGTTAATTTTGAATCATATAACAGTAAGTATATTAGATACAGCGGGTTCTTCGGACACCGGTGCGTTTTTCATGAAGATTTCGGAGTCTCTTTGAAGTATCGATGCTAGCCACCCTAAGGTTTTTAGTCGGTATTCCGAGACGCCTTACGAGCCTACCCCTAGGCTCGCGGAATGCCTATGCAGGATTTTCCCTAGATTAAAAGACATATACATCAGATGTGATAAATGACGATCTTTAGAAAATTTTTCAGAAGCTTCAATGTTCAAGAGAATCGACAAGTTTTTGAAATATTGTACCCTAAAACTGGCGATGGAAACCCTGTTATTATAGGGCCCATAATACTTATACGTTGAGTATTCGTTTTTGACGAAACGAATATTCAAGGCTAAGGCTTCACATGAGGAATATGGATGTGTTATATACTCTATTAGTGACCCGCCCCGGGTTCGCACGGGTGAATTATACACATAAACCTTCCTCTTGAATCACTCTGTCCATTAGTAAAAACCGTATGAAAATCCGTTCGGTAGGTATTGAGTTTATCGCGTTCAGACAGACAAACAGACGCGGCGGGGAAGGTTTGTTTTGTAATATACATATTGATGAAGACATTAAGAATCAATGAAATCGGAAAGTGCAATTTTGGTGAGATAACGTAACAGGCACACTGCAATGGACGGGAGAATGAGCAAATTTTCGAAATGTTTGCGAAATAGTGCGCCGCCCTAAAAGGGCGAAAAGATCTGTAATAAAATAAAAATATTTAAAAAAAAAAATAAAGCTGACTACAAATAGCAAAAAAACTAATATTTGAAGTCGGTAACGGTTAGTGCAGTCGGTTACTTGGCACCGACTTCAAATATTTATTTTTAGCTTTTTGAAGTCGCTTTTATTTTTTTAAATGGATTTTTATTTTACAGTTTTAAGTGACAAGTAATTATTTACTAATATTTATATATCGATATTATTTTATTTTGCTGCGTTATACAGGTACAAGGTACCTACAGAATTGATATAATAACCACAATAATGGAATCTATACAGTCGTTAAAATGGGACCACCTCGAAACTATATTAAACCCAACGCAAAACGAATCATCAAAATTAGCTCATAAATAAAGACGTTATGAAAAAACACAAACGAATTGTCAACCTCTTCCTTTTTTGATGTCGTTTAATATTCTAATTAGTTCTATGGTTCCTATAGGATTGATATAATACCCATAACATCGCAATCTACGCATTCGTATTGTTTGTCGTTAAGGAGTTCTCTGGTGTATCTTCCAAAGTCCAATAGCGATGAAATTAAAATGGGACTACCTTGGACCTATACTGAAACCAATGCAAAAAGAATCATCAAAATCGATTCATAATTGGCGGAATGATCGCGTAACATACATACAAAAAAACATACAGTCGAATTGAGAACCTCCTCCTTTCTAGAAGTCGGTTAAAAATAGGGCCCGCTGTGACGATGAACGAGTACTATTTGGAGTAATATAGTAATATACGTAGTAACTAATGTAAACTTAAGAATACATAGCAATAGGCTCGACCATAGAGGCCTAACCTCGTTAACGAAATGTGTACTCACCACACTGCCACCCTCACTCCGGGAATATAGGCTTGTTATACAAGGTGTAACATATATAACGCAAGACCTCAGACACTCCAACTAGATTATTGTTATACGAATTCAATAAGGAAATTAAATTTCTAATTTTTAGGAGTATTCTACCATTTTTTAAGCTCTTTGGTACGCAAATTAACCACGAATTTAATAAATAATTAACTTTTGTGTGTGTAATAGGAATGCATTTAAAATAGCCGTATTGCTTTGAATAATGATTAAATTTTGTTTAATACAGCAAACTGAACGAATGACAGCAATTATTGATAATATAAAAAAAATGGACTGCCTCGTTGGTCTAGTAACAAAGCGCTTTGTGATCACGAGGTCCTGGGTTCAAGTCCTAGGTCGGACAAGTGTAGTTTTTCTAACGAAAACTTCCCAGTACGAGTCCGGAGTCTGGAATTGTGCCCGGTATATAGCAATAGGCTCGCCCCGTATTACATGGGACCTAACATCATCGGCGAAACGTGGGTGAATATAGGTGTGATGGTGTTTTTTTTTTTTAAATAACATACTTTAGAAATGCTTAGAATCGATCCAGTTCCTTATTTAGAACAAACTACTTTCAGGTCTTGAGCTAATTATACACCTTGTATACTCAGGACACTAATGTAATTGTTAAAATCAAGGAAAACAGAAAGGGCAATTTTGGTGGATTAAAGTAACAGGCAATCAAGGTAACCCTATAGCGACCGTGGGGCAATCGGACCGCGCCGCAATCATGTGTAATTTAGAACAATAACTCTGTATCAATAATAAAATAAATTACTATTTCAACCCGCCCTGTACGGGGAACCATATTTAAACTTTTTTTGTTGGTAAGATTATTTTTTGGAACGGTTACTTTAGAGCTTTGGTCACGTTGGGTTTAAGGGGTGCGGGTTTAGTGGGCGAAGGTTTGGATTGTTTGGATTAATGACAAAACAGATATACAATGCGAAAGTGGAAGGATGTAGGTACCGGGGAAGACCTAGACTACCTTATCATTACCAAATAGACCGTGTCTTCTCTGAAGGGCAAGTCAAGAGTCTCCGTAACCGGCGAGTGTGTATGAGACGAACTATGGGAGTGGAGGAAGCCAGAGAGGTATGTAAGGAAAGAACCTGTTGGAACTCTGTACTCTCTGCCTACCCCGCGAAGGAGCTGGTGTAATGATATAGATAGATAGGTTTGGATTGTTATCACGAGGTCCAGAATTCAAACAGAATCTTACTTCTGTTTATTAAGAAATGCATTTGGCATCCATTTCTGACGGATTAATACGACAGGGGCGGTATGGGGACGAAAATATTTGACTGATAAATCCGTTTGAATCGGTTTAATTTACAATCACAGTTTAAAATCTGAATTAATAGTTGCTAACCAATAGGATTTATTTATGTCAGATATTTACAATAAAAAAAGAGTATATGTACGGTTAATATTTCAATCAATCAATCAGCCTATCGTAGTCCACTGCTGGACATAGGCCTCTCCTAACACGCGCCATTCACACGGTCCTCCGCCTTCCGCATCCAGTCTGTCCCAGCGACCTTTTTGAGGTCGTCGGTCCATCTAGCTGGGGGCCGTCCTACCTTACGCTTACCAAGTCGCGGTCTCCACTCTAGGACACGCTTGCTCCATCGGCCGTCGGTCCTTCTGCAGATGTGACCAGCCCATTGCCACTTTAGCTTACTGAGTCTGCGAGCTATGTCAGTAACTTTGGCTCTTTGTCGGATTACCTCGTTACGAATTTTATCCTTCAAAGAGACGCCGAGCATAGCTCGCTCCATAGCCCGCTGTGCGACTTTGAATTTGTGGACTAGTCCCACTGAGTGTCCACGTCTCGGCCCCGTAAGTCATAACAGGTAGAGCGCTTTGGTTAAAGACTTTAGTCTTCAGGCATTGCGGTATAGGCGAAGCGAAAACGTGACGTAGTTTGCCAAATGGTGCCCAACCCAATTGGATCCTGCGGTTGATTTCTTTCTCGAAGTTGTTCCTACCAAATTGGACAACTTGTCCAAGGTAGACATACTCCCGAACAACTTCGAGCATCGAACCATCGATGTAGATCGGTCCCGGCGTGACATGCTCATTAAACATGATCTTGGTTTTATCCAATTTCATGCCGAGACCGACACCTCGAGAGGCTTCATTTAGGCTATGCAGCATTTCGCTTAACTGTTCCAGTGACTCTGCCACGATGACGATATCATCGGCAAACCGAAGGTGTGAGATGTATTTGCCGTTGATGTAATATTTACAAAGAAGAAAAAAAAACTATATACAAAAACTAGTATTTACAATGGGCCCAAAGGCTCCGCACCACTACCAGTTGGTGGTAAAATTTTTACACAACTGGGCCATTTTTCAATTGATTCCCTGGTACCCTGTAATGTGACCAGTATCGAAATATGTCGAAAGTTTAAGTTCATATAGACCTAAAAATCATTCTCCACACAATGCTCCACACGAACTTTATTTTATGAACTTACAAACTTTATTACCATTTCTTGAAATATTGTATTTTTCATTATTTTTACATTTTAATTTATATGCAAAAACCAAGAAAACAACGCTAAATCAATCAGAAACAAAATGGCGGTCGTAACAGTAAACTGATCAGTTTAGTGTCAGGCGCAGCAATAAACAACAATGTATGATCATACTAATTTAACAATAACCGTATAAACCGCCCGGTTGGGGAGGTAACGACGTGGCGCGGGGTGGAGGGCCTCGCCCCAACCATCGCAACTTGGCAGTTTAGTAAGCCTTAAAAAGTTGATACCTCCCCGTGGGGGTGGGCGGTAAGTCTATAGAATTCAACTGATTGTTAGTTGATGCGACATCTCATTGTTATTTTTCGGGATTTTGCTGATTTTATTATGGTGCGTATTATTATTGCGTGATTTTTGCTCAAAATCCAATGTTTGTGAAGACGGCGAAGTTCAAAGATATAGAGAGTGCAAGAAGTTAGTTGTAGGGATCGATAAAATTCAATCTGGAACACTGAAAATTGATAAAAAATCATCTTATGGATAAGATGTAAGCGCACCAAAAATCGATATAAAATTAATACGGAAAATGCCTTAAACTCCCCCGGTCTCCCGGTTTTAATAATATTTTAATAAAGTTAGTTACCGAAGCTTATTTGCCCAGATTGGAACGCTGCCCGATCCAATATTGCCTAGAACTTCACTAAAATTTACTTTTGCCAAAATTATTCATTCGACATTCGAAAACCAATATCGGGGTCTATGCTTGCTGAATCTGGAATTGGCTTTGCAAAATCGTGGTTCTTTTTTTAAAACAGCGAATGACTTGGCAGTTGGCAGGGTACCTGGCAAACGGGCTTGGCATTGCCCTTAATGCGGCTGCCAATGTGCATTGGTCAGTCGAGAGATTTGGCAAGCTAACCCGTTTCAACACCTTGTAGAAAAGGATTTAACGTTGTTTCCTTTGGCATCTGGCACACAGCAGTTGGCTTTAGCATTATGTACTGCGGACATAAAGACAAGCGGCCGGTTTTGTATGATTAAAAATCTTGAGCGTGTATTCATTCGTGTTATACAAAGCGTGGTTAGTTTCTGCCAAGGAAGTGTAATGTACGCTTAATTATTAAGGATCTGGTAACAAAAACATGCAATTAAATTCTTGGTGAAGATTGAGGCCAATTACCTCTGTCTTCAAAAGATAAAAATCTCTTAACTGAGTTTGTGCATAAATGAGTTATTTTTGTCCGTCTAATTGCCCTTGTTTGCTCACGGAATGGTAGAAAACTGCCACTTCTTATGTATAAATTTATGAATCCCATAAATTTTCTATGGTTTTTTAATATTGGTAAAGCAATCATTTCGGTAAAGCACATATCTTGCAATGACTTTGGAGTACTTATATATTTTACAGGTTGTATTTCCGATAGGATAATACATCGGTCATTTTTAACCCAATATTTAAATCCTTTAGGGAATTATCTATTTCTATATCATCACGCCAAATCCCTTGTGGGGTAGGCAGAGAAATCATTTTCATAAATCCTTTCTCAGTACACTACATTACAATAAGGAATTCCTGTGCAAGTTGATAATGTTTCTAGGCCTATTCGTTTAAGCCCAGTGTGAGAGATTTATTAAGTAGATTCTCTTCCAAAAATATCTATCCCACAATCCTTTAGAATATTATCATAAAATTTGATAAAAAAAGTTATTTAATGTCCCCCTTTGGACCCCACGGGGACTATGAGACCAACAGCAAGCGCGGGGTTAATTTTAGGCGCCGTACAAACAACATTTAAAACTAAATTAGTGAAAACGGCAAAAAACGACAAAATTCCAACTCTAATTAACTGAAATTTAAAAAAACAGCTCAAGTAAAAAGTCCTCGCGTGTCATTAGACCCCCTGTGCCGATTTACGTGGACAAATATTTCCTTATTATCTGAAGCTTAAAGTTCAATTTTCTATGTTATAATGGTTTTCACCCCCCTCGAAGAGAGAAGCTTTTTTCTAATACTTTTTTGTTCGTTGATACCTGTGAGCTATACAAAAACTGCAGTCGGCGGATGAGCGGGTCTGGCGGGACTGGGGGTGAGGTTTTGTGGCGGAGGGGGGAGGAGTGAAGCAGATGTATGCACTTGTATCAACACGTGTACGTTTTAAGAATATTGTTGTTGCATTGTGCAAAACTTGGGGAAATGGGTTGTTTCGAAAACGTGTAGGGTTCATTGTATGGGAGAAATGATTTGTGGTTGCGTCGGAATTAAAATTTTTTGGTTGGAATTGTTGATTGCGTTGTAGTTTTTTCTGAGTGTTTGATGTCGAGAGATGATAAAAACTTATTAAACAGGCGTTAGTTACTATTACCTATGTATTGGATAATATGGAATATACACTGCCGATATAGAGAAGAATGAATGAAGAGAATACGGTAAATGCTGCGATGTGCAAGCTCCTTGGGAGCCAACACTTAAGCAATAAAAAAGTTTTTTATTTTATAATTTTTAGTGATGAGTGAATTTATTATTATTATTTATGTACCTCCTTTATATTATCCTACTTATTTATACAGTGAGGTACCTTCTAGATTTATATAAAACCTATAATAACTGAATTTTCACATTCATGTTGTTTGGCGTATAGGAAACCCCTGGTGTATCTTTAAAGCCCATTGTCCAATTCCAATAAAATTTAAATTCGACCACCACGAAGCTATACTGAACCTAATGCAAAAAGAATCATCAAAATCAGTTTATAAGCAATGAAATTACAAAAGAATACAGATAAATTATGAACCTCCTCTTTTTTGAAGTCGGTTAAAAAGGTAAAGCAGACCATTAATAACTGACTTCCAACGATATTATTATGAAGTATACAAGGTGTAGTGTATATAACGCAAGATTGCAGACACCCCGATTAGATAATTGCTTCACTAATTCAATTCGAAAACCAGTTTTCCAAATTTAACATATTTTACCCGTTTTTAAGCACTTTTATACCCCAATTAACAATGAAACTTGTACGTGTATGTGTGCATATTGAGAAATACCTTCTAAATATGCATTTGAAATCTCCGTATTGCTTTGAATCAAGGATAAATTTTGTTTATTTAAAGCGCGCTAAAGGAGTCAGCATTTTTTACAAATTTAAAAAAAAAAGTAAGACACCGTCACGCCTATATTCCCCAGAGGGGGTGGTAGAGGTGTACTGAGTACACCCACGTTTCACCGACGATGTTAGGTCCCATGCGGCGAGCCTATTGCCATATACCGGGCACAATTCCAGACTCCGGACTCATACTGGGAAGTTAGAAAAACTACACTCGTCCGACCTAGGATTTGAACCCAGGACCTCGTGATCACAAAGCGATGCGCTTTTGCCACCAGACCAACGAGGCAGTGAGATATATTACAAAATGTAAAATACATTAAAAATTGTTGGAATTAATTCAGTTACCGATTTAGAACAAACTACTTTACTACTACAAGGTTTTGAGTTTATTATGTTACACCTTGTATAATAGGTGGGTATGTATGAAAAAGAATGAAAGAAACTTTACTTGCATTTCTCATCATCATCAGCTTTCTACAACCCCACTGCAGGGTGTAAGCCTCAGCCTTGTGCCATTGTTCGCGGTCCTGTTCCAATTTTCCCCAAGTTCTTCCTCCAACTCTCGATATATCATCTACTATTTGTGTATGTGAATTTTCATGTTTGTAAACGCACCCACGACACAGGAATTAATCCTAGTGTGGGGCA
This sequence comes from Phalera bucephala, assembly GCA_905147815.2. Taxonomy (NCBI): domain Eukaryota; kingdom Metazoa; phylum Arthropoda; class Insecta; order Lepidoptera; family Notodontidae; genus Phalera; species Phalera bucephala. Next base: position 22,638,680 of record LR990625.1, on the reverse strand, counting down.
AAGTTTTAAAAAAAAAAACAAAAAAAAAAAAAAAAAAAACCCACCGAGTCGAATGGTGGCCTAGGCAAACGAGTGGGCAGACCGAAACCCACTCGTTTGCCTGTTCTAGGCCACCATTCTGTCAATATCCCTACTTACTTACTTACTCCATCTATTGTCAATTCTTCTAACTTGATATTCTAAATTTGCTAAACAAATGCGAAGATACGGTGGCCGGCATTTGCAACACCTAACCTACTAAGAGAGCACGTTAGTATGGCTAACGAAAGTCCTTCTTAAAAGCGTCAAAATAGATACATGTATTAATATTATATACTTACGTCTATTCAGATCAGAAATTCATCGGTACTTACTTCTCGTTTAAAACACAAATCCATTTTATTCCATACACTGTCGAAACTTAACTTGCGCCCTAAATACTAAAAAAAAAAAACACAAAGTACCTTTAGAACTCTGACCGCAAGCGTCTGACCACACAATACCAAATTATCTTGCAACAAACCACGGGATATTCACCCTTAAATATTATACAATAAGATTTTAGGTATCAGCAAGTGGATGTTGGTCTTTGCAACCCGTAAAACGAGTCTGGGCTATTGTTTCGAAGGCACTTTTTTACGTTTTGCTTCCCAGGCCACCCGGACGCAAGCAATCAATAGATTAGATTCGATCTCAGATAGTTTGGTACGCCATGATAGGCAGTTTGCTTGTCGACATGACAAAACATGGAAATTATTTTAGTTGGGAAATTAACGTATAAGAATTAAGTTCTTAGATTTACGCGAATGTTACACATGAAATAATACTATTTTACGGATTTTATCGCGGTTTATTTTTGATTTTTAGTTCCCGACGTTTCGAGTGCTTTGCAGCACTCATGGTCTCGGAAAGGACTGAGGTGTTAGACATCCAAAAGGCATAGTTGTTCCAGGGTACCCTCAAACTTCTTAATTATTTTTGTTGTTGTTGGTCCGATCTACGCAGAATGAGCTCACGGTGTCTTGAGATCTAGCAGTGTTATGCTTGGTTTTAGATTTGATTATATTAATTACCGGATCCCAAGACGATGTAAGCACCCAGCCATCTTCTCTATTTAAATTAGGATGTTTTTTAATTTCAATAGACTCGCGAACTATCCTTGGTAGGAATCGGTGTTCTTTCACGAGGATTTGTGGTCTATCAAATCTGATGTTATGGCGGGTGCGGTCAAGGACATGTTCACGGACTGCAGACTTCCTTGAGCGACGATGTTTTAGGTCAGCTATATGTTCTTTAACCCGAGTTTTTACCAGTCTATTTGTTTGTCCTATATAAGAGAGACTACATTCACAATCAAGCTTGTATACTCCTATGTTATGGAGATAGAGGTCAATATGTTATAGTTAAGAAGATTTATAATGTTGGAAGGCTAATGGGAAAGCGCTCAAAAGATTCTCTGTTCCACATTCCAAAGTTGAACCAATAATTAAATGTACTATAAATTATAATATAACCACTGATTATCGTGTGGCTTAAGATTGATAGTGGTGCGTGAGAGAGGGCGGGTACACACCATTATCACCCGACTACTAAAGGAAGGGTACACTGGTACTACACTACACGTTTAAGGCTTCAGTGAGGACCGCGTTCTGATGCATTGGTAATGTAAAAATGTAATAATTTTGACGTTACTAGAACGTAAAATGTAGAGATTCTATGTTTTTCTGAAATATTTGGCAAACTGACCTCACTCAAAAAAGATAATTTGGGTTGCATTGTTCTCCAAATTAGTACAAAAATCGCAGTACGCAGTTCGCAGGCAAAAATGTGCGCTCCAATGTACAATGTCTAATTTGTTTTAATTAACATAAATTGATTTCAATGTTCATAAATCGTACACAAGACGTTTCGAAATGCTAAACGCCGTTGGAGGCTTTTTGTGATAGACTAAGCGCCCTGTGTCTTGTGTACTAATCACACCTCCACTCAAATAGCGTCACAACTCAAAAATAGTTTTTTTTTTGTTTGTAAATATTAGGGTCCCCACTTTTTTTTTTTTTTTTTTATAAAACGTTGCCCTACACTAGGATTAATTCCTGTGTCGTGGGTGCGCTTACAAACATGAAAATTCACATACACAAATACCCAGACCGGAACAAATAATTGTGGATCACACAAAGATTTGTCCCGTGCGGGAATCGAACCCGCGACTATTAGACACAGTGGGCGGGGCGGGCTAAGCCCTTAACCACTGCGCTAAATCGTCCGTCCACTAAAAACCTATTTGTATTTTACTTATACTCTCGGCCGCTATGTTACGGCGTTTTGAGGGAATTTCACGTATTTCCGTTTACTTGCAGGCTGAGTAACTTGAAATAATAAAAAAGAAACAATTTTGAGTTGTGACACTATTTGAGCGAAGGTGCGAAACGTTGATGGAATAGGCGACCTTAAAACTACAGATATCCTATTTCAAATCTTTAAAAATATTAACACTACCAGCAATGTATATTTTAGAAACTGCATTGTTCGTAAAAACTAATCCACATTTATTTAAAAAAATATCTGCAGTTAAAAAAAGACCAATACGCAATCAGTATGAAAATCAATTGTGCCATGTAAAATGTAAAACTTCTTTGATGAAAAAGAGCTTATTTGGTAATGCTCCTAAAGTATATAACAAAATACCTGAAAAATAAAAATGTTTTTAAAAATATGCCCTTAATAAAGTTTAAGAAGGCACTTCATAAATTGGTAATTGAGAAATGTTACTATAAAATAGATGAATTTCTAAATGATAAAACACTTTAATTATATTTACATATTACCTTTTAATTTATACAATATTTTTTAAGTATACTAGATTGTTATTATGTAACTTTTAAGTAAATCAAAAGCTAATCTGTGATTAACCAGTTCCCATATTTGTATGCTTTAATGGCAAAACATAGCGGACTAAAAACATATTTAAGATCATACATATTGACACCTATCTTTGACAAATAAATAATTCTGATTCTGACCGTTACCAAACCGTAAAGGCAAATAAAAGGTACACTATTTACGCCTTTACCTACCTTATAGGAATAGAGTGTGTTAAACACACCGTCACGCCTATATTCCCCAAGCGGAGGTGGCAGAGGTGTACTGTGTACACCCACTTTTCGCCTGGTGTTAAACGTGTCTCTATAAATAGCCGTTCTGCTATAATAAACCTATAGCGAAATGGTAAGCCAGTGGGGTGACCATATTTGTGTGAACTGTAGGCGGACGGCCGGAAACTCGAGCAAAATAATAATCTAAGCCATATATAGGAAATACTATATTACATTTAATTTATTGCCATTTATGCCGTGAATCATTGGCATATTGAAATGTATGACATTATTCAATATTGTTATAGGTTGAGCTGTCAGGAAAAAAACTGTGAAATAAATATTGAAATTTTACATTAGGTTCATTTTTCTTTAAAGTTATGTATTTATTGAAAACATATTTTACATGACGTATTAAAACCGACGTTAATACCTAGTGATAACAAATACATATGTTTACCTTCGGGGAGCGAACCCACGATACGTAAAAACCAATCCCTTGGCTGTTTTTCTGATCGACCTTTCGAACTCTGTACTGTGGTTTTATTTATTGTGGTTATATTTGGTATATATTTATTATATAATGTTATCAGAATCACAATATTTATTATTCATGTAATCTATATATATATATATTTTTTTTTTTTTTTTTTTTTAAACGTAGCCCCACACTAGGATTTATTCCTGTGTCGTGGGTGCGTTTACAAACATGAAAATTCACAAACAAATACCCAGACCGGAACAAATAATTGTGGATCACACAAAGATTTGTCCCGTGCGGGAATCGAACCCGCGACTATTCGACACAGTGGGCGGAGCAGCTCAAGCTCTTAACCACTGCGCTAAATCGTCCGTCTTATATATATAATAAACTATTTGTTACTTTTCTGACGATTCATAGATACTAATTTATGAATCATCAGAAAAGTAATAAAGACTTTACCACCACTTCGGAATGTCATTCCTATTGTATGTTCGTACAAGATATAAGATTGTTGTTATACGTTTTGATTATTTTTTTTCTTCTTGATATAATGTTTTGATCGAAAGCGCTGTTTGGAATATTATCTTGCTGTTATATTTGCAAAGTCTCCTCTGTATGCCATTGCTGAACAATGGCGTCTGACGGCTCAGCTAAAATTGATCCTGCTTTTATAGCCAAGTTTACTCTACAGTCGGTAAGTCCAATACAAAATGGAAAATTGTACGGAATTTTATATTTTACTACAAAATACCATGTAGCTGAAGAAGACACTATCCATTGTGAGAAGTGAATAGATACAAATGCTTGCAACTTGGCTCCTGAAGTAGTGGACTGGTATCACCCTTGTTTCCTTTTGTTATCTATCGATGGCATTACGCCATATCCTTTGCGGGGTTGGCAGAGATTACAGGGTTTTAATAGGTTCTTTCCTTAGAGTCTTCTCTCGATTCTTCCACTCCAATAGTTCGTCTCTTTCACCGGGTTCAGTCTCCATAACGCAAAAGGCGAGCCCTACTGCTCCCCTGCTTCTGATGTTATATATGGCAAAAATCAATCCCACGTTGAATGTTTAGTCTGCCACCAGCCGCCACCCCAATAACCGTTTTGCATTTGAAAGCAACTCCACAGCCCCCGAATAAATTGGCACAACCCTTGATATGCTTATCTGCTACTGACATGAGCTAATCTAACTTTGGAAAGAGCTGCGTTGGTGTGACGCCTTAGATGTGTAGGTGAAGTTAGGTTTTGGCGTTGCTTGAGTAAATATTTTAATATCTATAAGAAAGCAGTATATGTGGGATAAAAGAGAGAAGGCTTAATACTCTGCAATAAGTGAGTATTAATTGATTTGGGAATGATGATTAGAAGAAGAAGAAACATGCAACAAACATGATTGCCAGTTGAATACCTAACAGTTTTGAAATATGTGCTTAAGATGACAGAGTTTTCATTACTGAAGTTACTCCTTTGACGTATGTGCAGTTTTGAAATATGTGCTTAAGATGACAGAGTTTTCATGACTGAAGTTACTCCTTTGACGTATGTGCAGTTTTAAAATATGTGCTTAAGATGACAGAGTTTTCATGACTGAAGTTACTCCTTTGACGTATGTGCAGTTTTGAAATATGTGCTTAAGATGAAAGAGTTTTCATGACTGAAGTTACTCCTTTGACGTAATATTAGGTATCATCATTAATTCATCCTACCCTTTTGGGTATGGATAGAATGACGCAACTATCCGTATTTTGCAAGATTAACCTAAATAGTCCACTAGTAAATTTATTACTATGATAACCAGAGACATCTGGTTGAAGAAATATTAACTTTTATCTGCCTATTTATTCAAGCTATTTAGATAATTCCGGATGATAATGTGTTGCTATATGCATTAAGTCGAATAGACTGAAGAACTGTCAACTCAAATATCATGATTAGTTTACGTTTAAACATCGCAAATTGTGAAACTAAATTTAGTGTGTAATATTAGAAAAGGGATAATGGAATGAATAGAAAACTAAGGTTTGAATTATCAAAATAAATAAAGTGTAACGTAGCTACACTACAAACTCTCGTTGGAGAAAAAATCAACCTAATAAGGTTGATTTTTAATGATTTGTAGTCCCTGAATTGATGACATAACCTGTCATAACAACAAGCTTCCCCCTATTATGAGCTGTTTTAGTTACATTATGTAAGCGGGATAAATTTAGTATGTTTTGGAATCCAAATAGTATTCACAACATATCTGACTAATTTGTCATAGTATTGACAAATTACATAATAATTGTCCATTCTAATCTACGTTTCAATCTTCCGTCTTGCATTCTACGATATAATCGCCTAAATTGCCATTCACGGTAATTTGTAACCTAAAAACGCACGCCTACAGCACATAATTGCTGTCAACCATTGAGATTTGTCACACCGTATAAATAACAATTCGACATATATAAGTAATAATATTTCAAACAATATCAAAATATTACCTAGACATTGAGTTTTATTGTTATAAAGTTAGTGTTTTAATTCGAATGTCGCGTTGAGTGCCACTGAGGCATTCTTGCTTATTCGTGGTTAATAATGCTATAAATGTATACAATAAAATAATAAAAAAGACTTGTCCGAGACATTTTGTAAATAATTGTCGCTTTACAGTGCCTACAATTTTGTCACATGACAAAATTCTATTCACAGTCAAGAATAAAACATTGTATGTAATATAACCATTTTATTGCTTTGGTATTTTAAGATATAAAGTATTTATTTAATAAAGTAGGTGTCTATAAAAACATGACGTTACTACATCAAGTACTTAAGTGCTTAGATTAATTTGCTTGTGACTGCACATGTTCTTCAAGCTGTAAGTCAAGGAAAACTAACATAATTCTAACTACACAAATAAAATTTTTCCCATGTAGACAGAAGGGAATCATTCCCTAATATAGTCTAAATCTTATGAGGAAGATTCAGAAGATTTTTCCGTACTTATAAGTTTAAGATATATATTTTTATTCCAATCCGGGGATTCGGGGATATTACTGTGATATGGATGCGTTTACAGACGACAATTTTACATACACAAACACCCAGACCAAAATTTTTTCTAAGAATTTTGGGTCACACACAGATTTGTTCCGAACGGGGATCGAACCTGCTAGATTCAGTGATCTAGATTAGATTAAACCGTTGTCCAATGGCTATACATTTAATTCTTCTAACTTATTACCGATGAAAACAACACGCTTAAAGAAGGACATCTTGTATTCCTTCCCAAAATACCTGCCGATATAATTTCAAAATCAATAATAAAAATCCAGTAGAAATTAAATTAAACTAAGTCGGTCCCCCGAGAGCCTATGCATTAAGACAGATTAGTAAGCCTCCCTCATATGGGATTAGGCAGACGTATGGCTAAATTGGCTTATTCCGTAGCCTTTAGTGACCAGGATATTACATTAGGGGAGGCTGGAGGAGCCCAGCTTTTAGAGCTTTTAAGTACTTGGAAGACATACGATCAGTTGATATAGGATTCGGAACAAAAATAGCGAATTAGGGCTGATTTTTCAATCAACAAATAAAATTTATCCATCAAATTCATATGTGTTTAAAAATAGCCTTTAGAAAGAAAAATGTAAGATTTTTTAAAATCCATGGTCACACTTATAAAATTTGCTAGACATAGTTCTTATTTTTTCATCACTTCATGCTGTATTCCATAAATAATATATTTATATTTTATATAGAAGCTATCTATCTATCTATAACCTCACGCCAGATCCCTTGCGGGGTAGGCAGAGAGTACAGAGTTCCAACAGGTTCTTTCCTTACATACCTCTCTGGCTTCCTCGACTCTCATAGTTCGTCTCATACGCGCTCGCCGGTTACGGAGACTCTTGACTTTTCCATCAGATAAGACTCGGTTTATTTGGTCGTGGTAAGATAGTCTAGGTCTTCCCCGGTACCTGCATCCTTCCACTTTCACATTGTATATCTGTTTTGTCATTACTGTTTTTAGTCTTTCCAAAGCCAATAATTATTATTAAAATTCTAAAATATACATAGACATCGAATAGCAATAAATCTTTAAGTATTCCAAATATATATATCTAATCACCAAATTAGTGATATGTTTATAGTACACATAATATGCAATCCCCGAATTTTCTTATGTACATATATAATAATAGCCACCAATACACTTTATTTATAAGTCACTTACAAATCCCCTCTAAAGATAACCATTAATTTGTAATGGCGCCTACTCTTCTCGACTGAAAATTTAATCAATTCGTTAATATTTAACTGTCCACCAACATCCTTAATCGCAAGTACGAGTAATTCCATGGGGCACCAGAAACCCCCCCAACGTTAAATGGGGATGCCACCATCTCCGTGGGTCTGAGGACGTATTATATCGATGAAAATGGCGTATTTAAGAAATGTCTGCTGTTCTATATAATCAGGCTTCTATTCCCCAAGCTGTGATGGCTGAAGTACTCTGTGTACACCCACTTCTCGCCGACGATCTTAGCTGCCAATGTAGTAACAGGCGACTGGAAGCTATTATACTGACAACGATTCTATACTCCGGACTAAAGGTGAATTTTGTTCTATAAAACTCTGTACTGTCTGCCTACCCCGCAAGGGATCTGACGTGATGATATATACATTCTTCTTCTTCATCATCAGCCTAAAGTCGGCCACTGCATGACAAAGGCTTCCCCCAAAGATCGCCACAACGACAAACGTTGTGCTGTACGCATCCAGCTTCTACATACGACTTTCACCAGGTCATCGCTCCACCTTGTAGGGGGCCTGCCCACTCCACGTCTTTCAGTACGAGGTCGCAACTCAAGAACCTTTCTGCCCCAACGCCCGTCAGTTCTACGCGCGATGTGCCCCGCCCACTGCCTCTTAAGTTTGGCAATTCTGCCAGCTATATCGGTGACTTTGGTTCTCCTGCGAATCTTCTCATTTCTGATTCGATCTCGCAGAGAAACTCTGAGATAGCTCTTTCCATTGCCCTTTGGGTGACCTTGAGCCTTCTTATGAAGCCCATCGTGAGTGACCATGTCTCGGTGCCGTAAGTCATCACTGGCAACACACACTGATCAAAGACTTTTGTCTTGAGACACCGGTATTTGGGACGAGAAGATATTACGTAGCTTCCCGAACGCTGCCCAGCCATCCAACTCGGATTCGACGATTGACCTTTTTCTCGAAGTTGGACCTACCTAATTGGACTGTTTGTCCCAGGAATACATAATGGTCTATAACTTCGAGTGTGGAGTCTCCAACCTTCAAAAAATTGGTACGACATGGGTGTTTGACATGATTTTTGTCTTGTCCATGTTCATTTTAAAACCCACTTGTTAGGAGACTGCTGAGGTCATGGAGCATAGTGCCGAGGTCTTCCAGGGTCTCAGCCAAGACCACGATATCATCGGCAAATCGAAGGTGAGAGATGTACTCGCCGTTGATATATACATAGAAAACTAAATTGGTCCGACCGATTAAAATCCTCGTGATAGCCAATAGTAGGTTAATGTGTAAACTCTCATTTCATGCGTATTACATGCAATATTGTACAAGAAGTATTGTATGTATTGTTTTGATATCTACGTAATATGATGTGCAGAGGACTGGACTGATGATCTGGTAAAGGGGCAAAGCTGGATGGATAGGTAGCCATTGGGGGGTCTCTTGTGCTGTGGACAATCTTCGGCTAATGATGATTATATGATATTTGTTTTTATTTAAGCAAAAGAAAGAACATAGTGCGTTAACAAACAACAATATTTAGCATATGTCACAAATTAATATTTAACTGTTAGTTATCTAAGGGCACCCTAGAAAATAATCTGAATCAAAGACTCCCAGATACGATGTTTTAATGTTCTTTCGTTTCTTTTTTTAAAAACGTAGCCGCACACTATGATTTATTCCTGTGTCGTGGGTGCGTTTACAAACATGAAAATTCACATACGCTAATCCCCAGACCGAAACAAATATTTGTGGGGTCACACAAAGATTTGTCCCGTGCGGAAATAGAATCCGCGACTAATCGACCCAGTGAGTGGAGCGGCTTAAGTCCGTCTAAAAATCGCCCAATGTAGATCTCGGGTATAAACTGCACGCGTAAAGCACTAAGCCGGTCGTCGTTGTTATTGTCGTGATACATAACCTCATTCAACATTTCCATAGACCATTTAAAAATTCTAGTTACCATACATGTTTACCCCACGTGAAAAGAACCCCTCAAGGTATATGGTGTGTAATATAGATAAAGATGTTCATGCCATGAGAATATATGCATAGTATGTTATATACTATCTCAAATAACTTAATGGAAACCCGTTAGTATTTAAATAATCTCGCAACTTTGGTAAATACGAATATCCTCCGGAGAAATCTGGGGGGAGCCTCTCCACCCGATCTGCAGGGCATATTAGACTGCCGACCGCTGCTAAGTTGCCTGATTAAAATTACTTTCCCTGTAATGTTCAGTATAGGATTTTCCTGGACGTTCTTGGAAGAGCTATGTTATTTACGTCACAATGTGTTTGGGTTGTAGAAAGGACTAAAATATTTATTTTAAGATAATATAGTTATCCATACTTAATATCAAAAAATCGAAAGTAACTCTGTCTTTCGGTCTGTCTGTCTTTGACTGTAACCTTTTCACGCCCAAACCGCTAAACAGATTTTAATCAAACTTGGCAAGGACATAGATTTTATTAAGGGGAAGATAGATTTTATTAAGGGGAAGGACATAGGGTCCTTTTGTCTGAAAAATAGCTTAAGGATGTAAATTACACCCCCAAAAATAACGTGAAGGAAGTTGCGGGTACAGTACCACTAAAAATAATGTAAGCAATACTAAATTTCGCCAACATAAAATAAGAAGTTTTGCCACTGTAAAAAAAAAGAGTTATGTAGACCACAAATTATTTAAATAGGTACACAGCGTCGCCTTGAAGTGAAACTCGTGAAAGAGGTTATTTTACAGGAAGTAGAAAATTCTGCACCCTGCACTCTTTAGACAAATAATTGTCTATTAGTGTACAATTTAGACGCGTATTTAAACAAGGCCATTAGGGCTGCATTATGTGCCTTCTATAAATGGAATGGAAATAATATTGCCAATATTGTATTCCCCGATTTACATCCTGGACGACGATAAAGTCTCTTTTCTGCTCTCGACTCAAAACAGCCAAGGGTTTATCTACGGGAAATTGTCAATATCCACATCCTGGTCGCACTTGAGTATTCTATCTGTATAAGTGTTTAATCCCAGAAGCCCCCATGTTTAAGTGGTGCCACTATGAAAGCAGTAGTGCCTTAAGAGCCGGAAGATTAGACACCAGTAACATTGAGATGTTGGAATGGACTTGAAATTGATTTTTAAAATTGTTTGCTTCACTATCTATATCATCACGCCAGATCCCTTGCGGGGTAGGCAGAGAGTACAGAGTGCCAAAAGGTTCTTTCTTTACATACGTCTCTGGCTTCCTCCACTCTCATAGTTCGTCTAATACACGCTCGCTGGTTACAAAGACGTTGACTTGTCCTTTAGATAGATTGTTTGCATCTAATTATTATTGATTTTATATGTAGAAGTGTTTCAAAAATCGGAGTTTATGTGTAGGGAGCTTGAAAAAATAATGCAATACCTATTATCTATCATTATTTTCTTTCTTATTATTATCTAGTAGAAACTCAGAGCAAGTAGATACTAAAGTAAGAAGGAACGTACGATATTCTATTATGCCCTTCTTACCTAACAGGGCAATTATTGCCCGAGAATAAGGTTTTCAGTGTTCTAATATGATACATTTGTTTTCTTACCAAGCAATTTTGGTACTCACCCAGGTTTTCATTATGTAGAACATTGCTTAATATACAATATAAACTTATAAGTGATTTTAATTTAGAAACAACTCAGATTGCCTACACAATTTTAATTTTGAATGTTTTCCATTTCTTAGCACCAATAAATCGGGTTCCAAATTCAAACAATATCGCCTAACCCATTCCCGCTCCCATTGTTTTTAAATTTCATATATTTTATGCAACGGAACAGATGCGTCACGACTCTTACGCCATAAACGGAACGCACCCCGTCGATAACCGACATAAATTGAACCCCCGCGTCCCCCCGGCGCGTTTATTGCTCGAAGCCGCAGGGGAATCGGTGTAGAATGACAGAGCTCTGGCATTAATGGGCCAGTCAGGCCGAGGGGGCCACACATTGGCGCCATTGGCACTTGATATCGATCTTTGTTCAGCTCCCCCGCGTCTTAAGCCGTGCTCTCCGAATTAGGGCCAGAAATTTATGTTAGTGGCTTACGGCCAGGAATCTATACAGTTTGGGAACAACGGCTTAAGCTTTGACTGAGACTAATTTTCCGAATCACTATTAAAATTAAATTTTGGGCAGCAGTTCGTGGAGAGGGTGATCTTCAACAGAAGTGACATCAGATCAATATAAGACATATTGGTTGGTTGGTTGCATTTTTAACTTTCTGGGACTTATCTTAGTCCTTTTGGAAATAGTTTAGTAACGTAGTTATTAGAGCCATGCCACTCGTCCATTTTAAATTACGTAAAAAGTTTCTTGGTTCATGTTGTTCATATTTGTATCGGGTGTTTTATGACATTTTTGAAAATTAGATTTACTTAACTGGCTCGTTAGTTTAGTGGCAAAGCGCATCGCTTTGTGATCACGACGTCGTAGGTTTAAATCCTAGGTTGGACAAATGTAGTTTTTCTAACGCAAAATTCCCAATGTGGGTCCGGAATCTGGAATTGTGCCCGGTGTATGGCAATAGGCTCGCCCCCTATTACATGGGACCTAATATCGTCGGCGAATTGTGGGTGTACTCAATACACCTCTGCCACCGGCGTGACGGTGTTTTTTTTTGCTTATTCTTTAAAATTATTTTAGTAAAATAGTTAACGTTTCGCATGTGCATGTAAATTTATCACGCTTTGGTATAAACGACTGTAAAGTGTGCAAAAAAGGCTTCTCTTTCATCTTTCTTACCGAGAACATATTTCACAACACCTTTCTAGCTATACAAGTAGATTGAAACACTATAATATAAATTCCCTATCTAATCGTAGAAAAATAGCAGATTCCATTTTTCTGCACAAATTATTTAACGGGCACATAGACTGCGGAGTGTTACTAAATTCCCTTAAAATAAATATACCCTCGCGAATACCCCGGAAAAACACTTATAAATTATTTCATATCCCTCATTCTAAAACTAACCTAGGACATTATGCAACTGTTCCGAGACTCTGCAGGCAGTACAATGCCCTCTCTATAGTTAATAAGCTTGATATTTGTGATACTTTGGAGGTGTATAAAGAAAAGTTAAAAGTTATTTTAACACCATAATTGTAATGGTCCTTAATATTCAATTTAATTTAATTTTTAATCTTTATTTGTATAAATTTTTAACTTCACTTATTTGTATCATTAATAATTGTTCTTTTTACAAACCTAATATATTTTTTTTTTTTAGTATTATTTCTCATACAGTTCCTTTAGAATTCTGTAAGAATGAAAGATTTGAGTTTTTGCTTTTATATAGATTTTTTATATTTTTAGTTACATCGTTATTTCTTTTTGTTTTATAAAAACTTCACGTGTGTTGTTTAGTTTTAAGATTGCAAGCTGTGGTCTTCTGTAAGTGAGGGAGTACACTTCCCAAAAACTGCACCTTGTTTACTATATTAACTTGTGTATAGCTTTTGTTGAAGATCCATATAATAATAAATAAATAAATAATATTGTTAAACTGTTTAATAGATACTATTTAAAAATATAGGCATCTGCAAACACTGAAATCGTTTCGTCAAAATACTTATGTCATGACTGCACATAATATGACGGTCGAGGAACTATCTTATCTTGTGTACATTTATTTATCAAAGTCTGGATGCGTAGCACTTGGGCACGCATTTATTCTTAGTGCTTCGCCCCCTCGGGTCCTGTCGCAATGATACTTATTTAAAGTGGTTAATATAACAATCGATTTATGCTTTCTTCTTGTGTTTACGACTGAATGCAGATTAGCTACACCGTTTTACTTTTATCACTAGCAATATATATCTAATATAATGTTTATTTTTTTCACGTCTATATTTTTTTCTGAAGCAATGAATGTTTTTCTTTATTTCTTTTCTTTATACGCCAACTTCGTCAGAGGATACAAAGTTACAGAATCTAGTCCTTAGGTGCTGCTTGCTTCTTCAACTCACATAGTTCATCTCCTACCTAGTTTTAAATTCAACCCACATGCATGGCAGTGAGCAGGGAAGTGGATATGGAAATGAACAACGTGAGAATCTAAAGTTTACATAAACACGCAGCTTGTTTTTTGCCCACTCTACTGTACACTGACAAGCCTTAAGGCTGAATATAAGCCATGGGCAATACACACTACATGCCGGTTCTAAAAAGAAACACATTTGAAAAATGCGACGCCCATAATCAACCGGCAACTATTTAAAATTTAAATAACGGTTCTTTTCAATTTTAAGCGTAGAATTACCCTAGAAACATGATTTTATACCTATATATATTTATCATGGTAACCAGATAAGCATATTTTGATCTAAATTAACGAATCAACGCTAAACAACCGATTTTTTGGTACGTCAAACGGCCTTAGCCATCCCCCACAGACAATGCGAAGTTATCGCTCTGTCTAAACAAGTTTTCGAGTGGGGATGCCGACGCTATCTCTACAGGCACATGTGAGCCGTGCCTCGGGGCCTTTAAACTAATACCACCATAAAACGATCCCCCCGCCCCCCGCGAAGCGTCATAAAAGCGGCCATAGAAGGAAATGGGTGTGTAAATCGAGGGGTCAGGTTATGTTGGCGGAGTATATAAAAGCTTTTGCCCGATTACTTGGTTGGCTGGCTCGCGTGCGTTCTATTTTCAAGCGTGATAATGATAACCGGATGGTATGGACGTCGCGAGTGGAACGCACTTCGATATTTGAATGAATAACAAAAAAAATATTTAGTGCTTTTCTTCTTCTTCTTCTTCAAGTTATGGCTTCACACTAATTATAAGTGTATTTTGCCAGTGTCCAGTGAGATATATAATAGTATTTGTTCAAATTAATTCGACTCCCCGATGAATTTGATGACAACGATGATAATGAAATTAATGAAGTACCCCACCCTGGATAGTAAAGCGGTGGATACTTTACATACCAATTGCAACGGCCGTTTTGAGGGAAGTCGAAAAGGCACGTTTTATCACTTTGTTACAATTACCTACACTCATGCACATATAAAAATACATAATGGTTAATATTCCACCAACATTACACATTATTAGTCGAAATAACACAAGTTTTGGAAATTAAGACAAATTGACAACATCTCTCTTCGAAATCCCGCCAAAAAAAAAAACCTAGTGCTTTTTTATCACATCCAAATTGTAGTTTTGTATTCTCGCAGAATTTTAAAGGTTGGTAAAACAAATTTAAAAAATCAATAGATTTCAATTACTTAGTTTAATATATTATTTAAATAAATTAAAAAATAAGTAACTAGTATTACTACCTACAAACTTACCGCGTTGCAGAGTGTTCTTCCTTTCGACAAAGGTGATTTGCAGTCAAATAAGTATTAAAAAAATATGGACTAAAAACAAGCAGTATGTTTTAAGTAAGGTAGAATAAAGGATGCAGGTACCGGGGAAGACCTAGACTATCTTACCACGACCAAATAAACCGAATCTTATCTGAAGGAAAAGTCAAGAGTCCACGTAACCGGCGAGCGTGTATGAGACGAACTATGAGAGTGGAGGAAGCCAGAGAGGTATGTAAGGAAAGAACCTGTTGGAACTCTGTACTCTCTGCCTACCCCGCAAGGGATCTGGCGTGATGATATAGATATAGATAGATAGAATAATTAAATCATTTATTACGTATTTCACAAATTGCGCGTTAATACAGTTTAACAGTCTGTATAGTACCTTCTTCTTTGGACTTTTAATATGTTACCTGACTTAGGTACGAGTAAATTTTTATAATAGGAATTATTTTTCTCCACAAATTATTTTTGTAGAATATACTTACTTTACGCCTAAAAACATATCACCCTTAGTTAACAAAATGATACCTATCTTTACCAAGAACCCTGCTATAATTGGTACAAAGACGACTGTTGCTCGAGTCACGGGTCAGGACTAGGGTAGCCAATTGTCCCGAATTAATCGGGATGTCCCGATTTCAGATCCCTGTGCTCCGCATTCCACCGTAAAGGTTCGTCGTTAATTGTCGCGATTTCCTACATCGAATTCTTTTATTCAATGTTTTAGCTATATATTTATTGTACCTACAGGCCGCGCGCATAAAATTCTCAGCCTATACTGCCCACTGCTGGGCAAAGGCCTTCTCTCACAAATCGAGGTGAGAGAGATTAGGCCATACTCCACCACGCGGACCCAGTGCGGATTGGTGGAGGCAGATTTGTGGCCACCTGCTGTTGGAACTTATCAAGCCGCCTTTAAGGCTTCCAACACGGCTTAACGACTACCACATTAAATGGTAACTGGGACCAACGGCTTAACGTGCCTTCCGAAGCAAGGAGATGCTTGAATATGAAAATGCCACAAACGGTCACCCATCTCAGGCCGACCGAGTCGAACGCTGCTTAACCTTCGTGATCGGTAAGAACACCAAGTCGCACAGCGCTACGAGCGCCTCACGCGCTCATATAATTATGGATTGATAATTAACACAAGTATAGTTAATAGGCAGTGATAGCCTATGGTTAGACCGTTGAACTGCAAAGTCAGAGGTCTCGAGTTCAAACCTCTGTCTTTTCGAAAGCAAGTGCGTATTAGAAATTATTAATTTGACGGACGATTTAGCGCAGTGGTTAAGGGCTTAGACCGCCCCGCCCACTGTGTCTAATAGTCGCGGGTTCGATTCCCGCACGGGACAAATCTTTGTGTGATCCACAATTATTTGTTCCGGTCTGGGTATTTGTGTATGTGAATTTTCATGTTTGTAAACGCACCCACGACACAGGAATTAATCCTAGTGTGGGGCAACGTTTTTTAAAAAGAAAAAAAAAAAAAAAAAAAACTATCAATTTTTTAATGGTAAAGGAAAACATCGTGAGGAAACCTGCATGCCTAAGAGTTTCTCGAAGGTGTGTAAAGTTCGCCAACCCGCACTGGGCCAGCGTGGTGGAATATGGCCTAAGCCCTCTCAGTTTGAGAGAAGGCCGGTGCCTAATGTAAGATGTGTTAAGGTAATTTAAGATTGTGTGGAAATTTAATGAAAACATAGTTTAAAAGTTAAAAAAATAAACAATAAACAAAATTTAGGGTGTCGGTCTTGCGTTTATTATGTTACACCTTATACATCAGAGCGTTGCCCCACAAACCTATGTTATTGCTCCTATGGATCATTAAACTATTTATCCTTAATCCTTATCAATTGATTTATGCATTTAATTGTTGTGTTATAATAAATGTTCTAATACTGTAAGTGCAAGTAGATATTAATTGAGCTTTCTTTAAAAAGATAATAGATCTTTTTAAAGAAAGCTCAATCAATATCTAATTCACGTCTAATTTCATCTAAATCAATAAGGTAAATACATAGCATACGTTTTCGTATTCTGTCATCTGTCTGTCTGTTTATTAATTTCGTTTACATTTCGTTTCGTTTCCATTGTTCAATATTCACATATTAGTTGCTTACTCTGAATAAGTACAAAGAATTTGTTAGACGTTATAAATCGCGAATAATAGTCAATTTTTACAGTACTTGTCCAGATTTTTTCCAGGCTCAAAAAAAACATTGTAAGAGTAAGTGCGATAAATCTTCTAAAAGTCATAGATCGTGTATTATGGTCAATTTTGACATTATTTGTCTTGATTTTATTCCAGAAAATCATGAAAAATCATTGTGCAAGTTGGTCAGCTAGTCCTGACCCACAAAAACTGTAGTAACCTCACTGCGAACCCTTGTTTGTTGTGCAGATTACAGGTCTTAGTGCGGTGGGCACGCTCCGAGAACACCGGGCTTTCGTTCGGCTTAAAATATTTAGTTTTTTTTTCTATTGTTTTTATTACTTTAGGACAACATTAAGTACACGTTGAGTTTGAGTAGGTGCGTATTCCTTTATTAAGAATTTGAGGAAGAACTTAACTTTTAATATTTTTATATTATAGCGTGTTTTCCATATCCTTTATTAAGAATTTGAGGTAGGAAGAACTTAACTTTTAATGTTTTTATATTATAGCGTGATTTCCATAAATTCAAAATATTCACTAGAATTTCAAAAAATCTTTTTTAGCCGCGCAATTTTTTGTTACAAGGTGCCTATTTCTAAGTCGTGAAATTTGAAGAAAATATTAGCATACCTATTCGCCACAGTAAATAATAAAATATTTGGTATCCGCTATACTTCTTTCGAAATATCCCTAGGTTTTTTTCTAGAATGTCAGAAACCCTAACACATCTTACATTATTTTCAATGCGACAAAAAATACACAACCATTATTTACGAACAAATTTTTAATCGGACACCTGCCTTTTAAAAAATTTAAATTAGTTAACAGATAAATAAAATCACGCAATAAGTAGTTTATAAAAAAATACTAGTTGCGAAAAATAAAACCCTGTGTAACAACTAATGCAGTTACAATAAAGGAACAAGTTTTACGTAATTGAATTATTTAACTGCAAAAAGTAATTTTGCTTATAAAACTAGTTGAGACGTTAGAATATAGTGGACTAGCAGTTTCCCGCGGCTTTGCACCCGATCGACAACAGCGCCACCTACCCGGTCGATATATAAATTAACATGATTCAAAATGTCATCATGAGCGGGAAGTCGAAGAGTGATGTCGTCAATGTTTGTGTTATTACGAATAATAATGTGTAATGTTGGTGGAATATTAACCATTATGTATTCTTATATGTGCATGAGTGAAGGTAATTGTAACAAAGTGATAAAACGTGCCTTTTCGAGTTCCCTCAAAACGGCCGTTGCAATTGGTATGTAAAGTATCCACCGCTTTACTATCCAGGGTGGGGTACTTCATTAATTTCATTATCATCGTTGTCATCAAATTCATCGGGGAGTTGAATTAATTTAAACAAACACGATTACATATCTCACTGGACACTGGCAAAATACACTTATAATTAGTGTGAAGCCATAACTTGAAGAAGAAGAAGAGAATAAAAACAAAACGCTTGCCACTTGTCTTGGCCCTCTGAATATAGTAGATAAGAGCCAAAAAGTGCGTTAAAAAGTGGCGAGGCGAGGTCCTATGACACTTCTCGATATTGTCAGAAATGTTCAAAATGTAATCAGATTAATGATTACAATTGCATTTTGTAATATTCAATCATAATTTAAGATTAAAAGTGTAATCGTTGAAGATTACAAAATGTCATTGTAATCGTTAATTTTTAATTGCTTGATTGACTGCCTCGTTGGTCTAGTGGCAAAAAGGACATCGCTTTGTGATCATGAGGTCGTGGGTTTAAATCCTAGTTCGGACATATGTAGTTTTTCTAACGAAAACTTTCCATTATGAGTCCGGGGTCTGGCATTGTGCCCGGTATATGGCAATTGGCTCGCCCCCTATTACGTCGTGTCGTGGGTGCGTTAAGAAACATGAAAATTCACATAGACAAATACCCAGACCGAATCAAATATTTGTGGGTCACACAAACATTTGTCCCATGCGGGAATCTAACCGGACTATTAGACACAGTGGGTGGAGCGGCTTAAACTCTTAACCACTGCACTAAATCACCCGACAACCTATTGCCATTGAATAAAGTATGATTTACTTTGACACTTAAACTGTCACAGTACCCTTCCTTCGTGAATAATACTATAGCTATATCATCACGCCAGATATCGCGTAAATAATCATCACGATATCACTAAATTACTACATATTATCAAACAAAGTCCCCCCCCCCCCCCCCGCGTCTGTCTGTCTGAACGCGATAAACTCAATAACCACCGAACGGATTTTCATACGGTTTTCACCAATAGACGGAGTGATTCAAGAGAAAGGTTTATGTGTATATTTCACCCGTGCGCAGCCTGGGCGGGTCGCCAGTTAAGATTATAATATAGGACAGGCAGAATAGTGTAGCCGTGAATAATCTTAACATCGAGATGACATGCCATTCCGTTCACGCTACAGGTAAGGTAAATTAAGGATGAAAGTAACAGCATGTTTCTTCGATGGAATTATAAACTTATAATAAAGGAGTAAGTTTTACGTAATTGAATTATTTAACTGCATACATACTAGTGGTCGCCCATTGGTCGAAATTCGACCTACTCTTTCATCGTTTGCTGGTTATGTTTGACATACAGTAAGACTATAGACAAATAATATTAAAGATAAACAATATTAATCTATTCACAATTTAACCACAGCCTTTACAATAAACAAAATAATATATATGCGTGTGTGTGTCAAATACATGGTAGTGTGTGTAATGTTTTTTTATTAATTTAATATATCTTTTACGCATAATTTAAAAAAAATGTATTAGCATCCTGCACTCCTTTTCTATATAAACTATAAGTGTGGGAAATTCCATACTCCACCGTCCGCGCAATTTTCGTAAAAAGTTTTTGCTTCACGTATTAATATAATGATTTTGCCTACAAAACTAGTTAGACGTAAGAATAAAGTGAATAAGACGGACACACTAGTATAAATAATTGTAATGAATGTGGAGATTGCATGCCATCCCATTTACGGTAGTAGTTTAGTAAATTACGATGAATGGGACAGCATGCTTTTTCAGTGGAACACTTATGTTTGCCGATTTACCAAATGTCTTGCATCGAAATGTACTAGTAACGACACAAATTTTGGTTTGGATTTAGTTAGATATTTTTTATACTTTACATCTGTCATCCAATACAAGAATTGTGTATATAAAAATAAAATTAAACAATCCCGCTGAAAAAAACTAGCATTAAAAGCAAATGCTTCAAGAAGTCACATCATAACTCTAGTAAAAAGCATATAGTGTATAAAAGCCTAAAACTCCGTTAAAAAGTGGCCAGGCGCGGTCCAGTGGACCATAAGTCCTGATTAAGTCTAATGGTTGGACCGGCTGCGGAGCGGGGTAATAGCGCCCGGGGGACGGAGGTTCGAGAACACCATTAGGTGGTCATCCATCGGACAGGTAGAGAGAGGTTAGTGTATAAACTCGGATAAGGTTGCCGAATACGTCCGTTTATTAGTGTGTGGTAAAACTACTGCATATGTTCTTATAATAAAAAGAAAACATCGTCGCACTTATATACTTCAAGGGAATGTGGCAGAAGTGTACTTTGTACACCCACATTCCAACAATGTTAAGTTCTGATTGAGGCAAACCTATGGATATTATAATATTAGCCCTGTTAAGAAACTGTCACACTGTTTGGCACGGGCGTCCTCTTAAACTGAGAGAGTTTAGGCCATAGCTCACCACGCTGGCCCAGTGCGGGCTGGCGAACTTCACACACCTTCGAGAAACTCTTAGGCATGCAGGTTTCCTCACTATATTTTCCTTCACCGTTAAAGTAAGAGATAGTTAATTTTTAATACGTCCGAAACCCAGGCAAGCACCTCTGTCTTTTCAAAACGCATGTGCGTTTTAAAAGAAATAACTATCACTTGCTTCAACGGTAAAGAAAAACATAGTCAGGAAACCTGCATGCCTAAGAGTTGCTCGAAGGTGTGTGAAGTTCGCCAACCCGCACTGGGCCAGCGTGGTGCACTATGGCCTAAACGGTGGGACAGTTTCTTAAACGGGAATATTATAATTTTGCAAAAAATATTCTTAATATGTTACTTATCTATCTATCTACATGTGTCTACCGACGCGTTGTATAACAATGAACAAATTTACAGATTTGTGGTTTGTCCATCATATTCGAAGTAACTGTGATATATTTGTTCCAACGATTTATATGGGACCGTGTCATATAAATTTCTAGTGCGTTTTACGACGTACCGCCATTAATTGAACGAGTTATGCGTGTTATTTTTAAAATTTACTTTTTTATTAATCTGGACGAACGCCAGTGAAGTAAAATAGTTATGAATGTTTAACACAAATAAGTTTTTTTTTCATAGACATGAATTTTTCAATAGATAAACGTAATGTTTGATCGATACGAATTCTTGATTTCATAGAATTTGTAAACATATAAAAATCAGTTTTGATGTATACAAACCCGTTAATTGATTCTGATTTAGTACAAGAGTTGGATCGCGTATGTAGTTTGTAACTACTGCTTATCATTATATTAATACGTGAAGCAAAAACTTATAGTTTATATAGAGAAGGAGTGCAGAACGCTAATATTTTTTAAAATATGCATATAAAATACATTAAATCAATAAAAAAAACATTACACACACTACCCTGTATTTGACACACACACGCATACTCTTTTGTTTATTGTTAAAGTCTGTGGTCAAATTGAGAATAGATTAACATGTTTATCTTTAATATTATTTGTCTAGTCTTACTGAATGTCAAACATAACCAGCAAACGATGAAAGAATAGGTCGAATTTCGACCAATGGGCGACCACTAGTAATTTTAATTAGTGATGTGCCGCTACGAATAATTTCATTCGAATCACTCGACTTTTAAATCATTTGACTATTGGAAAAAAAAAGTTATTCATTAAGGTACCTACTAGCTTGATCTTCTTAGACTTTGACTGAACTAAGTAGGTACGACTATTTAGAGCCTGGACTATCATAGATTAGAATTTAAATTTGGTTGCCATCGACATGCTCGAAACCGACCAACGAGTTTCCGACAGCCTCTGGTTCATTATCAGTCTAAAGACATCCACCCCAGGCCAAAGGTTCAATAACCGGCTTTGTGCTGTTCGCATCCAGCTTCACCGGGCCATTGGTCTATTTATCTTGCCTGGTTGCCAGCTGGCAAGGTGGTGGTAGGCAGCTGCCTAATCAGCCTTTCAGTATAAATCGTCAATTTTATTGGCCAATTTGCTACAAACCGACCAACAACCTCCATCGTCAGGTCCAACTATATATTTGGCCAACATCCACCAACAGCCAATTACCTCTCGTATCTAGTTGAATCTCAACGGCTCCGTGTCCCAGCATAATATGGTCCGCGGGCCAGCATAAAGCGGCTAATCCTCGGGTTCAATTCCCGGAGAGTACACTCTGAGGCACGTACGGGCACGCCGTTTTGAAGTACTCTCTAGCAGGTCACGTATCTATGTTTGCTCTACAAATTCTATTAATTGCGTGTTTTTTTTAGTTTGATACTTGGTTTTGACGAAGGCTGCCCTCTATAGGGCGATTTTGGATGCAAATTACAAAGCTATTAGCTTAGATAAAAGAGATATACAATGCGAAAGTGGAAGGATGTAGGTAACGAGGAACACGTAGACTATTTTACCATGACCAAATAAACCGAGTCTTATCTGTAGGGCAAGTCAAGAGTCTCCGTAACCGGCGAGCGTGTATGATACGAACTATGAGAGTGGAGGAAGCCAGAGAAGTATGTAAGGAAAGAACCTGTTGAAACTCTGTACTCTGTGCCTGCCTTGCAAGGGATCTGGCGTGATAATATAGATAGATGAAGCATTGTGCGAGCGGAAACGGCATAAAATGTATTTACTCGTAGGGTAGATAAATTGTAGCACGCACATGCATGCGCATACAATGTGTGCACATTGACAGCTTTTGAAGAGGTTTTGAAAAAATCACACTGGCATCACTGGGGCTGTCTAGAAAAATCTTAGTCTAAGGTTACTGAATTTATCATAACGACAACGTTAGGAATGCCGTATGTTAAACTGCCCAAGTACATCCCATCGCTTATCCTATGGAAATAACAGTGGTTCTACTGATTGCTGTATTTTTTATTTAGGAATAGCTATCAGCCAATCACAGTCCAATTTCTTCACAGAAAATGTCAAAATTTTGAAACTCATGGTAGAGTAAAGTAAACGTACCAGAAATTAATACTTTCCTAGAAATTGATATTTTTGCTGGTCGTGTTATATTAAGAATATTTAATAATAGATTGGCTCTATGAATTCATAATATGCTAGTAATAACACTTATTCATTTAGACAGGAGTTATTACATATGTTATTACCGGTCAAAATCTAACATTTTATTTAAAAATACCGTCCAGTGTTCGGTTAATTTAATTTTACCAACTTGTTCTAGGTAGAAACCAAATTAAGGATAAGGTTGGGAATGCTAAAGCTTTATGGACATTTTCTATACTACCCCTGACGATTCCAATTTGACTGGAGTCATCTGCCGCGATCTCAAATGGTACAGATTAAAAACAACCCCCTCTACATCTGTTATAATTTAAAATAAACTGCGCGAATCGAATCGCGCCAACTAAACGTACCCTCGCAGGGTTGCCTACTTTAAACTCTTTGACCCCGGAAAGTGTCATAACAACCGAAGAGGAAGGTTCAGTCTACATCTTACAATAGCAATAAGCTTCTCCCGATTAGGAAGAGTTCAATGGAAAAATATGTATGAATGTATGTTGAACATCCCTTGTTTGGACTGGAAACTTTGTCCAAAAATGTTATCGAATTCGAGCAGCAGATTTTTGGCTGTCAAAATAATGATATGTCACAATTGTAAAAAAATTTGCTGTTAACCTTATCTTCAGTTTTTTTTCTCCCCCAACTTGTTTCGTTCTCAATAAAATAAAAAAGAAGAAAGTACACTAACTTACAATTTGGATGTAACATATTCATTTCAATATGTAACATTTACTGTAAGTTGACAGCCCTGCATCGCAAACGGTGCAGTTACGAAACGCAGATTTCAATGTTTTACGATACGACTCCAATATTCGGTGAGCTCCCACGCCTCCTCCAGTTAGTATTCTAAATGGGCTCGGGGGGGTGACGTAGGGGATGTCGCGGATCATGTTATGATGGTCATGTTTTATAACGCGGCCCCCTCGCATTAAGGCGCGAGTATAAAACGAGTAATAGAATTTGAGAGGAGCCACCCCTGATGGCTCCTTTTTAGTGGGTAGGTAACAATGTTAGAGGCGCGCATGCGTGGTGCGGCGCAAATTATGTCACGCGAAATATTATAATAGCAACAATGTGTCAGGCTATTCTGTGTTCAAATCTTTAGAACATTTTGTAGACATGTATGAAGGATGTTATATGATATTTTGTAACAGTAAGTAATTAGTTATACTATAGCTATTGCTACTTTTTGCAACAGTATAATACATTGCAGGATCGTTATTAACTATTTAATTAAAAATCAAAATATGTTCCTAACGAGTTCTCACTTCCTAACAGATATCTGCCTTGCTCACTCGTATGTCTTAAAACGCGGTTAAATCAAGCTAAAAAGAAATAAAATTACTAAAACATTACCCAAAATTTAACTGAACATACACTGGCTGTCGACCACTCACAGCCCAGCGTCCAAACTTCGCAGCAGGCGTTATGTCCAAACCACCAATGGGGGAGGCTGGCGCCCTCATTGTTATCCAATTACCGGCTCCCGCGCGATAATACGCCGCGAATTCAAATTAGGAACGGGGAGAGAGCGGTCGCCGACCCCGCGCTGATCAATCGGGTGGACCGCGCCCAGCGAACATCGATATGTGAACTCGATTGAATCTCTCGAGATAAGCATCGGACTTGATCGATACCCGGTAGCGAATTTTAAAAATGGAATGGTGTTTGCACGAATTGGGGAGTATTGTGCTACAAGGCTCTTTTGGGCCGGGGATGACATTCTCAGGGTTGATGTGAAATTAGGGTTATCGTTAAGTAAAATTTTCCTACTTCCAGGTTGATATTTTAACGTTTTCTAATTAAAATAAGAAATAGGGTAAACTTCATAGCTAACGGCAACTCTACGACTGTTATGAACTGACATTTCACTCGATGACAGCGTTAGTTTCGATTTTGGCCGCGGGCCAAAATATTCTTGTATGACTGTAATTTAAAACGTAATAATAATAACATAGCAACCCAATGACATTTTAAAAAACTCCATAAACCGATAAGCATGCATTCTCCAAGCGTAGGTGGCATTTTGCCGACGCTGTTACATCTCAATATAATACAGGAGAGTATATTGCCAAGATTTTTATGCAAATTAAGAAGAGTCCTATCTTGGTTTTGGTCAGCCCTACACGGGTCTTGATGAGGAAGATATCCGAATTAGTACGAGCATCGTCTGGCGACAACGTAATCGGTTGGTGCGGTGCCCTTACATGCTCATTCTGATCTGGACCCGTCATTCTCGTTCCGTGTTTCCTCGCCCGAGGGCCCTTATTCACTATAACCAAATGCGACGCGTTATGATAACTTCGTGAAATGGTCGATTAATGGTATAGTGGCATGCTGAATACCATCACCATCAGAAAGAAATAAAGAAAAATCTTTTGGGTCACCTACAAGTGAGACACATGTTACATAAAAAACAAACATGAGAGGCAATCGTGCAACCGCGGTGTTCTTACCCATCACTAAGGTTAAGCAGCGTTCGACTCGGTCGGCCTGAGATGGGTGACCATTTGTCGCCTTTTCATATTCGAGCGCCTCCGTGCTTTGGAAGGCACGTAAAGCCATTGGTCCCGGTTACCATTTAATGTGGTAGTCGTTAAGCCGAGTTGGAAGCCTTATAGGCGGCTTGATAAGTCCCAACAGCAGATGGCACAAACCTGTGCCGCCACCAACCCGAACTGAGTCTGCGTGGTAGAGTATGACCTAATCTCTCTCACCTCGATTTGTGAGGCCTTTGCCCAGCAGTGGGGCTGATATTATTTATTGTTTTATAGGACAAACACTCAATTAAAAGTAACCATACCTCAAAAGAATCCAACGATACAAAACGCATACAACAAATTTAACCATATAAACAACTAAGAAATAGCAATGGACGGACAGACGATTAAGCGCAGTGGTTAAGAGCTTAAGCCGCTCCGCCCACTGTGTCTTATAGTCGCGGGTTCGATTCCCGCCCGGGACAAATCTTTGTGTGATCCACAATTATTTGTTCCGGTCTGGGTATTTGTGTATGTGAAATTTCATGTTTGTAAACGCACCCACGACACAAGAATAAATTCTAGTGTGGAGCTATATATTAAAAAAAAAAAAACGTTTTTGCACTTAGATGACTTACTGACTGCTGTATTATCAGAGATTGTGTGGGACTCAATAGCAGTATTGGGCATTTTTCAATTGAATCAATTGAAATTCCATTTGCATTTAAATTAAATATTAATAATAATATTTGCCTTATTAAAAAACTGTCTCACCGTTGGGCACGGGCCCCCTCTAAAACTGAGAGGGTTTAGGCCATAGTCCAACGCTGGCCCAGTGCGGGTTGGCGAACTTTACACACCTTCGAGAAACTCCTAGTCATGCCCACTAGGTTATGCCCACCATAAGGTTTCCCCACGATTGTTTTCCTTCACCGTTAAAACAAGTGATAGTAATTAACTATTTAATACGCACAAGCTTTCGAAAAGACAGAGGTGCCTGGGTTCGAACCCGAGACCTCTGGCTTTGCAGTCCAACGGTCTAACCTCTAGGCTATCACTCCGTTCATCAAATCACAAATAAGCCGCGATGAAATCCGAAATATTTCACCTGCACCTTAATTTTTTCACTGTTAATTGTTTCCCAACTCTGCTCAATAGGTTGCTGCCCTCAGATCATATAAAAAAAACGTTTTCTTAAATCTGAGCTGCTGTCGCAGCATGTTGCTGCATGATAACATTTTTACAGTGCTGATATTCTGGTAGCACAAGGTAGCACTTATAAAAAGGTGACGTCATTAAACGATCATTCCTCGAAGATGTCGTAACGTAACGCGTTTGGTTATAGCGAATAATAGCAGAAACAAACTCGTTTTACCCACTCATTGTGTGCGTACGAAATGTACGAATTATCCATAAATTACGGTTTGTGAGCTGGTAACCATCGCGGTACTGTGATGGTAGGTATTAATACACAAATGTTTGGGAGGAGAGTGGCCTTGGTGCTCTTATAGTGCACAGTGTGGTTCGCAATCTCGAAGTTCTGAGTTCAAATCCTAAGTCGGACAAAGTGTCGTTTGAATCTTTCTTGCGAAAAATGCTTAGTAGCGTCTACCAGCAGTCTGAAGTTTGGGAATGTGGTCGTAATAATGGTATCGTCGGCATAAAATTACAAGTACACCTCTACTGCTTCTTGACGTAGTTTATTTTATACTAGCGACCCGCCCCAGCTTCCCACGGGGGTATTCCGCCGTCCATTGGTAAAAACCGTATGAAAATCCGTTAGGTAGTTATTGAGTTTATCGCCGTCAAGCAGACAGACAGACGCGGCGGGGGGACTTTGTTTTATAATATAATTTTGTTAATAAAAATAAACACTGTCACTCCTATATTCCCCAAGCGGGGGTGGCAGATGTGTGCTGAGTACACCCACTTTTCGCCGACGATGTTAGGCCCCATGTCATAGGGAGCGAGCCTGTTGCCATATACCGGGCACAATTTCGGACTACGAACTCATACTGAGGATTTTACGTTAGAAAAACTAAATTTGTCCGCCCTAGGATTTGAACCCAGGACCTCGTGTTCATAAAGCGATGCGCTTTGCCACTATACCAACGAGTTGTTTTATAATGTAGTAATAAACTTTAATTTCGAATTTATATATAGTATATTCAAACTCTTTGAATTTCAAAATGCAGTATGCACTCAATTTCCTGGTTGGAAGAAGCATGCAGTTAGAAAAACCACAGTGAGTGGTGGACCGGTCCTGCGGTCCCGTGAGAACTGAACCCGCAGCGTTGCGGTCCATTCCGTTATATTATGAAGCCATTGACACATAAAGGATCATCAGCGCGTTAAGCACATAAAGTGTTCTGTTCTACGTCGCACAAATTGTTATAGTTTCTCTATCGAGAAATTCTTAGAAGCAGTTTGGATTCTGGATTGTATCCCATATTTTAATAACAAAACGCTCGTCCCTTTCGTGTATGTGCCAATGATTTGTTGGTCCAGAGGCCTTTACAGCTTCACCAGACAAAAGGGCGAATGTGCAACAGCTATACCATCCAGGAAGAGAGGCAAAGGAGGCAACTAGTTTAAGGGCGCTTCAAGGAGGAACAACCTAGGCTTGAGCGGTTGCTATAAGGGAGGGCATGAACTAGGTGTCTCGCCGTGGTGCCCGGCAATGGTCGGCAGGCAATTTTTTGACCTAGTCGGCGAGGTCGGTGTCTGATTCTGTG
Source organism: Phalera bucephala (assembly GCA_905147815.2). NCBI lineage: Eukaryota > Metazoa > Arthropoda > Insecta > Lepidoptera > Notodontidae > Phalera > Phalera bucephala. Next base: position 22,609,813 of record LR990625.1, on the reverse strand, counting down.
TGCGGGAAATCTTGCTGCCTAATAGATCTGTCCCATATGCCAAAACAAAATGTAGATGAAAGTTTGTAATTGTTTTTCCAAAAGAGTGTCCGTGGAATTTCAAAGGAATGGTATTCCGAAGTAGTGGCAGAATCTTTGTTACTTTTCTGACGATTCATTAATATTATAATGGTTTACATGAATAAAAAATATTCTAATTCTGATTCTAACATAGTCGGCATAATGTGGGTGTACACAAATATACCTATGCCACTCCTGATTGGGACATGTAAGCGTGACAGTGTATATTAGACATAGTGGCGTCATTCGCGTGTACTTAATATAAGGAAGATCTAATTCGAAACCTGTAATATGTTTGATCAAAACCTGATTGCTTAAAGTTATCCATAACACTCGCCCGCGTACCGAGGAGAGGTCAGGCTGTATCCTTTGTTATACTCAACGGATTTTTGATAAAACATTCTGGTACTTTTAAGTCAGTACTATAAGCTAACTAATGGTGAATGTTTCATCACTCTCCTAGTAATTGGTTTTTGCATATTAACAACAAAAAATCAGACAGGATTTTTTTTAAAGTTGCATTGTATCCTTTAACGGGTCGAGAGCAAAATTTATTTCTTAATGTGCATAGGCTCCTTTACAATTTAGATATGTATAAATTTACTATTAATATAATCCATGTTTCTTTCGAATTCGAAGTAGAGATGCAATATTCTTCTACAGTACCAGCAACCGTAGTAAAAATCTTTTTTTCTCCTCTCCCCGCTGTCTCGCTCTCTTATACTGACTCTACATTCATAACCTTGCGCTGCAGTAAACAGAAAGCGAGTGTGTAAACGGCGGAATAGAAAACTACAGTAAACCCTCTTATCATACTCATATTGCCCAGTTTCATATCGATTTTACGCTCTGTGCTGCACGAGTGGTAGGCATGTAAATTCCTATAGTATTATTACCTATATCCTATAGTATTATCTACCAAGCTGCTAACACACGATTCCATGTAAAGGCACATTACAAAGTAACAGTTTATCATTCAGTAAATATTAACACTGCTGTGTATGTTTTATGAATGCCTGGTCGATGCCGACAATTCTTACCATAATAGATATGTGTGTGTCACGCTTTATTGATAAATATTTTTATGTTTGTTGCAGGTATGTACGCAGTGATGTCATTATAACATGATTGATCGAAGTTTGAGGATCAGTCAAGGATTATTAAGGTTTGAGAGACGGACGATTTAGCGCAGTGGTTAAGAGCTTGAGCTGCTCCGCCCACTGTGTCGAATAGTCGCGGGTTCGATTCCCGCACGGGACAAATCTTTGTGTGATCCACAATTATTTGTTCCGGTCTGGGTATTTGTTTGTGAATTTTCATGTTTGTAAACGCACCACGACACAGGAATAAATCCTAGTGTGGGGCTACGTTTAAAAAAAAATAGAAAAAAAAAAATATTTAGAGAAGATTCTACTTATTACAAATAAAATTTGTATGTTTAGACGTATCTTACTCAATCACGCAAAAACGGCTGAAGGGATTTGACTGAAATTTGGTACTCAAATAGTTTATTACCTGGATTAACATGTAGGAGTCCCTCAGTAACCTAACATTTTTCCAGGATAAAGAGTCGAGACTCTTTATCCTGGAAAAATGTTAGGTTCCTGTCTAAAATCAACGCGGATAAAGTAGTGGGCAGAAGCGTGTATTATATATAATCAGTCGTATCCAGATTTTTATGTGGCGTGACTTTTATTTATAAATATTAGTAAACATTTTAGAAATCATTTTTTCGGTAGGAAATCTGTTTTTAAAGTGAAACTTTTATTAGATCGTTACAAACTTTTTGGTCTGTGTGTTGCATGTCGCGTGACACGCGGCATGCCCGACCGTCACGCGACATGCCCGACCGTCACGCGACATGCAACGCGCTCGCCAGAGCAGCCAAGGCCAATATGTTTCACTTTTACCGTGGTTTCATAAAACCACACAAGGATTTTTTTTTTCGGATTAATAAGTCGAGTTTTAATATTGAGCGTTCAAGGTGAATTTCATTGTAATAATTATAAACCAAATCGTAATATAAAACCACCAAAAAAATTATAGCATAACTTTTTAAACGTTTAAAAGTTTTAGAGATTGTGTAAATCGTTAATGCCTCACCATCGATATTATTTAAAATATATCGATGATCCTCAAAATGGGCGAGACTATCCGATACTCGATAGATCCACACTAGCAGAGCAGAACTTAGCATCTGATAGTGTCGGCCTAAGTTTAAAAGAGTACCCTTCGAGTTTTCTTGCCATTTTTATCGAGAAGAAAAAATGATTGAAACCCTGTTTATACACTGCTAGTACCGCCACTTTCCGCCAAGAGTAATGAGCAGTACTGCCGCAACGTCGACTGTTCACATACTCCCTTCGCACTTCAAGCATCGTATCGCATTCATGTGTTTCTCTTATGTTTGCAGAAAACTGATAACAGATTTTCTTTTCCCCGAAACGAAATTGTTTTTATAAAAATATCCCCCAAGGCAATTTTAATACTAGCTTTCCCATGATTTTTCTGATGCACCGCGTTTATAAGACTTCGCTGACTTCACGCGGAAGTGAGCTGTGTGTAAATTGGGTATTACACCAACACCATTAGCCGATAGTAGTTCTTATGCAGAACCAAGACTTCCCTTAGTTAAGAGCTTAAGCCGCTTCGCCACTGTGTCTAAATAGTCGCGGGTTCGATTCACGCACGTGACAAATGTTTGTGTGATCCACAATTATTTGTTGCGGCCTGAGTATTTTTGTATGTGAATTTTCATGTTTTTAAACGCACCCACGACACAGGAATAAATCCTAGTGTGGGGCTCCGTTTAAAAAATCAAGATCGCCACGCCGACGGGCATACATGGTTGGAACAAAAAAATATTCAAATTCTGAATTTTACAATAAGTATAAAACCTACTTCTAACTATAACGACATGATTGAAACATGAAAACCGTAGGTAATAAGCAACGGGTTCATTGTTCGCACACATAATGTGAACGTTGGCATTGTCAGCGCAAAAAAAACTAAGGCCATTTACGATTATACGCAAGTGCCAACGTTTTTAGCGTTCCGTACTTGTAAGACCAAAAACGGTCCGTTTAGTTCCACTGTTATGTTTCTGGATAAGAGATGTGGGAACTCTAGAATACTTATTGGAGAAATTCATTTTGACAATATAATACACACAGCGAATGAACTTAAATCACGAAGCCGGTCATTGTGGCGGTCTCTGAGAAAGATTTTTGTCCTGCACTGTCCACTGCTCTATCAATTGGTGATGATGATACAATAGGAATTTGAGTCTCGGTGACTTATTAGTACAAATCCTAATAATTCAAAAGAGGCAATCATAACCATAATAATCATAATTTGACGGACGATTTAGCGCAGTGTGTAAGAGCTTAAGCCGCTCTGCCCACTGCGTCAAATAGTCGCGGGTTCGAGTCCCGCACGGGACAAATCTTTGTGTGATCCACAATTATTTGTTCCGGTCTGGGTATTTGTGTATGTGAATTTTCATGTTTGTAAACGCACCCACGACACAGGAATAAATCCTAGTGTGGGGCTACGTTTTAAAAAAAAAAAACAAAACCAGAACATAAATATGTGTTTCATAGAAATTCGTCACAGTTCGAATTAAATATTTCTACAGTAATACCTCATGCAGTGTCCCAGAATAACTGTAACGGAGAGAGGCAAAGCCTATAACTCAGTAATTCTAAGGTTATACTCCTCTACTTGCCTTTAAGCGACACAAAGCCAATAGTACACATACGTATATTAAATTCCTATATATAAATTAGCCTATATTATTCCAATGCTCGACAAATGCTCACGCGCAGCCAATGCGGTTTGGTGGAGATGTGGAATACATCTAGTAAATTTATATACAGAACCCTGGAACAAACTCGCACTTTGCCAAACTTTTTATATAGAGTTAAAACAAAATAATGTTTGCATGTACACGTCTACGAAAGGGCTCTATTTATTTATTATTTAATGGACTTGCATTGACGGCCCTGTGTAAATCAGAACGAATTGCACTTTATATTGATTTAAGGGCCGAAGGTTGATTGCGTTAAGTAGAAAATAGTCACGTTTTATTGGGTTTTTTTTGTGCTGTTACGTTTGGTGACCGCTTGGTCAATTCCACAAACAAAAAAGAATCTTAATCGTGGTTGTTTTTATTTTCTACTAACATACAAAAACGCTGTTGATCGCTGTCGGTTAAGATTTCGTTTTTGTGGGATTTTGTTAGTAAAATTGGTCTCCTAAACGTGGGAGCGTAGGCTTATTAGATCAAGTAATCGAGGACGTAATTAAAATACCTAATAAATTTGGGAACACCTGTACGTTTCGTTTGTATATCCCGACGGCTCCTGTAGTGTCGTAAGAGGTTATCGCGAGGATTTTGTGGTTTTGTAAAAGTCCCTCATCACAGGCTTTTCCCCCACAAAAAGTTCCCCCGTGAAAAGAAAGAGGGTGGAAATTAAGTATATTATTTCCCGCCGCAGTCTGGGTGCTACTGCAATCTACTCCCAGATATTACAAGCAGGAACCATACAAATGGAGTATGTGAGCGCTCGTAACGCTAAGCGACCGCGATTTTCTTACCGATCACCAAAGTTAAGCAGCATTCGACTCGTTCGGCCTGAGATGGGTCACCGTTTGTGGTATTTTCATATTCGAACGCCGGCTTGCTTCGGAAAGCACCCTAAGTCGTTGGTCCCGGTAACCACTTAATGTGGTAGTCTTTAAGGCGAGTTGGAAGCCTTATAAGCGGCTTGTTAAGTTCTAATAGGAGGTGGCCACAAACCTGCCTTCGCCAATCCGCACTGGATCCGAGTCGTGAAGTATGATCTAATCTCTCTCACCTCGATTTATAAGAGAAGGCCTTTCATCTACATTAAAACTAGTTTATCGCTGCAATTGAGAATATTTTGAATCTTATAAGACATATCGTATTAACAACATTCTGACAAAATATAGCCATTTTCCTCAATATACTTCAAGCCTTATTCAGCAGTTCACTGACAAAGAACTATTGTTTTTGTATTGTCTGCAAAATTGTGCTTGAAGGATTATTTGGCAGCATAACTGACTGAAAGAACGCAGCTTGTCGGTTATAACTAGTGTCCGACCGAAGGTTGATTTTAAGCCGAAGCCGAAGTCGATTAATAGGCCACCGCCAAAACCTTTGGCCGAAGCTGAAGGTTTAATAGCCCTAAGAAAGGGCATTGTTCTGCGCCCATACTCCTCCACTCCGATCTAGGTCTCGAACCTATTCGCGCCTTTATTAAAAAGGCGTCAACACGTCACTTCGCGAACGCATCTACCCATGCGAATCCGTTAATCGTAGCCACCGCCGACTACGATCTCCCCCCCGACCCCTGCCGCCACCGCCGGCCGCGACATGTTCTCACCGACCCCCCCGATGCTTTGTCATCCCTTCTTTCCGCTCAGAATACGGGCGACGACGACGACGTAGTAGTAGATCCCCTCCCATAGCCGGCGGTTGACCGGTGCACTTAGTAGTGCACCCGTCCCCCTACAGCGACTGTCCCAACCGAGGGCGCCTCTTCGAGGCGCCCTCGAGTATGTCGCCTCTTGCCCTTCTGGCTGGCTAGAGCGTAGTGGTTGCACGCTCGCCTTTAAGTCCGATGAAGCTGTAAAGGCCTCGCGGCCAACAGCGTACATCATTCACACACACACACACACGCGCCCATACATGATTTGCCCCAGAATCAACAGCAATAAAAATATCCTTGTATGATTTCAAATCACCCATAAATTCTCTTAAGGCATTTATTATTAAACGGACAAGCGGGGTAATCGCAATACAGCACAAAAAGTATTAAATTTTGAGGTTATAGTTCAGTTGCCATTTATATATATTGTGTGTGTTGACATTCAGTAAAAATGACGGCGAATTCGATATAAGTACTTACAATACTTTGACATGTTCATGTTAGATTGCAAATTGTCCGTTAGATAGGAACATTTGCCATTATTTTAGTAAAGCAGATAAATAATGATGGTATGGGTCAAATGTTTGTTGGTTCTGGGCCATTTTTCGACAATGTGCTTTGGTTCTTGATTGGCTAAATTTTTAAAAAGTTATGATGTCTTTATTAATGAACTTGTTTTGTTTTGGTTATTTACTGGCAATGGCGCCCTGTTGGCGCAACGCAATGTGACCCCTGCCCCCCGCGCGTCGTCTATTCCGCGGCGCTCGCGCATTCGTAAGTAGTAAATCGTAATAAATCGTTCGATTTCGGTGTTTTCTAGAAACCGTCTTCGGCCACAATTTCGGACTATTTTGGCCGAATCCTAAGTTTTGGCCGAAGGTGGCCGAAACCTAAGGTTTGTTCGGGCTCTACTTATACCGTTCTTTCTAAAACGTTTCAATTATTTTATTACTAGACATGGATTCAACGGAGCAGTCGTTACGTAAAAGTATTATCTTTTGTCAATAACAAATCAATTGTATTCTTCTTTACTGCAGCCATTCTTTTCGCTTGCTTCGTTTCCGATCAATGAAATTACTTACTTTCACTGGTGTCTTTAAACACAAAATGATTTTGCGAAAATTTATTGTCAGATTTCTTGGTACATACCTACAGTCGTATTCACATTTCCACAGACGTTGACAGTGATGTCAGAATTTGACACTTTGTTAATAGTCATACACCACGATGTATTTTTTTGTCGATAAAAGAAATCTTATACAACTTCAAACCTAACCTAAAACTAGCTTATTTTTATTTAGTTTTTAATGTTATGTCAAATTTAAAAAAGACATCGATAATATTTTATTCACAATTTTTAGTACATTAAAAATCTTAAGTAAAATCGGTATTCATATCCAAAATAAATTCATTTACTACACTACTTATTGTTTAAATGCAAACTGAGTATAGTTAAGAGTCCCGTTAAGGGGTTATGGCGGGAAGTCGAAGAGTGATGTTGTCAAATTGTTTTAATTTCCAAAACTTTTGTTATTTCGACTAATACTGTGTAATGTTGGTGTAATATTAAGCATTATGTGTTCTTATATGTGCATGAGTGAAGGTAATTGTAACAAAGTGATAAAACGTGCCTTTTCGACTTCCCTCAAAACGGCCGTTGCAATTAGCATGTAAAGTATCCACCGCTTTACTACCCAGGGTACTTCATTAATTTCATTATCATAGTTGTCATCAAATTCATCAGGGAGTCGAATTAATTTGCACAAACACGATTATATATCTCACTGGACACTGGCAAAATACACTTATAATTAGTGTGAAGCCATAACTTGAAGAAGAAGAAGAGTATAGTAAATAATTCAACCTTAATTTAATAAATATTTTAAATAGAATTTGTCAAATGAAAGCTGAGAGATTTTTGTAGCGTTTTCATAAGCTAGCAATACCGAGGATAATTTCACTTATTGTTCTAGTGAACCGTAGACATAGACGAACTGGCTTTGATATACGCTATATTTGTTAAATATTATATCATCATTCTATAAAATTCCACATTATTTAAATTTAACATCTTTAAATGTGAAATCTTACTAAATACCGTGACATTGCATTTATAAATTGCATAGACTATACTTTGAAACTTCAGACAATCCATATTTCCAGTATTTAAATTAAAAGACTTACAAGAAATTGATTTAAAATTTAAAAGCCGATAAGTACAGGTTCTCATAGCAGAAAACCAAGGACTTATATACCATTAATTATATTACACACATATTACTATACATATTTATTCGTTAATTCATTTGTCTATTATATTACATTTAATTGCAATTATCATAAACATATATACGAGGCATGCCTTTTAAGTTTTGTCGTTTGAAGAAAAAAACACAACTAGAACCTTATAGTAGTTTTTATTGTTTTTCAAAGTATTCACCACGTAGCTTAATACACTTTTCCATTCGCTCAAACTAGTTATTATAACATTTATTCCACTCTTAAAGTGGGGGTGTTCAAAATGGTTGACTTGAAAGCGTCGACTGCTTCTTCACCGGACTGGAACCTTTGACCACGAAGACTTTTCTTAATTTTAGGAAATGTAAAGAAATCGTTAGGGCTTAGGTCAGGACTGCATGGAGAATGGTCAAGAATTTCTACTTTTTCCTGCTTCAAATACTCAATCGTTTGACGAGCGTTGTGTGAGCTTATGTTGTCGTGGTGCAGGATGATGCGTCGCTTTGAGTTAGATTTTCGAAGTTCGGCGATGACTTGTGGTAAACAAACTGTGGTATACCACTCTGCGTTAACCGTTCTACGATCTTCAAGTGCAATAGTCGCAACATGGCCGGTTTTTTCCAACGAACGCGGCCACCATCTTCTTTGAAGTGCTTCGAGAACGAACAACTTTACTCGGCTTTGGCTCGTCTTGAAAGACCCAGATTGTAGATTGTTGTTTGGAATCAGGATCGTAGGCATAGATCCAAGATTCGTCACCACTGATGATGTCGTAGACGTGATTTGACTCTCCTCGGTTGAACCTTTGCAGAGTTTTCTTACACCATCTGACGCGGGCCGCCTTGTGATTGTCGGAAAGCAGATGCGGTATCCAACGGCAAACTAGCTTTCTCACACCAAGCGCTTCATGCAAGATCTTCTGAATGGTTGTCCCTGAGATGCCTAATAGTGCCTCTATCTCTCGATACATCACATGACGATCTTCGAGAATTAGTTGTCTCACAGCAATGATGTTATCTTCAGTGAAGTCGGATTTTGGGCGTCCTTCGCGAGATTTGTCACTAACACTAGTATGTCTACGCTGGAAGTCTAAATACCAGCGTTCGACAGTCCGCAGACATGGGCCTTCATCATTGAACACAGATGTTAGCTCTTCAAAATACTGAAGCCGTGTCAGGCCTCTTCTAAAGTTGTAGAAAATTATTGCACGAACATTTTCCTTAGAAAGATTCATTTTCGTACGTAACCTGACAGATTCCAATCGACGCTGTGACTAAACAATAGCATTAATCCTAAAACTTTCAACTGTTTAGAGATTCAAAATTTAAACACATTCGAATATAGAACAGTTCCAAATTCAAAATTGCCAGGAAATATGGAAACGGCAAGTATCAGCTCTAATACTTAACCTAAAAATTTGATATTATATATATACTAACAAATGTATGAAATGGTAAGGTCTTGGTAAGGTACTCAAAAATACAAATGTCAAATTACATATGTGTGTGTGTGTGTGTGTGTGTGTGTGTGTGTGTGTGTGTGTGTTACCACGAACCTTCGGCTATTCCTGACCTCTTTCGACATCGCGAAGGATCTGGGTATAATAATTTTTTACCCTTCACAAAACCGTAATAACTTACACTTGCCAGCTGCGACAATTTAAATGGCCATTTCTACAAAATTGTCGGTTTTTTTAAACCTAACGAAGTAATAAGATAGCATCGCTGGTATAAGAGCCATATTACCACACATCGAAGCTTCCCAGGGCTGGCCACCCCGGCCGAACATCTGGCCCGCATTATGTGTACGTTAAGTTTTTTAAGTCCTTTTCTTGATCGCCAGGACCGGAGTTAGTGGTATGGAAGATATTAATTTACACTTACTCATTATAAAGGTTTTTGTTCAAACAATCAATAGAAGCGTATTATACTGAAAGCTTGTATGTGGGTGTGTGTCCTATAGTATCTATACTATAAAATACTTGTGTAATTTTTTTTCCATCCAAGTGATAAGAAAGAAGACTTTAGGCAGGGTATGTTTACTAACGAATGAACTGTTTTTCTTTGTAATATGTGGTCACAGGGAAAAACAGTTCATTCGTTAGTAAACTTACGCTGCCAGAAACATACAACTAAAGTCTTCTTACTTATAACAACACCATTTTTTAATTAGGGTTAATTTGATGGTCCTACACAAATTACTTAACCAAAAATTGTTCAAACGACGATCATATCTGTAATATACGATTCTAACTTTATTCTCTCATGCTGAATATGTATATAAGTTGATTTAATAGCCTCTTCTCTCTGACTTCACTCCAATAAGAAAAAAAAAGAAATATACTCGGATTGGCGCACCATTTCCCAATACGGCCCTGGAACGGTCGTTTCAAAAACACTTGCAACCAATAAATTTCTGCTTCCTGAAATTATTTAGCGGTTAATGTGCATTGTGCACTCGTTACTTATTTGCATTTTACCGCTCTTTTTGCCGTAATGGCGGCGACACTATCATGTCATTGACAACAGATGTCATGCGGGCGCCATGTTGGCTGTGTCGCCTTAGGACATCGTAATTTGTAAAAATAAATGAAGGGGCCTTTAGCACATTGAATAATTAGGTTACCGTTGTATGCTAAAACAGGAAATGACTTAATTTGCGTTAATCACTAATCATATTTTTTGTCTATTACCATTAGAATGATCCGAATTAATATTGGATTACTACTACTAAACTAGGGGTTTACTTACTATTATCTCTATCTTACTAATTTCATCATGTTCATCACCAATCAGCTTATATCAACTGCTGAGTATAGGCCTCTCATTTAACAATAAACTAGATAGCATTAAATATATACGAAACTAAATACCAATAACTGCCTGGGTAATGCGTGTGCGAAAAAACTTGTAATATAAATTAATATTTACAAATCAAGCCCATTTATTATTATAAATGTGTCTTAGAAAAATAAGCCTATGAATATGATTTCAATCATGCAAATGTTAAATTAAAATTCATAGACCGTAGTTTTTAGTTAAATAAATATCACAAAACGCCTACTCAGGCCATTTTGGCGGGTCAGGTGAAATCTCGCTCGTGGAACGCAGGTTATACGAGTTTTCGCAACTTGATATTCAACCAAAGATAATTTCCTATATAACCCGATATCACCGTCAGTCAGAAAGGTGAATTTCGATAATGCGCAATGAAAAGAAATCAGTCTGTTTGTACTTGATCCCTGACTCTGTAGGCCATTTAAGATATCATGAGTTTATGACGATTTAAGTTGTACATCTGTAGGAGTATATTCTCGCACTTGTCCAATTATGTCTTAGTAAAATTACAAAAAGGACCGGCTGCGCTGGAGAGCGATTGAAGAGGCCTATGTTCAGCAGTGGACAAATATAGGCTGATATGATGAGGATGAAACTTACAAATAGGGATGTAATATCAAATAAAGGTGAGTTTGTTAGTCACTTTAATAATTTAATGTGATCGAGATTACGGTTAAGATGTTACAAAATTTCGAATATAATAGTGTCAACTCGAAAATCAGATTATTTGCTTAAGCATTCTAATTTCAATGATATAAAGCTTGATTCTGTTCTTGATTTCTTATTTGTGTCACTTTTGCATTCAGATGACGAAATATAGTCCGCTATAATTTGGATACAAATAAAGATCTTTTTATTTCTTTTTATTGCAAATTTGATAGACACAATATACATTAGAATTCTCAAGGCATTTGATGCGTGTGCAATATTCTTCGAAATCCACCTAAAAACAAACATGGCGGCCAATAGATGCGTTCAAATACCGGGGCGGAACAAAGGGCACGTACGCGATACGTGTTAAGTGCTAATAGATTTCCGGCACCTGTGTGTAGGCAGGTGCGTTCAAACGATTGCGATTCCGAACGCAGCCCGACACGCCCACACACGATATTAGATTTGTTGTATCTACGTACATCGTATCGTTGTGTGCGTGCTGTTTAATAGCTGGTATTACCGTGTAGGGTTACTAGTGATGAAAAAAGCTCAAAGGAACTGTATAAATGGGACTGAGTTAGATAATGAATTCTTTTTCAACTTTTTGTGACACACCAGGGCTCTGCTATACGTTGGTTGGGAGGCGGGTGGCATAATTTTGAACTGTTTGAACTCTATCCTTAGTCTTCACATCCAAGCGGCACGGCAGCGGCCTTTAGACACTTTTATTTAAAATTTGCATCGTGGTTGAGTTAAGAGCCTGCTACTTTACATAGATGTGTGGCAAAGATGACATAACCAGTATTAGTAGCAGACGAAAAAGCAGTAAGGCAGAGATAGAATGAGAAAATGATGAAATTCGATAAAAATCGATGCGGCTCAAACGTAAAGTGTATTTTCCTAAATTTGCCCTAAATACCCATGGTCCAGTGGCCATAAGAGTGAGTACTCCAGTGAACCAGATAGTCTATGCTGACATACGGAAGGCAAATCTCAAAATCCAATAACAAGTTAACTGTCCTTATGATAATTATCTATCTAACAGACACCAGTATGATATCATCCAAGGAGAACACTTTACAGCTGACACAATGTGAAAATCTTACAAACGGTCAAACAAACCAGTCCGACTAAATATATATTTAATATTAATATTAAATATAGATTTTATTTTATTTTATTTTATTTTATTTTATTGAGATATCCAACAGCGTTTAACGATAGAAAGCTTAGAGTATAACTTATACAATATAAAGAAGCCAATAACAGGATATCATAGCAACTTAAATAAATTAACGAACCGGGACTTACGTGTATAGTAAAAAAAAAGGATAACTAAAATCAATACTGTCAATCTGTGTGCGTGTTTGTGTGTGTGCGTCCATGTGTGTATGTGTATAAGTGCACGTGTGTGTGCGTGCGAGTGTGTGTGTATAGTGAATAATATACTCATTCTGATAACCTCTGTAAAATAAGGGATTTGAAATGGGGTTTAGTAGTAGAAAATATATCAGTATCGCTAAATTGCTTATTAAATATGTTGATCGCCCGCGATATAAATTCATTACTGCAGTATTTGGTTCTAGTTGATGGAGCGCGAAAAACATTGTGTATGGGATGTCTAGGTCTACGTTGGGGTATAATTAGTGAGACTAGAGAAGTTAAGTTAGAGCAATCAAGATTTGCATTTACTATGTCATGTAGAAAGGCTAGATCAAGCATAGTTCTTCTGTTTTTCAGTGTGTCAATTCCATAATGCTTACAAGCCTCTTCGTAGGTTGAGAATTTCAGTTTATTTCTGAAATTTAGATGTTTAATGAAAATTTTCTGTATACGTTCGATTTTGTCGATTGTAAAGTTATATTGGGGACTCCATACGACGCTTCCAAATTCTAAAACACTACGCACATAGGCATAATAAACCATTTTTAGGCATGCGATATCCTTGAAAGGTTTGCAAGAACGTAAGACAAAGCCAAGATTTTTATAAGCCTTGTCTGCTATAATGTCTATATGTCTGTTTAGTGCCATTTTTGCGTCTAGATTAATTCCAAGGTCGCGGATTTCAGTTACTATTTGAAGTTGTTGATTATTAATTTTATAATTAAACTTAATCGGTTTTTGTTTGCGAGAAAAGGTAATTTGGATGCATTTGTCTAAGTTAACATCGATTCTGTTATCAGTATAGTACATTGATAGACGGTTAAGGTCGGATTGAACCTTGTAACAGTCCTCGAGTGTGGAGATTTTTAAGAAGATTTTTTTGTCATCTGCATATAATAGATGATTAGAATGCTCAAAACAGTGGTTAATATCGTGTAAGTAGACATTATAGAGCAAGGGTCCTAGGTGAGATCCTTGTGGGACTCCGGAGGGTATAGGTATGTATTTAGATTTATATCCACCTAATACTACAGCCTGTGTTCTATTCGTTATATACGATTTAACCCATCGGTAAAGATCTCCATGAATCCCAAGGGCATACAGCTTTGCTAAAAGTATGACGTGGTCAACACGATCGAAAGCTTTTTCGAAGTCCGTGTAGATCACGTCCACTTGTGCATGCTGGTCCATGCAATGGAATACATAGTGTGAGAACTCGCACAGGTTGGTATTCACAGACCTACGTCGCAAAAATCCGTGTTGGGATTCGCTCATGTTTAAAATTATAGTATGGTAAATTGTATCGTAGACCATTTTCTCAAAGAGTTTGGGAATTGCATTGAGTATGGATATAGGCCTGTAATTATGAATAGTAGTCTTGGATCCCTTTTTGTGGATAGGGACGATGTGTGCCTCTTTCCAAATATCTGGAAATACGCCTTCTTTGATAGAACGATTAAATATAATGGATAATGGTAAAGATATACTTTTGGCGCATTTATTTAGAAATACAGGTGGGACACTATCGCTACCCGCACTTTTATTGGGGTCTATCCTTAGTAGGTTTTTGTGAACTAATTCGCGCGTAAACGATACTGTGTGTACAAAAGCATTATCACCTCCGGGAATACCGACAGCCTCGGCCTCTGAGTAACTAGACGCAGGCGGAGTAAACATACTCTCAAAGAAGTTACTGAAACCTTTACAAATTTCGGAACCGCTTGCAAAAGTCTCATGCCCATTAGTCATTTCATGTGGGTAACCAGAACGCCCGCGGCCGCCACGCATTGTATGTATGAAATTCCATATTAGTTTCGGGTTTCGTTTAATGTTGTTTTGTGATAGCTGGATGTGATTATCGTAACATGACTTTTGCATAATTTTCTGACGAGCACGTAATAGAGAAAATTGGTCGTAATCACGGGGGTTCCCGAACTTCTTCCAGGTTGAGTGAGCTTTGGCTTTTTGTTTTATTAGTTTTATAAGAGGTTTCGTGTACCATATGGGATAATTGTGTGTATCATTGACATATGCTATTGGCACATGTAGTGTTATTATGTTATTAATTATTTCATAAAAGTTGGAGACTGAATCATCAACTGTCCCAGCCGATAAAATATCAAACCATGGTGTATTACTAATTGCATCATTAATAGTATTATAATTCGCTTTGTGAAATCGTAATTTAGGATGAATTGTTTTAGATAAGAGTGGGGTAAGAATGTCTGTAACCTCTATATCTAGTGTGACATGACAGAAGTCCTCTTTAACTAACGGATGGGTTGATATATTTATTCCTAAGTGGAAGTTTGCAAAGATTAAATCTAAAACATTATGGTGAGGATTAGCGTTAAAATTAAATTGTGTTAGCGAAAACATATTAAAATCGTTAAGAAGTTTAGTAGCAGCCGATTGTGTATCCTTGTGATATTTTTAATAATTTATCACCTACCATAGCAGAGTCATAGTAGTATTTAAATGTAAAAACTTTCGAGGTAAAAACTTTCTCTTTATAATATTCATATGGGTTAATTTTACCTGTCTTACTGGAACTGCGGTGACTAAATTAACATTCCTCCAAATAACTTAATACATAGATATGTTTGAATTAATTTATTTTGGAAACTATAGGAGCTATAAAATTTATTGATACTTAATAAAATATGTTGTTGTCTCTATATCAAAATATTTTAATAAATAATTGAAAAGAATTGTTTGGTTATTTCCCCTCCGCATATATGCTAATTCTACAACATCGCCTCTAATGGAAAAACTGAAATAGGTAGCTAGATGCTACCTATTTCAGTTGTCACTAAATTATTATCTCTATCTATCTATCTATATCATCACGCCAGATCCCTTACGGGGTAGGCAGAGAGTACAGAGTTCCAACAGGCTCTTTCCTTACATACCTCTCTGGCTTCCTCTACTCTCATAGTTCGTCTCATACACGCTCGCCGGTTACGGAGACTCCTGACTTGTCCTTCAGATAAGACCCGGTCTATTTGGTCATGGTAAGATAGTCTAGGTCTTCCCCGGTACCTACATCCTTCCACTTTCGCGTTGTATATCAGTTTTGTCATTCTTTCTTCGGACATTCTTTCTATATGCCCGAACCAACGGAGCATACCCTTTCTCATCTTTACACCGATATTCTCTTTCATACCTATTTGCTTTCTTACTACGCTGTTGCGAATACGGTCGGTCAGCTTCACTCCGCACATCTTCCGCAGAGCTCGCATTTCCACCGCATTTATCCTACTTTCATTCTCCTTCTTACATACCCAGCTCTCGCTGCCATGTAACAGCGTTGGGACAAGCACTCCATTATGTATGGCCAGCTGCGCTTTTCGGCTTAAGTGCCGGCTCCCAAGTAGCTTTCCCATCGCGCCATTCACTCTGTTCCCTGCACTCACTCTTCTCTCTATGTCAGCGGTGTATTTTCCATCCTTACTGAATGCGCATCCAAGATATACAAACTCATTCACTTGCTCCAGCACATCGTTCCCAACCACAATCCTTGCATTCGTTCTGGTTTCTTCCCGTTCAAAAACCATAATTTTGGTTTTCTTCACATTCAAATGTAAGCCATTGATCATGCAGTCGTCTTTCATAACTGTGACTAGTGATTGCAGATCAGTGGCTGTTGGCGCTATCAAAACCGCGTCATCTGCATATAGTAGATGATTTACCACTAGATCACTCATTTGTACACCTTCATTCATCGCTTTCAGTCTTTGAAGACTTTTATCCAAATATATTATAAACAGTCTAGCGGACAACACGCAACCCTGCTTGACGCCGATTTCAACGTCAAACCAGGGTGACATGTTACCACCCACCCGTACGCATGCCTTGCAGTCCACATAGGTGGACTGGACGGCCCGCAGCAGAGTGCCATTTATACCATACTCAGGCAAAATGTCCCAAAGTCTCTTTCGCACAACTCTATCAAACGCCTTCTCCAGATCCACAAAACCGCAGAAAACCTTCCGGCCCACTGCCAGATGCTTCTCTACGATGTTGCGAAGGGAGAAAACTTGATCCGAACATCCTCTTCCGGACCTGAAACCCCCTTGTGCCTCGCACAACATTCCATCGGACTTCTCGCGCATTCTCCTCTCAACAATTTTACCATACACCTTGGCTGCCAAGCTGATCAAACTAATGGCTCTGTAATTGGCGCAGTCATATTGTGAACCCTTGCTTTTGTACAAGGGTACAATGACTGCGCGGCGCCAATCTGTAGGGACCCTACCGGTCCTCCAGCAAAGATTTGCAAGGACCCGAAAGGCGTCCCGGACGCAAGTTCCACCATATTTGATCATCTCGGCAGATATCATGTCTATTCCCGCAGCTTTACCATTTTTCATACTTCCTATCGCCCATTCAACTTCTTCCATAGTGATGCCCTCTGTTGATTCCGGTGCCACAAACTCGTCTCTGGGCTCGTCTGTGGCACCAGTATCCGGGGCATCTCCATACATTTCTCCAAAATATTCACTCCACCGGGTTAATACAGCTTGTGTATCTGCAAGAATGTCACCATCCTTAGACTTTATCCTTTCCATTCTGGAACCTGACGAATCACCTCGAGACTTTCTCACTTTGCTCCAAAAGAGTTTAGTGTTGTTCTCGAAGTTCTTCGCCAGCCTCTCCTCCTCAATCGCACTGGCTCTTTCACGCTTTTCTTTCATTAAGGTTTTGGTGGCACTCTTGCATTGCCGGTATATTTCTTTCTTCATCTCTGTCATACTGGCATTCAGGTTCAAAGAAGAAACATAGTCCTGCCATGCTTTCTTCTTACTTTCTACGGAGCTTTGCAACTCCGCGTCCCACCATGCATCACCTTTTGCTGTAATATGCTTCTTTGAGCAACCACATACTTCTTTCGCGGAATCTACTAAACTCTCTTTCAGGCTATTCCAGCATTCATCTACATTTGAGTCCGAAGAACCTACTGCCAAAAGCTTGTCCCGGACTCTGTCTTCATACATTCTTCTCACGCTCTCATCTTGCAACTTTTCAACCTTTATTCTTTCAAGGTCTCCGAAGGAGATACGCTCTCGCCAGTGCCTCCACTTCCTGAAGAGACCACTAAACCGCGCAACTACGAGATAGTGGTCTGATTCAAGAGTGGGGCCTCTATACGTACGTGTATCTTGGAGTTTGCTTCGGAGACGGTTATCTACCAGGATCAAATCTATCATGCTTTTTTGTTCATTCCTTCTCCACGTGTACATGTGTATATCCTTATGTTGGAATATTGTATTAGACACAAGGAGGCCCCTTTCCAAACATACATCCACAATGAGCTTACCTGCATCATTCACTCTCTTATCACCATAAGGACCCAGAGCAGCGTCGCAAGTTTGCCGCCTGGTTCCCACCCATCCGTTCAGATCGCCACACAAAATCACCTTTTCATTAGCCTCAGCCAGATCCAGAACTTCTCTGACATTATCCCAAAACTTCTCAAGGTCCTGGGGTGTCGACGAGCTTACGGGAGCATATGCTGCCACCAAAAATACTTTAGTGACACCCAGTTTTAAACGGACCCAGAGAAGTCTTGCATCGTATAGGCCATAATCTCTCACTCCAGAGGCCAGGCGATGAGACAGCAAGATACCCACTCCCATGCTGGCATGACTGCCCTGCGGTACCCCGGACCACAGAGCCATCATGCCATCAGGAAGATCACAGGTTTCACTGCCCCTTCGCTTAGTCTCTGTTAAACACAGAGCATCCAGGCGTCTCTCTTTTATTACATCAATCACCTCATGCATCTTATCTTCCATACCACCCCTTACATTCCAAGTGCCTATTCGGCACTCTGCACCCCACGGCTCGCCAGTTCGGGCCCGGCGTGATGGGTGGCGGCCCCCATCGCCGCTTCCACCTATATTCGTACCGACGGGGGCGGGCCGGTACGCGTCGCCTCGGGGGGACGCCCTAGCCCGCACTGCGGTACGTCTTCGGTCCAAGATTGCAGCCATAATGACTGGCAGGGGTCGCGACGAGCACGCTCTTGGACAGACCCCTAAAATATTATGTGGTTTGTTAAACGCTAGCATACAAGATTAATATCCAATAATTCCATCCATCCATCCATCCATCCATATAATCCATTTCTAGTTTGTAGCATTTCTCATAAAACAGGCAACGAATCCGCATCTACTCCATGCTGTGCGAAAGACATTGTCAACACACTTCTATCACCAATTCCACTCCAAATATTTTCGTCACAAAAAAAACGCTGCTTACAAAACAAAATTGCAACAAGTTCCACCTCAGTTTTACATATGTACAACGGAACATTGAAACCGTGATATGAACTCTTAACAAAAGGAAGTAGGGCACAAAATGGTTAGCAATAACGTTTAGTAGCGGCAAAAATAAATTTGCAAGCCGTTACTGATCCCGGGGGGCTGACGGGCAACGGGCCACAGATGTGTAGGCGATCATAAACACTTGTTATATCATGCTCCAATGGACGGCTTTGTTGAGAATTTTAATTGGACGAACATTTGATAAAATAGTTATGGCCATCAAATGTGGAGTGGTGGAGACTTTGGTCTGATATAGGAACATAGAAGAGTATATTTTACGTAATTTAAAATTATTCTGTTATATCCGGAAAATTAAAACTGAAGAGATGGACTCAATCAATCAAAGGATCTACAACCATAATCATCAATTCCTTCAGCTTCTTTATACAATCGAAACTTGTTTAGGCAATGCTTGATATAAGTGTCTATAGTGCAAAAAGTTTAAAATATGCAGATAGCAATCCCATAAACATTATTTTTTTTTTTTTTTTTTTTTTTTTTTTTAAAAAAAACGTAGCCCCACACTAGGATTTATTCCTGTGTCGTGGGTGCGTTTACAAACATGAAAATTCACATACACAAATACCCAGACCGGAACAAATAATTGTGGATCACACAAAGATTTGTCCCGTGCGGGACTCGAACCCGCGACTATTAGACGCAGTGGGCAGAGCGGCTTAAGCTCTTAACCACTGCGCTAAATCGTCCGTCAAATCGTATTGTTTCTAATGATTTAGTATTTTTAGAGATACATATAACTAATTACATTATTTTTGCATAAGTTTTAAATTAAGTTACGACTAAATGTATTTTTACTTTCTACTTTGGTTTATTCAATCGCTGATACTTACACTATCTTACAATCCTCATAATTTAAACGGAAAATACTATCCCCGGAAGTTGCCCCCGAGAATTGGTTGTCACGGACATGCAACCCCAGTTCGTGTATTGACACAATATATCTTTTCTCTAACTTCCTTTTATACAGAACACTTTTTGTGAGCATTGTGCTAGAGATTTTCCGGTCGCCCCTCCTATCAACGGCGATTATCAAGAATACGTTTGTTCATCTAATCATAATGGCTAACACAATAAGTATACATATTATACATTCTGGGATTTTAACTAAGGAAACAATTATTGCTGCTTTATCATTTTCCTTATCCCATTATCTGAGATTAATCGGAATACATAATTGATTGTGAGGCATGTTAGTAATTTGACATGCGCATTCAGTAAGGATGGGAAATATATCGCTGACATAAAGAGAAGAGTGAGTGCAGGGAACAGAGTGAATGGTGCGATGGGAAAGCTACTTGGGAGCCGGCACTTAAACCAAAAGGCGCAGCTGGCCATACATAACGGAGTGCTTGTCCCAGCGCGGTTATATGACAGCGAGGAATAGGACTAGGTATATAAGAAGGAGAATGAAAGTAGGATAAATGCGGTGAAAATGCGATCTCTGCGAAAGATGTGCGGAGTGAAGCTGACCGAGCGCATTCGCAACAGCGTAGTAAGAAAGCGAGTAGGAATGAAATATAGTATCGGTGTAAAGATGGGAAAGGGTATGCTCCGTTAGTTCGGGCATATAGAAGAAATAACAAAACAAAAATAAAGAATAACAAAACAGATATACAAAGCGAAAATGGAAGGATGTAGGTACCGGGGAAGACCTAGACTATCTTACCATGACCAAACAAACCAAGTCTTATCTGAAGTACAAGTCAAGAGTCTCTGTAACCGGCGAGCGTGTATGAGACGAACTTTGAGAGTGGACGAAGCCAGAGAGGTATGTTAGGAAAGAACCTATTGGAACTCTGTACTCTCTGCCTACCCCGCAAGGGATCTGGCGTGACGATGTGTTGTTGTTGTAACAAAAACCGAACTAACTAGGGCTATGAATGCTATAAATACAGCCATTCCAAAAAGCATTATCCGATCTGACAACACTCAATCCAAATGAGCCCTCCACCAATTTAGTATCCGAGTATCCGAGAACTATACAGGGTACTATATTTGCGGGATTTCGTGATTCAATAACCTTCCTGTTTCCTATTGTTAGTCCAGCTTGTCAACTTTATTTTTACTCTGTCTCTGTATCCAATGTATCAAATCCACACGGTATGGACCACTTTATATTTGTAAGAAAACTGTATTGTTACAATATTACATTGGTGTGTATCTTTTTTAGTAGCCTACCTTGTCACGCAATTATTCTTTGTCCTATTTGCATTAACAATTGCAGTCTAATACTTACCTCTTCCCTAACGTGCCTTCCGAAGTAGGGAGACAATTTAAACAGTCATCAGTATCTACGTAATTACCTATGTTAATTTTGACCCAGCCCAATGCAGCGGCCTGAAACACTCATATGTTTTATAAATAACCTTTGAGTGCGTTAAATTACATGACCAAAAACATCCAATGTTGGTGACACTTGCACAAACGTTGGTCAACACACGGCAGCTAATTATCTCTTATCAATTCGTCTGACCTTGCCTCAGACTCTAAACAATGTAATTGGAGCCGCGGTACGCGTACAATGACAACTTATATATGTGCAAATAATTGTTTTGCTAACCTATTCACATTGGAATATGTTGTGAGACTAAATAAGTGTGGTCTCGTCGTTTACCTCCAGAACGGCGTAAGATATGATTATTCACTGACTTCCATTCTAGTCTCAATTAAAAAAAGCAAGAATCACAATGAGCACGATTTTAAAATGGTTTGTTTTTAAAAACCTCGTAACTAGCCTTAAGTTTAAGTAATTTAATAATTTGTTACGGTTTGTTGTTAGCTCTACAACATTAAAAATACAAGAATAAATTAAAATATTTTATGATATCTCCCGAAACTCATCAGCTAAAAAATCTGCCGGTTTGATAAACTGCTTTCTTCTACGAAGCCATCCATTTACAAGAAAAAAATACATAATATTCTGGCCTGTGTGGTTAATGAATTAATTTATACGAGTATATTATTAATGTAATGATAGCAAATCACATATAATTATCACAAAAATCAGTGGAAGAAATATCATTTGATTTTATTTTTGTGTTGATGAAACTATTTGATGAAAGCCGAGGCCTTTAGCCGAGGATCTTTAGTTTTTCTGTAGATTCTTATAGATTCATGTATTATGAAAAATATGTAATCACGTAACAGTACCGACTTTGAAGTTGTTCGCGTCTTATCCCAAGGAGACATGACCGTTTTCGTCAAGGTTATTTCACTTATCAAACTTGAAACTCATTGTTGTCGTCGCTATAAATATAATAATGATAAGTATTTATAAATCTGCATTGCTTTGATTACAATAAATATGCGATTCCTCTATTTATAACACACACTAACAGGAGGGAACTTTTGTTTTAACTTTGGCAACACTAAGGCTAGTGTCGCCAAAGTCAAAGTGACTTAAAAACTGATTTTTGTACTAAAACGTTACTTTTAAAACTAGTTTGACGACTGATTTTCGTTCTATAATATAGGCCTTAATCCTTCCTGGAATTACTATGCCTGTGATCTCCACCTCGGTCTACCATAGAACCACGAGACTGGAATCTTTCTATATTCCCTTTAATTCAATTTTACGAACGCAGAGTTCCTACACACAAATACACATAAAGATACCAAGTCTTAACCTTTATCTGCTTCTTATTTTTTAAAGGAAGTAACTATGGGGTTTTATCAGCTAATTATCAGAAATAACTCGGCGAATAGCCCCCAAGACGATAATTATGCAAAGGACAAAACGTACTCTCGACATGTCTGACGGTTAAGGTCAAAAAAATGTAACATTGAGTTGACGGTTGACACGCCCGTCCCGCACACCGACGCGGCGGTGGCTACACGTAGACGCACGCACACTGACGCAAGTGTGACGAAACGCGCCGTGACGTCACCGCCGGCACGCGAACACACCCACACGCGCACGTGCTACCTTCCACAGTGTGACGTATACACGCACATTACGAAACAACTAACTCGTATAGACGCACACTCGCGCCGATGTAAACAAAGTGACGTAAAGATATGATTCACACATCAACGTCCCTACGCACACAAGCGCCGCGCTCGTGATTAATGTAAACAAACCGGTCGCGTCGTAGCGTTAGCCACTCACACTAAGACGCGTTCACAAAAGTGGGCCATCTGGATAGCATGAATTATATCTATGTATAGAACGTATTATAATCGCGTTCTATTTTTGTTTTGTTTGTTTATCGAAATACGAAAGAATGTGACGATGCTAAAACGTCTCTCTAAACCTAAAAGCTACCAATTTACACAACAAAGAACAATAAAAACCAACGGAATATAAAGTATGGCGTTATGAAAAAATATTAAAATAAAAATCACAGTACAATCGCACACAAAAGTTATAACCGGCTGAATGTGATACAAGTACAGTCGTAAATAAAAACGAATAGCGCGCGGCCCGACGCGTACTGTTATTACTTGAATATTTATAGCATTTACCCAAAAATTACCAGTTTGAGTCAGTTTATGGCGCACCGGAATCACGATGAGGCTTTTTCTATTAACTAAATCCTAACATGGCTTTAAAAACTTATCATTGTGACCATAATCTCGAAGGTGTGGTCTGAGACGCCACTTTACCGATTAACGTTCATATTTCACGAAAATAACTTCGAACATCCCACATACGTAAGCTTGACATCTAATTGATTGGTGATAAATTGTGTTTACTCGTATGATCACCTTTTCCTAGATGGAACGCCAGTGTTCTTCTTATTGGTAGCTGCACTAATCCAGGCACCTGAACCAGCGAGTCCGGCTCGATTGGGTCCAGTTCACTAAAAAGCTTAAATTTTGACCTAAGAAAGTCACTTTTTTATTCTTAACCTAACAACTGTCTAAACTATCCTACAATATTGTTGGTATAAAGAAATACTATTATAAACACATTCTAAAATATATATTTTGATTCGCGATTCGAGCGTAGGCTAAAATATCGCTGTTTCTTTTTATTAGTGGAATAAAATAGCACTTGGAATATATAGACAGAATGCCAAATAAGTTGTTATTCGTTGCTATTTTTTCTAGGTTTATTTATGTTACCGGTTCAACGTGGTTAACATTTCGGTTCTGGTTTTCGAGTTAGATACAGTCATTAACTATAATTATCATGGTAATAATTAAATAATACATAATTTTGAAATAATTCGTAGAGGATTTCAAAATTGTTATATTTGGGATGCTATTAATATGATTTTGTTTTTATTAACTCTTAACATTTTTTTATTTTCATATAAATCGTTGTTGGCTATTACGACAGTCTCTTTAATAGTATTTAACATGTTAAAATCCACTGATCGGTTTCGATGTGATCTACAAATTTCGTTTACAATTCCAAAAGCTCCGGAACCCCAAGTCCGTAATTGCAATTAAAAAATAATGTTGATCATTGACATCATAATTGTCAGTTTTGACAGTTTTCAATCTACTAATTCATACTCTAAGTTCAATGCTTTCCAATTTTTATGATTTTCCATAGACGTAGGTACCAGTTCAAACATTGTCGACTTTTGCCGCAATTGTAATTAAACGATTTTTCTAGACACATTAAAAAATAGCAGATTTAGGGCACAGGAATATTTACTACTCCGTTTACTCCGCGAAGGATCTGTGATTACATAATGTCAGTGTAAGACTGCATAATTCGTTGTCAGTAATATTGCTTGTGGTTTGTATGTATGTTACAGTCATCTAAATGTGCATAATCATGTCTCTTAAAACATTACCACGTTTTTTCAATTTAATATTCCGTTTAGCATTGTGACATTTTGTCGTTTTAAAATAATTAAGTACCGTCGTGAACAGTCGCGGATTAGCCGCGCCAACTCGGATGACGTAAGACTCGTGAGCGCGACTGTACAGTGCTGTAATATGACCTGGATAGCCGAAACCAGGTCAATAGCGGGGTCAAGGCGCCGCCATTGTTGTTCAGAATCAGCTGTAATTACAGATAATTATACAATTGCTTTTCACTACCATCTCGACAATAACAACGTTATGTTTACATTTCTATAAAACTATATCGTCATGTCAGATTCCTTGGAAAGTAGATGAAAAGTACAGAGTTCCAACGGGATCTTTCCTTACAGCCGTCTTTCGCTGCCTCCCTTCTCATAGTTCTCTTCGTCTCATATGAGTTCGCCAGTAACCTCTTGACTCAGATAATCATTATCATCATCTCAGCCTATACTTGTCTACTGCTGAACATAGGCCTTCGCAATCGCTCTCCAGCGTAACCGGTCCGATGCCACCTGCATCCAACGACTTCCTGCGCTCCTCACAAGATTGTCGGTCCATCTGTAAAGTGGAGAGTCATCATAGAAGTTTTCTGCTCCGACACCCGTCTGATCTTCGCGCTATGTGACCCGCCCATTTCCACTTCAACTTACTAATCCTTAGATAAAACACGGTATTACGACATATTTGGTCATGGCAGTATAGTCTACATCTCTCCTGGCATCGACATCCTCCACTTTTACATTGAATAAGGAGAAGGAGTTTGTATAGGAATGTCGAAACAGATATCATTATTTCTTCCGACATTTGTTCTATATGTCCAAACGGCTTTAGCATACCCGTTCTCATATATACTCTCTTAGATACTCTCTTTCATATCTATACGACTTATATTTATAGCTGAGTATTTAAATTTTCTAACAATCTATCACGCCAGATACGAGTACATCATGCCAGATCCTTAGCGAGGTACGCAAAGAGTACAGCGTTCCAAATGCGTTCCAACAGGTTTTTTTCATTACAAATCTCTAGTTCCTTTCATCGGCGCTCGCCATTTACAGAGACTCTTGTACCTCATGCGTCATTTATATTTTTTTATATGTACTTATTTCTTTCCCAGGAAATATGTAGGACCTAAGTTTATATACTATATAATAGTCTCGCAGTTTCCCTCGGCTTTGCACCCGTTCGACATCATCTCCACCTATCTATCTATCTATAACCTCACGCCAGATCCCTTGCGGGGTAGGCAGAGAGTACAGAGTTCCAACAGGTTCTTTCCTTACATACCTCTCTGGCTTCCTCGACTCTCATAGTTCGTCTCATACACGCTCGCCGGTTACGGAGAATCTTGACTTTTCCATCAGACAAGACTCGGTTTATTTGGTCGTGGTAAGATAGTCTAGGTCTTACCACGACCTAGACTATCTTACCACGACTTATCTACCTTATCTATCTCTCTTTAGACCTCCACCTATTGGGTATAACTATAACTAGCCATACAGGTGATCTCATAAGTTCAAAAGAAAATCATGAAAATTGATCAAGCCCTTTAGGAGGAGAAGAATTATGAACACACTCACATCGGAATGTTATTTAAGAAAAATATTCTTCTGTGCTACATAAGTAACGTAATGACCATGTGTGACTAGCCTTTGAGGCATAATGCTCTTGGTGATATTCTGTTTATTTATAGTGGAAAAGGGGAGAATTAATATTTAAGTCAAAATACATTAAGAAAATAGGCAATTTAAAAAAGTAACATAGAAAATGTTCATTTCATAATCAAAAATTATGTATTTGTATATGCGAAAGAAAGACTTACTTTTATCATCTAGATATCGATATTCGACTTATAAAGAAAATTAGTTACTTGTGTCTGTGTGTGTGTGTGTGTGTGTGTGTGTGTGTGTGTGTGTGTGTGTGTGTGTGTGTGTGTGTATAAAGCCGATAATTACGTCACGGACGGCCCACGCTTCTACATTTTCACTATTTTTTTTATTTAATTTAAGTTGTGGTTTTTATTTTCTCGCCCCCGCAAGTTTCGAATGCTTACAATCAGGGTTTAAAAAATAAGAATATCGAAACTCCTTTCTATTTTGCGGAAACCGGTACGACTCTACATTTAAGGCAAGTGGCAAATGGGGCCAGTTAGTTAGTCCATCTGTGCATTAAAACACCTTCAAATTAGTTATTTGATTAAAGTCTTGCTCAAGTCCATACAAGACCTTCTAAATATTCACTTATTTTATTAATTTGATTGATTGCAAAATAAGCGTCGATAATGTTGGTACCTAGCTCAAATCAAAAAGCGACCAATTTATTTATATTCATTTTATAAAACTTATAACATCGTCTTTATACTATTATACTGGCGTTTTAAATCTCTGATTGAATGATTTGACACTTTTCAATTTAATTTTCACTTTCAAACGGTCACGCGTCACACTTTATTTTGCCAGTTTCAAATGACATCATCAGTTATTGCAATTACTAAATAAATAAAAAAATATATTTCAAATTTATTTTAATCCACAGAGAGCAAGAAATTAATGATCCTGCGCTGCGATCTGAAGAAGGATCCAAAGTCCGTAATAGGATGCAACACAAGGGATCTCGTCTAATACCGGACGTGCCGGCCCGTATACCCGTCGCATCAGTGACGGCCACGTCTCACATTAAAATTTCGAATTTAATGTGCGAATTTACTTACATTCTATAGTTGTAAAAATCACGTCTTGCCGCCATTACAGACTCCCCGAACCATAGAGCTCGAATCTCAATATTGCGTAACGGAACGTTACCGAATTCAAATTATGACATACGAATTCTAGTTTTCAAATCAAGAACGCTTATGTAAAATATCAGTAACAGTTAGTTGTTTACCACTGATTTTACTTTTTTTAGGCAGTTAACAAACTTGCTTAAGTTACAAAGAATTTGCGGGCCTTGGTAATCAAGTTCCGAATAGTTTCGAATAATTAAAAGTAACTGAGTTCTTAGATTTACGCGAATATTACACATGAAATAAAACTATTTTTTGGATTTTTAAACACCGTCGCTCAAAGAAGTCTGCAGTCTGTGAACATGTCCTTGACCGCACCCGCCATAACATCAGATTTGATAGACCAGAAATCCTCGTGAAAGAACACCGATTCCTACCAAGGATGGTTCGCGAGGCTATTGAAATTAAAAAACATCCTAATTTCAATAGAGAAGATGGCTGGGTGCTTCCATCGTCTTGGGATCCGGTAATTAATATAATCAAATCCAAAACCAAGCATAACACTGCAAGACCTCAAGACACCGTGAGCTCATTCTGCGTAGATCGGACCAACCACAACAAAAATAATTAAGAAGTTTAAGGGTACCCCGGAACAACTATGCCTTTTGGACGTCTAACACCTCAGTCCCTCCCGTGACCATGGGTGCTGCAAAGCACTCGAAACGTCGGGAACTTAAAAACCAAAAATAAACCGCGATAAAATCCGAAAAATAGTTTTATTTCACAATTAAAAGTAAATTAAAAAAATATATATATTTCCTATCGTATAAATATAAATAATTATTTAGTTTCTGTCTTTGCGGATGTTTGACAGTAACCTATTTTCTATACCTATGGACTTATGTATTCCAATTTAACAATATTTAAAACTGTATTCATTGTCAATCTGTTCGGTAGAAATTTTACACACCCTCACGCCTATATTCCCCAAGCGGGGGTGTTGAGGTGTACTCAGTACACCCGCATTTCGCCGACGATGTTAGGTCCCATGAAATAGGGGAGAGCTTATTGCCATATACCGAGCACAATTTCAGACTCCGGACTCATACTGGGAATTTTTCGTTAGAAAAACTACATTTGTCCGACCTAGGATTTAAACTCAGAATCACAAAACGATGCGCTTTGTCACTAACCAACGAGAATTAAAATTAAACTAAAAAAACATTTAACTTTCCTATCTTAAAGTTATAAATAGTTATTTATCTTCTGTGTTTGAAGATGTTTGACCGCTTATGAACTAAAATATTCCAATTAAGCGATATTTATTAACTCACTTTCTTGTCAATTCTGTTCTGTTCGCTAGAAATTTCACAATCGATTTTAATGTGATTGAGAAAAAATAAAAAAGTCAGAATTATACTAACCTAGAATTCAAACTTAAGATCTCACGATCACTAGCTGTGCTCTGCCATTAAACCAAGGAGGCAGCCATGACTGTAAAATGTACTCTTCCTACTTCCTACACCACAACACATTTACAGTGTGTCATAATTTGATGGGAATGGATCGCCGCGATCAATCATTCCCCGACAACGGAGTAAAACAGGATGCTGTATCTGCGTATATACAATTTACAGTCATACAAGGATCTTCTGACCTGCGGTCAAAATCGGAACTAACGCTGTCATCTATTAAAATGTCACTTTATAACAGCCGCGGAGTTGCCGTTTACTATGAAAGAACATTGTTGAAATTTGCCTCAGAACCAACAAACATTTGACCCATGCCATCATTATTTATTTTATTAAAATAATGGCAAATATCCCTATCTAACGGACAATTTGCAATCTAAAACAAATATTTCAAAGTATTGTAAGTACTTATATCGAGTCGACTCTGTAAAAAGTCTAGATTGCTTGTATTGTTAGACTAAATACGTATATAGATAGTTCGTTAGTGCGTCGATAGGAATCTATAAAAATATAATTAATGTGTATATCCATTCAATATATTTTTGACTACACAATATAACCTCATATGTATTAATGACTACTGAATTATAACCTCAAAATCTAATACTTTTTGTGCAATATTGCGATTCCTCCGCTTGTCCGTTTAATAATAAATGCGTTACGAGAATTTATGGGTGATTTGAAATCATACAAGCATTTCTGTTGCTGTTTCATTGCTGTTGATTCTGGGGCAAATAATGTATGGGCGCAGAACCATGTATGTCCTTTACCCAAGTTATTTTTACAAGCTTTTATTTAACGTGCAATGTTTGAATGTCCTTCTTCCCAGTTCAAATCTTGTGATCCATTTTTTAAGCACTTGCAGGTATCCGATTGAGATGAAATTTGGCATACGTCTGATGACAATGCAATAATATGGTACCAATGTGTCTGTTTATGGAGTCGGAAGGTGGTCTTAGGGATATGTGAATTATACAACGTAGCCCCATCGTGTTGAGGCTTGTTAGATTGGTAGTGAGAAGTACTAAACAACCAGAGAGAGTTCAGGGGATGATGATGAAGCCGAAAGGTGGACTAAGAAACTACCCAACTACTTAATATAACCCCGCCGTGTTTGAGGGCTCATTTAACTTGTCTTGACGAGTTCTAAATGTTATTGCTAAATTTTTCGCCTGTCAATAAATGAGTTGTTGATTTTGATTGGATTTTTGAATATTATGTTCTATTTTATTATATGTACAACTTTTATCTTATGATTGAAAAACCAGCCATAATACCAAATAATGCGAGAAAATTTTTAATTGTAAAACTTCCTGTCAGTCTGTCCACTTTTTACGTTTCTAAAGGTGTGTTCAGCTTACCCCGCTTACGTAATAACCGTGAAGAGTAGCGATAAATGGCGCGTAACACTACCTTCCGAACCAAAATCACAGCTGTGCTAACAAATTCAGTTTTTATATATTTTTTTCGATAAGCAAAAGTTACATAAGGATATCCATAGACATTATCTTACACTACACATGGCGTATTTGCAAAAATATTGTAGTTATTTGGCTAAGATATTATCTAACCCTAATAGGAATTACTTAA